>JAEOAD010000010.1:12164500-13575000 GCA_036365145.1 Orientallactaga sibirica | reverse complement strand
ATGAATAAGCAAATAAACCAAAATACAAAGAAAAAATAATACATGGCAGATTATCTGACACCATTCATGACAGACTTGATTTCTATTAATCACTTAACAGCAATCACCAGAAAGCTTACCATAATACTCAACTTCCATTCATTCCCCAGCAATGGGAAATAAATACTAATCTGCATCAAAATAGAAATGCAATCTTCATTTGTAGAAGCAAATCACAAACCTTGAGTACAGGGGCCATGGCTCAGTGGGTTCAGTGTTTGTTGTGAATCGGGAAGACCTGAGTTTGGATATCTAACACCCATGTGAAAGTCAGGCAGGTGGCCTGCAGTGTCAGCCCTGAGAAAGCAGACAGGAGGATCCCAGGGGCTTGCTGGTTAAATAGTCTAGCTGAATTATTTAGCTCTAGGTTCAATGTGAAATGCTCTCAAAAAAATAAAGTTGGGAGCAACCGAAGAATTCACCTCATGTCAACATGTGGCCTCCATATTGTACACTTTCATACAAAACTGTACACACTCATGTATACATAACATATGAACACACACATACCAACTTGAAATAGCAGAACTGACAGTTGCAATGCAATAAACAGCATGCCCACGAAGTTTAAGTTTCCCTTAGCTACACACACAACATGGCAGTTTGCTGGTTCCATTGAAGAGTTACTTGCATATCTTAATTCACAACCTACTAAATTGTTAAGTTGTTTCAGAGGGTTCAAATACATTGATGTAAAATAAATGTGAAGTGAGTAATTTAAGATATTTTTATTGAGCACACTAGGTAATGAGGAATCCAAAAGATATTAACATTTGTGCAAGAAACATTAAGAATTTAGAGGGAGAAAGAGGTATAAAGGTAGAAATAAAATAATAATTGATTTTGTAAAATTAAAATTAAATAGGAAACAACACCTTATACTCATCTCAGTAATTATTATTCATTACTATTACACAACAGCTTTAAAATAGCTCTTTTCTGTAACTTCAAGTATATTTAAAGCACTCAGAAATGGAATGAAGGCAGAGTCCCTTAGGGGCTGTTTAACAGAATTCTACAGAAATCTAAAGTGGAGGTTTTTTTTTTTTTTTTTTTTTTTAATTAATTTCAGTGAAATATATTTATGTTTAGTTAGGGAAGGCACCTGACTTCCCATGAAATGGACAGGGGCAACAAAACCACAGTATTGGAGCTGGAGAAATGCTTTAATGGTTAACTTGCTTGCCTGTGAAGCCTGAGGACCCAGGTTTGATTCCCCGGGACCCATGCAAGGCTGATGCACATGTCATGCATGTATCTGGAGTTTGTTGGCAGTGGCTAGAGTCCATGGTGTGCCCATTTTCTTTTTCTATAATAATAATTATTATTATAACTAGCTAAAAATTTAAAAAAATAAAATACAGAATTGGAGTGCTGGAGAGATGGCTTAACAGTTAAGGCATTTGCCTGCAAAGCTAAAGGATACCAGTTTGACTCTCCAGGACCCACGTTAGCCAGATGAACAAGGTGGCACATGAGTCTAGAGTTCATTTGCAATGGCTGGTGGCCCCATGTGTACATTTTCTCTCTTTATGCCTCTTTCTCTCTCTCAAATAAATAAATAAATAAAATATATTTTTTTAAATATATAGAATTTGATTAAGAGACCTCACTGGAGCTTTAGAGAACACCTGCCACAATTTCTTGATTTCCAGTTAATAAACTTAGGGACTTGTGTACTAAATAACTTTTAAGGTTACCAAGCTCATCATATAGGGAAAAGGGAAAAGGATCAGTATTGGGACATGTCTACCTAATTAATGTTTTTAGACAATTATTTTTGTTTGGTATCACTCTTCATTGGTCAGTAATAGATGGGGAAAAATGTGGAAACTGTCAGATATAAGTTCTAGACTGTGGCAGACTGGAGATAAGGACAATTTCTCATGAAATCATTGAATGGAAACCAATTTTAGGAGCCAAGGCAGTAACAAAATTCTACTGGTAAGCTTAGGAGACCAAATAACCATGCCATCCTGGCAGAAGCTCTGACAACAGGAAGTAGAAATAAGATTTTCAATTTGAGTTTTAAACAATGATAATATGGATAGAATATGATTTAACCAATGGGGAGGTGATGTGTCTATGTATGTATGTATTATCCTCCTATTTATTCCTGAGACTGATATTATGATTCCCCTCTATTTTACTGTTTGAAAAAACCTTAGAGTTAAAAGATTATTAAATTAAACTTTTGACCTTCAATTTAACTTAATTTTCCTGGGATATGACCAAAGTCAACCCAATCCCACAAGTACAGAGTAGTGGGAAATGCTCACTCTCTGACTTCAGAAGGATCTGGAGGGAGAGGAAAGGACAAATTACATGGAAAGTAATCGTCATGGTTTTGATTCCCTGATTATTAGTTATATGTATTGCTATTCGATCCATGCATTGAATTTGTAAGTTATATTTGCATAGTTTGGAAGTGTAAACAATATTGTTTCTTCTAAACTACGGACATGCATTTATTTATTTATTTATTTATTTATTTATTTATTTATTTATTTCAGACAGAGAGAGAGAGAGAGAGAATGGGCAGACCAGGATCTCTAACCACTGCAAATGAACCCCAGACACATGTGTCACCTTATGCATCTGGCTCACTTGGGTACTGTGGAATCGAACCTGGCTCCTTAGGCTTTGCAGGAAAGCCCTTTAACCACTAAGCCATCTGTTCAGACCTTTTGCATATAATTTTGTGTGTATGAACAATGTTTGTCGTTTCATATGTGTGGATGCATGTGTTTACAGGTGTCTAGAGGCCAGAGGATAACCTCAGTTGTCAATCTGCAAGTGTTGTCCACATTTTTTGAGGTTTCTCATTGTTCTAGAACTTGCCCTGAAGGCTGGATTAATTAGCCAGCCAATCCTGGGAACTACCTGTCTCCACCTCCCCAGAGCTGGAATTAGCATGATTTACTAACATGCCTAGATTATTTTTATATGTATTTGGGATTCAAACTCAGCTCATTCTGTCTGTTGTGTATAGAGAAAGCCCTATATATCAGGGAACTGGCGGACTTCAGTGACCTGAAGGTCGTATACAACTAAGTTAATAGGAAAGGTGGTCTTTAGCAGTGTAATTACAAGGCAATATATTTGACCATATCCTAGTGAGTGTGGAAATGAGTTCTATCCCCATGAAGCTATATTGCACCTTGACCAGCCTATCCTTGTTCCAGAGTCATGTAAACTTTTAGGTATGAAATGTGAATTGTTTTCAGTTGTTACATAATTGGTTATAGAGCATTATAAAATGAATCCACTATAATTATAAAATCAGAATTAAAGCATTATAGCAAAAAATATGCCACTTAAGTTATATTAGTATCCCAAAGCAGTGGTTTTATTTCTTCCTTTCTGATATTTTCTAAATATTTCTAACATTTTCTCTCTTTTTCTACAGATACAATAAAATTTAACTGCCAGTGATAAGAAATAAGATGGCATGACATCTATAAGACCAAAGGTTAGTATCACACTGGATGGGATCAAGTAGATAGTGTTCACTACTCAAGATAGTGTTGGAGATCCCAGCAACAGCAAGTAGGCAAGAGAAACAAACAAAGGGCATCCAAGTTAGAAAGAAGCCAAGCTGTCACTATTTGTAGGTGAAATTCTCTTACATATGAAACTACACCAAAAACTGAGTGCAGAAGAGTTGAAGAGTATAAAATTAACATAAAATAATTGTCAGCATCAATATATGACAACAGCAAATTATCTGAAATAGAAAACAAGAAAGCAATCTCTTTTTGCAATAACAATAAAACAGCAGTAAATTTCATAGAAATACATTTAAGCAGATAAGTAAAAGATCTGTGCACTGAGGTATAAAACACTGATGAAGGATAGTGAAGAAGACATAAAAAATAGTACTATGTTAGGGGCTGGAGAGGTGGCTTAGCAGTTAAGGACCTTGCATGCAAAGCCTAAGGACCCAGGTTCAATTCCCCAGGACTCAAGTAAGCTAGATGCACAAGGCGGCACATTTGTCTGGAGTTTGTTTGCAGTGGCTGCAGACCCTATCATGCCTATTCTCTCTCTCTTTCTCCCTAATAAATAAATTAGACAAATACATTTTAAAAATTAAAAATTACACACAAAAAAGAAAGATTTGTTTTTCAATGGTTGTAAAGCTTTAGTTATATAAGACACCTTAGTTGTAGAGGTACACTACACAATATTGTGCCTTTAACAATATAGGTTGTGCACTGAATTTGTTAAACTGCTGAATGTCCTTAACTACAGTAGAAATGAAATATGCAAAAAGAAAGTCATGTAGTATTACAGACTTTATACATCATGAATAAACGTTAACACCACATAATTTACCACATAAAAATGACATGATAATATGGCTACAAAGTACTTATTAAAGTATACTTATGTAATCATCTCCCAAAAGCTATAGAAAACACAATATATTTTGATTTTTTTGTTGTTGTTATCATTGAAATCTAAAGATTTAATGAGACTCTGGTGAAGTTTCTGAATAGACAGCCTGTGAGTAAGGTACTATTAAGTCCTGTTAGCCTAGCCTAATTCTCAATTAGTCCATCATCATATCTGCTCAATGTTTATTGAATGGAGATTTTTGAGTGAGGGTGAGAGGTGAACCCAAAGATATAGTGCTTCTTAATAGCATCAGTGTTTGGGTTACTGTACCCTCAATCTCAACAAGTATTTCCTCAAGACTTTTATTGGTGAGATAGCATCCTTAAGGTTCAATACAAGGAAAACCAGGAAGGGTGTCAGAGAGAGAGCAAATGCTGCGGTTCATTTAGAAGGTTTCATGTATAAAGACTGCTGACTGCTTGCCTAAATGCCTCATTTTCTGGCCACTCACTCTATTTTCTATTTCAAAGCTATGCTTGCCAACGGTGTATTTATAGTGCATGAAAGCAGCAGTTTATTTGAATTGTAAACTGGCTGTTTAAAAAAGAATAGCTCTAATTATATTGTAACACTTTACTCAGAAAAGCTACTATACTGATTTGCCTGAGCTTCTATAACAAAGTAAGGAGACTGGGTGACTTGACACTAGTTTATTCTCTTGCCATCCTAGAGAGTGGAGAATTGAGATCAACTTGACAGCAAAGTTGGCTTCTTCTTTGGCCTTTCTCCTTGACTTGTTCTGACCTTCCCATCTGTCTTTATATGGTCTTTCTTTTGTATATCTGTGTCCTAATATCATTTTTCTATAAGGATACCCAACACCGGAATAGGGCCTACATACACAACTACATTTTTAAAAATATATATTATTTATTTATGTAAGAGAGGGAGAGAGAAAGAGAGAGAGGCATATAGAAAGAGAGAAAATGGGCTCACCAGGTCCTCTGGCCAATGCCAATAAACTCGAGATACATGTACCACCTTGTATATCTGGTGTTCTGTGGGTACTGGGGAATCAAACCAGGGTCCTTAGGCTTTTCAGGCAAGTGCCTCAACCACTGAGCCATCTCTCCAGCTCTTATAAGTACATCTTTATAGAACTTAACTTTAAATACAGCCTCATTCTGAAATATTAGGGGAAAACTCTTCAAATTTAGGCATCCCCAAATGTAATTAAACCCACAAGAGTTCCTTTTTCCTCTACTATTGTAAAATCCTAGCTATCATGAGAATTTCCTATAAACTGAATGACCCTCATCTCAGGAGACTGATGTCCTGTAGTAAACAATACTCCCTTTAATCAGTGAAAGTACAGTTATCAAAAATAACCAGAGAAGGGCTGGAGAGATGGCTTAGCAGTTAAGCACTTGTCTGTGAAGCCTAAGGTCCAGGTTCGAGGCTCGATTCTCCAGATCCCACATAAACCAGATGCAGAAGGTGGTGCATGCACCTGGAGTTCGTTTGCAGTGGCTGGAGGCCCTGGCACACCCTATCTGTCTCTTTCTGTCTCTGTCACTCTCAAATAAATAAATAAACAAACAAAAAAATAAAGTTCCTGAACCTTAAAAAAAAAAAAAAAAAAAAAAAACTGAGAAGCCCTCTGCAGGGCGGGATGGCAGCAGTGCCCTCACCTTGCTGGAGGTGTGCAGCACCAGCTGTCTTGAAAAAAAAAAAAAATCCAGAGAAGAACATTAAGTGAAGGCATAAACTACTTTTCACAGGATTTCCAGCTGTAAGCACTTCTCAGATATATCTAAATTGACCCTGAATTTCTAACCAGGAAGATTAATAAACTGCAGGGTAAATTATTCATAAAAAGCTGACTGAAATTTTTAAAGGGTACCTTACTTTATTATATTATTGAAATATCACAAGTTATTTATCAAATTAGCTACCTAGTTTTCAGTAAATATTTCATTATTAAAAATTGTGAGAGAAAAATGCTAATGATTTAAGGAGGTAATGAAAGTGTTTCTAGACATTGTGAATATTCTCTTGAGAGCTAAATTTGGAAGTATTGATTTAAAGTAAGAATTACCAGCCATTTATACAAAGAAGTATATCTTAATCTGTAAATTAAACTCCTATTAATTCATAACTATGGGTAGCTTATTGACAGGAAGTACCAATTTCTCCACAAACATTTCTTTGTCTCTGTATCCTCACAAGATACAAGGGGCAAGGCACATTTTGGGGTTTTTATTATAAGGGAATGAATCCTAAAAACAAGGGCCTAGCTTCATGAACTAATTGCCTCATTATTTAATATCTTTCATCTCTTTTGAAGATTAAGATTTTGCCATATGTATTGGGCAAACAGGAATCACAGCAGGATGCTAGGATCTCAAGTAAAATATAGACTTAAAAAGGAGCTGGGTAAAGATGAGATGATAGTAGTAACGGGAATGTTTAACAGATAAGTTCTAAGAATTTCAAGGGGAAAAAGTCTAATATGTAGGCTGGAGAGATGGCTTTGTGGTTAAGGCACCTGCCTCCTAAGCCTAAGAACGCTGGTTCCAATCTCCAGCGGTTTCAATCTCCAGGTCCCACGTTTAGCCAGATGCAAAGTGACGCAAGGGCGCAATGCTGCACTTGACCACAAGGGGGCGCACACATCTGGATTTCATTCACAGCAGCTGAGAGGCTACTGGTGTGTCCATCTCTGTCTTCCTCTCCCTTTCTCTCTGTCTCTCTCTATGTCTCTCTCAAAAAGAAAAGTCTAGTATGCATTTATTCTGAGTATTAGAAAGAGGTGGAATTATTCAGGTTGGAAATGATGTATGCATGGGGATAAGTAAATGTCTGCATGAGAAGAATAGGAGCCATTGTAGGCCTGAGAATAGGAAGTTCACAGAAGTAGGTACCTTTTGGATGAGTAGTTTCCATAGAAGTGCAACAACAAAAGGAATGAACTTTCTTTTTTTTTAAGGCAATGATTTTGAACAGAAGATGGGGGAAATTAGTGTTAGAAAGATAGGATCATTTTATGAGATCTAAAGAAAAGATATGGAAAAAATGGAAGAGGAAAACTACTCAGGGAGTGTAGTGTATGGTGTCTAAACTTAAACCAGTGTCCTAAAATCAAATGAAACAAGAGGTTCTCCTCAGTTTGTGCTAGGACTTTGTTTTCTACTTACTTTTGCTTCCAATATGGAAGCCATAGTGCTAGATTGCACCCAACATGATAAACTTTATACCCTTGCTTAGGCCAAACTCCTCCTTTTGACATGTCTGTAATGATGTATTATGCACTATATGCAGAGAGATAATGCCAGATAATTCCTTCAAAATAGTCTTTGATATATTTATACTAATGTTATATATTAGAAAAGAACTTTGTGAATTTCACAGAATTAACCAGTGATAGTTACAGATTGACTTAGTCATTGGGCTTCTCATAGACTCTGGGAAAGCCTCCACTGTTCGAGTTCTGTGTTTTTCTATGTTCACTTTCTTCAATAATAAATTTTCTCTCTAGGTAGCACTCAACAATGTACTTTCTGTTTGCAATTCTGCATCTTATGTTTCATAGAAGAGAAAGCAATCTAAAATAAGTGATATGAAAGTAGAATTTAGGGCAAATTATTCTGGGCAATTTATGAAAAAATAAGGTATCTTCTTTTTTAATACTTCTGGGAAACCTCTAACATTATTTCATCGGTATACTAGGTACCCTATAGTACCACACTGGTTGTATTTGCACTCAACTCTTGCTTACTTATTTTAACCTCTTATATTTCTGTTTCAAGATCCATATCCCCTCTTTTGCTGTATGAATATTTTAAAGTGTCATATAAATATGAAGGACTGCAAGAAAACTAAGAAGGAAACCCTTAAAGTTTCAACCATTTACCTTATTTCTTATATTGGGTATGATTCACATCAGTATTTAAATACTGTATACTTGACAGAAATCTTGGCCATAAGTGGAATCTGTGTCTCACATACAGAACAGAAAGCCTCCTTGAGAGCAATGATTCATTGAGGAGTGTGTATTATTACAATCTCTGAGTGGAAACCCTCCCACAGATCTGAGCAAGAGCAGCAATTCTGGAGGTGAGCCTGAAATGTTCTATCCCTTTGCCTCTTTGGTTAATTATTCAACTATTAATTATTTTAAATCCTTTGGTGGTGAAAGAGAGGTTAATTAGGAAAGGATTAGAGAATATATTGTAATGCTGTTAGGGGAGTAATCAGTACAGACTTCTGGGAATGTTCAAACCTCTCCGTTTTGGCTTGAGGTTTTGTAGTATGCTCACATGCTGCTTGGCAGGCATTTGGAGGTCAATAAAATCCTTTAATTCTCTATGCCAAATTGATTTTAATCTTGTACATCATCTCTGGACCTATAAGAGGTTACATTTAGACTTCAGCTAGTAAGGTGTGTGTGTGCTGTGTGTGTGAGGGGGCAAAGGGATGTCCTAACATAAACATCTTATGGTACATTTAACAAATATAGTGTCCCAATCAATTTGAACTAAATATACAATATCATGAACTCAAGAAGCTATTTGTTTATAATTTTTCAATAATCAATTTTTTTTTACAATTGGTATAATGTTCAATTGTATGAGGTGGTTGTTCCATTGTGCATGTGTGTGTGTGCATGTGTGTTATTAAGAATCATAGAGGTTATTTGAAATTGTACCATTTACATCATTGTAATTTTCTACATGC
This sequence comes from Orientallactaga sibirica, assembly GCA_036365145.1. Lineage (NCBI taxonomy): Eukaryota > Metazoa > Chordata > Mammalia > Rodentia > Dipodidae > Orientallactaga > Orientallactaga sibirica. Next base: position 13,565,883 of record JAEOAD010000010.1, on the reverse strand, counting down.
TTACAAAAATTCTTGCTCATTTAATATATATCTTGAAGGCTAAGTGAAGGCTTTGTAGCATTTAGGAAGTCAACAGAGGATAGTGGAAAGTTTGATTTGAATTTAGAAGACTCCATTTTTACCCTTCTTGTCACTAACTAACTATATGATCTTGAACAAGTCACTTAATATTTAAGATCCCTATTCTCAGGTGGTGGTGAGGGGACTGAACTTCATGATCTTTAACAATGCTGAACTATGTCTAATATGCAAGTGTCAGAATATAGTAAGTTTGATTGAAATAACCACCCACAAAACTACTATCAAAGAATTAAGTTAAAACAAGACCTTCATGTGTACAGGTTTCTTATTCAGAATTCACTACAGATAGTTCCTAATACAGAAGATTTTGAAAAATTAAAATAATCACTACTAGTATACTTTTTAAAAATTAGAGATGACAATAGTCAACACATTTGTCTGATATATATCTATATCTATCTATCTATATATATATATATATATATATATATATATATATATATATATATATATATATATATATATATCTGTCTAACAAACAATGTTTAAGATTCCCATGTTATTCTAATGTGTTATTTAGTTATTTATGCTATCTCATGAAAAGGGTATAATATGGTAGGAATAAATTTAAAATACCAAAATGATGCTACTGACTTCTGGAAATAAGTAACCAAATAGTAACATTAAAGTCTACCAGAACCACATGGTAAAATTTCTACATTTAATCCAACCTCCTGACCATGTATAAAAACTGCTTTTACAGCAATTGCAATGGAAAAGCAGAGACACTTAGGAAAAGCAAATGTATACATTTCATGTTAGCTTTTCTACTAAAGTGTGCATCATTAAAATTTGTCAAAACATCCAAAATATCTAATTAGAAATTAGAGTTTGCCCCTTGATAAAACTGGTATTTCCCAAGAGATGGTCATTTGAATGAAATTTCCAAAACATATCATGTGTTTAAGTGCATGCTCCCCAGTTTGTGGCAGTTTGGGAGTCGGGGCCTTGCTGGAGGAAATGTGTTTCTGGGGGCAAGAGTTGGGTTGTTATAACCCAGCTCCCCCTTGTCTGAGCTAGCTCACTCTTGCTAATATCACCTCTGTGCTGTGGCAAGATGTGACACTCTGCCTTGTCCCTGCCAGGATGAACCATCTCCTGTTGTCAACAAACTGCTTATATGTCAAAATGTCCTTCTACTTGAGTTTCTTAACAGAGGTTTATACGTCTCACCGTAGTCAGTACCAGTATGTTTTTGTTTTTCCCACCTCATGGAATGATGTCCAGTATATATACTCAGCTACTTCCTCCACCAGCAAGGTCAATTTCTATAAAAATTTGTCCTTATTATAATGAAGGCTAAATTTTTATCAATTCTGTCACAGTTAATATTTTTTTACCTTACCAAATAACTGACAAAGAATTTATTTGATAAAATGTTACCTTTGAGTTACTTTGGTAAAATAATTATTAGAATAAAAACAAAGAAATAAAAAGGAAAAAGGAAAATGACATATATTACCAAAACTTTAGTGCAAGAATCTTGAAGAAGCATAGAATATTTTAAACAAAAAGTCTCTGACACCATACATTTCATAAATAAAAGACATTTAAATGAATGATAATTACCAAAGTTTTTATAAATTCAAAAGTAAAATGTTTACTCAGTAGGAAACATTAAAAAGACATAAATGCACTAAAGAAGTTTAAATGGACAAAAATGTATGAAGACATTTTATAGCTCAATAATAAGCCAAGATATAAAAATAAATATGCTTATAAGCTACTACTCTTTAATGATCAAATCATAATATTATAAATGATAATACTCTATATTGGCTGTAGTAATGAAAGCAGAATATCTTATATACAGTGCTCATTAGAGATTAAGTTAGTATAAGCTTTCTGAAACAGTTTGAAAGTAAAATCCAAAGGCTTTAAAATTTCTTCATACATCAAATCTTGTTCTAGAAATTAATCTAACAGGTCGGCTATAAAATAGAAGAAAGATTTGCTTACCAGTAGGTTTATTATAAACCGAAAATAGTGAGGATTTTAGTTTTATATACAAAAAAGTGATTTCTTATAACTAATAGTTATAAATGGACACTTTTTATATAGTCTTATATGCTCATATTCCACAAAACTATTAAAAGCATGAAAATATATTTGTAACATGAAATGATGGGTGTAATGTATTCTGTGAACTAAGATTAAAGAATAGTGGTCTGTTTCACTTTTTAAAATATTTCATTTATTAATTTGAGGAAGAGAGAGAGGAAGGAAGAGAGGGAGATGGTATGGGCCTCTTGCCATACTATAAACAATCTCCAGACCCATGTGCTGTTTTGGGCATCAAGTTTTACAAGGGTACTGGAAAATCAAACTCATGCTATAAAGCTGTGCAAACAAGCATCTTTTCCTTCTGCATCAACTACCCAGCCCTTCTGGTTCATTTTATAAAATTAATTCATTATCCATTATTTTCTTCAGAGTATTTAATATATATTTATTCAATTAGTTGCAAATGCAACTTTGGCAACTTTTAACTGAATTATTCACCATTTATGTGATGTTATAACCTATGAAGTAGTAAAGATCTTAAATATAAAAATTACTCTTGCTAATCACATGTACCAATCTTTCTGAGATCATTTTGCAATTCTGTCATTATAGGGAGCATGAGGTACTGGCTTGATATAGTAAAAATTTTAGATGTGCAGTTATCATGTTTTTGGTATCTTCCAATATGGATAAATATTGCCATTTTCTGGCAAGCACCTTAAGTGTTGAGCCAATTGTGCTCCAGCCCAATTGTGCCATTTTCAATTTAACCTTTTCAAAATAAAAATTCAGCTTCCTCTTGCCTCTAATAATAAAAATATTAAATCATTCCCTGCACTGTGCTTCAACTCTCAATACTTGGCTCTTTCAAGGCAGATTTGAGTGTCTCAGTTGAGTTCTGGTCTGCACCCCCAAGACCTACAGGCAAAAGTGTCACCTGTGTCAGAGAAGATGGATCATTTTGTGCCACTAACGAGGTGCTCTGGTCCTCCTGAGACCAGCCATGTTCTGTAATTATTACCCCTGTTTCCAAATCCCTATTAAGTAGGAGTTTTGTTCATGTCAGAGGTCTAGAGCTTAAGATCACTATTGAGTTCCAGAAGAAATGGTCTCACCAATCCTGTGTCGTATTTTCTTGGTAGGAAGAATGACACTAGAAACTGGAATATGCAAGGTGATTGGAAGTAGGAAAGAGAGTCTTCAAGCTTCTTGAAGTGTGTGAAATACATCATCCTAGCAGTAAATGAGAATTTACTCTTAAAAGTACTTTTATCTAGACCCAAACCAAATGTATAGTGGAGATTGTGTTCTGTTAGTCCCCTCTCTGATACTGCATCAAACCATACATTTGTGACTCCAGTTATACCCATTTCTCCCATAATGGACACTGCTTGCTCTTATCAGGAAGTATTTTTTGAGGTATTAAGGAGCATGTTCTTTCTTTCTCTGCTTTATCACACAAGATCCTCTAAGCCAGTGGATTTCCATTGCACTGAAAGGTGGTACACATCGGACTTGCAGAAGTATCTCTTGGGTACCAGTCCACAAGAGGATGGCAAAAGTAAGCAGATACAGAATGGACAATGATGCTTCTCTGAGACTGAACCCAGTCCTGAACCAGATTCCTTACATCCCGGTTGCAAACTAATTCTCACGTGCCATTGTCTTTTCATTACATTGTGCTTGACCACATTTCCTAGGTCACCTTCTGTGATTATGAAGATTTTCCAAATCTGTCCCTACTCCTGGCTTTCTTCCTTCTAAACAATAGTGTTTGACTTTCTGTTCATGTTTACATCTTCCATTTGTCTTCATAAGAAGCAAAAAAAAAAAAAAAAAAAAAAAAAAAAAGCTTTTCCAAATATTTTAAAATATTTTATTTTTATTTATTTATTTGAGAGAAAAATAGAAAAGAGAGAGAGAGACATAAAGAGTCAGATATAGAGAGGGCACACCAGTGCCTCTAACCATTGCAAAGGTACTCCAGACACATATGTCACCTTGTGCAACTGGTTTACATAGGTCCTGGGGAATCAAACCTGGGTCCTTTGGCTTTTCAGGCAAGTGGTATAACCACTAAACCATCCCTCCATCCCCAAACTTTTTCTTACAATGCTTTTATCAGTAATAGAAATTGGCCAAGAGTAGGTAAAGGACTTTTCATTTCTCTCTGTATATAATAGTTCACCCTTGCCAACATTTAAGTTCTAACCACAGGCATTCTATCTTCCCAAGCTACTGTGCCTTCTTTACCAATTCACATGGAAAACACAGAAGTCTTATTACAGGTCACCTTTAGAGTGGTTGTTTAGTTAGCATAGTTTAAAACTGAGAAATAGGGGCTGGGGAAATGGCTTAGCAGTTAAGGCATTTGCCTGAGAAGCCTAAGGACCCTGGCTTAATTGCCCAGGATCCACATAAGCCAGGTGCACAAGGGGAAACATGTGTTTGGAGTTTATTTGAAGTGGCTGCAGGACCTGGTGTGCCCTCTTTCTCTCTGCCTCTTCCTCTCTCTCTCTCTCTCCCAAATAAATAAAAAAAAAATTAAAAAAAAAGTACGGGTGAAGCTTGCTACTGGTGTACTGAAAGTTACATTAACATTTTTAGTAAAATATCTGTCTGTTTTAATAATGGCATTGAATATATATCATATTTTCATGTGGACTATTTCTGATATGCTCAAATAATGATTTTTATGAAATATTTTAGGCAAAACTCAATTTATTGTAATATTTGATATGAATTTTCAATATTAAGATAAAAATAATTAGCTTCAAAATGTACTGAAATCATTGTTGCCTTTTCTGCATGTGTAGTATATGGTGTGTGTTGTGTGCATGTGTGCACATGCATGTGTGTGCATGTTGCTAGGATGAATATCGAAACAAGACACAGTTTGGAGAGGAAGGGACTTCTTTCAAACTCACCGATCCAGGGGAAGTTCCATCAATGGTGGAAGAAACTGCTTCCACACATCCAAGCATTGAGAAACAACGAAAAAGCCAGCAAACACCAAAAGCAGCCAGCAAGGACCCAGGAAGAGCTCAAGCCTCTGTGCACACTTTAAGGCTGGGATTCAGATCTTCCCCCAGTGACACCTTTGTCAGCAACACAGCTGGAGCTCCAAGTTACAAGCTTCATGGAAACACCTGAGTCTATGGGGGGCATACATTCACACTACCATACACGTGTACATACAGAAATGTGGGAATTCATGACTGTGCATGAATAGAAGCCAGAGGAGAACATTGAGTGTCCTTCCTCTATTGATCATCCATTTATGTGCTTAAATCCAAGTCTTAATGCAGAGCTGTGGTTTTTGTAAGTCACAGCAATTCACTGGCATCTGGTATCCATTAGACTGGGTTTACAGATGTGTTGCCATGTCAGACATTTATGTGGGCCCCAGGGAACTGAACTCAGTTGGTCACAGGCCCTCTCAGGCCTATATGCTTGTAGCAAGAACTCTTACCCATTTTTGCAGTTAGCTTTCAATTGCTGTACAAAGAACCAGACCAACAGTAGCTTGTGGAAGGAAAGGGCTTATTCTGGCTTACAGACTCGAAGGGAAGCCCTATGATGGCAGGGGAAAGTGATGACATGAACAGAAGGTGGACAACAGCAGCAGGGGAGAGTGCCAAACACTGGCAAGGAAAAGCTGACTATAATACCCATAAACCCCACTCCCAACAAAACAGTGGTTCCAGGTGGCTCCAATTCCCAAATTGTCACCAGCTGGGGACTCAGCATTCAGAGTGCATGCTAAGTTAATGGGGGACACCTGAATCAAACCATCACACCCAGTGAACCATCTCCCCAGCCCTGATTGTCTTTTTAGTCATTTCCAAAGTCAGTAAAAGAAAGAGAATATATGTGCTTTTTGAAGAAAATAGCAAATATTGAATGGGCAGAGTACAAGACTGTCAACATACTGTGTTTAAAACCAAACACAATCTCTTTTTTCCTAAACATAAATACCTCTTACTACCCAGCCTTTATGCTGCTAGGCAAAACATAATGTACTGCTTTCAGAAAGCATTTATTAAATAAAATAATATTACCCAAGCACCATGTCCTATGTTCTAGTATTTAGCTCTTATAATTACTGATTTATCACAATAGTATACAACATGTACTAGAAAGACTAGGACACAAAGTAATAATATGAAATCATTGTTGCAAAAAATCCTCAATGGAAGGATGGCATCAAGCAAAATTGATCAACAAGAATGTTGCTTGAGGGTCAAAAGGCAGGAAAGCTGAGGGTAGCTGAAGAAATCACACTGAAATGTGCACTAAAAATCAAAATGTGCTGTACATTCACCAGTAACATACGTGAAAAACAACTGCAGTCATCCTTAGCATGGGAGATATATCCCAGCAACCCCAATGGATGCCCAAGACTATAAATAGTACCAAACCTTATAAATATTGTCTTAATCCATAAATGCATATCTGTGGTAAATTTTAATTTATAATAGTTAATAACAAATTAGGAAAAGTTATAATTGTACTACAATAAAAGTTATGTGGATATAATCTCACATTAAAAATAAATAGCATATTATTCTTTTTGATTACTTTTTATTTTTATTTATTTATTTGAGAGAGGCAGAAAAAGAGGAAGACATAGAGACAGAGAAAAAGAGAGAGAATGTGGACTCAGAAGGGCCTCCAGCCACTGTAAGCAAACTCCAGACTCATGTGCCACCTTGTGCATCTGGCTTACATGGGTACTGGGGAATCAAACCTGGGTCCTTTGGCTTTACAGGCAAATGCCTTATGCACTAAGCCATCTCTCCAGCCCAGTGTATTATTTTTCACATACTCTTATCCATTTAAAATTTTAGGATTGCAGTGGACCACAAGTAAGTGAAACCATGTAAAGCAAAATCATGGATAGGGAGGATAAACTTTCATCAACTGAAAGACATCTACTTGCCAAGATAGAAAATTATGCAAAACATTCTTAAACAAACAAGACAACAATAATTTAAATTGTCTTTAAGGTCAGAGAAAAGGAAACTGTTGCAACCTTGGACTGTCTTATGAATATTAACACAGCCGACAGACCAATAGTTCTAAGGACTGATTATGAAACACTAAGTACATCACAGTGAAAATCCTTAGTGGAATGGCAACTTTCAGTCAAATCTAGGCCTAGTAGGGGAATGTCAATGGTATAATTAGGCTGCAGATGATACTTACTGTGAGAGTAACCATCGTATCCCAGTATTTCATATGCTTGTTGAAACTATGTTCTCATTTATTATAATACATAGAAGTTCCATGATTCTAGGAATTTTAGTAAAAGTCAGTACTAATGTAAATATACTACAAAATAGTGAGTTTATTAATAACTATAATAAAGTATGTCATGAGTAATGTGGTACCCAAAAGTGTTCATATAATTCAAAAGTTGAAATAACAAAAATGTAAGTAATTATGCTTAAAATTAGTACTGAATGTCACATTTTTCAACACAGAACTCTATTCTTTGAGGGGGGTATTAAATATTATAAATAATGATAAATAAGAACAGTGTTTTTATTCCTACTAATTCCTGCTTCTTCCTCAGCTTGGCACACCTCAGGGCTAGCCCCTCCTAGGCTGGCCACCTATGAATTAGGTCTGTCCTTACATGCCTGAGTCTGATAATGAGGCTCATCCTAATTGAATGCCTGACCCATGACTCCCTTGACCCTTGCTTTGCTAAACTCTCCCTGCTGGGAATGGGCAGTTTTATTACTTTTTTCTATGTACTTGTTTAGGGGTATTTACCTGTTTTGTCACATGAACGATTTCCCGACTTTTTTCTTTCACCTGATGCTCTTGGTCCTTACTCTGGTAAGCTCACAACTCCAGACGCATTCGCCCCCTTGTGGGCAAGCACGGCATTGCATGCTTGCATCACTTTGTGCATCTGCGTTAACATGGGACCTGGAGAATGGAACGGGCATCTTGGCAGGCAGGCACCTTCAACACTAAGCCATCTCTCCAGTCCCTGATTTCTTTTTGTATGAGCATTTTCCTGCTTGGTCTCCATGTTGTTAGGTGCTTTCTTGTTTTGCTACAAGTGTGATCTCTTTAAGCTCTGACTCCTTTAATAATTTCTTAATCTTTCCTGACCTGCTATGTCGAAATGAGTTTGAGGTTCAAGATAGACTGGGAATGTGCACACACATAGGGGCAAGACCTGTTAGCCTATATGGGAAGCTGAACATAGGAGTGAAGGGAAACATGAAAGGGGTTTTTCAGGGAAATTGAAAAAGGACCAGAGCTTAATGAAGCTAAGAGGTAGTAAGAGAGTTGGGGGGGGGGGGAAACCTCTGCCCAATTTTGGCATCTTCATATGTCACAATAGGGGCGTTCTTACCAGTACTGGAACCCTGAAGTTTAGGTGAGAGAGATGAATAGCCAAGGAGAAGAAGAAATAGAACACCTTGCCCACCCAGGACTCCCCTATTTATAATTTAGTGAGGTGGGCTTCTCTCTCCTGCTCAGGTGAGTTTTGAGAGACAGCTGATTACTCTTGTTCAGGTTGCTGGCTCAAGACAAAGCCCGCACACCTGAGTAGGGAGCACTATTGTCAAAGGATGAGATTAGACTGAATCAAATGCTGATTTTTCTTTGGGCCCATCTCTAGCTAACTATCTGAAAATAAAGCTACCTGGCTAATTCCCTCTCACCTCCATCTGCAAATATGCATTGTTTAATGTTTACTTAAGCTGAGCTCATCTGGGCCTTGTGCTTCCAGAGGAGGGCATTGTCCTTGGATAGTGTTTAGTCACTTCAGAAACAAGTGTGCAACTGTGAAGTCTAGGGAGTATTTTCTCTTACTTTTAACAAAGGCTACAATGCATCTATTTACCACTCAGAAGAATCTCTTTATGTCAGATTGTTAAACAGTCTCCCAACCTAACAACTTAATTATTGTTTCTTTTCTTTTCTCCCTGACATTACAAAAGAAGCTTATAAAACAAAGAGGACCAAACTGACAATGAGTTCACTCTTGATTTCCCTAAGGGTCATGCCTCCTTATTTCACTTCTCTGCACTCTAAAGAAAGTTTTGTTCTTCTTCAGATTTGCATATACTTTATATCATCAATTTATTCTAATATATATATTTTTTTCCTAAAATTTACTATATCTTGAAAGGCATTTTTTTCCCCACTAAGTAGGTGAGTATGCATTGAGATGTTCCAGTCCCCCACACTCTCTGCAGAGATTAGCAGAATTTTGCAGAGGGTTGCTTGGTGGCATTATCAAACCAAATTGATCTGGACCTAAAAAAGGAGAAAGAATTTTGTGTAGGATGCAATTTGCAATTTAGAGCATACAGTCAAAAAGCAGTCTCATCAGGATGACCATCCTACAGCCATTGTGCTGATCAGCCACAATGAAAAGTCCTATCCAGCGCATTCAAAAGATTAGCATATTCCTGCATTAGCACATGCAGACAGTCCTCAGTTCATTACCACAGCTGAAGGGCATGTGCACATTTGCCACTTCATTGAATTTTTTCTGGAACTTTCTCCAATCAGGTTAACACTGAAGTTTTGAGCTTTCACTGATAATTTTAATGGGAAATATATTATGGAAACAGTAAGAAAGTACCAATTGTATTACGAAAAAAAAAAAAAAAAAAACACTGCCTTGCTGGATCATGAATATATGTAAGATTCATGCTGGGTTTTACATCCTCTTAAGTTTCCATGAGATGTGTTTTGTTACTAACCACAAATAATGAACAGAAGAGTGAAGATCAAACCCCCAAACACTAAAATCATCAGATTTATATTATTTATTTCCTTATAGTAACATGACAGTGAAAGAACTTAGTTCACACAGATATCTTAGTTTGGGGACACAAATGTATTTGCATTGATTAAAATAGGAATAGAACAGGCAGTTTTTAACTATCATGCACACTATTCTCTTTGTAGTGTACTAAAAGAACTTTCTAAAACATAAATAAATATAAATAGGAGTATGTAATATCATATCGATTCATTTGATTCATTTGACCATAATGTAAAGATACTTAAGATATTTTTAAATGAGAAAAGTTAAGGAAAAAATTAAATAAGGAAACTACAACATCTTGGTTAAAAATGCTTAGCAAAATCAGTCACCATACAAGCTCCAAGCAGAGCAAAGTAGTGAGTAACTAGATTAATTCTTCACAGTGAGTAAGTAGTGTAATGGTCAGAGTTGAAGGGAAACAGGGGAAAGGATAGGAATCCAGGAACAAGGAAGAAAGGAAGGAAGGAAAACAAATGACAGAAGGAAAAATAAGAGAACTGTGCATTAATGACAGGAGACAGTAAATGGCTAGACACCTTAGGAGTGACAGACACCCACCCCACCCCTCCCCCACACACACCCCATTGTGAATAGCTTTCTCTTGGCTAAGACCAAAAATGTCCTTGGTTGGGCTGGAGAAATGGCTTAGGGGTTAAGGCGCCTGCCTCCTAAGCCTAAGAACACTGGTTCCAATCTCCAGCGGTTCCAATCTCCAGGTCCCACGTTTAGCCAGATGCAAAGTGACACAAGGGCACAATGCCGCACTTGACCACAAGGTGGCGCACACATCTGGATTTCGTTCACAGCAGCTGAGACACTGCTGGCGCGCCCATCTCTGTCTTCCTCTCTCTCTCTCTCTCTCTCTCTCTCTCTCTCTCTCTCTCTCTCTCTCTCTCTGTCTCTCTCAAAATAATAATAATAATAAAAAAATGTCCTTGGGTCTGTAAGGCAAAATGTAGGTCAACACACTTTACTGCAGGTCAGGAATTTCAGAAAGATCTAGCTATCTAATAGAAAAGAGAATTCCATTTGTCACCCAAGGCACCATATTTTGTAAATACAGCTTTACATTGGTAGGCTTTATAAAGGTCATCTTCAGACTAAGCTGCAATTTGGAACTTAATGTTCTTGGTTTTAATACTTTAAAAAAATTAATAAAATTTTCATACTCTGAATTACCAGGGAATATTAGAATATTTACTTGGATCACATAACTGTACTTTAGAGTAAAATGATTAATTTGTTCAATTATGCTGAATTAGTTTTGTAACTACAGACATATCTGAGTGATAAGTATTCACTAGGAAATTATTGATTTTCATTCTTCTGTCCAAGAGCTCAGGCAATCTACTCATTTTAGAATCCATGTATCACACAAGCTTGAAAAGAATATGAGCATATTAGGTTTCCCTTTACAATGACAGAGAAATCCAAGAAAGACTGAAAAATCAGAAATATATAGAGGGACAAAAAATTCTAATGTACCTTGCTGCCCCTATCATTCAATAAATATGCTTTTATTCATGATATATTTTCTCCTAGTATTAGTGGATACATGCTAGGCAAGATCTCTACTGCTATCCATCATTCATAATTTCTTGTTTATTGTAATTTGATTTGTAAAAGTAATTTAGATCCTTGTGATACCAAAATTTTGGGGTTCTTCTGCCAATGTACCACTATATGCCAACACATATATAATTTCAATTTTTTCCCTAGATTCTTATCATGCGAATTTAAAGAATGAAATCTATAGATCAGAGAAGAAGGTTCAGAGAAAAAATTCATTAAAGTTTAAAGCTTTAGGAGAGAAAAGAGAAGAAGGGTTGCTTAAGTCCAGAACATAAGAGAAGGAAGCAAGGTGGAACTCTTACCCAGGGAGGCAAGAGGAGGCTCACACATAAGTTCAGGTGGTGTTTGTTTGTTTGTTTTTGAAGTACGGTTTCAATCTAGCCCATACTGACCTGGAATTCACTATACAGTATCAGGGTGGCCTCAAACTCACAGGAGATCCTCCTACCTGTCCCTCCCAGGTGCTGAGATTGAAGGCATGCACCACCATGCCCAGTATCAAGTGGTATTTTTTTCTTTTTTTTATTAGTCATCTATATAATATACATACAGCCATGATGGTACCATCATTAGCCTTCTCCCTGCCCTCCCCCCTCCAGGACTGTGGGTCTTGCATTGTGGGGCTAGCCATCAGTTATGCGGGTGAGGTAATGTCTCTGTGCATAATGACCCAACTTATGGCTCTAACAATCTTTCCACCCCCTCTTCCGTGGAATTCCCTAAGCCACGTTGGGTTCATTTTAGGTCTGTTTCAGTGAGGAGGTCATGGGAGTCTCTCTGAGCCTGTGGATAGGCAGCTGGTTTAGCCAGTCTAGTCCTGACTTCAGGAGTCTGCAGTGATCTCTGGAAAAGGGCAATCTTCTCAGAAAGCCACTTCTCCTTGAATACACTGGAAGGACTACCTGAGAGGGCAGAGGTAAGGAAAGGCCAGATCCTTCTGATATGTCTGACTTCTAGTAAGGTGTAATGACCTAGATTTTCTCCTACAGCCCAAAGACAATTCCTGCACTTAACAAGACAAAGCTATTCATTTTGGAATCTGTCTCTCTTAAGCTGCCTAGTCAATTTGTCTCCTATCACAAACATTCAAAAGCTTAACTTTTGCCTCAAGATAACAGCCCCAAGAGCACCAAGAGAATCTTCAGTCCTTGTCCAAATCTTTAGGGACTTTGGATTCCAGGAATAGCAAAGCTTAGCAGACATATCACTCCATAATGAGATCAGCCCAAAGCAGGTGCCACCATCTCATCTGAACCTGTGTTGGCTTTTGGTCCAAGAGTGAATATATATACATATATTTTTTATTTTTATTTATTTTCTGCAACTATGTTATCTTAATAGCAATGTTTTCACATCTTCAAATTTTAAAATAACAAATTAATAAAAATTGCTTATTTTCAAATTCTTCTTCATAGTCTTACATGCCAGTTATTTTGCAGTTATTTGTTTTACCACCATGTTTGTTGAAGTGATGAATGACGAAAAATTAAGAAACACTGATCATATAATTAGGTCACCATTTTACTGACAACAAGCACAAAATAGGTGCGAATTTTTCAATTCAAAAAGCAGCATGCAGTTACATACTTAATTTTTAGAGAAGAGAAAGGTAAGTAAAGCTCAAAATTATAAGAACTTTTGGGGAGAGTTTCAGTTTACAAGACCTTTAGACAATGTGGATCTTTGTTATTGAAAGTATACATTCAAAATTTTGGTAATTAAACTTTGAACATGTTCTTAGGATAAAAGCACAACAGAGCACACCATAGTAGCTAATCAACATTTGTAATTTAAATGAAGAATTGATCAAATGTTACAGACCTTTTCAGGTCAAAACAAATCTTTAGTCTGCCATTTGGGGTATTGATAGTTATTTAGAGGAACAAAGACTTTGAGCCTCATCTATAAAGCAATTAACACATTCTTCAGTTTGTTTTAAAGTATGACTATAGCCTATCTAAGAAATATTTAAAAATAGCTAGATTATAAAACAGATATTGATTAAACTATGAGAAAATATTTTCCTGATTTCAAATCTCATGTATACAAATAATAATAATATTCACTAAGAAGAAATGAACTCAATGTTCTGATGGATCAAAACACTACTTCTCAGGTTAATATGTAATGATCATCTCATCTTTATCAAGAACACAAAGTCATTTCCAAAATCTTATTTTAATTGCAAGTGAATGTTTGTTAGTGCTATTCACAAAATTTCTGTCCAGCTACTCAAAGTATATATTAAAAGCAATCCCAAAAATAATAACTTACCTTGTTTATTTTGCTGTTTAACTTCTGATCAATAGAATTATTTCTCATTTTTGATACTTTCTTAAGGACTCATTTTCTACATATAGAAGCAATTGCATCTGGACTTGGTAATATTTGCTATATCACACCATTTGCAGGTAGATTTAAAATAACATATAACATGTCATTTTCATTCCTGAGATAATAGTATGAGTTCACATTTCAAAGTTATCACTATATTGCTTTTTTAGAGGCTCTAGTCTGAAGTGAACATGAAAAGAATTTTTATGTTGCAGTAAGAAAAATAAATTATTGGGGGCTGGAGAGATGACTTAGTGGTTAAGGCATTTGCCTGCAAAGCCAAAGGATCCTGGTTCAACTCTCCATGACCCACGTAAGCCAGATGCACAAGGGGGCTTATGCATCTGGAGTTCCTTTGCAGTGGTTGGAGGCCCTGGTGTGCCCATTCACTTTCTTCCTTTCTTTCTCTCTCTCTGACTCTTTCTCTCTGTCAAATAAATAAAATATATGAAAAAAAGAAAAATAAATTACTGAGTGACATAAGAATAAACACCAATAAACTAGTACCAACCAAACCGTGAATGCAATGATGAACACTAGGGTTATCTACATAAAGGTAAAGCTAAACTTTTATATGACAAGGGGCAAGTGAAACAAAACGAATCCACCTCTAGTCATGTAACACTTTGTTCATTTTGACTGAAATTCCTATAAGATTTGTTGACAGTAAGTGCAATGGGACTGTCACAAGCTTCAGAGTTGCAGTGAAATCCTTACTATGAAAAATTTTACTAGTTCAGGTAAAGACATGAAATAAGTTAGAAATATATTTAGAATAAAGCAGGTTATAGCTTTAGTATAATAAATCCTAATGTCACTTAAAATTATATACACACTTTCTAAATAATTCCAAAAACATTAAAAATCAAGCATCAACAATACAAAGAAGAGTCAATTTTCACCATGTACTTATCACAATTAACGTCTGTTCTTTGTAGCTAGCTAAGGGTAGGTGTGTGTCAAAGCTAAGGTAAACTCAGTTTGTTATTTCAAAATGATCTGATAATAAATGTTTTACTTAAATGAAAAACTATAGTTATGAATCCACAAATGGTCACATACTACCTTGATGTAGAAATATGCATAAGTCCATGAAAACAATGGGTAATTCCATAATAGCACAAAACTAAAAAAAAATAAATAAATTAGGGTTTGTGTTGTACACATGCCATATTGAAATAAACTTAAACAGTGTGCTTATTAGTTTGAAATGCTTTTGCAAAAAAAAGGATAAATCTCTGCTGGTGAAAAAAATTGACTTCATGTAGTCAGAGTTTAGAGAATGCTAGCTTTTAGTTTACATTTTTTGTTATTCTGCTTCATTAATTTGAAATTTCTTGACATCTATGAGATATTTATTATACTACAGATAACATGCTTAACATGTATCATATACTTAATATGTTTAGGTATATTACACCTATATCATTCATGACTTCAAACTCTTTACAATCTAATGAAAGATACACTTTCATTTGTGTAAACTATAAATGAGGATACAGAATGCAAATAATAAAGAGTTCAAATATGGGTTTCAGATATTGTCCTTACAGAAGATGAAATGGGGGAGAAATATACCCCATGATTGCTGCAATAAAAACAGCCACACAAGTAGCCAAAATGGCTATGTAAACAGTTAAGATCATTCTCAAACTATTCATAAATATAAGCACTCTTAATAGTAGACTAATAAACCTTAAAGGCATTCCAGCTTTTACATTTTTAACATAGTTATTATAGCTATGAAAACTAATGAAAAATATTAATTAAAATCCCACAAACATAAAGTTTCTTATGAATTCTTTTTTAAAAATATTTTTATTTTTATTTATTTATTAGAGAGAGAGGAAGATAAAAAAGGAAAGATGGTACACTAGCCTCTACAAATGAACTCCAGATGTGTGCACCCCCATGTGTATCTTGTTTGCATGGCTACTGGGAATGCAAACCTGGTTCCTTAGGCTTCACAGAGAAATACCTTAACTGTTAAGCCATCTCTCCAGTCATTTCTTATGAATTATTGTCAGAGAACTAGCTAAATTAAAAGAAAGAAAAAATGAAATTAGATTTAAAATTAAACATGGGGAGAAGATGGCTAAGTAGTGAAGGTGCTTGCTTGTGAATCTTAAGGTTCGATTTCCCAGAACACATGTAAGCCAGTTGTACATGGTGGCACATGCATCTGGACTTTGTTTACAGCAGTTAGAGGCCCTGGTGTTCCTATAATCTCTTTCTCTCTAATGAATAAATAAATAAACAATAAAATTAGGGATAGGGGCTGGAGAAATGGCTCAGTAGTTAAAGGTGCTGGCTTACAAATCCTAAAGTCCCAGGTTCAATTCTCCAGTACCCACGGAAAGCCAAATGCACAAAGTAGCCAATGTATCTGGAGTTTTTTCACAATAGCAGGAGGCCTGTTGAATCCATTCTCTCTCCCTCCCTCTCTCTCTCTCTCTCTGCCTCTTTCTGTCTCTCTTTATCTCAAATAAATAAATTAATTAATAAAAGATTTTTTAAAATTAAGTGTAAAAACAAGACAGAGACTGAGAGACTGGAGAGATGGCTTAGTATTTAAGGTGCTTGCCTGAGAAGCCTAAGGACTCATGTTCTACTCTCCAGATCCCACATAAGCCAGACATTTAAAGGTGAGGCAAGCATAAGGTGGCATGCCCACTAAGTGACACCAGTGCCTGGAGTTTGATTGCAGTGGCTGAGGTCCTGGCATACCAATTCTCTGCTTCTTACTCTCTCTAAAATAAAAATAAATAAATAAATAAACAAGACAGGAAAATGTGAAAGTCACCCCATGAAGAATGACAATTATTATATGGCATTTATACCTAAGGCACTAAACAATATACAACTTTTTATATGGAGAAAATTGACTCTAAACATCATAGTCACAAAGATGCTAAATTCAAAACTGGCTATTATGAGTTTCTGTCAGAAAAAACACATTTCCACCATGGACCTTGCTTATACCCACATGCCATTGATGATGACAAGACTTTGAGACTGGCTATTTATCCTGCTTTTGCTTATAGTGAATGAGGCCTGATGAGATGACACAATGTTCTGCCTGTGTAAAGAACAGGCTCACTTCTACTCACGATAGAGTAGTTAAATTCCAAGTTCATGCTTTCACTATTGTAAGAGAGCACACTAAGAGTTGGGCCTTTCTTTTGCCAACCAGTGGATCTTGGAAGACATGAAGAACCAAGGCAAATAAATAGGAAGCTTTGAAAATAGCTTTTTTCATGAGTAATATATTTTTTCTAGAATGCAGAAATCCTATTCATTTAGCCAGGATCCATGAAGAATTAAAAGAAAGAACTTGGATGCATACGCAAGTACTTCATTTTTGGATATTGCACTTCTTTTTTTTTTTATTTTTTTTTTTTTTTTTGGGGAAAGAGACACAGAGAGAGAGAGAGAGAGAGAGAGGGAGAGGAAGACAGATAGAGATGGGCACGCCAGCAGCCTCTCAGCTGCTGCTAATGAAATCCAAATGTGTGCGCCCCCTCATGGGCAAGTGCGGCATTGCACCCTGGCTAAACTTGGGACCTGGAGATTGGAACCACTGGAGATTGGAACCAGCGTTCTTAGACTTAGGAGGCAGGCGCCTTAACCGCTAAGCCATCTCTCCAGCCCGGATATTGCACTCTTTACTGTTGGCCATATTGCTTCAGTTCACACACAACAGAGTATCCAAGTGCTTGTATCAGAATGATGCTTTTAAGATTTATTTTTATTTATGTATTTATTAGAGAAAGAGAGAGGGAAAATGGGCATGTCTGGCCCTCTAGCCACTGCAAACAATTCCAGATTCATGTGCCACCATGTACATCTGGCTTACATGGGACCTGGAGAATCAAACCTGGGTCGTTAGACTTCACAGGCATGTGCCTTAACTGCTAAGCCATCTCTCCAGGCCCAGAATAATGCTTTTAAAGGTGCTGGATATTATAAAAATCATTATACAGACTTATACTACAACAAAATTTTTGTTGTTGTTTGTTTTATTTCACTTTTGGCCAACATCTATAGGACTCTGGATATGGTAAGTCAAATGGTGTTGAGCATTTCTAGACTATCTCATTAAATCTTCCACTTGTATGTTCATTCTCTGCATTATTTAATTCCTCATGAGATTTATGTGTTAATACTCTCAAAAATACTTAAATCATTGAACAGATAAATGATCCCTTATTCACATATGGACTTTTTTGTATTCAAGGTTAGTATAGTGATTATGCAAACAAAAGGTTCAAGTGAAAGGAAAGAATAGAAGCTCCTATAAATATTATTCCACATTCTCAGGAATAAAATCTTATGAGGCTCATGAATACATGAGTTGTTATTCCTACACTACCTATCTATTCAGCAAGTTATTTAAAAAGAAGTAAGGATAGTGCTTCAGAAAGACTAGGTGTCCCTTGAAAATGATTCAAGATCGCCTTGGGCTGAATCTTTGACATTCATTTTTCCTCTGAGTAAGGGTTGTGATGGTAGTACAAAGCAGGTTGTGCACTCTAAAAGCAAATCTTAGAGAGAAATGGCAGTATGAAGATGCAATAAATTGAACCAAATGGGGTGATTTTTAAAAAGAATTAAGCAGCCCTTGATATCTTTATAAAAAGAAAAATGAGGAGCCCTTGATAATAATCTGCTATCTCCACAGACAACTGTATGAAGCATCTCAGAGGGAGAACACTCCTCTCACTGATGGTAGTACAGAAAATAAGAATTTATATATCTGATCTTCTTTTACTCTGGAGTGCAGCAAACCAATATGCCCATACTTCGTGAGCATACTCTGTACTTTTTTTTTTTTGCCATCAAAATGAGGAAAATAAAAGCTGTGTGAATAGCATATTATGTGAGGTAAATCTACTTGCATACTGCCAAATTTCTTTCAAAGATTCCCATATCAACGTATCTAACTACATCAAAGAGAACTATACAAGATCAGGTGCATTCAGAGTGGTGTGACCATAGACTCAAAAACAATTAGAAAAAAGGCCATGAGTTTATTGTTTTAGTATGTTTCTAGAAAGCAATAGCTATCTTCTTATGTACTTGTATTCTGTTAGGAATGCATTAGGAAGATATGTTAGATAAATTCTTTTGCATATTTATTTCATTCAATAAAATTTATTTTTACAATTGGTTGTTCAGTTATGTTTTTTCCATTATTTCCCTGGAGATTTCAGTGAATTAAAAAATTATTAGTAACATGTAAAGGAAACAGAGCCAGCAATGGGAACATGAGGAAGAAAAGTAGAATGAGCCCATCACACCACTGCACGGCCACAGCTGAAACCATAGAGTAATGGGGTAAATGAGCAAGAGTACTGCTTTCTTGGTGAACCGGGTACCAGCACAATGGTGAAGGAGATAGACACAGAGAACACTCAACTCCTACCAAAGCAGAGATTCAGAGACACAGAGGTTCCCAAGACCTCATCACTGAAGTAGAACTAAAACGAACCCAACACAGCTCAGGAAAATTTGAGGAAGAGGGGACGGAAAGATTGTTAAAGCCACAAGTTGGGACATTATACACAGAGACATTGCCTCTTCCCCATAACTGATGGCTACCTCCACAATACATGACCCATAATTACCAAAGAGGAGAGTCCCTTCAGAGGGGGGAGAACAGGGAGGAGGCTAACGATGGTACCAGCATGAGTGTAAACACACTACATACCTAATTTAAAAAAGTATATAAAATAAAGTAAATAAGGAGGCCCTATGAGTGGCTTTGCATGTCAGAGAGGCATTTGTTCTGTGGTTCAGCATCCAGTACCTCTATAATCCAAAAGTGCTGAGCACAACCATCAACACAACATCAGCACAACAACAAAATATGACAGGCACTTTCTGGTGAGTCTGCTTTTTTTTGTGAATTCTCCACATCCTAACCCTTACTCCTTATAGGAACACAAAATAGCAGCATTAGAAACTATAGATATAGTTCACATTATCTATAAATAAAGAGACCTGTGGTCTTGAAAATCATTCCAGCTGGGCCCTCTGACAATGTTCAAAAGTGAATAGAGAGAAGTGAGACTTCCCTGGCTGGAAAAGACCATGAAGTAACTCCGTCCCATGGAGAACCTGCGACAGATGCTGGCTGGATTCTATGTCTGCAAAGAAGGTCATGCATGGAACATATCTGGAGGGAGGGGAATGGAGGTTAGATCATGAACATCCATTTGCACCTCAATATCAAGCAAAAAAGGATAATCCCACGGGTAATTTTGTTTCTGGAATGATTATCCTCACTATGAGAAATATGTAGAGAAGGGTGTGTGGATAAAGTGGTTGAGTTCCAGTTCCCAGACTCTACATAAAACCAAATGCTGAAGCAGACATCTATAATCCTAGCATGTCTAATGCGAGATAGGAGGTGAGTACAGCAGAATGTCAGGAAGTGTGATGAACAGAGTGGTAAACAATAAGAGACCTTGCCTCCAACAAGATGAAGGAGAGGGCTGCCATTCCAGGTTGTACTCTGACCTCCACTGGAAACTAGCATGTGTGTGCCCATACTCATAACAAGAACACACACACACACACACACACACACACACCTGGAGAAAACAGGGAAGTAATGAATTAATTTGCTGATTCATCAAATATGAAGGAAACAAAGTAGCCTATGAAGTCATAGACCATGGCGAAGCCAGAAATACAGAAATGATCATAGAATAAGATATTCACATTGCATGTTTGTGAAGCATAGTTTTTTTTTTTTTTAATAATTACCTGATTCTAGGGGTAACCATGAGGTAAAAGAATGAGAGTAGCATAAATGCAAAGTTCCCTAGAAAAGAGAAGATTAGCAACTAATATTTTTAAGTCTCACTTTAATCCCTTACTAACAATTGTTATGAAAAAAGTCCAAAGATTACAGTGTATTTTGTACAAAACCAGACATGTCTATAACCTAATCTTATTTCTCCAATCTACACTAGTTACAAGTTCTCCTGTTGCTACACCTAGCCCACTATCCATATTTATATGGCCTATGAGTCAGCAACAGTTTTTACATTTTAAAATGGCTGAAACAATAACAGTAATAGCACAGTATTTTTGAGGCATATTATTAGATATAAAATTCAAATTCCAACACACATAAGAAGGATGCACATTAAACAGCCATGCCATTATCTGTGGTTGCTTGGGGAGCATTTTCTATGATAAATACAAGTACATAATATTTGCTACCAGGTTTTTTCAATAAACATTTTCAGGGCATGGAGAGATGGCTTAGCAGTTAAGGCATTTGCCTGAGAAGCCTAAGGACTCAGGTTCAATTCCTCAGTGCCCATGTAAGCCAGATGCACATGGTGGTACATGTGTCTGGAATTTGTTTGCTGGAGGCCTTGACATACCCATTCTCTCTCGCTCTCTCTGTCTGCCTCTTTCTCTCTTTCAAATAAATAAAATATAAAAAGAGCTCACTGAGCGTGATCTGTTCCATGTTCAACCATTTCATCGCATGGTCTCATTCATCTGTGGCTCCTAACCTGAATCCACCCTAGATGCTGTCATACCTAATAAGTACCCTAAGGACCAGACAATAGGGAGGGTGGGATTGGGGGCAGGGTAAGGGTGCGATGGAGCAAAAGGGTGGGAAGGAGGGTAAAGGTGAGGGTACACAAATAGAGACCCAAATGGAAATGGTACCATAAAATCCTATATTCTGAACAACAGGCTAAAACACTGATCCTCCAGCAGGCCCACAGAGAGAACACCTGAATCACAGGGACCTGAAGCTAAAACCATGAAGACCAACCTTAATCTTTTCCTGTTTTTCTCTCTCTCTCACTAAGTCTCTCTCTCTCTCCCTCTCCTCTCTATACTCTCTTTCTCTTTTATATTACCTATCTTTTTCTTCCTTCACCTTCCTTGGCACTGACTTATAAATCCCAACACCAGCATGGGGTTAACTTTCACAGTGAGCTGTAGATCAGAGAGACCTACAAGTTTTCCCCCAAAAGGTCAGATTTCTGTCTGATTTCTTGATGACCCACCAAAGGCTAATGGTAAGACCCTACTGCCAAAGACATCGTATGTGGTTGAGACGAAACATGGAGAGACCTCGTCAGAATCTGGAAGAGGGTCAATCCCCAGACAGTTAGCTAGTCTAGTGCCAGAGGGTGCTGCACTAGAGACTGAGGGAAAATGACTGACATCTGTCCAAACAACTCTCAGTCTAGCTACCCAGCAGGAAACAACCTAACTTGATGCTCAAACAAGTGCAATAGTGGCACACAGCCATAGTGGGTAACCAACTGCTCTTGATTTGGCTAAAAGATCCACTCAGTGGAATGGAACTCAAAGCTGGAACAGGGAAATAAGTCAAAACCATGTACAAAAAATAAGCCCATTCTCCAATATCAAGCTCCCACCAAATGTGGGATAGAAGACCTACACATATACTGTTCTCTCTAAAATAACAATGACCATCCCATCTATCTGGTGCTGACTTTTCTCTCCATTGAAGAATTTGCTTCTCTTTTTCAGATGGATGCCTAACCTGAAGGGAGGATAAGCCTATAGCACCTCATCAGGGCCCCACCTGAAACCATAGAGTAACAGGGGAAAAGGGCGAGTGTATAGTTTTCTTGGTGAACCGGACCCAGAATAAGGCTGAAGGAGATAAACACAGAGAATATCCAACTCCTACTAAGCCAGATATCCAGAGACACAGAGGCTCAGAAGACCTCATCACTGAAGTAGAACTAAAATGATCCCAACCTGGCTCAGGGAAATTCACAGAAAAGGGGGTGGAAAGAGTGTTAGAGACACAAGTTGGGTCCTTATGCACAGAGACTTTGCCTATCCCCATAACTGTTGACTAACCCTATAATGCACGACCCACATTCCCCAATGATGAGGGTCCATTCAGAGGGAGGAGGACAGGAAAGAGGCCAACGGAGTCACCAATATGAATGTAAAATTAGAATAATATAAACAAAAATTAAAAAGCAATGTTTCCAGATCTCTAATATACAATAATATAGACCAGAAAAGTCCAAGGTTATTATTGTCACCTGAAATGTATAAATTATTTATATATTTAATAATAAAAAATTATATATTTGATATATATTATTTCTAATAAATATACCCATTAAGTATGTAGTTTGTTAATTTTGTAATATTCATTTCTTTTTGTTTTTATACTATTTTTCAGAATTACTGTGCATAATATTACTGTGTTGCATTAGTTGTCTTCATAGCCTTAAAAGCTATGAAGTAAGTGTATGGTCTTAATTTTATAGTTGGTGAAATATAAGCATAGGGCAGATAAGAAAATTATCCAAGGTGAAAGGTCTAGACATTCATAAAGTTGTATATCAAATGCAAAAATTTTTAATCATGAAGTCTATAACTTTTTTTCTAGGTGACACTATGTGGTTGTTTGATTCAGGTGGGTCTGAATTCTAGGTCCCCAGCTGGTGGCAATTTGTGAATTTGAGCCACATGAAAGCAGTGTATTGTGGGGGGGGAGGACTTATGGGTGTTATATCCACTCTCCCTTACCAGGCATACTTTCCTGTTGCTATTGTACACCTGATGTTGTCCAGGAGGTGTTGTCCTGCCTCTGTTTATGCCAGTATTTCCCCTGCCATCATGGAGCTTTCCCTCAAGTCTGAAAGCAAAATAAACCCTTTTGCCCCACAAGCCACTCTTGGTGGGATGTTTTCTGTCCATAATAAGTTGACTACATGACACTTCCTACCAAGTTGACTAAGTTTTTGCAGGACTACTGTCTGTTCAAGGAGAAATGGTGTCCCAGTGTTCAACATGTGGCTAATCCAATCATCCTGTCCACTTATAATCAACAGTAATCATTACTCACAAATCAGCTCTGGCTTGATGTAGGTTGTTACAGCAGTCAAGAAAGTCAAAAGTGCTGTGAGAAAGCCCTGTAGCTGTTTCATGGTAGACAGTTCTTGCTTAATTTTTAAATTTATGTCTATTAACAATTTCCTAATAAGTGCTGAAGTTAGAGTATTATGAAAATGTTTTAGAACATGTAATTTGGCATTGTCATGGGACATTTTGCTAGTATTTCATTCAATTCTAAAGTAGTATACATGCCTAAGGGACACATCTGTATTTTACTTTAAATTTATGAATCCTAGTTTTTCTGACCCTCTAAGTGCGGGTATCCCATCATATTGTATAATTATTTTGACCTCCACAATTCTCTGTAATCTCTAACTTGTAAAGTAGGCATTGTCTCATGAATTCTTAAGGAAAAATTGACTGTTAATTACTAAAAATGGTATGAGAATAAACACCCTGTGCAAGTTAATTAATCAATATTAGCAACATTGACTGGACATTACCATGCACTCCTATACCTCAGTCATCAGGGGAGTGGGTAAAGACAAAAGAATCCTGGCGATCACTGGTCAGCCAATTTTACCGAGTAAACATCATATCTAGGTTGTGTGTGAGACTCCATCTCAAGGAAATAAAAGGGCATTTGCAATATAAGAGGACACCCAGTCATTGTCTGTCCTCCAGAAACATTCACATGTGGCACATGCTTCTGTGTACACACATATACCACACACACACACAAACATGCACGCACACACACACCACAATACATATACTACACATACACACACCAAAAATAATACAATTATGAAAACTAAAGATGAAGAAAACAATATTCTGAGAGCAGGACAGTTTAGAGATGGCAGAGCCCAAAAAGTAAAAGTGAGGGGTGTTCTTGAACCTGTGAAGGAGTATTTGGATTTTCTTATCTCCAACCTTCCTAGAAAAGCACATTGAGAGATAATATCACTCCCCTTCCTGAAAGCCTGGCAGCACCTAGACTTGTAGCATTGATGCGAACTAACCAGTTGGGCCCACAAAATCTAGCAAACACTCGTAATAGCCCACAATCCCAGTCTCTAGGTGGACTTTACTATTTCTTGGAAACCCCTGCTTCTTTTCTTCTCTTAAGCCTTATAAACTCTATCTCTGATAACTCTATAATAAAATCTTTCTAAACATAACCTCGTCTGTGAGTATTGACCTTTAAAATTTGTAAGACAAGAACTCAGAGGCTATTGACTCAGTAGAGGTTTGTGTGACTGAGTGGTACCTTAACTCCTGAATTATTGCCAAAACAAGAGATGAGAAAGGTGCCTTCTCTCTCTAAGACATCCAGAATTTTCATATTCTTTCTAGCAAAGCACAAAATTTTGATTAAGTTAAAACAATTGAAAGATAACTTTTCTTTCTTCCTTTTTCTTTTCCATCCCATTCTTTCCTTATTTATTTATTTATTTATTTATTTATTTATTTATTTATTCACTTTTTGAGATAGGGTCTAAGGCCACATAGCCAAGGATGTCCTGGAATTCAATGACAGGTAGCTCAGGTGGGTCTTAAGCAGAGGATCCTCTTGCTTTTAGTCTCCTCAAATTCTGAGCATACAGACATATATTGCACATAGTCCCAGTTAATAAGAGTGTTTTCAATGATAGTTTAATTGATCAGAACCACATTATAGAAACTAAAACAGCATGCTTTTCATCTGATAAGAAGAGTTTGAAGTGAACATTCTTTTTTTTTTTTTTTTTTTTTTAATTTTTGGAGAGAGACACAGAGAGAGACAGACAGAGAGAGAGGGAGAGGGGGACAGATAGAGAATGGGTGCACCAGCAGTCTCTCAGCTGCTGTGAAAGAAATACAGATGAGTGTGCCCCCTTGTGGGCAAGTGTGGCATTGCACCCTTGCGTCACTGCATCTGGCTAAACGTGGGACCTGGAGATCTGAACCAGGTTCTTAGGCTTAGGAGGTAGGCGCCTTAACCGCTAAGCCATCTCTCCAGCCCCAAAGTGAATAAGTTTTAATTGCCATTGACATTTACTTTTTAGGAAAATATTTGCCTGTCTTCAAACTATTCTATTACCCACATTATAAATTTAAAAACAGATAAAATAAACTTAATGTACAATGGCCATATATTTAAAGTGTAATGAATACAAATGAATTGTAATAATGTTTATAGTGTTTCCTTATAGTATCATACAATTGATTATTTTATACTTATAGCACCTCTGAACTATGACTAATCATATTCAAGTGCTCAATATCCACATATACTTGTGCTATACTACTGCATATTACAAGCCTGTGTTGATGCCATAAATAGCAATGCACTATAAAAGCTGACATTACAAGATTGTTTAGTATTATTTTATGCCTCCTTACTGAGTACTAATAAAAAAATCAATATTTAAAAATTTTTGAATTATACCCACTAGGTTGTCATTTTAATTGCAAGATGGTATTAAACTTGATATGGTATTTGAATTCCAAGAGTTCCACTTTAACACCAATGTTTGTTGACTGAAGTTACTTCACAAATATTTTACAAACTACCTATTATGTGTAACATGATTTTTTTGTGTGTGATATCTTTAAATGTCTTATTGATGGATAGGGGATAGAAATGGGCTAAGCAGTTGAGCTTAACAGGGCCCCTAAATTGAAGGGTTTTTTCTTTTTTCTTTATCTTATGACTAAATGCAAGTAATGTAATTAAGCCTGACAGGGTGGGGGATGTGAGTTTTCTTATCTCTTTTTTCCCTAAAGGAGTCATTACAAATCTCTAACTTGTTGGAGGCCAGATGTGTCAAAAGAGAAGAGTCTGGTCTCTCCTTACCTCTTTTCCCTAAACAAGTTCCTTTTCCCTAGAAACCAGAAAATAAGACTTAACTAAGATTTCCAGGCAGCCAGACTCTTGGCAGGGAGACTGGAATGACCAGTTAATCACCATCTAGCAAACTTCTGTAAGAAATCCCAGTCACAGTTGCCATGGGAATTACATGTTTAGCACCCCTCCTGCAATATAGGAGCCCTGCTTTCTTTCCTTCTATTAAAATCTATAATAAAATGTTTCCAAACCTCACCCTTTATGGTCTGAGGATTTCATTCTTTGAATTCTTAAAACATGAACATGGAGGCCACTGAATCGGTAGAAATTTTGTGTAATAGTAAGCATCTGCCACACAACTCCTTAATTAAAGGGCCAAGTGAGACAACCCAAATCCCCATACCATGCTGACATTAGTTTAGAAATGTAATCATATTCTTACCTTTTGTTTATGCATGTGTGTGTGTGAAGTATGTGTGTAGTATGGTATGTTTAGTGTGTGTGTGTGTGTGTGTGTGTGTGTGTGTGTGTGTGTGTGTGTGTGTGTGTGTGGTATGGGTTGTGTATGCATGCAGATGTATGAGCCCAAGTGTGTGCATGAGATGTCCATAGGAATAGGTCAGGGGTCCTTCTCTTATCATTCATCATATATTTTCTTGAGAGGAGTTCTGCCCCTTAACCAATGTCAGTCAGTCACATCTATCATTTCTCCTTGAAAATGTTCTACCTTTGGATCAAACCATAGCTCAGCTTTTGTTTTGCTCATCTGAAACATGAGAGTTCCTGAGAGGAAACAATGTAGTAGCCATGGTGGTGGCCATTGTAACATCACTTTATCTAGTACAGTGAACCCCAGAAATGATGGGAAGTCTCCAGAGCAGGGAAGTACCAGTGGTGACACTAAGGATTCAGGAATGGGTTGTGCCTGAATTACATTTTGCTGAGTTAAACTTTTCTGCTTAATAGAACCCATCTATTGGTAATCAATCAACCCACAGCAATATTCTAAAATATGAGAGGACAGGTTAAAAACAATGGTAATCAAAATTTAAAAATGCTATGTGTATAAAGTGTGAACTTATGCTCTATTTCATATTTTTTACTTTTTCTATCTTCTTTGTTTGTTTGTTTGTTTGTTTGTTTGTTTGTTTTTGGAGGTAGGGTTTCACTCTGTTCCCGGCTGACCTGGAATTAACTATGTAGTCTCAGGGTGGCCTCAAACTCATAGCAATCCTCCTACCTCTGCCTCCCATGTGCTGGGATTAAAGGTGTGCACCACCAGGCCCAGCTATATTTTTTACTTTTTCAATTGTGTGCATGCATCTGTGTGCTGGGGGAGGTTATGGGTGTACCACAGTGCATGTGCAGGTCAGAGTACAACATCAAGGTGCTAGACCTTACCTCCCACCTTATTTGAGAAAGGATCTCTCTCTCTCTCTTTCCTTGCCCCCCTCCAACCCCAACTGGAAAGTCCTGGCTAGCTGGCTGTTGACTTTCAAGGTTCTTCTATCTCTGCCTTCCATTGTCTTAGGTCCATTGGGATAAGAGATGTGTGCATCAATTTGGTTCTAGCTTTACATGGGTGCTGGGGATGGAAACTCTGGGAGGCAGGCTTGAAGAAAAAGTTACAAACCATTAACCACTAGGCCATCTCCCAAGCCTATGATTTTCATTTTTAATGCTGTATGCAATAAATTTTCACATACTTATTTAGATCACTGCACAGCCATTTGGGTCAGCCAAAGGTTTTAATTTTGAAAACTGCAAAAATGTATTCATATCAACTATGGATAGTCTCCATGGATTAAGGGAGCCAGTGTTTTATTTCTGTAAATACAGTCATTATGCTTTTAAGTAGAAAAGTTCAGACAAGAAACCTTTACTAAGTGCTGTGACAGAGCACCCAACTAGGTACAGCTTATGGAAGGAGAAGATCTACTTCAGGCTTACACTTTTGAGAGGAAGTTTCATCATGGCAGGGAACTATGACAAGAGCAGGAAGCTGATTCACACCTTATCACAATCTCTGGGAGGAAGTAGTATGAAGGCTAGATGTGGAGGTGGAGTAATAAACCTCAAAGTCAGCCCCAGTGACCCATCACCTCCAGCACAGCCCCACCTCCCAAAGGGCTTGGCAGCTGAGTATTGAGTATGAAGCTCAATCACAAACACATGAGGCTATGCAGGATACTTGACTTTCAAACTACTATATTTAATTTGCATTTATAAACTTTTCTTGAAAAGTGAATTTAGAAACTCAATTTATCTGTACTTAGATAGTTATAACACACAATACAAGGAGAGGATTATTCTTGGGTCACAAAGATAAATTAATTTTTAAATGATTTTTAGTATGTTTAATATTTCATCACTATGAATGCACTATGCTCTCTTTCTCTTTTATATTACCTATCTTTTCCTTCCTTCATCTTCCTTGGCACTGACTTGTAATTCCCAGTTCCACCATGCTATTAACTTTCACAATGAGCTGTTGATCAGAGAGACCTACAAGGTTTCCTAAAAGAAGACAGATTTCTGTCAGAGTTCTTGATGACCCACCAAAGGTTAATGGTAAGACCCTACTGCCTACTGGAACATGGAGTGACCTGGTTGGAATCTGGAAGAGGGTCAGTCCCCATACAGTTAGCTTGTCTAGTGCCAGACGGTGCTACATGAGCGACTGGAGGAAAATGACCAACATCTGTCAAACAACTCACAGTCTAAGATACTCAGCAGTAAACAACCTCATGTGATGCTCAAACAAGTGCAGTAGTGGCACACAGCCATGGTGGGTAACCAACTGCTCTTGATTTGGCTAATAGATCCACTTAGTGGAATGGAACCCATAGCTGGAACAGGGAAACAAGTCAAAACCATATCCAAAAAATGGGCTCATTCTCCAATATCAAGCTCCCACTAATTGTAGGCTAGAAGAGGGCCTACACATATGAAATTCTCTCTAAAATAACAATGGCAATACCATGTATCTGGTGCTGACTTTTCTCTCTATTGCAGAATTTGCTTCTCTTTTCCAGATGGACGCTTAACCTGAAGGGAGGGTCAGCTCACCTGACCAGGGCCTCAGCTGAAACCATAGAGAAATGGGGGGAAATGGGCAAAAGTGCAGCTTTCTTGGTGAACCTGACCCCAGAACAAGGCTGAAGGAGATAAACACAGAGAATACTCAACTCCTACTAAGCCAGATATCCAGAGACAGAGGCTCCCAAGACCTCATCACTCAAGTAGAACTAAAATGAACCCAGCATGGCTCAGGGAAATTCATGGAAGAGGGGGCGGAAAGAGTGTTAGAGCCACAAGTTGGGTCATTATGCACAGAGACATTGCCTCTCCCCCATAACTATTGGCTACCCCCATAATGCAAGACACACATTCCCCAATGAGGAGGGTCCCTTTGGAGGGGGAAGGACAGGAAGGAGGCTACTTGAGGCACCAACATGAATGTAAAATTAAAATAAATAAATTAATTAAGTATATTGAAATGTATTGAAATATTTAAATGTAATTTAAAGGATAATGGTCCGTATAAATAAATTGGTATGGATTATTAGGCATCAGGTGAGTGTTCAATGAAAATATACTTTAAATTTCAATGTAAAACAACATTAGTTTTCTTTTTTAAAAATTTTATTTTTATTTATTTATTTATTAAAGATGGTTGGGGGAGAGAGAGAGAGAGAGTAAGAATGTGCATAGCCAGTGCAAACAAACTCCAGATGCATGTGCCACCATGTGCATCTGGCTTATGTGTGACCTGGAGAATCTAACCAGGGTCCTTAGGCTTCACAGGTAAACACCTTAACCGCTAAGCCATCTCTCCAGCCCAACATTAGTTTTCTTAAAATGTTGGTGTTGGGCAGGAGAGATGGCTTAGTGGTTATGGCGCCTGTCTCCTAAACCTAAGAACGCTGGTTCCAATCTCCAGGTACCACATTTAGCCAGAAGCAAAGTAACACAAGGGTGCAATGCCGCACTTGACCACAAGGGGACTTTCGCATCTGGATTTCATTCACAGCAGCTGAGAGACTGCTGGCGCACCCATCTCTATCTGTCTTCCTCTCCCTCTCTGCCTTTCTCAAAAAAAAAAAAATGTTGGTGTCTTATGATTTGAAACATTTTCTCAATAATTTTGTGATACCTTTTATAACATATCTTTTTCACTATACTTGCACTAACAAACAAGAATTATTTTTATAAACAAAGTTAAATGAGTTTTAACATGTATTATTTTAAAAGTAATATGTTAGAAAATGATGGCAGTATATTTCTTAAATATAGCATGAGACTTACAGTCAGATAACTTATTTAAATCTTTTACCTTTTATTTTTTTTAATAGCAACAGTTCACAGTACACACCATAAAATTCACATTATCATTTTCTGTACCTCACAGCTAATTTTGCTTACTTTGGCACCATATTGCCTTTAATTAAGAACAATTCTAGAGAATCACAATGGCAAACTTTTGTTTTTCTAATTAAAAGAAAAGGAACACTTAGCTGTTTCACTGGAGTTTGAATGATACTATTAAAATCGAATAATGATTTAGGGAAGTAACTTGGAATAGGGAGAACATTAGTGCAGAGCACTCAAAACACAAATGAAGGGCACAGTCATTGATTATTTAAATGGGATAGATTAGGTCATGGCTGCCAGATATTTTTATATAGCTACATATTGCAAAGCTTTGCCTGCATTACGTATCCAGTCAACTCATGTATTATAAGAATCATCTCAATGACAAATTTTTTCTGTGTGACAAAGAGTGAATGACTTGACTTTGTTCAAAGGAGGTATGTTTGACATATATACTCAGCATTCCACACATAAAACACAACTTGTACTAGGGCATTTCCCTACAAATATAATGCCACAGTAGATGAACTTGTATAGACAGAACAATCATTGTCCACTATTTTCTAAAGAAATGAACAGCAAAAATGACTGAAATTGCCAAAAATCATCAGACTGGTTTGGTAGGTTGAAACACATTTATATAACTATTATAGGGTCAATAAATACATGAAATGTACAATATAATGTATTACATATTATTATTTATTAGAGCCACATAAAATTGTACAATCCTATCAGGAGCTAGTTAAGTGTTGATGAGGGTCAACTGATAAGTAGGCATTTCATATTCTCTATTGGACACACAGATTCTACAATACTCATGTAAATGGATGATTTCTATACAGAATGAGTGATATGTAAGTAATTGATAGCAAAGGGAAGTCAGAAACATCTTTTAATGTTTATTTTTAATAAAATTGATTTTTTTAAAAAATTACTTGCTGTGTGTGTGCTTGTGCGTGAGTGCAGATACATACACATTCCAGCCATGTCGAGTCAGAGGACAACATTCAGGACAATTTT
This sequence comes from Orientallactaga sibirica, assembly GCA_036365145.1. Classification (NCBI taxonomy): domain Eukaryota; kingdom Metazoa; phylum Chordata; class Mammalia; order Rodentia; family Dipodidae; genus Orientallactaga; species Orientallactaga sibirica. The sequence continues at coordinate 13,533,988 of JAEOAD010000010.1, read as the reverse complement.
GGCATTTCATCTCAGTTGAGGAAGGGTCTCTTGCTATTGTTCACTGCTCCATTGCAAGCGCATGGTATTCTCCTGTCCCAATCTTCCTTTTTACTGTAGGCTCACCGGTGTTACTGAAGTCCTCCACAGCCTTGAGCTTTTAATGTGGGATCTGTGAATCCAAGCTCAGTGCAGCAAAGGTGTTAACCACTGAGCGATCTCCAAGCCTCTAAAATTTGATATTTTAATGTGGTTGCTCTTGATAATTTAGTGTAAAAAAGAAGATGAAGCAAAACACATATTAATATAAACCTGAAATTATCCAGCTTGGGAAGAAAAGCTAGTATAATTGAAGAAATAAGATAAATAATTAAAATATTGCTTTTTGAAAAAATTGACCTTGCTTTTTTTTTCATTTTTTGATTGATTTATTTATTTGAGAACAACAGACAGAGAGAAAAAGAGGGAGAGAGAGAGAGAGGGAGAGAGGGAGGGAGAGAAAGAGAATGGGCACACCAGGGCCTCCAGCCCCTACAAAGGAACTCCAGATGCATGTGCCACTTTGTCCATCTGACTTAAGTGGGTCCTGGGTAATCAAGCCTCGAACCGGGGTCCTTAGGCTTCACAGGAAAGTTTTTAACCACTAATCAATCTCTCCAGGCCAAAAAAATTTCCCTTGTTGTATGGATTAATTTCTCTTTTTGCATGCACTTTGTCATAAAAAACTAGTGTGGCAGATATGAAGTTCCTTATATCCTGACTTGAAACTGTCCACAGAAGTATTCCCTCTGATCCCTGCAAATGTCAGCTACTAGTTTTCCAGATTTCATGATTGTATCTTGACAGGTTTCCAACTACTCTGTAGAACTAAAATACTCCTGCAACAGATGTGATGCATGTACACATGAAAGAGTTTATATCTTACAGTATGCTGCTGAAGTCAGATTCAGGTTGATGGGCTCTGGCTTAGTGGTGGTCACATCAGCTTCTTGGAGAGTTGTCAAAGGTGATTTATCACTTAAAATCTAATTCCTTTCTTCATAAGAAAGAAACATTTGGAAATTGTTCTCCTATTACATGAGTCCTGATGATCTTTGGACAGTAATAAGAATATTCACTTTTGAAAAGATGTTTCAAATTACTATATATTTGGAATTTGATTTTACTTAGGACTTTCTCATTATAGGATTATCTGAGCTCTAATGCAGTAAATAATTCTTATTTATCAATGCATATATTTTAGTGATTGACTTTATGCACTATGGAATTCCATAAATTCCATTATGGAAGTTTGAATGGATGTTCCCCAGTTGGTTCAGGAGGTTATTAAAGCTTGTAATTTAGATCTTGAGCTGCCTGGCTGGAGGAGCTGGCACTGTGAGTAGATTCCAGGGTCCAGTCTTAAAGTGTAGGTGTGGAGCAGAAATTTCAGTGGAAAGGTATGCAAAGTGCCTGAGTTCTGCCTAGGGTTCCTAGAGTGTGCTTGCTTGTGCTGGTGGTGGCTTTTCTGTCTGCGTGGATCTGTGTAAAGAGGGCCAACTTCTTCTGCCATTATGGAAGTTTACTTTAATTTCTAAGTTTGAATAAATCCCTTTCCTCTGCCTGGGTTTGGAAGTTCAGCACAGCAACATGAAGCTGACTACTACAACTAGGTTTTAAATATGTGTTCAACTGTTAAACCACTGAGAAAATAGCATCAGGCCTCACCCAATTACCTGATGAATAGACCACCATGAGTTTATTTTGAGATTAGATTTTCATACAAACTTGCTTAGGTACTATACTGAAGTAATCACATGATATTAAAATATAACTGAAAGTTTCTACACTAATCATTATATAACAAAAAAACAAAACAAAACAAAACAAAAAAAAAAAAACATGCCGGGTGTGGTGGTTCATGCCTTTAATCCCAGCACTCTGGAGGCAGAGATTGGAGAATTGCTATGAGTTTGAGGCCACCCTGAGACTACATAGTGAATTCCAGGTCAGCCTGAGCTAGAGTGAGACCCTACCTCAAAAAAACAAAAACAACAACAACAAAATCTAAATGGGATCTTTAATCTAAAATATGAAAATAGTTTTCAATATTATCTTTCAATTTGTGTTTCTGAGAAAAGGTAGTGTGTAACTATCCATGCTATGTATGTCTACCTTAAAAATAGTAAGTCTATTTTATAATATTTAGATTAAAAACACATCATTAATACTGAATTTAAGAAGTATGAAGAAGGATTGATTGCTTTTACATTTTCTTTTCAATTTTCTTGCCAGGACAAAATAGTGATAATGTTTTAAGATGAATAGCTTTTCATAAGGATTTTCATAAGTTTTATATCCTCTCATTACTTCTATGTCTTCTTATCTCACCAAATGGCTCAGATTTACATAAATTGCTTGCCATAACATGCTTTTTTCAATGGGAGGTAAGCTTCTATGATCAAATGATAGAATGTAACTCTGCTGTTTAAAAGGAGCATCACCGTAAGCATGGTGAGAATGGGTGTTAAAATAAGGAAGCTGCTACTTAAAAAAATTTTTTTTTTTTATTTTTATTTATTTATTTGAGAATGACAGACAGAGAAAGAAAGAGGCAGAGAGAGAGAGAGGAAGAGAATAGGCATACCAGGGCCTCCAGTCACTGCAAACAAACTCCAGATGCATGTGCCATCTTGTGCATCTGGATTACATGAGTACTGGGGAATCGAGCCTTGAACCAGTGTCCTTGGGCTTCACAAGCAAGCGCTTAACTGCTAAGCCATCTCTCCAGCCCAGGCAGCTGCCTTTTTGATAAGGAGAAAGGGAAGTAGTGGTAAATAAACTCCAACAAATATTCCAAAGAAGTAAAGAGAGTATATTCTCAGCTTCTGAGACTCTTCTGGTTGATCTCAAATAAACAAACAGCTTATCCATTTCAAGGAAAGCTTGTCATATTGTTCTTTTTTTTAATAATTATTTTTTTATTGACAACTTCTATACTTACATACAAAAAGTGCATGGTATTTCCCTCCCCTCCCCCCATTCCCCTTTAGAACTTCACTCTCCATCATATCCCCTCCCTCTCTCCATTAGTCTCACTTTTAATTTGATGTCATCATCTTTTACTTCTATTATGAGGGTCTTGCGAAGGTATTGCTAGGCACAGCAAGGTCATGGATATCGAGGCCAATTTCTGTCTGGGCAGTTGCATTGTAAGGAGTCGTACCCTTCCTTTGGCTCTTCCATTCTATCCGCCCCCTCTTCCACAATGGTCCCTGAGCCTTGGAGAGTGTGACAGAGGTGTTTCAGTGCTGGGCACTCCTCCATCCCTTATTCTCAGCACTATGTTGCCTTTTGGGTCATCCCAGGGGTCATCACCATCTGAAAAGAGAATTGTACCTTATTGATTTGCTCCCTTCTGATCACTACTCTGGTTATCATCCCAGTGAAGCTAGGCAGAAGAGTGAGGCTTCCAATTTGAGTGTGGTTAGAGACTATTTTAAAATATTCTGTAATATATATGTATTTTCATTTTTCTATGGTATTTTTTACTTCAAGCCATTTGTAAATTCTTCTGATTGTATATTTCTATGCTTTTGGGCCTGGAAACTATCCATGCACTTGCTAGAGCTTAGTGTGACATGCTTAATATCTTTTTATTTAGATTATAGTGGCTACATTAGAAATGTTCATATATTTCATACTACCACAAAAGAAACTTAGAATGTCCTCACCCCCAAGTTGTGGTTATTACTGTGAAAAAATTAATACTATTTCAGGCCAGGTAGCCACAGTATATGATGTATGATGTTCTTAACATTCAAATTTCTGTTCATCATCAAGAAGTAATGCAATAGAATGGAATTAACAGAAGCTTTGGCTTGAAAGCCACATCACATGTCAGTCAAGGACAACTGACTACTAGAATAGATGTGTCAGGGTTATACTTAAGTAATGAGTGTGTTAATTTCTCTCTGAAAAGTAACTGACAGTGGTAATTGAAATTAATGCAGAAAGAATTGCCTTTTTCATAGATACAAAAGTTTATGTTTTCAGCAGTAAAAATTTAATATTTCTAATGTTTTCAGAGAAGTAGATTGGTATGCAGTGCATTCTATAAACAGATGAGAACAGATGCATATAGATTAACTTCCAAGGTGAAAGTTGACATATTTTGGACTTCAGAACTTATATCTTAATGACAGAGCTATTAATACTGAACAATATCTCAGAGGAAATTATTCCCTTTTCTCTTTTATAAAGCTGAACAAGACTTTACAGGTTAGGAGCATCAGAAGAACTTTCCTAGCACCACTGTTATCTAATTCTAGGGGAATGAAGAGCCAGTTCTCTGAACTTTAATTTATTGCATCCTGATCCTACACATTGAAGGGAACATTCCTGCTTAATTGTGTAAGTTTATTATTAATCTTAACCAGAGTTGAGTATTATCAGGTAAAACTTATATCTTTCCCCCAAATTCTAACATGAAACAGCAATGAAAAAAAAATTCATATAAGAAGCAATAAAATATGTAAAATAAATGAGTAAAGGCATGTTCAGGTAAGATTGAAAACATACCCATTATAGTAATTTGAAGATTTTAGTAATACTTAACAATACTATTAAAATGCATGATATATAAATATAAATAAGTAAATAAATGTAATGTAAATATATAGAGCACTTATGATTGAGTCACTGAAAGTGACACAGAAATGAATATAAGATTCAAACCATAAGAATCTTGAGATCTGGAAGAACATTAAAATATATTGAAACAGAGAGACTGAAGAGAATGTGACACACACATATATGTATATGATATCAACATATTGTGTGCATAAGAAAAAGAAAAATGTAACTTTTATAATGATATGAAGAAGGGATAAAATTAAATTACACAATGTGAGTCAGACAATATATCAATACATTTCAACTTTCCTAGCTATGGAGAAAATATAAGTTTGAATAATGCCATGTACATCAATAATATTAAAATATAAGTGCTTTTCATTCTAAGGAATGTTTATTAACACATTAATCCAAAAATTAAAAATAACTTGTTAAGTTGGTAAACTTTTGTATTTGATGTATTAAAAAACTACAAAAAACAAAATTTTAATTTAGTCCACCAGAGGTATAATGCTACTGTAATGCCAGTTTTAAGGACTAAATGCAAAATATGTGTTAATTAAAAGATGACTTTAAATTTTAAATATTCATAGGAATTGCATTATTTATACCATATAACCTTTCAATACTTATATATACTTTATAATAAACAGACCAGAGGCAATTTTCATATCTACATCCCAGTCATATATCATTCTTTGTGTTGGAAACATATAAAATTCTACTTGCTACTGGAACTATTCAGGTAATTGTTACCACCATATTTAGTCCTTCAAAAATGACAGTGAATTGTTTTTTGTTGTAGTTACTCAAGATAAAATAAAAAAATCACAAATCTCTAATAACTATAGAGTTAGTCATATGTAGAGTATTAGAGCAAATATAAAATGTACACAAATAAAAAATAATTTTAAAATTATTCAAAGGAATACTTACACTGGTAATTAGTTTAATTGTTTTATTTCAGAAAAAAAAATTAATGTTACACACAAGACTTTTGGTGTGTGCCTGCCCTCTCCACAAAGAAGGCACTGAACACATTTTTTGTTATTCCTTAGACTATTGCATGCATATCACTTCATAAAAGTCTGCAATAAAACCTGGGAGTTATAGTCAACTGACTTTGTCACCAATGAAAAGACAGTCTAACCCAACAAAAGAAAGAATAGTCAGTCTTTTTACTAACATGGGACAAAGACTCCAATGTCAGTGATGTTAAGACTAAGGAATAGACCAAAGAAGCAACCAGTGAGATAAAAGGAAAATCAATTTGTTTGAAGTCCTAGAAACTAAAAGTAGGGAGATCAATTTCATCAATTGTTACTGGTAGGTCAAGTGTATATGGGGTATCCAATGGCTAAGTAATGTTAATAAACTAATATGGAGATTACTTGAGAGCTTGAAAAATGTGTAACCTCCATGCACATTTCTATCCCTCTCGGACACCACTCCTGTTCATACCAGCCAGTCTCTCTTTCTAGAATACAGTAACCATGGCTTTATAAGCATTTCTTCCTTACACTGTGAAGTCGCTCTATTCATCATCTTCAATTTTCATTCATTTGACTTAAATGTGTGAATTTCTAGAATGTTTGCCAAGAGCTAGGATTTTAGAAATGTATCACCATGCCAGACCAACCTCTGTTTTTCTTTGAAATAGGTCTCACTCTAGTTCAGGCTGTCCTGGAACTTTTTTCTAGCCCCAGGCTGACATTGAACTCACAGAGATCCTCCTACCTCTGTCTCTGAAGTGCTAGATTAAAGGTGTGTGCCACTGCACCATGTCCCAGACCAACTTTGGGCTTAAATCAATCAAATTCCATAGTCATCCTAAGTCAAAATAGTCTGTCTTAGCCTATATCTGAAGTACCTTAACAGGGACGCTCTGAGTTTTTGTATCTTTTTACACAAATTAAGAAGTCTGAATTAAGTTACTTAGAATCTATAAATACTTAGAAGTCAAAAGGATAATGTTTGGACATCATGTTCTCTGTGGTTAAGGACCCATGTAAGAACTAATCAATTAAAAAATGGACAGAGAAAAAGAAGTAGCTCAGGAAAGTATCAGAAAAATTTTGACTTTAGTCAGCCATTTACTTGGCCTGTCTGAGGAATTTTACAACTCAATATCGGCATCAGAGCTTAATTTCACCAAGAGAGCTCACAAATTTTATGATAGTGCATATTGTCACAAGTAAAATCCCATTAAGACTGCAGTTATCTAATTGAAGAATAGAATGATGTGCAATACTAATGAAATGACAATGAATTGAATGTCACTATGAAGATTTAAAGCAATAACAAATCTTACGGTGTCTGCAATTTTATGCTGCTATGTATAAAGGGGCACCCATTTCATCAATAAATGTTTATTATCTCAATAAAATTCACTTAAATTATTTTGGGAAATAGAATTATAGAACTTTACCATAATGTAGGTAAGAGGTGATAATTTTGCCACTATATATTATTTTGCTATAGATGGTTCTATGAAGTTAATATATTACATTTATGCACAGTTAAATTTTCTTGGAAATATTTGCTTAAAGCTAATTAGACATGCTCCTAATTTACCTATTTAAACGATTGTTTTTTTCTTAGCATTAAGTATAATCCAGAGGACAAATGATTCACAAAGTTTTAAACACCATTAAGTTTAGGAATAACATAATAGCTCACTAAATATTTCAGGGTTTCCCCTCAATTTCATGATTTTTTTTTAATTGCAAGGAGAGAGAGAGAGAAAGAGAGAGAGAGAGAGAAGAGAGAGAGAATAAGCACACCAGGGCCTCCAGTAGTTGCAAATGAACTCCAGATGCAAGTGCCACTTTGTTCATTTAACTTTATGTTGGTACTTGGAAATCAAACCTGGGTTCTTAGGCTTTGCATACAAGTTCCTAACTGCTGAGATATCTCTTCAGGCCCTAATTTCATAATTTTATCCTACCATTAATTAAATATCCTTAAAGGCAAATATACCTGAAGAAATGAATTGCTTCATAAAGTACATAACCTGTGTCATAATGCTAGTGTGATGCTTTTATCCACAAAGGGTTTTAAACAGTCATTGATTGATATAACTCACTTCATCATTCAGTGCAGGTCAAAATTTCTGTGCATCTCAATTAATATCTTCTGCTTTAACAGAACCTAGCACCTTAAAGAAAGAGCCTGTCACTACACCCTTTAGTTGATGTAACAACCTAATACTTATAATCTATAATGATAAACAATGATTTTGGTTTGAAAACTACATAAATAAAAGTTAAAATCAATACAAATGCATTATAAAGTTATTTTTAGAAAAATACATATATATTAACCTAATATACATTATTGAATATCATCTTGGCTATAGATGATTTGTTGTCCTTGTTTATTTGTTAACAGAAATTGAATAAAAGTCTGTAGGAAAATCACTTCCATTTCCCTAAAGTCAAAGCAATGATGGTAATGCAGTTCATAGGCTAGTCCAGTCCATTGTAAATGGTAGGAATTGAGATGAACATCTTGTGATTTCCAATTATACCAAAATACTAATAAGTCACAAACCTTTCAACATTTTATTTTCTTACTTGTGAAATGACAATTATTAATTTATTCAATAAATGTTGATTTATTGACTAGTTCATGCCAGCTGTCATTCTAGCCTAAAACAGATATAAAGACAGTGTTGCAAGCAGGGCAGATGAAATGTCTGTTCACATACAATTTTCTCATTATGATAGGCAAAAGCCAGTAGAACTATAAAAGAATGTATTAACTACTGGAAGGTCCCTTGATAAAAGAATGGTAGTTGCTGTGATTTTCTTTTTTAAAGATCTCTTGAAGTCATCTGAATGATGGAAGACCTAGTGGTTTCTGGCTAGACTATTGCCACAAAGAAAGAATTTGTGAAAGTCTCAGATTAGGAAGTATTTATTTTATCATTTGAACACAAACAAGAATTGGAAATGAAAGGTGGTAATAGGAGATAGCAAAAGGATGTCTGACTCATATCTGGGGTACATTGAAGAAAAGTTTAAATAAGTTTGAATTTTTTCTAAATCATAAAAAGCCACCAAGAATTATTAATGGTTTTCTCATTAAAATATATTTATATACTAGTGAGAAGAGAGAATGAGAAATGGCATGCCAGGGCGTCCCCCCATTGCAAACAAACTATAGACCCATGTGCCACCTGTGCATCTGGCTCCACATGGACATTGGGGAATTGAACCAAGTCAAACTAAGCCAGCAGGGCTTGTAACCAACCACCTCCAACCATAGTATCATCTCTCCAGCCCAAATGTTTTTAGTTAATATATGTTATTTTTACATTTACAGAAAATTACAATTTCTATATTATCCCCTTAATTGTCTCCAAACCTTACTGAACCTTGAGCTTGGTGACTGGGCTAAATAAGCTGGACCTCAAGCCCCAGAGTCTACCCAGTTTCTCCTTCCCTTTGCTAGGATTACAGGCTTACAGATGCAAGCCACCATGCGCAGCTTTCGGCATGGGTGCTAAGGACTCAACCTCAGGTCCTAATATTTGTGTGGGAAGTACTTTACCAATTGAACCATTGCGTTACCCCATTGCTTATACTTTAAATAATTGTGCACTTGAATTTTTTATTTCATTTTAAATTGTATATAATTGTAATTACTTTTGGTTATTCTAGCAACATATCTGGTATTGTTGGGGTACATGAAAACAGGCCCTTTTGCCTTTGAATCACAGAAATAATGTCTTCTGATGACCTCAAAATATGTTGGTTCTTGTTAAAGTTTATTTCTAGAAATTTTCCAAATCTTAAAAAATGTACACTATGTAGTCTTGCCTCTCCATTGACTAACACTTTTAAAAGGATTGAAGAATAAAACAAGACAGTAACTTTTAGTAGCAAATTCTTTGCAAATTGAAACTTGCAAAGAAAATTTGTCATGCTAATGATAATTCTCTTGTACAAAATGTAGTCCACTTCCATAATGAGATAAAACCACACAGGAGAAAATAACAGTTGCTGCTTGGAAAATGAAACATCTGTCCTTTAGGTAGAAAGAAATGGCTAGTGAGTAGTGCAAGATTTCTAAAATCATTGCCTTTAATCTTGCTTTTTTCTTTTAATATAGTAAAAACCAAATATTTGGGGGCTTCTTAGTCAAATCCCCACTGCTGCTATCCATTTAGATGGTGGTAAATCTGTCTATAGCAATTAGGAGGAGAATGTCACTTGGATTGTTGTGGCTTCCTCCTACTTACTCTCAAACTTTTTATTTGCCTCTAGATCTCTGTTTGACAACACTTGTCATGAAGAATCCAAAAGATATATGGTCAACTATTGTACAGATATGAAATTTTCTAAGTTCTACTAACATATTTCACTAGTTATAATGACTGTGATCTTTAAATAGGCTCATAAATAATACCTTGTCCATTTAGGTGACTGTATAATATTTGTCTCAAAAGTATATGAGGAGGTGAATGCATGCTTTTTGTTAAGTCATGACTTCATCAAATAAAGCACATTAAAATATTTTTCCTGTAATTTTTGTTATTTATTTATAGCTGTTCAAAATAAGAATAGATTCCACAAAATATGCTTCATAAAAGTTTGAAATATGAACTATAAGTGTTGAGGAGAAATTAGAATGCAATAGTTTCTACTTTATTCAAATACAGAAATACATTCTAAAATGTCTAGGTTTATGGTTCAAATCTGGCTCTTTAGGGTTATTTCATTTTTGTTAAACAGATTGTTAGTCCTTAGTTTTTAACCAGAACAACAAAATACAAGTTTCTTAAGTTGTAAAATATTCATCAGTTCATTTTCAGAAGCTCCTCTTATGAGAATAATGTACCAAAATTGATGGCAACATCAACTTCCTCTTACTGTGACAACCACTTAGTCATTACCATAACTATTCTCTGATATATGAACATAACTATGTAGGAAACTTAGAAACCTGAGGGTTCATTAAAAAAAAAAAATGCCTTGATTTTGAGAATGTCAGTGTCAAGAGCTTAGTAAACCTCCCTAGCACACAATCATTTATCTAACAAAAATTATAATCCATATCTCCATTTAAAGTCTCTTCCCATTGTCTGTGTCCATATTATTGCAGATATAGTTATTCAAATGAGTTTGAATCTGACAGTGGCAAATCTGCTGGCTGGGCATCTTAACTTTCTTTACCCCTACCCTTCCCTGACTCCACCCCTGTCCCTGACCTGGTAGCACCAGCTCTCTTCTGCCCCAGCTTTTCTCTCAAATACTCTAATTCTAACCTTAGCAATTCCTCTAAAGCTTTATGCAGCAGAGGCAAAGCCTCAAGACCCACCAGTGTGTGAAGATCTTTCATGTTACTGCTGCTATATGTAACAAAACTCACTGCTATGAAATAAAGGGAGATGCTCCAGGAATCAAGTGCTTGCAAACAGAAACATGACACAATTCAAGGAAAAAAATTGAAAGAAATTTGAAAGCAATATGGCTCTTAGAATGCTTTACATAGTATGCTCAACATACTATTAATACTTAGAGAATAATTTAGATTTTAGAAAATGTGGGAGGTATTAATATTCTCTCACATTAGAAATGATACTTCCTGAATTTTATTATTCCTAAAATAGACTTAAATATGATATTCAAAAATATGTTAAAAACAGTATGGAGCTGGGGAGATGGCTCAGTTGATAAAACACTTTCAACATAAGTGTGAGGATATGAGTTGGGAACACCACCATCCATAGAAAGGCTGAATTGGTATGGCTGTATTCCTGTAATCCTAGGGCTGGGGAGGCAGAGAAAGATGAGCAAAAACTAAAAGAACTGGGTTCAAGTGACAGACCATGTATCAATATACAAGGTAGAAGGTGATTGAGGAAGATATGGAATGTCTAACTCTGGCCTCCACACACATGCACCTGAACACATGTGCTCCCTATACGCATATGAACACATATACATGCACACACACCACACACAGAGTCTAAAGGCATACATTACTACAAATGTATATAAATAAAATTTTAAAGTAGAGTCATGTTTTATACAGGATGTAGTGTTTATCAATAGATTGGAAGTATAGGGTGGTCATAAGATAATACTGTGTAATGTTATTATGGTCATCTTATTTGGGGAAGTATACTTTATAATGTTTGTTCAATGATGAGATGGATTGAAGACACATTTCTCAGACATATTTCTGTCATAGACTGACATATGATTTTCAAGCTGTAGTAATTAAATGTTTTATTATGAAACTGCTCATATGGTTAAGTTGTCAAGAAAAGGATACTCTTAGTGTTTAAGATAAATATATTTGAAGCATATCTTCCAAATCCATAGTCTCTTTTTTAGAAAAGAATTAATTATATTTTAGGATGTTTCTATATTCATGCAGCTAACTTTCCTATAAGTAAATCAAATAGAAAACAACTTCAAATTCATTTTTTATTATTGTTTAACTGTGAAGATTCTAAATATGTATTTAGGCTATAAAACCCAAATTTTATTTTACACATATGCTGTGTAAATTCATGAATGAGTAAATATTTCTATCTTCTCCCATATTAATGGCAGCCTGTGTCTCACAACCTAATGCTTAAATATTCCAATTCTTTACTGAAAACAAACTGAAAATACAAACCACAGTAGTAGAAAGAGGTTCTTGTGGACATGTAAGGTGTCAACTCATCAATGTTGCTAATGAGGGACAAGAAGGGAGATGCTCTAGGAACCAACTACTTACAAACAGAAACATGACACAATCAGGGTCCATCAGTCCTATGGCTGAGCTTCCCAGCATTGTCTTTAGAAGATGTGAGAAAACACCGTATTTCCTTTGAAATCACCTCTGTGATTTCTAGTACTATGGAAGCCTAAAGAGGATGGTACTTGAAGACTGAATTATTTGTCATTGGTTTGTGGTATGCATAGAGACTCTTTTGGTATGATAATATTATACTTATTTTTACATATTTTTAATTGCCTTTGTGATGCTATTCATCCATTAGTGCAAAAGCAGCAGAGTATCAGGCTTTAAAGTGAGATAGAAATTTACTGATGTGGAAAGTTGATATTATTATATTATTTAGCCAATAAATAGAGCTTATTAACCTTTGGTTAATTATTTAATTTGTTTTCCTCACCTTAAATATGGATAAACAAGAGAATCCTAAGATTTTATTTTATTTCAAAGTTGTTTTTTTTTTTTTTTTTTTTCTCATTAAGAAGCAATTCTAGAACTGAGGAATACCACATGCACAAAAGTTAAATGTTCCAGTGTCAAAACATCAGAGGGAAATATTTTTGAGGGAAATGAAGATGCAAAATAAAGGAGCAATTTATTAGATTGGCTTGCAATTACAAAATTGTCTTTGGAGGCACTTGGATGAAAAGATCCTATCCACACAATCCTGTTAGTTGGCTGGCTATTATTTGCTGTAATTAAATCATGAGCCTGTCTAATGTAAGCATTTACCAGCAAAGACCAAAGTTAAGTTTTGCTTGTGTTTGCAAGTCATGCAAGGTTGAGGTCACTGACAAAGACCATTTTTGTCTGCTCAGGGAATCTTCGGATCTTCCTCTATTTTCATTTTGCTTCGGATTGGTTTTTCTCGCTTTGAGAAAAAGAGAAAATTCCTTTCTAGGAATTTCATTTGCCACAGCCCACTCAACACCTGCCTGGGTACTATCTCTGTGCTTCAGTCCTCTACTGTGAATGTTAATTTAATGAGTATGACTGTCTTAGTATATTTCTGGCACATGCTGCAAGTGCACACTAGCTAAGGCTGTTGATTGTACAGATTTAAAAAATATTTTAATTTATTTATTTGCCAACAGAGAGATAAAAGAGTGAGAAACAGAGAGAATTGGGCATATCAGGTCCTCCTGCCACACTGTAAATAAACTCCAGATGCCTGTGCCCCTTTGTGCATCTGGCTTTTACTTGGGTTCCGGCGAATTGAACTTGGGTTGTCAGGCTATGCAGGCAATGTCTTAATCATTGAGCCATCTCTCCAGCCCATTGATTGCAGTTATGATGAAAAGAAAAGTACTTTATGATCTAACATAGACACAGAGCAGGGGCAGAAAGGAGCTACTGAAGAAAGAATCCTAACAAAACACACACACACACACACACACACACACACACACAGGCTAAGGTTGATGAATATTGAGGGAAAATAACAAAATTTTAAATATATGAGTACTTTTGGGTTGTAGTCACATAAACTTTTTTAAAAAAAAAGTTTACAGTGAGTTTTTTTTTTTTTTCTCCTTCCTTCCTTCCTTTCTTTCTTTCTTTCTTTCTCTCTTTCTTTCTTTCTTTCTTTCTTTCTTTCTTTCTTTCTTTCTTTCTTTCTTTCTTTCTTTCTTTACATTCATAGTGGTGACTCCATTATCCTCCTCCCTGTCCTCCCTCTTCCATAGGGACCCTCATCAATGGGGAATGTGGTTCATGCATTGTGGGGGTAGTCAAGAGCTATGGGGGATAGGCCAAGTCGCTGTGCATAATGCCCCACCTTGTGGCTCTAACATTCTTTCTGCCTCCTCTTCCGCAAATTTCCCTGAGCCACATTGGGGTCATTTTAGTTCTACTTCAGTGATGAGGTTTTGGGAGCCTCTGTGTCTCTGGATATCTGGCTTAGTAGGAGTTGGATGTTTTCTGTGTTTATCTCTTTCAGCCTTTTTCTGGTGTCATGATTCCCAAGAAAGCTGTACTCTTGCCCTGCCCCCGCATTACTCTATGGTTTCAGCTGGGGCCCTGGTGAGGTGTGATTGGCTGATCCTCCCTTTAGGTTCATTGTCCATCTGGAAAAGATAAGCAAATTCTCCAATGGAGAGAGAAGTTAGTACTAGATATATGGGATGGCCATAGATATCTTGGAGGGAATTTTATATGGATAGGCCCTCTTCTAGCCCACATTTGGTTCCAGTCTAAGATACCTAGCAAGAAACAACCTGACCTAATGCTCAAACAAGTGCAGTAGTGGCACATAGCCATGGTGGGCAACCAACGGCTCTTGATTTGGCTAATTGATTACTCAGTGGAATGGAACTCATTGCTGGAACTGGGAAATAAGTCAAAACCATGTACAAAAAATGAGCACATCAACTTTTTTGAAGCTGCATCTTCATGGTAAGATTTGAAATATCTAAAAAGTTAGAAAGTATTTAAAAGAAATAATTATCCTCATTGTTTTTTACACATCCCAGTTCTTTCCTATTTAGATACCTTTTATTATTATAATAATTATATATAACATATTATATATATTATAATATAATAATTATATATATAATATATCATATGTAAATATATATATATGATATATTAATATATTATATATAATAATTATTATAATAAAAGCCAGTGTTTGGGGGTTGGAGAGATTATTTGGCAGTTAAGGCACTTGTTCGACACATGTAAACCAGATGCACAAAGGGGCACATACATCTGGAGTTTGTTTGCAGTGGCTGGAAGCCTTGGAACACCCATTCAATCTCTCTCTCTCTCTCTCTGTCCCTTTCTTTCTTTATCTAAAAAAATGAATAAAAATAAAATAATAAGCCCAATGTTTCTAATAATTTTATAATTTATAAATTCAGCTAAAGTATTATGCATAATGAATAATTTGAAGAAATATCTGAATAAAAATTCTGAATATATTCTAATTTTGTTTGTTGTTCATTGATTATGTTAATTCTATCAGACATCCTTAAAAGTTATTTCAGTTTGATACAAATTATTTATGACACAATTATAGAGGTAAAACAGTTGATATAGTGTCTACCAGCAGTTATGTATGTTATTTTTATGAGCATTTAAAGTTTATTGATCCATCACTTATATGTGGATGACAAGATGACAGTGTGTGGCTCGGCACGTATATATTTTTTGTTTCAGATGAACTGGCTCATAATCTCATGAAAATTGCAATAAAATTAATAAGAGCTATGTGCTCAGTACTAAGATTGGAAAAAATGTTTAAACAAAATTTCCCTCTGAAAACAACTACAAAGTTTGAACTTATTATTAAAAAGCTTTTTAAAGCATCAAAGAGACAAGATGGAAAAGTAATTGTATCAATATCAAAAGTAAACCAAGGGTCTGTAGAGAAATCATGAGAGAATTAAAATAGTAAAATCATTTAACCTGACCACATTTTGAGAACCTAGAAATTACTACCATTGATATCTAGGCATTATTTTTTTTTTTTTTTTTCTGTACTGTCTAGGGATCAAACCCGGGGCCTTCCACATGTAAACACTATCATTGAGCTACATCCCCAGTCAGTGTACATGCTGATGATGACCTTAAACAATCATGTCATTTACCACACATCATGTGATAGGAAAGAATAGTGTCTGGCTGCTAAGAAAGTTGAGAAGGAGGGGCTTAGCAGTTAAAGCACTTGACTGCAAATCCAAAGGACCTAGGTTTGATTCCCCAGGACCCACATAAGCCAGATGCACAAGGGGCACATGCATCTGGAGTTTGTTTGCAGTGTCTGGAGGCCCTGTCACACCCATTCTTTCTCTCTCTCTTTCTTTCTCTCTACCTGCCCATTTCTGTATCTCTCTCTCTCTCTCTCTCTCATAAATAAATAATTTTTTAAAAAGAAAGTTGAGAAGGAAACATTCTATTAATTTATATTTCTAGTTATCCCTCACAATGTCTAGTTGCCAAAGATATCATTGCCTGTACATCTTCAAAGCTTAGCCACAGATTAAATCTGAAGTTCTCTAGACAGGTCATGTATTGTTCTTAAAGTAAGATACACACTTCTCTTTATACCTGAATTCATACAAATATTTATACACGAAGAGCAGAATGAATAAGAGGATAAAACTATCATTAACAATGCATTATGGATAGGAGCCCATCAAACAACAGATGTAGACAGACAAATAATATATGTAGACAAATGTCTATATTTTTTAGGCATTTTAAAGATATAAATACTATCAGATAGTTACCACGTTACTGTATTAGCTATAAGGAAACATAATACATGTTTGTGAACATGTGTAGGAAATTATAAATACTGAAAAGATCAGATTTTGAGGAAACCTGAATAAATTTTCTAGATAATAAAAGTCAAAAGTATGAAATTGCAATGTCATATCTCCATGTAAAGATCAGAAAATACTGAAGAGACATTTAAGGAATGGACATATTAATGAAAAAAAAATCCAGAATATAGCACATAGGGACAAAACAAAGAAACTTTTGAGGTAAGGTCAGTCTGAAAATCTGATATGCTTAAGATAAATTTCAGAGAATAAGAACCAACAGAATTTGCTAAAAATTTACTCATCATGTACTCATGAAACTTAATGAATATAGGTGATTCATATAAGTTAATTTGATAAATCTTGACTTGAATTTTGTGACCTCAAAAGAAATGTTAGCATTCTAACACACATGTTCCAGACATAATGAGCTCAAGGGAGTTCTCCTTGGAGTAGAGTGGATGTCACTGTGAGTACTGTCTTTCCGAGTGGGCTGTGTGAAGATGTGCACATACAAAGCAGCCGTGGCCCACAAAGGTGCTGAGAGCAGTGAACACACTGCAAGCTAATACATACTGGAAGTTGGTGGCCACTTACCAGAAGCTGGGAAGAAACAGAGGCAGATTCCTATACAGAAGTGAGAGGCAGCAGGCCCTTGTTGAACTCATAATTTTGGATATCAAGCCTTCAGAACTGTGAGATAATAAGTGTATAATGTTTCCATATCACCTAGTTTTCAAGATTCTGTTATGGCAGCTCTATGGAAGTAATAGAGCCACTCAGTCATAGATACTGAATATCTCTATTTTAGCTTTTCAATGGAATTGTTGTTAGTTCCCTAATTATATCAAGAGACAACTTACTTAGGAGGCTATGAATGAGTTAACAAACAGCAATTTTACAGGGCTTATAAAAAGCATCATTTAGTTGCCACCAGCTACATTAATTAATATTAATAATTAATAATTAATTAATTAAATATAACCATAAGATTATATTTGTATTAAAATTTTTAAGAGTCAAATAATGAACTCAAATATGACATAATGATTTCACATAGCATTTTCACTATAGCTTATTTGACTGTCTTACCAATTCCAGCTGCACAGGGGGTTTCCTTATATTCCTAAATCATTGGAATCTATACTAATATATATTCTTAAGCTGAATACCTCAATTTAGTTTCTATTTATAAGAATGTTTAAACTTAGCTGGGCGTGGTGGCACATGCCTTTATTCCCAGCACTTGGGAGGCAGAGGTAGGAGGATCGCTGTGAATTCAAGGCCACCATGAGTCTACAGAGTGAATTCCAGGTCAGCCTGAGCTAGAGTGAGACCCTTAAACACTCCTGAAAAATTTGTAAAATTTATACTTTTGAATTTTTTTTTAAGTTGCAATATAGAGATTTAGGTTCCATCCATTCTGGCATTTTCAACTTCTGTTTGTTTTAGTTGATTCTCAATCCTTCGTTTCTCACCAGTACTCTCCTCCCACAATAGTTTCCCTGCTTCTGTTGCCATATTGCACATGCTTTTGGCCTTTCCCCAACCCCTCTTCCCTCTCATTTCTTTGTACTTAATTGCCATTTTCCTTTAATAAGTTTTACCCTCATTTGTCCCCCTCTACATCCATACTTATAGATATTACAATCTGCATATCAGAGAGAAAATGTTTCTTTGGTCTTTCTAAGTTTAAGTATTTTCATTTAATATAATTCTTTCCAGGCCAATCAATTTTCCAGCAAAATTTATTTTTCTGTTCTCATACTCCTGATTCAAATTCCACTGCATCTATGTACTGCATTTCATTATCCATTCATCTGCTGACAGGCATCTAGGTTGCTTCCAATTCTTAGCTATTGTAAATAGAGTAGCAATAAAAATGGATGTACAAGTATTTCTGAAGTAGAGTGTGGGGTCATCAGAGTCTATGTTCAGAAAGAAAAAATATATTGCCCAAAATTTTAAACATACCTTATACATTGCGTGTGAAATGACTTAACATATAGAAAAATGGATAAACATAATTATTTAAAATGAATATTCAAAATTTTCCTTAGCAGAAAACTCTACAACAAGTTGGATTTGGGGAGCAAGTTTAACAGAATAGTCAAGTAAACAATTTATAGCTTTTAGATAAATGTAAATTTTATACTAAAACTCAACATAGAGAGCATGGGAAGGAAGAATGTAGGACACCTTGGCCTCTGAGAGGTGATAAGAGTAGATAGAAAAATCATGAAGCATTAGCAAGTTAAATGACAAAATAAAATAATGATGTTTGTATAAAGTTCAAGTTTCTTTGTTCTCATAGAAACTGATGCTTGGATTCATACTATAAATCAATTGCAATATAATAAAGGCACAAAATCATACATATGTAAGTATAGGAAATCATTAAAATATCTGTATTTATTATAAAATCACCTAACAATTATAGAAGGCGAATTGCTTAACTTTATAGCTAAATCCAAAAACCTATGCTAAGCATCATACTTGGTCATAATACAATATTGAGTTTTTCCTCTCACTGTTTGGATTCAAGGTGAAGTTTTAAAACTGTTTTCAGAAAATGCTGAATGTACACCTCTCCATTTGTGTGTGGACGGGATGGAACTTTAAAATGTAAGCCTGTAGTATTACAATAATAGCTTTGCAGCAAATATTGTAAATAACCTAGAGAGATGTAAAATGTAGAAGAGGATGTGCACAAGTCATATGCAAATCCTGTACCACTTTGCATAAGGAACTTGAACATCTGCTGAGATGGATAATTCCCTCTGGTGTGCTGGAACTGATTCCCTGGGGACACCTAGGGAGGGAGGGCTGCACTTGATTTCTCTAGACAGTTTCTGATGTATTTGTAAAATATTTGAGTTTTGATGAGGTAAATAGTAAGTTATTGCCTTGGATATAATCTTGTCAAGTAATATTAGTCAGTGGTAATATATTTTAATATGGAAACCTATAAATATGTGGTATTTAGACAAGGAACTTAGGTAAAGGAAAATTAGGCCTCTTGCATAAGAGTTTTTTTCTTGTCAACCTCAAAATTATAGGCTCTATCCTTTCTAGCTGACTGTGATATTGTTGAATGAAGTTAGATAGATTAAAGCTATTACCTTGAAAACATCTCACCTTGGAAAATTTAATGTTAATCTCCAAACTCAATAGGCTTTAATAGACTTCTTGCTGCTCTCTCTATAATGCTCTAACGGATAGTGGAGACTGAAAGATGATGACAATAGCAATTTTATATCTACAAATTCCTACAGCCTCCCTCACATACACTTTTTTCTTGGAGTCTAATCTTTCAGTGACTGCATCTCTTTCCCTCTTAACTCATTTCTTTTTTTTTTTATGTATGTATGGAATATTATAGTGAAGCCTGTTAATTGTCGCGACTGCCTCGACCAGCAAGGAAGACGCAACACTTGGACTCTTCTTTCAGCAGTTTATTCAGGAACCTTGAACAATCTTCTGACTGACTGACTGACTGACTGACTCACAGACTCACTGCCCGACTCACTCACTCACTCACAGCCTGACTGCCTCACTCTCTGACTCACTCACTCACTCACTCACTCACTCACTGACTGCCTCACTCACTGACTCACTGACTCACTGACTCACTGACTCACTCACTCACTCACTCACTCACTGATTGATTCACTCCCTCACTCACTGACTCACTCACTTCACTGACTGCCTGCCTGACTGCCTGCTCTCTGACTCACTCACTGACTCACTGACTGACTGACTGACTCACTCCCTGCTCACTCACTCACTCACTGCCGCCTCACTCACTGACTCACTGACTCACTGACTCACTGACTCACTCACTCACTCACTCACTCACTCACTCACTCACTGACTCACTCACTCACTCACTGACTGCCTGCCTGACTGCCTGCTCTCTGACTGCCTCACTGACTCACTGACTGACTGACTGACTGACTCACTGACTCACTCACTGACTCACTCACTCACTGACTCACTCACTCACTCACTGACTCACTGACTCACTGACTCACTGACTCACTCACTCACTCACTCACTCACTCACTCACTCACTCACTGACTCACTGCCTGCCCTGACTCACTCCCTCAGACTCACTCACTCACTCACTGCCTGCTCACTCACTCACTGACTGACTGCCTGCCTGCCCTCCAGGACAAGCCCGCCCAAAGCTTAAGAAGCCTTTGAACAGCCAACCCTGGTAAGCCACGTGGTGAATGCAGATAGGTCCACATATGCGGAAGCAAGCCTAGATCACGGCCCAAGCCAAATAAGGACTTGTTTATCCAGGAGAGCACTCGCCATCGGGAAGGCGGAAGGCGGAAGCCAGCGCCATCTTTAAGGCGCGGCACCTCGCAGCTCTCTACAGTTCCCCCTTTTATGTTTTAAAACACGCAAAGCAACAGGCAAGGGTAGAGGTCTGATCTCCAGTAACTCTTAAAATAGGCATAGAACCGTCTTGCATCTTTTCCCTGGAGGTGGGACCATGGATGCCAACCCACATGCAATCAGACTTGCCCTTCAGAGAGTCTTTCACAGCTAACTCTCCCTGCAGTGCTTTGCCTCGCAGCCTGTGCCTGGTGTTTACATTTTTATGGTGGCTAACCATGCCTGGGGAGATTGACCTGCCTCAATAGCCGAGAAGGCCTGGACGATCATGACTGCATTCCGTTTTTGTGTTACTCTAATCTTACATAGACACCACAAGCAAACCAGAGAGACCAGTAACAGAAGGCCTGCTAAAGAGCACCCAAACACTCCCATTCCTTCAGATGATTCATAGCGGAGATCAGCCAAGATGACAATCCAGAGGCAAAGGAGAGGTCCATGCGGGCAGAATTCACATTAACTACTGCCAGTCTCAGTTTTCTTAAGGCATCTTCAAATTCAAGCGACCAATTCTGTAATAGAAAACTAGACAAAAATCTGGATAAATTTGCAGCCCTAGTATAATCCAAGGTCTTTTAACAACATTAGCAAGGAGAAACTAAAACAATGCAAAAACTCAACCACCATCAGCAGTCATCAATTTGCATTTTTTACAGTCTTTCCTCAGGCATCCTCTCCATTGTTTTAATGTAAATCAAGTCAGGCCACCTTCCTTCCACCTTCCTTAAGATTGCTAATGCGTTGACAATAGCAGCTTCAGTAACCTAAAACCGTCTCAGTGCCTCTGCTTTTAACTTGCTTGAGGTTTTTCAACTTAAAATCTTAAAATCTCAGTCTGATATCTTTAGCCAAGCACATCAGTCCATTACAAATTTAACCTTGATCAAACTTTCTGGGCCTGGATAGCAGAACGTAGCCATCCCTTATGCCAGTAGCCCAGTTCCAACAAAGTCCTCTGCAGTCTTTCCTTCCCCTTTTCATTGTTTGCCTTTTCCCACCTTTCTTCCTCGAGGCAGTTCCTCACTAACCTCCAGATCGATCTTACCCCGCCCTTAAGCGTGCCTTGGTCTGCTGCAAAATCAAGATCTTCACCCAAATTTTCCCATGAAGGGATTGTAAGACTTCCAGAGCACGCAAACCAAGGGGCTATGGCATCACATTCCTCCAGGAACCTCTCCAGCGTACTCCCCTTTATCTTTAAGTTTTTTGAACGAAGCAGCTCATTCAGAGCCAAAAAAAATTGGGTGCGAGTGAGAAGCGCCCATGGCTAATTTTGCAAAAAATTCTTTTAAAACTTTTACTTTTGGTTCGCTACACATGAACCCTTCCTGCTCCCTCTTTTTCTACCGAGAGGAGCAAAATTCCCCGCTTTTGTCGCGGATTCCCACCTTACCTGGGAACTTTCCTGCTCCCTCTTTTTCTACCGAGAAGAGCAAAATCCCCGCTTTTGTCGCGGATTCCCACCTTACCTGGGAACTTACCAGTGCACTGCCCTGACTGCAGAAAGTTCTGAGTCCCTCTTCGGACTCTTCTTTCAACAGTTTATTCAGGAACCTTACTACTGCCCTGACTGCAGAAAGTTCTGAGTCCCTCTTGGACTCTTCTTTCAACAGTTTATTCAGGAACCTTACTTTTTCTTTTAGATGTTTTGCAAAAATTCTTTTCCTGCTCCCTCTTTTTCTACCGAGAAGAGCAAAATCCCCGCTTTTGTGCATTCCCACCTTACCTGCTTACCAGGATTCCCACCTTACCTGGGAACTTACCAGTGCACTGCCCTGACTGCAGAAAGTTCTGAGTCCCTCTTCGGACTCTTCTTTCAACAGTTTATTCAGGAACCTTACTTTTTCTTTTAGATGTTTTAAAAATTCTTTTCCTGCTCCTCTTTTTCTACCGAGAAGCCCGCTCTTCTCTCAACTTCCTCTAAATTTTTTTTTTCAACTGCTTCTGAATCATTCTTAGATGTTTTACTCGCCCTATGTAATATGACTAGACACACTACAACACAAATACAACACAAATACACCACATGAGGTTAACCAACTTTTATACACTAATAAGACACACGAACAAATATACATTAATTGGCCAGCTATCATTCTTAAGAAATCTTCTCACTGCGTTTCCTCTAAGGAAACCTTATTGTGGCGCCTTTTAACCCTAATACTGGAAGATGTATTGCCCATTTTGCTATGGGACCTTATCGTCTCTCTACCGGAGAACTTGCCTTTACCCTTTTTGTCCACTTATCTGGAACTTACCAGCTAGCTGCCCTGCAAGTTCTGAGTTCCCCGTACGGGCCACCATTTGTCGCGACCGCCTCGACCAGCAAGGAAGACGCAACACTTGGACTCTTCTTTCAGCAGTTTATTCAGGAACCTTGAACAATCTTCTGACTGACTGACTGACTGACTGACTCACAGACTCACTGCCCGACTCACTCACTCACTCACAGCCTGACTGCCTCACTCTCTGACTCACTCACTCACTCACTCACTCACTCACTGACTGCCTCACTCACTGACTCACTGACTCACTGACTCACTGACTCACTCACTCACTCACTCACTCACTGATTGATTCACTCCCTCACTCACTGACTCACTCACTTCACTGACTGCCTGCCTGACTGCCTGCTCTCTGACTCACTCACTGACTCACTGACTGACTGACTGACTCACTCCCTGCTCACTCACTCACTCACTGCCGCCTCACTCACTGACTCACTGACTCACTGACTCACTGACTCACTCACTCACTCACTCACTCACTGATTGATTCACTCCCTCACTCACTGACTCACTCTTCTTCACTGACTGCCTGCCTGACTGCCTGCTCTCTGACTCACTCACTCTCACTGACTGACTGACTGACTCACTCCCTGCTCACTCACTCACTCACTCACTCACTCACTGACTCACTGACTCACTGACTCACTGACTCACTGACTCACTGACTCACTCACTCACTCACTTCACTCACTCACTCACTGACTGACTGCCTGACTCCTCACTCCTCACTCACTCACTCACTCACTCACTCACTCACTCACTGACTCACTCACTGACTCACTCACTGACTGACTGCCCCCGGGACAAGCCCGCCCAAAGCTTAAGAAGCCTTTGAACAGCCAACCCTGGTAAGCCACGTGGTGAATGCAGATAGGTCCACATATGCGGAAGCAAGCCTAGATCACGGCCCAAGCCAAATAAGGACTTGTTTATCCAGGAGAGCACTCGCCATCGGGAAGGCGGAAGGCGGAAGCCAGCGCCATCTTTAAGGCGCGGCACCTCGCAGCTCTCTACAGTTCCCCCTTTTTTGTTTAAAACACGCAAAGCAACAGGCAAGGGTAGAGGTCTGATCTCCAGTAACTCTTAAAATAGGCATAGAACCGTCTTGCATCTTTTCCCTGGAGGTGGGACCATGGATGCCAACCCACATGCAATCAGACTTGCCCTTCAGAGAGTCTTTCACAGCTAACTCTCCCTGCAGTGCTTTGCCTCGCAGCCTGTGCCTGGTGTTTACATTTTTATGGTGGCTAACCATGCCTGGGGAGATTGACCTGCCTCAATAGCCGAGAAGGCCTGGACGATCATGACTGCATTCCGTTTTTGTGTTACTCTAATCTTACATAGACACCACAAGCAAACCAGAGAGACCAGTAACAGAAGGCCTGCTAAAGAGCACCCAAACCTGCCCATTCCTTCAGATGATTCATAGCGGAGATCAGCCAAGATGACAATCCAGAGGCAAAGGAGAGGTCCATGCGGGCAGAATTCACATTAACTACTGCCAGTCTCAGTTCTCTTAAGGTATCTTCAAATTCAAGCGACCAATTCTGTAATAGAAAACTAGACAAAAATCTGGATAAATTTGCAGCCCTAGTATAATCCAAGGTCTTTTAACAACATTAGCAAGGAGAAACTAAAACAATGCAAAAACTCAACCACCATCAGCAGTCATCAATTTGCATTTTTTACAGTCTTTCCTCAGGCATCCTCTCCATTGTTTTAATGTAAATCAAGTCAGGCCACCTTCCTTCCACCTTCCTTAAGATTGCTAATGCGTTGACAATAGCAGCTTCAGTAACCTAAAACCTCAGTGCCTCTGCTTTTACCTTGCTTGAGATTTTCCAACTTAAAATCTTAAAATCTCAGTCCGATATCTTTAGCCAAGCACATCAGTCCATTACAAATTTAACCTTGATCAAACTTTCTGGGCCTGGATAGCAGAACGTAGCCATCCCTTATGCCAGTAGCCCAGTTCCAACAAAGTCCTCTGCAGTCTTTCCTTCCCCTTTTCATTGTTTGCCTTTTCCGACCTTTCTTCCTCGAGGCAGTTCCTCACTAACCTCCAGATCGATCTTACCCCGCCCTTAAGCGTGCCTTGGTCTGCTGCAAAATCAAGATCTTCACCCAAATTTTCCCATGAAGGGATTGTAAGACTTCCAGAGCACGCAAAACCAAGGGGCTATGGCATCACATTCCTCCAGGAACCTCTCCAGGGTACTCCCTTTATCTTTAAGTTTTTTGAACAAGCAGCTCATTCAGAGCCAAAAAAAAAATTGGGTGCAGTGAGAAGCGCCCATGGCTAATTTTGCAAAAATTCTTTTAAAACTTTTACTTTTGGTTTGCTACACACGCAACCCTTCCTGCTCCCCTCTTTTTCTACCGAGAGGAGCAAAATTCCCGCTTTTGTCGCCGGATTCCCACCTTACCTGGGAACTTTCCTGCTCCCTCTTTTTCTACCGAGAAGAGCAAAATCCCCGCTTTTGTCGCGGATTCCCACCTTACCTGGGAACTTACCAGTGCACTGCCCTGACTGCAGAAAGTTCTGAGTCCCTCTTCGGACTCTTCTTTCAACAGTTTATTCAGGAACCTTACTACTGCCCTGACTGCAGAAAGTTCTGAGTCCCTCTTCGGACTCTTCTTTCAACAGTTTATTCAGGAACCTTACTTTTTCTTTTAGATGTTTTGCAAAAATTCTTTTCCTGCTCCCTCTTTTTCTACCGAGAAGAGCAAAATGACCCGCTTTTGTCGCGGATTCCCACCTTACCTGGGAACTTACCAGTGCACTGCCCTGACTGCAGAAAGTTCTGAGTCCCTCTTCGGACTCTTCTTTCAACAGTTTATTCAGGAACCTTACTTTTTCTTTTAGATGTTTTACTCGAGCGCTCTTCTCTCACTTCCTCTAAATTTTTTTTTTTAACTGCTTCTGAATCATTCTCGTTTTCCCTATGTAATATGACTAGACACACTACAACACAAATACACCACATGAGGTTAACCAACTTTTATACACTAATAAGACACACGAACAAATATACATTAATTGGCCAGCTATCATTCTTAAGAAATCTTCTCACTGCGTTTCCTCTAAGGAAACCTTATTGTGGCGCCTTTTAACCCTAATACTGGAAGATGTATTGCCCATTTTGCTATGGGACCTTATCGTCTCTCTACCGGAGAACTTGCCTTTACCCTTTTTGTCCACTTATCTGGAACTTACCAGTTAGCTGCCCTGCAAGTTCTGAGTTCCCCTTACGGGCCACCATTTGTCGCGACTGCCTCGACCAGCAAGGAAGACGCAACACTTGGACTCTTCTTTCAGCAGTTTATTCAGGAACCTTGAACAATCTTCTGACTGAACAATCTGACTGACTGACTGACTGACTGACTGACTGACTGACTGACTCACTGACTCACTCACTGACTCCCTCACTCACTCACTCACTGACTGCCCGACTCACTGACTGACTGACTCACTCACTCTCTCACTCACTGACCCATAGACTCACTGCTCACTCACTGACTCACTCACTCACTGACTGCCTGCCTGACTGACTCACTGACTCACTCACTGACTCACTGACTGACTCACTGACTCATTGACCCACTCACTCACTCACTGACTGACTCACTGACTCACTCACTCACTGACTCACTCTCACTCACTCACTCACTCACTGCCTGACTCACTCAACCCTGAGACTCACTGCTCACCTGCCTGACTGCCTGCTCTCTGACTCACTCACTGACTCACTGACTGACTGACTGTCACTCACTCACTCACTCACTCACTGACCACTCACTCACTCACTGCCTCACTCACTGACACTCACTGACCCTCACTCACTCACTCACTCACTGACTCACTGACTCACTCAATGACTGACCCCGGGACAAGCCCGCCCAAAGCTTAAGAAGCCTTTGAACAGCCAACCCTGGTAAGCCACGTGGTGAATGCAGATAGGTCCACATATGCGGAAGCAAATATGTACAATTATTATACATTAGTGAGTATAATGCAAAATTAAAGTTGAAAGACAAATGGAAGAATGTTTTCAAGACAAGTGTTATATCACAGATCAAATATTAATACTAAATAATTTTTACTTTTAGATATATGTAATTTAAAAGGATTCAACAGTTCTCTATCAAGTAAAGCAAGGTATAGCTCTATGTATGCCTAGATCACTGTCAACACAGATTGTTTACTTTGGCCTCATTTTTGTACTTATATAAATATCACACACCATTATTAGAACATTCTCTTATGGTAACAATAGAATATTAAGGTTAAAGCTGGGCATGGTAGCACTCAGAATCAGAATAGAAGAAAAAGATGATGACATCTTAACTCATTTCTATCTCTGCTTCAGAGGCCCATATGGGCGCAGTACTTTCTGTTGGGTATCTATTTCCAGATAGTTGTTTGTATATTTCCCAGATCTTCACTGTTTTACTTGCCTCCTTCCCTGTGGTCTCTTTCTCCCCTCTTATTCGGTCTTTGTAGTATGTGACTGGCAAAGTTCACTTATGAAATGTGTAAAGTTACCTGAATTCAGCCTGAAATAACCCTTCTCATTACAAGAGTCAACATTCACATTTTATCACCTGGTATGAAAACAAAATTTTCCATGTATAATAGCCCACAGTGTTTAGAAAAGTGTAATCAAGTTTTATTTGAAAAAAAAAAATCTCAGGTTGGGGAGATTGCTCAGTGGTTAAAGATGCTTGCACAAATAAATGAGTAAATAAAAATAAAATAGAAATTTGAGCTTATTGCAGAAATAAACTTCTGTTAGTGAGGCTGAGAATAGCACTACTCTATGAGAACGTTATTTTTATTTTATTTATTTATTTGAGACAAAGAAGCAGAGACAGGAAGTGAGAGGGAAAATGGGCACTCCAGGACATCCAACCACTGCAAACGAACTCTAGACACATGCGCCACCTTGTAAATCTAGTTTACGTTTTTCCTAAGGAACCAAACCTGGGTCCTTTGGCTTTGCAGGCAAGCAGCTTAATTGCTAAGCCATCTCTCCAGCCCCAACTAACTGAATTTTTAACAGCATATAAAAATATCTTACCTATAGATTTAGATTTCTTTTTGTTATACATTAATTGTAGGGGGTCTTCACTGGTCTTCCATATTGTAGCAGCTATGTAATTATTCAAATTCTTTTTCAAGATGAGTATATTAACTGTGTAAGTTTAAGAATATTGCATTTCAAAATTTATAAGTTTCTAGTATATCAAGGTAGTGAAAATTACCAAAGGCAGGTAATGCTGATTTAGGGAACACAATTACTAATTATCCACAATTTGTGTACAACTTACCCAAGATAAGCACATTTCTCTTGCCTTTATTAACAATGTTCAATATTTGATTTTATATATATATATATATCCAAATCCATACTGTCATACTGTACTTAGCAAAAGTGTATGTTGATATATTCTCTAGATAGCAATGGTCAGATCTGAAGACTTATAGATATGTTTAGACAATCCTAAAATATCAATAAAATTAAGACAACCATTTTTTCTTAATGGAGGAAATGAATTGTGAGAAAATAAAATGCATGTATTATAAGCATATTATGTAAAAATACATACTCTAGACATGATATACATAGTAGGTCAGAATTAATACATCCATATTGACGTATGAGTGAGAGTCAGAGAGAGAGAGAGAATAGGGAGAGAGAGCAGAGTGAAAGAGAAAGAACTAGAAAAGACCAAACCAGTATCCATATTTGCTCTGCATAAGAACAGAGATTGGATATTCATCCCTGTTCTTTCCACTCGAATATAGGAAGATTATGTTTTATTTTTTTCGGGGCAAAAGTGATGTATCACATCTCAACAGAACTTTTAAAAATCCTCATGTGGTTTGTCATTATTCTCTTCTCTTCCCTTTCACTTGGAAAGCTGTGTTCTCCAGCCATTTCCTGCTCTATTGTCTCAGACACTCCTTAAGTACAGCATTATGCTGTGCATTTGTACTTCAACATGACTATCACACTCAATAGGAAATGCATTAATGAATATGGGAATCTATAGCATTTTATCTTTGTATTTTTTTTGAAATATTTCACAAGAAACTTTTTTTTTTTATTTTCTTTTCTTTCCTTTTTTTTTTTTTTTTTTTTTTTTTTTGGTTTTTCAAGGTAAGGTTTCACTCTAGCCCAGGAAAACCCACTATATAGTCTCAGGGTGGCCTCGAACTCATGGTGATTCTTTTATCTCTGCCTCCCAAGTGCTGGGATTAAAGGTGTGTACCACCACGCCTGGCTTTTTTTGTTTATTTTTTTGAGGTATGGTCTCACTCAAGTCCAGGTTGACTTAGAATTCACTATATAGTCTCAGGGTAGCTTCAAACTCACAGTGCTCCTCCTTCCTCTGCCTCCCAAGTGCTGGGATGAAAGGCATGCACCACCAAGCCTGGTTTTTACAAGAAATATCTTTATATACACAGATAGGCCCCTGTTTCATTTCTGTTAAAGTGAATGTGACTCATTTCTATTCTTTTTTTTGTTCACTCATAGTAAACTCTTGTAGTGACTCAGACTATGTATTTCCAAAACATATTTATAGTAAAATATGCATACATGTAGGATATTTACCTCAAATTACATGGATTCTATACACTGACTAGGAACATTTATCTATTCTGTTTTAAGGGATGACTATGGACTTATATGAGGCTCTGTACTGTTCATGCCAAGTTGTTAACTGTTATGGGTCTTACTATTGGGTCTTCTCATTAAAAAAACCATGTTTAGAGGATTTCTAGATCCACTAAGTTCATGTTTCTCTGGACAATTGTGTACACACAGCTGGATTTTTAAATATATAGAATCAGGTAAAGGTTTTCCTATAACATTTTATAAATTTCATAACCTCCACACATCTGAATGTGACCATCTATTAACTAAAGGGACAGTTGTAGTTCTCATGCTCCTTCAGTCATTTTTTTTTCTTCTGGAACTTTGATTTTTTTTTTTTTCTGAAAAGTTATGTGAGAGACCTGAAGCAAATACAAGGTCTGTGCACTTTCCTACCACTGTTAGCAAAATGTGCACAAAGGCACTGCCTTTTGAAAAGTGTTACATTTTAACAGAAAAGTAGAAAGCAGAGAAGAGAAAGGGAAAATATACTGAATGTAAATTACACCTTCTATATAGCAATCGTTTCATTTGAGACCTTATGTAGAGAAAACTCAACCAGCAATGCAGAGGAAGGAAGGAAGGTCTGGATTAAAACAGTTTTCTCTTCATTTATTTTGAGAAAGTGAGAATGCTGAATAAATATGTTAAGGTAGCACTGGTGAAGATGCTTGCATCAATGTCCAGAAACAGCATCACTAAGTGACTTGACCTGGGAAAATGGGAGACAGAGGAAGTGACTTGTTGTGTGGAAAAGAGAGACAGGAAGGCCTTCAAAAAGGAACACAAACCCACAGACATAAAAATGAGATCTGTGGTACATGAAACAAGCACCAAAACGTGGGATGTAGCAATGGCCCTTGAATGACAGTTCTACTCCCACTTTTTCTGTGACCTTACCTTATATGAAAGTGATATACACTCAGTGGTAACTGTACTTTGGACCTTGAGTTTTATGTCCTTGGGAGGAGGAAGGAAGCTCAGAAGACTTAGGAAATCATAAAGTCTGGGAAAATATTCAAAGGGAAAAATAACTGCTTATGAGGAAACCCTCCCATCAGTCAAGCTGCTTGCAGTTTGTGTAGTGTGTTCTAGAGAAATAAGAGTTTTTGAGACCTCTATGCTGAGGAGAGCTTTTTCCTGATGCAGTTGCCTATTAGTTATCTATTGCTCCTGTAAGCAGCCCCTTACCCTGCTCTGTAAGTAACCTCAACGGTCTTGTTGGTTCTCCAAAAGTGGTTTTGGCATATTACTTTGGCCTTTCCACCATTCTCTATTTGGGGTGGACAGACTTGTGTTCATCTCACCCCTATTATTAACTATTATTAACATTTAAAAAGTTTTCCTGAACAAAATACCTATATCATATAAAATGCATATGTATGATTAACTTAGAGTAACCTTTCTTTTATCTACTTAACTTTTTTAATCTTTGCCAAATTTGCATAATATTTTGCCTGAGTTGAAATGTGAGCTCTGGTGTTTGTGGTTATATATGAATTATTTGTCCAGATTCCATGTTTTCCTACACTACAACCTATGCTATCTATTTGTAAGTCTTGTACTCAGCTTACCTTGGACCATTCTCTGTGGTTACAACTTGCATGGCTTATCTTACAATGTCTGTTTCCTACATTTGCCAAACATTTGTGCTGTGCAAGAATTTGAAGCTTGATTCTTGAATCATTTTTCAAAGTGTATGTAAATTACAATCAAATATTAGCTAATTTTTCTTTTAATTCAATTGCTCTAGCTCCTTCAATAGTTTTTTTTTTTTTTTTTACAGAGAGACACAGAGAGAGACAGACAGAGATAGAAGGAGAGAGAAACAGACAGAGAATGGGCACACCAGCAGTCTCTCAGCTGCTGTGAATGAAATCTAGATGTGTGCACCCCCTTGTGGGCAAGTGTGGCATTGCGCCCTTGCGTCACTTTGCATCTGGCTAAACATGGGACCTGGAGATTGGAACTGGGTTCTTAGGTTTAGGAGGCAGGCACCTTAACCGCTAAGCCATCTCTCCAGCCCTCCTTCAATAGTTTTAATTTTGCACTATTTCAGATTATAAGCAGAGTTTCCAATCATTTCCCTTTGTTCATCAAAGAGCTGGTTTGGTTGTGGCATTCCGTGATTCAACTAGTCATTTTAACAAAGTAAGATCACAGATTATCTAATGTTTAATTACAACAAACTTCATTTAACATTCTTACATTTCATATTTTCCAAATGATTAATTTCGTTTAATATTAGGCTTCTGATTCTTTCTAGCATTAACTATTCAATTACACCTTGCCGAAATATATGGCAGTTACTCCATTAGAGATTATTGAATTGACTGAAATGATTTCTTATTGCCTTTTGTAGGATTATATGGAGTAATAGTAAAGATTGCATCCTCTGCAGACCCATGATTCAGCCTGATCATATAGTAGCCTTTATGACCATGGAAACCTAGATTGTTTAATTTTTTTATGACATTAAATTAGGCATGGCACCAATAATATATACCACATAAAGCTTTGTAAGTATCAGAATTATCAATACATATGTACATATATACATTATCCATCATCTAGACTAAGCATGTATTGATTGGTATATGAATGCTAAAGATAGAAGTATTTATTGTAATAGAAAACTAATGAGGAAAAATGAAACACAAGATATACTTTGAAGGTAGAATCACCAAGTTTTTCTTAACAATCTGATTTGTATGTATGATTAAATATGTAAAAACAAGCCTGACAGGATGTGGGCTTCAGCTTCTGGTGAACAGTATTTCAATTTTACACTGAAGACAACTTTGGGATTATACTTTGGAGATGAAAGATGGGACTGGATGGTCTAGGAATGTGTTGGTAGAAAAGGAGCTCTGTATTAATTAAGTCCGAGATATGTTTTGGCCAAATAGCCAGTTATCTATCAGTATAGTACCATTTTCAGAAACAGAAAAAAATGGTCATCAGACCTTTAGACATAGCACTTTTAAAAATGAAAGTTCTGTAATTTTTCTTATCAATTTGTAAACTCCACAGTGCTATTCTAGGAAAAATGCAGGGATAAAAATCCCAAATTTCCCAGAAAGATTTGACTCACTGACCTTTCTTTTTCCTTCTTTCTTTTTTCTACTATATTCTTGATATTTTGTCATGGAAACATTATTCATTACCTGAACATAATATAACATTCTTTGGTACTTTCATTTACTTCCAATCCTTCATTAATTTATTTCACATTTTATGGTATTTGATACATGATTTTCTTAGCTTTCCATTTTCCATTTTATAAGTTTCAGTGTATTTCAACTTTCATCCATAATTCTCACAAGTATAACTGATGGCTTTGTAGTAACATCTGTCAACTGTTTATGAATCCAAAACTTCATTTATTCAAGGCTTGTTTGTTGTGAATATGTTTAGCTTTACAACGATTCCAAAATGAGTATAGAATAATGGTTAGATTCCTCAGTTTCCATTCTAGGAATTGTAATCTTACTATTCACTTCTAGTTGTGGGATGTGTATATTATTTCATTGGTAATTGCTGATTTACTCTCCATGTCTTTGCATAATGACATATCTATCCTTAGATTAAAGAAAAACACAAGTAATGTGAGTTTAACATTTCATTATCGAAGATGCTGGTATATAATACCAAATTCAATGATGACCTTACTTGATAATAAGAATAATCACTGTTATCATCTCTGAGCAAACAAAGGTGAGAAACCACCAGGATACTTAATCTCATACTCGTGGTCAACTTTGTCCTGCCTGTCAAGACTTTTGGACTAGATTTGGACAGAGGGTACCTAAGTCACAGTCATTGCATTATACTAGGAAGGACCATGTAAACTGTAAAGCTCTTTACATAGGGACATCATTAATTCTTATATTTTATATGCAGTCATTTTTAGGCCTTTAATAATTTTTCCTGAAAGAGTTAATCCTCTGTAGTCAATAAACTATATTATTGCATTTCAAATTAACTTAAATTAATTTAAATATGGACTATTTTTCATTTGTTAAAATACAAATTAAATATGAGTAATAAAGCTAACAGAATAGAAAACTTGTTTGGGAGGCAACATTTTATATAATTATGGAGATTGTCAATAAAAAAATAAAATTCAAAAATGATTTAGTATCTTTAAATTCTTGTTAGATAGAAATGAAGGGAAAATGCAATCTTTTGGTTTTAGAAATTATAATTGTGAATGATAGAATAAAATACAAGAAAGAATACATGCTAATGAACATCATAAGTTGATAAACAAGAAAGTACCAATATCAAGTTTATAGTGACAATTTCCATTGAAGATTTATTTTTCAGTTGTCTCTGGCTTACCTTAAGAGCTTACTCTCCTAGAAATGAACAAGCATATGCACGATCCTGCAGCCAGCCTCAGACAGCTCAGTAGGCATAATGATGCAAAGATATTGGAGCAAGTCCAGAAATGACCAATTTAAGTGATTAAAGAGACGGATGTATACTCATGAAAAATGATTTTTAAAAAGGCTGGCACAGCCTAGAAATAAGAACAAAACTATTGCATTTTAGAACTCAGTTCTTATTCAATCTTAGCATTAGACAGACAGGATGAGAGTCTCATCAAAAATTCACTAACCTGGGCTGGAGAGATGGCTTTGTGATTAAGGAGGTTGCCTGTGAAACTTACGGAACCAGGTTTTATTCTCTGGAATCCAAATAAGCCAGGTACATGTAGTGTCACATGTATCTGGTGTTCGCAGTGGCTGGAGGCCCTGGTCTGCCCATTGTTTCTCTCTCTTTCTCTCTCTTTCTTAAAAATAACTAAATAAAATATTTTTAAAAATCCATTAACTGGTAATAGATAAAAGTATATCTACCAGCTTATGGAAGCAAAATTTTTCTTAAAGTTATATCTCACAAAAGATTATTTTTATTTTTTTTAAAGTTTTTATTCATTTATTTGCAAGTAGAGAAAGATAGAGAGAAGAAAGAGAGAGGGAGAGAATGGGCAGACCAGGGCCTCCAGACTCTGCAAACAAACTCCACATGCATATGCTTTTGGTGCATCTAGCTCTATGTAGATTCCTGGGAATTGAACTCTGGGTCATTAGCCTTTGGCAAGCATCATAAAAAGACATTTTTTCTCTCCAGCATCACAAAAGATTTTTGAGAATAAAATTTAAACCACAACAATAGAACATAAGTAAGACATTCATTACAAACAGCTTTATAAAATTATAAGATAATAAGCTAAATAAATATTTGCATGGTGGCTCATACCTATAATCTTTGCACTAGGGAGGTGAGGTGAGATCAAGAGATCAAGGCCAGCCTCAGCTACATAGTAAGCTCAAGACTAGACTGGACAACATGAAACCCTCAAAAGACCAGAAAAAATAATTTTTGTATTTCAGATATTATCCATAGAAATTAAATAACTTTGTATATTCAGCAAAAATATTTTAATTCTTGATCTATTGTAATAATAACTACATATATGTATAGTTTACTTTATTTCTTGAGTGATCTATGTGCCAGGTACTCTACGTATAATCTCTCACCTCATTTAATTCTTAGGAAAGGTTAATTGTCAATTAAACTAATCAGGCTCCATATTCATAATTGCATAATGAAAAATATGAAATGACTTTTTTCACTTATTTTTATTTTACTGAAAAAATCAGTAAGTAATTCCACAAGAAACAGGAAATTTCCACAAGAAAATTCCTTAATATAAACATGATTTAAGTTCATCATAAGAACAAGAAAACAAAAGAAAAAATGTTCAGGGATACAACTGGAATTTTTACACATAATTTTTAAATCTTGGAATCATCTAATCAGCAACCTGAATGTTTGCAAATAAGTGTCCTCAAAATATATAACACATGATCAGGTAAAACACAGACTGCCAAGTTTTTAACAAACATTAATTTTATAGGAAGTTCATATTTAAATGTCTAGGCTTAATATGAAATTACTTTTAATTACCAGCTGAAACTTAATGAAGCTAATGTCTTTAAAACTGAAACTTGTTCTAAACATTTGTATACGAAACATAAAAATTCTGGGTGGTATATAACTGATTTTCAAAACTTTGTCACCTGGCAAAATCTCAATGAATTTATTGCGGTTGGGGAATTATTATTTATGAACTTGCTGGTTACTAAATGCATTTTAATGACAACAATACTTTTCTATTAGTCTATAAATTATTAGGAGAAATGTAAATAAAGAGTATATGAACATTTCAAATTAAAAAGTTTGCAGAGCTGGGCGTGGTGGCACACACCTTTAATCCCAGCACTCAGGAGGCAGAGGTAGGAGGATCACCATTAGTTGGAGGCCACCCTGAGACTACAGAGTGAATTCCAGGTTAGTGAAACCCTACCTCGAAAAACCAAAAAAAAAAAAAAAGATAAAAATTAGAAAATAGTGTCTTGTTGACACATGCTCACATGCAAAGGTAGTCATTGTGTTCTTAACTAAAGAGTTCAAACCTGCACTTTATCTTTCAGGTACTTTTAGTGAAGCAAGAAGTCTGTCCAAAAGAGGAGGCACATATTTTTTCTACAGATCCCTCACCTCCTCCAACAGATGAAGAAGCTCTGTGGCATAGTCGTGGACAGACATCCATGTGCATTTTTGTAGTTTTCAGCATGGTTTTTGATTGACCACCATTTTGGCTAGCTTCCCCTCTTGGTAAATGGAGCTTAGGTGTGGTAGAAAATGAAATAACTCACCTTTTTTTAAACTTTTCTAAATGTACATTATCATGCTTTAAAAAATGTACTGGATGGGCAGGAGAGATGGCTTAGGGGTTAAGGCCTTTGCCTACAAAACCTGAGGACCCAGGTTGCATTCTTCAGTACCCACATAAGCCAAATGCACAAGATAGCCCATGCATCTGGAGTTCGTTTGCAGTGGCTGGAGGTCCTAGCATACCCATTCTTTCCCTCTCCCTCCCTCTCTGTCTCTTGGTCTCTCTCTTTCTCAATCTCTAAAAATAAGTAAATAACATATTTTTTTAAAAAATGTACTATACATACAACTTTCTCCATATTATTTTTGAAATAACAAAGTATGGTTGGTGATGGTTATTATCATATTCATAAAACATGGTAGTGATATTATAGACAGGGATGTGAACTGTATGGCTTAGTGAAACAGGGAGTTGCACCATCTCAGGAAAAGTATAAAAAATGTAATGAATGGCCAGGCATGGTGGCGCACACCTTTAATCCCGGACCTTGGGAGGCACAGGTAGGAGGATTGCCTTGAGTTTGAGGCCACCCTGCGACTACATAGTTATATCCAGGTTAGCCTGGGCCAGAGTGAGACCCTACCTCAAACGCCCCTCCCCCCAAAAATGTAATGAAGGTATTTTAAAATGCATGCAAATGTTGTATTCCAGTGAATAACTAGACTTTTTTGACTATTTATAAAACTGCTTCATAGTTAAATATTTACATTTTTCCTGATTATTCTTAAATTTAAAATTCTTATTAATATTTATTAAATTTTATTAAATTTAATAATATATTAAATTTAAAACTTATTTTTATTTATTTAAAACTTTAAAATTTTAATTTTTAATCATTGTAGAATTAGAACAAAATAATTAATTATGTCACTGGACTGTTTAGAAAGCAATTTTTCCATTATAATTTACATGCAATATTCTAGGAAAATTAGGCAGAATTCAATAAAAGAGATGGAGATGCATTAAAACTAATAGAACTTCCAACATCTAAGAAAAATTTGAGTGAATTTAGATACACTAGCTTTAATACTATATAGTAAGTTTCCATTAATCTCAGTGATTTATATTCATTACTAACTAAATCCTTACAGATTAAGAGTGTTTTTTCAGCTTAACAAGGAAAATGCTTCTACCTGACTTATTTAATCACACTTAGATATTTGTAATCTGACCATTAAGGAAAACTATATCTGTTAGTCATTGAAGATAAGATAATATAAAGATACTATCTGCTATGATTATAACAACAATACATAAGATTAATTTCAAAGCCAGAAAGTGTACAAAATACAAAGATACACAAAAAATATACACATAAATAGCTATATATTTTAATATTTATAGATAAAGATATTGGCCCTTTATGTATACATTTCATATGTATATCTGTGTATATATATATATGGATATATATATACATATATACATATATATATAAAATTGTTATAGGTTTGAACATTTTATACTGTTTCCCATGCTTCTCTTAATACTTTTATTTTTCTCCTTTTTCTCTAGATATGATGTCTGTACTCATCTGTCAAGATTTACTAACCCTGTACTCAGTTCCAGTCTGTTATTAAACCTCTCCAATTTGTCCATTATTTATGCATTGTGAAGCTGAATAATAGAGAA
Source organism: Orientallactaga sibirica (assembly GCA_036365145.1). Taxonomy (NCBI): domain Eukaryota; kingdom Metazoa; phylum Chordata; class Mammalia; order Rodentia; family Dipodidae; genus Orientallactaga; species Orientallactaga sibirica. The sequence continues at coordinate 13,495,646 of JAEOAD010000010.1, read as the reverse complement.
CAGATATATCTAGAGATTCCATGTCTTCCATTCATCTCATCTTTCCCTTAATTAATTAGTATATTTTATTTTGAACTTTTTTCTACCACCTACAACATGCAAGTTATCTTTTTTTTTCTGTTATTATTCATTTTTCATTGTGTCCCAGGGTCCTGTATCACCTGCATGGTATTTTTCTAATTTATTTCTAATTATTTGTGAAATATTTTTGAACTTCTGGATTATATTGCCTTTCACTGTTGTTCGGGCAAATAGTACATTTCCTCTATTCTGTTTGTATCCTATCATGAAATATTTTCAAGGTTAATTTAGGCGGATCTTATTCAGTTCTACCTAAGTCTGAGGTAATTCTATCTTAGAGTTAGACCTCTCTGGAATGATGGCTAAAATCTAGTATAGTTACTAAACCTTGGCTGAGGTTAAGAGCTCTAATGCTTCTGAAGGACTCTGTCACTTCTAAAATTAATGTTTTATTTATTTTTAATATTTTTTAAAACCTCTAGCAATTGTTCTTACCTGCATATGCATATTTAAAGAGGTTTAAAAGTCAATTAATTTATTATTATTATTATTATTATTAATTTTAATTTTCATGCTTCTTTCTCATACTTCCAGTTTCACTTGTGTTTGTAGACTTCACCTCTAGTCTCTGTTTCTATTCTCAAGCAAAATTTGCACTGTATATTCAGGATAAGAATATTTTTAAAATCATTTGAATGAGAAACTCAGTTATTTTTATTCATTTATTTGTTTTTGTGTAGCTCTTATGGTTATTTAATGCAGGAAACTTGAGGGGATTTTTGGTGTTGAAGCAAAGTAAAAGTTTTATTCAGGAAAGACACGAGCTACCAGGCAGTCTTGTGAGAAAAGAGCACAGCCAAAATTTCAGTTTTATATCATCAATTATTTTATGGTCAAAAACTAAAACATTTCAAATAAAATACATTGATACTAATTTTTTCACCCAAGACTATTGTATAAGGCATATCTTTAAAAGCTTGTCTTAGAGGGCTGGAGAGATGTCTTAGGGGTTAAGGCGCCTGCCTCCTAAGCCTAAGAACGCTGGTTCCAATCTCCAGCGGTTCCAATCTCTAGGTCCCAGGTTTAGCCAGATGCAAAGTGACGCAAGGGTGCAATGCTGCACTTGACCACAAGGGGGCACATGCATCTGGATTTCATTCACAGCAGCTGAGAGGCTGCTGGTGTGCCCTTCTCTATCTGTCTTCCTCTTTCCTCTACCTTTCTCTGTGTCTCTCTCTCAAAAAAAAAAAAAAGTTGTCTTAGAAAGATCCAGTGTCAGTGCCATCATCAGATTTCTTATACTAAGATATTGTTATATTCAACTGACATTAGAATCATCTATCTGTTTAAAATATGGAGTTTTAGATAGCCTCAAATACTAACTAAAACTATTTCTGCACTAGGATATCAAATAATTGATTTTTAATTCTTCACATAATTTTACTATGTACTCAATGTTGAAAACATTCTTGGATTCTGGTATGGACTAGTTTAGCACAATTAAAAATAATTTTTGAGATAATGTCTTGGGATGCCTAAGGAAATAAAAATAAAGCATATATACATGTAAACAATGTACACTGTCTAAAGTCAAACAATCAACTTTTGAGAATTTCACATGAAACATCTTTTCTATCAGAGTCTCTGGGCAATGAGAGGACAACTTGGCAGCACGAGTTTAGAATTGTTACTTTACTAAAAAGAAATGAAAACTGAGTAAAAGGAGGAAAAGTGATCAAAGCAGTGCCTATAAAATGAGATAATGTACAAAAATGAGGGATACATAAAGCACTGACAGCAAATGTGGTATAAATGGAGGACATGTAATCATATGAAATAATATATTTCCTCATTGGTGGTGATGTTATATTAAAAATACAGAAAATTATTTCATATAATATCTTTCTCTGTGATTCCTAAGTGGAAATACTATAATGTATTCATAATTGATAAATGATTTAAACTCTTTCTAACAAATTACAGGAGTATCTTCAAAAGAGCCCCCTCTTACAACAACAGTGAGGTCATTATTATGCTACTGTCATTATTCTAACACAGTAGTTAAACTGGATATAATTAGAATCCAATTCATTTCAAACAAATTTAAACAAAATTGTATTCTATAAGCAATTTATTATTTTTGATAGCATAAATGACCTTTAAAAGCAGTTTGATGTATAGTCAACTTGATTCAACACATCAACCTATGGACTCAATAATTCAAATGCAAAATTCCAATTCAGAAAAGCCATTTGTACTCACTACACTCCCTGAAGGACTTTGAGCCTAAAGATCATTGAATAGATTATAGGGATCTATATATAGTTAGTTGTTCTGCTTTGAAAGATGTAAGGAAGCTTACTGTGGTAAATAGTACAAAAATGTTCACTGCAAATTACTAAGAATTTTTTGAAAGTACTTAATAAATAGCATAGATCAATAGAAAGCTATTGTAAAATTTAAATTATGCTAATTACCAAGAAAATGTGAAGAAACTAAAAATATATTTCAGATTTCTTTATAGGCCATGATGAAATATATGAAAAAAAAAAATCTCCACTGGCATTGAAATTATTCTAGTAACAATCTATGACTTCTGGCTGCACTATTATCCGATAAAGTAGGTTTCCATAGAGCTTATTTTTTAATTAATTAATTATTTTATTAGTCATGCACATAATGTGAATATATTCACTTGGTGCTATTGAAAACCTCCACCCTTTCCTCTCCTTTCTTTAGGACCCTCCTCATTGGGGCATGTGGGCCATGCATTGTGGGGATAGCCATCAGTCCATGAATTTCCCTGAACCATGTTGCGTTTGTTTTAGGTCTATGCAGTGATGAGGTCTTGGGAGCCTCTGTTTCTCTGGATATTTGGTTGAGTATGAGTTAAGTGTTCTCTGTGTCTACCTCCTTCACCCTTGTGTTGGTATCAGGTTCACCAAGAAAGCATATCTCTTACTTATTTCCCCAGTTACACTATAGTTTCAGCTAGGGCCTTGGTGAGGTGCTATAGGCTGATCCTCTCCTCAGAGGCATCCTTCTGAAAAAGAGAAACAAATTCTTCAATAGAAAGAGAAGTCAGCAACAGATAAATGGGATAACCATTATTATTTTAAAGAGAATTTTATACGTGTAGGCCCTCTGGTAGCCCACAATTGGTGGGAGCTTGATATTGGAGAGTGGGTTCAGTTTTTTGATATGGTTCTGACTTGTTTCCCAGTTCCAGCTATGAGTTCCATTCCACTGAGCAGATCTATTAGACAAATCAAGAGCAGTTGGTTGCCCACCATGGCTGTGTGCCACTATTGCACTTGTGTGAGAATCAAGTCAGGTTGTTTGCTGCTGAATAGCTTAGACCACTAGTTGCTTGGACAGATGTTGGTCATTTTCCCCCAGTCACTAATGTAACACCTTCTGGCACTAGACAAGCTAACTGTCTGGGGACTGACTCTCTTTCAGATTCCAGTTGGGTCACTCTCCATGTTACGTACCAATAGCATATGATGTTTTCCCAGCAACAGGGTCTTAACGTTAACTTTTGGTGGGTTATTAAGTACTCTGACAGAAATCTGTTTTCTTTTGGGAAACCTTGTAAGTCTCTCTGATCAACAGCTCATTGTGGAAGATAACTGCATGCTGGTACTTCCATATAGCTATTCATAACGACTTAATTTTTTTTTTTTTTTTTGGTTTTTTGAGGTAGGATCTCACTCTAGCTCAGGCTGACCTGGAATTCACTAAGTAGTCTCAGGGTGACCTCGAACTGACTGCAATCCTCCTACCTCTGCCTCCAGAGTGCTGGGATTAAAGGCGTGCACCACCACGCCCGGTACATCTTAAATTTTGATTAACTCTCCTCCCACCCTTCATTTACTCAATCCCTTCCCCTGACCTCACTTATGCCATTGCATCTGTTCATCTACTTACATATATTCAATGTCTCATCATTAAGGCCTCCCCTTTCCTCTCTCCCTTATTGCCCCATTTTAGCTTACTGGCCTCTGTTATCAATTTTTACTCCAATTCATATACATGTCTAAACATTTGTATGTAGGATTCATATATGAGAGAGAACATGTGGTGTTTGGCTTTCTGGGCCTGGATTACCTCACTTAGTGTAATTCTTTCAAGCTCCATCCATTTCCCTGCAAATTTCATAATTTCATTTTTCATTGCCACTGAATAAAACTCCACTGTACAAATGTACCACATCTTCATTGTCCATTAATCAGTTGAGGGACATCTAGGCTGGTTCCATTTCCTAGCTATTGTGAATAGGATTTCTGAATTTTGACATCATGAAGAAAACTTTCTACCACACTCATTCCAATGTTTTAATTCCTATCACTATGTTATTTTTATAGCCAACATCTTTGGAAATGTCCATCCAAAACTACTGCTGGCATTCATAAAGGGTGTTATTTCCATATCATTCTTGCTGCTCCATTAACTCACATGCAAAAGGGAATAATGCATGCTTTTCTTTGTGTTATGAGTCTTAGCTCAGTGCACATACAATATGTTTCATGTTATTGACTGGTTTGTGGAAAAATGTTGTATTGAAAAGAGAATTGGCCCTTCTTCTCCACTGAAACAAAAATTTAGGAGAACCCAGTAAATATTCTTACAATGAATTCTTGCAAATTCTAATTCTTATTAAAAAGAAGAATTTAAGAACAAGAGTAAAGACTTCTTCCACAAAATCATTTTCACCTCAAAGCCGCTGTTCACATTTCTTAAAAGACACCTTTACTAAATCCAAAACACATAATTTAATAAAATATATTGGGAAAGTTGTAGGTGGGAACTTACTGAAGGTTAAGAAGACTGAAAGCAAGATGTTGGCCTGCAGTTAAGGAAGTTTGAGGCAGAATCTACTGCCAAGCTCATTAGCATTCTTGGCAGCATCCAGTTCCCTGTAGGTAAAGGATATCCTGGAATTCACACACTGTTTCCTGTTACATTGTCTTTTCAATCTTCAAGTCTGCTAATAGAGAATTTTCCTTACATTGAATCTCTTACCATCTTAATAACTTCTACAAGGAACTTAGTAGTTTTTTAAAACTCACATGATTAGTTGAGGACTACCAGACTAATGCCCCTAATTTAATGTTAACTAATTTACTAATTTGAAAATGTAATGAATCTACAAAAACCTTCACAGCTATGCTTGGTAGTGTTTCTGTTCTGCTAAATAATCAATGGAAGATTGCATTCACTAGCAGTTGGACTTGGAATCATCTAATAATTATGCCTATACTATTGAAAGTTTAGAATACATATATATATATATATAAACTTTTAGCTCCTCCTATGGTAACTTTTCATGTATTTGTGCTTTAGATCTGATTAATCAGCCTGTGGCAATGATTTTTAATGTTTGGCTTAAATTTCCCCAAAAATATTTACCTAAAATCAGGCAAAAATGAATTATCTCTAACAGATGTAGATGATCACTATATGTATTGCACCTAAAACTATGAATACACATTATCATATAAATTCTGAGTGTCACATTCAAAAACTACATAGACTATTTTGGTTTATTTTACAAAAATGTACTTTTTTATTATTGTGGTATTTCTGAGGTTTGAACCCACAGCTTTGCACATGCTTGCTAGCACAACACCACTGACCAAATTCCCAGTCCCTCACTCAATTTCAGTGGCTGAATAGTTAGGCAAAAGTACCTCCGTGGGGCATATAAATATATAAGTGCAGATCCACACCTTTTGATATCTTAAGTTTTGTTTCTTTTAAAGTCAGGTAGCTCTGAATGATGTAATGCTGATAACATTTTGTTCCTGGTCTACCCTCTGTGCACATTCATCTGTGGGCCCACAGGACAAATGCCCCAGAAGCCAGCTTGTTTGTCAGCTTCTCTTTGATTCTCTAACAGTGAATGTAGGCAGGAATAATGATGGCAGCATTTTTATCTGCTGCAAGAGACAATTTGCATCAGCCTGTATTAGTGTTATGCACAGACTGGCTATCTGGAAAGTTTTCCCCATGAAAGTCTTCTTCAAATGGCTTCACATAATGTGCAGGTCCTGAAAAAAAGAAATCCTCTGGGCTACATAGTGTTTTAATCTGTTGACAGCATTTTAATTTTCTTCTTCTGAAGAATCTCTGAAGGAGACCCTGTGGAGAGAGAAAGCAGGTCAAGAGGAAATTAAGAGTGAAGATTTTGCTTTTTCACAACTAGGATAAATCTGTTAATTAAGACAACCCAGAAAATGTAGGCAATTTTTAATTTACAAACTCCTGAAAGCTTGCTATCAAATAAATTGATTACCAGTACTCATAATCAAAAGCTCAGGATTAGTAGTTAATTTGTGGAATCAATTAATAGAAGCATTTATCAAATATACTTGCCTCCTGAGGATGACAAATCCATTGCTCTGTTGCTAGAGATAAGAAGGCTTATACTCAGGGATATTCAGTGATTCCTGGGGATAGAGTAGTTCTGGTTTTTTTTTTTTTTTTCAATTTCAAGAAAGATTTTTTTAATTACCATTTTTATTTTTCCTTTTGAGGAAAAATATTAATGATTAATATGTAAAATAATCTACCAACTATAATGTTTTTCACATTAACTTATTAAAGTGTTCTTTTAGTCTCTTTATCCTGGATATATATAACTACTTCATCTATGGTTGTATAAATATTTTCAACAAATATATTGTATATATGTAAGTATATGAGCAGATTACTTGGGGTGGAATGGCCTAAGTGAGATCAGGGGAAGAAATTGAGTAAAAAAGTGTTGGGGAAGGGTTAATCAAAATCTAAGAGGGTATGAATAAGCATATGGAAACCTACCCTTTTTGGACAATGGTGCACCCAGAAGCCATAGATCGTTAGTAGAAATATTTTAGTGCAAGGGACAGGGTACCTTCCAGTGAGTTGTTGGCCAGGAAGGTCGCTGATGCCCCCTAAACTAGACAGGCCATTGCCTAGGCTCTTTCTTCCCCACCAGGAATAGATGGTATGACCCTAATGCTGAAGGCTCCATATGTTTGGGCTGCAAGGTCACTGATAAATCTTGTTGGACCTGAGCTGAAAACTCCCTCCCTGTAGACCAGCTGACAGAAAGCTGGAAAAAGCTATGCTGCATTCAACTCTATGGGAGAGAGAGAAGTCATCAGTGGAGATAAACAACAGTGGACACTGTAAGCCTTAAGCTGGTCTAGCTAGGCCAAATGAGCCAATGGTGCAATAGTGGCAGTTGGGGTAAACCAACTGCTCTCTAGTTGGACTGGAGGCCTACTCCATGGGAAGGAATACATGACTGGTCTTGAAAACCTATGATGGGGGAGATCATGAGCCCTAGGGGTATAACACCTGCTGTTGTCTGGATAAATGCATATATTATTCTCACCAAACTACCTGGTATTTTCTTAATGTTCATACTCATATATTAATACTACTCTCACTTTTGTTTAAGAGATGCTTCTCTTTTCAGATGGTGGTGACCTCTGGGATGACTAAAAAGGCACTATGGTGCTGAAAAGAAGTGACAGAGGATTGTTCAGCACTGAAACATCTCTAGCACACCTTCCAAGGCTCAGGGTTCATTGTAGAAGAGGTGGCAGAAAGAATGAAGAGCCAAAGGAAAGGTAGGACTGCTTACAATGCACTCTTCCAGACACAGAATGGCCTGGATATCCAAGACCTCACAGTGGCTAGCACTACCTATACAAGACCCTCATAATAGGAGAAAAAAATGAAACCATCAAAATAAAAGAGACTAATTGGGGGGGTATGATGAAGAGTGGTCCTGAAAAGGTGAAAGTAGGAGAAGGAGGTAATTATCAAGGTTTAATGTCTATAATTATGGAATCTGTCAATACATTTTTTAAAAAAATTAGGAGCTGGGGAAATTGCTCAGTATTTAAAAGCCATTGCTTGCAAAGTCTGACTACTCAGGTTTGATTTCCCAGTACCCACATAGAACCAGATGCATAAGGAGACTGGAGTTCTTTGCAGCAATAAGAATCTCTGTCATGCACATTCATATTCTTTTTCAAATAAATAAATAAATATTTTGAAAAGTTAATAAAATCAAAAGTAGGCTAAGCCTAAATTATATATAATAACTGTTTTAATTGGACTTCTTTTAGAATGCAGAGTCTGCTTCAAGACTTTTTGTACTGATTTTTAAAAATATTTTACTTATTTATTTAGTTTTATTTACTTATTTTGTGTGTGTGTGTGTGTGTGTGTGTGTGTGTGTGTAAAGAGAGAGAGAGAGGGTGGGGGAGAGAGAGGGAGGAAGAGGCAGAGAGAGAGAGAGAGAATGGGCATGCCAGGGCCCCCAGCTGCTGCAAATGAACTCCAGATGCATGTGACCCCTTGCCCATCTGGCTTACATGGGTCCTTGGGAATCAAACTGGGGTCCATATACTTTGCAGGCAAATGCCTTAATCACTAAGGCATCCCCCCAGCCCTTGATTTTTTTTTTTAATATGGTGATTTATACAAGTTTTTAGCCTGTGTAATATATGGTAATAATTTACAGAGTTTTTAAGAATGCAAGATATATTACTGAAGGACCGCTTTCAAATATATTCATTGATGGGTGTTCCCCCAAACAACATATATTATTTCTGCTGTCATTCATATATACATTTAGAAGTATGCGTGGAAAATAAGCAGCAAGTTAGTCATATAAAATTGTCATATAAAATAGTCTCACATTGTGGCATTCAAGTGAGCCATAAGAGAGAAAACAGTGACTTGATCTATGTGGCAAATAAATTCAAAGAAAGTATTATTTAACCTTTAAAAAGATGATTAGGGGACTTCCAGGTAAGATGGTGGCATAGTAGCCATGCCAAAGCAGCCTAGGTGGAGAAATAAGTAGAAAAACAGCAAAATATGCTCTTCTATCGGAAAGTGAAGGTGTATAAGGAATTATCAAGCACATCAGAGAAACAGAAGAGACACAGAACCTCTAGCAAGCAGGAACCACAGCACTGGCAGGAGCCCAGCCCAGAACAGCACAGAGCAGCAAGAGAAGCCAGGTGAAGGGGAAGAAAGCAGAGGCCAGCTGAACAGCTGCTGAAGGAGATCACAAACTGGACCAGCCGTCCAGATCTAGTGCAACTCCAGGCACCCTGCACAGCATCCCTTTCCACATCTGCCACTGCTGTGAACCTATGGAGAACTTATCCCCCCCCCACACACCCACCCCTGGCCTCATTAGACACACAGCATCCAGCAGAGGTGATCAGAACATCAGATTCAATGACCCAAACAGTCTAACCAAATCCACAGTGCAACAGAGAGGAAACAAGTTGGGTACTCAGCATTAGTGAGATTGGAAGCCATTCCAAAAGGTAACAGGGCACAAAACCAGGTATATAGGCCTGCACTGGAAGTGCTACTCTCACCATGTCAGGGCAGGTTATGTGTTAGATTTCATTGATGATTTCTTGGTCAGCTTTACCATTCATAAATAAGCTGTATTTTGGTATTGACTATTATTTCCTTTGATGTTTCCTGGTTTATAGGGCCTTTGTATTTTTTTTTTTTTTTTCGGTCATTATTCAGTGCAGGGTTTCATTTGGCCACAGGCTGAGCTGGAATCCATTCCAGACCAGAAATCTTAGTCTCCCATTTGAAAGGATTAAGGGCGTGGGGCCAGCTAAGGTACTTTGACTTTATTAGATTATATGATGTGTTCATTTTGATTGAATTTGTATATTGCTCAGTTAAATTTTAGAATTTGTCAGTAATTTGCTCCACACAGCCTACTATAATAATTGACTAGTAGACAAACTCAATACTTAGGGTTACTTCTGCTGTTACTCTGAGAGTATAAGAGTCACACTTGTTGCCTTAAATTATAACCTTGAAAATACATAAAGTTGGATTTACATGGCAAAGAATATTGTAGATAATAAGAAAATCCAAGCATCAAATAAAATCAAGAGGCAAATATTTCTACATTATAATGCAAGAAACACAAAAAGTCAAGACAATTCCACTAAAAATTATAAATTCATCAGAAATGACCTCCAGTGAGACTGTTTTAGATGAAATGGCTGAAAAAGACTTTTTTTTTTAACAAAAGATTATATCTATGCTCAATGAAATCAAAGAATAAATCAAAGGAATCAAAGAAGAAAACAAACTACTGAAGTATTCCCAAGAGAACACAGGAAAATGAAAAAAGGAGGTCAATGGAAGACATAAGTAAAGAAATAGAAATAATGAAGAAATACCAATCAGAAATACTAGAAAGTATTACCAGTAGAATGGATCAACGAGAGGACTGAAGATCTAAACTACAAGTCTAGGTGGCAGATCTAATACATTCTAACAAAGAGAAAGGCAAACTAATAGGAAAGCATGAATGGGAATTTCAAGACATTTGGGACACTATGAAGAAATCAGAATTCAGGGCATAGTACAAGAATCTCACTCCAAAGGTATAGTAGGTATTTTCAAAATCATGGAAGAAAAACTTCCCCCCAATAGGGAAAGTGATGCCAGTACAGATACAGGGAGCCTGTAAAATGCCAAACAGACAAAATTAGGAAAGAATGTCTCAGTATCATATTATAATTAAACTACAAAACAAACAAACCAAAAATAATATTGAAAGTAGTTAGAAAAATCATGTCTCATAAAAAGGAAGCCCATCAGGATAACAGCAGAATACTCAAAACAAACTTTGAAAGCTATAAAGGTTTGGAATTATGTATTCCAAATTCTGAAAGATAACAACTGTCAACCAAGATTACTTTGTTCAGCAAAGCTATCCATTCAAATTGATTGGGAAATAAGTACATTCCACAATAAAAATAGACTTAAGGTATATATGACCACTAAACCAGTATTTTCTACAGAAAATACTTGAAAGAATTCTTCATGCTGAAGAGAAAGAAAAGCACACACATAAGGAACCAGGAAAAAATAAACCATACTCAATAATAATCAATACAAAAGAGTAAGGAAAAATAGAACTATAAAATAAGAAGAATGGCACAAGTAAATGCACACCATTCAATAATAACTCAATGCCCCAACTAAAAGACACAGTCTTTCAGACTTGCTTAAAAAGTAGGATACTTCTATTTTTTGACATGAAGAAACACCTCTCCATAAAAAGTGGACACCATCTTAATATGAAAGGATGGAAAAGGGTATTTCAAGCAAATGGGCCTAGGAAACAAACATGTGTCACGATCCTAAATCTGACAGTGTAGACTTCAAACCAACATTAGTTAGGAAAGATAAAGAAGGTCACTATGTATTGATTAAGGGAACACTCAAACAGGAGGACATTACAATTCTAAACATATATGCACCTAACATGGGGATCCCAATTTCATCAAACAAATATTATTAAAATTAATGTCACAGATAAAACCAAACACAGTTTAAGTGGGTAACATCAATACCCCACTCTCATCAATTGAATGACATCCCACCAAAAAAGTAAACAGAGAAGCATCTGGATTAAATTAGGTCACAGAGCAAATGGACCTAACAGATACCTGTAGAACATTTCATCCAAATGCTGCAGAATACACATTCTTTTCAGCAGAACAATGAACGTTCTCTAAAATAAACCATATATCAGGACACAAAGTAAATCTTTATAAGTGTAGGAAAACTGAAATAAAAAGTTTAAATTATATGTTTAAGTTATGCTAACTTTTCTGAAAGGAAAGAAATGACATTTCAACATATTTTTTTATTATTATACTCTTTCCTACAAATTTAAAAGTAGTGCCAACTGGGAGGTCAGTTATTCTCTGCTATACTTAGTGTAGCATTTAAAAATCATATTTCATGTACCATGAAGTATCCAATGTCACATTCTTGCTTACTTACAGTCTTTACTTTCCCTTGGAATATAACTTTACACTATTCAAAGAAAACTAGCCTGGAAATTTAAGTCATAATTCAAAGACATGTTTTCTTTTTGAGCAAACATAATTATCTCATAGAATTGCAAAATTCTAATTGTCTTTTGGTGTAGAAGAGAATAGTATTTAAGAATAATATATATTTGTCCTTGTCAACTCATTTAGCCTAAATATGATTTGATGTTATACTCAGTCACAATAATAATTGTTAATGAGCAATTAGAAAATTACAATTTGAAATGTGAAGAAAAAAATGGTAACAGATTATCTAAATTTAGGATCAGTTAATTTTAAGGAATATTTATTTAACAAAGGTCTCCAATATTTTGCTAAATGTTACATATATCAGCTCTTTTAACTTACATGAAAATATTCATTGAAAATTGTCTATAGATTTTTACTCACAGCCAAGCTGGAGAAACAGAAATTATCCCTATTTTTGGTCCTAAAATAGCTTAAAATAAAACTCCAACAACCAAACAACTATCACCACCAAAACCAAATAGCTAAATTGAATTGATGTGGTGTTGATCTATGTGTCATTAGATTCCCATAAAGATGCAAGATACCCCCAGGTAAATGAACTCAAGCTTCAGGTCCAAGTTATCAAAGAATTGAAGACTCAGAGAATGATAAATCATCCATTATGAGATTTATTTTAGGGAGAATTAGGATTAATAGAGAAAACAGCAGGAAATCTCTCAAGCCAAGACAAATTCTCTCCCTTCCTAACCTGGCTGGGAAGTGGGAGAGGCGACCTAGAAGATCCACCTGACACGAGGAAGAAGGGACAAAAGGGTAAAGAAAGAAGTCTGTGTACACATGTGGTTTAGGATGAGGCTGAAGCTGTAAACTCAATTTTAATAAAACACCTGAGTCTATAGGGGATAGACATTCAAACTACCACACTGACTCAGGAAGGGCCTTCCCCAGGGGACAAACCTATACAAAATTGAGGAAGAAGCTGATGCTGGAGTTGATTCTCATACCCATCTTGGATGAGACTGGATCAAGTACAGATTCTCGTCTTGCCAGAGCAGGTATGATGACATCCATGTTTCCATGGGTCAGTGCTTAGCTAACTACCTCCCAGCACAAATGCCACCATGCTCCTAATCCACATCAGTATGAAACAGTACATCATCTCTTTAAAAAAAAAAAAAAATTAGCCAGGCATGGTGGCACATGCCTTTAATTCCTTTAATCCCACCACTTGGGATGCAGAGATAGGAGGATGACCATGAGTTCAAGGCCACCCTGAGAATACATAGTGAATCCTAGGTCAGCTTGAAACCCTACCTCAAAAACAAATATACAGAAAGAGAGAAAAAAAAAAGAGAGATAGTCACTGCAAATGAGCTACATGATGTGTGTATCTGGCTCTATATGAGTACTGGGGAATTGAACCTGGATCATTAGGCTTTACAGGTAAATGCCTTAATTCCTGAGCCATCTCTCAGCCCCCATCTCTTCTTACTTGAAGTTTCAGTTTCTATAATTTCAATTCAGCATAGTTCAAAAATAGTATGTTCAAAATTCTAGAAACAAATAAATAGTAATAAATAATCCATTATTTTTATTTAAAGCATGTTCTAAAAGGGTGGGTTTTGTAATTCTTAATTTTTTGTGATGATTTCAGAATGTTAGGGATGTCATTACATCTCTAGTGAAAAAGTCACTTAGAAGTCATTGTACAGTGTTCAAGCTTCCTTGTAATTGTACAAACATTATATAGTAATTGTGCTACATATGGTTTTGTTACTTTTATCAGTTGTGGATATTCGATATCTAGAATGAAATGTTTCTGTATTCCATGTAAAATTGGTTTGATTTTGACCTGCCTGGGCAAGAAGAATTTTAGGTGAAGGTATTAATCTAATGGGGAACAAAACTAAAAGGGTACATGAAAGAATTTGACTTATCTGATAACAGTTTTTAAGAAAACAAGCTGCTTGAAGCAACAATCCCCAGTATTATAAAGGAGAAGCTCCCAACTGGTCCATTGTGAGATTCAGCTATAGAGGCAATAACACAATGCTGGGATGCTTGGATTTTCTTTATTTCATATTTCTTACAAACACAAAGATAAATTTCTATTTTACCTCCCCCATGAAAGCTAGTTTCAAAACTGAAAAAAAAAGGCAGGTGATCTACAAAGCTGAAGCATCTTTAGCTTCATTCCCCATGCTGTTTATTTAGAGTGAAATTCCTTGGCAGTTTGCTTTGGTGAAAAATTTCCAAGATTGTGTGTCAGCCACAGAGCATAATAGCAAAAGCCAATATGGTGGTTTACCAAATTAACAAGAGCAGCTATCTTCTTTGACAGATTGTTCTGTTTAATTATAGCTGTTGGGGATTGAGTCAGCTGTTTGAGCAACAGGAAAAATCAGAGGGTCATTAAGATGGTCTATTAATTTTCTGTCATGAGGAGCTGCATATCTGCGATCTGCACATGCAGTGCAGCAGAACATAGTCCAAGATGCTGCCCTTTAAGTCTCTTTTGGTAACTGAAAACAAAGCCCTGTGGATACTTAAAGTAGAAGACAATTGGTAATATTTTTTTGAGGAAAACTTATTCTCTTTAAAATTTGGTAGATACAAATGTTTCTCTTTCAAAGTAAATCCAAAATATTTTTAAAAAGAAAGAGTATGAAAAATAATAAACTTTCTTTTGCAAATTTTACTTGCTCAACACAATACATTGTATTCAATATCTTGGTCCATTTTTTTCTTTAAAGTAACAGATATAGATATTAATATATTCTTATGCTGTCTGGATTTCAAATGATTCAAAGAACTGTCATATTTGGAGTTGACACATTCTTTTTTTTTTTTTTTTTCGGTTTTTTGAGGTATAGTCTCTTGCTCTAGCCAGGCTGACCTGGAATTCACTCTGTAGTCTCAGAGTGGCCTTGAACTCATGATGATCCTCCTACCTCTGCCTCCAAAGAGTGCTGGGGTTAAAGAAGTGTGCCACCAACGCCTGGCTGATACATTCTTTAAACATATAATTTTTGACCTTTTTGAAAAAATCTTCCATTGCATAATAGGTACTCACTGGACTTGGGACTGGTGCTGTGATCATAATACATGAAGACCATGTAGAACTCTTAAGAAAGGCCTGGAACAATGTCCCATGCATGTCCCTAAGCAATCCACAAGTGCACCTTTCAGTATATTTACCAGATTAAGAATGCCAAAAACATTCTTAAGACCCAGGTGCCAACATGGAGAGGAGCTAGACCTCGAATGGATAATTCATGATCATGAAACATGTTCCAGAAAGTTCTCCGATCTTAAAACTCCTATAATGCAGTTTCTAATGTCTCACCAACAATACAGATCACTTTTGTGCAGATAACTTTTAATTTTTTTATTTTTATTATTTTTTTTTTGGGGGGGGGCTTTTCTAGGTAAGGTCTCACTCTAGCCCAGGCTGATCTGGAAATCAGTATGTAGTCTCTGGGTGGCCTTGAGCTCACAGAGGCCCTCCTATCTTTGTGTGGTGGTTTGATTCAGGTGTCCCCCATGAACTTATATATTCTGAATGCTGGGTTACCAGCTGATGGGGTTAGGATTATGGTTATTATGGCCTGTTTCTCCTTGCCAGTGTTTGGCACACTCTCCTGTTGCTGTTGTCCACCTGATGTTGGTGAGGAGGTGATGCCCACTTGTCTGCTCACTGCTCATGCCATCATTTTCCCATGCTATAATGGAGCTTTCTCTTAAATCTGTAAGCCAAAATAAAGCCTTTTTCTCACAAGCTGCTTTTGGTTGGGTGTTTTCTGCCAACAATGCTAACCTGACTGCAATACTTTGCCTTCAGAGTATTAGGCTTAAAAGCATGCACCACCATGTCTGGCTCAGATAGCTTTTAGAAGCTAGATATTTGCTGATACTGAGATAGGACAGTTAGGGAAGCAGAAACATGGTGGCCCAGTGGTAGTCTCATTCTATCCAGTGCATGGAGGAAAAGGGATGGCTGCAGAAATAGCGCCTAGACTATAATCAGGGAATTAAAAAAAGTTTTATCTAGAGAGATGAACTTGATTCTTAGGATGTAATGTGTGAATTAAGTAATATGCTTTTCTTATATGAAATTATAGTCATTATCACTAAGGCTTCTTACAACATATCTATATTTCTTTAAAACTCATTAGGATTGACTGATCATGCATATTACTATTTCTATTACTGTCTCAAGGAAGCCTTTCATATCTCTTTTAAAAACTTATCTAACTGGTTATTTATATCCCAAATTTACCAGATCAATTCCACACTATTAAAAGTTGCACCAAAAAGAATTTTAATTAAATCACAGCCATATTTTTCTTTTTGTATAGTAACATTGCAATTGCACTCATACAATGAGTTAGCCTTCAAAGAACTGGTGATAAGAAACTAGCCAAATACCTTGATTGTAACACAAAGGTAGAAAAGCTGAACACACATGGCTATGTCTGTGCTTATTTACTAAACATAATTCCATGCTGAGCAGTTATTATAAACTAAATATTAAAGTCTTTTAAATCAAATACAAGGCTAAATTAAAATGAGAATGAATAGAGACAAATAGATATCTGAAGGCTCATTTCTTTTCCTTTTTCCAATTCTAAGGAGCTGCTTCAGCAAACCTGAGAAATGCCAGTGTAAAGTACTGATATGGAATACTACATGGCAAGAAAACAATGAGAAGGACCATTTGCATTCAGATGTTTTGAGACTCATATCATTTGGGTCATGTAAATACTTATGTCTGTTTCCTCTGATTCAAACAGCATGATCCATGGCTGGTGACATTTATTATGTAGACATTGGGAGCTTTTGTGTCAAGGATCCCTTTTGGACTTGACTACCAACTTGTTGACATCCTCTACCACAGGTGGCATGGCTGACAATTGGAATCCTCTTTCAATTGGCTTGGTCAGTGGTTGGTAAAGCTATGTGCTTATCTTGTCCAGACAAGATCACAGACTTCCTGCAATAAGGGCAGCATCTGCTTTAAAATCTGAAAAAGACTGGCCTGAATTCAAAGTGAAAATGGGTAAGGTAAATGGAAGAAAGTTCAAGAAAATTGGAGGAATATCAATAATCCCCTTAATGAGATATGTATTCATAGATCCTACAAGCCCTTAAAATTGTTTATGGACTCACTATGAGCCCACCGGGAAACTCTGTCTTCCGCTTTCATCGCCCTTTTCTGGACTTAGGCCAAAATCATGACCCTGTTTGCCTGGACACTCAGGGCATCCTCACTCCCTGAAGAAGGTCTAAATACCTATGTAGTGACTCACAGACATCTACTGCTGAGCTAGCCTGTGTCTTTGTCAGAGTACAGCTTTTTCCTTTTCTCTTTCTACGTGTCTCTCCCTTAGTCAGCTATAGAGATCTTGAGTTGGCTTACTCTATCATTGCCTTTCTCCAATTCCAAAATAAATCAATCACATGTTTTCTTTCTAGCCCAATTTGAAATTCTTTTATTCCATTACCAAGAACCTACAAATGGTTCTTGGTTCTCTAAAGGCAATGCCTGTACTGAGTTTCTTAAGCTTCCCTTAACTAATAAATCCAAGTTCAAGACCAAGGAGCTTCAGTTTCCCAGACCTTTCCTGCCTTGCTTTCTTTATAGAGACATAGAATTCATGAGGATTCAGGCACACTGTTGGAACCTTTTCTCTGGTTCCATTCAATTCATACTTGGGTGAATCCACTGCTTGTTATGCCAGAAGGACATATGAAAAAAATATGTTTTCTGCTTTTCAACTGCTTTTATATTTCTTCCAATAAATACTACTTTATCTGAAAGTCACTTGGCTGCCACTGCCTCTTGTGTATACTACACAGAACTATGGAATCACAGAGTAGGTCTTCACTCACAAATGTTTTAGATTTAAAAAAAATTGAAAGTTTAAGATTGTATTTATTAAAATTAGCTTCTTTTTTCCTATAGAATTTTGCTTGTTAATGAAATATCCATTTCTATTAAAATGAGTACTTAGGCCTGGAGAGATGGCTTAGCAGCTAAGGCATTTGCCTGCAAAGCCTAAGGACTCATGTTTGACTCTCCAGGTCCCACATAAGCCAGGTGCACAGTGATGCAAGCACACAAGGTTTCACATTCACATAAACGGGCCCACATTCTACAGTTTGACTGCAATGGAGACCCTGGCATGTTAATTCTCTCTCTTTCTGTCTTTCTCCTTTTTCTCTCTCACTCTCACATAAAAAAGGCAGTCTGTTGGGCTTGTCTTAAAAAACTGAGTACTTAATTCATAATCTCATGTGAGCCACAAAATAATAAGAGGAATTTATTGATTTGTTAGGAATTATCTAGTCCTGAAAACATCTATGCTAGCAAATTATTGCAAATAACTATTTAACAGAAGTATTTAAAGAAAAGAAAATCTAACCTTTAATGTATATTTCAGTTTCTCATAGTATTCCAATTGTGACTTAGATTTCTTTATTCCAAGGACATAATGGGATGGACTAATACTTTTGAATTCTAATTACTATATTAATTTTGATGCAAATTATGGACTGCTAGACATGGCATGAATGAATATTTCAAATTGTCTTACTAAGTAATTGTTTTGTAGTGATTCAAATATTGACTTGATAGAAATATTTTTCCTTAATCAAAACAAAGAAGAATGAGAGAAGAAAGAGGTGTTGCTGAAAATATGTACATATAAGCTGCTGAAAGATACATAATAAAAACCAGTAGGACTGAAATAAGCTTGGCATTGTTAGAAAGTAAAAAGTCATCTTAGACTATGTATGTCAGAAGATGATAAGTAGGCAGTGTGGAAGCAATGGTGATTACAGTGAGCAGTTAAACAGTCATGTATTGTGTTCATATCTTCCATTTACCTGGTGGCTTACAGAGCCTATCTCATCCATTTTGCACCTGCAGCACTATGCCATTGACTAGAAATGGCAATCATTGTTGAAAAATATTCATGTGCATAAGTTTTACAATTAAATAACTATAAATGAAAGAATGAATACATAGAAACTTTGTATATGCAACAAGTAGAATGTATGGAAATGGTAGAATTTACTTTATTGAAAAATCCTTTATACCTTGTTGGACTTGGGATATAGCCATTATCGATAGCCTTTCTGGTTACATAAAAGGAGGGGGAAAGGAGGAAGAAGAAGGGAGGAGAAAAGTAACTGAAAAGGGTGCTATTCACTATGACCTCAGAGAAGTCAAGTTGGATGATGTGTGCTCCATAGAAAGCAGACAAAAGGCTATTCAATCCAGTTTCTATAAAAGTAAACTCAAAACACTTAATTCTATTAGAACAGTGCTTTAATGATGCAGTACTGAATCAAAGGACACCAATGACAGAATTGCTAGGCTGTGGCTAAGGCTTACCCTGATGGGTGTCCACAGAATCTCATCTCTTAGAGGAATGCTAGTGGTATTCATAAAAGTCTACCCTTGGAAGTATAATAATGAGATTTTGAAAGAAACATTTTGCCCTTTTCAATAATTTGCTAAATATATTCTTTTATAAAAGACATCAATAGGATACCGAACAGATACCTACGTTGACAAATTCTTACAACCAATGCTGAAGAGTACTGAAAAGTCAGTAGATTCTTTGACTCCACTTAGGAAAAACTGAATATTAAGCCAACTAAAATTTTCATTATAAATCCAAGGGGAAGGATGGGAAGATTTGGGCTATATACATAATACTTGAAACCATCTGTTGTTTGATTTATTAATGTTTTGACCCATTCTTATTAAAACATTTCAAGTGTCAAATATTAGTTCTTAGGAAAAATTCTACAAAGAAATTAATCCTTCACAAAATTACACAAGAATGAAAGTATATAACATTGTTACTCAATAAAAGTTATGAAAAAAACGTTTCTTAAGCAAATCCACTTAACATTTACTTTTCCCATCCTGAGCCCTTCTGAGTTGCCTTACTTTCCAGTCTTTCCACTTAGATATCATCATCATCTTTATTAGGCAGGTTCTGAAGCTTAGTGTTCACACAGTCACCTCCCTCTCATTGATCTGCCACCCAAGATAGAAGCGGTGAATTGAGTAGTAGTAATGAGATAGCAATGTGCCTTATATGTTAAGAATTATTTGTTTCATCCCCAAAGGAATAGCATTTTGTGGTTTTATTGGTTTTATTGCTTGAACTTGTTTTAAGTATACACCTTGGTGTAAGGCTGAGTTACAAAGGAGTTCAAATTGTGCTTTCTGGCTTATGCAAATTCTCTAAGTATTAATTTGGTTTTTTTCTGGCATATTTGTTCTTGTCATTTTAAATGTTTTATTTTACCTTTTTATTATTTATTATCAAGCAGAGAAAAAGATGAGAGAAAGAGATAAAAGACAGAGAGAGAGAGTGCCAGGACCTCTTGCCACTGCACACAACCCTCCCCCAGATGCATGTGCCACTTTGTGCATCTGGCTTCATGTGAGCACTGGGAAATTGAACATAGGCTGTCAGGCTTTGCAAGCAAGCACCTTTAACTGCTGAGTCATCTCACCAGCCCTGTCATCTTTGTCACATTTAACTTTTTGAATGTAGTTGTCTTTAAACAAAGTAGCAAATTTTTGCAAGATTTTGTTACACTACTATCAGTATTCAGACAGCAATTTATTTTGCATACCATTTTAGTACACTTTTTATGTTCATGTGCGAGGTGATTGAAAGAATGACTGTAGGAAATATAGTTTTATCTATTGCAGAAAAATTAAAATCTTCAGATTGAACAGATTGAAATGAGTAGATCAGATTGAAAATTTGTTCAAAGCTAGGAAACCAAAAGGAAGGGAAAAAAAATATATTCATTCTGAGCTATTAGTTTAGATACTGTTGACAGGAGGCTAGAAAGATTTAAGAACTAACAAGTTTATTGCATATAGCTTCCACAGTGATCCAAGGCATAAACACAGCAGCAGATTGATACTTTGAAGGTAGGATTAGCACTAAGATGTGGACAGATAGACATCAAGAACCACAATGTTTAAGATATGAAAAGGAGGTTTTCCTCACCCTGGCCACCATCAATTTGATGGCTAAGGAAAGTATAGGACAGAGAATGTGGGTTATTTACAGAAAGTTACACATCCTAAGTGAAAGAATCAGTGTTTCTCTCCCTGAGTCAGTTTCTCCTGCTTTTATATTATTTCAAGACAAGACAGGGAAATAGTGTGAGCCACAATCTATAACTGATTTAAAGAGCTCTTGTGTTTTCTTTTTCTTGCAAGGTTGGTTTCAGGCAGGTAGTTTCCTATAGGCCCCACAGGTCTGTACTGTTCTGATAGTGATGGGGCCTAGGGATTGCATGGAAGAAAACTTAAGAAGTCAGAGATGTGGTCAGAAAGTTTTAGAAATAATCATTGCTTTTTCCTAACTTAATAGACTCTTTTCTCTCAGTTCTGAAGGCAAGTGAAAGTAACATGTTGTCTTAGGAAAAATTAGTCTGAAATTCTATCCTTTAGGGCTGTACTGGTTTCAATATAACTATATTGCTGTCTCTTTGTATGTTTGTTACTCACTGCTTTCCTGTCCCTCTCATAGCTTTCTGTCTTTCTTATAGATGGATGCCTTATATCTAGTTAGTCTCACAGACTTTGAGTGAATCAATGCCATTGCCCCTCACTTTTCCTAATTTTTTTCCTCTTTACTTTATGACTTTTCTGTCCTGCCATAGGCTGTTTAAAACTACTCTTTCTATCAGACAGCTCTCCAACTCCAAAATTATCTCTCTCTTTCTCATTGTTTCTTATTCCCTTAATCTCCATGATTTTAGAAGTTAGGAAGTAGTTTATTTTTAAACACACATTGAAGGTGAAATAAAATCATTGTCACATTCCTGAGCATCTTCTGATTTTTTTTTTGTTTGCTTCTACATAAAATCACCTGCACTAATACCCACTCTGTTCCAAAGACATAATTAAACAAAATCTTTTTTTCTTATTTAATTTCTTTTATTTTTACATTCATGTTGGTTCCTCCGGTACCTTCTTCTCTGTCCTCCCCCTCTGAAGAGACCCTCCGTATTGGGGAATAGGGGTCATGCATTAAGGGGCAGCCAACAATTATGGGGGAGAGGAAAAGTCTCTGTACATAATGACCCAACTTGTGGCTCTAACACTCTTTCGGCCCCCTCTTCCGCAAATTTCTTTGAGCTATGTTGGGTTCATTTTAGTTCTACTTTGCTGGTGAGGTCTTGGGAGCCTCTGTGTCTCTGGATATCTGGCTTAGTAGGAGTTGAAAGTTCTCTGTGTTTATCGCCTTTAGCCTTGTTCTGCTGTCAGGTTTACCAACAAAGCTGCACTCTTGCCCATTTCCCCCATTACTCTATGGTTTCAGCTGGGGCCATGGTGAAGTGCGACAGGCTGATCTTTTTCAGGTTTGGTGTCCATCTGAAAAAGAGAAGCAAATTCTCCAATGGATGGTACCAGATAGTACCAGTACCAGATAGATGGGATGGCATTGTTAATTCAGAGAGAATTTTTATATGCCTAGGCCCTCTTCTAGCTCACAATTGGTGGGAGCTTGATTTTGGAGAATGGGCTCATTTTTTGGACATGGTTTTGACTTGTTTCCCAGTTCAGGCTATGAGTTCAATTCCATTGAATGGATCTGTTAGCAAAATCAAGGGCAGTTGGTTACCCACTATGGCTGTGTGCAACTATTGCACTTGTTTGAGTATCATGTCAGGTTGTTTACTGCGTTGTAGCTTCAACTGCAAATTGTTTGGACAGATGTCATTTTCCCCCAATCTTTTGTGTAGCAGCCCTCTGGCACTAGATAAGCTAACTATCTGGGGACTGACCCTCTTCCAGATTCCAGCCAGGTCACTTCATGTTTCATACCAACAGCATAATGTGTCTTCAGCAGTAGTGTCTTACCATTAACCTTTGGTGGGTCATCAAGAACTCTGACAGAAATCTGTCTTCTTTTGGGAAACCTTGTAGGTCTCTCTGATCAATAGCTCATTGTGAAAGTTAACTGTATGCTGGTACTGGGAGTTACAAGTCAGAGCCAAGGAAGATGGAGGAAGAAACAGATAGGTAATATAAATGAGAGAGAGAAAGAGAGAGCATAGAAAGGAGATGGAGAAAGAGAGAGAGAGAGAGAGAGAGAGAGAGAGGAAAAGATTAGGGTTAGTCTTCATGATGTCATCTCCAGGTCCCTGTGGTTCAGGTGTTCCCTCTACAGGCCTGCTGAAGGATCAATGTTTTAGCATGTTGTTCAGAATATAGGATTTTGTGGTACCATTTTTTTTTTTGTTGTTTTTGTTTTTTTGAGGTAGGGTTTCACTCTAGCCCAGGCTGATCTGGAATTCACTATGTAGTCTCAGGGTGGCCTTGAACTCCTGGCAATCCTCCTACCACTGCCTCCCGAGTGCTGGGATTAAAGGCGTGCACCACCATGCCTGGCTTTGTGGTACCATTTCTATTTGGGTACCTATTTGTGTCCTCCCACCCTTACCCTCCCTCCCACTCTTATACTTCCCCCCACCCTTTCCTTCCCCTCCTGTCCCACCCTCCTTATTGTCTGGTCCTCAAGGTACTTATTAGGTATGATAGAATCTCAGGTGGATTTAGGTTAGGAGCCGCAGATGAGTGAGACCATGTGACAATTATCTTTCTGTGATTGGGTGAGCTCACTGAGAATGATCTGTTCCATGTTTGACAATTTCTCTTCAAATTTCATTGTTTCATTTTTCCTTACTGCTGTGAAATCTTAAAGATGATTAACTCCTTCAGCAAAGTAGCAGGATACAAGATCAATGCACAAAAATCAGTAGCCTTTCTGTATGCAAAAGACAAAGATACAGAAAAAGAAATAATCAACATTGTCCCATTTTTAATAGCAACAACAACAACAAAATACATTGGAATAACATTAATCAAGAAAGAGAAAGACCTATACAATGAAAACATAAAAACACTCAAGAAAGAAATTGAGGAGGACCTGCGAACATGGAAAGACCTCCCATGCTCCTGGATAGGCAGATTTAACATTGTGAAAATGGCAATATTACCAAAAGCATTATCTAGAATTAACTCAATATCAATAAAAATCCCAAGTACTTTCCTCACAGAGATAGAAAAAATGATTGCAAAATTCATATGGAATGGCAAAGGCCTTGGATATCCAAGCATATCCTCAGCAAAAGAAACTCCTCTGGAGGCATCACCATACCTGATCTAAAACTATACTACAAAGCCATAGTAATGAAAAAAACATAGTACTGGCATAAAAACAGGAATATAGACCAATGGAACAGAATAGAGGACCCGGATTACAGCTACTTGATGTTTGACAAAGTCCCTACCAATGTAGACTGGAAAAAAAGACAGCATCTTCAAAAAAATGGTGCTGGACAAACAGGAAAACCATATGTAGGAAAATGAAACTCAATCCACACATCTCACCATGCACAAAAATCAAGTCCAAATGGATCAAGACCTCAATGTAAAACTGGAAACTCTGCTACTACTGGAAGAAAAAATAGGAGGAACCTTCTATGATATAGGAGTGGGAAAAGACTTACTGAACAAAACCCCAGCATCTCAGAAAATTAAACAATCACTCAACTATTGGGATCTCATGAAGCTGAAAAGTTTTTTTCACAGAGAAATATCAATAACCAAAGCCAACAGATTACCCTCAGAATGGGAGAAAAATTTTGCCAGCTATACAACTGAAAGAGTCCTAATTTCTAGAAGTCACAAAGAACTCTAAAGCCTAAAGAATAAAATATCAAACAATCCACTCACAAAATGGGACAGAGAACTGCACAAAGTTCTCAGAGGAAGAAATACAAATGGCAAATGCAAACACACATTTAAGAAAATGTTCAACATCCCTAATTATCAGGGAAATGCAGATTAAAAAAATTTTTTTTGTCACATCTTAATCCCACCATTTCCTTCCATTAAAAAATATTTTATTTTTTTATTTATTTGCAAGCAGAGAGACAAAGAGATAGTTTCTAGGCTGTATGCCCCTGATTGCTGATTGCCATTTTCTTAGGTCATTCACACACACACACACACACACACACACACACAAAACACATTTTATTTTATTTAATTTTAAATATTTTATTTATTTATTTGAGAGAGAGAGAGAGAAAATGCATGTGCCAGGACCTCCAGCCACTGCAAATGAACTCCAGACTCATGTGCCAGCTTGTGCATATGGCTTATGTGGATCCCGGGGAACTGAGCCTTGAACTGGGGTCCTTAGGCTTCATAGGCAAGTGCTTAACCACTAAGCCATCTCTCTAGCCCACATTTTATTTTCTTAAACTACTTTAAATATTTCTAATCTTGAGATCCCAATGATGTAAGTAAAATGTGTAGTTAATATTTATTTCCCAACATTTTACATTCCAGTAACTCATTAATGCCTTCAATATCATATCTGTCACTTCCTGAAAATAACACTGAGGTCAACAAAAATTTCCATTACTTTAGCCACTGCCTAGTACCATTATCTTATCTTACCTAAAATCATTTAACTAAAACTGCAACTCTACTTACAACCACCCTCAGAATAGTCTCTCCTAATCACTTTTGCTCTGCATTATTGTCATTGGGTCTTGAACCTTCACATCTAATTCATAAGTTTTTTTTTTTTTTTTTTTTTTTTTTTGCCTAGATACCTTTCCTCATATTCTACAATTTTTCACTTCATTTTTATACAGTTTTCATGCTTGTTTATTCTAAAATCTGTCTGGCAACTGGACTTTTTCTGAGTTCTCCATGTGTGTGTTAAACTGTCCAATGGATATTTATATTTGGAAATCTGTGAGATGACTTAATTTTAATATTTATTTCTAAAGATTTATTGCTCATTGTTCTTTGCTAATTGATCTTTTAATAATCATGAGAATTCAGTCTGTTGATTTCTTTGTAGATGTCTACACTAGACATTGTAGTCATCCTGTATGCATTGATGATCATTAGTCATCTGTTATTACCCAAACTGACTTTGAGTCATCCCCTGAGTATGGGTCATGCTCTAGAATTCACTGTCAATATATCTGTTCCAGAATTATTGTTTCCTAATTTGTTCATTTCAATAGCTGCTTATCTAGATTCTGTACCTTCTGCCTCACACCCTTCTCCAAAGAATTCTCATCATATCCTTTATCAAATAAAATCCATCAATCATTTCCTACTCCCAGCAGGATGGAATCCAATTTTATTACCAGCATATACTGAACCTTCACTTTAATTGAAGGTTTGTTCTTTACTAGATGTTAAGGTTTAGATAAGCAATTAGCCAGTCTATTTCCCAATTTCTGCATCTGGAAAGAAATAGTATCAACAGGTTTTGTTTTTTGTTTTTGTTTTTGTTTTCCCTCATGCTAAGAAAGCTAAGGTCATGTTGGGGGCATGGTTGGGTTTTAGGTTGCAGTTGTGCTCTTCTGGGTGACAGACTGCCTTCTTCTCCATCTTGTCTCATAGGGCAGAAAGAAGGCATGTGAAATTTCTGTGATTGTGTTAATAAAGTTAACAATTCACCTTAGAACTGAATCCCTAAATCTTCATTTCCTAATCCTGTCACAGTGTAGGTTAGGATTTCAACATATGAATATTTGGGGATAAAAGTAATTGTTCTATAATTTTGGAGAAAAATGTTTGTGTACCTAAAAAATCCTGGGCAGCTTTGGATATGATTTCAAAGGAGGCTGTGATTCCTTTGACGTCAGTGAGAGGAAGCCATCCATGAGGAAAATAGATGACTTTTCTTGCAGAATTTCTTCTGTTTTCAAAAAGTTCATGGCTTTTTAAATTTTAGTAGTTTTTCCTACAGAGCAATGATTTAAACACTGAGTAATTATACTGTGGTTTCAAGGCACTGCACTAAAGGGTGATACCATTTAGAAAGGGGTCCATTCCCAGTCTATTAACAAATCATGACTTTGAGTCTATAAGTCTGGATATCAGATGTTCAATGACAGTCCAAACATCAAATCATGCTACCTAAAAGAATTTATCTAGATATCAGTAAAGTCATTCCAGGTGAATCAACATGGATGCCCTACTTGACATTTCTATGTGGAAATGGAATGTATATTGCTCTTTATGAGCACTAGTTAAGTTGAAATGTATTCTAGACTCCTTGACTAAACAATGGTAAAGCATTTATGAAACCTTATCTCCTTTTCTTTCTGCATAAGATAATGTTTTGTGACAAAGATGACTTTCTGTCATGAGGAATGTTTCCATTTCTTAAAGTTTTAAAGATGTAGCAGACAGCTTCAGGTTGCTTAGATGAACTTTCAGACCAGGCACAATTATGAAAGAAGGGATATTTATTGAAGCTTATAGATCCAGGGGAAGTTCCATAATGGCAGAAGTTGGTCCTTGTAAGGGTCCGAAAACTGCTGAAGAAAGACCCTGGACTCAAATAGTATGTAAAAACATAGAGCATTTATTCTGAAGAATCAGCCAGCATGCAGGGGTCAACAATTCGTGCAAAATGGCAATCTCCTGGAGGAGCACGTAGACCCCTTTTAAACACAGCTCGGGGGACTTACAGGCTGATTAAGTAATCTTTTAACATGATTGGCTAAGCAAGCAGCAGTTACACTTGAACATCTTTGATTGTTTGGGGGGAAAGGGACATGTCTGGGCACGCATGTTTGGACAAGTCTCCAGGAACTGACTCAGCCCCCAGAGCCTGCCCCTTTTGGAAATTGAAATCATGACCTTGAAAAGTAGGTTACTTTTCCAGTCAACTCTCCAAGAGTTTGCACTTATATCATAGTCTTTCTTCAGGCATCCTCTCCATTGTTTTATGTAAAGCATGTGAGCCATCTTCCTTAAGATTGATAATGTGTTGACATTAGCAGCTTCAGTAACCTAAAACCAGTCTCAATGCCTATAATTTTAACTTGATTGTGGTTTTCCCACTTAAAATCTTAAATCTTAGTCCAATATCTTTAGCCAAACACATCAGTCCATTACAAATTTAACCTGGAACAAACTCTCTGGGTCTGGGTAGCAGAACACAGCCATCCCTTGTCCCAGTAGCCCAGTTCCAAAAAAGTTCTCTGCAGTTTTTCCTTCCCCTTAGAAAGTTCATAAGCCAAGCCTCCAAATTCATAAGCCGAGCCTCCAAATATAATTCTCTTTGCACTTAGCATTCTCAAGCTCTCATCAGAATAGTCCATAAAACTTGTCTTACCACTCTAGAAGGCATCTTCAGTTGTAAGCACCATGTCCATGTCCATTCCTCCCAAACAAAAGTTCCAAAAGACCAAAATCCACATGGTCAGGTTCATTTCACCCAACTTCTGGTAACAATTTCTGTAGCAGACAGCTTCAGGTTGCTGAGATGAACTTCCAAACCAGGCACAGTTATGGAGGACAGGATATTTATTGAAGCTTAGAGATACAGAGGAAGTCCATAATGGCCAAAGAAGTTGGCCCCTTCTTAAATACAAAGCAGAGAGAGAGAAAGAGAGAGAGAGAAGCCATAAGCCAAAAACCACAGGACACAGTACACTTCAGGAACTCCAAGTAGAACAAGGCACTTTGCATATCTTTTGATTGGAATTATAAATCCACCACCACATCTTAGGGCTGGACCCTAAAATCTGCCCAGTGACACTTCCTTCAGCCAGGTGGCTGCAGATCCAAACTGCAAACTAATAAAACACTGAATATATCGGGGCCATATATTCAAACTTCCACAAAAGACATGTGAATTTTAATTTGGTCAAAGCTAAATACAACATATTCCAATTATGTGTTATATAAAATAAAGTTTTGGGATTTTTTTTTGCATATTTGTATATATGTTCTGATTACACACACACACACACACACACACACACACACACACACACACACATGCATATTAAGACCAGGGGATAATCTCTGTCTTATTTTTAAGAAATCCTTCAACCACTTTTTGAGACATGGCCTCTTATTGGCCTGTAGGTCACCATTTAGGATAGACTGGCTGGCCAGCAAGTTCCAGGTATCCTCCTGTCTCTGACTCTGACAATGCAAGGATTACAGGTGCCTAGCATTTTACATAGGTAATGCTGACCAAACTCGTATCATTATGCTTGTGAGGTAAACGTTTTATTGGATGAGCTATCTTCTCAGACCCTTATGTGGAACTTTTTTTTTGGAAGTTTCATTTTGATCATACTGGGGCTCAGTTTTAAGTCACCATATTCTTTTTTTTTTTCTTTAAGAGAGAAAGAGAGAGAGAGAGAGAGAGGAAGAGGCAGAGGAGAGAGAGAGAGAAAGAGAGAGAGAGAATGGGAGTGCCAGCAGCTGCTCAGCAGCTGTGAACGAATTCCAGACATGTGGCACTCTGAGCTTGTGTCACTTTATGTCTGTCTAAACGTAGGACCTGAAGAGTAGAGCAGGTGTTCTTAGGCTTGGCAGGCAAGCGCCTTAACCACTAAGCCATCTCTCCAGCCCTTAAGTCACTGTATTCTTAATGTTTGCTATATTCCAGGTAACTTACTATGTTGATTAATTTATTGAAAATAAAGTTAAAATTATCATAGGGTGTCAATAACTGAAATATCAGAATTTTCACATTTAGAGTTTGGGGTGTTTTGCCTTTACTGATAGTATGGAATGGGAAAAATAAAATAAAACCCTTGAAATGCCAAAGAGCAGAAGTCTAACTCCCCACTGCTTAGCCAATAACAAAGGTACATTCTGATTGAGGGGGAAGGAGTGAGAAGAGATTGAAGAAAATATCCTAATAATGAAGATGATAACACCTAGAAAAAGTTGTAACAGTTTTTTCTAACAAGATAAGGAACTGAATAAATCACTCGAGATGGTACCTCAAAGTAGTAGAAATAATTGATTAATTACAACCACAGTAGTCTTAATATTAAATGCTAAAAATGCTATTGTGAAATGCTATTATATATCACATACTGGAGATGTTAGCAAAATTAAGAAAATATGGAGCTGAGGAGTTACTCTGAAGCATTAGTAACAGAATTCAGGTCCCCAGAACACATGCAAAGCTCAGTGTGGTAGGGTGTATCTATAACCCCAGTGTTCTTATGGAAAACTGGGAAGCAGAGAAAGGAACATCCTGAAGCTTGTGGTTCAGCATAGTAGCAGACAAGAAATGCTGCCAAAAACAAGGTGGAAGGCAAAGTATGGCATTCATGCTGGTCCTCTGACTTACAAACACACACACACATACACACACACACACACATATATATATATATATATTGGTTTTTTGAGGTAGGGTCTCACTCTAGTCCAGGCTGACCTGGAATTCACTATGTAGTCTCAGGCTGGCCTTGAACTCACTGTGATCCTCCTACCTCTGCCTCCTTAATATATATATATATATTTTCATTTACTTATTTATTTATTTTAGAGAGAGATAAAGAAGCAGAGAGAGATTGAGAATGGGTACGCCAGGCCCTCTAGCCACTGCAAATGAGCTCCAGATGCACACACCACCTTGTGCATCTGGCCTGAAGCTGTCTGCAATGTGGGTCCTGGGGTGAGATGATTAAACCTTTTGGGAATGGGCATGGACTTGGTGGCTTGTCTGGAATTTTGTCTTTTGGCTTCACAGGCAAGCACCTTATCCCTTAAGCTCTCTTGCTAGGCCAGTTTGTTTTAATCTAACTGAAACTTGTTATGGTATATTATGTGTTGGTATAATCATTCCCCTTCTCCCTGCCCCCATTCCATTGAGGGCTTCCTTAGTGGAATTGCTGGTATTCTTCTTTGAATTGGGGGTTATGAGTTGTGAGAGCAGTAGTCAGTCGGTGAGGATGGTTGGGGGGCAAAACCTCTGGACAGTTCCTCCTACACTGTGTCTCTATATTTTTCACCCATGTTTCCAAAAAATTGTCTGTGTCTTGGTGATGTGTTAGGTCTACATTAGTGTTGAGCTTTCAGCAGCTTCTGGATTCATGCTTTGATGCACTTTGAGTATCCTCAGGGTCTGTCTCTATCACCCTGGCTTGGGTTGTCAAGCTTGCCATGGAAGCAGCATTCTTGTGGATCATGCCACTTCTTCTGTGTTTTAACTCAGGCCCTAGCTGCTGTCCTAGCGGTAGTTCACCTGCTGACATGGAGTCAGCTATCTATTCTTGTCCTGATGGTAGGTTTTGGTTGTCCTCAGACCTTGCTGCTTTCTGAAAAAAAAAAAAACGCTTTCTCCAATGGAGAGTGAGATCAAGACAGGTTAATGGATAGAAGCACTGCTCATTTAGGGAAATTTTCGCCAAAGACAAATCAGAGGTACTCATTGGAATCCGTACTCTTGTTCTCTTAGGATTCTAACTTGGTTCCCAGTTCCAACTATGGAACTGCAAACCAACTCCAGATGCATGTATCACCTTGTGAATCTGACTTCTATGTGCATATTAGAGAATTGAACCTGGTCCCTTAGGCTTCTCAGGCAAGAACCTTAACTGTTAAACCATCTCTCTAGACCATCTTCTTAACAAATTATGACAAGGATTTGCTTCATGGCCTTTAAAAGAACTTCTAACCTGTCATGGTGGCGCTCACCTTTCATTCCAGCACTCGGGAGGCAAAGGTAGGAGGATCGCCATGAGTTCGAGGCCATCCTGAGAGTATACACAGAGTGAATTCCAGGTCAGCCTGGGCTAGAGTGAGACCCTACCTCGAAAAACCAAAAAAAAAAAAAAAAAAAAGAACTTCTAACTCCATAAGAGTTAAATTTTATCTTCAAGTAAGAATAGATATCATAATTGCAAAATTACTAAAAAAGATCCATTATACCTGATAAATTGTGTCATATGTTCATTTGTTACACACAAACCTATCTAAACACATTCTTTACCTTTTCTCTTTTTGTGTTTTTATTGACTTTATACTTGCTTCTCTTTCTCACTTTTATAGATGTTGGGAATTCATAGCCCTACTCCATCACAAAACCTATTTTAGATTTAACCTACTCATTCCTAGAAAGAGCAAAAGAGTAGGAAAAATCTCCACTATAGTGCTGTATTTATGGTTTTCTCCCCTTTCAGTTGCTTTATGTTTTAAGTTGTTTTCATTCAGAGAATCAAGATGCATTAACACGTAGCTTTACAAAGGATGGCACACAAACCAGTATTATTGCCATGACCTGACATGTCATTAAAATGACAAATTTCATTCAGCTCCCTCTCTATAGCTGCTCAAACAGGTCAACCATTTTAAAAGATTTGCCAGATAGTTTATAGTCATATTAAAATTTGACAAATCCTGTTCTATAGAATTTTTAGCCTTCTAATTTTACATTTTAAACTAAAGCAAAAAGTGACATACTCAATCTCCTTAGTACATAAAATTATATTCAATATTTGGACTTCAGCATATGCCACTGCAGATATAAACTGTCAAAATATATAAAGTCTTAAACATTTAGTAACCTGCTTGATTCTAACTATGAGCCCTCTGTTCTTATCACAGTTACACAGTTATCCAGGTCTGTAGTTCTTTTGTATATTGAAAAATGCTATGCATAGCATGACTTCCCTGTACTTAAAATACTAGGAACAGGGCTGGAGAGATGGCTTAGGGGTTAAGGCGCCTGCCTCCTAAGCCTAAGAATGCTGGTTCCAATCTCCAGCGGTTCCAATCTCCAGGTCCCACGTTTAGCCAGATGCAAACTGACGCAAGGGCACAATGCCACACTTGACCACAAGGGGGCGCACACATCTGGATTTCGTTCTCAGCAGCTGAGACACTGCTGGCCAGCCCATCTCAGTCTTCCTCTCCATCTCTCTCTGTCTCTCTCTGTGTCTCTCTCCAAAAATAAAAATAAAAATAAATACTAGGAACAAGTGCTTTAATTCAGTTGCATTTTTAAAATTTAATTAAATCAATAGATTTATTTGACAGAGAAAAAGGGGGTAGAGAATGGGAGAATGGGTGTGCCAAGGTCTCTAGCCACTGCAAATTAACTCCAGATACATACACCACCTTGTGCATCTGGCTAAAGGGGGTTCTGTGGCATTGAACCTGGGTCCTTTGGCTCTGCAGGCAAATGCCTTTACCACTAAGCTATCCATCTACCCCTAGAGTTGCATTTTTATTGTTTTATTTATTCATATTTATTTGCTATTTTGCATTGGAGACAAAGCTTATCTGGGTAATTATAAGTGAAAAGTATACCATATCCACATGAGAGCTGATATACTTATGTAACACCATGAAATAAAGATTGGATGTCATTATCTTCAACTTTCAGAATACTACAAGGACATACCTTGTACTAGAAAACAATTAGAAGAAAATTCTCTGACACAATTCTGAAAACTGGGAAGTTCAAACCTGTATGCTAATAATTTTGTGTCTGGCAAGAGACATGTTCCCATCCAGTAGATGTCTACCTTCTCAGTGTGTGCTCATATAGCTTTCCATGTGTGCTTTGGAGAGATATATTACCTCTCTACTCTTTTTAAAAATTTTTGTGTTTGGCCTGGGGATATTGATAACAGTACTTTACATATGCCAGGTAAGTGTTCTACTACTGTGCACCTTGTTTTATACTGTCACTTCTTATAGTATCCCATCAGGAAGCCTGCAGCCTCATGATTAAATCTAAGTCAGTAATCTTCCTAAGGTCCATGTCTTAAAAATTCATTATGTGAATATTGTCAAGAAATCACTCAAAATGTCTCTTAACAAGAAGATAATTCAAACATACTTTACAAATAGTATTATGTAAGAAAGAGGATGAGGGACTGGTGAAATGGTTCATTGGGTAATAACACTTTCTACTCACATATGAGGACCTGAATTTGATTCCCCAGAACTCTTGTTAAAAATAAAGCCTGGCATGGCTGTGCAGGCCTGTTAATTCCTCCAACCTATTGCACTGAAGGGAATATAGAACGAAGGATTGCTAGTGCTCCATAATTAGCCAGTGTGAAGGAAAAATGGCAAGTTCCAGGTTCACTGAGAGACTGTCTGACTGAAACAAAGCAGAGGAGCAAAAAGGAGAGCAAACAATCCCTTCTCTATCCTCTGCATGCATACACACAGGGCAGGAGTATTTGCTCATATAATGTCTACTCTTACACACACACACACACCCCAACCATACAAACTATGTACACATGCACAGACACAGAGAAAGAGGCTAAGAGAAAAGAGGAAGGACATATTACATGCTAATCACCAATGCCTTGTGGGAGGTTATTCAGGAACTATGTACTCACATTCTTCACTATTTAACAAATTTTGCTTTCTGTAATAGTTTTTATTTTTTAAACTTATTTATTTGCATGTAGAAAGAGACAGAAAGAAGACAGAAAAAGAATAGGCACACCAGGACTTCTAGCTGCTGAAAATGAACTCCAGCTGCATGCACCACTTTGTGCTTCTGGTTTTACACATGAACTGGGAAATCGAACCCAGGTTGTTAGACTTTGCAGACAAGTGTCTTACTTTTTATAACATTTTAATGGGTATATGTGACTCAGGAAAATTATAATTCACATATATATATATATATATGTATTTTTCTGGGTACATATTTGGTGATGTAAAGCAACCTAACCATGCAGAAAATAGTTTTATAAAACTTAATTCTGAAAATTGCAAAGTCTACTGCCTTTCTTTCTCTCCTTGAAATAGAACCTTTAATGTAATGATCAGTTAATATCTATTCATTTATAATATGAATGCAATGTAATAATATTTGAAGATTTTTATTTGATATGGAAAGCAATTTCTTTTATAAATGTTATTTCTCCTCATTTAAAAATGATCTTAACCCATAGTCAGTGATCTCATCTTTAAGACTGTTCAGAGGTTTTGTTCTTTTGTTACTAATTGATCCATAAAACCTGATCTGAGCGTAACATCAATACTGTCTTCAGAATGATCTTTCTAAGTAGAAATCTTTGCACAGTATTTTCCCAAGTTTATTTCTGCATTTATATTTCTAAGCATGCAGATATAGTAAGATAATGAGCTTCGTAGTTAAGCTAATGATACCATATTTGTAAAAGTCTCCTTCTATTAATACAATTATAATGCCATTTCTTGACATAAACGTACTGCATTGCCTCATTGTCAAAAATAATCTACTAGATCCATTGCAGAGGAAAGATTGCCTTTTTCTTCGTGTGTTCTTTAGTACTGGAGTTCAAATAGCTTTGTAGAAAGTCCAAAGTTCTTCAAATAATAAAGGGAATGCTCACTAAGTTTTAGTCACATACTCTCCTACACGTTTGAATGTTTGCCCAAGCCTCTATTTGAGAACATAACTCACATGACCATAGATGGTCTGGCTTTATTTTGTGATGTCAACAATCACCTCCTTCTTTATTTATGAATATTAAGCAGGAATGTTCAATTAAATTGTTTATGTCTTTGACAATTAGTCTTGTTTTAAATTTGAAAGACTTCCAAATGTATGGGGACTGTTTCTCAGTGTGAGATCATATGCAAACTCTGAATATTTGTGAATCATATGCAAACTCTGCAAATATTACAGAATTATATTACATTAAACAAACAGCAACCATAAAATAATAGAATCCAGAGTTCCTATGCAATACATCAGAAAAGGTCACCAAGAAGCCTGAGGATTTAAAGAAAGCAGACATTAATGTCTTTAAGTTCATTTAATTTAATTACAATGCAAAGCATGGTCTTTTGGTCCACAAAATTAAATAGATCATTCAAATCTCATAAAATGAATGAATTATTTTACTGACTTGCTTCACTCTCTGGGTAACATGATTTTTCCAACATCATTTTCACAGACAAAATTTTAAGCTTGTCTCCCATTCTTTCAGTCCTATTACTTTCTTAGGCATTTCTGTTGTATGTGAAACCTTCCTCGGAAACTATGACCAATGTATCCTCAGTTCCTTTGTTAATACTAGTGCCTCTTGTGATGGTGGCTTTTTTGACACTATTTTCTACTTTATTGTTATACTGTACTTTTCATAAACTTGAACACATGGGATTTTTTTCTTTATGTCATTCTTTCAGAACTGGTATTACTCATGCTACTTCTATTTACATCCTATCTATTCTTGGTTTTACACACACACACATACACAACAGTTTTATCTACACATAGGATTGCAATTACACTCTTTTAACACTGACAACTTTATCTTCAATGCATAGGCCTATAATAAATAGTCAAATGACAGTCTACATTTTCTAGTTATTACTGAATACTTAATCCAATACCATAACTTTTATTTATTAAGACTATGCTTTGTATGGACATATCCTGTGTTGGTACCATCATTTCCCTCCTTCCTGGCCCTAGTTCCGAAGGTCAACTTTATGGAGCTGCTGGTATTCACCAGGGGCTTGTGGGTTTTGTGCTGTGAAAGCAGAACTCAGTCATTGGGTGTTGGGGTGGTGCCTCTGGGTAAGCCCTCTTGACCTGTGGCTCTTACAATCTTTCAGCCATTTTTCTGCAACATTCCCTGAGCCATGGTATGTGTATTTTAAGTCTACGTCAATGTTAGGCTCTCAGGAAATTCTGGATCTCTGCTTTGGTAAGTGTTTAGTATCCTTCTACATCAGCCTGGTGCAGGTTGTCTGGCTTGCCGCAGAAGCAGCACGCTTAATAACCTCACCAGATCCTCTGTGGTTTCACCTGAGCCTTGGCTGAAGTGACAAGGAAGTAATACCATAACATTTTAACCAAAAAAAGTTTAACCTTCCTTCAAGGTCTACCATGAATTTCTAGTCTTTCATGAAACCATCCTTAATCCATTTACAATTTTTAAACCTCTTGAATGTGAATTACTACTTAAAGGCCTATTTTCAATTTTATCCTTGTCACTTGAAAAGGGCAATTTGACCACACAAGAAAACTTACAATTTTGAAGTAAATATTCATTTAACTCTTCACTGCCATGACTTCAGGGAAGGTTCTTTGCACTAAAATATGCTGTAATTGGAGTTCAAAGTCATTAAGTGAAAACCACAGAACATATTCTGCAAATACTATAGTTATTGAGGGATAAAAGGAAACTCCAAATAAAAGAATATGAACAGTTTCTTAAAATATGAAATCATACTATGAGTGAAATAGATTTCTAATGCATGGATTAATTTAATGTACAGGCACAAGGTCCAGTTTGTGTTACAGAGGTGATCTGTCATCGTAACATGAGTAAACATTAGTGGAAGTATGGACTGGAATTTTAACACAGAGAATATTTTTCCCATGATTAAAATTTTCTTTTGATTTAAGATAGTTCTCTGTTGCATATTCTCAGATTTAGAGTTGTAGATGTGGATTTTAATTTAAACAGAAATTCACACACATTTGCAGACACACACTGTTTCAGCAGAAATGAATGACTATTATGGTGGCTGATTGAATGTTAACCTGACCTGATTAGAGATACTCAGACAGATGGGTAAAGCATTACTTATTCTCAGTGTCTTGGTAGATAATGAATTCATCCCTCTTTGGCTGAAAGGGAAACCTGGTGGGTTAACTTTTGATAAACATGATACATCTCTCATGTAGCAACAATAGTGTTTCTCTAGGAGACAGGTATGTAAGTTACCTTCAGTGTTGGCTGTGGTAGTGTTTTTTTCCTCTTTCTTTCTTTCTTTCTTTCTTTCTTTCTTTCTTTCTTTCTTTCTTCCTTCCTTCCTTCCTTCCTTCCTTCCTTCCTTTCTTTCTTTTTTTTTTTTTTTTTTTGTTTTTTTTGTTTTGTGGTGTGTGTGTGCATGTGTGTGTGTATGTATTTCATCCCTGTATCCCTGTACCTAAGAGAAAATGCTTAAAGGATTATTTGGCTGCTTCTGTTGCTTTTAGGCCCATACAAAGGCAGAAACGTCACAATATAAGAATATGACAGAGTCAAACCTTTGCTGCATGGAAGCTGGGAAGCAGAAAAGAGAAACAAAAAAAGTTCAAGGCAAAGTACACACTTCAACACTGAGATCCCAGTGACCAGTTTCTTCCACTTGGCCTGTCCTTCCACAGCCACACCACTTCCAGTAGTCTACTCTTATTTTCTTTCTTTCTTTCTTTCTTTCTTTCTTTCTTTCTTTCTTTCTTTCTTCTTTCTTTCTTTCTTTCTTTCTTTCTTTCTTTCTTTCTTTCTTTCTTTCTTTCTTTCTTTCTTCTTTCTTTCTTTTTTTTGGAGTGAGACATAGAGAGACAGAGAGAGAGGTAGAGGAAGACATATGGAGAATGGGCATGCCAGCAGCCTCTCAGCCTCTGTGAATGAAATCCAGATGAGTGAGCCCCCTTGTGGTCAAGTACAGCATTGCACCCTTGCATCACTTTTGCATCTGACTAAAGGTGGGACCTGGAGATTGGAACCGGTGTTCTTAGGCTTAGGAGGCAGGAGCCTCAACCACTAAGCCATCTCTCCAGACTCTACTCTTATTTTTCATCCATCACTGGATTAAACTATCTATTAGACCATAGCCCTTATGATCTGGGTTATTGCTGGAAATGCCCTTACAGACATATCCAGAGGTGTGCTTTGTTAATATCTTTCAATCCAATTACATTGACTATCATTATTAACATGACAGGGGACTCAATAGGAAAAAAATAGATTAAGTATGAATGATGGCTTTTTCAGAGCTACAACATCCTCCTTTCTGCCCTTGAAATTCAGAACTCAAATCCTCTGGCCTTTGAATCCCACTATTTGCACAATAGTCTTCCTGGATCTCAGTTAGCATTTGGCCTCAGGCTGAAAATTTCTTGGTTTGAAGAACTTTGGGCTTAAATTGAATCATGGTACTAAGTTTTCTGCTTCTCAGACAGCTTGTTGTGAGAGTTCTCCTCCTTCACATCTATGAATAGCTGTGGCAGAAAGAAAGAATATAGACTGGTTTAAGTTGTGATTATTTATAGTAAATAAGCAAATATGTGAAGTCCTAACCAAAAGGACAGATGCAAGAACAGGTAAACATAAACTAAAGACATATAAAAAAGAGTAAAATAAGAGAGGGAAACAGAGAAATTTGAAGTACAAACATCTATTTTCATTTTTGAGCAACACTCCTTTTCAGCAGTGAGAAAAAGAAGAGGAAACACTGGGGGATGAATTAGGTGAAGATTAGAGATGGTTTGAGA
This sequence comes from Orientallactaga sibirica, assembly GCA_036365145.1. Lineage (NCBI taxonomy): Eukaryota > Metazoa > Chordata > Mammalia > Rodentia > Dipodidae > Orientallactaga > Orientallactaga sibirica. Next base: position 13,456,669 of record JAEOAD010000010.1, on the reverse strand, counting down.
TAATTGAACGAAAAATTGAGTGATATTCTACATAGGTTGGAAACACAGGTCCTTTTTTTTTTTTTGTGGAGACAGACACACAGAGAGAGACAGAGAGGAAGACAGAGATGGGCATGCCAGCAGCCTCTCAGCTGCTGCGAACGAAATCCACATGCATGCGCCCCCTCGCGGTCAAGTGCGGCATTGTGCATTTGTATCACTTTGCATCTGGCTAAATGTGGGAACTGGAGATTGGAACCGCTGGAGATTGGAACCAGCGTTCTTAGGCTTATGAGGCAGGGGCCTTAACCACTAAGCCCTCTCTCCAGCCCAGAAACACAGGTTCTTAAAATCTCCCACAGACATGCGATTTGGACATGTGATTTTGGATTCTTTCATTCTCACCACATTTTCCTGTTTAACATTAAATGTCCATACTCTAACCACATCACTTAGGCTTCTCTTAGGAGCCCTGCTTATGCATGTGGTGTGCTATGAGGACTGCCTTAGTTATGGCTTGCCATCTTTATCTTTCCATACTTTCCCAACAAGCTTGGTATTCCTAAAGAAATTGCATTAGATCCATAGTTCAATTTAGGATATAACTGATCTCTAACCACTGAGTATTCTGAACTATAAATACAGACCATGTCTAAACTCTCCCTTGATTTGAGTTGGTAAGTCTTCTAGAATGGCAATAGTGTTATGGATGCCATCACCTTCCTCCTTATTTGAGAAGAGGAATTCTGTCTTTTATAGTTAAGTATAAGCATAGCTTTCTTTTGCCTCTTCCTCATCCTCTTTCTCTCCCTTTCTGTAGTAGATATCTTTCATATAAATAGTCATAGCCATTTTTAATGTATCTAAATCAATGAACAGTATGGGTAGATGTTAGAATAATATTTTACCCATGGAGTTTTGTAGAATTGCTTCCTCTTGCAGTGTTCTGTAATTTTATTAGTGATATCATTTAGATGGTCATTTCTCCAGCTGGAAGGTCTTAAACTGCAAGTATTGTTCAGATATCTATTGGAATTTTTTAAATATTTATTTTCAAGCACAAAAGAGTCAGAGACAGAGAGAACAACTGGGTATGAACTACAGTTGCATGCATCACTTTATGCATTTGGATTTACAGGGGTCCTGGGGAACTGAACCTGGGTCATTAGGTTTTGTAGGCAAGTGCCTTAACTGCTGAGTCATCTCTCCAGCCCCATGTGTTGGTTCACAATTGAGCTATATTAATTTGTATCTTTCAAAGATTTTATTGCACTTATAAACATGATGTACTAAATATTTCCCCAATTACCTACCTAAAACATGGGTAGTGATATTTTCTTGTTTGTTCCTTCTGTTGACATTGTGTGTCCATCATCCTCATCCTCTTTAGAGGCCTTTTAATGAACTTTCTAAAGAATCAGGGTTTGATATTTGCTAATTTTTTTCCAATTTACTGATTTCTTGTGATTAAAATTGTATTGTTGTTACAATTAGCTATATAGAATAAATTGAGGGAGAGCTTATTTAAACTTCTAATTTGAGTTGTTACATACCATCATGACAGGGGAGGCATGGTTTCAGGAATATGATGCAACTGGTTAGGTTCAATCTATAGTGAGGAAGCATATGAATGCTGGTGTTCATCTTGTCTTCTTCTTTATATTCACTCCAGGATCCTAGACCATTCAATATTGCCAAACACAGTGTGAATCTTTCCATCTCAATTAATTTAATCTATAAACTCAATTACATAACAAGAGATTTGTCCCCTAGTTGATTCTAGATCCTTCAAGTTGACTCTAGATCCTTCAAGTTGACAAGCAATATTAACTACTAAAAGTCCACCTCTTGCCAACTTGACATGTCAACATTCACTTTTAAACCATAAACCTTCAGTTCTTGGCTTCATATGTTCATGGTCATCTCATAATGAAAAGTTAAGTCTAACTCCAAAAGTCCATAGTCTCTAACAATTCTTACACTGTCAAAAGTCCAAAATGGGATAGCGAGATGGCTTAGTGGTTATGAGCCCTGCCAGTGAAGCCTAGAAACACTTGTTCAAATCTCCAGGTCCCATGTCTAGCCAGACACAAAAGTGATGCAAGCATGCAATGTCGCACATGCACACAAGGGGCTTCACGTGTGTCGAGTTCATTTACAGTGGCTGAAAAGGCCCTGGTGTGCCTATTCTCTCTGCCTTTTCCTCTCTCTCTCTCTCTCTCTCTCTCTCAAAAAAAAAAAGTCCAAAGTGTCTTCACAGACTAAGCACTAGCTTAGCTGAGTTACTCCTTTAAAATTAATAAACAAGTCACATAGCTCCAATATACCATGGCATAGAGTAAGCATTTTCATTCCAAAAATGGCACAGCATGGAAGGATTAGACCAAAGCAAGAGCAAAGCCCACCAGGGCAATCAACAAATCCTGGAGCTACATACTTATCATATATGTCTTGTGGTGGAATTGTCTGGGCTTCAGAGGGCTTGTGCTGCTCCTCCATTCAAATCTTCTGTCTGTAGCACACACAGCTTGTCTTCTGAGCCATCCTCACTCTGTGCCTGCAGCTGTCCTTGGCAGATGCTCTATGGATTTCAATCTCAAGTATCCCAGTGTCTCCACAGCTTCATAAAGTGGTCTTCCAGCTTCTCCTCACTGGAACTTCAACCCTGCCCCATAGCTCCTTGCCTCAGTAGCTCTCTCTAATTGTGGAGGAAGACTCCATGATACCAGCAACTCTGCATCTCTCATACATGCAAAATCAGAACACATGGACACTGGTTCTTCCATGTTCCCCAGGTTGCATAAGCATCTGTGTGCCTTCAAGACTGACCTTAGGAAAATATTTCTCTTGGCAGTTGTTCTGGATCAGGGAGTCAGTCCCTTTATGTGCATTGTCAGTTAAAGCTCTGTTCTTTGAAAGGAACTTTCATTTTCATAAAGTAAAGCCTTCAGTGGGTGGGGTCTTATCCTCAGGGTAGCTTTCCTACTGTCCTTGTTCAGAGTTCCAGGTTTATCTTTAATGCTGCAAATTAGTTAAACAAATCTGCTTTGGAACCTGCCTTGCCTGTCACTTTAAAATCACTCCCTCCTTTCCTTTCTAAATCAAATTTTTAAACACTTCCTATTCTTCCCACAAATCAGTCTGAAACCACATGGTCTGGTTTATCATGGCAGTATTCTTGTTTCTTTTTAACATTTTTTTTTTTCTGTTACTCCTTGTTATGACAAAATGCATAACATGAAGTGACTTAAAGGAAGAAGAAAGGTTAATTTAGGCTCACAGTTATAGTGGTTATACACCCTATCATAGGAAAGGTGTGGTGGTTAGAGTATGGAACGTAGGTCACAATGAACCCATAGTCAGGAAGCAGCGAACAATGAGTACTATACTCAGCTTGTTTTTTCTTTTCTTCTTTTTTTTTTTTTTTTTCAACCTTGGACCCCATGCCATGTGATGGCTCCACTCACACTTACAATAAGCCTTCCCACATCAATTAACCTAAGCTAAAGTCTCTCTCATAGACATAGGCAGTGATTTGTGTCCTAGGTTGTTTTGGATGCTGTCAAGTTGACAATACAAGTCAACTGTATTCCAGAGTAGCTGTACACTTTTACATTTATACCAGCAATGAGATCATCCAACATTTAACATCCCTGCCAGAAATTTTGTTGTCAGTGATCTGGATATTGGTCACTCTAATAGGTACATCATGATACCCCATTGTATTAATTTGCATTTCTATGATGAGTTATGATGTGATGTGGCCTTTCATACATTTGCATGCCATCTGGATATTTGCTTTGGTGAGGCAGATGTTCAGGTTGTTCATTCATCTTTTAATTGGGTTGTTTTCTTGCTGTTAAATTTTAAGAGTTCTTTGTGTCATTTTGATAATAGTCCTTAATTTGTTATATATTTTGTAAATATTTTCTTTCCTGAAGTTTATTTTTTTTCTGGCCTATCTTATTTGTGATAATTTCTTTTTAAGGACAGTTTATAGAAAGGGTTACTTTTCATGAAATAATTCATATAAATATACTTTGGGGATAATGTATTATATATTCAAATGTCAATTGTTTGCGTTAGTTTTCATAACATTATTTAAAATTCACTCATGAAATTAAAATTTTAAAACTAATATTCAATTAAACAACTTAATAAGAACAGTATTGCACTTATCTTTTTTGCCTTTTGTAATTTATTTCACATAGATGCATCTACTAAAGTTCAGTTTGGAAAACAGTTGTTTTAAAAATAAATGAATAATTTTGCTGCTTTCTTACTATCTTAAGTCTATATATAAATAGAATAACATAAGATATGAAAGTGAGTCTTTTAATAGCACATATAGAGTTTAAATTTCATTCAAGGTGTAATCCTAGTTCATCATATGTACCATATATAAAATTCAGTAACAGCATGCTTTTCTAGATCTCTTGCTACTCAGTTTTGTCTCAATACTGTTGTGGTTCCTTCCTATTTTCCTTAGATTGGCATGAAGTTTGAGTTCCCTGGGTTTAGTATTTATTTCTTATTTATTCATTGTCAAATTGTAAAACACCAATCACAGGACAAATAGTAGTGCCAATAATTCATACTTTATTTCTAAACTCTTACCTCATCATGAACTTTCTAAGCATCTGCTCACTGGGTATTTATTAGATAGTTCAGTTATGCGATGGTTATTTTTCATTGTCAATTTGACTGGATTTAGAATATAATGGGAACAAAGAAATGGCTATGTCTGGGAGCATTGCCAGAAAAGCTTAAAGGAGGTAGAAAGATTCACCCTCAATGTTGGTGCCACCATTTGATTTGATTTGGTATCAGAGTCAATGTAAAGAACAACACAAGCTGAGCACCAGCTTTCAGCTCTCCTTTCTAACTGGGGATGCAATGTAAATAGCCATATCAAGTTCCTGTTGCAGTGAATTCCCAGTCATGATGGTTTATAATGTCAAACTGTAAGCCAAAAGAGACTCTTCTTCCTAAGTAGCTGCTTTCAGATATTTTGTTAAAGCAACAACGAAAGTAACTAACAAAAGTTATATCACATAATGAATCAAATTCTTGGTCTTCATGGTCAAATCTGTTCTGGAAACATCTATTATCTCATTGGACAATATCTTCATCCTTTCAGGTTGTAGGCCATTCTGGATTCTTCTCTTCTTCCTATAGCCCATATATAGTCCATAAGGAAATTCTTCAGGTTCTGTCACAAAAATTTTATCTTGAGAATGTGAAAATTCCTAACCAACTCTCTTTCTGCCTGTTTTTTGAGCCAATATCCTTGCTTTCATATTTATTGAGATAGCCTCCTAAAGTTTCTTCCTCTTTTTATACTTTCATACTTTTGAAACAATAGCTAAAATCAATTTTTCCAATGGTCATCAATTTATTTCATTCTCTTACTCAAGCTACTACATTAGTTTCACTGAGATCGTAAGAAAAAATTCTCAAAAAATATTGTAATCCATCTACCATTGCAGTTTGATCTCACCAGTGACCACTCTCCTCTTAACTACTTTGCTTCATAAAGAATAGCATTGTTGCTGTATCTCTCTTTACAGGTACTCTCTTGTCATTGAAATTATTATTTTTTTACTCAGCAAACTACCTCCTCTACATTTCTATATTTCCTAGTAAAACAAGGTAAATTAATATTTTATCATTCCACCATCATTTATCATAAAGACATTTTTTTGTTTTATAAGAGAAACAGAAAAAGAGAGAGAGGGAGATAGAGAGAGAGCATTGGCACACCAGGGCACAGCTATTGAACTCCAGATGCATGCACAATTTTGTGTTCATGTGTGACCTTGCACATGTATCACCTTGTACATCTGGCTTAAGTGAGATATGGAGAGTTGAGCATGGGTCCTTAGGCCTTACAGGCAAGAACCTTAAACAACTAAGCCATCACTCCAGCCCTGTCATACAGACTTTTAACAGTACCACATTGAACCTGACACAGTGACAAATGCATGTATTTCTAGCTTTTCAAGAGTCTGTGACAGTAAGCTTACTTGGCTCAAGGTGTTCCAGGGAAACTTTCAATAAACCACATAGAATGAATGAGTAATATGATTTGAATTAATTCAGAAATTAAGGCTGACATTTCTAGAGATATTTCCATTCTTCTAGCAACTATAAATAGCCACTCAGTTATGGTTTCCATGCTGATGACAACATCCTTCCTCACTGCATAACAAGTACCAGAAATTCCTTCTTATAACTCAGGCAACTTAGCTATAGCACAAACCTCCCATGGTCAAGAAGTAATCTACTACTTCCTAGTGACATTCAGGCCAGTGAGGCAGACACTGTATGATTCACTTATAATTATTTTCCCCCAAACAAAGAAGCAATGCATTTCCAGTTCATCTATGATATTGGTCCTGAACTTCAACCTCTTCTTCTGTAGGGATGTTAAGCCTGCTTTGTATCCCTTTATCTTTGATCATCTAACGCCATACTCCATATGGAAAACTTCTCTGCAAACCACATATTAGAAAATTGTAGATCTCCTCACTTACCCTTAATGTCCTTGTAATAATAAATTCTAATTTTCTGACAATAATGAATACCTGTAATTCTGTTAATTCAGAATATTTATAGTAGTCTCAAGGTGGCCTAGAACTCACAATGAACCACCTACCTCTGCCTCCCAAGTGCTGAGATTAAAGGCGTGTACCACCATGCCCAGCTTCATGAAATGATTTTTGATAAATATTTCTAAAATGAATTACTACTAAATATCTAAAAATAAACTAATCATGTATAAGCTCATACTGTCTTTTATGAGGTCAGTGGATTTCTCAGATCCCTTCTACAGTACTTTCCAAACTTTTGTTCTTAATGGCACACAGAGAAAATTACTAGCATTATTCATCCCTGGGTTGAACTTCAATAGTTTTCTTCATTATGATTTTGCATGAAAAAATATATGGCATTGTCTCTATGCTGAATCAGTTTGGGGGCATGCATATTTGTGTCATGTGTGCACTTGTGTATGAGTGTTTGTGTGTGGGAAAATGTGCATTTGGGGTGCTTATCTCTTCACCAGATATCTACTTGGCCATTCTTTTGTTGTTCTCTATCATACAGATAGGCTCAGAATTATCTAAGCCATTAAATTCTGGTTCCTTGAGTTAGCAATTCCCTTTTCCTATTTATTGCCCTCTTCTCACATTTTTATATAAGCAATCAGGAGGGAACAAGATGCTATTTTTCACTTGGCTTACAAATAATCTCAGCAACAAAGTCCACAAAACACTAAATATATGACTTTACATGTTTTCGAAGATCAAGACCTTCTGTCCAGTCCTTCTTCTGCATTCTGAAATAACTTGAAATCACATTTCTCAATGTCTCCCTCTCAATTTAGCTTTTGTGAAATGGTTCCTCAAAACTTTTCTATATTCTCTTTTTGCCCATCTCAAAAGGGGACTAATCCCATTATGAGGGTTCCACCTTCAGGGCTTAATGATTTCATAATGTCCTCCATTTCCAAATATCTCACCTGGGATTACATTTTCAACATATGGATAGTCAATGGTTCACAAGCATCCAGTCTCCATCAAAGAAGATAAAAATCTACAAACAGATTTTTCATCATTCAAAAACACGTAAGAAATACTATATTTAAGTAATTTATTTTCTTTTATTTCTTTTTTTGAGGTAGGGTCTCATTCTAGCCCAGACTGACCTGGAACTCACTCTGTATTCCCAGGCTAGCCTTGAACTCATAGCAATACACCTACCTCTGCCTCCCAAGTCCTGGGACTAAAGGCATGTGCCATTCCACCAGGGCAGTTTTATTTTTAAATAGGAAAAAAAGTTAAATATTAAGGTAGGATGATTAGAATTTGGACATAATGAAATACTTTTATATTGAGTATTTAAATTTTTCATCGTTTTTAAAATAATAATGGTGAATTGGTAGGATAGTATTTCTGCCCTCTGCAAGCCCCTATCTGATCTTTGAACACCTTCTGTAGCAGCCACCAGAGCCCGCCATTCACAAAGACCACAAGAACTTCTGCAGGACCTTATACTGCAGATGCCTGGTTTATCTAATCCTCTTAGCCATTCACCATCTTACATCTTACATCTGCTTTGTGTGTTTGTGGTTACCTATAATTTTGCCTCTCTTTGAAGCTTCTGGTAAGGCATAGTGAGGCAGGGGAAATGTACTATTTTGGGCAGTTCATATTTGTTAATGTGCAATGAATAAGCAGTGTCAACTCTATAACCACATGTCAGAAGATAGAGCTGTGTGTATTTGCTCCTATAAGGATAACATATCTGGGACAACGATGAAGTGTGATTTGTCATATTGATTAATTTTTATAGTATTTATTTATTATTTGAGAGAGGAAGAAAGACGGAGCGAGAGAGATAAAAATGGGTGTGCCAGGGTCTCTAGCCACTGCAAATAAACGCCAGATGCATATGCCATCTTGTGCACCTGGTTTATGTGAGTACTGGGGAACTGAACCTGGGTCATTAGACTTCCTAAGCAAGTACCTTAACTGCTGAGCCATCTCACTAGTCCTGATTAAATTTTTCATAATGAAAATTATTTTCCAAGATTTTTACATATAAATATAGCAGCCAAAGATATCTATAATAAAAATATACTTATTCCAAAGCTTCAGTGGTAGGCTCAGGCTATGGTTATCTTATAGAACTCATTGCATCTTCTGAATGCTCCTTTTGATGGGTCAAATATGACACAGACATTTCCACTAAGCTTTCTATCCTCATAAGTCTCTGTTTGCGGGTCAAACAAACCATACACATTTTATAAACAACATTTATTGAAAATGCATGCCTACTATTGTCAGAATGAGAAAATAGTGACAAGATGAGTTCATAGCATCACATATCACTGTTGAATCAATGTCTGGGAAACTTGGACCAAAACAACACTTAGCACCTAAATTCCCTAATCCTACTTCTGGCATGAGTGTGTCACCATAGTAGAAGGAATTGTCTCCCAAACATGTTTATTTCCCTAACAGGAATGCACTGCTACTTTGGCAGGGTATACTATTTCCTTTCCTGGTAGGTAAGAGGAAAACTTATAAATTTATTCAAGCCATGTCTCAAGCATAACTTAACTCTCTTTCACTCTGGGGATGTTGATAAACTAAGAGTTTTCTATACTATCATTCTTTTGTCCAGGTGGAAATCAGTAAAGCAGTTACAAGAGCAAAATCTCCCACCTTTATTGTCAGAATAAAGAGAATCAACATACTTTTTTTAAGCTACTGAAGGTTTGTCCATGGAGACTTATTCTCCCTTTACCAGTATATTTCACAAGGCTTAGTAAAGAAAAGCTTTCTCTGAGATCACTAAGGAATAACCCTAAGTGGTAGATAAGAGATGTTATGATAAATCCCGTGTAAGATTTCTATTCGCATAAATTTCTAAAAATCCATTATTTAAACTGACACTTCCTAACCTCTCTAATATCACACTTGAAGCATCTAGAAAATAACAAGATAGTCTATCTTACTGGGACTCCATCCATCTGAAACCTCACTTTCAGCCTCTTACATTATAGCCTGAGAGAATTAGTATGTTCATATACTTAAAATGTAATAAGAACAAACTTGTTGTGTTCTACATTAAAACACATCTAAATGAATTGTTTTCTTTAAAATGTTGAGGATTGAACCCAGTTGAGTATGCTAGACAAGTACTGTATTGCTGAACTACATCTTCAACCTAACATGTGTTTATTTTTTTAATCTCAGTCTGTTCACCATAGATCATCATGACCCTAATATCTGGTTAATAATTCAAGTACATAAATGAGATCCATTTTTCTCTCTAGATTAATCCAGACTGTTAGTTTAAGAGCACCATTAGTAATAAATTTAGTATTAAATAGGAATTTTTGTCAATCAGTAAAGTTAAACTCTATTCATTTTGACATACTATACAGATTAAGAGTGTTGATGGATTATTTATCAATTGATTTTTGAAGTAACATCTCATTATAAAGCATGGAACTCAGTATGTAGCCCAGACTGATTTCAGGCCCCAGTCTGCTTTAGTGCTGGGATTAAAGGTATGTGACACCGTACCTGTCTGAGTGTCACTTAAGTAAGCCAGATAGATTTTTCTCCTCCATAGTAATTATATCTTGCAAAATTCCACTGAGACATGTTAAAATCTGACTCTAGGTAGAGATATGTAGGTAAGGGTAGGTGGTAGTGGTAGGATAAGACTGGTGTTAGCATCTTCTTCCATGTCCTAATATTCCCAATATAGTATTGAAACAAAGAAAATAATACTGTCTGCCACACCCACCTGATATGTGATTGTTACATGGTTTTCCAGAAAGAATGGAGCCACATCTTCAGGCAGGAGAAAAAAGTCAACTCTCATCACTAATTGAGGCTTAGAGGGGTTTGGGAATTGGGGTGCTAGGGAGTGTATCACTTATTTCAAGTTTCATACTTTCAGGTTGTGAGATTCAGTGGGGTTTGTTCCCATTTTCACATAAGAAAGTTAAAATTATACTCCACACATAAAGTGCATATACTCCACACATAAAGTGCACAACCTCCTAATTTTATGCCTAAACATAAGCAAAAAAAAAAAAAAAAAGAAAGAAAGAAAGAAAAAGAAAGAAAGAAAGAAAGAAAGAAAGAAAGAAAGAAAGAAAGAGAGAGAAAAAAAAAAGGTGCTTTACACCCAAGGTAAGTAAAATCTCCATTGCTCTGTGGCCACATTAACAAATTAAAATTCAGAAGCCAGTGATTACCTCAGATAACTTGTCCACTATAAGTATTAATGGAAATACTCCTGCAGTAAACAGTTTTAATCTGCTAACATTATATAATAGATAAAATGTAAGCAAAGTAAGTTCTCAGATTGGAATGTGAGCTGGTTCCAAGGCATAGAGGAATGACCTTTCAGACTACAATGCTGAACAGGAGACGTCTAAGCCAGGAAAGGGAAATCTAAAGAATAAGAAAGGCAGTGCCTAAACTGTACACTCCAGCAAAATGATGGCCTGTGCTCCCCCTTTCTCCCACATCAGAACACTGGCCTGGGAAGAATCAGGGAAACATGGTGTTAGCTTTTTTGCAACTACATTAAAGAAATTATGATTCTTATTTTATTTTTATTTATTCATTTGAGAGACAGAGAGATCGGCCAGTGAAGGGGTGAGAGAGAGAAAGAATGAGAGAGAATGGGTGTGCCAGGGCTTCTAGCTGCAATAAATGAACTCCACATGCATGTGACTTATGTGGGTCGTGGGGATCAAGTCTGGGTCCTTTGGCTTTTCAGGCAAGTGCCTTAACCACTAAGCTATCCCTCTATCCCCCAAATTATATTTCTTATTAAGTTTAACACTGAATGTGGAGTGAGCCAATACAAATCACATTGTCATTTCTGTACATTTGTATTGTTTAACTTACACAAAAGGAAAAATGTGAATCTATATATGCGCATGAATGTATTGAAGTTATATAATAAGTTGTTAACTATGGCTAACTGGTTAGAAGGACAAGCAAGTTGAGGGAGGAGTCAATAAAAAACACTTTTTTAAATTAAAAACTATATTCAACAATTTTTTGTATTTATATTTCTGTTCTTATTATTTCCAAGCAATATTTGTTGTGATGATTCTGTTGATAGTGCTATGGCAATCAAAAGAACCACAGGGACCTGGAGAGGATATCATGAAGACTATCCTCTATCTTTTCATGTTTCTCTCTCCCTCCCTCCCTCCCTCTCTATCCTCTTTCTCTTTTATATAACCTATCTTTTTCTTCCTTCACCTTCCTTGGCACTGACTTGTAACTCCCAGTACCAGCATGGGGTTAACTTTCACAATGAGCTATTGATCAGAGAGAACTACAAGGTTCCCCCCCAATCCTCCCCCCCAAAAAAACAGTTTTCTATCAGAGCTTTTGATGACCCACCAAAGGTTAATGTTAAGACCCTAATGCTGAAGACATCATATGATGTTGGGACCAAACATGGAGTGACCTGGTCAGAATCTGGAAGAGGGTCAGTCCCCAGACAGTTAGCTTGTCTAGTGCCAGAGGGTGCTACATGAGCGACTGGGGGAAAATGACCAACATCTGTCCAAACAACTCGCACTCTAAGCTACTCAGCAGTAGCTTGACGTGATGCTCACACAAGTGCAATAGTGGCACACAGCCATGGTGGGTAACCAACTGCTTTTGATTTGGATAACAGATCCACTCAGTTGAATGAAACTTATAGCTGGAACTGGGAAATAAGTCAAAGCCATGTACAAAAAATGAGCCCATTTGCCAATATCAAGCTCCCACCAAATGTGGGCTGGAAGAGGGCCTATGCATATAAAATTCTCTCTATCAGATTAAATGCATGAAAATAAGGATGGGACAATGACTCAGCTGTAAAAGTTCTTGCCATGGCACACATGTACTTTTAGTTCTGGGGAGGCTGAGACAGGAGAATGCCTAAGTCTTGCTCACTTGCAAAATTAGTGTGTTCTAAGTCCAGAAAGACACCCTGTCTCAAACCATAAGTTGTAAAGTGATTAAAGAAGGTATCAGTGTTGACCCTTGACCTCCATATGCTCCCACACACATGTGCCCATACACATATGAATACACATAAAAATACACTGAACACACATGCACATGCAAAACAATTTTAAATGTTAAAGGAGGATGAAATCAAACAAATTTATTTTGCTATTAATTTTAAGTCATTATGCCATATGGCTTGTTATGTTAAAAGTTAAAATATGCCTTTTATCTTTGGGATTATGAAATATACTTATGCAAAGATGTAACTAGGAAATAGTGATTTATTTTACATCTGCTAACTTGCATGAATATTCATTAAAATGATTTTGATAAATGATTCAGATGCATGTAACATTTGCAATATAATGGTATTTAGGAAAAAATTAACAAGAAATACTTCTATCTAAGTAGGTTGTTAGGAGACTTTTAAAATATTTTATTTTTATTTATCAGAGAGGTGGGGGAGCAGAACAGAGACAATGGGTGTGCCAGGGCCTCCAGCCACTGCAATCAAACTCCAGATGTGTGTGCCATTATGTACATCTGGCTTACATGGTTACTGGGGAATCAAACCTGGGTCCTTAGGCTTCCAGGCTAGTGCCTCAACCACTAAATCATCACTCTGGAGATGTTTTTTGAAAGCAAAGAGAAGAGCATGAAAGGGCAATAAAACAAAGAAAGGGCAGTAATTAAGCTTTTATTAACTAGTTGAATCTCATTTTAATATTTCCTAAAATAATAAATAATTCAAATATTATTAATGATTATTTGAAACATATATCTTTTTATGGAATTCAAGCTCTGTAATTTATTTAACACAAGTGAAAAGAATTGTCTCACAAAATGAAAATTATTTATTTTGAGAATGGATTTTTGATAGCATACATACTTTACCTGATTAAGTCTTTGAATCATTATGTAGTAAGAACAGATAACAAGTAGTAATAAATGAGAGGATAGAAATTGCAAGGGGATATAATTTAGGTTGTAAATGAGCACTTCTGGAGAAAGGGATACTAACTGCTTCTATGGATGCTCACAAAGAATGTTTAGTAATTGCAACAGAAGCAACTGGCTTTGAAGGAAGGAGCAGGTCCACCAGCAGCTTTGTAAACAATGGTCACTTCCTGTGTTACATTTGCACTCCACAGCGTCTGGTATGTTCACAGGAAGTTTTATTCTGAAGAATGGAACCCAGCTGAGGTTTTTGAATTAAGAAAGGTAAAATGCTTACAGCTAAAATATATCACATCCACTTTTGCATTATTTACAGAAAATGCATTGTAACAAGAAAGTCCATTCACCTTTCCCAACACAATATGGGCAAGATAGTAACCTTTTAAATAATCCCTTCATTCTTAACTCTTCATCATAGCCTTTTGAAGCTTAAAGTTTTACATTTGCCAAAGAACAGCTGTGTTGTATATATTGAATATACCATGCTTCATACAAAAACTGGCATGCATTAGGCATTAGGATACATAAATTTCCCTTATCCTTATGGCATTGATTTAATGGTTAGTGTAGATTTAGGACTCCAAAGGTACAAGTTAAGCATGTTGAAGATGAAGTACTTTTGAATTTTAACCACTTAGAATGGCAGTCCATATATCATTCTCTGATTTGATTTAAAATCACTAGGAAAGCAAATATTCTTTATTTGTTCTTGATTCATCTTTGATGCTGGCCTGATTAGAAGGGATCTGCCTGTAGCTAGTAAACATTGTCAATTATTATATAACAGTAACTAAGATCTGACAGCTATAACAATGATAAACATAAACATTGGAGCAGATTGTGCCTGGGAATAATGAACATAGGCATATGTTGTACAAATCTCAGGGAACATTCTAATATACACCATACCTCATTTTCTTACAAATACAGAAAATGGCATAATATTCACAGAGAAAAAAATTCACCTCCACATTTTTTCAGAACATCTACCAAAATGCCTTTTGTTACATCTCAGACTTAGAATCGATTGCAAAGGAGTTTACAAAGAATTAAATGTATGATAAAACTCCCACTGCTAGTCACATGTGCAGGTGGGGAATGTTTATATATGCAAAATTCAGCTGTGAGACAAAAGCACATTATCCCAAATATTTATTTGAATGCTATTTAAACTTGTGTGTTCATACAACTTCTACAATTATTAACGTCTTCTCTGTTTAAGGTATACTTTTAGAATATATATGATTTAGAACTTCTTCTTTGTCTAATTAAATATCTAATTAAAAGTATAATGGTAGAAAATAGAAGATACATAGCTTGATGAAAGATAGAATTTAGATGGTGAAAGATACTAGAAGGGAAACCTAGCACTTATTCCACCTAAATTGACTGGATTGAAAGATGTCTTAGAGGGCTGGAGAGATGGCTTAGTGGTTAAGGCGTTTGCCTGCAAAGACAAAGGACCCAGATTCGATTCCCCAGGAACCCACATAAGTCAGTTGCACAAGAAGGCACATGCATCTGGAGTTCGTTTGTAGTGGGTGGAGGCCTTGGCATGCCCATTCTCTGTCTCTCAAATAAATAAGTTAAATTAACAAAAGAATTATGCCTTAGAACTCAGTAAGTCACACTGCTGAGTGAGTCTGTGAGGGATCATCAAGGAACAATAAGCATATTTACCAGTAACTTTAGGAAAGAAGACTTGCCTGGAATGTGGGCAGCTCAATTAATAAGGCCACAAAAAGCAATAGAAGAGGCAAGCTCATCTATACGTACAAGCTCAGCTCTTTTTAAAAAATGTGTGTGTGTGTGTGTGTGTGTGTGTGTGTGTGTGTACATATCCGGGTCTTTTGCTAGCTGCAAACAAATGCCTGGTCTTATGGAGACAAATTGAACCCTAGCCAGTAGGCTTTGAAAGCAACTGTGCTAACTGCTGAACCATTTTGTAAAACCTATAAGCTCAGTTCTTGAGTCATTGCTTTTGTGCTGTTACTGTCGCCTGAAACATCAGACACCCAAGTTTTTGGTGTTCAAACTTAGACTCACACAAGCCTCTCTCCAGGAAGCATCCAGGCCTTTCACCTCATAAGAGGCTTCAGGACCCCATTCTTCAGAGCTTTCCAGCTTCTGTGAAGAAGCAATTACTGGTTATAGGATTCCCCAGTCTGCAGAAGGTAATTGTGAGACTTCCCAGCCTGTGAGGGTATAAGTCACTCTAATAAATCTTTTATGATTATATGTAATTTATTTTTGATTCTCTCCTCTTGAAAACTCTAAGACAGATATGAGGATGCAGGTACATAGATGATAGATAGGTAGGTAGATAGATAGATGATAGAAATTTGTGTATTATTCATTTTCATATATTTTAGTAACATGTAAATGAATGTTTATGTGTAGCATACACCATGTACATACATACATACATACATACAAACACACACACACAGATAGATAGATAGATAGATAGATAGATAGATAGATAGATAGATGATAGATAGATAGATAGATAGATAGATAGATAGATAGATAGATGGAAAGACAGACTAATCCTGTCATGGATGTGTAGAGTTTCTGCCATGATAGACAATCAGACAGTCTTGGACCAAATAACTTCAAATCTTATTACAACACTAACTTTTTTTAAAAGCATTTTTGTATATTTATTTTTATTTTGGAGAGAGACACAGAGAGAGCAGGAGAGGAAGACAGATAGAGAATGGGCATGCCAGCAGCCTCTCAGCCTCTGTGAATGAACTCCAGACACATGTGCCCCCTTGTGGTCAAGTGTGGCATTGTGCCCTTGTGTCACTTTGCATCTGGCTAAACATGGGACCTGGAGATTGGAACCAGCGTTCTTAGGCTTAGCAGGCAGGTGCCTTAATCACTAAGCCATCTCTCCAGCCCAACACTAACTTTTATGATTTCTAATCCAATCATTATTAATTCATAATTTCTAGGTTCTTTGGAAAAAAGCTTTATGGGGAATTTATACATCATGGTACACTGCACAGAGAGATGGAATGTTAGTTCACAGAGAAGCAGACCTGGATCTAACATTATACCTGTAATTTCCCTTCTCCAAAGGCATGTCAGTTCAATGATAGGATATGTACTTTAACACCTACATAAACACACAAAAAATACATAAACATGTGAACATAAGTGTAAATAAATTTTTAGTTTATTATGGGTATATTCAAATATGTCTTGTATAGAGATCAGGCAAAAAAAAAAAAAAAAACTCCAAATTCAGACAGCATGCATGAATTAGCTACCTAGAATAAAAACTGAAAGTTACAAATGATACAAAAAGTAAGAAATTTGCATCCAGGTAATAGGTCTAGGGCAGGTCTGGGAGACAGCTGATTATAATGAGCTATACTTCAGTTCAAGTGGGTTTTCTCCTGCCATGTAGCCAGGACTGTAATTGTTCTCAGCATGTGGCTGCATCCACATTGTCAGAGGAAGGCACTGGAAGAGTACTTCTTGAAGTGCAAGCTGCTCAGCCTCTAGTCAAGTAACAGGGCCATTTCCAACTCCATGGGTACGTTTAACTTAATTAACTACATTTCAATGTTTTCAGTAGCCTTCTTTCTAGAGTCTAGTATTTGATTAGAGATTTTAGAGAAATCTGAGACTTGCATGATCAAGTCTAGAGAAAACAGGGAATAAATGAATATCTTCTTCTAAGTAGCCTTCAAATTAAATTGTATAGCATGCAGGATATAATGTATTTAGAGAAAGCTGTATGTTACAGGTAAGGAATGATCAAATATCCTGACATTTGAAGAAAAATGTATTGAGGATACTATGACTGGATTATTGTTTGCTTCCCTGAAATTCAAGTTGGAGTTTAATCCCCACTATCAAACTTTAAGAAGGTAGAAACAGTTCCACAATAGTTTTCAAAAGCTGGGCCTTTGAGAGAAAATTAGGATTAGATAAATTCTTCAGGGTAAAGTCAACATGATTGAAACCAGGAAGCTTTATACAAAGACAGAGACCAGGATAAACAAATACCCACATGCTCCCTGCTCCTGACTTGATGACATGTACCACCTCAGGACAATACTAAAAGGGCGTCTATTGCCCGACATGCATTTCAACTTTGTACCAGAACTATGAGCCAACCCAAACATTGTTTTATTTATAATTTATCCAGTTTGTGCTAATGTGTTCTTACTAGTAGAAAAGGGACAAACAGATTGACATATAGGTTAAATGTGAATTGGTTAAATGTGTACTATATACATAGGAGTAACTAACACCCATGAAATGGTAGATAAGTGTAAATAATGATCAGTGAGTATTAGCTAAATACTGTACTTGGATTTTACACAAACATTTAAAAATGTTAAGCTCTGAGGCTGTCAAGATGGCTCAGTGATTAAAGGCACTTGTTTGCAAACCAAAACATGCAATGTATATGTGGTTCTGATGCACCTTTGATAATGGGAGGTGGAGACAGGAGAATCTTATGCTGGCTGGCATTCATCTGTAATGGCAAAAGATGCTGTCTGTACAAAGGTGGAAGAGGAGTACAGACACCTCTGATACCTACACAGGTATCATAAAACATGCCCCCCACAATAAAATACATATATATCAGGTAATATTTTCCCAATTTTGTAGTTGGAAAAACCTTGAGGCTTTGAAAAGGAAATCAGGAAAGTTAATGGCAGAAATTGCTCTCATAAGATACATCTGATAGGACATTCATGGTTATAACAGCTTTATGAATTAATAGACCCATAATGTATTTTTTTAAAAAATCATCATAATAAATCACAAAATCTAAAATCTCAGATTATTACACAAAATACATAGAAAAAACCATAAAATGTTTCAGAAATTAAAAAATCATAAAACAAAAAATTAAAGATGACACTCATTTTGCCTTACTTTTAGTATTTCCAATATTCTGATTTCTTATTTAGTTCATTTTCCTTCAAATAAAAAACACACTTGAAGCTGGGCATGGTGGCACACACCTTTAATCCCAGCACTCAGGTGGCAGAGGTAAGAGGTTTGCCATGAGCTCAAGGCCACCCTGAGACTACATAGTGAATTCCAGGTCAGCCTGGACTAGAGCAAGAACCTACTTCAAAAAAAAAAAAAAATTGAATATTTAAGGATGTATGTTGACTCCTTAGAAATTTTATATCCCTCTCTCACAAAAATAGAGTGTATTTCAGCATATGAGATAGCTATACTGAAAATAATCAACAACTGCTAAATCTGTTGTCTTTTTAAGATAGACTAGCAAATCAAATCTCTCAATGATTTTACCCATATATTGATTTTTGCATATTTAAAAATTTCATCCCCTTGAAAATTTGAAAGAATGGTATACATTTTGCTTATATTCTATAATTATTTACTTTGTGTGTACTCTTCTCTCTTAATTTCTATACACAAACATACATATGTATATAACTTATATATCATATATATGTATATATAAGTTCTTTTTGATGAATCATTTAAATTAAGTCACCAACACTATACAATTTCATCATTTGATAATGAGAATGTATCTCCTAAAAAGTAGAGACAAGGGCTGGAGAGATGGCTTAGTGGTTAAGCACTTGTCTATGAAGCCTAAGGACTCAGTTCAAGGCTCAATTCCCCATTACCCACGCAAGCCAGATACACAAGGGGCATATGCATCTGGAGTTTGTTTGCAGTGACAGAAGGCACTGGTGTGCCCATTCTCTCTATCTCTCTCTGCCTCTTTCTGTGTGTGTGTGTCTATCCCTCTCAAATAAATAAATAAAATTAATCTTTTTTTTTAAAGACAAGCCTGCTTGATTATAATATTTAATATACATAAGTGACAAACAGGAAGTTTAATGTTCATATAACATTGTATTAATCTATATCAGATTTTTCATGTTCTTCTAGAAGAATATATATTTTATATTGTTGGCATTCACAGTCCAATCGGTATTCATATATGACATTTGGGTTTAATGCTTCGGTTTTAAATTTTAATTTGCAAAGTTTCCTTTGTTAGGTTTTGACATCTATCACAAGGAGTATGTTGACATTTAAAAGGAACCTATGCTAGTTATTTTGAAGGTTATCTTAGCATCTGATTCTATTGATTCCTAATAATTACCTTCAAGTTAAATCTTTTGTTGGGGACACCACATTAGTGATGTCTTATGAGTACTTCACATTACAGTCCACTAGGAGAAACACAGTATCAGTTTTCTTTCATGTCCCTTATAGATTGGACCACTTGATTTAAATAATGTACATGAGGTAAAATTTTGGCTTTGTAAATAATGAGTAGCACATGAATATTATGTGTGACTATATCAGTATAGTAGGTTTAAAACACTTTCTGGTGAGTGATGATTCTTGTCAAAGTCCTTACCAAAGTCAATTATATTGGTGGATTTTCTAAAGCTGATTTGCTAATTCATTCATTTTCTCAACCTGTACTCTCGTTGAGAGTCTCACTATGAACTCATAAATTCTTTTCATTTTTAATTTTTGTTTTATGTGGTTTATTTAACGTAATTTTGAAGACATACATATTCTTAGTAGAAAATTCTATTTTTGTTGTTTTTGTTTTGTTTTTCTAATTGTAAGCATGAAATTTATTATTTTTTTTTTTTAAGTAGAAACTTTATCTGACACATTATAGATTGGAACATTTTCCACCTCCCTGCCCACATTCCACTGAGAGCCACTCTATGGCTCTTACAATCTTTCAACCACCTCTTGAAAAATTCCCTGAGTTGTGGTGGGTGTGTTTTAAGTCTACTTTAGTGTTGTGCTGTCAACAGTTTCTGGATTTTCCTTTGGTATGTTTTTGGTATCCTCAGTGTCTTTCTCCATCACCCCGGTGCAGGTGTTGGGCTCTCCATGCAAGCAGCCCTCTTGCTCATCTCACCAATTCCTTGGTGGTTTCACCTGGGCCCTAGCTGATGTCTGAGGATTTTTCATTGTGTCATTGAGAGATTTTAGTTGTCCTTGGTTTTTGCTTCCTTTTAAAAAATTAAAAAAAAAATTATCCTATGGAGAGTGAGCTCAGCATAGGTTAAAGACGAGTGGGAACTGCTCATTGGAGTCCATGATCCTTGTTTCCATAGGATTCTAACTTGGTTCCCTGTACCAGCTATGGGGTCCTTTCCACTGTGCAGGTCTTTTAACCAGTCAGAAAGCCACTGGTCATCCACATAGGCTGGGTGCCACCATGGCCCAGGTGTGTATGTCTTTTAAAGTTGCTTTCTTTCATATAGCAATTTCCCTTGATTGCTCACAACATCATTGGCCATTTACCCCAGCAGCTTTTGTAGTGCTTTCTAGCACTATACAGGCTAACCATCTGGGAACTGGCTTCATGACAACAGGATCTCTCTGTATTCTGTGTCAGGAGTATGTGGTGGCTTCCACAATAGGGTCTTCTTACATATTACCTCAACAGGTAATCAAGTGCTTTGACTGAAGTCTGTCTTGCTTCCTTGTAAGTCTCTGACCAATAAAACCACAGGTGAGGGAGAACATGAGGCATTTGTCTTTCTGTGTTTGTGTGAGTTCACTGAGTATGATCTGTTCCGAGTCTGTCCATTTTCATACAAATCCATTATGTCATTTTTCCTTGCTGCTGAGTAGAATTCCTTTGTGTATATGTACCACATCATCATTATCCTTTTGTCAAGTGATGGACATCTGGCTTGATTCTAATTCTTAGCTATTGTGAATATAGCAGCTATAAACATGGTTGAGAAAATATCTCTGCAGTAAAAGTGCAGCCTTTAGGGTAGATACCCTTTAGAGGAATAGCTGGCTCAGTTGGTATCTCTATTTTCATCTTTTTCAGGAGTCTCTATTCTGATTCCATAGTGGTTGTACAAGTTTACATTCCCACCATCAGTGAATCATCTGCTCCTTTTTGCATGCATATGAGCTTGTGTGTGTATATTATGCATGGTGTAGAATGTGTGCTGTGGTATGATGCATACATGTGAGCATGTGTGTTTATGTGTGTGTGTGTATACATGTGTTGTATGGAATGTGCAATGTGGAATGTGTGTAGTATTTGCTTGCCTGTGTGTGCAGACTTCTGAACCTTATTTGTAGGGTGTGAAGGGCAGAAAAGAATGTATGATGTCTCCTCTATTTCCCACATATATGTTTCTTTGTAATGGAGATTCTATCTGAACACAGAGTTGCTGTTTTGGAGAAAAATGGCTGACCAGTGAGTCTTAGCATTTGTTTGGTTCCCACTCTTCACACTATTGGGGTTGTGGGTATGTTTAGCCATACTCAGTTGTTACCCAGGATGTTGGGGACTCAAACTAAGGGTGAATCAGACCTTCTCAGGAGCCATCATATGTTTTGTTTGTTTGTTTGTTTTTTATATTTGTGATGGTTTGAATCTGGTGTCCCACATAAACTTAGGTGTTCTGAATGCCATGTCCCCAACTTTTGGGGAATTAAACCCTCCTGGTGTTAGTGTATTGTTGGAGGTGGGCTTATGGGTGTTATAGCCAGTTCCTCTTTCAGGTGTTTGGCACACTCTCCTGTTGCTGTTGTCCACCTGATATTGGCCACACTCTGTTTAGGCCATCATTTGTCCCTGCCGTCATGGTGCTTCCCTTGATTCTGTAAACCAAAATAAACCTTTTTCCCACAAGGTGCTATTGGTTGGGTGTTTTCTTCCAGGAATGTGAACCTGACTATAACAGTAAAGTGTTGCTATTGCTGCTAGAAACCTGACTGTGTGGCTTTTGGCCTTTTGGAACTGCTTTGAAAGGGGAATACAAACAAATTTGAAATCTTGACCTAAGAGATGCTTTGCAGGGCTTTAAATACAGCTTGATGGACTATTCTCGTCACAGTTGGTAGACCTGAATGCAGTAAGAACTATGGACTGTGAAGTTTGGCTTGTGAAGGTGAGAAAAAGTTTTGCCTGAACTGGGCTAGAAGCAGATTGTGTGAGAGGCTTGCTGTTATGCTCGTGTCCTGAGAATTTTGTGCAGGGTTATGCTGTGTAGATAGGGACTGGTGTCAGCAGAGGAATATGGCACAGGAAAAATGAAATCTTTGGGCAAAAATTGCTTCCAGTTCAGCTTCAATTGAAAGATTATAACCATTGAGATTGAGCCAGCTCACTTGCATTGGAATGACAGGAAAAATGCAGAGTCTTTGAAGGGGCCTGAATGCTGAAGGATTGTCCTGTTTTTCAAAGTCTGCTTTATTCCCCCATAAATTAACAAATTGGTAGCCCACCTGACATTACAGAGTAAAACAAATGCTGGAAAGACTAGGTCATTGAATTTGCAACATGGTTTTGTATTTTGGAAATGGCCAGGGACAGTGTGAAGCAGGCTTGTTGAACTACTTGTGTGGAGCCCAATAGAGCCATGAGGATGAACCATGGGTTGCAGGGTAGACCCAATGGAGATGACAGTACTATGAGATGGCTGCCTAGGAGAGCTATCAGCACCAGATGCAGTTTTCTGGGACTGTGAATAGCCTAGCTGGAGGGACAGAATTGGAACTCTAAGGACTTGTCACTGGTTATAATTGACTTAGAGACTCATCACTGTTTAGAGTTGTTGGACTTGGAGATATAGAGTTTTATGTTTGTCCTATTTAAATCTTGTATTTTTTGAATGTTTCTTTGCTCTGCCATCTTTTGCAGTGTGAATGTTTATTCTATGCCATTATGGATTTTGGGGATTTCTTTTCTTTCTTTCTTTCTTTCTTTCTTTCTTTCTTTCTTTCTTTCTTTCTTTCTTTTTTTTGGTATTATGACTCAGTTAAAAGACATTGGACTATGGGGATGTTTGAACATCATTGAGATTGATAAAATCTAAGAGGACTTTTAAAGTTGGGCTGAATGCATTGTATTTTACATCATGGATGGTTATCAGTTTATGGGGACAGGTGTGGAATGTGATGGTTTGATTCAGGTGTTCCCCATAAACTTAGGTATTCTGAATGCCATGTCCCCAGCTATTGGCAATTTGGGAATTAAACCCTCCTGGAGGCAGTGGAGGCAGTGTATTGTTGGGGGTGGGCTTGTGGGTGGTACAGCTTCCTTTTGCCAGTGTTTGGCATAATTTTCTGTTGCTGTTGTCTACCTGATGTTGGCCAGGAGGTGATGTCCACCCTCTGCTCATGCCATTGTTTTCTCCTGCAATCATGCAGCTTTCCCTTGAGTGTGTAAGCCAAAATAAATCTTTTTCTGACAATCTTCTGACAATCTTGGTCGAATGTCTTCTTCCAGCACTGTGAATCTGACTGCAATAATATTATAGTTGTATGAAGTTTGTAATCAGAAGACAACTAATTAGAACAGTTACTTTTAACTTTAACATGACCTTAACAGTTTGGACTTGCACTAGGTTTCTATAATGACACTGTTTGTGTTTCCTCTGGCTCAGGTGTGGTGATCATCCCTACCTCCAAGGACCTCAAGTTCCTTTTAGTGGAAAGGTGCATTCAGAAAAAAAGAGTTGAATGCTTGTTGTAACTGTTGCTCTTACAATGGCTTCTGAAACTGAAGTGTAAAATCTTTCTCTGGAACATTTTTTTTTTCCTTTTTTTGGTTTTTCAAGGTAGGGTTTCACTCTAGCCCAGGATGACCTGGAATTCACTATGTAGACTCAGGGTGGCCTTGAACTCCTGGCAATCCTCCTACCTCTGCCTCCCAAGTACTGGGATTAAAGGAATGCACCACCATGCCCAGTTCTCTGGAACATTTTAAGCTGAATTTTTTTGAGAGAGAGAGACAGAGAGAGAGGAAGACAGATAGAGATGGGCGCGCCAGCAGCCTCTCAGCTGCTGCAAACGAAATCCAGATGTGTGTGCCCCCTTGTGGTCAAGTGCGGCATTGCGCCCTTGCGTCACTTTGCATCTGGCTAAACATGGGACCTGGAGATTGGAACCAGCGTTCTTAGGCTTAGGAGGCAGGCACCTTAACTGCTAAGCCATCTCTACAGCCCATAAGCTGAAATTTTAAATGTATGAATTCAAATTTATTTATTTGCATTGTTTGACTAGCATTAATAAGCTCAGATAAAATGTGGCAGTTTTGAGATTTTTTTTTTCCAGGAATATAAACTAAGCAATAAGCATGTACATATTCTTAGCCCCTTGGATCACTTTTTTAGAGAAAAAACTGTCTCTTTCTAAATGGGAAGAACTGAAGAGTTTGCCCAAATCTCATCATATGAGTTCTTATTTACTCTGATCATTTTTTTTTCCTTTGGGCCATTTTTAAATTGCATATTGCAAGGGTTTCTAGTTTTCTTCCCAGGTACTAACCTACATGCTTATGCTTGCTAATGTCCTTGGTTTTCCCTCTTTATTGTGGCTCCCACAATTTGGCTGTCCATATTTAAATAACATTCTTTAGCTCTTAGATAGATGTAAAAATTAATTTATTTTGTAGGATACAAAGTCTTTTTATACACATACCTTCCCACTCTTGAGCTCATGGTAGCATTAGTTTTGAATTTCTACTTGCATGTATTTAATTTTCAGTATTGATCATTTTATTTGGGTTTTTTGAGTACTATGCTGGTTGGGTGAAATTTACCCTATACAATATTTTTCATAAAGGACTTAAGACTAAAATATTCTCTGCATCTATGCAGTCAAACTGTTTTCCCTAGTCTTGTATAAAGTTCTAGCTTCATGTACATTAGCTCACTTTTTAGTTTAGCCTCATATAAAATGGACAATTGCGTGCAAACTCAGATTCACTTTGTGGTGAGAAATTGGTCCCACAGTGCAGTTCTTATGCATATTTTCTTCTTTTCTCTCAGACTTTTCTTGATGATTCAGTCAACATGAAAGTACAGACTAGAAGGCAAGAAAATAGCAGTAACAACTCCTCCAGGTAAAAGCCAGCCAAAGAAAAATGGAACACTGGATAAATATTTTATTTCTCCCACCTGCAAGAAGACACCTCTGGGGACCATTCTGGTCACCCCTCAGGAAGGATACTTCATGGTGGTACCTCAATAATGTACGACCAGGATTTAGATTTCTCTCTGATTTCTCTTCTTACTCTTTCCTTCCAACTTTGTGGACTCAGCACAAGAATAATTTAACCTGTCTGCACATCTTTACTTCAGTTTGGCTTGCAGAAAAATTCAAAATGAGATGGAAAGGAAATTGCCATAAACTAGGCCCCATGATGCAATTGTAGAAATAAATAGATTATAAGTTATATAATAGTACTACCTTGCTTGTGGTCTTTATGAGCACCATACACTAACATTGTGCAACTGGCTTGGGATAGTTATAACTCTCCTTCTAGGAATATTCCAGTGGTGGAGTATGGGCCACATGCATTTCAGAAGAACTATGAATGTGGCCCAATACATTTGTAGATGCCAACAACATGTCAGGTCAAAAAGTTGGCCACCCTTGCTTTAATTTATTGCTATTTGGTTTATGGGATAAATGTGGCAAGCATATTAAAATTGGATTTTAAAATTGAAATTAAAGAATCAGCCCAATAATGTATTTATTGATAGGGATGTGTTCACATGGAAGTGTGTATAAGAAGGTGCATTTTATGACCCAGGGCTGATGGAATGAGGTGGGACCTTGAAATTGAGCTTAGTAGCTCTACATGACTTAAAACTCTAGACTGCACAAGTGAAGCCACCCATGCTCTTTTTATGTCAGAGGCATAGCATGTATTATGGCAGAAATGGAAAGTGGCAACTCATAATAAAACATGATAAAGTAGAGGTGTATTGCCTAAAATAGATAACTCCATATAAGTAGAAAAACTATAAACTATTGAGGGAGACTGTCAGAACACCTCCTGGCATGTTCTGAGCTGGATCCTGAAATGAAATGAAGACCAAATTCAATAAAACTACCACAAGTTAAATATTTTTATAACCCACACTTCAAATATATCTGCTTCCATTTATGAAAATAACTGTATCTAAGGAGGAAAAGAAAATATCAAGAACTTTTGAAGGTAAAACTCTCATGACACAAAGTAAATCAACATTTTGTAGAAAATAACAGCAAATAATTATGTCATTGCCAAGTTTATCATACACTACAATGAATTTGTAACTACTCTGTGGTGACTATCCTCATCTTTCCAAATATAAATCATATGGATATACTTTGAATTTAATGTAACTATGTTTTGCCTCCCTGGCTATATAGGCAGTGAAGTATTTAGAAAGTACCCTTTCTTCCTAGCCAAGACAATCTATGGTACAGATAGGGTGGCATCACAGAGATTAGAGCCACATTTAAAAGCTTGATTATAAATGTTAATTCCCAAAATATTCCATTTGTTTTCCCTTCATTGGCTATTCAAAAATTGATTACAACATATTAAAATGGACAGGCATGATATTTAGTACATGGATGTTCCATTAGTTAGAAGACTACTGGCTGCTATTTCATTGCTGCAACAGAGAATCAAAGCTTCTTGCTCTTTTATGTCACTAGAGAAGAATCCCTCTGAATTTGACCCACATCAGGAAATCTCCATCCATGGGCTGTCAAGATTTTTCAGTGGTTAATACTCTTGATTGCAAAGCCAAATTTACTCACATAAAACCAGATGCACAGAGTGGTGCATGCATTTGGAGTGCCTCTGTAGCACCAAGATGTCTTCTCTCTCTCTTTATTACTGCTTGCAAATAAATAATTTTAAAAAATCCAAGCCGGGCATGGTGGCACACGCCTTTAATCCCAGCACTCGGGAGGCAGAGGTAGGAGGATCGCTGAAAGTTCGAGGCCATCCTGAGACTACATAGTTAATTCCAGGTCAGCCTGGACCAGAGTGAGAGCCTACCTCGCAAAACCAAAAAAAAAAAAAAAAAAAAAAAAAAGAATCCATCCAATAGTCCACAGGACTTCTAGGTCCTTGGAATAAAGATTGGCACTACCTCTATGTAGAACTCTAGTGGAAACAAAAGAGAAAGTGTCTGTGTCTGATGTATTTTGACTGGTGATGACCAATTTCAGACACCCAACTAAAGTAAGAGTGTGATGGCATACAAGTGTACTTATTGAGCTTTTCTGGTTGTGATGGTTTATATTGAATATCAACTTCACAGGACCTATTGTCACCTATGAGAAATTATCAAGATTTGGTTTAGTCTTTTGCATTCCAAATTATTTTGACTGGGTTAATTGAGGTTGGATGACCCACAGTAGTGTTTACAATACCATTCCATGATCTCAAGTTATGTACTGTGTAAAAGCAGCAACTTAGCCAGGCACCAGCATTCATCTCTCTGCTTCCTCACTGGGGACAGCATGTGTTCAGCTGCTTCCAGCTCCTGCTACCATGCCTTCCCCACCAGGATGGAATGTAAACTGAAACTATAAAATGAAATAAATCCTTCCTCCCTTGAACTGATTTTCATCAGGTAGTTTGTCCCAGCAACAAGGAGGTAACTGATACAATGGTTTATTCAATAAAATCGTTTGAATGCTAAGTGAGTAGCTATAAATATTATAATACCAAAGCTGCAAATTAAAGTTATAAAAACATTGTGATATCCTGAACACTTAAAGAGAAACAAAATAAGGAAGTTATGTCCACTGGATGAAAATCAACCTATCATTCAGCATTCATTGAAATCTCATACTATAATGAAAGCAAACAGAACCCTCAGGAAGTTGGAACATGCAGTATAAATGAAGAAAGATGCCTCTGTGTTTAACATGGGGCCTTCTGTTCAACAAATAGCCATCATTCATTACACAGCAAAGTACATTTCTCTGCATGGCAAAGTCAGTATTATTCATGAAGGATTCCCAGACCACATGAACTGTCATTTTACATGCAAGCTAGTTGGTAAGAAAGTCCATTCATATTGTCTGCCTGACTAAATGAGGCCAGACGCTTGGAGAGTAAGTTTGGTACATATCCAGAATCAAGATAATTTGCTGAGCCCCAAACAAAAAAAAAAAAATAACAACTGTCTGCCAAAGAGTAACATCTGGGGTATCTCATAGCACAATCCCCATAACGGTGAAAATGGGCACACCATACGATTTTCATCTGTTTTGTGTGCTAATTCCTCAAATACATGTGGCCTCATTTGCTACTTCAAATAAAAGCACAAGAACATCTGTTCAGGTAAGTCCCACTTTTAGCAAAGTTAAATGTGTTCCTTGGAGCCACAGTTTATATTCTCCAAAGAAATAGATTTATGTCCCTTTTTATGAGCAGGATTTGAATGTTTTGGTTTGCTAAGGAATTTATCATAAGAATTATTTCCTTTAGAATTATTTAGTATTGAAAATGGAGGCTCCATTCTAAGTGATATGAATATCTATAGATCAATAATGATACTTTTAAGCTGGGCATGGTGGCGTATGCCTTTAATCCCTGCACTTGGGAGGCAGAGGTAGGAGGATCGCCATGAGTTCGAGGCCACCCTGAGACTACATAGTGAATTCCAGGTCAGCCTGAGCTAGAGTGAGACCCTACCTCGGAAAACCAAAGGAAAAAAAATGATACGTTTATAATACTGTCTCACATGAACTCTACGTGTGAGTTTCAATTTTTCCTAATTTTTTTTTGTTGTGATGATTACTCCTTCCTTAGGCTTTACAGACTGTCGGGTCCCCTTTTGCAATACAGCTCTACTACTTTCTGTTTTTTTTTTTCCACCTTTAATGAGATATACTTGACAATAATCTACATAATCAAAGCATAAAAGTTAAATTGTGGGTGCATAATGAAAACATTGCAAAATGATCACAACAATCTTGATAATTTGCCTTTAATGCTATAAGTTCTGTCTCTGTCTATTCTTCCTCTCTCTCTCTCTTTCTCTGTCTTTCTCTGACACACACACACACACACACACACACACACACACACACACACAGAGTGCTATACACTTTCCACAGTGTATGGTTCTATGGGTTGGACAGATGCATAGAATCACATGTCACTAGCACAGTCACTTTCTCAAATCTAAACATGTAGGTTATGCTTTTGGGGAAAAAAGTCATCTCCCATTCCTCACTTTATTTGGCAGATATTTCATTGATGTTTTCTTCTTTTCATTGTTTGTGATGAAAAATTACTTGGCAAGTCATATATTAATTTATTTTGCTTTATTTTTGCCTCATGGGTGTGATATATGTTCATGATTATGAGTATAGGCACATGTGTGTGTGAGTGCAAATGCACATGTATGCATGTGCATGGAGAGGACAGAGATCAATGTCAGATGATTTCCTCAACTGTTCTCCATTATGGGTTTTTTTTGGTAACTTCCATAAAAAAGTATACCATAATCATATTCATGTCCCACAACCCTCCTCTTTCCTGCACCCTAATCCTCCCTCCACAGAATCTCCACATTTCAATACATATAATAACCTAGGTGATATATATATATATATATATATATATATATATATATATATATATATATATATATCAATACATATATTAAATAATTATTTATTTATATGTAATTATTTATTTATTTAATTCTTTATATAATTTATTAAATAATAAATGCATTTTAATACATATATAACCTAGGTGATATATATTATATGCATATTATATATATATCACTATATTATATATATTATATATCACCTAGGTTATTATATATTATATATATGTATATATATATATATATATATATATATATATATATATCACCTAGGTTATTATAGCTTTTTGAGGCAAGGTCTTTCTTGACTTTTACAGCTAACCTGTTAGGCTAGATGAACTAGCCAGCAAGACTTAGGGATCTGCCCCTCTCTTCTTCTTAAGGACTGAGATTACAGGCATGTGCCACCATGTCTGGCATATTATGTAGGGACTAGGGATCTGACGTCAGGTCCCCATGCATGCACAGAGCATTTACTCTCGTTAATCTACATATTAATTTCTTATGTATAATATGTTTTGTGTCAATATGCTTTAACAATTTCTTTCTGTTAACATGATCAAATTTCACAAAACTACTAAAATAATAGGCTATAACTAAGTCACTTGGAGATTGTTAGATCTTTTGAATTTTGCCATTGTGTCTTCCTCAGTGAGTCTGGAGCTGTGCAGCGTCCAGATATTACTATTTTCTATTGCTGATTCAAGCCGGTCTTCAATCTTGTCCTCAGTATTTCATAAATTACTAGTTTTTCCAGATATTCTGAGGGAAACAGCTAGTGTCCGTGGTCTTGTTTAAGCATATGTGTAAATGCTGCTCTAGTTTTTGCTAGGTTGCTTGGTTGCTTAGTTTTTGGTATGGCCATGTCTCTGTCCCCAGGCACTGTCCATCCCGTACGCATGTGCTAATTAGTTCCTGAGTTGAAAGATTAGGAGGACGTGTGAATGTCTCCCAAGTGCTCTCTCAGTGATGTTCTCTCCTCTCTGGCCATCGTGTGACCTTTAGCTGCTGTCCTTCTGCAGACTCTTTGCTGGCTTCCTCTCAGTTATCACTTTACAGTAAGCCTAGACACTCTTTCAAGACAATAAATTGAGCTCATCTTCATTCTCACTTACCCTTCCTTTCTTGACCAATATCCAGAGTTAGGAATGCAGAAGAAAGAAACCTTGTTATTGGTGGCAAAGGAAAAAAAAAATGGAACCATAGCTTAAATGATTAACAATGAAAATCCATAAAGAATATCACTTTGCTTCCTTCCTATTGTTCATGTGGAGGAGAAGCCATTAGGAAAGCATGCCTTGGCATTCTCCATGCCTGGTCACCTCCACAAAGCAGAGGACTACTTCACTTGATGGTGAACTTAGTTGCAGGAATCCAAGCTTCTTTTTTTTTTTTTTTTTATTGTTTTTTATTGACTTTTATACTTACATACAAAAAAAAAAAAAAAACCACTTGATATTTCCCTTCCCTTCCCTCATTCCACTTTAGAACTCAAGTCTCCATCATATCCTTTCCCTCTCTCCATTAGTCTCTCTTTTAATTTGATGTCATCATCTTTTTCTTCTATTTTGAGGGTTTTGCAAAGGTATTGGTAGGCACTGCAAGGTCATGGATATCGAGGCCAGGTTCTGCACTGTTCCTCTGAGATTACCTTCAGAGAAAAACCATATTCTAGTACCCTACATGATGAGAGCTTGAGAGGGGGATGGTCTCTGGCCATCACTACATGTTGTATTAGGAACATCCTGTTTATTCTTTGCCTCACTTCATTGATTTTTCTTCTCAATTTATCTTAAAGGTTCATAAAATAGAGTAACAATATTCTGTACTGGAAAGATTATGAAAACACATCACATTTTGTGAAAAATGTAGGAAAAGGGAAACTTGACAGAGTTTGCCATGCCTTGCCTCTCTAATACCTAATGCTGAAGGACTTCATAGCTGCCTAGAAGCCTCTGAGGTAAGGGTTACTAATTAAAATATTTTCCAACTTCTTGAGAAGGGTCACATTTTACATATTTATTTTAATGTCTGGCCTGAGATCATTCTATGGTTTAGAGAGCTCAAAGTTGTTGAGTAAAAAAAAAAAAAAAAAAAAAAAAAAAAAAAGTCATTTTTTACAGTGGGCAATAAGAAATTCTCATATCACTACATGATTATTAAGAGACCATTTCAAAAAATGGGGTAGAGAAGACAGAAGAGACAATGTGTGGAAATCCAAGCAGGAATGTAGAGGGATGAAAATGTATTTCCCAAGCCAATATTCTTATTTTCAGACATAGAGAACCAGGTGGTACAAGAATTTTTTTTAAAGCATAATAACAACAACAATAGTGTTCACCCAATCTCCATTCCCTGACCCCAGCTCTTCTGGTGGTTGGATTGAAAACAAGCTGCTAATTCTGGTCAATGATACATGAGTAGAGGGATTATCTCCCTTTATACCAAGTCACTGAAACATCAGTGGGTGATTCTCCATATTTATGTTTTTGCCCCTAAATATGAAAGACATCTACTTATTTACTAATCATAAATAACCCAGGTGGGGTTCTTCTGAGTCTCTAGGTCTCTGAGCGATTCTGTGAATCCAAATACCCACCAACCCCTGTAGAAAATGCATACAGTACAGCAATTTTTTTTTTTTTTTACATTCACACTTTGGATATCTTTCATGCCACAGCATACATTAATCTAATCTGACAAATAGGCCCCAAATGTAAAGAGAGGTATCACACCAAGTAAGAAATATACATTGGAGACAAGAAAAGGAAGAATCAAACTCCTTGGATTCATGCTTCATATTGGAGTTAAAGTTGACATAGAATTCCAGAAAGCTTTGTGGATATTGCCTATCTATACCTAATATTATTTTAATAATCATTAATAAAAGTTTGAGGAAATTAAAGGAATGTTATATAAATTTAGCAATCAGCAAAAACTGGCTTTGAACGCTACTATATTATTCCCCCAATTATGTATTAATAATCAAAACTTTTATAATGTAACAAAAGGTTCATTTTATAAGAAATGTTTTAATCAAATTGCTTTGTTTTCCTTAAACATTAATGTGACCATCTTTGCAAATTATGGTTAAATACCAATTCCTCTGGAGCTCTCTAAAGTTAAGCTTTTGCAAAAATTATGACCATTTTCTTCTTTTCAGAAAGGTCTCCAATGCTTCCAGTTATTGCTGCCCTAGAAAACTAGGGAGAAAGTGCTATTTTTACTTGATTTGAAAACTGTACTAACATAGAATACTAACGTTGTCAGTCCTCATTTCTTTTTTATTTATTTATTTGAGACAGAGGGAGGAGGAGAGAGAGAAATAAAGGGGGGATGGGAAATGGTTGTGCCAGGGCAGTTAGGCACGGCAAATGAACTCCAAACGCATGTGCCACCTGTGCATCTGGCTTTATGTGAGTACTGGGGAATTTTGCCTGGGTCCTTAGGCTTTGCAGCAAATGCCATAACTGCTGGGCCATGTCTCCAGCCCAGTTCTCATTTCTCTGTGAAGAAAAATTACAAGTTGAGCTCTGAGGTTTTAATGAGCTCACTTTAAGAGTAGCTTAAAGCACTTAGAACACTACACTCTAATAATTTAAAGGTGTATATGACATTATCTCTAAGATTTATTAATTATGAAATTATCTACTAATCAATAGAAAAATACAGGGATCGTAAATATTCTTTGTAGTAATAAATCACACAAACTAGCTAGTAAAAGTCGTTAGTTTCCATCTCTCTCTTTTTTTAATAAATTATTTGAGAGCGACAGAGAGATAGAGCGAGAGAAACAGAGATAGAGAGGAAGAGGCAGAGAGAGAATGGGCACTCCTGTGGCCTCTAAGCTGCTGTGAACGAATTCCAGACATGTGCGCCCTTGTGGGCATTGTGTGCTTGCGTCACTACGTTTGGTGGACTTGGAGATCTAGCAGGCGTTCGTAGGCTTGGCAGGCTGGCCACCTTAACTGCTAAGCCATCTCTCCAGCCCAGTTTCCATCTCTTGATTGCCTTAAAGGAGACAACAGTGAATACACATGAGAGGTAATTACCACAGGATTAAAGTAGTCAACAAAACTAGTTGAGTCTCTATTTCCTGTCACAGAAGTACACCACAAGGAAATTAAATCCTCAGATATCATTTAATCTTCTCTGTCCTTTTCTAGATTCTTCTTACAAAGCTTCAGGGAACTAGTCTTTCAGGCCATAATCTGCCATGTTAAGACAATACTGTGGGACATAACTAGTCCACATAGAGTTTGAGGATGCTGATCTCTTGGGCAAAGGCCACAAATCAGTGCACAAGTGTTTGGTGCTACATTCTAGAAACACACTGGTGATACCACCTGCCTGCTATCCTGCTTCCATAACCATTGTAGTAAGCCTGGCAATGCTATCAACTTGGTATCTTGAAATTGAATTTTGCTTTTAACATCCTGCTCAGTTACAAATTAAACCATTCATTCATCCCATAAGCATTTTAGTTCACACACACACATACACACACACACACACACACACACACACAGTTATTATAAACACTTCTCACAGCACCCTGTTCTGAGCTTATTAATTTAAGCAACCAAACTAAAAAACAAATGTCTCAGATCAACAGCTCATTGTGAAAGTTAACCCTGTGCTGGTACTGGGAGTTATAAGTCAGCGCCTAGGAAGGTGAGGGGAGAAATATATATATATATATATAAAAAAGAAAAGTGAGTATAGGAAGGAGATGGAGAGAGAGAGAGAGAGAGAGAGAGAGAGAAGAGAGAGAGCAAAGCAGGAAAAAATTAAGGTTGTTCTTCATGATGTTCTCTCCAGTTTCCTGTGGTTCAGGTGTTCCCTCTGTGGACCTGCTGAAGGATCAATGTTTTAGCCTGTTGTTCAGAATAAAGGGTTTTATAGTATCATTTCCTTTTGGGTCCCTATTTGTATGCACCCACCCTTGTCCTCCCTCCCAACCTCTTGCTCCCTCCCACTCTTACCCTCCCTCCATCCCACCCTCCCTATTGTCTGGTCCTCAGAGTGCTTATTAGGCTTGGCAGCATCTCAGGTGGATTCAGGTTAGGAGCGACAGATAAACGAGACCATGCAACAATTATCTTTTTGTGATTGGGTGAGCTCACTGAGGATGATCTGTTCCATGTTTGACCATTTTTTTTTTCCGAATTTCATTATTTCATCTTTCCTTACTGCTACATAGAATTCCATAGTATAGATACCATTGGGATCTCATG
Organism: Orientallactaga sibirica; assembly: GCA_036365145.1. Lineage (NCBI taxonomy): Eukaryota > Metazoa > Chordata > Mammalia > Rodentia > Dipodidae > Orientallactaga > Orientallactaga sibirica. The sequence goes on along the minus strand of JAEOAD010000010.1, from coordinate 13,421,563 downwards.
AAGCTGAAAAGCTTTTTCACTGACAAATATACTATAACCAAAGTTTTTTTTTATTTTTTTTTTTTTTTTTTGAGGTAGGGTCTTTTTCTAGCCTAGGCTGACCTCAACATCACTGCAATCCTCCTTCCTCTGCATCCCAAGTGCTGGAATTAAGGGAGAAGGGAGTGCACCACCAAGCCCTGCTCATGTTTTTTTTTTTTTTTTTCTAAAAGTCTTGATAATCTTGCCAGACTTCCTGTGAAGGAATGCAATGCAAAGGAAAGGGTAAAGGTGATGCAGAAAGACTGTAATGAAGAGGAAAGCAGTTTAGAAGGGCTCTAACATTCAGCTTCCTCAGGATATAGAAGGTTGTCTATAGCCTGAAAATTGTCAATATTATAAAGGCATATCATGTGTTTGCACTTGAGACTAAGAACCTTCAGCCTCTAGCACATAGGTTCCAGACCAATGGAGAACCAGGACTCCTGGCATCACATGAGTTTGGTTGGGATTACGTTAGTGAGTGACATCCCAGGCTGTTAATAACATGGCTATCTCAAGAGATGCTCAGCTCACAGCTTGTGCTTTGAGATGCTTCATGTTGATTATACTGTCAAATTGGAAAGACCTCCCTGCTAAATCTCAAAGACATTTATATACTCTAACAAACAACAGTGTACTTATTTGCAAATGATCATGCAGTGATAGAAAGTACCTAGGACAAATTTGCTTCCTCTGAGCCAACTTCTAGAAGTTTAATTCCTTTTTTGGAAACTCATTTAATGTTCATTTAGAAAATTTTGTGCTAAATGTATCTCTTTGTTTTGGAGACAGGATGTCTTTTGTAGCCTAGGCTAGCATTGTATTTAAGATCCTCCTGCCTCAGCCTCCTATGTGCTGGGATTACAAGTTTGTGCCATCACTTCTGGAAAATATGTTTTTTGAACCTATCCTTCACATGCTTAAAACTTGCAACAAATATGCATTTTATACTTTAAGAATTATTTTATCTCCTACTAGTCAGATGGTTTGATTCAAAATCAATGTCTTAAGATGACTAAATATATGCTTCTGGAAATATAATAGAATTCAACATGGGAATTCAAATTAGCCTTGATAACTGAAACATACATTTGCCAACACATTTTAATTTAATTTTTAAGTAAGTTACCTCAAATTTGTCTAATAAAATGTTTGACTTATCAAAACTTTCATGATTTACTATAATTAAAAATGTTATTTATTGCACATATGTAGAAACATTGAGTATAAAATTTCATAAATTCAACATATTTAAGATAATTGATTTGATCTTTATTGTAATCTCTACTGATTTTATATTATTAATATATTTAGAACCTAGATGCTACAGGCAGAAGTTTTTAAGTGACAACTCTTGACATGGCCTAACAACATTGACTCTTTCCTGGCCATGGTCAAGCTTGTCTTAATGTCATGAGGTAAATCATTGTGAATTGTTCCAATGAAATAGTATATATGAATACTTTTATTTGCTGTATTGTTGAGACTATGTGAATAGTTTTCATGTTTGGTCAATCATAGATATAGATATTACTGATATCTATATAATATTTTGGGGCAATCATAGATATCACTGATTATATATAAATATATATATATTAAGATGTCCAAGTTTTTAATATCTAGTGGAAAATTAGGTATAATTCTTCTTTACTCAAATGAGTGCAAAAGGAATCAATATGCAAGTAGAAATTTTCCAACAAACAAAATGGAAATTGAGTCATTTATAATTGAATCAATTTTAATCTAAATATATAGGTTTGTTGATTTTAAAATAGTATTTTCACTATCAAATTCATTGTTTACCTTCATAATCATATGTCTTAGTTTTGTAGCACATGTCAGAGACACAAAATAATGACTTTTGATATTGTCTAAAGCATTTTCCATCAATTGTTTTCCATTGAATAAAAATAAGGTAATTGAGGATTATAAAAGCTGATATATTTTTGGCAAGTTCTATTTAAGCCACACAGCTTAGAAAATCACAGGGGAACTATGGATATTCTATTTGTGTCTGAATCTCTAAATAATAGAATACCACAGAGAAATAAAGCCACATTTTAGATAGGTGAATCAATAAAATATAGACTTTTTATCACAGTACATCATTCCAGTAATATAATTTTTGGTTATTCAAGTAAGATTGAATTTAAGAATTTCAAAGTAACGCATTTTAATATATAATCAGAAAATAAAGTACTGTATATTTTGACCTGGGAGGAATATGTTACCAGATTTTACAATAAAAAAACATATTTTAATGCTTAGACTGTTTTATCTTATCTTTGTAGAAAATGGGATTTTTGTAGAGCAGAGACACTAACACCAAGGAAGGCACAAGTTTCCCCAGAGCTTCCGCCCTTATGAGCTTGTTGTCATTTCTTTAAGAAACAACTACCGTTTACAGATGCTTCTATTTGTCTTAAAAGCATGAGGTTCTGATTATGTTTGCAGCCTTGGATAATATTTTGATGGATTTTATTATCTAATGTTATAATATATTAGGGAGAGATCTGCATGTGAAATTTAGAAAATAGGCATTTCACACACATCCTATCTGGTTTCATAGCAATTACCTGAATATTTCTACATTCTCATTAATAGTCTTCTTTGGTTCATGCTCTCAATTAACCTTTATAGTTTCTTTAATGCATAAAACATTTCACTTTCTATCATTTTCATTTTATCTGACTAATAACATTTCTCATCTCCATCTTTTGATGTCAAATCTAATTATTTTGAGATTACTACCATTCATTTGTAAAAACAGTGTTATAAGAGTTTTTTTCATTAACCTATAAAATTTATCTTAATATTGTTTATTGCTCAATATCTGTTATGTGCTGATTCTCTTTGTAAATGTGAGTGTTGTTATCAACTCCTTAGCTCAAATATTCTCCAAATAGGTTCTGATGTCACTAGTTAAGTCTTTGATCTGAGCAAGCTGAGAGGTGTTACACCTATTGATTTGCACAGTTTCTTATCCATATATATGGCTATAAATATAAAATCAAAATAATAAAGTTCTCAAGTATGGATATATATATATATATGGAAATTGGCAAAATAAATTAACAATATGAGCAGAGACCAAGTAAGTCACAGAATGTGGATTTTTGAGATTTTATATATATATATATATATATATATATATATATATATATATATATATAATGTTAGTAGTTAGTTTTAAAGAATAATAAAACATTATTTGAGAACTGTACCTAAATCTTTGAGGTGAAGAGGATTGTCTCATTTGATTTTAATAAAAATGTTATGACATAGGCACAATAAATACTTACATTTTACAAGTAGAAAAACTCTACATGGTCTGTGTACACCAACACCACCCAATTACTTCTCAGAATTATTTCCTTATATTTAACTTCTCTCTTTGCCAATCACCCTATTTTTTTATTGAACATGGGTTGTGGAGGAGATTCTGGTTAGTGATGAGCCCAGGACTATGGTGCTGACCACCAAATGGAAACTGGACAAGGCTTTTTCCTAGTACTGTCTGTTTCCCAGGACAGGAAGTCTAGCTTGGGGTTAGGAGTAGAGGTTCCTACTTTCCCACCTGCCAGATGTGAAGCAACATGGAAACCCCTAGCACATGACATATCTTATAAAACTGGACAATGAAATTAGCCAAGGAAATTAACAATATAAGCAGGAGACAGAGCAGGTTACAGAATGGGCAACTCAGTGTTGAGGCACTGGACCAACTAATTCAGAAGCCCTCCCTACAATTATTAAAGAGTGCACTATATTGTTTAAGTAATTTGAATTAAAGTTTTGTTTTTTCTGGAATTTAGACATCTGAATAGATAAACATTTGTGGTATCATAACATATGATTATTTTCATCTCCCTGAATATTATACAGTGGCCCCAATAGCTTGTCTTGCTATAAAAGTAACTTATTAAGAAATATTGAAAACTTAAGAACATTTTGTAAAATACCCTACTATTCCTACTCCATCATACAAAAATCTAAATAGCTAATGGGAAGATGTATTCCAAGTAGAAATATGCAGAGTTTTCTTTGATGATGCTCAAGGACCTTTAGAGGAAAGGAAAGTAAGGAAAAGGAAACTGGCATTTTCTCTGTAAAAAGATTTCTTTTTTCTTGATTTTCTTTTTCTTTTTCGAGATAGGATCTCACTCTATCCCAGACTGACCTGGAATTCACTATGTACTCTCAGGGTGGCCTTGAACTCATGGCAGTCCTCCTACCTCTGCCTCCCGGTGCTGGAATTAAAGGTGTGCGCCACCACGCCCCACTATAAAAATAATTTTATTTATTTGTGTGCAATGGGAGGCACAGAGAGAGAGAGTGAATATGGAGAATGTGAATGAATGGGCATGCCAGGGCTTCTTGCTGCAAATGTACTCCAGATGAATGTGCCACTTTTGTTGTGCACGTGGTTTTGCATGGACACTGGGGAATTGAACTCAGGCTCGCAGACTCTGCAAGCATCTGTAGCTGCTGAGCCATATCTCCAGCTCTGAAAATTGGAATTTTCTCTACAGAATTATAAAGGTAGCAATAAGTACAGTGTTGCCAAAGTTTACACAGTAGCATTAACAAAAGCAAAAGGAACAAAATGTATTGGGTCAAATAATGTTTCAAGGCCATTTTTATGGCTTGGTATATAATTCTGTGTTTGAAAATATAGTACTGAAGAAAAATTCCTTTCAAAATGCATTTACTGAGAAGGGAAATCTTAAGAGTTTAATGATTCAGTTTCTTATGCCTTTGAACTAAAAACATATATAAGGAAAGGGACTGTTCTATTCTAAAATCTGCAGGAATTTTCATTAATCCTAAGGTCAAAGGGAAAGGAAAAATTCAGTGGTAGAAAAACATGCTATACACAAGGGAATAACATGTTTAAAAGTAAAATTTTAAAACCTCCCTCAGCCCATCAAAATAGATATTTTTTGCCTGTTTCTTTAAGAACTGATCAGTGCCTCTGTGTACTGGGAAAAACTTTGACACAAAAAGGTCAGCTAGCCATCCAACCATTATGTAAAACTGGAAAGATCAGTTGCCTTCAAATATACCATTAAAATAGTTTAAAAGCAGAATAGAATATTATTTATTATAATAAAATAATACATAAATAAACTTTTTGTACAAGCAATGTCAAGGGTCTGGATGAACAAAAATAAAACTTAAAAAAAAGATATGGGCTGGATAGGTGGCTTAGCAATTAAGGCAGTTGCCTGTGAAGCCTAAGGACCTATATTCAACTTTCCAGGTCCAACATAAACCAGACATACAAGGTGACACAAGTGCATAAGGTTGCACATGCATACAAGGTGGCACAAGTGTCTGGAGTTCAATTGCATTGGCTGGAATCCTTGGCAGGCCTATTCTTTATTTTCTTTGTTTCTCTCTCTCCCTCTTTCTCATTAAAAAAAAAAAAAAAAAAAAAAAAAAAAAAAAAAAAAAAAAAGATAAGAGCCGGGCGTGGTGGAGCACGCCTTTAATCCCAGCACTCAGGAGGCAGAGGTAGGAGGATCACCATGAGTTTGAGGCCACCCTGAGACTACATAGTGAGTTCCAGGTCAGCCTGAACTAGAGTGAGACCCTACCTTGAAAAATCAAAAAAAAAAAAAAAAAAAAAAAAAAGATAAATGTAGAATAAGGAATGATCATCTATGTCTGGATTAAAAGTTGAAATCACCAAAATGTAAGTTATTCTTCAGTATAAATTACACTCAAATATATTTGCAAATGACATGATTTTTATCTATTCTAATTGAGTGATATATCAAAGAATTGTCTATCAAACTTTATAACAAAAATTGCTTACAAATAGGTGTAGTGGTAGATGCCATTATTCCCACAACTTGGGAGGTAAAGGTAGGAGGATCATTGTGAGCTGAAGGGTATCCTACTACTACAGAGTGAGTTTCAGGTCAGCCTTAGCTATAGAATGAAACCCTACTCCAATAAATACATACATACATACATAAATAAATAAATAAATAAATAATAGAGAGAAAGAGAGAGAGAGAGAATGCAACATCAAAAAATAAAACTATTTGCAAATCTATTGTTGACAAACAATGTCTGCTTATAGAGTTGAGCATGGGATTCCCCCACCATCTCAATGCTTAGGAAGATAAGGTAAGAGAATCAAGCTCTCAGGACCAAAAGGAGTGATGTCATGCACTCTTGGCAAGTCTGGGATTCTCAAAAATCCACTTTTAAAGCAGAAGAACAAAATGTTGAATGCTAATATTTAATGAAAGTTACCACTTTCAAGCATGACTGCAGATTATAAATGAGTACAACTTATCTGAAAATCTACTTTCCCATATATTATGAATTTTAAGTATGACTGGTCTTTATTGCAACACAACATTTTGTAATTTCCTCCAAGGGAGGAAATCAGACAAGTTCCACTTCAATGTGAAGTGTTTTTTTTTTTTTAAGACATTTCTCAATTGGGATGTCAAAACTGAATGCTTTCTGCTCCAGTTTCCCAGAAAGTATGTGAATAATAGGGCCCACGATTTAAAGATAGATACAAGGGATAGAGAGATGGCATAGCTCTTAAGACCATTGCCTGCAAAGCCAAAGGACCCAAGCTCAATTTCCCAAGACACATGTAAGCCAGATGCATAAGGTCGCACATATTTCTGTAGTTTGTTTGCATTAGTTGAAGGCCCTGGTGTGCCCATTCTTTCTTTCTCCCCTTCCCCCTCTCTATTATTATTATTTTTAAATGTAGATGCAATACCCCTGGGTATATTTGGAAAAGAGGTTTTTAAAATGAAAAGAAGTAAAACTTAACAGATCTCTAATTTCTACTCAAATACTAGTTAGCAGGGATTTAAGAAAAGTGTTCCTGGAGATCAGAAGACGTGAGGAACTCTTTAGATATGCCTTACAAACAAATGTCAGGGACAAATTCTATTAGGAAAGCATTGTCTTGTTGCACATATCCTTGGCCTCCAGGCTTCCATCTTTAAGAAGTATCAAGAGTAAACACTGGAATATGAAGTTAAAAACCATCCAATTTTTATCTCCAACTACAGTCTTATAACATATAAAAGACTCAAGCTAGAGTTTGGAGAAGGTAATTAATTAATTAATGAATACACATGCTAGCATTTTAATTATCAAAGTGAATGGTTCTTCATTTGTAATTGAGTACAACATTTTGCTGTTTAAATGATTATCAAGCCATGGATTTGAGGCAGAGAATAAACTATTTTTTTTATTCAAAATTGGTCTAAAAGGAAGACAAAATTACTTTTACAATTTCATATTATGGATTAGTTAGTGTACATCATTGTAGCTTTATTATAAATATACAAAAAAATCAAGTTATATTTCATCAGGTAACATTGTTTATTCATTCTTAGAGGATCTGAAATTTTTATCCTTAAGTTTTAAAACATTTTAATATAGTGCTGTTATTTACTAATGGTGAAATGGTGAGATGGACTGACAATGATGATAAATCCGGGTTGAGGACATGAAGATTTTTATTTCATCATTCTCAATAGGTTCTCAAAGTCAAAATGTAACAATTGGTAAATGCATTTTTGAAATCTTCACTTCTTTCACACTTCTTTTCACTGTGGTAAAAGTAAACTGAAGCAAGGCAACACAGACAAGAAATGTATAATGTTGGAACACTATATCATAGAATATGTCCTTCACTAAAAGTTAGAAATGGCAATTTATCACAACACTTTAAGCATTTCTTTAAGAAAAATAAGCTGTTGATATATACATAAATTTAAAACAATCTCTACTGCACTCTTAACTTTACAAAGGTAAACGGGAAAGCTAAATTTTAAAACATGAGATATTAGTAAACTATAACTAAAATGAAGTGACTTTAAATAATATGGCATTTCAGTTTGCATCTTAATTGACAAAATCTTATCAAAATATCAAGAATAATTATAGAAATCATAAGTTAATTTGATTCAAAGTTGGTTATATTAAGATATACAGATTAACAAATGAAAATATAATAATGGCCACTTAAAAAGATAAGATTTTAAACTTAAGTGAAATCTTTCATTGTTCCAAAATGTCAGTAGTTTATAATACCTGCATCGTATGTGGCCTGACAGAAAAACCCCTAGGTCACAATCATAGCATCACCTGCATAGCAGCCTTAGACATTTGGGCTATGTGAAAAAAGCTATGTTACAAAATTGAGATTAGTCAGTCTAGCTTCATACCACAAAGCCGCATTCAGCCATATAACTAAGCTGCATAAACTTTCATGAAAAGAATGCTGCAGGCTTATCCAATATGTGACATTTTACAGTCTAATTCATATATGTTAATACACACCATAAAAAACAAATGCTTCTGGCTGGAGAGAGGGCTTAGTGGATAAGGCCTTTGCCTGCAAAGCCAAAGGACCCAGGTTCAACTCCCCAGGACCCAGGTAAACCAGAGGCACAAGGGGGCCCATGTGTCTGGAGTTTGTTTGCAGTGGCTGTAGGCACAGATTTCCCATTCTCCATCTGCCTCTTTCTCTCTCTTTCTCTCTCTCTCTCTCTCAAATAAATAAAAAAAAATACTTTTAAAAAATGCTTCCAAAAGTGAGTAAAAGACAAGTTGTGGGATGGTTGTTTTATATTTGAATATTGTAGGAGAGAAAATTCTAAGGTAGAATTTTGTGACTTTTTCCCCATTCTTGCTAAGTGTCTGAATTGACTCTTATTACTGATTACAAATAAGTAAAATAACATAACTATTTATTATAAGGGGAGATGTTAGAACTCCTTTCTGTGTGAGAATTCTATTTGTTAAGGTAGCAACCTTCAGAAGCATCTATTTTAAGGATGACAAAATGAGCAGAATCAAATTTCTGAACTTAATGACAATGCAAGTGTAGCTTTGTAGCAACCTGAGCAGAGACATCTGGTGAGACCACAGTGCATGTAATGTAAGCTCAGCTTCAGTGGTTCTGCCCAGTCCTCTTCGTGCTGTAATATAAATGAGGCAGGGTGCCACTCAAGCTAAGTAGAATTGTTCAACTGCCTTGAATATAAAGTATTGAATACAATGCTTGAGTAGGCAGGCTAGTTACATGTGAATTTGGATGCAGATTCCTAGTGAAAATGTTTCCGATAGCTTGCACTAGCAAATGATGTAAAGACTTCTTAAAGAAATGTTTATTTCCAGATAACACACAACTGTGTTTATAGTACAATAACTTCAAGCATGATCACTCTTTATCCATTACTTTCCGTCAATCCACTGGAGTTGGTGGTCTGAAGGCCATGAAAACCAGTACAATTAAAAAATAATGTAGAATACACACACACACACACACACACACACACACACACACACACATCCAGTATATATTCAGTATGAATCAGACAGACCTGTTTACACATATTTGCATGCATGCTTTAACACAAATTTAAGTATAAAGTCCTTGTGAAGGAAAAAGCCTGGGATATGGTAAAAATGCTACTATACTTGTGATGGTTAAGGTGTTGTCAACTTGATCTGTTTAGTAATTCACGAAATCCTTTTGGGTGGGTCCCTGAGGTTGCTTCCAGGAAGGATTAACTGAAGGGAAGATCTTCCCTGAGAGTGAGCCCTGTCCCAGAGCAGGCAGTCCCCTCTCAGAAGGGGACTTTATATAAGGGATCTCTGGGTGAAAAGAGCTCCTTCCTTCCACTTGGTTCACAGAGCTGCTTGCTGCCTTCCTGTGTGGATTGAAGAACAGCCTGTACTGAAGACCAGTGCTGACTGAAGACCAGCGGCTCCTCGGGAAGCCTCCAGGCCTTCAGTGCCGGATTGGGACTGCTGAGGCATCGGGCAACATGGACTGATCAGCTACCCGGTTCCTTGATTCTTGGGCCTGCACCTGCTATTGGACTACCATAAGCTAATCCAATAAATTCCCTTTGTAATATAATTCATTCTAGTAGTTCTATTCCTCTAGAGAACCCTGACTAATACAATACTTTAAATATTATTACTTGAATATATAGTGTTTCTTTATGTCTCATCTTCTTCCTCATCAGTAGAACTGTAAAAGTTTTTGAGGCACTGCTAAATTTGAATTCTTCTCACTCCTCTCCTTCTCTAATTGGTATTCCTTTCCCAAGCCAAGAAACCACTAAGCTGACCATCAGTTGATAAGAAGAGTTAATGCACTGATAGGAAAAGCTGAAGTACCATTTCCTGCCTTTACTCTAGTAGATAATTGTATGGACATTATTCTACTACTGACTAAATTGTAGTTTAAAATGGTGGTTCTGGAGAGAGTTTGGCTAACTCATTCATAATACCATTCATCCTGTCAGTGCTGACAGACATGAACAGGTCTGATCTCAGAGTCTACCACCTAGCCAACATAGGATGGGAAACTCTTAGAAGGCTGATCAGCATAATAACTGTCTTTCAGTGCCTTTTGGAGGAATGGCACCCTTCTGTTGGAGTGTTTTTTGTTTGTTTGTTTGTTTTTGGTTTTGGTTTGGAGTCATCAGACTTAGTCCTAGTGAGGAAGATGATAGAAAAACAAAATGATACTTTAAAGGAAACAAACTCAACTTAAAGCGAGGAAACCCATAAAAATTAAAAGTTAAACCCATAAAAATTAAAGCATTTTGAAATAAAGACAGAGGGGAATACATCTGCTAAAATGAAAATAGCATTTAAAAAACATGAAAGAAGTCACCACAGTTATAACATAGAACTAAAGCATGAATATATTTGTATGAGGTAATGGCAATGAAAGTGAAGAGGAAGAATTTTATGGGGTTGGATATATAACTTCTCTAGCATGAACTAAGCCCTGAATTCTGTGGTGTGAAGTACATGCCTGCAATTTTAGCACAAATGATCAGAAGTTCAGCTATATATGGAAGCCAATCAGGGCTGCATGAGATGTTGTCTTAAAGAAACAAAAAAAAAAAAAAAAAAAAAAATATTCCAATACAGATAAAAAGAATTCAAAGAAGAGGAGAAAGCTCTTCAGGTGTATCTTAGTAGAGAGGTCAGGCCTAGCATGCATGAGGATGAGGTGCTAGGATGGATCCCCAACATCTCCTTAAAGGAGAGGAGAGATGAGAGAATGAGAGAAAGAAAGAGAGAAATAAATTTAAAAAAAAAAATATATTTGGGAAATAAAGTAAATCTAATATAAAATCAACATGGATTGCAAAATGCACAAAGTCAACAGATGTAGTAATACAATTTAATTTAGCTTAAAATATTTCTAGGGGCTGGGTAGATGGCTCAGTGGTTAAACAAATTTGCTTGCTAATTCTGCCAGTTCGGGTTTGAAACTCCAGTATCCATGCATGTAAAGGCAGATACACAAAGTGGCATATCCTTCTGGAGTTCATTTGCAACAGCAGAAGTCCCTGGCATATGCATTCTCTAAATAAATAAATAAATAAATAAATAAATAAATAAATAAATAAATAAAATATATCTAGGATGAAAAAAAAAACCAAAACATGTAAATCCAAGGAATTTAATGGTTCACAAAGCCTTAGGAGTGTTTTGTATGAAAAATAGATATACAGAGGAGTAGCCTAGCACTCCTCATCATTTAAATAAAGTAAAACCTCTACAAGATTTCAGATACAAATAAAAATTAACTTATAGAAAAAAAAGTACAGTTGTTTCTACCATAGATAATACACAGACAGTAGAAGACATAGTGAATGTGATTGCATTTTGCCAGTTGCAGAGGACACTATGACTCCATCATCCTCTAATTAGATATGATGGTATATACATAAGTGGGCAAAATGAAAGTAATTGCATGTGGGAAAACTGAAATCTATGAACAAGCTCCATCACAGAAAATTTTTAAGGAAATAGTATAATGACAAAAAAATTCAATCACAATAGTGACCTCAAGATAAAAAAAGAAAGAGGGAAAACATTTTAGACAATTTAATATATGTACTCAATGTTAGTCATAGAAAAGTTAAAATAGAAATTCTGATATGATTATGATGAGGATGAGGATGATGAAGGAAACAAGCACACTACTATTTCTCTGCTAAATCTGGCCTGTGTGTATCTGATGGTAGTCAATGTGTCCACGTTTCACTGACCTCATGATAAAAGGATGGGGGAAGAGAAGTAAACAACTTGTGAATAATCTATAAAAATGCTATAAAAATCTATAAAATAAAATCTATAAAATAATCTATAAAATGCTACAAATATTTGAGGTAGGAAGATTAAATGGGTAGAATGTAACCAGAGCTTCTGGATGAGGAAATAATTATTCTTTCTTTCCACATAGTAGATCAAGTACAGGTAGATTTTAAGCAATTTCAGGCAAATAAAATGCAAACTGAATAAAAGAAGAAAAATATAATAGAATTTCCATCTCTAAAATGATACAAGGTTAAATAAATACCAAGTATATAAGATAAATAAAACAATGAAACAGAGAAACAGGTAAATAAAATGCATACCTATAACAGTAGAAAATAAAGGAATAAAATCAACCAAGATTCCACTATGAAAGTAAGCCAGAGGAAATTTATTTGGAGAAGATAAAAGCTATCATACTAAATAATACACCTCATCCACTTCTGTATTGCTATCAATGAACAAATCAAAATCAAATAAATAAGCATTGAAAATTGAGAGATAACCAAGTAGTTTAACAGATGAAATTCTAACAAAAGCAAGAGTTGTACAGGGAAGGTTAGCATGTGAAAATGGAGAAAGACAGTTTAAAGGCATCAGAAGATAAAGAGGAATTGAATGTAATGAAACTACCTATACTTCAGAAATGTAATATTATCCTTGATAATAAATGTATTATAAAACAAAAAATACAGGGCTGGAGAGATGGGTTAGCAGTTAAGGTGCTTGCCTGCAAAGCCTAAGGACCTAGGTCCAATTCCCCAGTACCCACATGTTGTAGTTTGAATAAACATCACCCAATATTTATTCAAACTTATAAGTTATATATTCAGTTGCCTGGGTGGAGGAGGTGTCACTATGGGTAGATCTTAGAGTCCAACCCTAAGGTGTTGGGGCAAGTGTGGAATTTCTAGCTAACGATATTCTAGCCTGACCTTTGCCTGGAGTCCCTGAAGGGTGCTTGCTTTCCTTGGTGGGTTTCTCTCTGCTTGAATTTGGGAAATGGGGACCAACTTCTTCCATTCTAGAACTTCCTCTGCATCTGTTAGCTTCAAATAGATCCTTTATTCCTCTCATAAATTGTGTCTGGTTTGGAAGTTCATCCCAGCAAAGTGTGGCTGTCTACTGGACCACATAAGCCAGATACACAAGGTGCTGCATGTGTTCATTTGTAGTGGCTAGAGGTCCTGTCATGCCCATTCTCTCTATCTGCCTCTCTCTCTCTCTTTTCTCAAATAAGTAAGTAAATAAATATTTTTTAAATAAAAATACAGACATAAAACAAAGAACTCAACAGAAGGAAATATTAAAATTGCAATGAGACTGTTCAATTCTTTTGGGGATCTAATAGGTTAAATATAAGAACATCTAAGATTTGAATGATGCAATTAAGAAATAAATTACTCTTTATATATAAACTATAAACCTCTTTAAGCAGATCATATTTTTTCTGAGTCCAAGTAATACATAGAAAACTCAGAAATTTGTTCACAATAGAACTTGAATAATAGCTTATTTGAAAGTTATCCAAAACAGGATAAAGTAGAATATATGATCAATATGTTTTATACCTTGAACAATATATATATTATCTATTACCATCTATTACTATATGTACATATATATGGTAAACAATAGATTGATGACAGCTAACCACACCTCACCAGGGCCCCAGCTGAAACCATAGTACAACACAGGGGAAGGGCAAGAGTTCAGCGTTCATGGCAATCACGACACCAGAAAAAGGCTGAAGGAGATAAACACAGAGAACATCCAACTCCAACTAAGCCAGATATCCAGAGACACAGAGGCTCCCAAAACCTCATCACTGAAGCAGAATTAAAATGACCCCAATGTGGCTCAGGGAAACTCGCTGAAGAGGGGGCGGAAAGATTGTTAGAGTCACAAGTTGGGGCATTATGCACAGAGACTGGGGCCTACTCCCCAGAACTCTTGACTAACCTCACAATGCACGACCCACATTCCCCATTGATGAGGGTCCCTTTGAAAGTGGGAGGACAAGGAGGAGGACAATGGATCCAATACTATGAATGTAAAATAAGAATAATATAAGTAAAAAAATATATATTTAAATTAAAAAAGTAGAAAATAGTAAGGTAGGTGCAGAATAACTAATTCCCACTACTACCTCTAAATTATAGTAGAAGCCCAACAGCCTCATTAAAAATTTAAATATCAATGACAAAGAAACAAATAAAACCATAATAAAAGAACAATATTACCTACAAATAGTTGAAAATCTATAAATACAAAGATAAAATGTTATACATCATCAAACTGAATCCATTCTTTCCAGGTCAAGCATGTTTCACAAATAAAGACCAATTCCATAACAAGTCATATAAAGAAGCTACTACATGACACCGGGAAGTTAGAATAAAATACAAACAAAATTAAAATTTCATTAAATATAATTGGTAAACTTGACATACATGTAAAGTAAAAATGTTGAAATACATAGAAATATCAACTTCTTTAAAAAAAAAAGCCAATCCCCCAAACCAGAAACCACATAGAAGAGCTGATGAAAAACAACAAAGCACATTTAAACTGATACTATTTAAATAAAGCTGCCTACTGTCATTTACCATCACTCATCGCTCACTTAACCTTTTATCAAATAAAATTATAAACAGGAAACTAAATTCTGGAAATCTGAGAAAGAAATAAAATTGCAGTTTTGTTGTGATTAATAATGTTATGTTCTTAAGTGCCTCAAAGCCTTGTAATATTCTTTTGTAATTAACTCAGTAAAGAATGCCATTTAATATGAGGTAAATATAATTTAAAAAACAGCAGCTTTTCTCTAAACTAGAAATAAACAATAATACAAAACAAAATGTGAATAGTATGAAAGTCATAAATATGAAGTAATTAAAATGAGGACAGAGTAACAATATAATAAAATGAAAGACCCATCACATGTTTAGTTTCCAAAATATTAACATATACATAAATGCAACTGTAATTTCAATTTCAATAGTTTTTTAACTTTAATAGTGGCAAAATAATTTTACTCTTAACATGAAATAATAAATACTGAAACTATTCTGCAAGTATATTAAAAAATATAGAGGAGATAAAGAGATGGCTTAGCTAAAGAGATGGCTTAATTTGCCTGTGAAGCATAATGACCCATGTTGCACTCTCCAGATCCCACATAAGCCACATGCACAAGGTGACTCAAGCACTCAAATTTGCACATACACACAAGGTGATGCACACTTCTGGGGTTCAATTGCAGTGGCTAAGGCCATAGCATGCCAATTCTCCCCGCACCCCCCTCTCTCTCTCTCTCTGTATCTCACTCTCTCTCCTAAAAAATGAAAATGAAAAAAATGTATAAAGAAAGAAGATGCTGTAAGGAAGGTAGCTTTTAATGGTTAGGAATACAATTTAAAAACAAATGCTCATATTGAAGAGTACTTGATATATGATATGTGTCTTAAAAAATACTTGTAGCAAAATTGTCTAGTTATCTGGGGGGCAAGTTGAGTTCAATTCTCATAATGTGGCAAACAGCTTTAATACTAAACTATATGAATTATAAATTAGATATGCAAGGTTATACACAGACATAAATCACTTTTTTGGTGCTAAGGGCCAAAACCAGGGCCTTGAATTGGCTAGGCAAGCACTCTGTCACTGAGCTAAATTCCCAGCTTTCAATCACATTTTTTTAAGAGAGATAATAGAAGTGTAGAAAAAGGACTGGAGAGATGGCTCAGGGATGAAGTGTGCTGCCTGTGCAATCCTGAAGGCCTGAAGTGGCCTGAGACCAATGAAGTTTGAATCTCCAGATCCCTTATAAAGACCTTTGCATGACCACATGTGCCTATAACCCCAGTCCCTTAGGGGAATAGAGACCCAGAAATCACTGGAAAGTGTTAAATAAAAAAAAATGGCAAGTTGCAGGATCAGTAAGAAACTGGTTCAAACTACTGTATGTAAATGACCCCACTGCAGGCAAGCACATGGGAAGACATAAGGAAACATACCCATGAATACACCACACACACACACACACACACACACACACACACACAGGCAAAAAAATAAATGTTCAGGAAAAGTCTGCATGAATCTGTCTTTTTCACCCACAGTCTTCCAAATCCATTAAGTTTCCAAAAATCTTTATGGAATTATCAAGTAGACAAATATGTGATGGCACATACTAACTACACATCTGGATTAGATGGAACAAAATAGAGGAAAAGGGAAAAGATAGAAAAAGAGAAAAGAATGTGTTAACACAACTACTTCTTTAAGTTGCAGATTCCATATTATGTGTTCAAATTTTCAAATTGAACATTGTGTATATATTGATATGAAAATATAATAAATTATTAATAATATATTATAATTCATTTGTGGTTTTTCATTACTACATAAAAGTAATCATAAATAGCTTAAGTCTATTAAAAATGAAATAAAATGCATGACTGTAAACTAAGATTTTAGTAGACATACTGATACTAAAATCTAAACTGAAGACACAAGATAAATTCTATACTCTCTTCAGGCTGCCTTGTGGGTGTTAATTTCAGACAAATCCCAAAGCAGATAATTAAATGTAAGTGTTTAGAAACATCACAAGGATAAAAGATGAATAAGGATTAAAAAAATGAAGATAGTAAAAAAATCTTTAAGATTTACTATTATATTATATATGTCTTTCTGAATGTGGATCATATATTATAGCTCTTTGAAAAATCCATTGCAACCAATTTGGCTCTTTAGCCTCCCTACCTCTCATTTCAAAAGAACTATTTAATAATATTCAGTCAAGAATCATGAAAATTTCTCTACAGGGAACAAACTATATAGTTCATAATATTAGTTGTAATTAAAATGAAGAGCTTTCAGGAATATACCATAAAAATGTTAGGTTCTTTGTTCCATTTTCAGTTTAATAAGAAAGGTATGATCTTCAATTCATACTTTCATTCAGTATGATATTTTAGTTTTTTATTTTTTATTTTTATTGACAACTTTTTAAATTGTAGACAATATCCCATGGTACTTCCCTCCCTCCCCCCACTTACCCCTTTGACACTTCACTCTCCATCATATCCCCTCACCCTGTTAATCAGGCTCTCTTTTCAGTTTGATGTCACATCTTTTCCTCCTATTAATTATGATGGTCTTGTGTAGGTAGTGTCAGGCACTGTGAGGTCATGGATTTCCATGGATATGATTTTTATTTCATACAGAAATAAGTTTTACTTATTTACATTTAGCTTTATTAAGGTAAAATTAGCAATAAAACTGTGCGTGTGTGTGTGTGTGTGTGGCTTTTGGTGTACAACACAATGTTTTGATGTAGACATACATTTGTAAATGAGTAAATACAACAAATTTACATAACATCTTGCATGCCTATTGTGTATTTGTGTGTGTGGTTAACAAAAATGTAGAAGTAACACTTGTAGCAATTTGTAACCTTACACTACTATTATCTTTATTAATATAATATAATAATACAAAAGAAGTTCGGTTTTTTCCTTCCTTAGAACAGATTTTATATCCTTTGAAGAACAGCTCCACTTATCCTTCAGGAACACCACCAGTCCTGGGCTCTGTGTTATTTTCCATAGATTAATTAAACAATTTTAGATAGAGAGAAGTAGGGCTGAGGATATGGCTCAGTTGTAGAATACTTGTTCCACATGAACTAAGTTATTGGTTCAATCCCCAGCAGCACATCAACCAGGCATGGTGACACACAAGTGCAATTCCAGCATATGGAAGATGGATATAGTAGAATGAGAAGTTCAAAGTAATCCTCAGATACACAAGACATTCAAGGCCAGCCTGGGCTACATGAGGTCCTATTTTGAAAAACAAACATGAAAAGAAACGGAAATTTGTTACAATAGTGGTTTTTTTTTTTTTTTTTTTTTTTTGGTTTTTCAGTGTAGGGTCTCACTCTGGCCCAGTTTGACTTGGAATTAACTATGTAGTCTCAGGGCAGTCCTCCAACCTCTGCCTCCCGAGTGCTGGGATTAAAGGCGTGCGCCACCACGCCCGGCTTGTTACAATAGTTTTTAACTCAATTGTATTTTGTGTGTGTGTGTGTGTGTGTGCATGGTATGCATGAATTTTGTATGCAGGTTTACATATGTGTGTATGCACATATATGTTTGTAGTTCAAGGCTAGAAGCTGACATCAGGTGTTTCCCTCAATTGCTCTCCACTTTAGTTACTGAGGAATGGTCTCTCAATTAAATGCAGAATTCTCAGATTTGACCTTTAGCTAGCCACCTTGGCCTAGGGCTCCTCTGTTTCTACCTTGTGAGTGCTCAGATTAAGATGACCCACCATGCTCAGTCTACATTAACATGGCTGTGGGGGGGTCAGAATGCTGATCCTAATGCTTATGCAATAAGTGTGTTACCAATTTTAACCTCAACTCCATAATGTCTTAAGTCTTAACACAACATGTATATTGTTTATGTTGACTAAACTCAAAATATAACAGCATCAAGATAGATAAGCCTTGGATCTCAGAGAGTTTAAGAGGAGAATCAAAATCAGAAACACAGAGATGGTTATGCTAGCCATAGTTCCTTTGAAAGAATAAAAAGGGTACTGTAATGAAATATTATAGGATCTGAGTCAATGTACTTCATTTAGCTTGGATGTTCAGAAATAATGATTATTCCAATGTGGTTCCTGGCCACCCTGGGGTTGCTGTGCATGGTCGGTTTCCCAGGGGCATCCAGACAACTGCAGAGCAGCGTCTTGAGTGGCCATGAGTGTGACAGGCAGAAACACCCAGAAGACTGTGTCGGAGGACAGCTCATTTATTTGCCAAGGGACTGGGCTTACAAGTGTTCATGTAGTGGCAGGAAGAGGTATGGGTCACAGGGGGATTGGCTGTGTGAAGGCTGCTGGCAATTACCTCATTAACATATAGGGACCTCCCAGGTGAGTGGTGAAAGATGGCCACAGGGAAATTGAAACCTAGGTTTTATCAGGACAGCCAGATGCTCCAGGCAGGGGAAGGAGTGGCACCACTCCTGCCAGTCTCGAGGAGAGGTTATTGGGGTCTGGGGCTGCTGCAACCTCCTATGGCTTGAGGCCCTTAGCCATGCCTGACAGCTCAGGCCTGTTTTAACCTCCAGTGGTTTGGGGTCCTTAACTGTGCCTGACATTCCAAGGGTCCCCTAGGGAATATCATACATAATACAATTGCTTTGTAGTATCATGAACATCATCTTGGTGTGCCACATTTAAATGGTATTATAGACAATTTAATTGACTACAATTCATTCTTAACAAATCTCTTAATCCCTTACTGAGAAAAATTAAATGTTTTGCAGTCAGGGACATGAAATATAGTGGTACAAATTACAATATTTTTTATGAGCTTCAAATTAATACAAGCAAAATGATCACTGGTAATCCACTCAATTAAATTTGACACCAAACAGTGATACTTTTCTAAAAATGTTTTATTGAATTAGCTTAAACTCCAAACAGAAAAAAATAAACATTTTAGATATATTTCTAATAACATATCATAATAATCCTAATAGTCAAATAGTTATTTTTATTTAGTTAAAATATTCATTTGGTTTGATTTGACTTCAATTAAAATTCCTACAACTAGAAAAAGTTCTGAATGATTTTGTTAAAAAAAAAATTCCATTTTGAGAGTACTGGGCATTGAACCCAGAATATCATGTGCACTTCTACTGAGCTACATCTTCAATACTCCTTATCATCATAGTTATTATTATTACTATCTTTTTAATTTTTAATTTATTTTATTTATATGAGAGAGAGAAAGAGGCAGAGAGAGAGACAGAGAGAGAGAATGGGCATGCCATGGCGTTCAGCCACTGCAAACAAACCCCAGACGCATGTGCTGCCTTGTGCATCTGGCTTACGTGTGTCCTGGAGAATCAAACCTGGGTCCTTTGGCTTTGCAGGCAAGTCCCTTAACCACTAAGCCATTTCTCAAGCCCTAATTGTTATTTTTTATTATTATTTATACCAAGACAGGGTCTCACTATATTGTCAAGGCTGGCATAGAATTTTCAATTCTCCTACTCCATTGCCTGAGTAACTAGGATTGCAGGCCTATACCACAAGACCCTGGCTGAATATATATTTCTTTAATTTAGATGTCATGCAGCATGGTCAAAAGAATTTATGTAGGAATAGCAGTAATACTCAAACTCATAAAGCTAGTTAGCAATAATCTAGGGTCTAGGGAGATGGCTCAGCAGTTAAAGGAGCTTGCCTGCAAAGCTTGCCTCTCCAGGTTCAATTCCTCATCTACCCATATAAAGCCAGATGAGAATTTCTTTGCAGTGGCAGGAGACCCTGGTTCATCGAATACACACATACCTGAAAATAAATACATAAAAATGAATTAATCATTTACCAAAGAAAACTCAAAGAATTTCTTCATCTATTTGTAACAAAATGAAACATATTTATAAATACACATTATATGTATTTCAGGGAAATCATCATATATTTCTGCCATCTCTGACTAAAAGTGTATTACCAGGACTGGAGAGATGGCTTAGTGGTTAAAGGCTCCTGCCTCAGAAGCCTATGAACACTGGTTCCAGTCTCCAGTCTCCAATTTCCAGGTCCCACATTTATCCAGATGCTAAGTGATGCAAGGGTGCAATGCGGCACCTGACCACAAGGGGCACATGCATCTGGAATTTGTTTGCAGCAGCTGAGAGGCTGCTGGCAAGCCCATCTCTGTCTGTCTTCCTCTCCCTCTCTCTGTCTCTCTCCAAATAAAATAAAATAAAATAAAATAAAATAAAATAAAATAAAATAAAATAAAATAAAATAAAATAAAATAAAATAAAATAAAATAAAATAAAATAAAATAAAATAAAAAGTATATTACCTAAAATATGAATATAGTTGATAAACACATTCCTATAAACAATTGTGCTACAATAACAAGAAAGAAATCCATCATCTATCAGTCGATCCATACATATTTATACACAGTTGCATGTAGTTCTTAGAATTTTACGTTCTAGGAAAAACAATCAGAAATGAGCTTAAAAAAACTGCTCTTGAGATTTCAATTTAGTCCAACTTCAGCAAATTGTTTCAAAATCTCTAAAAGTATTAATTTCCTTCACTTGAATATTATCATTTATATAAATGAACTCAAGAAAATTGTAAATGATAAAATATTACCATGTGAGAAAAATTTAAAATGCATAAATTAAATCATTACACTGTTTTTGTTAATCAGCAATCATTTTGAACTTAATTATAAGTATGGAAAGGCCTTCATGACTTGCCCCTCCTTAATCCATATAAGAATTGTGTGTGACTACATAGCCCAACTGTTGTGATCTATGATCTGGGAATTGAATCTTTCTTTACTGTTTTTCTAATTATCTGTTTGTATCTTTTGCTTTTTGACAATATAAACATATGGTTTTTAAATGAAGAATCTATCCTTAACTCTAAAAACAACAGATGCTTCTCAATGGTTAGTAAAGAGGAAAACCCTCTTCTTAGATACACGCATAGTCTTATTTCATTGACTAATGATGACAAAATACCATTATGTCAGCTGTCCTTGCCTATCTCAGCTCGCCCAGCCTGCTTCTGTAGAGCGATTTAGCATTTCCTTGTCTCACCCAATTAGATCTTTTGAGCATACACCCTGCCTGGGTTTTCCTAGCAGGCCAGAGGATTGGCTAGGACACCTGGGGTAGGTGTATCCAGGTGTGCTGTAGTGACTTCTGTATGTTCTCTGACCCATGGAAGGACAGTTGCACTCTCTCCAGAACTGTGGCAGCAACACTCTTGGGTCTTATATCCCACCCAGGGTTGCTAGGGTAGGAAGAGACATATTTTACCCTTTATTACTGTCTTCACTTTTAATCTTTTAAAGAAAACACTAGTCATAAGACAGGGTGAATGTGTCCCTGAATGTTAAAAAAAAAAAAAAAAAAAAAAAAAGGAAGGAAAATCTGCACCTGTTTTAAAATCCTTATTCACGATTTTTTTTCTAAGATACATGTTCTTTTAAGTGGCCTCCTGAGCTCCACATGGCATGTCTCCCTTCTGCCCAGTTTACTGTCCCCTCCTTAAGCCCACAGTTTTCTCCTTTCCCCACATCTTTGTGATATCTTAAAAAAAAAAATGTGGTATTTTAAAAAACTATTTTCTTGAATCTGAATCTGGAATTGCCAATTCTTCGGTTACTTTGCAGATACCAGCTCAGGGTTTGTAGTTCCAGAAAGCACCCCAGAACCCCAAATTTCTTCATTCAACAAGGAGTGGTGGAATTTGTACTACCAAAACTTTAAATCCTGTGTATTTGAAATTCTTGCTTTTCCCTTAATATACACATTTATTGATATAAACTTCCATCTTGAAATTACTATTTCTTCTTACAAATTAGGGTTGCTGAAGTTTTATACACCTTCTCTGGGAGTCTGGCATTGACCTGTATCCTCATGGACTGGGTAAGTGAAGATTTCTTCCTGCTGAGTCATTGGGCTGATGTCACTGCCTTCAAGATCACTAGTGAGTGTGTGGCAGTGACTGTTGCTGTGTACACAGTGGAACTCCTTGGTTTGTGGGTCTGTTCCCAGGAGCTCTGTGGACAAGAGATCTTGTCTGGTCCTTGGGTAAAATGGACTGCCTGTGAGACTCAGTACAACTGGGCATGGGCTGAGAATCCAATACATCGATTCCAGACAGCAGGCTTGTGACCATGTACACTAATAGTGTGAGTTAACTCTTACTGAAAGGTGAGCTCCTGCTGGTTCACTAGATGGATACTTGGTCTCACAACACAGCTGGCAGGAACTGGAGATTCTTTGTGCTTCTGAACACTGCTTTTTTTTCTTGAAAATAACCTGGCGTGTGTCCCTCAGCAATATAGTCTTGATTCTTTATTTGAATTACTAATACATACCTGATGTTGAATCCCATAAACATGCATATCACAAGTTATCCCTAAACTCACTTGATTAATAGTTTTGTTCTTGAAACAAACCCGAGGTAAAGAAAACACTAGTCATAAGATAGCTAGGGTGAATGGGCCCCTGAATGTAAAAAAAAAAAAAAAAAAAGGAAGGAAAATCTGCATTTGCTACAGATCAAAGGATGATCTGTGTACATATCTCTTGCCCACTTACCTAGGCCTGTTTGTCCATAAGCAACCTGGGTGCCTCTTGGGAGGGAGGTCTCTTACACCTGACTGGTCAAGCTTGGATCCCAGAACTTGGCTATCCTCTTCCTGAGACAAACCCAGCCCTAACCAATCAGATATCCCTCTGGTTCACCTGAGCTGCAAGGCAAGCCCAACACCATAAGGTTAAAAACACATGTGTGAGGGGAGGGCCTGCTCTCTGAGCTGCCTGACCACTTGGGAAGTAACAGCTGTTGGTGAGCTTGCCCTTTGCTTGGTCCAGGCCCAGATCCAGCCAGGCCTAGCAGAGGGGAGAACCCCCTAACACTTACTCTCCACATGGGCTTCTTACCCCCTCCAACTTAGCACCTGGCAGGAGATACTTGAACTTTCTTTTCTCTCTTTTCATGGTTTTCCCAGGTCCCCCACTCTTCCCTCAGTAAATATGATAATTTAATAATTATCTTTCTCAGTCTTTTTAGTTCAATTCTTTGATTAAAGTTAGAAGGGTTTGGGGTTCAAGGACTTTCATGAACCCTGAGCACCCGAATACAGTCATAATGAAAACAGGTGACGAATAGCCAGGCAGGAGAATGATGAGCAAAGCCATCCACTTGGCATACCCATTTCTTCCTGTGAATAGTCAGTTAGAGTTTATCTCTGGTAGAAATTAGAATAATGATGGATTTTTAAGATGAATAGTTGCATAATGAGGCATTTTATAAACAAAATCAATGCAGAATTGATACAAGAATAGAGTAAGAAATTAACACCTTTCCATGTTTAACACCTAACCATGTTTCTGCCTGGGTGTTAGGCTTCACAATAGACTTGAACAAACAATAAATTCAAAAAAACTATAACTTTTCCAAATCATATTTTAAAGAAATGCACAGTCAACAGTGCTTTTTTCTGTGTAGTTCACAGTCATTTTTAAAATATAGAAACATTTGTCCTGATGTAAAATATGAATCTGGGCTGGAGGGATGGCTTAGCGGTTAAGGCGTTTGCCTGCAAAGCCAAAGGACCCAGGTTTGATTCCCCAGGACCCACATTAGCCAGATGCACAAGGGGGTACGCACATCTGGAGTTCGTTTGCAGTGGCTGGAGGCCCTGGAGTGCCCATTCTTTCTCTCTCCCTCTTTCTCTGTCAAATAGATAGATAAGTAAAATATTTTAAAAATAAAATAAAATAAAATAAAATATGAATCAATCTTAAGGCTTGTGATTTCATTTCAGTATTTAATAATATTTCATAGACTGTTATTTAACATATGACTTACTTTGGCACCATTAATTTTCCTTGCCAAGACACTGATTATGTGAATGTTTAGAAACTTATTTTGATGGAAAAAAATAAAAAGTTAACAGAGCTACATCATTAGAGAAAAACTGATAACAAAAACTGGGATACCAGTTGATGGCTGGCAGACATCTAGCCACAAAGAAGGTGCTGTCAGAAGTCACTGTTTTGACTCATTTGGTGATGTACACTCTGGTTCCATAATTGTATTTCAAAGAGCTTTTCCTTTAACTGATGAGGTGTGAGTGAAGTAATCTATTGTCATAGCAGTTATTTAAAGTAGTATTTTATTAATTTTAACAACATATAAAAATATTTTTATGTTACCCTATCTATAAATGTGGATAGATGAATACATGAATAGGTGTATACATTTCTATATGTGAAATTCTGGGGCTCTTTCTAACCATAGTCTCAACCCAAATAACCAAAACATTTGTCTAAAGATGTTTCCTAACACCCAAACATTTGTCAGTCATTCCACCTTCAAAAGCTCATTTGCCTAATCATCCCCTTACTGAGGCATACTGAATACCTGCTTATATTTTAGGCACTATGCTGGTTGTCTGGATTACAAAAAGTAATAAAAATTAATAACAATTGCATGTTTACTCATGAGCTTAATGTGGTTCTTGGAGAGCAATACTGATGTCACAGCTTTGGAAGAATATGGTCCTAGAAGAAGAATATGGTCATAGAAGAAGCAGCAAACCCAATGAGCCCAAATCTGAATCCCATTAGCATGACCAACTCATTTTAATATGATGTCAGAGGACTTTAAAACATGTTTTTACACTTATGCTCCTTTAGTGGTTTTTTTTGTTTTGTTGTTTTTTGTTTGTTTTGTTTTGTTTTGTTTTGTTTTTAATTTTCGAGGTAGGGTCTCACTGTAGCCCAGGCTGACCTGGAATTCACTCTGTACTCTCAGGGTGGCCTTGAACTCACGGTGATCCTCCTACCTCTGCCTCCCAAGTGCTGAGATTAAAGTCGTGCACCACCACGCCAGGCTCCTTTAGTTTTAAAAGGATGGTAATGGGGCTGGAGAGATGGCTTAGTGGTTAAGGCACTTGCCTGCAAAGCCAAAGGACCTTGGTTCAATTTCCCAGTACCCATGTAAGACAGATGCACAAGGTGGCACATGCATCTGGTCTTCATTTGCAGTGACTGGAAGCCCTGGCACACTCACACACTCTCTCTCTCTCTCTCTCTCTCTCTCTCTCTCTCTCTCCCTCTTTCCCTCTCTCAAATAAATAAATAAAAATAAAATATTAAATAAATAAATAAAAAGTGGTAACAACATTTCCATTTCATTAAGTATTTACATAATCCACGTAAAACTCTTAGGTTAAATATGATACATACTAATATATTATATTATTGATGCAGTTTAGGGTGACAGAAATTTAAAGGCAGGAATGTCCATGAGTCTGCCTATGCAATCTCAATTTTGCTAAAGGTCAGGGAAGGATCTGGCTTCTCTTCTCGATATCTTTTATTTAAAGGAGTCCCCATAAACAGCCTTAGTCCCTCCCTAGAAAGGAGTTCTCTTATCCTAGAACTAAGATTCCTGGAATGATTGAACCTGAACAATAGCATTATGGCTGGTTAACTCAACCCCCACTCAGAATCTATAAATGACCCCAAGTTGGGTGTTGCATTCAGGTTCACATTGCTGGCAGAAATCACCCTACCAAGAGCAGCTTTTGGGAAAAAAAAATAAGATTTTGGCTTATAGGCCTGAGGGGAAGCTCCATGATGGCAGGGGGAAATTATGGCATGAGCAGAGGGTGGACATCACACCCTGGCCAACATAAGGTAGACAATAGCAACTAGAGAATGTGCCAAACACTGGCATGGGGAAACTGGCTATAACACGGACAAGCCGGTCCCCAACAATATACCACCTCCAGGAGGCTTTAATTTCCAATTGCTATCAGCTAGGGAGACTAGCATTCAGAACACCTAAGTTTATGGTGACACCTGAATCAAACCACCACATTGGGTCTATAGGTGGCTTTTAGCCCCCTCCTGCCTTCTCATGGGCAGGAGCTCTCTGTACTCTGAGCTTTAACCCAGAGTTAAAAAGCTTTCTATATTCTCACCTTTTCCCTTCTTTTTTTAAATATTTTATTTATTTTATTTATTTGAGAGAGAGAGATACAGAAATAGGCAGGTAGAGAGACAGAGAGAGAGAGAATGGGTGCACCAGGGCCTCCAGCCACTGCAAACGAATTCCAGATGCATGCACCCCCTTGTGCATCTGGCTTGCGTGGGTCCTGGAGAAGCAAGCCTCAAACCAGGGTCCTTAGGCTTCATAGGCAAGCATTTAACCGCTAAGCCATCTCTCCAGCCCGCTTCTTTTAATCTAATAAAATATGTCTAAACTTTTCCCTCTGGTCTGTGGACTTCAATTCTTTAAATCCATAGGAGAAGAATCCAGGGACTCATCAAAATTATCTGTGTGTTGGCATAGATTGGAGAATTCACAAAGAACCCTAAACTATATGCAGTACTAGTCATTTTGTTATCTACAAATATTTTGTCCAAGATTTGAACTCATACTGAAAAAGTATATAGATATTAATGGAATATTAGTGAATAATCCTATGATAATTATTAATCTCCAAAACTTCAGTTAACATATTTCTGATATATATTTCATGTAGTCATCAGGTATGTTCATATTTGCAACTTCATACCCTATCTGCTTTGGTGCTTGTTATTTAATACTAAGTAAAATGTAATCAAGATCAAAGATGGAATATTATATATCTACATCTGCTTATTACACAGAAACTCAAAATATGTTTGGTGGCAGCATATGTTAGAGTGACTACCAATCTGCAATGATAGTAATTTCATTGTTGGATGTTCTGCAGAGACCTGATCTATAATATATTTTATTAAAATGGATGAAGTTTAGTTTGCTCACAGTATAATATTTGGCTAATATTTTTATTGCATACCATCTGTGTGGGCAGTAAGGTTGTCTAATTACACATGAAATGTCACTGTTTTGAATAAGCATCTAATTGAGATTTAATCAGCTGGACTTTTACACTAATTAAATGCCAGCTGACTAATGAAAACATATTTTGATATTCAATAACTCTGTAAGAATAGGACCTGATTAGCTCAAAATTCTTTGCATTATACACAGAATGTATTCTCACGCATACATGCATGCTGAGTGATGTGGTGGGATCCAGATGCATTTAAATAGCATTAAAATAAATGTCACGCTGCTACTTAAGAAATAGCAAGCACTCTGTGTTTGGAAATGATTCTGATGTCTGGATCTCTTTGACCCTTCTTTATACTGTCAAAATGCAGAACATTGTTCTCTCCATAGCCAGGCATAGATTTAAATGTGCCTACTCCCACTGTGACGAATAATCAGTTCCATATATGCAAACCCAGAAGCAGTGCCAACTATCACTGCAATTGTAAGTATCCTAGGAGAGCAAACTCAAGCAGATGTTTTGAAAACAAAACAACTTGCTGAAATGTAGTTTCTCTCTCTCAAGAAAATTCACATAAAACAAACAATCTGCCCTCCCCATTTTTCTTCATTTCACATTCTACCGATTACCTCTTTACAAACCCACTTTATTTTCATTCTGGCAACATTTCACTCTTGCTACTCATTTCAGATTTATTAAAAAAAGTTGAATTTATGCATTCATGTTTTTATTTTACTTTATCATACTGTGTTTTAATTTTGATACATGGCCTCACCATGTAGCCCAGAATATCCACAGACTGTCTCCCTGCCTCTGCCCTCCAAATGTGAAGATTATACCTGAGCATCACAATTTAGTTGTCCAGTTCCTTTTGAGGGATGAGATTCCCTTTTCCCTGAAAGATGTTTTCATACCTGAGGATATAAGAAAAATCTGTTTATAAGAGAGGGAAGCTCTTATATGCCATTCTTTTATCACTTATATCAACAATAGTGATTGCTTTCCCCACTCGAGGCTGGTGTTTTCCTTTAGATTAAAGAGGAATCAAAGGATGGGGTCAAGAATTGGATAACCCCACACAGAATCAGTCCCAGACATTTCCTGGAATGGATCCAGCTCATTCATTCACCAGAACACTCTGTCTTCAGACAGCGCGAGGTAAAAACCTTCCTGAAAGTTTTCACCTCCAGTGTTGTCAATTCTTCCATCACCCTCAGCAACCTCAACTGCTCTTTATCTGTTCTCTCTCCAGGAACTGACACGCTGCCTATTAATTAAATGGTCTTTTATTTAAGTATTCAATCTTATCTCAAACCCCTCAGAGTGATTTTCTTTCTATATTCATGAGAAAGTGGTAAAGTTAGTTATTAGGCAAACATATCCATATGACAAAATGAATACATTAGTCAGTGAGATCCTGTTAATCAATAATCCACTTAGTCCAGGAAACTTATAAGAGTATAACTTTTAACCATTATCAGCTTCATATAAAAGCTAGGCAATCTGCAAGTTAATATCAGTATTCTCTTGTATGTGTGTGTGTGTGTGTGTGTGTGTGTGTGTGTGTGTGTGTGTGTTTTGTTGTTATTTTGTTTGATGTCTGTAGAATGGAATTTGGGGAATTGCACATCTACACTAGGTAATTTACCACTGAGATATATACCAGGCCAGATTCAATAAATTTAAGGTTATAATATGTTCCTCCTTACTTAACCTTTTAGATAATTATACTGTTAAATATATCCCTCTATATTTCTACATTATTGCAAAACGCTTTATTTATACATGAGACGGGTGTCCTCTCTATTGTGGAAGAGTTCATCTCATTTGGCATTATTTCATAATGTTAGATGTGTTATCTAAGCTATTTTAATTTTTATATTAATTTAGAATTATTATATCAATAATTGTCTTCTGATTTCCTAATAATATTGAAAATAAAGGTAAGGCTCAAGGCAACATGGCTCACAGTGACATAACATTGCTGCCACACATGCAAATGCATTTTAATTACTGTTTCTAAAGCATGCACACATTGACAACTCCCACAAAGAGATATAATTCATAATCTTTTATGGGAAACCATGTCAAAATAGTAATTGAATTTCCATATAAATTAATTTATAAATGACGTAGTTATTAAGATATATTCCATCAAATAGTCACCAGAAGTGAAATCTTAGCAATTTTGTTCTCAGGGTACCTTCTGGATGCCAGTCATCTTGGCTGGCTTTTGTTCCCTGATGGTGAAGCTTATTCTGCAAAAGGGTAATGTAGTCTGGCTAGCAATTTCATCCATGAGTTCTTTCAAAACTTTAGGGAAATTCCATCTGATCCTGAGGATTTATTTATATCCAATCTCCAGATTTTGTGTGGATTTTATTCCTTCTTAACTAATTCATTTTTCTTGATTTTTATGAATTAATCCTCATTTGTGGGAAACCATGCTAAAAAAACAAATTATGTTGGAATCCAAATAATATTTTTCAAAACAGACTAAACACTTTAATGACAAGTCAATGTTATGTTTTCTAATTTTGGAAATAGAGTCCTTATATATCTTAGATTGAAAAAGCACTCTCTTCTAATAGCAATATACATACAGGTAAATGTGTACAAATTCCATTCATTATCTGTAGAGGTGTAGATAAGAGCATATGATACTCAACAGAAATTATTTGAAGATATTGAATATCATTAATCGGATACTTTACAATTTAAGGGATTTTCTAAGTAATTTTCTACTTATTGTTAAAGTCTTTTAAACAAAGCATGTATCAAGGCTCATTTATAGGTTAAATATAGATAGCTGTTCTTGAAAGTAAAAATAATTTTTATTTAATATTGTATATCTATGGTGATTCCGGTTCTCAGTAATTCTTACCGATATTCCTTTTAAGAGTTTCACTTTGATATTTTTGCTCCAAGCATAACCTAGATATGAAATTTAATTTTAACATAAATGATTTAATAAGGTTAAATTTTACATGAAAATAGGCACTGAGTAAAAATACTGGTATTAACAGTTTATAAACAATTAAATTCTCAAAATATCATTGGCTTTAACTTGAACAGAATTTGTGTTAAACAAATATTTCCATAAATGTTTCTATTAGATTATCTTTTCCATATAAGCATGAATAATATCTATATATGTCCATCATGATACATTATCTCCATCTGCTAACCTGAGAGTTTCATACAGGCATTCGTTGTATTCTCTGCAGGTCTATATTGTGTTGCAGTTACCTTCACATTGCTGGACAAACATCCAAACAGAGGCCACTATTGGAGAAAGGTTTATTTCAGGCTTACAGAAAAAGCCTGAAAAGGTGGAAGAAGCTGACTGACTTCCATAGATTATAGCAGACAGACACCATCAAATAGCCAATAAACACAAACGGCCATAGGTCCAATTGCTCTAAACACACCTTAGAGCTGGACTACAGGATCTGCCCTCAGTGACACCTTTTCCAGTAGGCTGATAGAGACTGAAGTTTCGAGCTTAATAAAAAATACCTCAGACTGTGGAGGACATGTATTCACATTCAAACTAGCACACCTGACAGGTAGAGAAGAAGGACACAGTGAGAAAGTTAAAGATAAGGTCAAGGGGAACATTTTATGAACAGATGGTACAATCAATATTGCTTCTGCCTGGGCATCGCATGGTGGCACATGACTTCAATCACAAAAACTTGACAGGCAGAGGTAAGAGGATCACGGTGAGTTTGAGGCTAGCCTGAGACTACATAGTAAATTCCAGGTCAGCCTGGGCTCAAACAAAAACAAAGCAAAGCAATTTCTTCTAAATTGCATATACCATTGTGGGCATATATTAAGGTGGGAAGTATCAATGCATTGGAAGGAGCATTAAAGAACTCTTAGAACATGGTTCTCTTAGCAAAAGACATAGACTGGTACCTAGAATGTATAACCTTTCACTTTTCAATATATTCTGGATATTTTATTTCATGCATCATTTTCAATCCTCTGTTTCTGGTTATCAAATTCCCTCCACTGATTAGAGCCAAGCAAAACCAAAAGATTGACGGCTTGCTTCTAGGCAATAGAATTGAGGTTATATGATCCCCTTGAAATGTTGCACAAGAGGCTGTCATACCAAGGTGGGTTAGATTATTCAAGTCATCAGCTGTGAAATTAGTGTGTTTAGTTTAAACTGCTCTCTTCTCCTAAGAGACTCTCTCCCTGCATAGAGCCTGCTCTAAAGCATGAACAACTCTGTCAAGCCAGTGTAACACATGCCAGAGTCTCCCTGCAAAAAAAAAAAAAAAAAAAAAAAAAAGAGAGAGAGAGAGAGAGAGAGAGAGAGAAAACAAACAAACAAAAACAAGGACATAAAACATGCATTACTAATATGTTAATCAAGAAATTGTTCTACATCTGTGAGCCATTGATCTTCCTCTTCCTCCTTTTGTTCACTAAAACACTAGTCTTCAAAGGCAAAAATGTGTAAATATGATCTTTTATTTTTCATTTTGTCTTCCTCATCCGCAAGGACAATAGTGTAAATCACACGTTCTTCCCATGGTCACCCTTTTCATCTTGTTTCTACTCCTGATAACAGTCTTTTTCATACTTGACTTTCTGCCACAGCATGAGTTTTCCATCAACCAGCCTGATTCAAACCACCTTCAACAGTGTACTAGTAACCTTTAAAACCATCTGACTGAAATGGCATACTTGAAATATTTCATTAGTCATAGTGATTTTTGGATAACTGTAAGTTTGTAAACATTTTGCATAAAGTGCTCCATGGTCTGGGGCCATGGAGCCTTGTTTCTATTTCCAAAGACCCATTCCATGTTCCCCCAAATTCTCCCAACCACATCACACCACACTTCACTATGGGTCACTAATTTACAAGCTTTCCACAATGCTACTTTGCCATTTTCTTATCTTCTTACCCAGTCATATATTTTCACTGAGGACTATTTTATTGTATGTTTCATATAACATGCCCACTCTGAAATACACCAATCACAAAATACCAGTCTATAGGAATGATTTGGGTACATTTTTTAAAATTTGTCACATTTAAATTTGACCAGGCATGTGCTACACATCTGGAATTCCAGCACTCAGAAGGAGAATCAGGAGTTCAAATTCACCCTCTAGTATAAAGAGAATTTGAAGTCAACCTGGGTGAATCTGCTAACCTCAAAAAAAAAAAAAAAAAAAAAAAGAACAAACAAACAAGAGTCTGAAAATTTGAAACATGTACCAAATATGTGAAATTTAGAAGCAGGCAGCTTTTATTATCATCAAGCACCACTCGGGCTGGATGGCTTAAATTTAACGAAAGCCTAAGGCCCCTTTTGATTATCAGGACCCACATAAGCCAGATGCAAAAGGGGTAGCTTTTACTATTCATATGTCTCTACCTGCCTATTTCTGTATCTCTCTCTCTCAAATAAATAAATAAAATAAAATAAAATATAAAAAAAATAGCACCACTCTTTTATGACCCAAAACATCCAGATACAGGTAAATACTAGCAGCTTCTTTGCAATATTTTTTTCATATATTACTTGATTCCATTCCTCTTCAAATTACAAAAACACTACTCAATATCACACTATCCACTATCTTTATCTTACAAAATAGAAACAAATGCTTCATTAGAGTGCTGGGAACAAACCCAGAATGTTACAATATATTAATATTTGTTAATAACTTCCTGTGTCCAGCACTAGTTGGTAAATCTAATTTGTATTGTTCCACCTGGGTATAATACTGTTTTTAATTGATATTT
Source organism: Orientallactaga sibirica (assembly GCA_036365145.1). Lineage (NCBI taxonomy): Eukaryota > Metazoa > Chordata > Mammalia > Rodentia > Dipodidae > Orientallactaga > Orientallactaga sibirica. Next base: position 13,388,213 of record JAEOAD010000010.1, on the reverse strand, counting down.
TACTGAGAAACCTTTTCCCTTTGGGCCATGTAAACACTGTCTGTCCACCCCAGCTAGGGCACAGATGACATACCCAAGAATGATTGCATCAAAACCAGTTTTGGTGAATAAATAAGTTTATGGGGGATATTTACAGACAAGGGTGAGAGGCTGTTTGAAGGAGCAACAGGGACCACACCACTGAGAAGTCTCAACTCATCATGGATGACAAGTTCTCCATGGCTGTGTCAAGGAGCTCCTTGTCCTTGTCCAGGGTGTAGAGACCCCAGAGGAGCTGCACCACATGTCTCATCCCATCATGTATGATCACCTCCCCATGGCTGATTGGGTGGAACTCACTGTATTGGCATAACCCCTGTGGATGCTCTTCCCTTAGCCTCAGAATGAGGGTTTACTTATAGAGCATGGAGACCCAAAGGCAACTATATCACTGAAAAGCTCACCCAATGATGGGTGACTATTCTTTAAGGGTGCAACATATCTGGAGCTGGTTGTCCTACTTGTATCTCCAGCCACCTGGCTAGGAGAGTTGTTACTATGGGTGGATGCTGGGGTACAGCTCTAAAGTGCGTTTGGGGAGGGAGAATCTGATTTTCATTATAAAGGTATGCAGAGAGGTTGAGCTCTTCCTGGATCCCTGATGTTTTGTTGTCCATTTGTGCTTGCTTTTTGTGGGTGCTGTCTGGTGGTGGTTTCTCTCTGCTTGGATCTGTGAAAGACATCCAACCTCTTTGGCCTTTATGGAAATTTCTCTGGTTCTGTAAGCCTGAAATAAATCCCTTTCTTCCCACAAATGGTGTCTGTTTTGAAGTTCATCCCAGCAACTTGGAGCTAACTACATCTACCCTTCAACAGTTATCATTTCTCCTGACCTTGGGGAGTGGTTGTTTGACCATATAAGTTTCAGGTCTCCCAGACTTGACTTCCTGGATCTCCAGAGCGTCCTTTCTTTCTTCAGGAGGGAACATTTCAATATTTCAATTTGCAGGAAATTTCTATGTAACTGATATGCAATGTGCTATTATATGTATGTTCCAAGATGTGTTGTTTCTACACTATTACAAGCTGTTTCTTAGAGTCTTGGAAGATAGCTCGGGTTGAAAGGTGCTTGCTCTGCAAGCATGGGAAGACCTGAGTTCACATTTGTAGAGCCCACATAAAGATGTCAGGCATGGTGGTGTACAGCTATAATCCAAGCACTGAGGGTAGAGATAGGAGAATTCCCAAGTTCATTGGCCAGCTAGACTAGCAGAATAAGTGAGCAATAGAGAAAGATAGTTGACATTGATCTCTAGGCTCTGCAAACATGCTCACAGACATGCATATCCCCACATACATACAAACATGTACTCACACATATAGGCATGAAAAACTGAAACATTTTGTCTTTTAATATTTGAGTATAATCTGAATTTAATTTATACTAAAAGGAAAATACACACATTGTAATATTTTAAAGATCTGATGGAGAAAGTTTTTCTCATATGTTATTATAAAATATAATTCACATGTTATTCACTTTGTTATTGGAATCATATTTTTAAAGATCCAGAATTATAAGTTGGGAGATTTCTGTTTTCTTTTGACATATTTATGATAACAATATTTGTATTTTATTTGGTCATTGAATCCAATCAGAAGCCGGTGATATTCTTTACTGAGTGAGCCATCTACTTCTATTCTTTGTGGATGACTAATGTTCCATTTGTATGTACAGAACATTCTTTTTCTGTTCATCTGTCAGTGAGCACCTATAGTAATTCTAACAGTACCACAATAAATACACAACAAACATGTATATCTGGTTTCATCTACTCTTTCTATCTACTCTACTTAGCAAATTACTACTTGACTACAAATTACATAGCTTTTTTGCTCTTTCCCTGGCCACACTATAAAATTTACATTTTTTGCCATATTTTTCTTGTGCTGTCAATTTTTGCTGAAAAATCAACAAATATCACACACAGCCCTTTATATGTTATGTTTTAAGTTAGTGCATTTCTTTCTTATCATTATTAAACTTCACTTTCCATAAATTTATAGGCCATAGTCAAATTTCAACAAATTTATTTGCAATGGTACAGAAATGTGGCCTTTATTTTAATTTTCAATAGACTCACCATGAGCATATAGCATCAAGTCTTCTACTAACTTGTATCTTTGCCCATAATGCTCCAACTACATTATAGTTTTTTTACAGTATGCTCCTTCAAACTGTTCCAGATGATTAACAATGCCAAAGCTACTTTTCCATCTTCATATGTAGTTATAATAACACCACCACTGCTGGTTACCAATTTCTCTGTAAGTTCATTTTAATAGCAAGGAATTAGAGGCTTGATAACTTGCAGAGATAATTCTATTGAGATCATAGTTATGGAAGTTCAAGCCACTATTGATTCAATTCTGTTGAAACCTCATGTGTATCACACTGGAAGGGTAGGGGCATGGAAAGTGTTCACATAGTAATTCAGGACACTATAGAACCCATGGAGGGGCTAGTGATGACATCTCTCTATGTTCCACTGCTTATAGATACCACTATTATTTAACCTTGGAAGACGTAAAGCCAAGATTCTAACACATTATTCAGGCTACACACCTAAGTCACATACAAATCTCAGCAACATTCTTTTTTTTTTTTTTTAAGATTTTATTTATTTATTTGCAAGCAGAGATAGAGAGAGAGATAGAAGAGAGACAGACAGAGAAAGAATGGCACACCAGGGCTTCTAGCCACTGCAAACAAACTCCAGATGCATGTGCCCCTTGTGCATCTGGCTTACGTGGGTCCTGGGAAATCGAACTTGGGTCCTTTGGCTTCACAGGCAAACGCCTTAACTACTAAGCAATCTCTCCAGCCCTCAGCAACATTCTTACCATAAGCAAATCATCCTGATTTTTTTCTACAATTTGCCACAGCTGGTTAGATAGGCTGCTTAACTGTAATACACTGACTCACTCAGGGCTACACATACATTTATACCAAATCTGATCTTTATAGAGATACAAGAATGCCCTTTAATTTCTAATTAGATACAACTGTAAAGCATGGTTGTGATTTATCAGGGAATGCATTCTAAAGTTCATCAGTTTTATTAAATTATATTCCTCCTGCAGGAAGTAGTAAGTTAGTAATGAATACTTAGTTTGGTTTCATGCTCACAAGTGTTCCATCAAATGCACACATCAAGGGCAGACCTCAGTGACCACTAGGTACATTGCTCAACTTTGCATGGGAGATGGTTTTGTCATAATAAATGGTGAAGGCTGATAAGGAATGACAGCTTTCCATTCCTGTGAGCATTATGCATGTTGTCAGGACCAATGACTGATAAAATAAAACTAGGCTGTAAAAAGAACAGAATGGATTCCAGAAAATGTCTGGTGAAATTAATAATTCAGATAAAGATGAAATGAAATAAATATAGTATGCAGGATAGAAAAAAATTATAAAATATTGTCAGAAGTAAAATGTAAGGTAAAATGTTGAAGTTGAAGTACCAGGGAATTGGGGTCAAAAAGTATGGGTTTAAAAGTCTTTTGCTTCTTATATTTAGGTATTTATTGAGTGAGTATTAGCCTAGAAAAAAAAAAATTGAAGGCGTGTGCCACCATGCCTGGGAAGATTTTTTTTTAATTTAATTTATTTATTTGCAAGCAGAGAGACAGAGCAAGAAGAGAGACAGAGAGAGAGAGAATGGGCATGCCAGGGCCTGTAACCACTGAAAATGAACTCCATCCAGATGCATGTGCTCCATGTGCATCTGGATTACATGGGTCCTAGAGAATTGAACCTGGGTCCTTTGGCTTCACAGGCAAATGCCTTAACTTCTCAGCCATCTCTCCAGCCCAAGCCTAGAAAATTTTAACTATTCTAATTTCTGGTCTACTTATCTCTGTAGTGACAATTGCATCCACCTATGGGGAAAAATAAGTTGAGATACACATGGATTTTTGTTTGCATATGCATATTTAAAAAATCATTTATATACTTAAGGGGGAGAAACAGAATGTAGGCATACCATAACCTCCTGCCATTGCATGGGAAATCCAGAAACATGCACCACTTTGTACAACTGTATTTACAAGGGTTCTGGAAATTTGAACCCAGGCTGGCCGAATTTGCAAGAAAGTGCTATTTTCCACTGAACCATCTCCTCAGTCCCCTGCATATGCATATTTGTATTTACATATTCAAATGTGAGCATAACATTAATAAGGTCAGGTTTTCCTGGAGCTGCAATACTACTTCTATTATGTGTATCCTCACTACTTTTATTAGATTCATTGGTGATATAACTGTAGTTCCTACATCATTTAATCAAGGTTATGAGGGAGGAAGGTCTTCTCCATGACCTTATGAAAGATGCTTTTCCACTACAAAATTTATGATCCATATGTTGTACTTAATTAATTACAACTGATGCAACTGTCTGTATTTTAAAATAAAAAGGAATATTCTCTTCAAATGTGTACAGAGATTGTAGAAATTTGGTTCTAATGTTCATATTAACATTTTTTATTAAATAATTTTTGTATGTACAAATAGCCTTTTCTTGGTAAAGCTGTTGTTTTCTGCATTCTACTCTTATGTGATTTCTTAAACAAATTGCTTGGTATTTCCATTTTTATTCTCATTTTATAAATCTTAAATGAGAAAAAAAATGTAGCTGAATTTATACCAGACTCTGATTATAAATACTTGATAAAGGATAAAATAGCAAGCCACTTGAGAATTTAGAAGATTTTTTTTCTTTACTTTCAATATGGAGAATCATATAAACTGAGAGTTCTTGTCATATTACTAAAGACAGCTCATAAATACTAAGGCAAAACTTTGCATTCAGCATAAAATGGAATTGAACTAAAGTCATGTATTAGCAACATCATTTATCAAGTTTCTCTTGCAGGATCCCAGGTATGATAGTGGATGGGTGAGAAGAATTAAACAGGAAACATCTGAGAAGCCAGCCTCTCAGCCAGAGCACTGCTATGCAAATTCTCACAAACCCTAGGAGGGAAATATCACTGGAGCAGTTATGAACCAAAGGAAATACGCCCATCCTCCTGCTCCATTGTGGAGCAAGAGAAGCAGCCTGAGTTCTGCTGTCAGTCATGATTCTGAAGCTTATCTGAGCCAAGGGTCTGGATGCATAGGCACTTGATAGCACTTCTCCATTTTGTTTTGACCTTGCCTGGGCTCTCAATGTGCCTTAAAATGAGGGAGAAAACTCACTAGTATTGTTCAAAATCCATGACCTTTACATAACAGATGAGTTTTCAAAACATGCAGCTACCACAAAAAATTTGTCATGAGAAGACAACACGAGTCTTTCAAGTTGAGTATGCTGCATGCACCATGAATGTTCTTGAAAGATCTCAAAATAACTGAGCAGTTTTCTATTTAGCCTAGGAAAATATTACCTTACTTGGATGTTGTTCCAAAAGACTTATTGTTACTCCTTATTGTGTAGCAAATTCCTCTGAATTGAAATATTCACTCCCAAAGGGAGGAGTGAGGTTCAAGAAATCAAGTCTTGGAAAGCTGAACTGAAAAGGACGGAGAACCACTTCCTAATGTTAAATGGCGTGTAAATAATTGTTGAGGGGCATATTCTGACTTGAAACATTCTCTGCTTTTGGGAAGTCAATAAGTCTAGGTAAAGGGTGTCAAGACCGCTCTCTAAGGTTACATAAAGGTGATGCAACTTCTTAAAGAAAGACTTCCTGAGCAGCCAAGTGGCCTCCAAGTCCTGCATTGAGCTCCTGAGATGCAGCTCCTATGAGTCATTGCTCATGCTGCTGTGGACTTTTTCATGATGCAGCTGCCTTTAAGTCACCCATGCTCCTGAAGCTAAATAGGTAACCCCAATAGAATCACTGGTTTCCCAAAGCTGGTTTTGGTGCAATTGTGCTTTGGCCTGTCATCTGAGCTCTCTGCCATGTGTGTTCGCATCTCCCCACTTTCATGTATGTGGACATAAAATTATATAGTGCAGTAAGTAGAACTTTAAGTTAACCATTCCCTAAATCTATCCCTTTAAAACTTGCAAACTTAAGGTTTGTGTCACTTTAATGTGAATCAAAAATTTACATTTATATTCTTAAATACTTATATTGAAAATAAATATAACAAAGATACAAAAATATAATCGATGGGTGGGAATTAAAAGCTAAAAACAAGCAATCAAAATAAATTATAATATTTCCCCCCCAAAAGAGAAAAATTTTAATCAAAAAGTTAATGGAATTTTTATAAAAAAATAAAATCTTAATGTCACAAAACAAAAGAAATTGAAGATAAATGGACTAATAGGTAACAAAGCAATGAAACTAAAACAGAATTTAAAATATTGTGAAGGAATTTCATGAAAGGTGAGAGTAGAATAGCAGTTACCAATGGCTGTGTGAAGCAACAGCTGGGTGAGGAAGATTGATCACCATCAATGCAATAGAATTAGAGCAAGTTTTCCTATGCTATAGCATAAGAAGGTGATGATAGGTGCTAATGTATGTCAAAAATTAAAATAAATGATTTTGAAAGTTTTAACAAGAAGAAATGGGGCTGGAGAGATGACTTACCAGTTAAGTCATATGCCTGTGAAACCTAAGGTCCCAGGTTCAATTCTCCGTGTCCCACATAAACCAGATGCACAAGGTGGCAGATGTGTCTATAGTTTGTTTGCAGTGGCTAGAGGCCCTGGTATACCCATTGTTTCTCTCTCCTCTTTCTTTCTGTCTCTCCCTCTATCTCTCTGTCTCAAATAAAAATAAATAAATAACACCACATATTTTTAAAAAAGGAAATGATAAATGTTTAAGCAGATAAAATTAACTTAATTTAGACATTACACAATATATGTGTATAGGCTTATGTTATCAGCTGATATATAAAATTTGTTTTTATGTCTTAGTTTGAAATAAGCTTAGATTTTGAAAACGCTTTTTAAAGGTTACTTTTAAAAAGAACACAGAACTGTGCTAGAGAGATAACTTAGTGGTTAAGGTGCTTCCTATGAAGCCTAAGGATCCAGGTTCAATTCCTTAGTACCCATGTAAGCCAGATGCACAAGGTGGCTCATGTATCTGGAGTTTGTTTGCAGTGGTTATCGGCCATGACTTGATATTCTCTCTCTCTCTGTCCCTCCTCCCCTCTCTCCCTCCCTCTCTCTGTCTCCAATAAATAAATAAAATATTTTTTAAATAACACAGAATTAAGGAAAATATTATTTTGTATAAGAAACAAGGGTTAGGATAAATATTGCTAGCCAAAAGTCATAAACAACAAAAAGGAATTTAAGAGTGCCATAAAATAGATGATACCATTATTATTTATTTGTGCCATGTATTATATTTTACAAATTTACATAGCCTCTGCTTAACAAAATTCTTATGATACTGGAAAATATTTCCTACAGGTTTTAAATAGACTCAGAGACTTAGGCCAAGGCACAAAATGAATATATGACATATTCAATATTGAGAGTACTCCTTTATAAAATAATTCTTTTAAACATCGTATAACAAAGTTGGAAGGGGAGCTTCATTATAAACAAAATGTTGGTCGTTCATATCAAGCCTACCATGTGTTTATAACAGCATTTCTGATTAAACAAATATATACACTTAATCTATGACAATACCAACCTGAATTCATCCAATCTCATCAGATATATGTATTTAAATATATTGTTAAGAAGTTTCACAAAAGCCAACTTTCTTTAAGGTACCAAACTTAGAAATTTATGCAAATGGACATTGACCTCTCATGTATCATAAGGCACCGATAGTATTCATCTCTCAATTATATTTGATTGTGGGGAATTGTTCTTCCTATTGTGGGATAAATGGTGAAACATCAGAATTTTATTTCTTAGATTCAGATTTTTAATAAAAAAATATTTAGAAGTGGACTCCATCTAGTAAATTTGTATTGAATATTGATTTTTAAATGGGTTCTTATAACCCTATTTATAGTAGTAACAGTACATAAGAAGTGTGACATGCCACTTTTCATTAGAACATAAGGGCTCTTGAGAAAGTATTATTTAGGGATTGGGAAGAGGGCTGCCTCAGAAGTTAGAACACATGCTTGCAAAGCCCTCAGGACAAGGTTCAATCTCTATGCTGCACATATGAACCTCATGGGAAAAGTAGTGAAAACATCTGGTGATCATTTGCAGTAGAAAGAGGCCCTTGCATGTCCGTATGTGCACACACACACACACACATACCAGGAAAGTAAACAAATGCAATTTAAATATATTCTTTTTCTATAAAAACACAAAAATGTAAGACAAACAAATTTTATAAATTAGTAATAGTAAATCGTTTTGTGACCAAAGAAATTACAATTTATATTTGAAAAGATAATATCCAGTAGTGTTAATATTTAAGTGACCAAAGAAGACCCAGTAAGTCAGAGAGGGTAAGGATAATCTTCACATTAGAAACATATGTAACCTCAAACAAATTTGAGAGTGAATACTTGGATATTTAAAATGACTTTTCATCTCAGATAGGTCTTCTCTGTTTACCAGTAAACATTATCTGCATTATCTAGTTAAACAAATGATTAGCTGTTCCTGAGACTTTTATTTTCACTTTTATTAACTATTTTGTGTGTTTGATATAAATTTTCTAGTAAGTACTAGGATTAAAGGCGTGGTGGCACACACCTTTAATCCTAGCACTTGGGAGGCAGAGGTAGGAGGATTGCCATGAGTTTGAGGCTACCCTGAGACTACATAGTGAATTCCAGGTCAGCCTGAGCTAGAGTGAGACCCTACCTCGAAAACCAAAAAAAAAAAAAAAAAGAGAGAGAGAGAGAGCTATAGGTTTATACATCAGTATTTATACATCAGTAAAAAACACAGAATACAACTAATCAACTGTATCTGTCTAACCTCTTTAACATAGGATGGGCATTTTTTTTTTCTCTTCTCATTTCTTTGCTTATGTGAGATAAGAAAGTCGAGTATGGGTACAAGATAACCCCTTTTTCAATAGGAACTTTTTGTTATTGTTTTTGCTCCCTAGCTTTTGCTGCACACAAATATCTTTTCTTCCTTACTACTGGACAAATCTCCTTGTGATTCTGTTCATTAATTCATCATCTATTGAAGAACACCATGGGGTGCAACACATTGCTCCCTACAGCGCTTTTCAATAAATAATGAAAGCAATCAGATGACTGGGATTCACTCACACCCCAGAGGAGTGAGAATCTGACAATTCGTGGAAGTCATAGGATTATTTTTTGAAAAGAATTTGTGTGTGTGTGTGTGTGTGTGTGTGTGTGTATGCTGTGTTGTAGCTTCCAGCTCCCTTCTTCCCTCCATGGGGTTTCATAAACTTTTAGCTCTAATGTTTTATTGAGAAACACAACTGGAGACATCGCAGGAACCACACTGATCTTGTCAACCACATGGGCTGTGAAGTTGGTGATGGAGAAATGACAGAAAGGTTTGAATACTCACAGAAGAACCAAAAGAAACCAAAGAGAACAAACATGTATGAATCATAGGAGTCATGTTTATGACTAGTCAAACCTAAGTCTCATTTTCCAGCATCTCTTATATGGCACACAACCAGCAATAGTGTATCTATCAATGACTGACTAAAGCATTTTCAAACTATTTCACTGTCAATCACACTGCTCTGCTGACTACAATGTGAGGCCCCAACTTGCCATGCATAATCAGGAGAAACTGTATTAAGTGAATATGTAAATAATATATTTACTTGGCTGGGGTAGTGGCTCAACAATTAAAGTCATCTGCTTGCAAGACTTTCCTTATTTCAGAATTCAGTTCCCCAGCATTCATGGAAAGGTGGATGCAAAGTGGCACACACATTGATAATCCTAATAAATTTATGGCAATGGGAGAGTAACCAGGAAAATCCAGGAGCTGTTGGGTTAGCTACATTGATACACATACAGGAGAGGGAAGCCACGTGTTACTTTTCATTGCTAGGGCAAACATCCAACTAGAGGCAACTTATGGGAGGAAAGAGTTTATTTCAGGCTTACAAAATCCATGGTAACACATCAATGGCAGAAGTTGGCACAGAGACACTACCAAACAACCAGTAAACACAGCAGCCAGAGCTCAAACCAGCTCTTTATACATCATATTGCTGAACTAAAAGATCCACCCCCAGTGAAACATCCTCCATCAGGTTTCTGGAGACTTAAGTAAAACACTAAATCTTAATTAAATATCTATGAGGATATGGAAGATATACATTCACAGTCAAACCACACTCAGTTTCAAGCAAGGTAGAGTGAGAGTACAAACATCATGAAGTCCAGAGAACACATGTGTGCTCTGGTACACATGCACCCAAACACACACATCATACACATCCACACATATGTACAAACACAATAAATAAAACATATTTACTAACTTTACATCACTAAACTTACAAAAGCTATTAATCATAAGAAAAGAGAAAACTCCTGTTTCCACAAATTTCCTTCATTATGCACAAAATGTACTTCCCTTTCATGATGTATTTATCATGTTTTATTCATTAAAAGATAAAAGAAAACACAATTGGAAATTTTTATTATAAGAACCAGGAGGCTAAAAGAGTTGCTTTGTTTGGATATCAAACTGCACTCAAATATCACTGAAGAAATAAAAATGTAGCCACTGACTTTGGTGATGAAAAATTCAAGGCAACTTTAGCACATACATAATTTTCTTTCCTATTTATCTTAGTATCCACAATCCTTGAAAGCAAAATATGTTTTTGAAGATTAAAAATACACAGTCCAAGCTGGTCATGCTGGCGCACTCCTTTATTCCCAGCACTCAGGAGGCAGAGGTAGGATTGTTGTGAGTTCATGGCCACCCTGAGACTACATAGTGAATTCTAGTACATTAAAGGTACTTCATTTTTGGCACTTGGTTTTTGGTTGAATCAAATTAGCAACCAAGGAGGCTGGAGAGATGGCTCAGAGGTTAAGGTGCTTGCCTGCAAATCCTAATGATCATAGTTCAATTACCCAGTATTCAAAGCCAGATGCACAAAGTGGCACATGCATCTGGAGTTTTTGCAGTGGCTAGAGACCCTGGAATACCCATTCTTTCTCTGTGTGTCTCTATTCTCTCTTTCTCTGTTTGCAAATAAATATGTAAATAAGTTTTAAAAATTAGCAACCTACATACATATCACACATACATAATATACATACATAACTCCACTGTCAGCACCTTATTCTTTCTCACCCCAAGAATGGGCACCTCTAGTTTTCCTAGGAAGTGGTCTGAGCAAGGATCATGTTCACAAACCAGTATAGTCTTGGGAGTTCAGAATACCTTCTGGACATACAATGCTCAAATTCTGTCCCTAGAACTCTGCCCATGTTCCTGACTAAATTTTACTGTGCCCTTAGGAAAGCTCCCAATATTTTCAGTATCTGGCGTTGTTTTCGTGAATTAATGTGGGAGGATAGAACATGGGAAGGATGAAGATAAAGAAATAGTTATTGTTGCTTTATTTGGTTTGGAAATCAAAGTTGACTTTGATTTGAAATGAACTTTGCTATTCTACACAGGTAAATAACTTAGATTTTCTAAGTTTAAATTTACACCATTATGAAATGGAGTTAAATCCACTTACCTTGCATGATTCCTGTTAGTATTAGCAATAATTAATACGAATGGCCTAACATAGTTCCTGACATGTAGTATGTGTTCAATAGATTATGGTTGTCATATTATAATCTTATGATTCCTTTAAAATGTTTTCTTCCTCTTGGCTACATATCTGAAATATATACATATATATTATTATTTATATTATTTATTTATTTACTTTGGAGAGAGAAAGAGGCAGGGAGAGAGACAGAGAGAGAGAATGAGAATGGGTGCACCAGGGCCTGTAGCCACTGCAAAATAACTCTAGACACATGCACCACTTTGTGTATCTGGCATAATGTGGGTGCTGGGGAATTAAACCTGTGTTCTTTGCAGCCACGTGCCTTAACTACTAAACCATGTCTGCAGTCTATACTTTTCTTTTGAAAATACAAACTTTAAATTTTTATTTCATATACATATGTGTGTTTTTGAAATAACCGCAATGACTTCTTTGTTCTTAAAATACTTTCGTTTATGACTTGTATTTTATCAAAAAGCACGTTACAGGAAGAGTAATATGATAATTCTGCCTTTTCTCTGAGCATGCATTGCATTTGTCCTTTTCAACATTTAGCCATAAAAGTGACTTATGTGAATTGAAAGTTAAAAGTGATAGCTTACTTTCTCAAAATTAAACAATCACTCACATCTATGCAAATTGAAATGTCTAAGTGTGATGGGAGATGTAAAATGCTACCTGTAAGTGATAGTGAAGAGGCTATTCTTTTAATAAAATAAAGAGAAATGCTATTAGAAGTCAACTAAAGACACTTAACAATAGATGCCTCTACATCTTATTTGTATGCATAATTCTAGATAAGATATGAAAGGGATTGCCCCCACTAAAGCTTCTGTGTCTAATGGTAGTCACTAATTTATGACAAAAATCATTATAAGAGGCTGGGCATGGTGGCACACGCCTTTAATCCCAGCACTCAGGAGGCAGAGGTAGGAGGATTGCCATGAGTTCAAGGCCACCCTTAGAATACAGAGTGAATTCCAGGTCAGCCTGGGCTAGAGTGAAACCCTACCTTGAAAAATTGAAAAACAAAGAGCAAAACAACAACAAAAAATCATAATAAGAATAATCAAGCCGGGCGTGGTGGCGCACACCTTTAATCCCATCACTCGGGAGGCAGAGGTAGGAGGATCTCGGAGAGTTCAAGGCCACCCTGAGACTGCATAGTTAATTCCAGGTCAACCTGAACAAGAGTGAGACCCTATCTAGCAAAACCAAAAAAAAAAAAAAAAAAAAAAAAAAAAATCAAGGTTCAAGGTTCAATCAAAGTTAGTGCTGGGGAGATTCCTCAGTGGTTAAAGACACTTACTTGCAAAACCTGCTTGTTTGGGTTCAATTGTTACACTAAGCACCCACATAAAGCCAGATATACAAAGTGGTACATGTATCTGGAGTTTGTGTGCAGTGGTAAAAGGCCCTGGTGCACCCATGCATACTCACACTCTCTTTCTCTCTTTCTCTATTTAATAAATAAACTTTTTGGTGTGTTTTTTTGAAGAGGGTTTTTTCTCTAGCCCACCACCACACCTGGAGTAAAGAATTTTGGTTTTTTTTGAAGCATGATCTCTAGTCTAGGCTGACTTTGAACTCTCTAGCGCAGTCTGGGCTCGAACTCATGGTGATCCTCCTACCTCAGCTTCCAAAGTCCTAGGAATAATGGTGTGCTTCACTAAGCCGGACTCTAAATCCCTACATTCTTATCCCAAAAGTCATGCCTCCTGTATTTTGCGTGTTTCAACACTGGCTCAGTTGGCAAAACTGCTGGATGTCATCTTTGCATTCTGTTTTTAATTTTTTTACAATTATATTTATTTAAGAAAGAGTAAGAGAAAGAGACAGAGAATAGGCACTGCAGGGCCTCCAACCACTGCAAATGAACTCCAATGTTCCACCTTGTACATCTGGCTTATGTGGGTCCTGGAGATTCAAACCAGAGTCATTTGATTTTGTAGGCAAGTGCTTTAACTGCTAAGCCATCTCTCCAGTCCTTAAGCACTTTTTAAAAAGAGAAATCAATGTTTCAGACATCTGTATGCTTTTGCTTTCTTTTGTAAATGAATTTAAACTTAATATTTCACTAAAACTTTCCATGATCTCCTCCCAAGGCCCTTCAACGTCCCCTTCCTCCATCCCTCTTCACTGAACCAACATTTTTTTTTTACTATTCCTTCTTCTCTATTAATGTCTTCTTTTTACCCTCCTCCATCCTCCATGACAACCGTTGATAAGCCCAGTATTATGCAGGTCATGTGCAGATAATGATAGCCACTCTAAGGTCATGAACACAATGACCACCTTATGTCTGGGAGACAGCATTCCAAGGCACTCCTCTGCATCCTTTGGCTCTTACATTCTTACATTCTTTCCTCCACTTCTTTTGCTCTAGTCCCTGAGCCACTGGAGGATATGATAGAGATGTCTGATTAAGTGATGAACACTCAACTATCACTTTTTTTCTAGGCACTTTGATGAGTTTTGTGTTTCCCCAGCATCATTTGAAAAAAAAAAAAAAATGAGACAAACCTGACCAAAAGTAGGAGCAATATATGTATGTATGTATTATGTATGCATAGACATAAGTATTTAGAAGAAAATTTAGTGGGCATAATATATCCATGTAGTCAAACAATAGTAGTAACCCTCCCAGCAATGGACTTTTGACTAGGTTTTCAGTATTAGGCATGAGTTCCCTCCAGTGGAGTGTGCTCAAATCAAATTTAGATCAGTTGGCTACTACCATAACATACATGTCACTATTACAGTAGTGGACATGTCTTGCCTGAGCTTAGTTGTGTTGCTTATAGGTTCACTGCTGGTTAAGGCTACTGATGACTCACCTCCTGTAGCACACTGCTTGGCACTTTCCAGCTCTGTGACTTTAGTTAGCAGGGAGGAAAGAGTTAAATAGCATGTGAAAATGTACTTTCTCTGGTTTTTATTTGTTCATGTATATTCAATAAATACTTTACATAGTTATCAGTTGCTTTCTCATTCCTGGGACAAAATACCTGACTAGAAGCAGCTCAGAGAAGGGTGTATTTCATAATACAGTTCCAGAGGGTAGAGCCCATTGTGGAAAGGAAAGCTTGACAGTAGCAGGAAACCAGGGCCACATCATCACATTGGCATGTAGACAGGAGAGGGAGAGAAAGGGAGAGAGAGAGAGAGAAATAAAAGAGAGAGAGAATGTGAAAGAGAAGGATGTCAGCAAGTAGAGCTGGATTATAAATTCTCAAGGCCAACCGCCAGTTATATATTTCCTCCAACACGGCTCCATCTGCTAAAAGGTTCCACACCAAACCTTGTAATAACATCAGAACAAGATCATATATTTAAACACATATATCTATGGGGCATTTTTACATTTGAGCAAATGTAATAGCACCATAACAACATTACACTAGATACAGTTTTATTCATTTCAGTAGTTTTCACTTACATCCTTTTAGAAAAACAGCATATTGATGGCTAACATAGAAAATCACATATTAAATATGAACATATGAACAGCTCAGAGCAACCAATTTGTCATATTTGTCAAGAACTGAGAATCTCAGTCTTAGTTCTTAGAGCTCAGGACAGATGGAAATGTACAGTCTCTCAATTTGAGAAGTCATTAATATTCAAGACTGAAACGGGCATTTAAACAAACCACAGTCTGGGATTTGGGTTATTGTGTCAGAACTAGTTTAGTTTAGTTTCTTTGAGTATTGCTCTCACAGAAATTCAGGATTTTTTTTCAGATTTCTGAAAAAAAAAAAAAAAACATAGGCAGGCAATACTTGAGTTAAGATGTTTAATTTGTTTTTGTTTTCCTTTATTAGAGAAGTTTATTTATTGACTTTTATACTTACATACAAAAAAACCCACCTGATATTTCCCTCCCCTCCCCCATTCCACTTTAGAACTCCAGTCTCCACCATATCCCCTCCCTCTCTCCATTAGTCTCTCTTTTAATTTGATGACATTATCTTTTTCTTCTATTTTGAGGGTCTTGTGGAGTATTGCTAGGCACTGCAAGGTCATGGATATTGAGGCCAATTTCTGTCTGGGCAGTTGCATTGTAAGAAGTCATACCCTTCCTTTGGCTCTTCCATTCTATCTGCCCCCTCTTCCGCAATGGTCTCTGAGCCTTGGAGGGTGTGACAGAGGTGTTTCAGTGCTGGGCACTCCTCCATCCCTTCTTCTTAGCACTATGTTGCCTTTTGGGTCATCCCAGTGGCCATCACCATCTGAAAAGAGAAGCTTCGCTAACCAGAAGTGAGAGTAGCGTTAATATGTGAATATGAACATTAAGTGTAGTGCTTTCAGGGCAGCTTGGTGGGAATAATATATACATTTAGTCAGAAAAGAACAGGCTTATACCCCTCAGGCTCATGACCTCACCTACCATAGACTTTTACTTAGGTTTTCTTTCAGTACCAGGTATGTATCTTTCTTTCTTTTTGTTCCAGAGTTTCCAATAGCCTGTGAGATAGGCACTCAGGGATGTTAGCAGTCTGTAGGCATTAGAAATGATCTCACATACTCATGTGCTCCTCTGCTCAGTAAGGGTGTGACACATGACCAGATTGTTTTTCTTCTCTAGATACTTTGAACACCGTTTAAATAGTTTAACCTAATGCAGAAGTTGATCTTTTTAGGGAATGAGATCATATGTAAAAATATTCAAATCCATGAACATATACAAAATTTTGTATTAATTTACAGCAATGGTTTCAGTGCCTGTGAATGGCCTATATCTACCAGTCAATTTACATTAAAGCAAACCCAAGGAATGTCCCATCCTACCACATGTAAAGTTGTAGAACAAAGGTATGAGATCTCAGGTGAATGTGTAAGAAAAGGAACTGAAATTTAAATGACATCTAAGAGCAGATGTTAGAATTATTTTTTTTAATTTTATTTATATTTACTTATGCATTTGACAGAGAAATAGGAAGAGACAGAGAGAGAGAATGGGCACGCCAAGGCTTCCAGTCACTGAAAACGAACTCCAGATGCATGCGCCCCCTTGTGCACCTGGCTAACATGGGTCCTGGGGAATCTAACCTGGGTCCTTTAGCTTTGCAGGCAAACAGCTTAACCGCTAAGCCATCCCTCCAGCCCAGAATTCTGAATTTTATTTTTAAAATAGAATTCTTTAAATACTAACTAATAAAATTCAAATTTTACATATGTATATACATATATATATATACATATATATATATGATGTTAAATCCATAAAAATTATAAGATCAATTTATTAGTCCTATGTCATATTTCTCAAAACTATCATTTCAAATGACTATGATTTTAGAATAATTACCTGAAAATCAGTTTTATGAAGTCTGTATCAGCATGTTTACAAGATCATGTACTAGTCCTATATATTCTCATAAAAAAATAGGAATAGGTGCATGGAAAGGATAAAGTTATATTTGACTATTTTGTGTATTAGAAACATTTTAAAATATTTATACATAATCATGTTTTAAAACTATTAAAATTTAATACTGAATTACTGCTCATATTTATGTTATATAAAACTGCATTCAATTTTAAGAAAATAGGTAAGATGTTGGGGAGGAAAGAAGAAAATAAAAATTTAAAAATGGAAAATATTGACTATACATACAAACCAGAAAAGTAAACCTGTTTTGAAGAAATAATAATTTAAGGCTCTACATGGTATAATGGGGTGGTGGGTGGATAGCTCAAGGGTTAAAGGTGCTTTCTCTGTCAGTCTACTGACTGGAGTTTGGATCCCTTGCACCCATGTAAAAAGCAGGACTCACAGGAACACATGTGTTTGTTATTCCATCATGGCTGTGGCAATGGAAAGTAGAGTCAGGCAAGTCCTAAAGCTTGCGGAGACGTTGGACTTCATCTCCAGCAAGGTAGGAGAGGACCTATACTCTGAAGCTTTCCTCTGACTTCCACACACATGCAGGACATACAAGTGTGCATACATATACGCATACAAATTATAGCAAAAAAAATTCTAAAGAAAAAAATACCTTGAATTTATAAGAATTGCTCATGAAGACATTATCTTTTAGCCTTTTGCATAATAAAGGTAGGAAGAAGGAAAAGAAACTCAAATCATTAACTCCTTAAGAACAATGGTATTTAAAAATTTCTACCCTATTTCTTCAATCAGGCCTTATGATCAATATTTAATGTTAAAAAAATGCAGCACCCTCCTATTTTCATTATAATTATCTATGATTTCTGGGAAATAAAAATATGCATGGAGCCGGCCCTGGTGGCCTTTAATCCCAGCACTTGGGAGGCAGAGGTAGGAGGATCGCCTGAGTTCAAGGCCACTCTGAGACTACATAGTGAATTCCAGGTCAGTCTGAGCTAGATTGAGACCCTACCTTGAAAAACGAATACAAAAACAAAACAAACAAACAAAAAACTATGCATGCACACAAATAACCCTTGTTCTCTTGTTAATAGCTCATTTATGACACATCAGATTTGGTCTTGACAGGTTATTTATTACTGGCTTTACTCCAAGGAAGGAGAAGCAAAATATAATGGTAGTAGGATAAAAAAAAATATGTTGCAACAAGAACACTAAAACAAGGAACAATTAGAGTAATAATTAATACTGTCTTTTTAATGTGAAAGAATATATTTTGCCAAAGGAATATACCATGATACCAGATAGGTGCAAGAATATAATTGATGTATCTACTAAACATTTAGATTTTAGTGATGGGATTAATCGTGTTCACATACTGATTTTGTTTCTCAGTTGAAATTAAACAAAGTATCTGTTTGGGCCACTAACAGTGAATGATGAATAGGAGAGCATGAATTACTTTTATTAGTTCTGAGTTTGTGTCTCTGATCCATGACAAGATCTGAATGTTTCCTGAAGTGGTTTTCTGTGGCATGCTCTGTGTAGTTTTGGTTAAGTTAGGATTCCTGTCTGTTCTAGTTGTGGTGGAGAGAGATTACTGTCATAATGGAAAGTCAAAAAGTATATCATATTATGCACATATTTTATCTTTTAGAGTTATTTTCCTCTATACTGTATGAGTGAGATATTCATATTTATAATAATTTGTATTTTTCCTTTAAAATGTTAAGTTTCTGAAATTCAACTCTGTCTTGGCCAACATTGTCTATAAATTTAAGCTAAAAGCCTGGCGTTTAAAGCATATACTATGTTATATTTATTCATTTTCAGCTGATTCATTTCCATGATGTCAACAAATTTGAATATTTTGAATTAAATTGCAATAAAAATTCCTGGTCATATGTCTTGAGAAGATTTACAGATGCATTTAGGGGGAAATTTTTAAACTTGCATGTCTTAAAATTTCTAAAAAGATTCAAAAGCATTTTTGAGGTGTATTCTGATCATCAGAATGGGAAGATGTTCAGGACCTATATTACCTTGGCAATAGTTATGACATTTGTTTAACTTTTGCCATCCTGGTACATGTCTAATATTTTTTTAATTTTTAATTTTTTTAATTTATATTATTCTAATTTTACATTCATATTGGTGACTCCATTATCCTCCTCCTTGTCCTCCCCCTTCCAGAGGGACCCTCATCAATGGGGAATGTGGATCATGCCTTGTGGGGGTAGTCAAGAGTTGTGGGGGATAGGCCAAGTCTCTGTGCATAATGACCCAACTTGGGGTTTTACCACTCTTTCTGTCCCCTCTTCCATGAATTTCCCTGAGCCACATTGGGATCATTTTAGTTCTACTTCAGTGATGAGGTTTTGGGAGCCTCTGTGTCTCTGAATATCTGGCTTAGTAGGAGTTGGATGTTCTCTGTGTTTATCTCCTTCAGCCTTTTTCTGGTGTCATGTTCACCAAGAAAGCTGTACTCTTGCCCATTCCCCATATTACCTATGGTTTCAGCTGGGGCCCTGGTGAAGTGTGATAGGCTGAGCCTCCCTTCAGGTTCATTGTCCATCTGAAAAAGATAAGCAAATTCTCCAATGGAGAGAGAAGTTAGTACTAGATAGATCAAGTAGCCCTAGTTATTTTGGAGAGAATTTTATATGTGTAGGCCCTCTTCTAGCCCACATTTGGTGGGACCTTGATCTTGGAGACTGAGCTTATTTTTTGTACATGGTTTTCACTTATTTCCCTGTTCCAGCAATGAGTTCCATTTCACGGAGTAGATCTATTAGCCAAATCAAGAGCAGTTGGTTACCCACCATGGCTGTGTGCCACTACTGCACTTGTTTGAGCATTATGTCAGGTTGTTTCCTGCTGGGAGGTTAGACTGCGAGTTGTTTGGACAGATGTCGGTCATTTTCTCCCAGTTGCTTGTGCAGCACCCTCTGGCACTAGACTAGCTAACTGTCTGGGGACTGACCCTCTTCCAGGTTCCGACCAGGTCTCTCCATGTTTGTCTCACCCACGTATGCTGTCTTCAACAGCAGGGTTTTACCATTAATCTTTGGTGGGTCATCAAGAACTCTGACAGAAATCTGTCTTTTTTGTGAAGCCTTGTAGGTCTCTTGGATCAACAGCTCATCATGAAAGTTAACCCCATGCTGGTACTGGGAGTCATAAGTCAGCGCCAAGGAAGGTGAAGGAAGAAAAAGATAGGTAATATAAAAGAGAAAGTGAGTATAGAGAAGAGGAGAGAGAGAGAGAGAGAGAAAAGCAGGAAAAGATTAAGGTTGGTCTTCATGTTGTTCTCTCCAGTTCCCTGTGGTTCTTTAATGTTCTTTTAATTTCCCATCTTCTGATTACTGAGAAAACTCAAATACTTCTGTGCTCACTGGCCGTCTGCATTTCATCACATGTAAATATTAGTCCTGGCTCTCTTTTTCTCATTGGTTGGTGTAAATATGTTTTGTATGCTATTTCATTGTCTCTCATTTTTTGTTATTAATATGTTATTCATGTAAAGTCTCTTTGTTGTTTCACTGTTTTGATAGTGAATTTTTTCCATTGAAAGTACTTATGTTACTGCTTTCTACCTCTTCTTTCAGAAGTCATCATTTGCCTGAAAACTTACAGATAATTCATTACATTGCATTCTGGTATACATACAATTTTGAAAATTTAAGGCTTTGATCTCATTAAAATTTATATTTATTATTTAAATTATGGTCACTTTCATTTTTCCCATGTTGATATCAAATTGTACCAACTTTTTGTTTTGTTTCATTATGATATTTGAGCCGGGGTGTCTCTATATAGTTCAGGCTGGCATTGAACTTGTGATCTTCCTATTTCAACCTTACAAGGATGACTGGTTTATACCACTATGCCCATATTATATCAGCTTTTCTGATAACTCTGTCCTTGCCCAATGTTATGCAGTACAGTACATTATCATGCATCAATGCTATGTATATGTGGGTTGATTTCTTAATTCTCTGTTGTATTATGTTGTCCCATTCTATAAATTATTGTAGATTTATTTATTATTTATATCTGATAATAAAAATCATCTTTGTCCTTCTTTATGATAGTTGCCATTCCTTGTTACCTGAAATGACTATTGGAAACAGCAATACTTCAAGATAGAAACATAGGGAAACACTTTCTGGATAAAATTCCAATCAATATGATCTCTCATGACACTAAAAACTTATTTATAGTTAAGTAAATAACCAACTGAATCAATAGATAATCTACAGAACAGGAGAAAATCTTCACTAACTGTTCATCCAGAAGAGTTTTAATATCTAAATATATAAATAATTCAAAAATCTAAACAATAAAAACTCAATAAACCCAGTCAATAGTGGCACGCAGTTACAGGGTTAATCGACAGTCAACTGCTCTCTGAATGAATACAATGACTGCCCAGTGTGTGGGAATTCATACCTTTTACTGAGAACTGCATCAAAAACCTATGGCTCAGAAAGTCATAGACCCCAGGGAGAAGCTCCCACTATTCTTTGGGTAAATTAGGATGGTAGTACATCAAAAAACCTTTTAAATGTAAATGTTTAAGCCCTGTGATTAATGCTAATTTCACATTTTGTTAGTGAATTTTTGTTATATAGATATTGGCCAATACTGGAGATACCCAAGACTTATCAAAATGACAAGAAGAGACAGTCCACTACTTAACCCTGGAAGTCATCTGTATCCCACCTGCCAGGGATCAGGAAACATTGCAGAGGAGTGTAGTGGTGGCATGGGTATGAGTACTGCTATCACTGCTAGCCAGAGAATCATTCTATGGGGATGAAGGTAGACCTTGAGGATATTCCAAATTCATCAAAGTGAAGATAAGAGGCTGTTGAGAGAACTGAACATTAAAAGGCATTTCAATCTTGCCATCAAAGTCTAGGGATCATTGAGGAAGAGGAAGTAAAAAGAATGTAGGAGCCACAGGGTACTATAGGGCATAGGCATACTTTAGTACATTAGGTCCCTGACATGAAATGACCAGACTGGTGCATTCATGATCCCACAGAGGTAACTGACAACAGCATGGTTCTGAGTTCATGAAAATTTTGACATTGAGGACAGAAGGAAAGAGACAACCAAACAGAGGAAAGACTACCACAGAAGAGCCTGGCCCTCAAGAGATGAGGTGTGCAGAAGAGTGGACAAAGGGATAATGGGATAGGAATATGCTCAAGTTACTGTATCTTCATATAATAAAGTTATTAAAATATTTAAAAATGAAGTAAATCCATACATTTAAACAGTTTGAATTTCCAAAAAAAAAAAAAGTTTAGAACAAATCTATATACAGAGCTCCCACTAATTGTGGGCTACAAAAGGGCCTACACCTATGAAAATCTCTCTAAAATAATAATAATAATAATAATAATAATAATAATAATAATAATTCTCTCTAAAATAATAATAATAAAATAATAATAATAGCATTTTAGTATGGCTGGTGGTAGTTTATTCTTTAATTAAATAATGTCCCCAAACTTTCTAGTTGAATGAAAACTATAAAGTCTAGAAGCACAACAAAATGCAAGCACAACTTACAAGACAACATACATCATAGTCAAAGAGGTAGTCATGCTGCTGTGCACTGTATAGGAGTACTGTGATTACGAGATACCACTTGGCATTCTGCGCACAATCCTGGAACATGAAAAGTGTGTACATTAGTCAAGAGTATTGTACTAAAAGTCATTTAATAAATGGCAATTTATTTTTGTAAATGTAATATTTATGCACTATAATATTAAGATATATCATGAGTGAATGCTAACTAAAGTGTTTCAGTAAACTGTATGTTGATTTATAATTATTATATTAATCAAAAATTCTATATTTTTAAAATTGCATGGTGTATATTAGCTGACTTCAGGTCTCACTACAAGGTCATGTAGATGAAAACAAAGTGGTATTGGAGGAGATATGGACTCAGATCAATGTAATAAAATATTCCTAACTGACACATGAAAATGACTCAAAGAATAATGATATGATGTGAAACAAAGGATTTTCAATAAATGTCCTAAAATAATTAATTCATAATGTATACTATAAGCCATGCAAATTGATTAGTGAACCAAAATATAAATCATGAACTTATTTCTATAGCAGTCTTTGTAACTATGACTTAAGCAAAAGATTTCATAGAAACAACTACAATTCAGAGTACCTGGAATTTCCCCACAGTTGTTGAGAATGAAAATATTGCAGTTGGTTTTTAATGCAATTTGGCACATTCATTCAAAATGAACCATATATTTACCATTTGACATAACAACTCCATACAGATGTGCTAATAAATGCCAAAAAATGCTGATAAAAGCTTTTATGTAACATCACATTAATTTTCAGTATTCTAAAAGTTAACATGTGCCCGAGTGTTCTTCAATTGACAAATAAATGAAAAAATGAATGCATGCAATGGTATACCTCATCACAATAAAAAAAAAATTATTGATCTGCATAATAACAGGGATAGCCACCCAAGTCTGTAACCCCAGTCCTGTGGGGAGCAAAGACCACAAAATCCCTGGGGCATACTGTTCAGTCAGTCTGACTGAAAACAGAAGCTGTGTTCAATAGAACATTCTGTCTCACAAATAAATTAAAGGAAAGCATTAGAGGAGTAACATGTGATGTCCTGTTATCTACAAATGCATGCACATGGGGTACACACATCTGCACAAATATGTACATATACCACACCAACACACACACACTGCACTACACATATTACATATGCATGCCTCAAATGTTTTATTTTATTGTTTTTTTTTTTTTTTTGATTTTTCAGAATAGAGTCTCACTCTAGCCCAACCAGACCAAGAATTCACACTCAAGTCTCAAGGAAGCCTCAAACTCATGATGATTCTTCTACCCCTGTCTCCCAAGTCCTGGGATCAAAGGTATGCACCACCATGTCTGGCTCTATTATGTACGCTGCACTTGCAGAGAACAAAATTATTGTAAAAGAAGTAGAGATCAACACCCTGAGGTTGGTATGCAAGGCAAGGCCTGCTGCAAAGGGTTCTGGGAAATTTGGGGAATGATTTTGGCAGCACTTATGTGACCTGCATAAATATACACTGACAAAAGGTCAATTTCATCAAACGTAAGATAGACCCAAATCTTAAAAACAATACAGGGAGACCATTTATTCATTCCTCTCCTAAGACTTTTAATGTAAAGCTAAGCTTTCATTATTTACTAGAACTCCAAAATGATTGTTAAAATAGAGCTTTTTTGGTGAGATTATATAATCTGTTTGAAATTGTATTACAAATACATTTTGCCCAGCACATAATACAGTGATACCTGCAGTGAATAAAAATGAAGAATCATTATTTCCTGAAGTAACTCATTCTTAAGAATACTCATGCATCATAAATTTATAATAAATAAATACTAATGTTAGTAAATCAACATTGATAAATGCTTAGTGAAAAATTGGTCCTCTGATGATCTTCGAAATTGAAACTGACAATGGAACTTCATTAATGAGAAGTGAGTCTTATGCTATGCTACTATAAAAGTTTATCAGATGACGATGTAAATAAAGTTAGAAGAGGATGTAAACATGAGAAACATCGATAATGATAGATGGGTGGTGGGAAAATTATTCCATTTCTGTAGAATGAGAATGAACAGAAGCTGCCTATGAATCATAATGATGCTATTGCAAATGCAGGTGATAAAATCACTGTGAGCGAGACAATGAAAATGTGTCTTCTGTTAATTGCTCCCCTAAATGGTCTGCATTTATCAATGAGCAAGAAATTCATGGACATTTACTCAATTAAAGTACTTCTTAGACACAAACCATGCTAATGTGCCAGATAACAATGGAATAGTCTTTATAACAGCTTTAAAACAACAGTCATGGTGCTATTTTATCTCTAATGTCCTATTCCATCATTATCAAGAGACTGGATATATTGGCAATAATGCTTCATCTGCAAAGTCTTTGAGCAGCTGTAACCAATGTGTATTGCCCATGTATGTATAGGTATTATGTCAGTTGGATATGCAAATGTTAGAATTTTGTAGAATATGGTCCTTAAAAAGGGATCATTTGAGGCTTCTATTCATGTCAATATTTCATCTACAATTTTAGCAATATGATGCATGAATAGTGGTATGTACATAAAATAGTCTTTCTCGGGCTGGAGAGATGGCTTAGCGATTAAGGCGCCTGGCTGCTAAGTCTCAGTTCCTATCTCCAGGTCCCACGTTTAGCCAGATGCAAAAGTACTGGTGGCACATGCATCTGGATTTCGTTCACAGCATCTGAGAGGCTGCTGGTATGCCCATTCTCTGTCTTCCTCTCCCTCTGACTCTCTCTCTGACTCTCTCTGTATGTCTATCTCCAAAAAAAAAAAAAAAATATATATATATATATATATAGTTTTTCTCAAATTTAAATAGTCATGCATTTTGTCATGCAAACATTAATACTTCCTTACACAAACAAGCAGCTTATTATTATGAGTGCAGCACATTACTAAGGCTATTTCATTGTGCAAAATAGAAACACATGATTACTAGAAAAATGAGGCCAATCGCAAATTCTAAAACATCAAAAAATTTTCAATATGAGACTTAAGAACTATAATTTCGTTAATACCATAAATTGATGCTATTTGAGTTTTATTTTGGTATTTTAAAAGGTACTCACATGAAAGAGATGGTTTTGTTCTCTGAATAATGATATTCTCTCTCATATTATAACCTCTTTATTTTTTTAGACAGATGTTATCAGTTATGGTCATATATATGTTAGTTATAATGTTAATAAGAGCAATGAAAATAACTGGAATGCAGTTTGTATGGGTCATGTGCCAGGCACTATCCTTCACTTTATTTCCTTTACTTTTTGTACCTATGAAATATATATTGATATATTCATTGCATATGACATAGTTTAAGTTTATAGAGTAAATAATGTAAATCAGGCCACATAGATAAAAATAATAGGAAAACATGCTTTCAAAATAACTCTTTTATATCTTACTTTTTTGTGATTTACCAATTACTCATTTAAAAACTTATTCATGGGCTGGAGAGATGGCTTAGTGGTTAAGGCACTTGCCTGCAAAGCCAAAGGACCTTGATTCTATTCCCCAGGACCCAATTAAGACAGATGCACAAGGTGGTGCATGCATCTGGTGTTCATTTTCAGTGGCTGGAAGCCCTGGCACATCCATATTCTCTCTCTCTCTCTCTCTCTCTCCACCTCTTTCCCTTTCTCAAATAAATAAATTAAAATAAAAAAATATTTTAAAATATAAAAAATAAAAGCCTAGTCATTAATCTTAAGCACTGACAGTGTACTGTGGATTAAAGACCTCATTTGTCAATGACAGCTACCCTTGTCCTTTATTTATTATGTTTAGTTGCAAGAGCCACCAGTTGACAATGATGTAGCTCAATCAGACATATTTTCTTGATTTTCCAAAGTGACTCATTTTATTCTAGTATTACAGCTGGAAAATGAATTCAGTGAATGTAAGAGATAAGTCTAATGCTGTTTTAAAAAGTCAAAGATCTCTGTATCAAGAACAGAACTCTTGGGCTGAAGAGATGGCTTGGTGGTGAAGGCACTTGTCTGTGAAGACTAAGGATCCTGGTTTGATTTACCAGTACCCACATAAAGCCAGATGCACAAGGTGGCACATGCTTGTGAAGTTTGGTTGTGGTGACTAGAGGCCCCGTTGCACCCATTCTCTCTCTACCTGCCTCTGTATCACTTTCACTAAATATAAATAAATAAATAAATTAATTTTTATAAAAGAATAGAACACTTTATCTCCCATGTTGTTTTTAATATTCAAAGCAACTCCAATTTAAAAAAAAGAAACAACTATATTTTCATTAGTCTGTATACATCTTCTCTCATTCTCCCTTCTCTCATTCCCATACTCTATGCAGAGTGAGCCTTGAACTTTATGATGTAACATATGGCTTTGGGAAAAGAAAAATATCAAAACTAAAAATTAGGAGACATAAATAAATAATTATGATCCAGGCATAAATTAATGAAATAGAATCCTCACCATCAACAAAACAATAGTAAAACAACAAATATTAATAAATAGAATCAAAGAAACACAAAATTGGTTCTTTGAAAATATATACATGATTGAAAAAACTCAACCAAATTAGTCAAAAGAAAGAGAGAAGAACAAATTAATATGATTAGTCATAGAAAGGAGGCATTAAGGGGCTGGAGACGTGGCTCAGCAGTTAAGGCACTTGCATTCAGACCCTAATGATGTGAATTTGATTCTCCAGTACCCACTTAAAGCCCAGTGCACAAAATGGCACATGCATCTGGAGTTTGTTTGCAGTGGCTAGAGGTCCGAGGATGACCATTCTCTCTCTATCTGTCTTCTGTCTCTCTCTGATTGTAATATTTTTTTTTTAAAAAATGAAGAAAACAAGGCGTTAAAACAGATACCAATTAAATCAAGAAAATCATAAAGGCATACTTCAAAGGCTCAGGAAACATTTTAGATAGGGAATGGAAAGATTATAAGAGCCACAAGTAGGAAAGATTATTTTGATGTACTTCCCCCAACGACAGAACCTGGTGAATGAATGACCCCACAGTGAATTACCATATCCCAATGAAGAGGACCTTCAGTGGAATGGGGCAAGTGAGAGAGAATATAAGAGTATAACCCAATAGAAATAGTAATAATATGTGATATTTGCATACTTTAAAGTTCACAATAAATAAACAAATAAATAAAACCTGTTATAAAAAACAAAGCGATTATGCAATTTGCAGTTAAATGGTTAGAACTGGACAAAGTTATATTGAGTAAGGTGACTCAAGCATAAAATAGTCAAATAGTCTCTCTCATGTGTAGTTCCAGCTTTATTTACATTCCAGTGAATACAACTTGGAGTGTCTCTTGGGACCAGAAAGGTATAAGTTAAAGGAGGAAGTCTTTAAAGAAGAAAAGAGTTGAACAAATGATGAAATCAGTCAGGGTTGGGGATACTTTGGTTGGAAAGGGTTAAATAGGGATGAGAGTGGGAAATGGAAAAGAAGAGGTAGCAGGAGGGTGTTTTACCAAAACACAGGAGATAGGAAAAAGCCATAAAGAGGCCTAATGTTTAGGAAATATAATGAAAAATATCTAAGTAGAAAATCATAGTAAAATGATTGGAGGTTCCCTACACAGATTGGTGAAGCTATTCCTTGTCACCATGGGTTATCAAACAAAATATCAGTTCTGATGAGTCGTTGAGCAAGGAAGTCTCCAAGATTACTAAAACAAAACAGGCTATGGTGATGTCTCTTGGTTTCCAACCAAAATAGAAAGGTACTATTCTCCTGCTAAGGGCACATTTGTTCCAATCTCCAGCGGTTCCAATCTCCAGGTTCCACGTTTAGCTAGATGTAGAGTGATGCAAGGGCATCAATGTCAAACCTGACGAACTTGACAAGGGGGCGCACGCATCTGAATTTCGTTCTCAGCAGCTGAAAGACTGCTGGTGCACCCATCTCTGTCTTCCTCTCCCTCTCTCTCTGTCTCTTTCCAAAAGAAGAAGAAGAAGAAGAAGAAGAAGGAGGGTGAGGGGAGGGGGAGGGGGAGGGGGAGGAGGAGGGGAGGAGGAGGAGGAGGAGGAGGAGGAGGAGGAGGAGGAGGAGGAGGAGGAGGAGGAAGGAGAAGGAGAAGGAGAAGGAGAAGAAGAAGAAGAAGGAGAAGAAGAAACCAAGTTGAAGCTGCAGCAGAATCTCCTTCCTGCTGGCTTGTTTTCATTATGCTGAAGAAAAACATCATCAGCAATGCCACTCCTTGGGGAATCCTGCTTTTTCAATACTTCCCTCCACACAAGATCTGCCCTCTAGTGCAATAATGGCATGTCAGTTACAGGAGTACCCAATCAGTCTATGATTGTATTAGAGGCTTGCTTCATAGAAAGGATTAATACCTGGTACTGAAAACCAGGTCAGGGCTGGAGAGATGGCTTAGCGGTTAAGGTGCCTGCCTCCTAAGCCTAAGAATGCTGGTTCCAATCTCCAGGTCCCACGTTTAGCCAGATGCAAAAGGGGCACAATGCCGCACTTGACCACAAGGGGGCATACGCATTTGGATTTTGTTCGCAGCAGCTGAGAGGCTGCTGGCGCGCCCATCTCTATTCTATCTGTCTTCCTCTCCCTCTCTCTGTGTGTCTTCTCTCTCTGTCTTTCTCAAAAAAAAAGAAAGAAAGAAAAGGAAAGAAAGAAAAGAAAAGAAAAGAAAAGAAAAGAAAAGAAAAGAAAAGAAAAGAAAAGAAAAGAAAAGAAAAGAAAAGAAAAGAAAAACCAGGTCAGAAGCCCATGCCTTGGAAGAATATAGGCCCTAGGGAAAATCCTACTATTACTTTATTTCTAAACAGATGGGTTGTCAAACTGCCTCCTAAATGCTTACTTTTATATCCATAGATCAGAAATGCTTAGTTTTACATCCATAGAACAGTTCTGTTCTCAGCCCCAGTCAGATAAGAAACATTATTGCTTTTTTTAAATTTAGTCATGGGAGCCAATCAATGCAGAGCATTATAATTGGTCAAGCAATGAAAGTAAGTGGGGCCAGTCAGTATTCTATTATAAAAATGGGTCTTAGGAGGACACAGTCCTTCCTAATGAGCTAAATGCCTGTTGAAGTTCTCCAGGGAGGGTGTTATTTTCTTATGTGGCATAGCCACTGGGAAATGATGTGAAGGTGTACAGTGATATTGAGGGGAATAAGACTGTGGTACAGTCTGGTTTACATTGCTGGCAACAGAAATCATGCTGCCAAGAGTATCTTTGGGGAAAAAAGGGTTTATTTTGGCTTATAGACTTGAGGGGAAGCTCCATGATGGCAGGGGAAAACTGTGGCATGAACAGAAGATGGACATCACCCCTTGGCCAACATAAGGTGGACAATAGCAACAGAAGAGTGTGCCAAACACTGGCAAGGGGAAATTGGCTATAATACCCATAAGCCTGACCCCAACAATACACTACCTCCATGAGGCATTAATTCCCAAATCTCCATCAGCTTAGAACATAGCATTCAGAGCACCTAAGTTTATGAGGGACACCTGAATGCAACCACCATACTCCACCCCTGGCTCCCCTAAACTGAACCATCCATGATGTAAAATGCAGTGCATAAATCCATCTTTAAAAGTCCCCATGGATTTTTATCAATCCTAATTATGTTCAAACATCCCCATAGTCCAAGGTCTTTTAACAGAGCCATAATACCAAAAAATCCCCCAAATCACCTATAAGGAAACAGAGTAAATACACTGCAAAAGATGGCATTGGGCATAGAAAAGAAATATTCAGCCAATACAGGATTTAAAAGAGCCAGCGCAAACATCAAACTCTGTAGCTCCAAGTCCAACAGCTCTAACCAGTAACAAATCTCCAAGTCTAATAAGTCTAACCAACAAGAAGTCTCTGGAGTTAGAATTCCACTCCTCCATCTAGGATACTCACAGTCCTGAAAACTGCATCTGAGGCTGGCAGCTTTCCTTAGCAGCCATTTCATGTTCCTAGCATCTCCACTGGGTCTTCACTGCAACTCATGGTTCATCCTCACAGCTTCATTGGTCTCCATGCAGGAATCCAGAAAACCTGCTACACACTGCTTATGGCTGTTTCCAAATTCAATGACCCTCTCTTTCCTGCATTTCTTATACTCCATAATACCAGATGGGATGCCAAATCGTTAATCCAGACTTTGAAGAACAGGATACTTCTTCAGCTGGCCCAATCTCAATGGTTGTAATCTCTCACACAATTGCACCTGAACAGGGAGAAGGTTCAGCCCAAAGATTTCCTTTTTGTCTATGATGTATTCCTCTGCACACACCAATCCATTTCTACACATTACAACCCTGAACAAGTTCTCAGGACATGAGCATAACAGCGAGCCTATCATACAAACTGCCTAGCCCAGTTCAGGTCTTTCAACTCTGAGCAGAATAGTCCATCAAGCTGTACTTATAGCACTGCAAGGCATCTCTTAGGCTGAGGTTTAAAATCCTCCCACATTCCTCTTGAAAATCAGCTCCAAAAGGCCAAAGCCACACAGTCAGGTTTCTAGCAGCAAATGACACCACTCCTCAGTACCAACATTACTGTTGCAGTCAGGTTCACATTGCTGGTAGAAATCACCCGACCAAGAGCAGTTTTTGGAAACTCTATCTCAAAATAAATAAATAAATAAATAAATAAAATTTTAAAAGAAAATTTTGAAAAAAAAGAAAAAGAGAGAAAAAATCAAATAGAGAAGCAGAGAAAAAATAATAGAGCCAAATTGTGATGTCTGAAATCCTGGACTCTACTTTTCACTCACAACATTGACACAGCAACAAGTCACTAACAATTTCCCTTTGGAAGAAACTGGAACTTTATCTCTAGGCTGGGGAAATCATGACAATTGTTATATCAACCTTAATAAAATTAGTACTCATAACTGAGGCACCTTTCCAGAAGCTCTGCCCACAATGCAGTGCAACATGGCCATCCCAATAACTTCTTGCACCCAACTTCAGATAGAGTACAGAAAAGGGTACCTGGATAATAAATGAGAAGTGCCCTAAATTTTCTTAGGTCCTCCACACAAGGCTTTATATCTTTGGAGCTCTGGAAGATATGGCAGAAGGGAGATGGTACCCAGTATTTTAATGCAAGTGTCTGTTTTCCCTGGTCAGCACAAAACAAGTGGGTAAAAACTCATATCACAGCTTCTCTCAAGGGAAAGAGTATACCCATGTTCTCAGCTATTGGGCCTGCACAAAACAACACCAGCCCTCATTTAATTAATTGTGAATATTCCACAGTTCTCACAGATGAACCACCTGGGGATAGTGGGGATGGTAGCTTGGGATCCATCGTTCCTTCATCCTTTGCCCTTTGACCCCACACATTAAGCCAAGGAGTTACCATTCCTGATTCTCCCTTGTGGAGGACAAGAGCTGGAAACATCCTCCAGAGTTTCAGGATACAGGTGAAGGTCGTCTCCTATAAATTGCCTTCTTTGTCTAATGTAGAGAAACCAATGACGCAGAAAGCCAAGGAGACTGAAGAATCAGATAACTGTTCCAGACAAATAAGATAAACTTTGAATAAATATAATAATAAAATAGAGATATAAAATTACCTCATGGGCAATTTAAAATAACTTATATTCACTGAGGTCAAGAGAACAATGCATTAACAAAATGATATGTTCAACAAAAAGATAGGAAACATTTAAAAGTACTAAATAAAAATATTAAACCCAGTAATATGTGAATAAACCACTAAGAGATAAGGAAATTGAATCTGTAATCTGAAAGTTTCCTAAGTAGAAAAGTCTGGAACCACATGGCTCTGCAGGTAACTTGTCCTAAAGTTTTTTCTTTTAATATTTTATTTATTTGAGAGAGTGAAAGAGAGATAAAGAGAGAGAAAGAGAGAGAGAATGGCACACCAAGGCCTCCAGCCACTGCAAATGAACTCCAGATGCATGCACCACCTTGTGCATCTGGTTTTGAGTGGGTCCTAGAGAATCAAACCTAGGCCTTTTGCCTTTGTGGCAGGCACCTTAGCTGCTAAGTCATCTCTCTAGTCCATCTAATAAACTTTTTAAATGAATTGATGCTATTATTCCTTATATTATTAAAACAAATTTAAAATGAACACTTTGAAATATTTTGTGAGACCACCATAACAGATCACAATGAAAGAAACCTATAAGTCAATATCCTTAGCTGCTGAGATTCAACAGTCCACAAAATGTTAGTACTCTGAAAATAATTCCACAGTAAAAGGATCAAGCACCATGAGCATGATGGTTAATCTTCCTTGTCAGCTTAACTAGATTTAGAATTGTCTAAGATATTGATGAGCTGTGCCTGTGGGTGTGTCTGTGAGGACATTTCCAGAGAGAAATAAGAAAAGATGAAGATAACTGTGAATATGAGTGGCACAATCCCATGGCTTGGGAGCACCAACAGAATAAAAGGTGCATAAGAAGAATCCTGGTTGGGCACAGGCTTCCCTTTTTCTCTACTTCCTGTCCAGCCATGACCTAAAATGCTGTGCTTTACCACGCTTTCCCCACCATCATATACTGATTCCTTGGAAACTAGCAGTCAAAACAATTCCTTCCTCTCTTAGGTTGTTTCTGTCAAGTATTATGATTACAGTGACAATAAAAATAACTAGTATGAAAAAATATGCATGGTTGCTCATCATATTATGTTACTACTTGTGAGGCTGAGATACAAGACTCACCATGAATTTCAGGCCAGCCTGAACTACATAGTGGTTTCCAGGTGAGCTTGGGAGAGAGTGAGAACCTACTTATAAAAAAAAGTAGAGTTAAAAAGAAAGCAAATAAGATTAACCAGAGATATAAAGGTGATTCACCATGTTAATCAATCAATGTCATATACCATATCAATAGACTATATGATCCAAAATGACAAAATAAATTCAAATATAGACATAAAACTGCTACACCAAATGTAACACCTTTCAGTAACTCCCCACATCTTAGATATAGAAGGAATATACCTCACTATAATAGTGACTAAGATATTGTATTCAATAGGTAAAATTTAAAATGTTTTCTCTTCTAAATCTAAAATAAGAAACAGCAAGATGCTATTTCTTATTTCTCTTGTACACACTACTGGAAACTCAATTCAAGTTCATAAGAAAACACACACACAGAGACATACACACACACACACACACACACACACACACATTATTAATTCATTAGTAAAGTAAGCTAGAATGTTTTCACCTGACAAAGATAATAATATACACAATAATTTTTATTATATTACCTTAGAATTATATAACTTAATGCATAGCCCATTCTTCCTGAATAGAGTTTGCACTATATTATGGTAACTGCAGTGATAGTATTATTCTTTTTTTAAATTATTATTTTTTATTGACAACTTCTATACTTACATACAAAAAACACATATTTCCCTCCTCTGCCCCCATTTGGCTTTAGAACTCCAATCTCCATCATATCCCCTCCCTCTCTCCATTGGTCTCTCTTTTAACTTGATGCCATCATCTTTTTCTTCTATTTTGAGGGTCTTTCAAAGGTATTGCTAGGCAATACCTCATGGATATTGAGGCCAATTTCTGTCTGGGCAGTTGCATTGTAAGAAGTCATCCCCTTCCTTTGGCTCTTCCATTCTATCCGCCCCCCCTCCCGCAATGGTCCCTGAGCCTTGGAGGGTGTGACAGAGGTGTTTCAGTGCTGAACAATCCTCCATCCCTTCTTCTCAGCACTATGTTGCCTTTTGGGTCATTCCAGTGGTCATCGCCATCTGAAAAGAGAAGCTTCTTGTAGCAGACAGCCTCAGGTTCGCTGAGATGAACTTCCAGACCAGGCACAGTTATGGAGGAAGGGATATTATTTATTGAAGCTTACAGATCTAGGGGAAGTTCCATAAGGGCAGAAGAAGTGGCCTGCTCTTTACAGGGCCAAGCAGAGAGAGCAAAGCCCCCAGCCACACAGCACACAGAGCAAAACTACAGGCAAAAGGTCACACAGCACACTTACAGGAACTCCTGCTAGGCACACTTTGCATATCTTTACAATGGAATCTCAAACCAACCATTAACACCTTTAGACCAGCCCCCAGTGACATTGACTCTAGGAAGGTGATTGCAGATGCAAACTATAAAGTAATAAAACACTGAATATATTGGGGGCCATATATTCAAACTAACACATTCCACCCCTGACCCCCAATAGATTTATAACTATCACACATTGTAAATTGTACTCAGTCCAATTTCAAAGGTTCTCACAGTCTTGATCAACTTAAGATAGTGAGTCCTGTAAAATCAAACAAGTTAAATACTTTCAACATGTCAAGGCACAGAGTAAACATTTTAACTGTATAAGGAATAGCAAGGAGAGACTAGAATAATGCAAACTCAACCACCATCAGCAGTCATCAAACTTCTGCAGTTCAAGTTCAATATAACCAGAGACTGACAGTCTCCAGGTTTTCCAATTCCACCCCTCCAGCTGGGCAGAGTAGCCAGGGAAAACTGTTATCCCATGCCAATGCTGCACTCCAGGGCAGCCCTTTTGCCACAGTCCTGGTATATCCAAAACATCTTCAGGTCTCCATGCAAACCACAGTCCATCTTCCAAAGGCTCTTTCTGCCTATTCTGAGGGTCTTCATGCCCTGCCTCATGCCGCATCTCAGCAGTGGCTCCTGGAACTGTGTGCAATTCATGACCACTCCATGCATTTTTCATATTTCCAAAACTAATACCAGGTGTGCAGGACACTGCCATATTCTTAATCCAAGGACAAAATAAATCATAGCCTTGAAAAGCAGGTTCCTTCTCCAGTCAGCTTTTTCCAAGAATTTGCATTGTTAACAGTCTTTCCTCAGGCATCCTCTCCATTGTTTTAATGTAAATCAGTCAGGCCACCTTCCTTCCACCTTCCTTAAGATTGCTAATGTGTTGACAATAGCAGCTAAACCAGTCTCAATGCCTCTACTTTTAACTTGCTTCAGGTTTTCCAACTTAAAATCTTAAAATCTCAGTCCGATATCTTTAGCCAAGCACATCAGTCCATTACAAATTTAAGCTTGATCAAACTTTCTGGGCCTGGATAGCGGAACGTAGCCATCCCTTATGCCAGTAGCTCAGTTCCAACAAAGTCCTCTGCAGTCTTTCCTTCCCCTTAGAACGCTCATAAGCAAAGCCTCGAAGTTCAATACTATCTGCACTTAGCATTCTCAAACTCTCATCAGAATAGTCCACAAAACTTGGCTTACCACTCCAGAAGGCATCTTCAGTTGCAAGCACAAAGTCCATGCCCATTCCTCCAAAACAAAGGTTCCAAAAGACGAATATCCACACGATCAGGTTCATCTCACCCCACACTCCTCGGTACCACTTTACTGTAGCAGACAGCTTCAGGTTCGCTGAGATGAACTTCCAGACCAGGCACAGATATGGAGGAAGGGATATTATTTATTGAAGCTTACAGATCCAGGGAAGTTCCATAAGGGCAGAAGAAGCAGCCTGCTCTCACAGGGCCAAGCAGAGAGAGCAAAGCCCCCAGCCACACAGCACACAGAGCAAAACTACAGGCAAAAAGTCACACAGCACACTTACAGGAACTCCTGCTAGGTACACTTTGCATATCTTTACAATGGAATCTCAAACCCACCATTAACACCTTAAGACCAGCCCCCAGTGACATTGCCTCTAGGAAGGTGATTGCAGATGCAAACTATAAAGTAATAAAACATTGAATATATTGGGGGCCATATATTCAAACTACCAATCTTCTCTAACCAGAAGTGAGAGTAGTGTTAATATGTGAATATGAACATTAAGTGTAGTGCTTTCAGGGCAGCTTGGTGGGAATAATATATACATTTAGTCAGACAAGAGCAGGCTTTATACCCCTAAGGCTCATGACCTCACCTGCCGTAGACTTATGCTTAGGTTTTTCCGTACCAGGTATGTATTCCCTCCCGTAGAGAGGGCCTTCAGTCCAATTATGGAGCAGTTGGTTACCCCAAGAGTATACATGCCACTTATTGCACCCATTCAGTCAATAGGCCTGTATGGCCAAACTTGAATATTCAGTGTCCACTGATTTCACTGCTGATGACTTCTGTCTCCCATACGGCTGCATGCCATGCAGCTTTTTCAAGCTTTCAGTTGGCTGGTCTACAGGGAGAAGGTTTTCTGCTCAGCACCAGCTTTCTTTCTCAGTGACCTTGCCTCTCAGGCAAGAGATGTCTGACTAAGGGCAACAAGAATGAGTACTGGAACAACCAACCACACACAACATGTCTGCCAAACCATGACACAAATGAAGGAATCTCAAAGAGAGGGAAATTAAAGAGAACATCAAAACACTCACTACTTGAAATATTTAGTATGTTTTTTTTTATTATTATTATTTGTGGCTGTGCACGTTTCTCTGTGTGTGCACATGTGTGTTGAGACATAGATGTGGAGGTCAGAGGACAGCTTCAGGTGTTTGGCTTCTCCTCCTGGATTCTTTTGAGATAATCTCTCCTGTTTTGCTATTGAGTGTTCCAGTCTAGCTGACCTATAACCTTCCAGATTCTCTTGTTTTCCCTTCCCACTGTTATTACAATGTAATGCACATTGGCAATTACAACCTGTGGGCCACTTTGGCTTTACTTAGATACAAGCAAGCATCTCTACCCCTGAGCCTTCTTCTTAGCCCTGAAACTGTTATTGTTTTAAATTAATATTTAAAGAATTCAAGTTGATGAAAAAAATTCATGATGAAATATATTGAATTTATAAATAGAAGTCAAGATCCATAGTACTGATTTTTTTTTCCTTTTGTCTGAGACTCCATTGTGGTGGAGCATCTTACTGCTATTGTCCATGTACAGTAAAACTGAATCAATCAGAGTTTCCATCAATAAGAGTGGAAGGAATAGAGAGCTAGAATTCTACAATCAGATTTTTATGTAAATCATTGCTATTGCTTTAGCCATGTGCAAAGGCATAGATTGAAATCTACTAAAGGCTGGGGAAAAATGTTTTGCTATGAACTTAAAATCATATAGTGGGAGGTTCTAGAGAGTTCTGCATAGCTTATGATTGCTATGTTGTATAAACTGTTATAACCCGCTGTGAAACCACTATGTTAGAGGATCCTACTGCCTTTGGAAGAGTGACCATGTCTGACAGCCATGTTTTTATCTAATGGTAGCCTGAGTTTCACTTCTGCTTTCTAAACTTTGAGAAGTCCTCTCAAGGGTAAAATGACTTCAAGTCATGAAGAGGGGAGATGCATATGAGATGTGCCCAGTGTTGCCTTGACAAGGACCACTTCATCACTCCCTGCATAGCCTTTTAAACCATGGTCAGCTTGTGATTCTAGAACATGATAGACTTTTCAGCATGGAACACCACTATGATCCTTTGTCACTCTGTAAATCAACACAAAATTGTCAGCAGTTCAAATATTTATCAGAAATCCAAAATATCCTGGGTAGCACCTTTAACAGGAAGAAAGGAGAGTGAATTCTCATATTTTCATGCTGTTTTCTACTCATTGTAATTTATTCAATATTATTTCATATCTTCTAAAATAATAATTGTAACAAAAGTTTAATGACAACCAAAAGAGTGCCACATAAAGTTATTTTACTTTACTTGTTTATTTATGAATCTTCACTTTGTTGAAATGGTCATCTGAAAATAAAAATGTATTTTGGAATTATTTCATTTTTGCTTAAATAAAGTAGCTTCCAAAGCAAAATCAGATTATATATGGTGTAGCAGGAAACTCTGGAATTCTAAGGAGTATTTTATTATACATGATTGATTTCTCCTGCATCCATAATTCACCTCTAACTGCCTTTCTAAAACAGAAATAACTAAAGAGGGGCAAAACCTGCTTTATCCCTTGACAGAGCTTTTAACCAGAGTGGAAATTTAGTAATGGGGATGGGCAGAGGGATGGATGAATGAATGGTCATTATATATTTTGTTTAATGTTTTTTTTTTTTTCTCTCTCTCTTAGTGATTCACAGAAAATCCACAAGTGTATCCACCTCATAATTCTTAGAGGTTTATGATTAATCTGGTTACCAAAAGTTTAGATCATATGTCTACAAGGTCCATAGTATTAAAATGCCATCATTGTAATTAATAGTACTACTGCAGTTGAGAATGTTTGTTGAGATTTATTCCTGGTTTTGGAAATCATTATTTTAACAGCATTTTGAAGAACAGAATGAGATTAATTCTGTTTTAATCTCTCTACTTTTTTGTTTGTTTCAGGAAGCTTTCAACATAATGAAAGTGTATTGAAATGTTTTAGATTCCAGTCCTTCACTCTTCACCTCCATATGCCATCCTTGCTATCTGTGGTAGTTTGAATAGATGGCCCCCAATATATACATTGTTTTATTAGTTTGTAGTTTGCATCTGCATGACCTGGCTGGAGGCAGTGTCACTGGGTGGATCTGAAGGTGTGGTGGAGGGCTTGAGATTTCAATCTAAAGATATGCAAAGTGTGCCTAGCTGGAGTTCCTGAGGTGTGCTGTGCTGTGTGGCTTTTGGCTTGTGGCTTTTTTCTGTGTTTGGTCCTGTGAAAGCAGGCCAGCTTCCTCTGCCATTATGAACCTCCCCTGGATCTGTAAGCTTAAATAAATATTCATTTCTCCATAACTGTGCTGGTCTGGAAGTTCATCTCAGAGAACCTGAAGCTGTCTGCTACACTATCCTTGGTTCATGGTACTTATAATATGATTATAAGATGCTTGGAAGAAGTACAGATTCTTCTCTTTGTTCAGCTAACTCATATCTTTCCACAACTCTCTAAACTTTTCATTTGAAATCCATTGTTTCTCTTTGAGGTCTCCAAATATATTTTTGGGAAGGAAACATTTTACTGTAATATTTCACCTGTTTCACTTTCCAAGAGAAGTTTTTATATCCCTTTAATATATTCTGGCTGCTAAACACAGTTTTCTTCTACATAAAAACCAGCTTTCTCAAAATATCTATAAGCACCTCATTTAAATAAATTTTTCTTTAGCATGAGGACTAGTCTCTGTTTTCTTTCCTAACTCCCCACATACCACAACATTTATAATGATTCATAAGGTAGGCTACATTTATAATTAGTCCATTTAGTCATTTATAATTTTTAAAAATCTTTATAAGTATACAACTGTCAATGTACTAGGTTCAAGTAGCAGTTTAAATAACTCAAACACATGAAATAGTGGAATAGAAAACTATATGCATCTAATGTGTCTATAAAATACAGCAATATGAATCAGAAGACTTCAAAGGTGACTGCACAACCATAGCATTCAAGAAGTACATTTGAAGTACATTTGGAACAGTCATTTTTCTCCACAAAAATAACTGAAGCAGTTTATTACTTATTATGAGGTAAGGATGATTTTCCCTTCAGTTAAAGGACAACTTACCAATAACTTTTACTCCAATTGTTTTTACTGGAAGATTATTGCAGTGCTGGCAAATTTCATAAACATATTCTAACAAGTGATATTATAATTGCAGTTTTCTAGACAACGTGCATTAAGTCCTCAAAAATGGCATTTATTCACAGAGGTAGGTAGAATGGGAAAAAATGTACTATGAAGACAAAATGTAAATCGAAATATGAAATCTAAAGTAATGAAAATCAAAGTTCTTGCATTTTTTTTTTTTTTTTTTTTTTAGCTAGAGGTAATACATTGAGAAGCAGTGAGTAGGTAAATTGGTAGAATTCAGAGAATCTCCACAATTTTAAAAAATTCTTTGTATGCCCGTGTGTGTGTGTGTGTGTGTGTGTGTGTGTGTGTGTGTGCACATGCATGCACATGCCCTGTGGGTGCATGCGTGAGGGCCAGAGGAGAACGGGAATGCTCTTTCCTGTGTCTTTCCTCCACAGACTGTGGTGAAAGTCGTTCTTGAGCACACTCAGCTGCTTACACTGGGGTTGGAGAGGAGCACTCAGGGCCTCGGGTCCTCTAGGCCCTCATGCTGACAAGGGAAGCTCTCCCAGCAGCTGAGCCAACTGTCTAGCACCAAGAAATTGTTTTTATTAACTAGACCCAAAGATCCCCTAACCCATTTGTGAGAATTTGAAAATTCATACTGTAAGATTTTATTGCTTATTTCCTCAGCATTATGAATTCTTAAGTCAGAACTTAGATCTGTGAGTCCTTTTAAATTCGAGTCATGCTTTTAAAAAAAAGAAAAATTCAATTAATTCATGTATGATTTTATATTTCCACATAATCTCTACTAACTTGCCATTTTTTTTTTTTTTTTTTTTACAGCTTCCTTCTGGTTCTAGTTCCTAGTTCCTGTTGACTCTTTTCTTTATTCTGGCGTAAAAATCTTTCTTAACATTATTTTCCAGTTGACTTGCTTTCCACTTTGACATATGGTTTTTTAAGCCTTCTTATCTGGTTAGGTTCGCTGTAAGTACCAGAAAGAATAGACTAGCATGTTGTCCTTTAGTTACCATTACAAACGCACTCACTTTCCTGGAAGTATGTTCTCTCAAATTCTTGGTGACTTCCAAGGTGCCTCAAAGTCAATTCTTTCACATAAATTCCAGCTTTCTGCTGCCCTCTTCTGGCCTATGATAGCATATAAGTGTTTAATTCTAATATGAAAGTAAATCCTGAGTTTTACATGAGAAAGAAAGCCATGATTCTTAAAAATTTAGTGTGCCCCCAAATCCCCTGAGAAGCCTGTGAATAAAATGTAAACCACAAAGCCTGTCACTGAGATTGTAATTCTGTGTATCTGAGTAAGAGATCACTTTTAATAGGTAGCATTGCTCTATGTGAACTACAGGCTGCATCTTAGGAAACTGGCAGAGAAATACCTCACTCCAAGTCTCAGTCACAAGTTCTCCGAATGAAAATAAGATTTTCATTTGATGCTAATTTAGAAAACAATCGTTCACGTACTTTCAATTTAAATGATCCTCATTGATCATGAAACCAATTAAAGTATTAATTAGTATTTATAATTATATATTTAATATTCAAAATTAGAGCAAAACTTAAAGAAATATGAATACTTGGGAAAAGTAGGTACAGAGACTTCTAACATATATATTTTAACATCTTTTTAATTTTTTATATAAAATGTAAGTTATTTATGACAGTGGTCTCTCAAGATTATAATGGCAGTGAAAAATTATCACTTAAAACAACATAGCTGTAGTAACACCATAATGAAACACACTGTTCCTATGTATGTAGTGATGCTGGTATAAAGACACCTACAGAATTGCAGGCTAGATAAGAGCTTAACATAGACAATGATGCATATAATTAATATTTTTATTTTTTTCTTATTTGCCTCAATTTTTTGCTAGCTACTCATTATAACACATTAGATCTTTCTTACTATAATCAAACCAAATATTCTAGTAAATTTCACTCATACTATTCTTCATTATTAGCCTGATAACTCTTAGGAATTGGTGTTATCTCAAAAAAAGGAAACATGTAAGAAATTATTCAAATAAGAGCAGTAAACATCACACCAAAATTCTTCCTAACTGATGCTTATAAAAACATCTTTCTTCCAAGTACTACAGTGAGTTTTGACTCATCCCAGTGGTCACTGCCATCTGAAAACAGAAGCTTCTCTAGCAAAAAAGGAGTATTAATATATAAGTATAAACATTTAAAAAGTGCTTACAGGCAGTTTGGTGGGCATAAGACATAAAAATAAAGGAAAGTATATTTGAGAGGACGAGGGAATATGATGATGGGTGGATTTGAGAGGGGGAAAGTGGAAGTGGAGAGGGAATTATCATGGTTTACTGTCAATGGTTATGGAAGTTGTCAATAAAAAACTTTTTAAAAACATATCTTTTTTTTATTCTCTGTATTTTGATTCATATCCTTGGTTCCCTATCAGCAGGATATGAGGACTTTAAGAACATATGCACAGGGTTGGGGGTCTGGAGAGATGGCTTAGTGGTTAAGGCACTTGCCAGCGAAGCCTAAGGACCCAGGTTTAATTCTCCAGGTCCCATGTAAGCCAGATGCACAAGGTAACACATGCATCTGGAGTTAGTTTCCACTGGTAAGAGGCCCTGGCACCCCTATTCTCTCTCTCCCTCTTTCTCTCTCTCTCTCTCTCTGCCTTTCTCTGTCTCAAATAATTAAAAAAATTTTTTAAAGTATATATCCATGGAATGGGGGCAGAGACAAGGGAAAGGATGGTACCAACATATGATGGTATATGTCCATAATAAAAAAATATATATCCATGATTAAGCTTCATGTCCATAGTTCTTACTGGACTGATATAAGTAGATTGTGAGTAGACGATGTTGAAACCACCAGGTCAATGTGATATACTGTGGAACTCTTTCTCAATTAGACTTTAGTCAGAACATTAGTTGTTGATACTCTGTCCTCTCAAACTCTAGGATATTCTTTTGGTCTCATCTCCACTCACTATTATGTTACATATATAACCTGCAAAGTATAGTCAAGCTAACAAAGATAGCCATGGTTCAAATACAGCTTTCCATCTC
The DNA here is from genome assembly GCA_036365145.1 of Orientallactaga sibirica. NCBI lineage: Eukaryota > Metazoa > Chordata > Mammalia > Rodentia > Dipodidae > Orientallactaga > Orientallactaga sibirica. The sequence goes on along the minus strand of JAEOAD010000010.1, from coordinate 13,345,075 downwards.
AGTGTTAAAGGTAAAAATAAAATATCCTATTTCTTTATCTTTAATATTGTCTAAAACATTGTCAGATACACTAGATTTTCTTTTCTTCTAAGTAGGTAATTGAATATAAGTTCACTACTATAATTTTTCCATATTCATTGCTTTTTGTAATGATGTATAATGTGCTTACTCTCTTAATTCTGACTCTGACATTAAAACAGTTCTGTTAGTGTGAACTGGAATGACAATGCCATTTTTGTGTCCATCTGTTATTTAACAGGGCTGGGGAAATGGCTCAGTGGTTAAAGGCACTTGACTGCAAAATCTAGCCAGGTCAGATTTGAAGCTATAGTACCACATAAAGCCGGTGCACACAGTGGCAAATGCATCGGGAGTTTATCTGTAGTAGCAGGAGGCCCTGGACTGCCCTTACACTATCTTTAATAAATAAATAACATTTGCTGGATGTGGTGGTGTACACTTTTAATCCCAGCATTTGGGGGACAGAGATTGGAGGAATAACGAGAGTTTGAGGTCACCCTGAGACTACATAGTGAATTTCTGGCCAGTCTCACAAAAACAAAACAAAACAAAAAAAAATAACAACAACAAAAAAAAAAAAACCAAGAAATACAGTATCTTTTAACAGAAACTAGAATTATATAACTATTTTACAATTGGCATTTTGGAAGTATAATTAAAAATTGCAAAATGGTTTTACTGCATATATAAGCAAAGCAGTTTGAGTTTGGGCTCATTAGTACAAATTTGTCTAAGATAGGGGATTCGTGCTTTACTCTAATCATTATTCTCTAAAGCTAGAATAAAGTTAGAGTCTCTAAGTAACTGGGAAAATTCTTAGTGTCCACTGCCATTAAATCATGTTAAGCTGCTATGTAAGCAGTGGAGGGCAACTCTTTCCTAAATCTACAATTTAAGCAAGTGTTTTACACAATTAAAACATTAAATTAATTCTTTAAATAATTCAGATTATAAAAAAGAGAAGAGAATTCAGACTGGCCGGCAGTTTTGCACTTTACATCTTTAATTTATATTTTTAATTGAATGATAAATTCAAGTAAGAATTTGGACTGCTTTTTAAGTAAGGTCAGAAGCTGGAGAGAAGAAAACTTACTGTAAATCCTATGCTCCATTCCTTCTAAAGAAGAATTCACTACAAATGCACTGAGATAAATTGCCAGACTCTTGGTGACTGTGCAGTCTCTCAGGGAGAGTATTTGTGGTAAATGTTCTTAAGGAGAGTTTACCTCAAAGGAGTTGGAAATGTGGGCTCCTTCTTCCATCATGAAACTAGCAGAATCATTTAAAGCTAAATAAAAGGGGTTCATGGAAAGTACTTATTTGTGGAAACTTATTGCCATCATAAAATTACTGGTTCAAGGAGTCTTTTCTAGTAAGAATGAAGCAGTTATTTATCTCTTCAGATTGCTGGAAATCAGAACAGACATAGAAAAGAGCACAGGCATGTTAAACACAAACTTTTAGCAGAAGTTATAGGGATACCACATGACTTTCAGAGACTGCAAATAAAGTTTAACTTGGTTTCTGAATCACAAAGGGTGACAATGGAAACTGGTTTACTAGGCAGTTAATGTAAAAACTTTCAGATTTAATAAAATTCATTTATTTCTCTCAACTTGATATACAGTCACTGAAAGAATGATTCCTCAGCCCCAACTAAGTCTACAACCTGTTCTTAGGCCTGTGGTTGCTCAATAAGCCTTTCTTTCTGTATCAAATATATATGTAAGTCATTCAAGGACCCTCTGCCCAGCATTCTCTCCACAGCACTGAGCTAGCATTTTAAGTTGAATGTCTACTTCTTATAAATACTGCCATTCCACACTCACCTTGGGTTCTGGCACATAACTTTCAGCTTGATCCTAAACTCCTCCTCACCTGTAGAAAATGGCTTGTTTTAAATCACACACTGAGATCTGACTTATCAATAGCACTAAAAAGTGAAATTCCATTCAATGTCCACAATGCAAGCAAGTAATTTTTCACTTACTTAATGAGGTCCACACACTACCAACTCCCTTCTGCTTTGCCTTTAAGTAAATCCTTGCCCTTATTATTGCTGTGATGTTCAAGTGGCCTGAGTCTTTTCCTAACCTTTCAGCAGTCAAATTGCCTACCATTTCAGTTGTCTCACTTAAAATTTCATATCAATTTCTTGAAAAAATTGAAAGATTCATAAGGAAATGGGTTGGAATCAATTAAATTAACCAGATCAATTGTTGGATCTATGCCTCTATATTATCAGAATTAATTATTTTTCAATTTACTGATTTAGTATTCAAATTGTAATGATGGTTTTGATAAGACATAAAACAGTAAGGAATATAGCTAGGATATCTATTTTTCAATTCACATTATTATGCTAAAATTTGAGTAGAAATTCAAATAAAGAATGAGGCAAGTGATAATTAAATGGACAAGATATTTTGGTTAAGAAAATATGTTATGTATATATTCACATGCACTGTGGGGAGCAGAGTCCACAGAAAAATGAAGGAGAGTTGTAGAAGATATTGCCAGTAAGGAAAAAAAAAAGGGTGGGGAAATTTTATAGCCTTGGAAGGCATCATAAAGACTTTAGCTTTTCTTTTGAAGAGAGATATTATAGTGATTTCAATTTCTATTTAAAAATCACACTTTTTTTTTCAAGAATCCATTTCAAGTATGTATAGCAAAGAACACACAGAAAGATGGAATGTGCAGTCCAGCAAAGAAACCTAGCTACAAAGGTATTGAATGAACCAAGAGTGGTTTATGCAATATGGCAGTGGCAGAAAGGAGATGAAGTGCTTGGATTCTCAATACACTTGGAAAGTTGGATGAGTAAGACTTGTAACTAGAATGGATATAAAGTACAAAATTAAGATGAGTGAAAGATGTTTTAGAAATGAGCAAATGAAAAGAATGGTCTTTAACAATTATTGAAAAAATAATGTGAGACTACCCTCGAGGGAAAGTTACAGTGTTGCACTTCTTAAAATTATTTATTTGCAAGGAGAAAGAGAGAGAAAGAGGTAAAGGGAGAGAAAATGGGTGTACCAGGGCCTCTTGCTGCTGGAAATGAACTCCAGATACATGTACCACTTTGCATATCTGGCTCTTATGTGGGTACCAGGGACTTGAACACAGGTTTTTTTTTTTTTTTTTTTTTTTTTTTTAATCAGGTTTTGCAAAAAATTACCTTAAACCACTGAGCCATCTCTCCAGCCCCAAGTTTGACTTTAACATGTTAATTCTGAGAATGCTTAATAGAGTTACGGTGTGTGTTGTAGTTACTCTTTTGTTGCTAGGAAACACATCTGGCCAGAAGGAGCTTGTGGCAGGAAAGGGTTTATTTCAATCTTACAGATCAAGGGGAAATGACATCAATGGTAGCTTAAGCTGGCTCACTTTCACAGATGCATAGCACAGAGACACCACCAAACAAGCAAACACAGACAGCTAAAGCTGAAACTCACCTTGAACACACCTTAGATCAGTCTGCAATGACATATACTCCAGCAGGCTGCTAGAGACTTAAGTAGGAAGCTTAACCTTAATCAAAAACCCCTCAGGCTATGGAGGACATATATTTGCATTCAAACTACCACAGTGTGTATTTTGAATAAGAGAGGCTAACACTCAAGGTGAAAGCACCTTTTCTAGACATAAATTAGAGGGCCATTAGAAGAACATGGTATTAGAGGTCATGCAGCAAAAGAAAATTGCTAAAGATGTTACAAACAAGTAAATCTCTAATAGAGAAAGCACATGTTAACAAAATAGTTATTCAGTGGTAAGTACCATACAAAGGAAGAGTGCATCATACAGTAGGGGGTTTGAATTCTTATCTAGGAAGTTTGCCTGTTGACTTATCATGTGGAGAAAAATAAATACTAGCCCTGGGCAGAGGAAACTTTTAAATAATACACTCTTAGTGAGGAAGGGTGTGGTCTACATCAAGGAATGAATGATCAGAGAGCTACAGTTCTAAGAGTGAGATGAGTAACACTCAGAATGGGGCTGCAGATTCCAGGACAAAGGTCATGATAAACAGCTGAACAGTTACAGGAAGCATAAAATTTATCGTCCTGATCATGTACCCCTGTGAGTGAGAGAGATGCTGATAACAATTATGCTATGAGGATAGTAGACATTAACTGGGACTGCCCTGACAATATAATCTCATAGTCTCCTTACTCAGAATTGCTAATGAGTTTTATGTTCTACGCTATTGCTTAATTTTCAGGTCACTAGTTCAAGGTGATTTATTTATGTTTGAGAATAACACATAAATTTTATTCTCTAAATTCAAAACACCCATATGCTTTTGCTGAGAAAAACATCAAAAAATTATAGTTAAATGTAGATTAATAACATTTAGATTTTATTTTTAAGTCAAATAGTAAACTCTTCTTTTAAATTTTTCTTACACCTCTGCAGGAATGTTTACTTCTTAATTATCAACAGCAGTGCCAAATAGCCTAAGGCATAAATTCAGGAAATGTCATTATTATTTTTTTTTATTTGATAATGATTTATATTTCATATATGTTACCTTGTGGAAAAAAAAGTCATGTTACTAGTAAGATATTACATTATTTTCCCTTCTATGAAAGCTTTTCCAGCATAGTAAATCAGATTGAAATTCTTCCAGAGTTCCCAGAATGTCTGCTTACCACCTGGGGATAGCGCCCCTTAGGATTCTGCAGACATACTGAGATTGATAGAAGGATAAAGTGCTTTAAGAAACTCTGAAAATATTCTCAAGTGGAATTAAGAAGAAGAAAAATAAATAAATAATACATATTTTTAAAAAGAATAAAAACAGCTTTGGGAATGGATTTAAATCTGAGCCAATAATATATACACCAATTACCTACCATTCTTTTGAATCACTAATTACAAAACTAAAAGATAAACCCAAAGTGAACACAAAGATCCAGGACCCTTGTTCATGAGTGTTATTTTTAATGGTCACCACATCACTTACCTTATATTGTATGTTTGTTTTTGCTTACTATTCAAATTGAAACCTAAAATCAAAATAGTATTTTAAGGAAAATATTTCATAATTGAATATATTTTTCATCAATTCATTTCTATAAAAAGAAGCAAAGTTTATGCACATTCATCATGAACTTGGTTTTGTAGAGTTGAGTATATAAATACACATTTTAGTATTATTACATTTTTAATATTTGAGTTTATTTAGTTGGCAGATTTGCTTCTAGAAAAAGACATACATGTTCAATTCATTGTAAGATACATTGTATCAATTAATGCTAAGTTTAGGAAACAAATCTAGACTATATCATACCACATTTTTTTGTTTAAAATACTATGAACATTAATTAATATTGTGATATTGTCCCAATTCAAAGGAAACATTAACAAATAATTCTCTAAACAAAACCAGGAAATTCTGTCTAAATTAAATCTTACACGTCTTTAGATTAGCAGACCCATTATTGCTCTATGCCACTGCAATAGTTCTATCTCATGGTATTTTAAAAATAATTTTATTTTTACTTTTTGAGTGAGAAAAGCAGAGAGGCATGGAGAGAGAGAGAATGGGCATGCCATTGTGCAAACAATACTCCAGATGCATGTGCATCTGGCTTATGTGGGTTCTGGGGAATCGAACCTGGGTCCTTAGGCTTCATAGGCAAGTGCCATAATCACTAACTCATCTCTACTGCCCATCTCATGGTATATTTTAAAAGCATCAAACAAGTTTTAAAGCAAACTTGTTTCTCCAGTGTACTGATGGCCCTTTGATATTTATCTGAAAAGCAGGGCAGAGAACAAATTGACTACTTAAATGAGTACCTGGAAAAGCCACAGGATTAACCTCAAACAAGAAGAGAACTTCTGTCAGAGAAAATGTGTTTGCCATCCTTTATTTCTTTTTTAACTTTCTTTTTGAAAACAAAACAAAAACACACACACACAAAAAAAACCTGTTAGATGGGGGGGGGGGGGGTGCAAGCCGCAGACCATGTTATAAATGTGTTCTGAAAGCTTCTGTCAAAGGCATAGTAGTAAACAAAGACTTGACCTAAACTTATAAAAACGGGGCTTGCAAATTGAATTCTCTGCCCTGAAAGACTGCAACATCTCCAAAATGCTTAAGACAACCAATACAGTATTTGCACAAGTGAAAAAGTTGAAATATTTTTGGTTGGATTATTAGAAAGCTCCATTTTCTTATTGTGGGAAGTTGGTTAAATGTCGACCAATTCCCATATTTTGTGTTTTCTTGATTAATTTTATGTTCAAAAACATATTAAAGCACAGGTTTCTTTTTTTTTTTTACTTTCTTTCCTTTCTTTTTTTTTTTTTTTTTTAACAAGAGAGCGAGTGGGAGAGAGAGAGAGAGATTTGGCATGCCAGGGCCTCCAGCTACTGCAATCAAACTTCAGATGTGTGCATCCCCTTGCATGTATAAAGCCTTAGACTTCTCAGGCAAGTGTCTTAACTGCTAAGCCACCTTTCCAGCCCTTCTATTTATTTTTTAAAGTCATTATTTATTTGAAAAATTTGGTCTTCATCAAAATCTACAATAATGCAATTTTTAAAACACCATTAACATTTATGAAAATGAAAGCAATGTAATTCTAGAACTAAAAATCCCAATTCCAACTGTAGCCAGCTCTGCCATTTCTCTTTTTTATTTGTTTTTTTTTTACATTTTTGGACATTCCTGCATGCAGTCTGCCAATAAGCTACATTTAGGATTATTTCACCAACAGGCTGATTCTCACTATTATTTTAGATTGCTCTCTAGCCAGTTGTTCTGTTAATATCAATATCCACCTGGTTCCTATCAAGATCTAAATGCCTCTAGCAAAGGGAAATTGGCAGATAATGGAGCTCTAATGGTTTGTCTTTGTTCTCTCTAGTGTAATCTTTACCTAATAAGTGGTATTTATTGATTACATGCATCAAGAATGTGCGCATGCTGGTTGATCCTAGTTCTTTTCCTGTTGTAAAATGTTAGGAGCAGCTCAAAATCGTAGGCCTTTCAAATCTGTAAACAAATATGAAATTATGTTTCCATATGATTAAAGCTTGGATTCTGTTCTCATGATTGCTGCATCCCAGACTTCTCAGAAGAGAATGCTCTCTGTTTACTTCTGGGGATTCACAAAGGTTCTTCTGACAGAGTTTCTCTATTGGTGCTCTTCCATTTTCCCCCGCCCACCATCCTTTCCATCACCTTGAGGAGATGGTCTATCTCCACTTGCCAATGAAGTTTCTTCAGCGACCTGGTGACGCTTTCAGGGACATTTTCTCTGACACTCCCTGTGATGGGAATTGTGAATTTGACAGAATTTAGAATTCCCAACAGCTAACTAATGGCCAAACCCATTAAGGTGATTTGCCTAAAATGAGACGCATGCCACCCCAAATATGAATTGAAGCCTATGTCTCTAGGTACAAAAGACAGTACAACTTTTACCTGACTCCTTTTCCTCATTCTGTGTTACAATAACCACAGGCTCCACTCTCATTCAGAGTGACATACTTCGTGTGGAATTAATACATTCCTGGGAAATTTGAAAGTATTATTGGCTATGACTATATCTAACTTAACACAATTTTAAGTCTGCCAAATGCCTATTTACTACTGAATTGAATATAACAAAATAGCATGCATGTTGTTGTAAACTGTTGTGTTGGGATGCAATATAGCTAACAACTTGGTTATCTTCAAAGAACTGAACTAATGAATAATGTCAGAATTCTCAAGTATTTATGCATGTACCAAAGACCACTCTAATATTATGAAATATTCAGTGTATAATGTAAATGTATACAGAACCCTAAATTCAAAAGGCACAAGAAACTGGAAATGGTCAATCCCCAATGAGGAACACTTAAGAAACCAACAGAAGCACAGCCCAAGTGTAAACCTGTGGTCACTGTCCCAGGTCAGCCATGCCAGCCCTAAATGTGTGATGCATGTTATGGGATGTTTGCTTTTGTTTTGGACTCAGCAAACCCATTATTCACTACTTTTTAAGGATACCATCTCACAGAATCTAATTTTTAAGTATTATTTTGTTTGTGATAAGCTCACTGATGCTCCATTCTCCTTTGATTTCTAGCACTATTGTATTTTATACCCAGAGCTTTGAATATGATAGACAAGAATTCAGCTGCACTGAGCTTTATCCCCACCCTAAAATTTTTGAAAAGCCTTATACTTCTGTTAGTGTTTACTTATTTATTCATTTTGATATGAGGCCTCCAATATTTGTCAGGGCTGCTCTCTAATTTTAGGCCTCAAATATACCTTCTACTTCAGCTTCCTAAATAACTAGGGCTATAGGCACCTGGGCTTTTTATGTATTTTGTTTTAAATTGATTCAAATGTGTTCTTATTATGAGATATTAATAAGACTTGTTAATTGGATTCAATATGACATTTCAACAAACACACACAGAAGGTTTCTTTATACCCAACCACCTTTCTTCTGCTCTTCCTGTATTCTCATGTTCTTCCTCTATCCCCCATGTTGCACACTATTTCCAACCCTCATAATCCCCATTTTACTTTTACATTGGCATACTAATAGATATCTATGGAATATTTCCACAGTGCATACAGCAAGCACCAATCAAGTGTAATCTCCCTTTTTCTAGACCCCATACAACCATTCTCCATCCCTAATCATCTCAATATTGCATTTAATTCAAGTCTTTTTATTTCTTGACTTTCATTTACAAGAGAGCATGCATGACTTCTTGCTTTTCTGTTTATGTTTGGCATATTTCACTTAATACAGTCTCTTCTAACTTCATATGTATTCCTGCAAATGATAGGACTTCCTTCTTATTTATGATTGAATAATAACCGAATATAAAAACAATATATTATTTTTACCCATTCATCTGTGAATGAGTACCAAGACTTATGGTCAGAATGCAGCAGAACTATGCATTTCCTTGTTGGTGTATGCTGGGGCTGTTTTGTTATTTCTATTGTTAACTAGAGTGGGTTGGTGACTCACTGTCATGATAATTTGCATTTCCCTCATGACTAATCATAATAAACTGTTTACATATATCTGGCTGCAATTTATATTTATATTTCTGTTTTTCTTTCCTTCCACACTCTATCCCTTCCTCTCCCTTCCTCTTTCCTATCTTCCTTCCTTCTTCCCTTCCTCTCTGTCCCTTCCTTCCTTCCTTCCTTCCTTCCTTCCTTCCTTCCTTCCTTCCTTCCTTCTTTCTTTTTCATTCCTTCTTATTTCTTTCATATTGGTCCAGATCATTTGACCAGATTTTAATTGTGCTTATTGGTTTTACTTGCTGCTGTAGTTTTTGTTGTTGTTGTTGACTCCTTATATACTCTAGATGAAAAAAAAAATTAAAAACAGCCTATTGTTGCATCACCATTTATTTCTAGTCTTTGTTGTTTATAAACTTTTCAGCTAATAGAATCTCATCTGTCAATTTTTGCTTTGATTACTGTTATGTTTTGGGATCCTGTTCAGAAAACTTTCTCCAGCTTTTTTGAAGTTGTTTCAGATCTTAAAATATTTAAATCTTTGATACACTTATAGTTGATTAAAATATTTTATTAGGGTTGGAAAGGTAGTTTAGAGATTAAAGTGCTTGCCTGTGAAACTTAAGGCCCCATTTTCTACTTTCCAGGTCTCATGTAAGCCAGATGTAAAAGGTGATGTAAGCAAGCAAGGCTGAACATGCACACAAGATGGTGCACAGGTTTGGAGTTCAATTGCAATGGCTGGAGAGCCTAGCCCACCAATTCTCTCTCTCTCTCTCTCTTGCTCACTCTTGCTCTCTCACATTATAAAATAAAAATATATATGTTATTGAGCCCAGGCAGAAGGCTTTGCAAGCAAGTGACTTTATCCACTGAGCCATCTCCCCAGAACCCAGAGTTGATTTTTTTACAGCCTAGAGGATGGGCGTCAAGTTTCCATCTTCAGTTGTGGATATGCAGTTTTACCCGTACTAATTATGAAGGGTCTGCCTTCCAGGTTGTGAAGATTTCCACTAAGTAATAGAGAGAAAAATTGTATTTCTGTTCATGTGTGAGCTCTGAGGAATGTTCCTTAGACTCCTTTCTGACAATATGATTCCTTGTTTGCTTTCTTCAGATGATCATCCTGATGGTACTTACCAGATAACTTCACAGTGTGTTTGCTCCAGAAGTCTGTTTTTGTGGCTCTCTCACCTTGGCCTCTCCATGGAAAACTATAGCCACCTGGGCCTTCACATACCTCCATTGCAACTTTCCTATCAAGGAAACTAGATTTTCTGTCTCTGTCACACTATGATATGCCTCTTCAGATACAACCTGGTGCAAATGTGCTCTGTTTTTCTTCTCAGAGAGATCTTAGTTCTTTTATACCTACATAAAATGTCCTGGGAAACATTGATTTATGTGTCTTATTATTTTTATAAAGTGCTTAAAAATGTTTAAGGAGTAAAAAAGCATAGATCAAAGTCTTAATAATAACTGTGTCTGTGCATGGGACTTTTAAACATAAAATGAAAATTAAGAGAATCCAAAAATGATGATCTTTAAAAAAGAAAACAAATATGAGGTAGAATCAGGAGAGAGAAAAGCATTTTGCCATTCTTCTGGTGCATTTTTAAATTGATTTTTGGCAGAAAGGAAGAAAAATATTCTGGTATAATATGACAAAATATTTCAAAGTTCCTTTAAAAATTTGTCTTGATATGAAATCTATTCAATTCAATAGTATGAAATGACCAAATATCATTTACTGACTTGTGTTATTTTCACAGTGATTTGTGGTGACATCTTAATGAAAACCATCTCTAAAATAAAATATGTTTTATGCATTTTGTGTGACTTGCTTTTGAGATAGGAGAAAGGTATTAGTTATCTGCTTTCCTATTAATTTGACATGAAAGAATAAAGTGATAAACATAGAAAATCCTAAAACAAAGAGTTGCATATTTTTGCATTATAGTACATGTGTTACACCTTGTATAAGAAAATATAATGTAGATACAACTTAGGTAAATATTTCATCACTTTTAAATATTTAATATCAATAATCCATATTCTTTTTTTTTTTTTTTTTGGAATAGTACTTACTGTTGCTTAAAACTAATGCTCACAGTGCTAAAAAAGTACTATTCTTATAGAAAACAATGTTACCCCAATATACCATTTAGTAAAGTAGCTTTCTGAGTAGATATCTAATATATACATGATAACCAATCCATTGTACAAAATGGGCCCAGATGTACCTTATACATTGCTTATCTCACTATCTGACCTTCCTACTGCCATGTTAGCCATCTTCCTATACAATTTAAAGAAAACATATGGGTTTATAGTGCAGTTTTCAGGCTAGCAGACCAAACAATACAATACAATGTAGGAGCTATCAAGGGCTTCCCTTGACTGTTTAATATCATGAGAAAATTATATATATATATAATTTGTCAGTTCTTACTTTCATTGTAAATACATTAGGATTCAGTCTTAGGCCCTCTTTTTTTTTTTTTTTTTTTTTTTTTGAGAGAGAGACAGAGAGAGAGAGAGAGGAAGATAGAGATGGACACTCCAGCAATCTCTCAGCTGCTGCAAATGAAATCCAGATGTGTGCGCCCCCTTGTGGTCAAGTGCGGCATTGCGCTCTTGCGTCACTGCATCTGGCTAAACATGGGATCTGGAGATTGGAACTGCTGGAGATTAGAACCAGCGTTCTTAGGCTTAGGAGGCAGGCGCCCTAACTGCTAAGCCATCTCTCCAGCCCAAGGCATTCTTTTTATAATATCCAAACCTCAGCAGTTTCCAAAGGTCTCTCTTCTAAATTCTAACTTAAGAATCAATTTCCATTGTCTTAATACCATTAGTATATGACTTTGAAGAGTAAGCAGCACCCATATGACTTCAAGGGGATAAGTTATATTCAAACCATAGGATTTGAACATGTATATTCAATTATATACACATATATTAATATAATCAGAATTATTAATCTAATGTATTGTATTATTTTCTATTTCTACTGGAAAGGGTAGGCCTCTATTTATTTGTTCCTATCCTTGAATTCAAACCTGGCATTTTAAAATTGTGTGTGTGTGTCTGTGTGTGTGTGTTATAAACTTGTATATGTACCCCCATGTGCCTCCTGGTATGCTCACCTGCAACAGCTTTTGCTTGCCTGCAGTGGCTGCAGGGAAATTTTGGGTGTCCTTCATTGTTCTACCTGTTATTTGAGTTAGAGTCACAGAGGAGAGCCACTGTTTACAATTAATTTAACTGCATTTAAATAAAATTAAATAAATTATTTAATTAAATAAAATTCAATAATTAGGATAATATTGATTCTTAACTATAAAACAATTTCCTATAAATAAAATCAAGGAAAATAGCCCAGTTGTTTGTCAAAAGTTTTTTTTTTTTTTTTTTTTTTTTAGAAAGAATAGGAATGCCTGAAGATATACATTAGCTTAAAGCAGACATCACTATGTTTAATAGGTGGAAGTGTCTGGGTTCTGCCTCCATCTGCATTTCAAGGGCTCTTAACTTTTGTACTTCACACATTTTCAGAAACGTCCAAGCCATTCAAAAATGAAGACAAAATGGGCTAGAAATGGCTAGTGGTTAAGGCTCTTGCAGGCAAAGCCAAAGGACCCAGGTTTGATTCTCTGGTACCCACATAAAGCAGATGCACAAGGTGGCACACGTGTCTGTACAATCTGTACATATTCTATACAAAAAGAACTGAGTTGACACATAGAAGATTCTACTTTGTTGGTTGAGATAGAGTGAAAGTACCATTTTAAAAATAATATATATGTATGTGTGTGAGGGTGGGGGTGAACCATGAACCCAAGTGTTGCTATTGCAAATGAATGACAGACATATGTGCCACTTTTACTGTCTGGCTTTACATGGGTACTGGGGAATTGATCCCAGGCAAGCAAGCTTTGAAGCAAGTACCTTTAGACACTGAGCAATCTTCCCAGCCCCATATGTAGCATTTAAAGGATCTGAAAAAGTTTCATAAATTTTCAAATAGAACATTTTAAGTTAAACAAATGATCTAATATACAAGGGAAAATATACATGCATTTAAGTAAAATAAACTAATAGTGTCTCATAATTTGGAGGTGGAAAATTCTGTTGGGATTGACCAGACAATATTGTTCAGTATTAGCTTTCATTTTTCTTTCAATCTGTATCTTTCTTAGATTCAGAGAACAGGTATTTGGCTTTCCTGACTCACATGCTGATTGTTTAGCCATATCTCATTCAAGGCTCCTCTGCATGATATAAGGAGGCTTAGCGGTCAAGGTGACAATGCCCTCACCTGAGTCCTTGGATCCCTTTTAGTCCACTCAGTGATATCCAGAAATCGGGAATTTCCTGTTCCAAAGAACAGCTGCCACACCACCCTAACTATGACCGAGGAATACAAATATTCAAACCTTAGAGCAACTGGGAGGCAAATACTGCCCCTGCAAAGAAGGGAGGAAGAGGAACACAAGGCCATAGCAGAAGGCCACAGGAATTTGGAGACACTTCTTCCTTTAATATCACAATTTAAATCCAAATGTAAATATCTAATAATTTATGAATATATTTATCAAACAAGAAGAATGGGACCTATTTTTATTATAATTCTTTGCATAATTTTTATGACATACAAATTTCTTAAATATGATACAAAAAGCCTACCTGTTTCTTGACTCCAGACACTCTAGTGTCCAGATATGAACCTGATTATAATATAAGTCTACACAGCTAGTAAAAGACAAATGCTGAGAGTTGCTTGAGCTATAGCCCACTAGTTGATCATTTGTCTCAAAATCTCAAGGTCTTGAATTAATTCCCCAGCACCTCTCTCCCATAAAAAAGGTTAAATAAACCATCTTAGTTAAGAATTTTTTCATATTACTTCATTTTCCAGTATTGTTTTTGGCTCAGTTTTCACTATCTGTGACAGTCCACATGTTATAATACAGTGGTAGAAATAGCCACACTTACCAATTGTTCCTTCTACTTGGGAGTGCATGAGAATCAAATGAATGATTCAATATTATTCCACACTCCTGTTATTTTTTATAATTATCCTTCATAACCTATTATATCATTTATTTATCATAACAGCTAACATTTTGAGACCCTAGACATACACTCTGAGTGAATTCTTCATGAATTCCTTAGTTTGTATTTCTGATCATCTTCATCCAAGTACTAATCTGCATTGAGCAAAATCATATATTTATGAAGGAAAATAGAAGAATAACAAGACCTACAAAGTTTGATATTAGACATATGGGTCCTAAAAATGTTGGGTGATATTTCAACAGACACAATCTTTGTAAGTACTATGTTTTCCTAGAAATTATTCATGAGATAAAGTATTTTATTAACATAAGAACTGTGAATGATGATATAAGTACTTCCAGTCTCAAAGTGTGTGCAATGATTGAATGTTGACGTTCATAAATTATATATGATTATATTTTCATGGACATTTCTTGAGTGCCAATTTCATGTGTGATTGATTTTCAAAGTGTAGTGAATGGAATACATTTTCAAGGTCCATTTGTTCAAGATGAGGTTCAAGTCACAAAAAATGCAAGTGATTCTGTATGAATTACAAAGACAAAACAGTCTGTAAAGTACCACTGCTCACATGTATTTATATAGTAGGTCTTTTTTTTTCAAATAATACAGTATTTTAATCAGTTCTTTCACCATATCAAATGTACAGGCAAAACTATCCATTGTGGTCTATAATGTGGAATACCATTTAATATCCTTATCCTGCAACACAGAACATTTTCACCTGAACTTTTCTGAAATAACTGTATCAGACACTTTCCAACTTTTCATTCATTTATTTATTCACTCACTTACATACATCCACTTACCCATAAAATTCTCGAGAACCTGTTGCATGGCAGATACTGTACTCAGTGTAGGGATACCAACATGTGCACATGTGTGTGTATGCTTGCACACATACACACACACATTAAAAAAAACTCCCTATAGGCACACATAAACAGATTTTACATAGGATTACTTTCAGTGTGTTACTACTCATTGGCTATATGTAAAATTAATGACACAGAATTAACTGTGATGTTCAAATAAACAGAGACATGAAAACATTTAAATATACTATCATTTATGCTTAAGTTTATTAGGCACCAGGTAGCTATTTTAAAAAGCTTAAAATTGGGCTGGAGAGATGGCTCAGCAGTTCAGGTACATGCCTGCAAAGCTTAATGATCTAGATTTGACTCCCCAACACCTCCGTAAAGTCAGATGCACAGAATAGCATATGGAACTGGAGTTCATTTGCAATGGCTGGAAGCCCTGACATACCCATTTTCTCTGTTTCTCTTTTCTCTCTTTGCTTGCAAATAAATAAATAAACATACTTTTTTAAATACCTCAAACTTATAATGATGAAAATTTCAATATCTGTGATAATAAAATCCCAAGCAGGATTAATAATAAAATAAACATTATGGAAGAAAAGGTCAGTGAATGTGAAGTCATCATAAATCACAAAGCAAACACACACACCCTCACACACACACACACACACACACACACACACATACAAATCATGAAATAAAATTGACAAAATATTAGTAGGTGGTACAACAATGTTATGTGGGCTAACAACTATATTTTCTTAAAGGAGGATGATTGGGATATGGAGGAAAATATATGAACATTTTTCTAATTAAAATATTTTTATAAATGTAGAGATCAACAAACCTCTCAAAAACATACCAAGTTATACTGTGATTTAGTTGCTCAAAATGTAAATTTGGAGGGCAACCTAAGGCAATGAAAGAGAAAGAGCATTACTTATGTACTGAAAACACAAGATGAAGATGATGGCATATTTCTTTTAGAAACATTGCAATTGAGGAAACAATCAAGAGGTATTTTTAAAGTATTGAAATAAAACTAATCCCTATAAGCCTATGACTCTAAATCAGAGACAATCTTTTGGAAAAAATTGAATAAAAGACTGTAAAATATTCCAATTTAAAAGAATTAACCACTAAAAAGTCTATTCTGTAAGAAGTATTAAAGAAATCCCTCAGGAAGAAAGAGAGCTATGAGGCTGGAGATATCATGTAGTAAACCTAACCTAGTATGTGCAAAGCCCTGGGATCTAATTCCAGTACCGCATTCACACAAAATAGTTGTGTCACATGTAAACACAATATTAACACAAAGATATTAACCAAAGGTTCCTTCACAAAGAAATGGCAAGCCGTGGAAAATGGGACTTAAGTGAGTCAATATGTGTTTTCTTACACACAACTTAGAAATATTTTTAAAAATGGTCATTTAGTAAATATATAAGCAATGCATTTTTTTAATTTAAAGCACGAAGAGTCTTAAAATGTATGACAAAAACAGGTTGGGTGACTCTTGTAGGATTCCTTATGCATGAAGTAATAACATCACTGGAAGGTACACTGGGATGAATTAAAGATATATAGGATGAACTTAAAGCAACCACGAAAATAACCAAATAAGCGTTATAGCTAATGAACCCACAGGAGAAATGAAGGGAATCATAAGATGCATTTGCTTGATCTAAAAAAGCAAACACATGGTCAGAGAAAGGAGGAAATGGAAAGAAAGAATGGTTGGGTAAAGGAAAATAAAATATAGATTCAAATGAGCCACATGATATTGGCATTTCAATACAAAAAAAAAAAAAAAAAAAGATCTAACCATGACAAGGAAAGGCAGAGATAACCTGAATGGATAAAAATGCAGTACCCACTTGCATGCTGCCAAGTAGAAACCACAAAACAAAATAAAAATGGAAAGCACTATGAAAGTGCAATCAAGTAGAGATGCAGTGCATATTGCTGGCTACTCTGAAATTTGGTTTTAATGAAACTGTGTGTGTTTTCCAGCAGGAAACTTGAGATCTTTAGTTCTTCCCAGAACACATTCTCTGGGAGGATATAAAGCATTTCACTGGAAAATAGATAATAATGGCCAAATTCCCATTGTTCCATGTGGACATAAATGGACATAAATTCATTTTCAAGGTTTGGCTTTGCAGACTAGTGACTAAAGCCAAGGCTGTAGGTACAATAGAAAACTGGATCCCAAATCAGTGAGCCAGCTTGGAACACCTCCTCACAGCTTATCAGCTCAAGGCACTCCTCACTTCTAACTTGATGCAACAATGAGAAGAAATGTCAGAGTAAATACATCAATCACAGTCCTTATTGCCTTTGAAGCAATGCGTTAATGTGATTTGAAAAAGACAAGGGGCAATTGGCTATGGAAGATGCATGGAGGATTTGTTTTTAATTTCAGCTGTAAAGAAAAGTGAAATTTGCACTAATACAGATGGATCTGGAAAACATTATACCTAGGCAAGGTGATCTAGACTTAGAAGAGCAAAAATTGTATGTTCTCTCTCTTAAATGAACCAAAGCAATCTATCTTTCATCTCTCTCTCTCTTTTTCTCTCTCATCTATCTATCATCTATTTATCATCATCATCTATCCATCTATCTAAACTATAACTATATTTATATCTATACCTATAGCTATATATCTGTCTATCTATCTCTGCACATACACACACATGGGGATGAGTGAGGGTATAGCCTGTGAAACTGGAAAGACCACAGAGGAGGGAAATGGATATTAAGTAAAATGGGGAGGGCAAAAGAACATATGACATGAAAAGCGGAAAGAGGCTCAGGTTGGGGGATGGGAGAGTAAGAGCACAAGTGGGGTGTGGCAAGGAGAAGAAAAGGAGGATAGAGAATTAACCCCCCAAAATTTTGTTTTAAAATGCCATAATGACCCAAAGGTGTATGTTGATTTAAAAAATTAAGAAAATAAAATATATTTTAAGAAGATAAAAGGGGGGTTGGAGAGATTGCTCAGTGGTTATGGCACTTTCCTGTGAAGCCTAAGGACCCAGGTTAAATTCCCTAGTATCCACGTAAGCCAGATGCACAAAGTGGCGCATGTGTTTGCAGTGGCTAGAGGCCATGGCATGGTCATTCTTTCTCTCTCTCTCTCTCTCTCTCTCTCTCTCTCTCTCTCTCTCTCATGTGTGTGGGTACACACACTCCCTGACCCCCTTCTCTCAAATAAATAAATAAAATATATATTTTTTATTAGTTATCTATATAATGTATATACAGCCATGATGGTACCATCCTTAGCCTTCTCCCTGTCCTCCCCCTCAGGGATTGTGGGTCTTGCATTGTGGGGGTAGCCATCAGTTATGGGGGTGAAGCAATGTCTCTGTGCATAATGACCCAACTTATGCCTCTAGCAATCTTTCTGCCCCCTTTTCTATGAATTTCCCTAAGCCATGTTAAGTTCATTTTAGGTCTATTTCAGTGACAAGATCATGGGAGTCTCTGTGTCTCTGGATATCTGATTTGGTAGGAGTTGAGTGTTCTCTGTGTCTATCTCCTTCACCCCTGTGCTAATACCAGGTTCACTGAGAACTAGGCATGGTGGCGCACACCTTTAATAACAGCACTCAGGAGGCAGAAGTAGGAGGATCACCATGAGTTTGAGGCCACCGAGACTACATAGTTAATTCCAGGTCAGCCTGGGCTGGAGTGAGACCTTGAAAAACCAAAAAAAAAAAAAAAAAAAAAAAAAAAAAAAAAAAGTTAAAAGAGAGAAAATGTGTGTCTGTGATGACAAATCTCATAAAGAATTAAAGTGCTTTTTCACAAACTTCCACTACTGTGCTTTAGAAGTTAGCATTACTATACCAATAGGTAAATCCCCACTTTATAAATTGTTATGCTTTATCATGAAATTAGAGTGCAGGTCTAGAAGATGATAGAGGAACCTCATAGAAATCTTCCCCTTTTTACTATAACTTCTCAATGGCAGTCTTCTATTACCAGCAGTAGTTATAGTAAAAGGTCCTGGGCAATAGCTATTTTAATCTTTTTTGTCTACTCAATTGAATTAGCATTCTAACTCTTCTCAAAGTCATAAAATAAGATAACTTGTTTCACTTTTTAAATCAAATCATATGCAAAACAACCAAACTAGAATTTGAAGATGTAGAAATACTGACCTATCTACCAGAAAACTGAGACAAAATTCAGAAAGTGACATATCACATAGAAACTTATCAGTGAGTATAATGGAAAGTACAATGAAACGTCAGGGAGTATGGCCTTGGAAATGAAAGGCACTGTTGGCAATGTTCAATCAGTTCATTCCTTGAACATGGTAAAAATTAATTTACCATGTTTTATTTATCCATTTTTATTTTCCAAATGCTGTCATAAGGGTGTCTCAAAACCTATATACTCTTTTCCATTTGTCATTGTCAATCTTCTTTCATGTGTAAAATGGAATTCTCTCTTCAGTGTACTTGGGCTAGCATGAGTACCTCACCTGAAAAGAGTATAATACTGTGAAGAAATGCTATAGGATCCCCCTTGTTCATTCTTATTATTAAAAACTTGTTCATTGACAATTTTCATAAATATACATAATATTTTTTATCATAAATACATTATTTATACTTATAGCAATTATATTATAATTAATATTATAAATTATTATAACATAATATTTATTACAAAATATATATTACAAAACATTATGTAAATATAGTTATATTTATAGTATATAATATAGTGTATTTATAAAATCCTTTTTTTTTCTTTTGTCCCTCTTCCCCCATACTCCTTCTGCAGAACCTCTTCTTTCCAACTAGTGCCTCTTCTATCTTGATGTCTTTTTACTTTTACTTTTTCTTGATAATTCTTTTTTAAATAATTTATTATTTTGTTTATAATATTTTAGTTTACATTCATATTGGTGACTCCATTATCCTCCTCCCTGTCCTCCCCCCTCCAAAGGCACCCTCATCAATGGGGAATGTGGATCATACACCGTGGGGGTAGTCAAAAATTATGGGGGATAGGCCAAGTCTCTTTTCCAGTCCCTCTTCTGTGAATTTCCCTGAGCCACTTTGGGATCATTTTAGTTCTACTTCAAATAATGAGGTTTTGGGAGCCTCTGTGTCTCTGGATATCTGGCTTAGTAGGAGTTGGATATTCTCTGTGTTTATCTCCTTCAGCCTTTTTCTGGTGTCCTGTTCACCAAGAGAGCTGCACTCTTGCCCTTTCCCCACATTACTCTTTGGTTTCAGCTGGGGCCCTGGTGAGGTGTGATAGGCTGACCATCCTTTCAGGTTCGTTGTCCATCTGAAAAAGATAAGCAAATTCTCCAATGGAGAGAGAAGTTAGTACTAGATAGATGGGATGGCCATAGTTATTTTAGAGAGAATTTTATATGCGTAGGCCCTCTTCTAGCCCACATTTGGTGGGAGCTTGATCTTGGAGACTGGGCTCTTTTATTGTACATGATTTTGACTTATTTCCCAGTTCCAGCAATGAGTTCCATTCCAGTGAGTGGATCTATTAGCCAAATCAGGAGCAGTTGGTTACCCACCATGGCTGTGTGTTGCTACTGCACTTGTTTGAGCATTACATCATCATCATCATCATCATCATCATCATCATCATTATTATTATTACGTTATTTCCTGCTGGGTAGCTTACACTGTGAGTTGTTTGGACAGATGTCTGTCATGTTACCCCAGTCACTTGTGTAGCAGCCTCTGGCACTAGACTAGCTAATTGTCTGGGGACTGACCCTGTTCCAGATTCTGACCAGGACTCTCCATGTTTTGTCTCACCCATGTATGCTGTCTTCAACAGTAGGGTCTTACCATTAACCTTTGGTGGGTCATCAAGAGCTCTGACAGAAATCTGTCTTTTATGGGAAACCTTGTAGGTCTCTGGGATCAACAGCTCATTGTGAAAGTTAACCCCGTGCTGGTACTGGGAGTTATAAGTCAGTGCCAAAGAAGATGGAGGAAGAAAAAGATAGGTAATATAAAAGAGAAAGTGAGTATAGAAAGGAGAGGGAGAGAGGGAGGGGGGGGGAATAGGAAAAGATTAATGTATTAATGTTGGTCTTCATGATGTTATCTCCAGTTTCCTGTGGTTCAGGTGTTCCCTCTGTGGGCCTGCTGAAGGACCAATGTTTTAGCCTGTTGTTCAGCATATATGGTTTTATAGTACCATTTCCTTTTGGGTCCCTATTTTGTCCCCCCCTTACCCTCCCTCCTTCCCATCATTATCCTCCCCCATCCCACCCTCCCTAGTGTCTGGACATCAGAGTACTTATTAGGTTTGGCAGCATCTCAGGCAGATTCAGGTTAGGAGCCACAAATGAATGATACCATGCAATGATTATCTTTTTTGATTGGGTGAACTCACTGAGGATGAACTGTTCCATGTTTGACCATTTTTTTTTCAGATTTCATTATTTCATCTTTCCTTGCTGCTACATAGAGTTCTATAGTATAAATATACCACATCATTGTCATCCATTCATATAATGATGGATATCTCAGTTGATTCCAGCTCTAAGCTATTATGAATTGAGCAGCTATAAATATGGTTGAGCATATCTCTCTGATCTGAGGCTTGGAGCCCTTAGGGTAAATGCCCAGTAAGGGAATAACTGGGTCTGTTGGTAGGTCTATAGTCATCCTTTTCAAGAGTCTCCATACAGCTTTCCGTAATGGTTGAACCATTTTACATTCCTACCAACAGTGAAAGCTTGTTCCTATTTCTCCACAGCCTTGCCAGCTTTTGTTTTCATTATTTTTTTAATGTTAGCCATCCTTCCTGGGGTAAGGTGGAATCTCATAGTTGTTTTAATTTGCATTTCCCTGATGATTAGGGATGATGAACATTTTTTTTTTTTTTTTCTTTTTTCTTTTTTTATGCCTATATATTTTTATTAGTCACCAATAAAATGTGCATAGAGTCATGATGGTACCATCATTAGCCTTCTCCCTGCCCTGCCCTGCCCTCCCCCCTCGAGGATTGTGGGTCTTGCATTGTGGGGGTTACTTTGTTGTTGTTGTTGTTGTTGTTGTTTTCATTTTTTGGTTTTTCAAGGTAGGGTCTCACTCTAGTCCAGGCTGCCCTGGAATTTACTATGTAGTCTCAGGGTGACCTCGAACTCATGGTGATCCTCCTACCTTTGCCTCCCGAGTGCTGGGATTAAAGGCGTGCTACACCATGCCCAGCCTGTGGGGATTACTTTTACTTTCTGCTATCCTCCATCACCTTCAATGGGCCCATTATTGTGCAGGTAATCAGCTGTGGTCAGATCATCAATGAAACAGACACTTCTTTTCTGGAAGATAGTGTTCCAAAGCACTCCTCCTCATCCTCTGGCTCTTACATTCTTTTCACTTCTGCTTCAAAAATATTCCGTGAGCATTGGCAGGTGTGATAGACATGATTCTTTTGCTGTTTGGTACTTAACAGTCCCTCCTCCTCAGCAATTTTATGAATCTTTAGCCTCCCAAGAAGTTGCCAGCAGCTCTAAAAAGAAACTTCTCTTACCAATAGTGGAAGCAGCACTAGTATATGTGCATAAACATAAATAATTAGTTGTCAATTTCTTGAGCACAATATAACCATTTAGTTAAATGAAAGTCATAGCTTATCCCCTAAGGTTTATGACCTTCTAAGTCATAGGCTTTTGATTAGGATTTTAGGATCAGGAGTAAATTTCATCCCATAGAGGTAGCTTCAAATTGAATGAGAGGGAAGTTGGTTATCACTTAACATTAATACCATCTTGCTTCCAGTGGTTACATCTTGCCTGGCTGCTGAACTGTGTATCTTGCAAAGTCCACTGCTCATTCAACTATTGATGTCTTTTTCTTCTGCAGTGTCTTCATGGCACTTTCTAGCACTAAAAGATCCAGCCAGCAGGGAGTCAT
Source organism: Orientallactaga sibirica (assembly GCA_036365145.1). Lineage (NCBI taxonomy): Eukaryota > Metazoa > Chordata > Mammalia > Rodentia > Dipodidae > Orientallactaga > Orientallactaga sibirica. Next base: position 13,322,231 of record JAEOAD010000010.1, on the reverse strand, counting down.
TTCTGATGCTAAGTACTCATACTCGTGAGACAAGGAAAGAAAGAAGGAAGCTTCAGTTTCTTGCTCAGTCTTTTAGAATATTTGTTTTCCACAATTACAGCACCATTTTACATGAAGCTTCAATCTCTAAAGAGGTCACAGTTAAGGTCTCAAAGTGATAGCCTTTGAGTCATTCCAGCCTAATTCAGCCTAAAAATTTGCATGAAATCTCAAGATGATTTCAGCCTCCACCAGTTCAAATCATTCCTACTCTTCATGTGGAGAAACACTACAGTGGTCCCAGACATCATGGAGCAGAGATAAATCTTCATATGAACATATAAATTCTTAGCCAAGAGAATCCACAAACCAAATATAAAAGTTGTTGGTTCATAATAAATTTAAGTTGACTTACAGGACTAAAGAACTAAAGATAAGATATTTCGGCAGGAGAGTAGGGACTTGGCAAGTAAGACATCAAGATTAATAGTTGAAAGAAGCCAATTGGCAGAGTAACATTGGAACCCCGCCCCACCCCCCACACACACACCTGGCTACAGGCTATAGGCTACATGCAAAAACCAGAGCATGTGACTTTCTATTTCCTTCCTTCTTTCTTTTATGGAGGGTGTGTGTGTGTGTTTTTCTGTTTATGTGTGGCTGCACATGTATGTGGGTGTTCATACATGTTTATGAAATGTGTCATAGACTAGAGACATTCTTCAGTTTTTCCACCTTACTTTTTGTTTTTCTTCTTGAGACAGAATCTCTAGGGTTTACCAATTCAGCTAGATTAGCTAACCACCAAGCTCTAGGGGTCCTCCCACTTCAAACTCTCCATGACAGGGATTACAAGTGACTGCTATTTATGCTTGGTTTTTACATAACTGCCAGGGATCCAAACTCAGAACTTTGTGCTTATGTGGCAATCACTTTAGTCAATTAGGCATCTAACAAGTTCAGCTTTTCATTTTCTTAATAAGGTGTTTCTATTTCTATTACTATTTTCTATGGTGCATTTTTTTTTGTCCCAGGATGCATAAACCTGGAAATCTCAGCAGATCTCACAATATGAAGAAAGATAATTTTCTTTTCATTTTATTTTATTTGCAAGCAGAGACAGAGAAAAGAGACGAGAGAGAGAAAATAAAACTGGGCATGCTAGCGTCTTTAGCCACTGCAAACTCCAGACACATGCCCCATGTTGTGTGTATTTCTTTACGTGGGCACCAGGGAATCAAACTCAGGTTATTAGGATTTATAGGAAAGATTCTCAACAGCTGAGCCTTCTATCCAGCCAGAAGACAGATAATTTATTAAACAATCCAATGTCAGAACTACTAATGGCTAATTTCTTTACTTTCATTTCCTTTACTTAGATTAGATCCAGGACTAAGATAACTGAATTAGAGTTTCTCTCCCCCCAAATTATATATATATATCTTAAATATTGTAAATAGCAATGATAACAATGACCAGATATGAAACTTTAAATAAAGCAATAAACAATTTGAACAGTTTTAAAATTATTATTTTAGTAGCTAGCACCCTTCTTATTTTAGAGTCACATAGAGTGAAATAAATAAAATTCAATCTCATAATACTCAAAATTTTCTTATACATTTTAATCCCCTTATGAAAGGAAAAGGAAAAGCTTTTTTATATGTTGACATCCAGTAATAATGATGGCGTTATTAGTTACACAGTGAGGGGAGTAAGCTTTGATTCATAGGCACAGTCACTGCTAAGTTGGGAGCCTGTGGCTTTCGCAGCATGATTCTTGGGTAGGGAACTCTTCAGGACAACATGCTTTTTGCTAAATCATTCCTCTTCTAGCCAGTTTAACATTTACATCCTCACACAGCTTCCCCAAGAAATGTGGCCATTCTCTTAATTTCTACTTTATATAATTCTATGCACAGAGTTTTGCTGAAAGAGCAAATTAGACACCATTAATCTTATTATTTTTTTCTTTCTAGAACAAAGAAGTACATGGTAGGACACAATAGGTTGTGGCTTCACACCAGTTTTTATATCTTAGATGCATTACCTGGAAAAAATTGTAAACATGTGTAAAATTAATAATGTCTAACTAATAATCATGTCCATTTTAAATTTGTTGACCTTTAAATTTGTCATGTCCACCTTTAAATTTATAAGCATAAAATGGTGTGGTGGCAAATGCCTTTAATCCAGCACTCAGGAGGCAGAGGTAGGAGAATTTCTGGGCATTCAAGGCCACCCTGAGACTACATAGTAAATTCCAGGTCAGCCTGGGCTAGAGGGAGACCCTACCTCAAAAAACAAAACAAAAAAATAGATAAGTAAAAATAAATAAACAAAAAATGGTAAAATATGATTTACAGGGAAATGTACAATGATAATTACTAAATAACCATGTCTGTTTTTCTGACCCACACCACCTGATGATACAAGTAAACAATAATGATAGTACTAATGATGCTTATATTGAAGTATATTTGAAGTATATATAGAGCCGGGCATGGTGGTGCCCACCTTTAATGCCAGCACTCAAGAGGCAGAGGCAGGGCAGGAGGATTGCCATGAGTTTGAGGCCACCCTGAGAATACAGTGAGCCTGGGCTAGAGTGAGACCGTACCTTGAAAAACCAAAAAAAAAAAAAAAAAAAAAAAAAAAAAAAAAGAAGAAGAACATGAAGTTTCTCCCAGATGATTCAGAATAACAGCAGACTTCCTAATTATGATGTGGCATATATACAGATTCCCTTTCATTATATTAGCAGTCATCATGACATTTAGTAATACTTTCTTCTCTAATCTGCATTTTATACCAAAATATATATTTTATGATATATCTGAAAAATTAATTTTATTTAGAATATATCATACCTCCCAGCTTGAACCCTGTGAGTTGGCTGTGGTAGGCCCCTTGCCCACCTTTCTGATTAAAATGCCCCTGGTGTCCCAATTTCTGGTTGTCCCATGCTGGGGGGTACACACAGTGCAAAAGCACCCTCTAAAGATCCTACAAGGGCAAAATTTTCCTTTCTCCTCAACAGGATAAAGTGTCTCCCCAAGATGGGTAGACCAGAATGCAAAAATCCAACAAAAGTCAGAAAACTGAGAGTTCTCCACCAATGATGCCTAGTCCCAATATGGAAGACTCTAATGAAATCACAGAGAAATCAACAGAAATCCAATCCCAAAATTAAAAAAAAAAAAAAAAAAAAAAACTCAACAACCAATGAGACCCTGATCAACACAATTGCTGAACTGGAAGCAAACCATCAAAAAAACTAATAATCATATCAAGGAAATTGAACAGAATTGTCAGTTAGAGCACTCAGCATGTGACAGTAAGCTTGACTTGACTGAAGAAAATGTTAAAAGCCTCAAAAGAGATATGAATGAATTGAAGATGAGTCAGGAAAAGGAAGATCTCAATAATGGATTAATTAAGCTCAATGCAGACTTGATTAAATGTAAGAATAAAATCCAGGAAGCATAAAAATCAATCAGAACTCAAACTGAAATCACCTCAAAAGAGATGGGCATGATGCAAAATAACACAATAGAAAACATAAATCAAATGGAGTTTATAAAAACCTCTCTAGAATTCCTCACAGAGTTATTCATGTGGAAGACAGAACCTCTGACCAGGAAGACAAGAGAGAAGAAATTGATCAAGAGGCCAAAAAAATTGCTAACTTCAAAAAATCAAGTGAATAGTGTAGCAGACAGCTTCAGGTTCATCGAGATGAACTTCCAGACCAAGCACAGTTATGGAGGAAGGGATGTTATTTATTGAAGCTTACAGATCCAGGGGAAGTTCCATAATGGCAGGAGAAGTGGCCTGCTCTCACAGGACCAGGCAAGAGAGAGAAAAACCAAGCCACCAGCTACACATCACACTGAGCAAAACTACAGCCCAAAAGCCACAGCACACTTCAGGAACTCCCATTAGGCACACTTTGCATATCTTTACAATGGAATCTCAAACCATCACCACACCTTAAGACGGTCCCCCAGTGACATTGCCTCTAACAAGGTGATTGCAGAAGCAAACTATAAATTAATAAAATACTGAATATATTGGGGGACATATATTCAAACTACCACAAATAGAATATGAGGGAACTTTGGGATACCCTAAAATGACCAACCATCTGGATCATGGGTATACCAGAAGGAAAGGAAAGCCAAGCCAAAGGCATAGAGAACATATTCAACAAAATTATTGAAGAAAATTTTACCAATCTCTCAAAAGAGAGGTCCATCCAGATACAAGACACCAAAGAAGAAATTATCCAAGGCACATCATAGTTAAAACTCTTAACAAAGAAAACAAAGAGAGTGTTAAAAGCAGCAAAAGAGTAACAACTCAATAAATACAAAGAACATTACATCAGAATTACCTCAGATTTCTCAGTGGAAAACCTGAAAGCCAGAAGGGCCTTCACAGTCTAGACTTTTTCTTAGACTTCAAAAATAAAGAACTAAAAAAAAAAAAAGGAGGCTCAAGGCTCAAATTTGCAAAATCAAAAATGAAAAAGGAGAAGTCACATCAGACATCAATGAAATTGGAAGACTAATCAGGGCATACTTCCCAAATCTCTACACCACAAAAATGAATAATCTGGAAGAAATGAATGAATTCCTAGACACTTACCACCTACAAAACTGAATTCAGAGCAGATTAATATCCTAATCAAACCTACCCAAAAAGAGAAGTCCAGGACTGGATGGCTTCTCAGCCAAATGCTATCAAATATTCATGGAGGAACTAAAACCAACTTTTCTCAAACTGGTTCTCATAATTAGAGACCAGGACATAAAAAGGAAAGAAAAAGAAAGAAAGAAATTGAGGTAGACTTGAGAAGATGGAAAGACCTCTCATGCACCTGGATAAGTAGGATTATTATTGGGAAAATGGCAACTTCCACCAAAAGCAACTTAAAGATTTAATGCAATTCTCATAAAAATACCAGCATCACTCTTCACAGAGACTGAAAAAATGATCTCAAAATTCTTGTGGAATAGCAGCAGTTCTTGGATATCCAAACACATCCTCGAGGGAAAAAAAATAGTAACACCTCTGGAGGTATCACTATATTAGATCTAAACACATATTTCAAAGCCATAGGAATGCAAACAGCACAGTACTGGCATTAAAAAAAAAAAAAAAAAAAAAACAAAGACCAATGGAATAGAAGTGAAAACTTGGACCTCAAGTCAAGTAACTATAGCCACTTGGTCTTTGACAAAAGTGTCAGTAATGTAGACTGACGCAAAGACAGCATTTTCAACAAATGGGGTTGGACAATTTGGATATCCATATGTACAAATATGAAACTAGACCTAGTCTTCTCTCCATACACAAAAATCAAGTCCAAGTGGATTAAAGACTTCAACATAAGATCTGAGACTCTGCTGCTACTGGAAGAAAAAATTGGAGTCACTCTCCATGATATAGGGGTGGGGAAAGACATACTGAACAAAACTCCAGTAGCCCAGGAAATTAAGCAATCACTCAACCAGTGGGATATTACAAAGCTAAAAAAGCTTTGGCACAGACAAACATACCATGAGCAGAGCCAATAGATTACCCACTGAATGGGAGAAAATCTTTGCCAGCTACACCACTGACAGAAGCCTAATATCCAAAATCTACAAAGAACTAAAAAAAAAACTAAACAATAAAAAAAAAAAATCAAACAACCCACTCCAAAAGTGGATCAGAGAACTTAGTAGGGAGTTCTCAGAGGAAGAATTACAAATGGCTAACATACACTTAAAAAAATGTTCAAAGTCCCTAACCATTATGGAAGTGCAAATTAAAACAACCATGATATTTCACCTTCCTCCAGTAAAGATGGCAATCATTAAAAAAATCTAACAAAGACAAATGTTGGCAAAGATGTGGGGAAAGAGGAACCCTTTTCGGCTGTTGGTGGGTATGAAAACTTGTACAACCACTATGGAAATCAGTTTGGACATTCCTGAAAAGGATGAACATAGAGTTACCAACAGACCCCCCAATTATTCCCATACAGGACATTTATCCTAAATGTTCCATGTATCAATACAGAGACATTTGCTCAACCATGTTTATAGTGGCTCAATTCCTTATAGCTAAGAACTGGACTCAAACTAGATACCCATCATTTGATGAACGGTAATGAAGTTGTGGTACATTTACAAAATTCAATTCTACTCAGCAGTAAGAAAAAAAAAAAAAAAGAAATTTGTAGAAAAATGGACTTGGAACAGATAATACTCAGCACACTCACATGATCATAGAGAGGCAAACACCACATGGTGCTACTTATCTGCAGTTCCTAAACTGGACCTGCTGGAGTTGCTGTCAGACCTGATAATAGCTCAAGGCCCAGACAATAGGGATGGAAGAGTTTGGGGGAAGAGGAAGGAGAGAATGAGAAAACAAACACAATATTATATCCAAAATGAGCTGATACTATAGAAACCTTTATCCTTGGAGATAGCCTTAAAGATATAACCATCAAAAGGACAGTAGAGCTCGGGTGACGGTAGGATGAAGCCTAAGCTTAAAAGAAAAATTTTCCCCCGTCTCTGACCTGCAACTCCCAGTACCAGAGATTGGTTGGCACTCACATTGAGCTGTTGATTGGAGAGACCTAGGAGGTCCCCAAATCAAGACAGCTTTCTGTCAAAGCACTTGATTACCTGCCTGAGGCAAAAGCTAAGACCTTATTGCTGAAGACACCATATGCTGCTGACACAAAGGATTGAGAGACCTGGCTGGAATTCAGAAGAAATCCATCCCCCAAAGAGTTAGCCATTCTTCTGCTGGAAAGCTTTACATGAGCTACTGGGTGACAATGACCAACAAATGTCTGAGCAACCAGAAGTCTAAGCTACTCAGAAGCAAACACCCTGCACCTATGTACAAGCCAGTGCAATAGTGGCACACAGCCTCAATGGGTAACCAATAGCTTTCTGATTGGCCAGGAGATCCGCTCAGTGTAAAGGAACCGTATCTGGAATTGGGACCAGATCAGAATATTATGGAGACAAAGATTATGTTCTCCAGTGTCAAGCTCTCACTAGTCTTTGTCTAAAAGAGGGGTCACATACATCAAATTCTCCCTAAATTAATAATGCTTATTCCATTTAAATTATGCTGAATTCACTCTCCATTGGAGAATTTGTTCTTCTTTTTCAGAAGGTAGTGAGACCCAAGGTGATAAACTACCCCTCGCACTTCAGCCAAGCTGAATCCACAGAGGAATTGGGGAGATGATCCAGAGTGCTGCTTTCATGCTATTCCTGATAATCAGGGCCAGGGTTTAGGAGACAGACCCTGAGGATGCTCAACACTTACCAAAGCAGAGATCCTAAGAGCTCATCACCAAAGTAGACTTAAAACTCACGCACCTCGGCTCAGGGTATTGTGCAGAAGTGGGGGTAAAAAGTTTGTAAGAGCCACAGGTTGAGACACCATGCCCATGTTCCACAATGCATAAACTAAAACCTCATAGGGAATACCTGCAACCCCACTGAAGAGCATTTCCAATGGAATGGGGGCACATGATGTATCCATATGAAACATCATAATAATAGTAATCATAATAAACATAAAAAAGAATATATCATATCTACTGCACAAGTGAAATATTTTATTTCCTCAAAAAAATGAAATGAAAATGTATCTGGTCCTATTATATGAACATCTAGAAGCTCATTATAAAACAATTTAAATATTTTATTGACTGACATTCACTTGGAGAATTAGAGTCAGATTCTTTAGAGGTCCTTTTGTCCTAGTCTCTTCACATATATTTGCTTTTGCCATGCATGTGTAATGTCTGGAGGGAGTAAAAATCATTACTCTCTAAGTGTCTGGGTTTAGTTGAAAAGCCTTTTGGAGCCAGGTAGGTGGGAAAGGAGGAACAATTCATTTATTATGATTTTATTTGCAAACTAAGGTAAAATGTACACAGACAATGGGACTTAACCATAGTCTTGTTACTTGTAGTAAAGGGATTCGTTATTATGATGTAGATACTATTCATTGTTAGGTTATGTGCTTGCTTGCTTGCTTACCTGTTTTGGTAAGACTCATTTTATTGCTTGAAGGGTTCACTTTTTCCTGTATTTTGCAAAGCTGAACCTATGGAAATGTTTGCATCAGTATTCACTGTGCCTCCCTCTCCCTTCTCAAATGTAATACGTAATAAAATGCTAAATTATCCTCCAACCTAGGCAATGCTTGAAACTGCAGTCAATGACTTCTTAGCTATCTAGATGATTATAGAGTAGAGTGCTGCTGTAAGAGCTAGTGAAGGAGAGTCAGAATAGTGAAAAACAGAAGTGATGCTAGGGAGAGAAATAGACGAATAACTTTGGAAAGCCATGAAGGAAGTAAAAGGATACTAGAAAAGGGAGAAGTAATCCAAACAGCCTCAGCTGTGAAGTTTCCTGATGTGGAGAGATGTATCAGTTATCTTCTCAGTGCTGGGACAAAATACCTGACAAAAATCAGTTTCAAAGCAGGAGGCTTGATTTCAGTATCCAGATCCAGGTGACAGTCCTACACGGCAGGGAAAGCAAGGTGGCAGGAATTTTGGAAGCTGCTTACTTTCAGTGAGGAAGGAGAGGGCAATGAATTCTGGGGCTCAGATAGCTTTCCCCTTTTCATAAAGTTCCACATCACAGTCCCTAGAAGAGTGCTGCCCACAATTAAGGTGGGTCTTCCCACCTTAATTTACCTAATAAGATAATTCCTCACAAGATTCCCAGAGGCTAACCACATCTAGATAATCTCTCATAGATGACTTTAGGTCATATCAAGATGGCAATAAATATAAACCATCACAGGAGGAGAAACACAAGCAGCTTTCAAAAGGTAAATCAAAAAATTAGCCATACAGTACCACCCCTAGGGTAAGCCTATAGCCTCCATGAGCTTCAACTCCATTTGCAGATTTTGGTTAAAGAGCGATTCTTCTAGAAGATGAGCCAGTGGTGGAGACAAATCCCACTATGTGAAGCATACTATAGTGGGACATTGGATAATTACTACATAGAAGGGACCTGAGGCTGCCTTGCTATGCCTGTGAGATTAGCTATCAGCAGATAGTCAGGCCCACTATGCTGTGGGACTGAAGCCCAGATCTGCTGCCTGTAGATAGTCACATACTCAGATTTGAAATGTCCCCTTTTGTACACTCCTCCTCACTTCCTTGTGCTGATTGCAGCTACTTACCATCATGTACCTGCTTCTGAAACATCCACCTGCTTGCTTCTACTTTTCACTGAGACTATAAATTGAGAGTACATGCAGTTTTTCAGGCTGGAGTCTTTCAGGACCTATCCTGGCTCTGGACCACAGACTTGAATAAATCCCTTTTCCACCCAGTTTAGAAACAAGTCAATTTCTAGAGGAGTGTCTGCTACTTCATTTGGAGGCCCCGGTGAGATCCTCTTGCCAAAACACCCATTGGTCCAGGGACTGCCATCTCCGGACCCTGCAGCAGGCCAGTGGTCTCTGGAACATGGAAGTGTGCACTCCCAATGGTATTCTGGGATCCAGGAGACTATGGTGCCCTGGACAGAAGCCTCGTGGTGGAAGAAGATGAGACCAGGGAAGGCATCCAGACAGACCCCTGGGTAGCTAGGTATTAGAGCTGAGTACAGGCTTGATCACCCCACAAGAAACTGCATCTGAAGCCTTGAGGCTATACTGAGGTGGCACTGACCTACCTAACAGGTCAGGTCAGAACAAGAATTTAAAATTGGAATGTATAACTTCTGAGTGAATGGTGATGAATGTGTGAATGACTGAATCCCATAGCCCTGTGGCTAAGGGATCTTATTGGGCCCTATCCTGTGGGTAAGTTGGAAGCCTTTTTACATCAGTGGGCACTCACCCCTCCATTACAGAGGGTCTGAACAGGCACAGGGTTTATATGAATGACAGTGTGGTAAGGCTTCTTTAAGTACCCTCTGGGGGGGGCAGCCAGGAGGGCATCTTCTTGAGTGAGACCTTGTTCTTTCCATGCCACCTTATGCACCATGTGGCACTAAGCACATATAAAATTCCCTGTTAGGAAACCCCTGCACCTGATTCATCCCAATGTGGGCTTGTTACACTCCCAGAGTCAACCCCTCTGTCCTCCAGACCATGCTTGATAACTCCAAGCATGGTTTTTGTAATGAATATGGAATCAAGGTGAAACCTTTTAAATTGACAATCCTATGTGAAATTTACTGGCCAGCATTCCATGTTGGATGGCCATCTGGCAGAACTTTGGACTTGGCCCTAATTAGTAGGGTCTGAAAAATTTGCATGGGAACACCAGGTCACCTGGACCATTTCCCATATATCAACTCGTGTTTTATGCTGGCCAGGAACCCTCCTGAGTGGCTCTGTTACCAGACCCTGGGCCCCTTGCCCCAAGCTATCTTAGTCACAAGATGCACAGAACCTTGACCCACTAAACAAAAACTGGCACTGCTCCTGGCCATAACAGAAGGGAACACTGGGCCTCTTCCTTCTCAGCCACAGCTCAGGTAACTGTACTGAACAGCCCCCTCCTACCAACCAATGGGTTGTGGCTCCTCTTGTCTCTTTCCTTAATGACCCAAATACACAAAGGTACTAGCCCCAACTCTCTACCCAGTGGTCCAGCCAGAATCAATAATGACATGGAGACACACCCCTGGTTCCAGCTGATTAACATCCATGGAAGGACTCCTACCACTCCACCTGTTGCAAAAGATGCCATCCCTACCCATACAAGAGGGCAGAAGATCTATCACCCTGTGACCACTTTTGTCTATTAGCCCTTAACCACCATTGACCTCTTAAACTGGTGACCATACATTCCACAATACCCCGAGAAGCCCCTGGCCATGATCAACTTGCTGTCCTCCATTATGTGTACCCACAGTCCAATCTGGGATTATTGCAACCAGCTCCTCCCCATGCTAGGATAATGATCTCAGAGGGTTTTGCAAACAATGTCCTGCTTAATGTCCTGCAGAACTAGGACCCAAATACAGATGTGGGGGACCATTCTCTCAACCAGATGAGACAAGTCATTCTTGAAGGAGCTAGGGCAGGTGAATGCAGTGCCGCCAACCTGACCTGAGTAAGCAAAGTCATTCAGAGAGAATGAAAACCCCCTATTAAGTTTTATGAGACTCTGTGACAGATACACCCATTTGATCCAGAGGTTCTCAAAAACTAGTCAATGGTGAACACAACCTTAGTTACTCAGTCAACCTATGATGGGAAATGCAATGTAGTATCTGGAAGGGTTTTCACAAAAGAACATAAGCAAACTTCTTGAAATCACTTCCAAGGTAGAGGCAAACAGAGAGGCTGCTGCCAGAATGGAAGAGATGAGATGAGAGGAGGGATCAAGTATTCATGGTCACCAAGAAAGAGGGCATGAACCCCTGCAGATCCAGGACAGAGACAAAGGAAAGAGGGAAAGTAGGATGATGCCTCCCTCTTTAGACAAAGACCATTGTACCCACGGCAAGAAGAGAGGCCATTGGAAGAATGAATGCCCAGAATGGAGGGAAGGAGTGAGCATGTCCAGGAAAAGACCCCAGGAAAAAGATTCCAGGAGGTCTTGCAACTGATGTACTCTAGACCTTGGGCCTGACCCCTACAACTACCAGTGCTTGTTTAGGGAATGGCACTTAAACCATTTCTTTCAGGTGGTATATGGAACTACACACCTCCCAGAGCTAAAGGAGTACATCAGAGTTGTAGTGGAGAAGACAATTGCTGGAAAGAGAATTGTTATGAGTGGAATGACTTTACCATATGGGGCCATATGGTCAGATCGGCTGGTGACTGCGGGGGGTGAGGATGGGGCCAGAGGGATGCTTGGCATCATCTAAAATGGTGGACATGTAGTGACTTCCATATTAGGATTGTAAAAGAAACATTCAGCTCCAGACAAGGGGTACAAAATATTAAAGTCCTTCTCATGGGGAAAAAGGGAGATATCCAAATAGAATTGTACCTTAACAGCCCCATTACTTGGGGGAACTCACAAAATGGCATTAAAATTAAATGATTAGGACAGCTAATGACCCACCATAATACTCCAGTTGTATAGGACAAGGAGTTACTGTCCCGGTGAGCAAATTCAACTCCTTGGATGACCTCTGGGCCTCTAGGCAAAAAAGGGGCCCCCAAATCAGTCCACCTCAAGGTGGTTTGACCCTGAAGCCCCCTACCCAAGATATTGGCCTTAGTAAATGCTAGTCATGAACCTCTTAAGCAGGCAAATTGCTCCATGGGAAGAGATTGCTGTCTATGTCTGAGAGTCAGCCAGGTATCTTATACTGGGGTGACAATAACTAACCAGAGCCTAGCTAACACAGCAGAAGAAACTTTCTTAACTGTTATGAGAGAGGCTCAATGTGTTGGGACAGAGAAAAATTGCACTAATATGGCTACCAAGATGGTGGTCCCCAAGGGAACATATTTTGCCTGCCCTAAGGGTACCTACTCTGCTTAGCAGGGGAAAACTGTAAACTACTGTTTCTGGCTCCCTGACCTTGATGTGCTCCCAGGAGATGAGGTATGTCAATACCTACAACCCAGGTTTATGAGACAGAAAAGAATCCTAGTGCTCTTGCCAGTTTTATTGGGATTTGCCCTGGCAGGAACTACAGCCACTGGTGCCATGGCAATAGGCCTCCAACAAGTGAAGCCTAGTCAACTCTCTAGCATGATTCCAGAAGACTTGACTATTGTGCAACACAGCATAGTCACCCTCCAAAACCAAATAGACATGCTGACAGTGGTGGTCCTACAGAACCAGTGAGGACTAGACTTGATTGCTGCAGAGAAAGGGGGTACATTTGTGTTCCTTGGTGAAGAGTGTTGGTTTTCTGTCAATCAGTCAGTGTTAGTAAGAGAAAATGCCAGATAATTGTTAGAAAGAATTAAGAATAAAATCAAAAAGGAAGGTACACAGTGAGAAGCTGTTTGGGTAATGTGGGGACCCTGGCTTGTGCCACTGACAGGGCCCCTATCCATGATCTTGTTAAGCCTGCTGTTTGGTCCCTGTATTCTTGACCTCTTCTCTAAGTTTGTCAAGACCATATAGAGGCAGTAAAATTGCAGGTGTTATTCCAAGCATAGCAATGGGTTCACACAAGATAAGGTAAAAGGCATAAGGTATTATATAGGTAAAGAGGAGGGAATGTAGTGGAATAATGGAAAATTACAAGATTGAAGGGGCCTGAGGCCACTCTGCTCTGCTTGTGAGATTAGCTCCCTGCTTATAGTCATATTCTCTGCTGTGGGGCCTGAAGCCACCTTCCCTGTTCTGCTGCCTTCAGATAGTCACATACTCACTTTTGAAATTTAGCCTTTTGTACACTCCTCCCCACTTCCTTGCACAGACTGCAGCTGATAACCATCAGGTATCACTTCAGGAATGCCTGCTTGCTTGTTTTCACTTTTCACGGAGACTATAAATTGAGAGTAGACATGGTGTTCAGGGCTGGAGTCTTTCAGGAACTATACTTCTCCCCAGACCACCAGAGTGAATAAATCTCTTTTCCATCTAATTTGGTGTCTGGTCAATTTCTGAATAGGTATATCCTACTTCAATATGAAAGAGAGTAGTGACTGGGCACCATCCTGAGAGAAAATCTGTGGATAAAAACTGAGCTGCCTGAGATCAGGAAACATGCACAGGTTAGGGAGCTTCAGGTTGGCCTGTCAAAGCCCCTGGATAAGGATGATGCCTGAGAGCTGACAAGCAAAAGGGTATAGGTGGCAAGAGGCTGGTTCTGGCTGGAGAATACATGAAGAGATTAAAATTATTCTAGAGTTTGATGACTCTGAGCCTAAGTGAGAATAGTCAATAGATAAAATTTTGAAGTCAGTCATCTGTCATTTGCTGCTAGAGAGCCTGAGAATTCTGAAATTCCAAGAGTGAATCAGAAACCCACAGTACACACCTCCAGTAGGAAGATGAATACTCAGGACGGACAGGTCCTGGTTCTCCACCACAATGCTATGGTTGCTTTCTGCACTTGAAACACACTTGGGAGACTGCAGATGAAACATTAGCCACCTTAGAAAGTACAAACTGACGAGTCACGAGAAGGTCAAGGAATTAATGAGGTGTAACAGTGGAGGCCCCCTAATGCACAGAAAAGGAAAGTTATCAAGATTAACAACAGCTCAGGTGAACATCACACCAATACCAATTTTGTAACAACATAAATTATACTAAAAACAGTAGTTCATAAAGTTCAAGTTATCCCTACCCATTCCGGGAATATACATGGCAGTCACTAATTTTAAAGGACACAAAAAAAGTTATGTCAATACCTCACACTTGTTTTTCTTGTGACTTTTTTCTTTACACAAGTTTGACAAGGTTTTTACTTTAATTTTTTAAATGTTTTAGGTTATTATCTCATTTCATATATTTTTATAATTTTGATGATTGTATGTTTTATTTTGGAAGGTATCTTTTATTCCTTCATTTCTTATCTTCTCTTTTGACATCTATATTCTCCCTATGCATTAAGTAGTATTTGACTTTATATTTTTCCTCTAATTCTCATTATTTCATTTTTTTGATCCCAATTCTTTATCTCATATAATTTTGAACCTTTTCAGTTTTGAGATTATTTGTTTTGTCTTTTTCCATTCTCTTTTTCTAATCTTTTATTATTTTTCCCTCCATAACATTCTGTTCCCTTTCTTTTCAAAAATATATTTTATTTATTTATTTATGTATCTAAGAGAGAGAAAGAGGTAGAGGGGCTTGGATAATGGGCATGCCAGGGCCTCTAGCCACTGAAAATTAACTCCAAATGCATGTGCCCCTTGTTCATCTGGCTTACGTGGGTCCTGGAGAATCAAACCGGGATCCTTTGGCTTTGCAGGCAAATACCTTAACTGCCGAGCCATCTTTCCAGCCCCCTTTCCTTTGTTCTTTCTTTCTTTCTTTCTTTCTTTCTTTCTTTCTTTCTTTCTTTCTTTCATTTGTTTCTCTACTTCTACTCTTTTCTGTCTCTTTCCATTATCTAATTCATTTACTGATTCCAGACTTATCCTAAATAATTTTTAACTTCATAGCATATTCTATAGCAATTTTGTGATTTTTATTAGATTTTGGTTTTTGGTGGGATATAGTTGATTTTAATTATTGTGTGATTTAATGGTGTTGCAAATACAGCAGTTTATTTATCATCACTGCATAGTACCAGGGACCAAGCCTTAAAGAATGTGCTTTTCAATAATATTTTCTCAGATATCAGAAGAGATATACAAACTAAACAACTGAGCACATTTCATCACAGACATGTAAGAAACATGAAAAAATAAGGCATGACTAACCAAAAGACTTTCACTACTCAACTACAGAATTCAAAGATACTGAAATTAGTGTAATACCAAATAAAGATTTCAAAATTTTTATGGTAATAAATGATCAATGATCTGAAAGAAGATTCAAACAAGTAAATAAATTTAATCTAAAACCTACAGAAGAAAATCACCAATAGAGTGTAAAAGTCACCAAAATGAGTGAGAAGATTATTAATAGAGATGATAATTCAGCCCCTGGGAAGAACAATTCAGCAACAAAATCATGATTAAAAAACTGGCCAACCAGGCCAAATGGGCCAAATGGGTGCGATAGTGGCACGTCTGTTTTGGGGAAAACCAATTCCTCTCTAATTGAACTGGAGGCCCACTCCATGGGAGGAAATACATCCCTGATACTGAAAATCTACAACAGGGTTAGCCCTGAGCCCTAGGGGTGTAAAGTCTGCTGGTGTCTGGCTAAATGTGTATCCTATGCTCACCAAACTGCCCAGTGAGCAGTTCTCTTAATGTCCATATCCATATATTAATGCTACTCTCTCTTTTAGTTAGAGACACTTCTCTTTTCAGATAGTGGTGACCTTGGGATGACTCAGAAGGCACCATGTGCTGAGAAGTGACAGAGGAGTGCTCAGTACTGAAATATCTCTAACAAACCTTCCACAGGCTCAGGGTCCATTTGGAAGAAGGAGCAGAAAGAATGTAAGAGCCAAAGGAAGAGTAGGACTCCTTACAATGTGTTCCTCCAGACACAAAATGGCCTGGATATCCATGACTTCACAGTGCCTGAAACTACCTACCCAAGACCATCATAATTGGAGGAAAAGATGATGACATCAAAATAAGAAAGACTGATTAAGAGGGGGAGGGGATATGATGGAGGGTAGAGTTTCAAAGGGGAAAGTTGGGGGGAGGGCAGTACCATGGGATATTGTCTATAATTAAAGGCCACCCTGAGACTAGAAAAAGTGAAAAGAAAACTATGAATCATATGAAAGATACAGTGAAAAGCATAATCATCAAACTAAATAAAACAAAAGAATATCAGGAAAGAAAGAAGGTCAACAAAATATTACATTCAAACATTAAGAAGGAAAAAAGAGTTTGACCAAAATGTTCAAGAAATCTTAGATATAATAGAGTTCAGACCCAAGAATCCTCAGGACAGAAGGATAGGCATAGAGAATATGATAATTGAATTTGTAACACATTTCTCAAATGTAAAGAATCAAATGGACATTTCAACATAAGGAATCTAGATCCCAAAAAAGACACATATTACAGTCAGGATGTCAAAAATATAAAGCAAAAAACAATATTAAAAGCTGTAAAAAAAAAACTCACCTAAAAAGAAAGAAACATCAGATCTCTTGTCAGCAACCCTCAAAGCTTGGAAAATATAAAAGATAATCAACAAACTAAATAAAACAAATATCAGTGATATTTTAAAATTAATGGAGAAATAAAGACATTTCAAACAAGAGCCTTTAACCACTGAGCCATCTCTGAATTCAAAAACATTAAGAAGGAAAAAAGTTTTGACCAAAATGTTCAGAAATCTTTTGAGATATAATAGAGTTCAAAAGAAAGACAGTCTCCATCATGACAGCATAGGGAAGAATAAATGCTATGAGATAAATGACTACATGAAGGAGAGTGAGGAAGCAATCCATGTATTCAACAAAGTTTTCAGTAGTAACCTTAAATGTAGTGACCTTAATTCACCAGTAAAGTGATGCAAACTCTCTAACTAGATTAAATAACTAGATCCAGTGATTTGGTTTCATCAAATATCATACCCTACTGGTAAATACACTCACAGAATAAGAGTTAAAGATTGGAAAACAATCTACCAAATGAATAAAAACTGAAAATGAGCAGGTATAGTTAACTTGATGAGGTAGAATTCAAGCTAAAATTAAAAGACGTAAAGAAGGCCACTACATTGTAGTGAAAGAAATAAACCAGGCTATAATGTACAAATATACTATAACTTACCCTTTTATTAAAGAGACAATTTACAATTGTAAAAAAATACAAATTTTTTAAAAGAATAGTATAGCAGACAGTTTCAGGTTCGCTGAGATGAACTTCCAGACAGACCAGGCACAGTTATGGAGAAAGGGATATTATTTATTGAAGCTTACAGATCCAGGGAAAGTTCCATAATGGCAAGAGAAGGGGCCTGCTCTCACAGGACCAGGCAAGAGAGAGAAAAAAATCCAACCAGGTACACAGCACACAGAGCAAAAACTACAGCCCAAAGCCACAGCACACTTCAGGAACTCCTATTAGGCACAGCTTGCATATCTTTACAATGGAATCTCAAACCATCACCACACCTTAAGACCGGCCCTCAGTGACATTGCCTCTAGCAAGGTGATTGCAGATGCAAACTATAACTAATAAAACATTCAATATATTGGGGAAAAAATATTCAAACTACCACAAATACAAATAATTGTATTCATACATATGTGTGTGTATATATATATATATGTAGCAAATGTCAGGCCTCAATTTTTATAAAACAAGCCCTAAGCAGGGCATGGTGGTGCATGCCTTTAATCCCAGCACTCCAGAGGGAGGCAGAGGTAGGAGGAACGCCATGAGTTAGAGGCCACCCTAGGAATACAGAGTGAATTCCAGGTCAGCCTGGGGCTAGAGTGAGACTCTACCTCAAAAAACCAAAAAAAAACAAAATAAATAAATAAATAAATAAAACCAAAAGAAAAAAAAAAAAAGCCCTAATGAGTATACAACAAATAGGTCCTGGCATAAGAGTAGTGGGTAACTTATCCTTAGAACTTTCAATAGGTCAGCTTTAGTATATGTAGAGAGTTCATGCAAATTAAAAGAAAGCTCTGATTTAAACTGCACCATAGATCAAATTAACTTAACAAATATATGTTATAGTAGTTATATAATATATAATATTCCACCCAATAAAAACAGAATATACTTTAATCTTATCAGCTCTTGAAACCTCCTCTAAATAGGTTACAAATTGTTTTTGAAATGGAAAGGAATCTGAGAAAATTATTATATCATATTAGATCATAATGAAATAAAGCTGACAATAGACCTATCATATCACCCAACAATACCAATCTTGAGTCTATACTTGAAGAACTAAATGAGCATACTACAGAGATGCTTGTATATCCATGATTATTGCTATAATACTCACAATATTCAGTAAATAGAACCACTCAAGATGTCCATCAACAGATGTATCAATTAATAATATGTAGTATATTGGGCTGGAGAAATGGCTCCATCAGTAAATTGCTTGTCTTGCAAGCATGAGGACCTGATTTCAGTCCTCAAAACCACATAAAAAAATCAGGCATGGTTGTGCACATGTATAATTCCACAGCTGGGGAGGCATATAGAGAAGGATCCTGGTCAGCCAGTCTAGCCTACTAGGGATAGATCAAGGCTGATAAAAACTATCTCTCAATAAAATATAAGCAGTGCCTAAGAGGAATGCCATCTGAGGTTGTCCTCTGGCCTCTATTGACATATGCAGAAACAAACACTTGAACACATAATTACAAAAATACATACATATGAACAAAACATGTGGTACATACACACAATGAATTTTATGTAACATTCAGATTAAATTACTTCATTTGCCTTTTTCAGAAAATGGATGCAACTGGAAATTATTATGTTGAGTGAGATATTCCAGACTAAGAAAGATAAATTCTGCATGTTTGCTCTCAGAGGCAGAACCTGGATTTAAAATTATATGTGTGTGTGTATTTATTTATGTGAATCTGTGGATCACAAAACTAGAAATGAGATGATAAGAGGGGTGTAAGAGAGCTTAAAAGAGGTAGAAAGTGGAGAAGGGAATTGAATCCATATGAAAGGGGGAAGAATGGGAGACTTACTGGAGAAAAGGAGAACAATCTGGAGGGGATGGAAGCATGGGGGGAGTAAAGTGAGGGTGGGGAATAAAAAGGACAAAGCATAAATACACACATGAATGAAAATGTCTTCTGATGTAACACACTATGCTATAGCTAACCAAAATATTCCTTAAACTTTAAAAAAGTAATTCCAGAATAATTATAAAATTCATGGGAGCTCACACCCTGTAAATACAAGCAATTACTAAGAAAAATTAAAGTACATTTAAATGAATAGTATGTTACATTGTCTTGATGACTTGGAATACTCAAGTGTAGGTATGTAAATACTCAACACAATCTCAAATAAAATATCAATACTCATACTTAAAGGCATATATATTATAGACAAACTGATTTTAAAACATCTCTGTGGCACTGACAAAATGCTTACAGGAGCCAAAGACTTAGAAACTAAAAAAGCAGATGTCCACTTATTATCTGATTTTTAAACTTACTGGAGAAATGATATTCAAGAGCGTGTGGATTTATCATGTTGATCATAGATGCCATGTGACCAGATGCATCAATCACTTGCTGTTATGACTTCTCTATCATGAGAGAGTGTACCAATGAATGCCATACAACAAACATGTGGTTTTCATTCGAAGGGGAAGGGAAACATTCCAAAACACATCAGCAAGCAGAGAAAATCTCTGATCTTAAAGAACATGCAGATAATTACTTGGTGGTCTGTCAATAACAAGGCTAAGAAGACAAGACTCTACAATGGAGTCTACAAGACTCTACATGCTGCCCTGTAACCACTTCTCCAGTGCAGGCACTTAGTAATTCACATACTTTTTAAACTACTTAGGCAAAAGATGGAACAAAGAGAACATCTTCATTGGACTGAAAAATGTTCAAAGATTAGTATATATATATGAATGCTTCTGTAGTAAAATCACCCATTAAAAAAAATCTATAGACATAGGCTAGAAAGATGGCTTAGCTGTTAAGCACTTGCCTGTGAAGCCTAAGGACCCCAATTTGAGGCTCAATTCCCCAGTACCCACGTAAGCCAGATGCACAAGGTAGCACATGCATCTGGAATTCGTTTGCACTGGCTGGAGGCCCTGGTGCACCCATTCTCTCTATCTCTTCCTCTTTTTCTCTCTGTTGCTCTCAAATAAATAAAAAAAAAAAAAATTTTAAAAGTCTATACATACATTTAGATTAGAAAAATTATAAGAAAATAATAATTTTTTTCTAAGTGAACACAATATTTAGAACACAAATTTTGTTAGGAATACAATTCTATTTATAGATTCTAATGACAAAAGCTAAGAGACCATATTTAGGATATGTCAACAGAAAATGCCTATAGTATGTCTGTATGGCACAATGCACGCCTAGCCCTAACCAGACCGCATGGCAGAAGAAAACAGGAAGTGGCTTCTGTGAACATGACATTCTGCACAGGCCATGACAACAGCTACAGTCCCATGCATGTGAGAAACCTGCTACGAGATGACCTGTCCAGAGACAAGCTGTCATTGGTCACAAAAAGGGGACCACCCCATAAAATGATTGGCCAGCCAAGCCCCTTAAAACCCCTGCACTTCCTTGAATAAACAAGTTTGCGCAGCTCGCCCTCTGTTGCTTCCACCCAACTCCTGGAGTCTGTGTCGTGATTCCATGCTGCTCACCCCCAACTTGGCAGAGACCCTACCGTCCCTCATGGGCTGGCCTTAGGGGGGACCCCAACATATGTCTCTGAGTAAAAGCACCCCAAATCCTCTTATAATCACTAAATATTAATGCCATACTCTTGAAATTGAAAATGCAAAAATGTGCTACTAAAATTTTCCAACAGCACAAAGTATTCACAGTAGAGAGTGCTCACAACAGTGACACTTACTAGATAGGAAACTTTAGAGATGTTTCCACTCATTTAGATGATTGCCTTAAAGTTAATCTTGGATCTCGTAGCAAACATTTGGGGTACCTTTGGAAGGTTTCAGTACATCTCCTGAGAAAGTAGCATATATACTTTCCACACATATATGTTTAGAATGAGAGGGTAATTCACACACATAACTCCACATACCTTTATATATTGATGATATATTTACTACAGAAGTATTCAAATATTCATGGAATATTATTGTTTTAGAGCATGTTATTACTAAAATATATCTATAGTGAATCTTTAAAAATGATGGTGTGAGTAGGGTGTTAGAAGAGATAAGTAAACCTGAGAACCCATTGTACTGTATCTAAATTGATGAATAATACTTATGATACTTTTGAAATAATACAAAATAATTGAGAGGTATAAAAATGTCCCTTTCAGGTGGCATTATCATACCTATAGCATAATCTAGGGAAAAATTAAACTTGACTCAGACTTCACATAATAAAATAAAAATCTAAATGAGCCTTAAATCTAAATGTAAAAGATTAAATTATAAAGCTCCTACAGTAAAACATCCTCTATCTATCTTAGCAGTGAAACGGCATTGACAGCATAATGACATACACTTCTCAGCTACAAGGATACATAAATTTAACTGTCAACATAACATTGGCAAAAGGGGAAAGCATCTGAAGCAGTCATACCTTGCCCTGGCAAGGCACTTTGTGCAGTCTCTAGAAAAAAACAAAGTGTTGGTATTCAAACTAAATCTATATTCACCATGTAACCATTTCTGCTTACAGCCTATGTAAAGTATAATATCATACATGAATTATACTAGTAGCTTTATTTTCCATTGCCAAAATACCAGTCAATAAGAAAAGAGACTAAAGAAGAGTGACCCATTTTCTCATGAAAGAAGCAGTATATATTTTACAAAGTAAGATTATCAAAAGTATGCTAACATGACTGTAAGCAAAAAGGCATGAAAAATTACATACAATATGTATTTTACAAGGTAAGGTTACCAACAGTATGCTAGCAAGATAGTAACAACACATGAAAAATCACACACACACACACACACACACACACACACACACACACACACATATGGCTTAAATACCCCAGTTTGATTCCCAAGGACCCGCATAAGCCAGATGAACAAAAAGATATATGCACCTGGGGTTTGTTTGCAGTGGTTAGAGTCTCTGGTGTGCCCATTCTTTCCCTTTCCCTCTCTCCCTCACTCTATAAGTAAATAAATAAATTTTAAAAATATTAGTTTATTGCTTTATGTAGATTTTATGTCAAAAGAAAAAACTGCATGAAATACAAGTATTATTGAGAATAGTTGTACTTCTTAACCAGCATTGGCAGTGTAAAGTGGTCTACCTCATTGGGACACTTAGCTGTATTTATTAAAATTGAGCATGCACATGCCTTATGATCTATGAATTACCATGATATATTGAACACAATTATTTATCATATATTTATATTTACCCCTGAATATGAGTGTTCATGCTTGCAAAAGAGATATTTAAACCACCTAAAGCATTTTATTTATAATCTCATGAACTGTAAAATAAAACTAAATGTCCATCAAAAGAAGATAAGTTTTTTAACGATTGGCAGTGTTAATGAGCAGCTACAAACATGGTTCAGCAAATATCTCTGCAGTGAGGAGTGGAGCCTTTAGTGTAGATGCCCAGTAGAGGAATGCTGGGTCACTTTGTAGATCTATTTTCATCTTTTTCAGGAGTCTCTATATTGATTTACATAGTGGTTATGAAAATTTGAACTCCCACCAACAGTTAATGAGGGTTCCTTTTGCCCACATGCTCGCCAACATTTAATGTCATTTGAATTTTTTTTTTTTTTTGAGGTAGGGTCTCATTGTAGCCCACTGACCTGGAACTAACTATGTAGTCTCAGGGTGGCTTTGAACCCATGGCGATCCTCCTACAAGGGCCTCCTCCCAAGTTCTGGGATTAAAGGCATGTGCCACCACGTACAGCTTTCACTTGAATTTTTAATCATTGCTAGTCACCCATTATTTGACAAATGGATAGTGAATATGTGGTAAATTTACACAATGGAATTCTACTCAGCAGTAAGGAAAAATGATACAATGAAATTTGTAGATAAAATGGACAGACTTGGAACAGATCATACTAAGCAACCTCATACAAGCACAGGAAAACACTGCAAGTTTTCCCTTATCTGTAGTTCCTAATTTGGAGCAGCTTGAGTTGCAAGCATACCTGACAACTTGAGGGATAGACAATAGGGATGGAAGGGTTTTCTGGGAGGGGAATGGGAGAGTACAGGAAGATACAAAGCTAAATCCAAAAAGAAGCCAAATGCCAGATGGTTAGTCCATATAGTGCTAGAAAGCACTACATGAACTTTCTGGGGGCAATGGCCAACAGCATTGTGAGCAAGCAGTGGACACAGCTATTGAAAGCAACCAGCCTGAGAAGAAGTATAAACTTGTACAATGGTGACACCCAGCCCAAGTTGTTAACCAATGGCCTTCTGATTGGCTAAGAAATCCATTCAGTGGGAAGGAGCCCACAGCTCGAACTGGGATCTGAGTCAGAATACAATCGTGACCATATGATCTCCAACCATATCATCTCCAGCAAGAAGCTCCCACTAGTTTTGGGCTGAAAGAGAGGCTATATCCATCAAAATCTCTCTAAATTAACAATGCTTATACCCTTTAACTTATGCTGATTTCACTCTCCATTTTCCTGTTTTAGAAAGCAGCGAAAATCCAGAACAAGCAAAATGTATCAACAAGACAAGAAGATAGCTGATTCCCTATCAGAAGATGAACCACACCTTGCACATCTGCCAGGACCCAGGTGACACCACAGAGGAATTGGTGAGATGAGCAAGAGTGCTTCTCCTATAATGAACCTGACAACCTGCACCAAGGTGATGGAGACAGACACTGAGGATACTCAAAATGCACCAAAGCAGAAATTTAGAAGCTGATGACAGCACAACACTAAAAATAGACTTAAAAAACACCAATCATGGCTCAGGAAATTTTGCAGAAGAGGGAGCACAAAGACTGTAAGAGCCACAGGATACAAGGGAATATCCAGAAGCATTGTCCCCCTGCCCTATGACTGACGGCTCTCCCAACTCGTAAACCACAACCCCATGGTGAATAACCACAATCCCACTAAGGAAAACCCTCAGTAGAATGGAGGCAGAGAGGAGGGAAATGATGGTGCCAACACATTATGTATCCAAACAAAGTTTCTAAATAGTAGTAGTAGTTGGCAATGTTAACCTTTAGGACCAAATAAATATTTTCATGGGAACTATGCCATGCACTCTAGTTTTGTAACATTACCATTGGTCTTTATTTACTAGATGTCACTGCTAGTGTTAGAGTTAAGACAAACATAACTGAGAACATTGTGAATGTCACCTGAGGATAAAAAAATCACCCCCACTTGAAATCCCCTGGGATAAATAAATAACATGTATTAAGTCACTATATGATACCTCCAAAAAAAAAAAAAAAAAAAAAAAAAACAAGTGGCTGTTAAGAAATTCAAGTATATCATGGATCAAAACCACAGTAGCTCAGGAGGCAAAGGTAGGAAGATCATCATGAGTTCAAGGCCACCCTGAGACTACATAGTGAATTCCAGGTCAGCCAGGGCTAGAGTGAAACCCTACCTCGAAAAACCAAAAAAAAAAAAAAAAAAAAAAGAAAGAAAGAAAGAAAGAACAAAAAATTGTAGAGTAGTGATAAGTGCTTTAACTGCCAATTCTCTCAGGTCAAGTGAGAGAGAGGTAAGCGGACTGTAAAATCTACCACCTTCCATGGTTTCTATTTCAACTCCTAGTTCTTGGATAGTATTGAGTTTACATTTTATGAAGAATATTTCTAATGATTAGTTTTGTAAATATCTAGAAAGATGGTATACATTCATTAGTAAGCTTATAGATGATATTTACAATTTATTGGGATTACTAAATAAAACCTTATAAAATCATGGAAACTATAGTCTTCTAATTTTGAAATTCTATAATACTTATAATACTAAAATTCAATCTTGTTATCTTTTAATTGTGCTCAACTGTGTGACATTGAACAGACTTAATTTTTCAGTGTGCTAAATATTTTAAAAATTATTATTTGCAAGTGTGTGTCTGTGTGTGTGTGTGTGTGTGCATGCACATGCCAGAAACTCTTCCTACTGCAAAGGAATAGCAGATATTTGCACCACATTTTGCATCTGGCATACATGGATGGTAGGGAATTGATTCAAGCCATCAGGCTTTCTAAGCAAGCACCTTTAATCATTGAGGCATCTTTCCAGCTCCTTCTGTTATATTTTTAAATTTATGTTTCTTATGTATTTATTTTTAACTTAAATAATAAAAAAAATCATTATATCCTAATGAAATTGCCTTATATTTTCCTAAAGAAGTGCATTTAGAAGAGTGGAAGTCAGGACTTTCATACGCTCAGATAAGCCATGATAATAGGGAGAAAGTCTCAATGATGGCATGGGGACCACTAACATTGGGTTTCTTAGTGCTCATCCCTCATGACATTGATAATGTTCACTGGTGAAGGCTGGTGATATGGATGTAAATAGTGGCACTGCATCCTATCTAGCAAAGCAGTGAGGATGGTAATGAACAGAGAATCAGAAATATTCCATAATTGTTCATTCCATAATAAAAACTAAATGCTATGCATTTAGACAATAAGCTGAAGGATCAATAGGAATTGTCATCACAAGTTCTGTCATATGTTGAAGTATTTAGACTTACAGTTAAAAGTACATATTTAATCTCCATTTCACTATGTTATTCTCTGCAGGTTTAACATTGAAGGGAATTACAATGCTTAATCACTAATGAATTATTTAGCATTATTGGTTTTGGATATGAGGGGTTCTCGGATTGAATAGTGAATACCTTTCATACTAATTCAGTAACTGAAATCTATGCAAAAGGCCATACCTTCTTCTAATATCATTCCAAACCAATGCAACTAAATAGTCAGACAAAACATTATAAATGTCATTAACTTATACCATGTTCAATTTCCAAGAAAGCAAAGGAGGGTCAATTTTAGACTCCAGTTTTCCTCATGTTAGTTCAAAGTTTTAAATTAATAAAAGTGAAGCAATCTTGTAAAAAACATTTGAACATTTCTGCTTTCTCAACTAGCATCAAAATTACTTAACTTCAAAGCAATTTACAAAAGTTCTTCACACTTTCAATATTGTTTAAGGCACATGTAATAGAAGTTAGTTTTATTAACTCAGTAGCCTTTTTTGTAACTTATCTTCACATTTCATCAAATCAACATCAAACCCATTAGTTTTAGCCTCATGGGAACTAGATAACAATCATAAATGCTTTAAAAGTGAAGAAATTGGCTTTGGTCTGTAAAATATGAATATTTGAAGTCTCAGTTAATAGCAAAATTAAATGTGTTGAGTATAGCAAAGTCACTGTTCTTTTTTTACAATAGGTAGTAGAGCTGGTAGATAACTCACTTGGTAAATTTCTCCCTTCACAAGCATGAGGGCCCAAGTCCCCATCAAAGAATTCACCAGATGCAGAAACAGGCGTGGTGGCATGACCTACAATTCCCTGTGTTGGAGAGTCAGAGGTAAGAGAATCCCTGGAACTAAACTCATTGGCCAGCTAGTATAAATTAATTGTTGATCTTCAAGCCAGTGAGAGACCCTGACCCAAAGAAAGGTCAATAGTGTTCCTAAGGAAAATACCTGAGGTTGTCCTATGGCCTCCACATACATGGGTCCACATGTGCACATACACTCCCACACATGTACACCTGAAATCACACAACATGAACATACATGGACACACACAAATATATAGAAACATAAATTACTATACTTGGTTATAGTTTTGAAAGCATAACTTTGTTAAAAAATGTGTTAATACCATACTTTAGCTGAAGTGAATAGGTTGATTTCTTTGGTCAATGCCAAGGGATAGGAAATTCTATTTCAATTAACACACTATGCATTGTGAATTATTAGTTTGCACTTTTATTATTGCATGATTAGCACAGTGATTTGTCATCTCCTAAAAGTTTATAGAACTCACAATATGGCTACAGAGATGGATAAGCAGTTAAGACTCTTACCTACAGAGCCTAAAAACCAGGGATAGATAACCCTGTACTTATGCAAAGCCCGATGCACAGTGGCACATGCATTTGAAGTTCATTTGCAGTGGCTAGAGCCCCAGGCATACCCATTCTTTTGCTCTCTCTCTCTCCCTTTTTATTTCTGCTTACAAATAATAAATGAAATAATCATTTATAAATAACCTTAAAGATAAGAAATACATTGAACTTTCTTGAAGTTCTGCCCCATAAGCAGTTTGCTTTATTTAGGCTCTTTCTGCCTCAGTTATTCAAAATATGACCATGATATCCTGTAATTATGAAGTACTTCTTACTTTGAGTAAGTTTTATAGCCCACTAAAAAGGTAATTAATGTTAAGTTCAAAGTGGTTCTCTTGCTCTGACATTGCTGTGAGTAGTTGGCTTGGCTCAAACATAAAGTGCACTTTCCTTTGACCTTATATAACTGAATGCGATGATGGCTCATTAAGAGAGTTGTAGCTTTTCTTTTGCAAAGATATATTATTAATGGTTGGCTTTCAAAGGAAAAGAAAAAAAGGAGGGAGGAGGTTAAAACCAGTGAAAGTTCAGTCAAGGTCAAATACCACAAGAAATTCAATGCCTGTCCTAGCTTCCTCTTGACATGGAGCCAGGAGCAGGTCTTAGAAGTCAGATGTGAAAGAAAGTGTTTATTCCTTTTCTCCTTATAATCTTTTTAATTTTGGTTGAAAATTCTCACGCTAAGGCTATTTAACTTTACTGAGAATTTATTCAAAGCAATATTCTTTTTGTATCTTTCAGGGAATGCAAAGCATTTAAGTACATCTATAAGAGGCCTCTTGTGGCAACTTCAAATCCTCCTCCCACCTCCCTTGCCTAAATGTGGGTTCTGTTCGTTACTTCCTTGCAAGCTTTGCTCAGCTTTGTGGAGGTGAACTGGGCAGTGCTGTGGATCATGCTATAGCCTAATATTTCTTCTCCACGACCACAAAATGCAATAGCCAATCTGTGGATCCCACAGAATGTGTAGATTAACCTTTTCCCTCCAACTATAGGTATTCATGAGCTAATGTCCTTAAACCCCTCACAAGGTACACCTGAACAAAACGCAGGTGGCCACTAACAAATACCAATGGGTCCTGGGATCTTTCTCTTGTTTCCTGTTTCTTTCTTTCTTTCTTTCTTTCTTTCTTTCTTTCTTTCTTTCTTTCTTTCTTTCTTTTTTTTTTTTTTTTTTTTCTTAACTGTGGCTCACTGGAATCACTTCCAAAATAAACTACCTGCATGTCAGTTGTTCCTTCTGTCTTGGCTGGCAGAAACCTCAGAAAAGACAGTTCATAAAACATAGAAATATGTACATGTTAAAAGTCTTTGTTAAATGTGTTTGTCTTCTGCTTTGTCAGTTGGTAAATATGAGGTTAGATTCTAAGCTTTTCTTTTTATTTCACCAAATGGCAATTTATAAAATAATAGCAATAAAGAGCATACATCACCTTTTAACCTTTTATAACGTGGAATGTTTTTCTTGAAACTGGGCATTCCAGGTCCTTAAATATTGTATATAATTGAACCTGGAGAATGTCAATTCCTTTGTGTATGTTTAGCAAGTTATAGACACCTATAAAGGATGGAGTGATAGTAGCATTGTAGAAAGTTGAGCAGCAGCAAAACTGTACAATTTGAGTGGGAATAAGCATGAATAAGTATGTTCTCCTGCCTTCTTTTTCTTTGTTTCTTCATCTGTTCTTTCTCTTTTTCTCTCCTTCCCTGGGTCACTCATGTAGTTGCCATCGTTTGTTAGATCATGATAACCTCACTTACATATCTGGTGATACACTCATGTGAACTGGGTTTATTTTATGAAATCCTTTCACAGGACTCAGAAGATCAGAATTCCAAGTGAGAGAAAGTAGAATCTACCCAAACCTGGTGAGGCTGAGCATTGTAACAAAATATTATTTCTGTAATACTATACTGGCCAGAAAAAATGCAATATTGTGAGGAGAAAAGAATAAATCCAACAGTTTCATGGGAAAAATAATAAATAGTTACTGGGCATTTTTAAAGTATTTACCTAAAAGCAGTACTTATAAATAGCTTAGACACTGGTGAAGCATGCAGTTTCTAACACTGAAAAAAAAAAGCATATTTACTTTTCCTGATTTTTATTAAAACTGTTATAAATTCACTATCATGAAGGTCATGTGTATGTGTGTGTGTGTGTATGTGGATGTATGAATGAGTGCCAGTGTGGGAGTCAAGGATAACTGGGGTATTCATTCTTGTCTCCACCCTTGTTTGAGACAGGATCTCTTTTTTTTTAATTATTATTTTTTTATTGGCAACTTTTATACTTACATACAAAAAAAAACACCTGATATTTCCCTCCCCTCCCCCATTCCACTTTAGAGGTTCAATCTCCATCATATCCCTCTCCATTAGTCTCTCTTTTAATTTGATGTCATCATCTTTTTCTTCTATTTTGAGGGTCTTGCGGAAGTATTGCTAGGCACTGTAAGGTCATGGATATCGAGGCCAATTTCTGTCTGGGCAGTTGCATTGTAAGAAGTCATACCCTTCCTTTGGCTCTTCCATTCTATCTGCCCCCACTTCCGCAATGGTCCCTGAGCCTGGCAGGGTGTGACAGAGTTGTTTCAGTGCTGGGCACTCCTCCATCCCTTCTTCTCAGCACTATGTTGCCTTTTGGGTCATCCCAGTGGTCATCACCATCTGAAAAGAGAAGCTTCTCTAACCAGAAGTGAGAGTAGCGTTAATATGTGAACATGAACATGAAGTGTAGTATTTTCAGGGCAGCTTGGTGGGAATAATATACACATTTAGTCAGACAAGAGCAGGCTTTATATCCCTAAGGCTCATGGCCTCACCTGCCATAGACTTTTGCTTAGGTTTTTCAGTACCAGGCATGTATTCCCTCCCATAGAGAGGGCCTTCAGTCCAATTATGGAGCAGTTGGTTACCCCAAGAGTAGACATGCCACTATTGCACCCGTTCAGTCATTGGGCCTGTCTGGCCAAACTTGAATATTCAGCATCCACTGTTTTCACTGCTGATGACTTCTATCTCCCATATGGCTGCATGCAGTGCAGCTTTTTCCAGCTTTCAGTTGGCTGGTCTACAGGGAGAAGGTTTTCTGCTCCTCACCAGCTTGCTTTCTCAGTGACCTTGCCTCTCAGGCAAGAGATGTCTTCAGCATAGGGTCTTACTATCTGTTTCTCAAGGGAAACCAAGGGCTTTGGCAAAAGCTTTTAATGTTTTGGAGGCTACCGGGACCTCCTTGGCCAACAACTCACTGGAACGTATCCATCCCAGGTACTGAAAATTTTCTAGTAACAGTCTACAGCTTCTAGATGTGCCATTATTCAAAAAAGTAATTTTACATAAGTCTTATTCACAATATCTTGAATTTTGATACTGTATAAATGCCAGACTAGCCGGCCTGTGAGCTTTGGATTCTGCTGACTCTGCCTCCCATTCCTCTATGTTCACTGGAATCACAGATGCATATGTCACTACCTCCTGCCTTACTTGGGTGCTAACGACTCTAATTCCAGTTGGCAGCTTTGAGGATCAAGTACTTTTAAAGACTGATTCATCCAGTCCACACTCCCATAATAATTCTTTATATTTAATTAACCTAGTTTAATAGAAGCCTAGCATTTTCTTTATTTTTTATCTTATATTCCATATTAGTTTTTGCCTAAAAATTATCATAATATATCTACACCATGATTTTTATGTTACTTTCAGCTCCTTAAGAGCTAGAACATCAAAATACATGGAGAATACTTGGTATACATGCTTGATAACAAATTATATGGCTGGAATAATATGACTTTCTTTTTCATCAATTTTCTTAAAGTACATTTGTGGGTTTAGGTATAAATTTATTTCTAGTAATGAATGAACACAAAAAAAGTATCATGCTATGGCCTCAGGACATATGACCAGGTGTTAGCCCCATTCTTGTCCTATTTCTGCATCCTGTCTTCAGCCTGAGAAGAATATTGTCCTTAGATTCTTTTAAGTATTACATAAGAGAATGGAAGCATGTGATTTATAAAGTATGTGTGTGCTCTGCCTAGTCATAAAGTGGTACATGTTCAGACTCCAAGTTAGCCTTTGACTGGGCAGGGTATGTTGTTTTCCTGCTCTCTTCCATGGGCATTTGATTTCTGTAACACTTGCCTTGCTGAATTTTACACTTTGTCTGTATATACCTGATCCATCCCTTCTGCCACTTAGACTTGTCATTTAAACAAAGCAACTTACTTTACCCACTAGGTCCCCTTCAATCAAATCAAATATCTCCCTGCTCTTTCCCCTCCCACCAGATTCCCTTGTGCTGCACTGCAGCTATTCAGTGATGCAGGGAAAGGGGTAGAGGGTCAGTGTGACTGTTTATCCTTCTCTGCTTCTTCAGTTTTTTAGGTGAATTGGATCAGCTACATAGATTTTCTCTAATCAGCAATAAAATTCTACCAGACACACTAATTCCTATCCTAACATCTCAGTACTTTGTGATTTTGGTAGGATTCAGTGTAAATCTCCTATAATCTCAAAATGCCATCCTTCAATTTTCTATGATTCAGAAATTTCCTGAGGCATCTTTATCTACTTTCCAGAATGGATAGAAAACTAACAATCATAAATACCAAATAATTTGTGCCAAAAGTGTCAAGGTTTACAAAATAAACCAAAGAAAAATGACTCTAACTAAAAGAAGAAATAAGAAAATAAAAGAGAAAGGAAGAAAAAGAAAAGAAAAGAAAAGAAAAGCACAAATAAAAAAAATTTAAGAAATCTAGCTATTTAAAAGTTATTCTTTGGAGTTTGGATGTAGTTTAGGTATAGACCATATTCCTAGCATGTGCAAGGGCGTGAGTTCAATCTCTAGCAATCCCCCACAGTGTTTATGTCCTTCAAAATTAGGGTCATAAATGGCCTTGAGAAAAAATATTCCTTGCATTCCTAAATCAAATGCTAGATACCAGATACTTAAAAAAAAATAACCATTGGGCTGGAGAGATGGCTTAGTGATTAAGCACTTGCCTGTGAAGCCTAAGGACCCCAGTTCAAGGATCAATTCCCCAGTACCTACATAAGCACAAGATGGCGCATGCATCTGGAGTTTGTTTGCAATGGCTGGAGGCCCTGGCACAGCCATTCTCCTCCCCCGCCCTGTCTCTTTCTACCTCCTTCTCTCTCTCTCTCTCTGTCACTCTCAAATAAATAAATAAAATAAAAAAATTTAAAAACCAACTATTAATTTCTTATAATTCTGGAGAATTCAATATCAATATACTACTATGTTCAGGGTATCATAAAGACCATCTTTAAAAATACTTTTGTTTATTTGAGAGAGAAAGAAGGGGGGGGAGGGAGATATGGAGAGAGAGACACACACAAAGAGAGAGAGAGAAAGAGAAATTTATTATGGATGTGCCAGGGCCTCCAGTCACTGCAAACAAACTCCAGATACATGGGCCACTTCGTGCATCTGGTTTTATGTGGGTTCTCAGGAATAGAATGGAACCTGGGTCATCAGACTTTGCAAGCAAGTGCCTTTAACTGCTGCCCCAGCCCAAGATAGCACCATCGTGGTGTTCTCACACCAAAGGTACAGAAAGGGAAAAAGGGACAACATGACAATGGAGCAAAGAGCATTCTATCCATGTATAAGGGCCTCCTCTTCTTGATAAAATCACTCCCCAACCCCACCTCTACAAAACACCACAATGGAGATTATGTTTTATTACATGGATTCTAGAGGAAACTCATTCAAGCTATAAAGTTTATGTCATAGCTTTGTACTATTTTCCAAGCATCAATACCAATTGTCAACCAAATAATTTACATCATGAATGATCACATACTTTTACATAAGATGAACAGATGTAAATGCAGGTGGATAATAGAGGATTATGAAGTAAATTCACTAATACACCATATTGCCATTTCTGTCTAATGTTCTTCTGAACTACTTATGAAAATGTTCTTGTGAGCATAAGGCAACTTAAATTTGAGAGGAGAAAAAGCCACAGTGGGGACATTTGCATTGTTTTGAAGAGAATTTGTTTTCCTCATGGGGCTTACTAAGAATAAAATGTTTCCTTCCAAACACTGAAGTTTTAAAAGGAAAGGGGGGATCTTTTATATGATGATTGGAAACAAAAAATTAAAAACCTCTCTAGGAAGCAGTAGTAGCAGATGATGGCAGAAAGAGAAAGCTAGAAATCAATATAGTTATAAGTTTTGCAGAAAAAAAGAAGATAGAGCAGTGAGAGATTGTGCAGAAGAAATAAAACCTGAAAAAAGAAATGAACTGAGAGGAATATGTTGCAAGTAGAAGAAAGCCATGCATGCTGCTTCTGCAAAAACATCAGTCTTCTGAAACCAGCCAAGAGGAAGTACAGGAGACAATAAATCACAACAGCTCTCAAGGGCTGGTCATGGCACTCCCAGTTAGCCACAATGAGAGGCCAAGATTTAAGTCACCCTTGAGTACTTCTGTAATTGGATTCAGGATATTTGCAGTGATAAGTAGTCTAGTAAAAATAGTGATTGAAAGACTAAAAGTAGAAAGACTTAGGAATGTATAGCACCACTGAGCTTAAATTTCAGTTTTAGCTATTTATTGGAATGTGACACTGGTTAACTACCTCAATTCTTTTTATTTATTTATTTATTTATTTATTTATTTATTTATTTATTTATTTATTTTTATTAGTTATGTAGATAGTGTGTATACAGTTATGCTGGTACCATCATTAACCTCCTAATTTTATTGTGATATTTCTTGAGATAATCCTCTTTTCTTTTGGTGAAATGACATTTTTAATGATGTCACCTTTTTGAAAGTAAAAATTATCAATCTAATAAATTATAATCATTAGAAATGACCTACCTGGGTATAGCTTAAAAGAGAAATTTTCAGTCTTGAGGGAGCACAATATTCCTTTAGACACTAGCAATACTCATTAATATACATTCAATATTATCTCTTCTTTGATAAAATCAGAAAAGTAGGAATGATGGAGTTGCTGAATCACATATCAGTAACATTACTAGTGGATTTAAATTCACAAAGTGATAATTTCATCATAGAATTTTCAAGGAGTCTTAAGAAAACTAAGAAACAATGCTTAATCCTTTCTTTCTTTCTTTTTTTTTCATTTTGGTTTTTATTGACAACTTCTATACTTACATACAAAAAATGCATGATATTTCCCTCCCCTGCCCCCATACTCCTTTAGAACTCCAATCTCCATCATATCCCCTCCCTCTCTCCATTAGTCTCTTTTTTAATTTGATGTCATCATCCTTTTCTTCTATTATGAGGGTCTTAAGAAGGTATTGCTAGGCACTGCAAGGTCATGGATATCAAGGCCAATTTCTGTCTGGACAGTTGCATTGTAAGGAGTCGTACCCCTCCTTTGGCTCTTCCATTCTATCCGCCCCTTTAATCCTTTGTTGCTTTACAATTTAATTTAAAATACAAGGTATTATAATACAAGATAATACAAGGTCCTATTTTTCTCTTTATGTCTTTTATTGAAGCAAGCCCAATAGACTGGCCTTTAAAAATTATCTATTTATTTTCTTTATTTATTTAAAAGAAAGAGAGAAAGGCAGATAGAAAGAGAGAGAGAGAAAGAGAGAGAGATTGCGTGCATCAGGGCCTTTAGTCACTGCAAATCAACTCCAGTTGCATGTGCTACCTTGTGCATCTGGCTTATGTGGGTCCTGGGGAATTGAACCTGGATCCTTTGACTTTGCAGGCAAGTGCCATTACTACTAAGCCATCTCTCCAGCCATGCCTTTTATAATTTTTTTTTTTTGACAACTTCCCTAATTGTACACAATATCCCATGGTAACTCCCTCCTCCCCACTTTCCCCTTTGAGACTCCACTTTCCAACACATCCCCTCCCCCTCTCAATCACTCTCTCTTTTCATTTTGATGTCATCATCTTTTCCTCCTATTATGATGGTCTTGTGTAGGTAGTGTCAGGTACTGCAAGGTCATGGATATCCAGATCCTTTTGTGTCTGGAGGAGCACATTGTAAGGAGTCCTACCCGTCCTTTGGCTCTTACATTCTTTCCACCACTCTTCTACAATGGACCCTGAGCCTTAGGAAGGTATGTTAGAGATATTTCAGTGCTGAGTACTCCTCTGTCCCTTCTTCTCAGCACCATGGTGCATTCTGAGTCATCCCAAGGTCACCACCATCTGAAAAGAGAAGCATATCTAACCAAAAATGAGGCTAGCATTAATATATGGGTGTGAATATTAAGAGAAGTGCTTACTGGGCAGTTTGGTGAGCATAATATATTTATTTAGCCAGACACCAGCAGACATTACACCCCTTGGGCTCATGACTACCCCTGTTGTAGGTTTTCAGTATCAGGGATGTATTCCCTTCCATGGAGTGGGCCTCCAGTCCAATTAGAGAGCAGTTGGTTTCCCCCATAACCGACATGCCACTATTGCACCAGTTCACTCATTTGTCCTGGCTGGCCAAATTTAAAGCTTGCAGTGTTCACTGTTGAGTATCTTCACTGTTGTTTTCTTGCTCCCATTGAATTGTATACAACATAGATTTTTTTCCAGCTTTCTGTCAGCTACTCCTCATGGAGGAGGCTTTCAGCTCAGCTCCAGCAGGATTTCTCAGTGACCTTGCAGCCCAAGTATGTGGAGTCTTCAGCAATAGGGTCTTACCATCTATTCCTGGTGGGAAATCAAGGGCCTCAGCAATGGCTTATAATGTTTTGGGGGTATCTGTGACCTCCCTGGACAACAACTCACTTGAAGGTATCCCATCCCTGACACTGAAAAATTTCTAGTCACAATCTATGGCTTCTGAGTGTTCCATTGTTCAGAAAAATAGGTTTCCATATGACTAATTTATATCCTCTTAGATTTTGATTATCCCTCCCTCCACATTTCCTTTACTCAATCTCTTCCCCTGACCTCACTTAGGCCTTTTCATCCCCATTAATCTGTTCTTTTACTTACATATATACAACACAATCCTATTAAGTCTCCCCCTCCATCCTTTTCTATTCTCTTTATATCCCCTTTCTAGCTTACTGGCTTCTCTGGCTGAGTTTTATTCCTACTCACATAAAAGTCCAATTATTTGTAGCTAGGATCCACATATGAGAGAGAACATGTGATGTTTGGCTTTCTGGGCCTGGGACTACCTTATTATTATTTTTTAAATGAGAGAGAGTGAGAGTGAGAGAATTGGCATGCCAGGGCCTCCAGCCACTGTAATTGAACTCCAGACTGTGTGCCACCTTATGTTCATGTTTAACCTTGTGCATCTGGCTTATGTGGATTCTGTGGAGTTGAACATCAGACCTTAGGCTTCACAGGCAAGTGCCTTAATCACTAAGCCATCTCTCCAACCCTCTTTATGAATTTTTAAAAGAAAAATGAGCATTAATTATCCTATTAAAATGGCTTCATAATTCTTGAATGTTATCACTTTCTTTTGTAAAAGTCTTAGAATATTAATACAATAAAATAATTAGAGAAGATTTTTTTTTCCAAAGTTAGAAACTATAGGTTTGAGAGAAAGGAAGTAAAGAACAATGGAGAATAGTAAATATGAAAAAGGTATGCAATAATGTATATGTATGAAAATATTATAATGAAATATTTTCTATAAATTAATAAGTAAATTAATAAAAGAATCAAACAAGAATAATAAATCAGGTGTTTATTTTTTACATTAGAGTGTTTCTTCCTCATCACCTACCTGCATGGGCTAAGTAGATAACACCAGTATTTTCCCAGAAAGGAAGGCACTTTTCTCATATTTACTATCTGCCCCAGTATATTTAGTTGGAAGAAAATAATGTTAGAACAGGTTTTATTGTTTTTATCCTTCCATTTTGAAATTTTGGTAGTTTAGGAGATGCACATATGAGGATTATCAGGATGTGATATTTACAGATCTGTAGTTTTGGACTGTAACTGGTAGTCATCTGCCATGTGAATTAGATTGGCATAAAAACAAGTAAAGAAAAAGAGGAAAAGATGATTGGAAAGAGGGAGGGAAGGCAAGAAGGAAAAGAGAATAGGAAGGAGGGAGGAAGGGCAGGTGGAAGGATGAGAAGAAGGAAAGAATGAAGAGGGGAGGAGAAACCAGACTCAGAAATATGAATGGAGGGCTGGAGAGAGGGCCTAGCAGTGAAGGAGTTTGCCTGAAAAGCCAAAAGATCCTGGTTAAATTCACCAGGATCCACCTAAGCCAGATGCACAAGGGGGCGCATGCATCTGGAGTTCATTTGCAGTGGCTAGAGGCCCTAGTGCACCAATTCTCTTTCTCTCTCTGCCTCTTTCTCTCTCTCAATAAATAAATAAATAAAATATACCTTTAAAAAGAAATATGAATGAAAGGTAGCAAGGAAAGAATGGAAGGAGGAAGGAAGGGAGGGATGAGATGCGGTAGTTTGAATATATGTCCCCTATAGACTCAGGTGTTTTATTAAAGCTTCTAACTTGGATCTCCTGACATGTAGCTGGAGGAGTTGTGAGTGGGTGTGGATCTGAAGTCCAGCACAGAGGTGTAAAGAGCAGCAGCAGTGTAAGCTCTGAGGACCTGCTGCTGTTATTTTGTGTTTGTTGCTTTGGGTGTTTGCTGGCTGGTGATGGTTGTTTCTCTGCATTCATGTACGGAAGCAGCTTCTGCCATTGATGGAACTTCTGGATCTGTGAACTTGAAACAACTCCCTTTCTCCCCTAACCTATGCCTGGTTTGGATGTTCATCCCAGAAACATGAGGTTGTCTAAAACAACCTAGACTATTACCTCATTAGTCAGAGAGGGAAATGGTTTAAATTATAAGATCATTCACAACAAAAGTAGCAAGTCAGTCATCTTTTCAAATCCTAGTATACAGTACACATATAGTACACAGGTCTTGCTTTAATGCAATTAAAGACTACAATAGAATTTCTTGAGTGTGATTGTAAAGAGTTTAATATATGTAAGAAATAGTAAAACTTGGGGTTGGGGAGATGGCTAAGTTGATCGAGGGCTTGCTGCACAAGCATAAGGACCTGTATTCAGATCACTATGACCCACATAAAATTCAGAATGTTGGGAGGCAAAGGCAGAAGGATCTCCCAGACTTGCTGGTTTATTGGTATAGCCAAACCAATGAGTTCCAGGTTCAGTGAGATCATCTGGAAAAAAATTGAGAAGAAAGAACCATTGACAAAGACACTCCATTCTGACCTCTAATCTACACACACACACACACACACACACACACACACACACACACACACACACAAATACACATGTACACACCACACATAAACAAATATATGTTAAAAAAAGAAATGGGGCTGGAGAGATGGCTTAGTGGTTAAGGTGCCTGCCTCCTAAGCCTAAGAACTCTGATTCCAATCTCCAGGTCCCATGTTTAGCCAGATGCAAAGTGACACAAAGGCGCAATGCCGCACTTGACCACAAGGGGGTGCATGCATCTGGATTTCGTTCACAGCAGCTGAGAGGCTGCTGGCGCACCCATCTCTATCTGTCTTCCTCTCCCTCTCTCTCTCTCTGTGTCTCTCTCTGTGTCTCTTCCCCCCCCCCAAAAAAAAAATGATAGAAATGATAACCAGTAGCATCTAATATGTTATTGTCTCCATACTCATCAAGTGGAAACGATGGAGTCCACATGAGGGTTCAGAACAATTGACTACCAGAATCAATTGAAATACTGAATTTAAAAACTGAAAAGTAGGAGGAGCTGGTTTGTGGATGGCAAATAAGCTGCTTTTAGATCTGAAAATCATCATACCTTTAAGACATCATGTAAAAATATATGGCATGGAGCTGAAAGAAAAAGAGTACAACTATAAAAATATTGTGAAAAGTAGATCTATGTATAGCTAGGGATGTAGTTATTGAACATGGTGCCTCAATTCTCTTGAACAATCTCCCTATCTGTCTTGTGATTTGTCTCCTGTTATCTTGATTAATATTAGAGTACTAGATCTTAACCAGAGAAATTAGGAGGAAAATTGGAACTTAGTCCTCAAGTAAATTAGTAGATTTCTACAGTCCATATGAATTTCCCTTCCATTTTTTATTCTTATGCAATGTGTGAATACAAACATGACTATTTTTATTACTTAGCACCTTTGCAGTATTGCTAAAATATAAATTTCCTTGTGTTCCTGAAAGTGAACACTTTTCTTCAACATCTTATATGTTTATGTCCATCCATAATAAACGTTATTCCCATGATCCCTATAATAAATTTTAATTAAGAAATACATGACTTGATGAATAAAGCCTTTTTTCCCTAGTTAACTTTTAATCTTGTGCAGCTCCCATTTACTCTGTGCTACGTGTACTTAGTGACTGTTGTGAACTCCAAAGCTCAATTTTTCCCCTTGCATAACACTTCCTCAATCACTTGCCCTACATGCCTTCATTAATTAAGGTAAATGATAACAGCAATGATCTCCATGACTTCTGTTTTATAAGATAACTCTTCTCAGAAATATGAGTGTGGTTTTGATGCTGCTTGGCTTAGTGTTAACTCTAGTACACACTAGTCAAATGTTTAAAACCATTGCCTCACAGTCAGGAGGCCTGGGTTCAAACCTGAGTGCACAACTTGCATACCATTGTGGTACTCAACATATCATTTAACATTCCTGAGCCTCAGTTTCATCTTTACTGGGCAGAACAAGAGCTCTTTTTTAGCACAATATTTGGTTCCATTTGCATTGTTTTCCCACCAGACTCCCCTGTGCACATGGATTCACTCGGCTCTGTTCTTGGGAGCTTACTCACATGAACTAGGGCATTGAGCTCTATTCCTTGTGGATTCCAAATACACTCAAATTGGAGAGGTGGTATGTGAGAAGTGTGTGCATGTGTGTGTGTTTTGTAGTTTTTTTATTATTTTTTTTGCTTCTTTTCTTACTAAGTAAAAGATGGGTGCACCCACCAATCAAAAGCCCCAGCTCTAAATTGTAATACTCTTCATATAATTAGATGTGTTAGGTTACTGTAACTCCTCCTTCCCTTTGTCCTTCCAGCCTTAAGAAGTATTGTTCCCTCCCCCATTATGCCAGCTCTATGATATCAGTGACCCTTACTGAAGTTCATTCAATGTTCCCTATGTGACTTTTTTAAGTATGTATTATTTTTCTGTTGGTACCCAGGGAATAACTGAAGAGAGTCAATGAGGCAACATGGGTCCAATCTTGCAAAAAGTATCATCTAGTATTAATGATTCAGGATATTTAAAGTACATTTGTGACTTAATAACACCTGTCATTTATATAGAACTCATGAGTTCTAAATTCTTTATGAAAATTAATTTAAACATAAACCTATGAAATAGCTTCTATCATTACATTTTACCAAAGAGAAAAATGCATAGAGATACTAAGTAACTTGCCAAAGATCATGCCTCTGTTAAGTGTCAGAGCTGGGATTTAAGCTGTCAGTCAGCCTCCATGGTATTTGCTCTCAACTCTGCCTATATTGTTTCATTTATATTC
The DNA here is from genome assembly GCA_036365145.1 of Orientallactaga sibirica. Taxonomy (NCBI): domain Eukaryota; kingdom Metazoa; phylum Chordata; class Mammalia; order Rodentia; family Dipodidae; genus Orientallactaga; species Orientallactaga sibirica. The sequence continues at coordinate 13,281,424 of JAEOAD010000010.1, read as the reverse complement.
TCTACTAAGCCAGTTATTTTGGAGTCTATTTTTACTCTGACATGTCTTTACCTCAGTATCATTCTATTCCTTTTTTCATCTTTTCTTTTTGCAATAAATTCTTAGGCCTCACAGCTGTGTACTATTTGTGACTATATGAATTTCTTGACAAAATTTTTAATTTTTATATTGCTTCCTAAAGGGACAATTGAGAAAAAATACGTGCATTCATAAAACAACAAAGAATAGAAGAAAATTATGAACTGAAATGCCCATGCTTTAGGTTATATAAATAAACAGAAATCACATATTCTTAAATGATATTAATATAGATTAAAAAGAATTAGGTATGAAATTGAGTTAAAATACACAACAGAATACTTTCCATTTCAAAGCACTAAAAATAGTAATATAATTTTAAATACAAACCTAATATTTACTTAAATAACATAATTGTATTTACCTAAAAATATAATTATCAAGTATTAACATGTAACTAGTCCACATGCAGCATATGATTACATCAAAATATAATTCATTTGCTTTACATATTTTATTCTTTTTTCTCCCTTTTCCAACAGTGCTGCTTTTCATGCTTATGCTGGGAGAAATCAGGTTGATGCTTTAGCTATGAAGTAATTCTTCTGGTGAAATCACACTTAGAAATTAGTTCCTTTAATGTAATACACAATACACACAATCACTGCTAGTGAAAATAAATGTATGTTAAAGGTCTCTAGCCTGGCATGGTGGTGCACTCAAGAGGCAGAGGTAGGAAGATCGCTGTGAGTTTGAGGTCAGCCTCAGACTACATAGTGAAGTGAATTCAAGGTCAGCTTGGACTAGAGCAAGATCCTACATAGAAAAAAACAAAAGGAAAACGAAAAGTTTCTACTTTGGCCCAGAGACTTTGTTCATTATTGCGATGTGAAGAAAAGATAATACTTGAGATTTATTCCAGGAAGTGTAATTTGCAGCAGAGATGAGATTACAATGTTTTAATAAAGGAAGAAGAAAATATACTGAGGGATACCCTAGGACTAATAACAGCTTATCAGGAAAAATGCTTTTTATATGTGTGTATATATGTGTGTGCACATGTATACACATGTGTGTGCAGGTTCATATGTACTAATGTGTGCATGCATGTGAAGATAGACCTTAGGACAACCTTGGGTGTTATCCTTAGCCACACCATGTACCTTCTTTTGAGACAGGATCTCTCATAGGCCTGGAGCTCCATCAACTACCATCAACTAGACTAGAGCGGCTGGCTAGTGAGCCCAAAGGATAGTCTCTATCCATCTCCCCAGTCCTGGGGTAACAAGTTCACACCACCACACCTGGCTTTTGTAAAACTTAGTCAATAAATCTGGCATCATGATACACTCAGGAAGTAGAAGCAGGAGGATCAGAGGTCACATAATACAAGTTGGTTTATTTTTAATATATTTTATGTTTAAATTTAAAAAAATTATTGACAACATGTATACTTACAGATAATAAACCATGATATTTCCCTCCCCTCCCCCATTCCCCTTCAGAACTCCATTCCCTGTCATATCCTCTCCCTCTCTCCATTAGTATCTCTTTTAATTTGATGTCATCATGTTTTTCTCCTATTATGAGGGTCCTGCAAAGGTATTGCTAGGCACTGCAAGGTTGTGAATATTGAGGCCAATTTCTGTCCGGACAGTTGCATTATAAGGAGTCCTACCCTTCCTTTGGCTCTCACATTCTATCCGCCACCTCTTCAGCAATTGACCCTGAGCCTTGGAAGGTGTGACAGAGGTGTTTCAGTGCTGAACACTCCTCCATCCCTTCTTCTCAGCACTATGTTGCCTTTTGGGTCATCCCAGTGGTCATCACCATCTGAAAAGAGAAGCTTCTCTAACCAGAAGTGAGAGTATCATTGATATGTGAATATGAACATTAAGTGTAGTGCTTTCAAGGCAGTTTGGTGGGAATAATATATACATTTAACTAGACAAGAGCAGGCTTTATACCCCTAAGGCTCATGACCTCCCCTGCCATAGACTTTTGATTAGTTTTTTCATTACCAGGCATGTATTCCTTCCCATAGAGAGGGCCTTCAGTCCAATTAGGGAGCAGTTGGTTTCCCCTGGAGCAGACATGCCACTGTTGCACCCGTTGGGTCATTGGGCCTGTCTGGCCAAACTTGAATTTCTCAGTGTCCACTGTTTTCACGGCTGATGATTTCTGTCTCCCATAGGGCTGCATGAAGTGCAGGTTTTTCCAGCTTTCAGTTGGCTGGTCTACAGGGAGAAGGTTTTCTGCTCAGCACCAGCTTGCTTTCTAAGTGACCTTGCCTCTCAGGCAAGAGATGTATTCAGCAATAGGGTCTTACTATGTGTTTCTCAAGGGAAACCAAGGCCTTGGCAATATCCTTTTAATGTTTTGGAGGCTACAGGGTCCTCCTTGGCCAACAACTCACTGGAAGGTATCCCATCCCAGGCACTGAAAATTTTTTAGTAACAATCCACAGCTTCTGGGTGTGCCATTATTCAAAAAAGTAGGTTTACATAAGTCTTATTCAGACTATCTTGAATTTTGATTGACCCTCCCCCTGCCCTACTTTTATACATTCTCTTCCCATGGCCTCTCTTAGGTTTCCCCTCCCTGTAAACTGTTCTTCTATTTACATATGTACAATACCATCCACTTAAGTCCTTCCCTCTCCTACTCTAGCTACAAATGTTTAGACTTGTGTTTGATCCGGAACCAAAAATCAGTAGCAGAAGCCAGTAAGCTGGTAAAAGGCTATAAGAGAGGGAAGAGAAGGAAGGACTTAAAATTATTTTTATGTATTTATTTGCAGGGACAGAGAGAAAGAGAGAGAAAATAAAATAGATACACCACGGATTCTTGCAAATGAACTAGACACATGAGCCACTTTGTGCATCTGGTCTACATGGGTACTGGGGAATCAAACCCTGATTGTCAGACATTGCAAACAAATGCCTTTAACCACCAAACCATCTCTTCCTCCCCAATTTTGATAGCATTTCAAAAAGAAATAACATACTAATGACAGTATTCTTTATAATAGTTTTAATGTATTTTGCTCTTGCTACCATCATTAAATATACATACAGTGATGTGACTCGACTACCAGTTTAATAGCCTGTATTATAATAAACAGAATTAACACATACTAAAGATACTTTATTTTAACAGAGTACTTTCTCACTGGTTTTCATTATCCCTTATCTGTAAATTTATTTGAAATTGAGAGAGTGGAAAATGGAAAGTAGAAATTATATATATATATAATAAAGAGAAAAAACATGTTTCCTGAAAGTATGAACATGCTATGCTAGATTACTATTTCCTGGTAATATTTCATACAGAGTGCAAATGTCCACCATTAAACTATAAACATAAAAATGAGATGGATCCTTAGGATAAGTATAAAAATGATTAAATCTTATATCATCATTTTAGTGATATATTCCAAGACATGAGACTACATATAAGGAATTTTATGACTTACAGAGAAAGCCCATTAGATAAAACCATTTTGAGCAAGTGTGAGGGCTTGAGTTCATATCTCAGCACCCTAAAAAGATGTCAAGTGGGTGGGTATGGCAGCTCATCTTTATTCCCAGAGTTCAGGAGTCAGAAAATGGGCATCCCCATGGCAAGCTACTTAGTTAGACAAATAAATTAGAAAATTCTGTATTCAAGTAAGAGACCTTGTCCCAACAAATAGAGAATGATTGCAACAGACATCCAGCATCAACCTCTTTCTTGCTTGTACTTAAAAGTGCTACCTCCATACCTGTGCACTAACATTCATATGAACATCTATGTATACATGTAACACAGTACATATATACATTCAATAAAGGAATTTTGTGAATATAATAGAGCTTGCTAAAATTATACCATAAAATAGGCCATGTCTTTACATACGTGAAAAGTTTTAAGTGTGATATATATTTTAGATGAATGAATTTAATTATTTCCCCCTTGTGGCACCATAAAAAAATCTTGACTGAATTTATCTTTTTACATGAATTTTCCACAATATTCTTGTATAAATTTGTCTAATTTTTGGATTAATATAATTTCAGTCTGCAGAAATGAGCTAAGGTGGGAAAAGTAATATGTTTTTTGAAAGTGAAAATATAATTACAAAAGTAGTTTAAATGATGGTGTTTAAAAATAGCATAATGGTAGCCACTAATGGAATATAATACAGATCATTAGAGGGTAAAATAGAAAAGGAAGTGGATATTTTTTTTCCAAAGGAAAGAAGTGCAAGGAATATTAAAGTCAAGTACATGAGAAAAAAGTATAAAGAGAGATAGCAGATTCACTTTAATAGTAACTTTACATAAATCATAGCAAGGGTGGAACTAAAGAATCTAGAACAGAATGAAACATCTAAGGAAAGGCATCAGTTTTACTCATTATGTTACCCCTGCCAAGATATTAAAATTACATCCTTGAAAAAGATGGAGGGTCACAGAAAAAGACTAAAATCATGATGAGTAAAATCCTACTCCAATTATATGCCACAGTATAGTTCAAATTATATACAGCATATATCTACATATTAGAGATAGCTGAGCATATAACTAGGAAAACTGGCGAGACACACCCCAAAATGTCAGTTGTCACACAGTATGTGACCTATGTGAATGGTGGTCATCTTCAACTTCCTGGTAGTTTTCAAATGTCATTATTCACCATATATTTTTTTTAAATTATTGTCTTCTCCCAGTATAAGTGTAAATACAGAGTATCAGAACCATGGCCTAAATCAAAAAGAGAGACCCAGAAAATTCTCACCCTCCTTTCAATAACAGAGAATTTGGAGAGAAGAGAAGAGAAGAGAAGAAGGAAAAGGAGGGGAGGGGAAAGGAGGGAGGGGAGAGAATGCATGAGGAGAGAAATCCACATAACAACTGCACTGGAAGAGGCAGGGTTGATATTGTGTAAACCATCCCTTCTTCTTTGAACATGAATCATAGCAAAAGCCATCTTTCAAAGGAACTCTCATTAGTTAGCAGATTAGCAGGCTAGGGGTTAAGATGCTTTACTGAGATACCCACTCCCGGAACCCCTAGCAAGTGCCACAAGGCCCCTAGACCTGCCTAGAACATTAATGTAGGTAGCTAGAGGGAAAACTTTGAGTCAGAACTACACAGTGTTGCCCAAGAAGGAAATCTTGTCTGACACATAAACTTGAATAGACCATGCAGAGACAAGGCTGGCATCTATGTCCACACCAGAGACTGTACAGTGGCAAGCCTGTTACCCAAATCAGGCAAGACAAGGGACCCTATACCCAACTCTGAACCACTGTTCACTTCTCTTTCCTTCATTTTTATGCTTCAAATATTTAGTATCAAATTTGGACCAGCTTTGTCCTCCACTGCCTGCCCTTGGGCCATAGGTGTTCAGAAAGAGTACATGATGGCCTGTTACCAAGAGATTTACTGCCTCAGTGTCCTAAGTCCTGGGATGTTTGATATTGGTAAATTGCATATTTTCAGCTCTTTTTCGTTTATTGTTACTCTCTTTTTAAAAGTAAGAACATATTTTGTGTGGATACATCATGTGTTGGTACTGTCTTTTCCCTCCTCCCTGCCCCATTCTGCTGGGGCCTGTCCTCATTGGGGTTGCAAGTATTCCCCATGGGGTTGTGGGTTATGAGATGTGATAGCAGCAGTCAGTTATTGGGGGAGACAATGCTTCTGGGCATGACATCCCAACCTGTGGCTCTTACAATCTTTCTGCCCCTCTTCTGCAAAAGTCCCTGAGCTGTAGTGGATGTGTTTTAAGTCTACTTTAGTGATGAACTCTCAGTAGCCTCTGGATTCCTGCTTTGGTAAGTGTTGAATATCCTTGGTATGTGTCTCCTTCACCCTGGTGCTGATTTTCAGGCTCACCATGGAAGCAGCACTCTTGCTCATCTCTCTAATTGCTCTGTGATTTCAACTGGGCCTTGGCTGAAGTGTGAGGCATGGTTTATCTCCTTGGGTCTTGCTACTTTCTGAAAAAGAAAAACAGTTTCTCCAATGGAGAATGAAGTCAGCATAGTTTGAAGGGATAAGCATTGTTAATTTAGGAACATTTTGATGGATGTAGCCCCTCTTTTAGCTAAAGATTAGAGGGATCTTGTCATTGGAGACAATAATCTTGGTCTCCATAAGATTCTGACATGATTCCCAGTCCCAGCTAAGGGTTCCTTTCCACTGAGTGGATCTCTTGGCCAATCAGAAGAGCACTAGTTACTCACCAAGTCTGTGTGCCACCATTGCTCTGATGTGTGCATCTTCTCAGCCTGGTTAATTCTTAGTAGCTTAGACCCCTGCTTGCTCACACCATTTCTGGCCACCTCCCCCAGTAGCTCATGTAGCACTTTCCAGCACTCAAAGAGCTAACTGTCTGGGGACTCGCTCTCTTCCTGATTCCAGCCAGGTCTCTCCATGTTCTGTGTTGGCAGCATATGGTGTCTTCAGCAATAGGGTCTTACCTTTGACCTCAGATAGATAATCAAGTGCTCTGACAGAATCCTGTCTTGTTTTGGGTACCTCCTAGGTACCCAAAAGCTCAATGTTGACAGCAACTAATTTCTGGTACTGGGATTCACAGGCCAGAGCCAAATGTTTTCAGGTTAGGCTTCATACCACCCTCTCCAGGACCCTTCCTTCCAGATGCACCCTCCCCCCATATTCCTGTTGAAGGTTAATTCAATTAGTCCACCATCAAGGAGAAAGGTTTCTCTGGTACCAATTCATTTTGGGTTTATTTGGGGGTTTATTTTTCCCCAACTTCCCTTCCCCTCCCCCAAACACTTCCATCTATCTCTTCTGTCTGGGTCTCAAGTTGCCAGTGTGGTACGTGAGCAATTGAAGCTGTTTCATGTTAGAAACCACATATGAGTGAGAACATGTGGTGATTGTCTTTCTGTGATTGTGGGTGCTCACTGAGTATGATCTCTTCCAAATCTGTACATTTTCCTACAGATTTCATTGTGTAACATTGTGTTAATGTACCACAACCTCATTATCCATTCATCCAATGATGGGCACATGGGTGAATATCTTTAGGTAAATATGCCTTGTCTTTCCTCTTCATCTCTATTGTTCACCCAATTGTTTGTCTATTTTCCTCTCTGTTGATCTCTAATACTCATCACTAGACTTATTCTGCCTATTTCCTTTCAATTCCTACCCTTGGTTCCTAATACCTTAGTTAGACTACTACCAAATTTCCTCCCTCCCTTCCACCCAAATATTATAAATGAAGAGGTGATTATTTTTATCTTGCTCTTGCAATCTTTTCAAATAGGTATGGCCATTGGTTTTAGTGGCTTCTGTAGTTAGAATTCTTTCAGTAGAGAAGGAGATAATTCCCTAAGTGCTGAGAGCATTGTCGGGGGGGGAAGCAACTCCTCAACCCTACTACAACCAAGTGACACTTGAACACTATAAAAACTTCCATTATAAAAGTACAAAGACGGGACTTCCAGGTAAGATCGATGAATAGGAGCCATGCCAAACCAGCCTAGGGAAGGATCTAAGCAAAACCACAGCAAAATACACTCTTATTCTGAACCGTCCAGTAGTATAGGTTTTCCTTAGACACAACAGAGAAGCAGGAGAGACCAAGATCCACCAGAAAGGAGGAAAATGGCCAGAATCCTGCTGAGGGGCTTGCAGCCCCTATCACGGCAGCTGCGATCTACATGCCTGGCACCACCAGCCAGGCACACCAAGCAGCAGAGACCAAAGAAGGGGACTTTCCAACCTCATCAGCCTCCTTGCAGAGTCAAGAAATCTAAATAAAAGTCAGATTAGATCAACTAAGGAGCTACTGAAAGAGATACAGGGGTATATACAGGATACAGGAGCAAATCCAGGCTTCCTGAACTCTCCCATCTCCCAACCATCAGAACTGTGAACCTCTGGCATTCAGCCCCCTGCAGCAGTGCATCCAGCATAGCTGAGCAGAGCTCCAGCTCCACAGCACCACTTGGAGGGATCCAGGTGGGCACTCAGCATTGGTGTGATAGGAAGCCACACCAAAAAGTAATGAGGCCAACTGACAATAAATAAATAAATACATAGGCCTGCCTTGGAAGTGCTAATCTCTCTTTCCATGTCAGGGCAGGTTATGTGTTACATATTTTTGGTTGGCTTTACCATTTTCAAATAACCTGTACTTGGGGGTTGACTATTGTTGCCTTTAATGCTTTCAGATTTATAGAGCCTCTGTCTTTTGCATCTGTCATTATTGGGGGCAGGGTCTGATCCAGATCCAGGCTGACCTGGAACCCAATTCAGAACAGATTCTCTACCTCCTGGCTGACAGGATTAAGGGTATAGAGCAACACATATCCTTAGTGATTTTGACCTTATGATATTATCTGTTTTAATCCCCACACTTGTATACTCTGTGCTGGTTTTTATTGAATGTGTATATTGCTCAGTTGCAGTTTAGTATTTTCCAATAAATTATTCACCCAGTCCACTAGAATACTTATGTAGCAAGCAAGTCCAAGACCTAGGATTACTTCTGCTGTTGCATTGAGGTACAAGAGCTACACTTGGCACCTTAATCTTTAATCTTGAAAGTATATAAAGGAGGATCACCACATCTAAGAGCACTGCAAATAAGTAGAAAACCGAACCATCAATTCAATTCAGGATCCAAAAGTCACTACATTATAATACAGGAAACACAAAGAATCAAGAATGTGGTGGGAATGCAATCCCACCAAAATTATAAATCCATCAGAAATGTTCACCAATGAGACTGTTTTAGATGAAATGCCTGACAAATATTTCAAAACGATGTTATCTATACTCAAAGAAATGAAAGAAGAAATGAAAGGAATAAGAGAAGAAAACAAAGGAATTAAAGAAGAAAACAAACTCCTGAAAGAGAGAACAGGAAACCAGCTTAATGAAATAAAAAGGCCATTACATTACATGAGTAAGTAAATAGAAATACTGAAGAAAAACCAGGCTGAAATTCTAGCTCTGAAGAACACAGTCAGTCAAATAAAAAACTCTATGGAAACTCTCACCAGTAGAATGGATGAAGGTGAGAACAGAATATCTAAACTAGAAGACCAGGTGGCAGGCCTAATAAAGAGAAATACAAGCTAATAGAAAGGTATGAATGGGAAATCCAAGATATTTAGGACAGTATGAAAGGATCAAACATAAGAATTCATGGTATAGCAGAAGGAGAAGAATTTCAATCCAGAGGCTTAGTAGGCATTTTAAACAAAATCATAGAAAAAAAAAAAAAATTCCCCAAATTGGGAAAGAAATGCCAATGCAGATACAAGAAGCTTTTAAAACACCAAACATACAAAACCTAGAAAGAAACTCTCCTCACCATGCCATAATTTAACTACTAAACACTCAAATCAAAGAAAATATATTAAAAGCAGTTAAAGAAAAAAAGCAAGTGACCTACAAAGGCAAGCCCATCAGGATCACAGCAGATTCTCTACACAAACTTTAAAAGCCAGAAAGGCTTGGAATGATGTATTCCATGTTCTGAAAGATAAAAACTGTCAACCAATATTACTCTGTCCTGCAAAACTATCTATTTAAATTGATGGAGAAATAAGGACATTCCACAACAAAAACAGGCTAAAGGAATTTATGACAACTAAGACAACTCTACAGATAATACTGGAAGGAAACCTTCATGCTAAAGAGAAAACAAAATACACACAGGAGTAAATAGAAAAAAAAAAACATCCCCAAAAACAGTTAAAAAAGGGAAAACAGGAAGCACTACAAAACAAGAAGAATGGTGAGAATAAATACATTATCTTTCAATAACTCTTAATACCAATGGCCTCAATGCTCCAACCAAAAGACACTGGCTGGCAGACTGGATTAAAAGGCAGGATCCTGCCATCTGTTGCCTCCAGGAAAATCATCTCTCAATAAAAGATAGAAACCTTCATAGGGTAAAAGGATGGAAAATGGTATTTCAAGCAAATTGGCCTAGGAAACAAGCAGGGGTTTCTATACTAACATCTGACAGGTAGACTTCAAACCAGCATTAGTCAGAAAAGAAAAAGAAGGTCATTTTTTACTGATTAAAGGAACACTCCAACATGAGGACATTATAATCCTAAACATATACCTAACATGGGGCCTCCCAATTTCATCAAACAAACACTATTAGACTTAAGGTCAGCGATAACACCAAACACAATTGTAGTGGGTGACTTCAATACCCCACTCTCATCAATTGACAGGTTATCCCAGCAAAAAAAAACAGAGAAACATATGGATTAAATGATGTCATAGAACAAATGTACCTAACAGATATATACAGAACATTCCATCCAAATGCTACAGAATATACATTTTTTTCAGCAGCACATGGAACATTTTCTAAAATAGACCATACATTAGGACACAAAGCAAATCTTAACAAATACTGGAAAATTGAAATAATCCCTTGTACTCTAGCTGACCACAATGGGATTAAATTGCAAATCAGCAACATGAAAAACTACAGAACATACAGAAATTCATGGAGACTAAAGTGTACACTATTGAATTATGGTCATTGAAGAAATTAAAAAGGAAATCAATAAATTCCTAGAATCAAATGATCATGAGAATACAACATACCAAAACCTTTCAGACACAATGAAGGCAGTCCTAAGAGGGAAATTTATAGCTCTAAGTGCCTATATTAAGAAATTAGAAAGTTCACAAATAAACAAATCCAAAGAATCAATGAAACAAAGAGTTGGTTCTTTGAAAGGATAAATAAGATTGATAAACCCTTAGCAAATCTGACCAGAAGTAAGAGAGAAGAGACAAAAATTAATAAAATTAGAGATGAAAAAGGCACCATTACACCAGAAACCGAAGAAATGCAGAAAATAACAGAAAATCATATGGACATACTTTAAGAATAAATATGCCTCTAAATTTGAAAATCTGAAAGAATTGGATGATTTCCTTGATTCATATAACCTACCAAAATTAAATCAAGATGAGATAAACCATTTAATTAAACCTATAACAAGTATGAAGATACAAGTCTCCCAAGTAAAAAAAGTTCAGGATAGATGGATTCACTTGTGAATTTTACCAGACTTTCATGGAAGAACTAATACCACTGATTGTCAAACTTTTCCATAAAATAGAAAAGGGAGGAATTCTACCAAACTCCTTCTATGAAGCCAGCATCACACTGATACTAAAACCAGACAAAGACAGGACAAAAAAAGAAAATTATAGACCAATCTTCCTTATGAACATAGATGCAAATTTTCTCAACAAAATATTGGCAAATAGAATACAAGAATATGTCAGAAAGATTATTCTCCCCAACCAAATAGGCTTTATACCAGAGATGCAGGGATACATAAGCAAATCAATAAATTTAATGCACCATATAAATGGTCTGAAAGGACAAAAAAAAATCACATGATCATCTCAATAGATGCAGAAAAGGCATAATTGCACAACCATGTTTACTGCTGCTCTATTCACAATAGCTAGGACATGGAACCAGCCTAGTTGTCTCTCCAAAGATGAATGGATAATAAAGACATGGTACATTTACACAATGGAGTTCTAATCAGCAGTAAAGAAAAATGAAATTATGAAATTTGCAAAGGAAGGGTACAACTTCTTACAGTGCAACTGTCCAGACAGAAATTGGCCTTGATATCCATGACCTTGCAGTGCCTAGCAATACCTTCACAAGACCCTCATAATAGGAGAAAATGATTATGATATCAAACTAAAAGAAAGACTAATGGAGAGAGAGAGGGGATATGATGCATAGTGGAGTTCTAAAGGGGAATGGGGGTAAGGGAGGGAAATGTCATGGTTTAATGTAGGTATGTATAGAAGTTGTTAAAAAATTAAACTTAAAAAAAATTAAAATATAAAAATAAGGCTGGAGAGATGGCTTTGTAGTTAAGGTGCTTGCCTGCAGAGCCGAGGGACCCATTTTTGATTCCACAGTACCTACGTAAGCCAGATGCACAAAGTGGCACATGCATCTGGAGTTCATTTGCAATAGCTGGAAATACTGGCAAGCCCATTCTCTTGTTCTCTGTCTGCCTCTTTTCCTTCCTCCCTCCCTTCCTTCCCCTCTCTCTGTCTCTCTTTCTTTTTTCTTTTTTTTTTTCCCAAATAATTAAATTAAATGTTTTCTTTAAAAAAGTACATAGACAGGCCACCCTGAGACTACATAGTGAATTCCAGGTCAGCCTGAGGGAATGTTCTAATTCTTCTCCCTTGTCTTGAAGGTCTAATAACCTGTCTTCCTGTTGATCCATTCTTTTGGTGAGACTTTCCACTGGTTATGTGTGTGTGTGTGTGTGTGTGTGTGTGTGTGTGTGTGTGCATGCACGCATGCGTGTGTGTGTTATGTTTGGAAATAGCTTTTATTTCAAAACTTTCAATTCTATTTGTATTGAATGTCTTTTCCATAATGTATTGACTTTCTTATTTCACTTAGTTATTTGTGTGAATTCAACTAAGACATTAAAGTAGTAACATCAATGTTCCTCATGGTATTCCATAAAATGGAAATGCTCCCAAATTCATTATATGGAACCAGTATTACCTTGTTACCAATATGGATATGTACCAAATGTAAAGATAAAATTATAGGCTAACTTCCCTGATAAACATAGATGCACAAATTCTCAATAAAACATTTTTCAACTGAATTAAAATACACATTGAAAAGATTATTCACCATGGCAAAGTGGACTTTATACCACTGATGTTTGCTTATATGCTAATCAATAAATCTAATACATCAAATTAATTGACTCAAAGAAAAATAACATCATAATTTACATTCTACATCTTACATCATCTGTATAAGTAGCAAAGGCTTGTGACAAAGTCCAGCATTGCTTCCTAATGAAAGCACTGAAGAAATTATGAAAGAAAGGAATGTGCTTAAACACAGTAAAATCTACATATGACAAACCTGTAACCAACAATATATTAAATGGGAAGAAATACAAAGTACTCTCAATAAAATCAGGAATAAGAGAAGACTATCCCTTATTCATCACACTTCTTGAAGTGTTAGCTAGAGTAATAAGATTATAGAAAGCAATAAAAAGGACACAAACAGGAATGGAAGTGGTAGTTATCTCACCTTCAAATAACATGACACTATACATAAGAAATCCTGAAGACTTCACCTGAAAATTCTTAAAATGAACATAAATCAACATAAATAAATCAGAAGCTTGCCTACATACCAATAACAAACATTTTAAGAAAGCAATCAGTATTATAATCCCACTTATGATAGCTTCGAAAAGATAACTATGTAGTGTGAAACTTAATGAAGGATTAGAAAGACTTCTAAAATGAAAATTTCAAAGACTTCCAAATGAAAAAGGTATTTAAAGACACTAGAATATATAAAGACCTCCCATGCTCACAGACTGGCAAAACTGATGTAATGAAAAGAGCTATATTACCTAACTGAATGATAAATAATCCCTATCAGAATTCCAGTGATATTAGTCACAAAAATCCTAAAATTCATATGGAGCCACAAAAGATACTGTATAGCCAAAATAATATGAGTTCAAAAGAACAATGCTAGAAGTGTCACAATACTTGATTTCAAGTTATGCTACAGATCTGTGAAAGCAAAAAATAGCATAATAGTTAAATAAAACATATAAACATATATAGATCAGTGAAACAGAATAGAGGACCCATAATTAAACCCATATACTATAGCTACCTGATCTTGGAAAAGTTCTTAAAACAGAAAATTCTCCAAAAACAAAGTACAAAGGACCAATAAAGATATGAAATGTATTAAAACTCTTAACCATAATGGAAATACAAATTTAAACTATATTGTAATAATTCCAGCAATAAATATGTAATTAGATGTAGACACTTTTCAAAATAAATGTAAATGGACAATAAATACATGAAAAAATGTTCAACATGTTTAGCATCCAGATAAATGCATGTCAAAACTACACTGAGATTCCATGTTGCACTAGTCAGAATAGCTATCACCAACAATATTAACAAAAAAATCAGCCAGGCATGGTGGTACATGCCTTTAATCTCAGCATTCAGGATTCCAAGGTAAGAGCAATGTAAGTTTGAGCCCATCCTGAGAGGACATGTACAGTGAAATCTTATCTCAAACAAACAAACAAAAAAGTAAAAAAAAAATACAAAACACCTTTTGCTGACAAAGATGGGGGAAAATATGCTCCCATTTAATTAGTCAGAATGTTAATTATAGTTCAGGTACTACAGACATCAGTCCAGTGGACATTGCAAACATAATTGATAAAAGTGATCAGCAAGGTGATGAAGTATTGATAACATCTCTAGTAACCAGGGGACTTAGCTAAAGGTAGAGTAAGATGTGCTACTTCAGATCCACTAAATGGCTAAAAAGACAGCATCAAATTTGCACAATGATTTGAAGCCATCACAGTTTGTAACTGCCTTAAAATGTCCAATTACTTTGTAAAACACTTTGACAGTTAAAAATATACCATATGACCAAGCAATTTCACCTCAAAATACTTACATTAGAAAAATGAAAGTATGTGAAGAAGGATCCTTCTAAAGGATGTTCATTTTAACATATAATTAAGAATACATTTTCTAATTTTGCACGAGTCTTTATTTTGCAGAGTACTTTTCATTTGTGTAAGTTTTGACATTAGTTGAAAAAGCTTGGATGGAAACATCCACACCAATAGGACTATTAGGAAAAGCCAATGTATGATAGAATGCACTTTATCAGAAAATATTCCATTACTAAGTAGAATTCATAAATTATTCTAATCATGATGAATATTCAAAAATTACAAATAAATGTATGTTTTATATATAAACTAAATGTATTATGGCATCCGAATTTTCCCCACTATAATCTTGTGAATTTCATATTTTAATAATTTAAATCTGTTTTATTGTTTAGAAGTGGTGAACTTTCTTCCTAAGTAAATTAATAAACAATGATTTCTGGGTAAATAAGCTCATTGAAAAACACATTTTAAAGATAAAATTTAAAAAGCAATTAAGTGTTTTAAAATTGATACTCTTATTTCCACACAATATTTTAAAACTAGATATTTTGGCTATTTCCCTAAAGTCAGCACTGTCCATAAGCCAAAATGATAATGAGAAAATATGACCTAAGGATTCCATTAAATAATTTCCTAGAAATACAGTTAAGAGCAGGGATATAATTCTTCTTTTCAATGAAGGCAAAAAAGCAGTCTATTAAAACTTAGTTCCTTTAAAAAATATAAATGCTTTCTAATGTGCAGAAGAAATACTGTTTTTTTTTAAATTTTATTTATTTATTTTGGTTTTGCAAGGTAAGTTGTTACTCTAGCCTAAGCTGATCTGGAATTCCCTATGTAGCCTCGTGGTGGCCTTGAACTCACAGTGATCATCCTATCTCTGCCTCCCAAGTGCTGGGATTAAAGTTGTGTACCACCACACCTGGAAACAGAAGACATACTATAAGAAAATGCTGCTGGGGCTGGAGAGATTTCTCAGTGGTAAAGGAGCTTGCCTGCAAAGCCTAACGACTAGGGTTTGATTCTCCGGGACCCAAAAAGCCAGATGCACAAAGTGGTGCATACATCTGGCACTCATTTGCAGGTGTGGGAGGCTCTGGCATGCCCATTCTCTCTGTCTCTCTTCTCTCTATTTTTTCTGATTGCAAATCAATAATTTCTTTTATAAAGAAGAAAACACTGCTAACACGTTTTTAATGTAATTTGACCTGTGACTAAAATGACAAAATATAATTGGATTCACTAATCTCCAAAATTTAGAGAAATCACTTACTACAGAAAGAGTAAACTACCAGCAAAAGAAAAAAAGATAAAAGAAAGGTAAGTTATGCTGGACCAGTGTAGTAGGTGTGTTTGTGATCCAAGAACAGTGAGATCCTGTGCCTTTGAAATGTGACCACAGCCCTGTCATGCTCTAATACTCCATAGGGCAGCAGAATGATTGGAGGAAATATTAACTCAGACAGTTCAGGGGAGTCTTTACTTAGCAACAGCTGTGTGACAAGCACAGACCTAATATTGTAGAACAGGACTGATAGGGATACAGCACATAATCTTTGGGTCATGGGGCACTGTTACATAAATGCATCTGTGTTGTGCATCTCAAGGCTGCCAGCCATGGCTTATTGAATTAAAACAAAGGAGCTAAAGTCAAAACTACACCATGTACAATTGTAATAATCTCTTACACTCCATTCACAGGTGTTACTAGGAAGCATCCATCTATCTGTTAATGCACATTTGTATTTCCTTATGAAGCAGTCCACCAGAACTGCAGATTTGGGAGGCACTCTTGCTTCTGTTTCTTATTCAGAATGACCCAAGTAAATATCAACTCAATGAAAATCAATTATAAATTATTCTCAAATTGGTAGGAAAAATATATAATCTCCCTTAAAACAGTAATTAAAATATGGTAACTACCAAATATGCTTTTCCTTAGTTTTTGTTATTGATATTATTTTGTCTCATTTCTCTATAGATTTTGGCAATTATTATTATTATTATTATTATTATTAATCAAGATATTTTGAGTGATTACATCATGTGTTGGTACCTTCTTTTCCCTCTACACTTTTTCTCAGAAGTGTTTTCCATCTTTAATCAGTGAAAGAATGGTTTGGCAGACATTATCTAGTGTCCTTGTGGGAGAGGATGAGATGGACAGAAATGAAGACAAGTAGAGAGAGAAAAATAGCAGAACTGAATAATGAAAATTCAGTGCAATAGCCACGGTATTTTGCACTGTTAAGAGAATAGAGCTAGTATAGCCCTTTAACAAGGCTAGAAATAAATCTGGGCACTTATCTCATTTAAACACACTAGGATATGATTTGATCTTCTAACTGCACACAGAAGACTGGCAGGGTGACCTTATTTGTGTATACCAGTAACTTTAAGTTCTATTACATGTTTTCTGAAATGTCCTTCACTTTCTGATTCAATCTGTTTATGTTGTCATACAAAGTAGGTGAGACAGGGTGGTTTGTAAAATGTGAAGTCTGCCCTCAGAGCACCAGGGCCCACCTCTGGGCTGCAGACTGCAGAAGTCTTTTTTGTGCTCACATGGTGGGAAGAGAGGCACCTGGCTCTCTAGCTTATTCTTATGGCAGTGCTAAATCCTACTCTGAGAGCTCCATCCCCATGGTCAAATCATCTCTCAAATGCTATCCTCCAAATTCACTGGAAAGATATGCTATAGAATTTAGACAGGAGATTTGGGAGGTTGTACATTTTATGAAGTTGTATAGCAATGCACTTATAAAAACATATACCTGAAAATTACCAATAAGGATAATTTAGCATCAAACATTACTGAGGCAAGAATCAATCTGAAGCCCACATGTTGAAAGAAAGAAACATTATTTATTGAAAAATAATTTGCTACAATAAATGACTTAATGGGATAGATTCTTCCACCTCTTTTAAGTAAGAATGTAGGAAGCACAGTTCAGTATAATAATGAATGGAAATAAAAATATTCCTGAATTCTTAATGTAAAACCTATACTAAGCTAATCCACAATCGTGTTTTGGGGAAAGAGAAGTAATAGCAGTAAGAAACAAAAAGAACCAATGTTGTTGAAAATGAAGCCCGAGGTATGAGGTGGCTATGGAGAGCTTAAATGTGGTCAGGGATTATGGAAGTTTTACATGTTATTTAACTTAATTAAATTATACATGTTAAAATCAAAGTATTTAAAGCTATCTCAATCATGTATACATTGATAAATTATACTTTGAAATGATAATTTGAGGATTTTAGTGTGTTAAATGTAATTAATTAAATAAAATTAATGTTCTAGGTTTCTTTTAATATTTATAATGTGGCTCATATTTTTATTGCACTGTCTGTCCATTGCACAGTTTAGTTTTGACAACTTAAACTGTAGACTTCAGAGCATACTAGTGGGATGAAGTTGCTTAATAACAAGAAGCCTTTCACAGGATATGCTTTTAATCCCAGCACTAGGGAGGCCAAGGTAGAATGATTGTTAAGAGCTGTAGGCAAGCCTGAGACTACATAGTGAATTCCAGGTCAGCCTGGTCTAGAACAAGACTCAACCTCAAAAAAATTAAAAAAATAAACAACCCTTTCAAATTTTTTCAATATGAAATATCTATAACAAAGATCAACAATTCCAATAGGTGATTTCTATAACCATTTATTTCTGTTATAAAAATTAAATTGTATATCTTTGAGAGTACTCATGTATGTGCATATATATACTCAATGGTATGTAATTTAATATACACACATGTGTCCACATGCACACACACAAACAATATTCATGGAATTTATTGAAAATTCTGAATTTAATATATATTATAAAAGTTGTTCTACATGGGATAAAGAGAATCTTGCTTCCTATGCTATGCATATACTCAGTAATGTTCCTTTTACCAGACATTTGTATAGCCCTGACAACCTTTCAAGCAAGTATGCTGATAGAAATTATAGTCATTTGCTTCATTCCAAAAAAGGTGACACATCTTAACAGCATCCAAAGGCTTTTACAATTAGATTGATTTTTTTTAAGTGAGAAATTTGGAACCTGAGAACACTGGTTTTTAGATAAACTGATTTTTTTTTAATTTTGCCTTGCATTGTTCTTCATCTGTTTCAAATGAATTAGTTACTCAGCCCGATTTTATAAATTAAACCAGACTTTTAAAAAGAATTACTCGGCGCTGGAGAGGTGGCTTAATGGTTAAGGCATTTGCCTGCAAAGTGAAAGGATCCTGGTTCGACTTTCCAGGACCCACGTAAGCCAGATGCACAAAGTGGCACATGCATCTGTAGTCATCTGGAGTTCGTTTGCAGTGGCTGGAGGCCCTGGTGCTTCCATTCTCTCTCTCCCTTTTTCCCTCTCTCAAATAAATAAATAAATAAATAAATAAATAAATAAATAAATAAATAAATAAATAAATATTTTAAAAGAAAGGATTTCTTTTTAGCAGCCACTCAAGTAACAATACTTTGGCTTACATTTACTAACTTCTGAGATTATAACCACAGGAAACATGTTTTACCTACAAACAAATTTTCAATCATGTTTATTGATAAACCTTATAATTCTGCTTAGTTTAGATTAATCCTAATATGTAGGTTCTTATCAGAGATCTCAATTAGCTTTGCAAACATAAAAAGACAAATACAACAGGTATCATATGATCTTTGTGATATTTCAATTTTTGCGCTTACTGTTTTATTTGCAGAATCAAAAATTCTTCAATAATTGCAAAAATTAAAAAAATGCAGTTTCATCTTCTTCAAATTTCAAACTCTTACTGTTTCCACTGTAAAAGTTTACTCTTGATTTTTGTTAGTAATACTGAAAATTATATTCATTAATATAAGTAAATTCTTAACTTGTATAATGTATCAGTATCATCACTCAATAATGGAATTAATTTCCAACTGGTATCCAAGCAGTTATATTTGGAAAACTAATATGTTTTACATGTAATAATTTTTAAGGATTTGAGAATTGGCAATATCTTTCTATTCATTCTTTTTTTCTTTTTCTTTTATTTTCTTTCTTTCTTTTTTTTTTTTTTTTAGGCAAACTCAACTGTCCTTTTAATGTAAGAGAGAGAGAGAGAGAATTGGCTTGCCAGGGCCTCCAGCCACTGCAATCAAACTCCAGATGAGTGTGCCTCTTGGGTGCATGTGCAACCTTGTACATTTTTGTTACTTTGTGCATCTGGCTTATGTGGGACTTGAAGAGTAGATCATGGATCCTTAGACTTTGCAGGCAAGTGCCTTAACAGCTAAGCCATCTCTCCAGCCCTTTCCACTCATTCTTAATACTATTGAAAGTAGCATGTCTTTCTTATTTTTAATCTCTATTAACATATAAATGTGTACAAATACATAAGCAGGAAAAATGCATGTTCACATATGACATTTTCATCCAATGTATGAAAATTTGCTTAACTTCAGTCTCTTGTGTAGCTGGTCTTTGATATATTTTATAATCTCCTCAAGTCTCCTGGATAACAATATCACTGAAATACAAAAACTGCTTTTCATTTGAGCTTCTTTTGGTCATAAAAATCACAGCCTCATACAAGTATAGAGAATAATTTTCCTTGGTATTTTTTTCATGAGAACTTCATTCCTATTATTAGGACATATTTAATGTAATCAAGTGACAGTATTACAATTTTTAATCTTTTCCTATAAATTTCAGAAACAATATATCCTTGTTAATTTAATAAGTGTACTTGTTGGTAAAATGTACATTCAATCTCAATAATATATTTTTAAATTTGTCTGTGTGTGTGTGTGTGTGTGCATGTGTGTAGGTGTGTATAGCTGTCTCAGGGCCTCTTGCTTCTATATAGGAACACCAGATGTGCCACGTTTTTATGCCACTTACATGAATAGCTTGGGAATTAAATCCAGGCCAATGGGCTTTGCAAGCTAATGCCTTTAACTGCTGAGCCATCTTTCCACCCCTACAAACTTTTTTTCAATATAAAGATGTGATAGCAGGGGCTGAAGAAATGGCTTAGCAGTTAAGGTGTTTGCCTGCAAAGCCAAAGGATCCCAGTTTGATTCCCCAGGACTCATGTAAGCCAGATGCACAATGGGCACATGCATCGGAAGTTTGTTTGCAGTGGCTAGAGGCCCTGGCATGCCCGGTCTCTCTCTGTCATCCTCTCTTCTATCTCCCCTCTCTGCTGGCAAATAAATAAATAAAAATTTAAAAAATACCATTCACTTAAAAATGTGATAACAGATGAAGAATATTTATAAATTTTAGAATATTAAAGCAAATTGTCCTTCTGGATAAATTAATGCTAAATCATTGGCCAAATATTATTGATGTATCTTTTTATTTTGTGTATTTTAAAATAAAAATATATATATAAACTACTTATGTGTGTGTGTGTGTGGTTTTACAACAAGGGAATAACTATAAATGCAAACAAGTGAGGGTATTCTGCATTATTCTGCATTTGGTGGTTCAACTATCACCAAGGATAATTGTCATTGTAACCTGATTTTCCCAAATAGAAAGCATCCTGGAAAAGTTAGAAGTCAAGAATACAAACATTCCTTTATATATGTGAATTTAAAATATTACAAATAACAATAAATTACAAGTAAAGTTGTGTGAGTTGGGAGGATTTTGTTTTAATTTTGAACATCTCTATGCTTTGTATGATGCCTAACATTATGTGTACCTACCCACTAATACAGGAGCATGTTCAGCTCTTCTACCAATTAAAGGAATATATTCAATAAATTACCAAAATGGCCTGCAGTGGGTTTGTGCCCTCAGTGAGAGTACTAATATATAAAATAATAAAACTACTGTAGCCTCATTCCACATTTACCATTTATCTGCTCTTTAGTGTCCTTTAACATCCAGAGTCATCTCTAGTATATTGAATCATTTTCACAAAAGCAGGTGTTATTAAAAATCTAATCTTTAAAAGCAACTTTTGGGTTTATTGCAAAATAATAATATTTGGGAGCTTAGTAGAAAATGCATGGGAAGGAATCAGTTTTCTCACATGAAGCTTTGTACTATCAGATTCATCTTTTTTATAATATGTCATATATGTCTTCACCATATACGTCATGCAAATGTAATCATTATTAGCAAATTCTATAGTGAAGACAATATATACTTAACATGGAAATAATCCACATAGATCTTCCCCATGAAACTCAAGTAAATAGAAATCATTGACTGATACATCTATAGCTTTTCTTCAAATAGAGAAATCTAACACTTAGGATACTCCCATTTAATATTAGAAGTAAATTATATTAGTCATACAATCATTATAAATCACTGAATCCACTTAAAAAAGAAACAAATCTCTGGGCTGGAGAGATGGCTTAGCGGTTAAGGCACCTGCCTGCTAAGCCTAAGAACCTGGTTCCAATCTCCAGGTCCCACGTTTAGCCAGATGCAGTGATGCAAGGGTGCAATGCCACACCTAACCACAAGGGGGCGCACATATCTGGATTTCATTCACAGCAGCTGAGAGACTGCTGGCGCGCCCATCTCTATCTGTCTCCCTCTCCCTCTCTGTCTTTCTGTCTCTGTCTCTCTCCAAAAATAAATAAAATAATTTTAAAAATTTAAAAAAAGAAACAAATCTCAAATATTGAAACTCATAGTGAAAGTTTAGTTAAGCCTGTATGAACACCATGACTTAATCTATAAAGTCTCACCCACTGAAGGCATCAAACTTTTCCTTTGAACAGAGTACCTTACCACTCATAAATAAATACCAGAATGACCTGTTTTGTTTTCCAGAGTGTTGAAATGACTTTGGATGGGTTCTTTCAGTGAATGAAGTGCTATCATTTGAATGTTCAGCTTGATCTACTATTGTCACTCTGCTCAGGTGTCCATTTTAAGTCATGGAAATTATTTTTAGACTTTAATTATATGCTTTTCAATGTACTGTTCATGTTATGGGATGTTACATGTGCACACAGCTCCTAAATTATGTGTTGCGTTCTAAAGATCAACAGAGTACATTCTGAAATTAATGTGCCAGTGATGGTTACTGTGTTTTCACAATCACACTAAAGCACTGATTTTCGTAAACAGACAAATTTAAAGTTTACTATGAAGGAAGGGCATTTTTTAAATTGAAAACTTTATTGGGTGAACATATTTGTCATATTCCCATTTTGTTATGTTTTATGTTTTAAGTTCTTTCTCCCCACCTCCATTCCACTAGGGCCTTCCTTAGTGGGGTTATTAGTATTAACTGTGGGATCATGAATGCACCATGAAGGAGAAATTTAAGAATGTTGATTATTTCATAAATGGTACTGGAAAAATAATCCTGTTTCAGCAGGTTCATCAGAACCGTCAGTGTAAGTCCATTTCCCTCTTGGGATTTTATACCTTTTAACTGGTATCTGGAGAGAGAGAGAGAGAGCGCAAGAGAGAGAGAGAAAACAGAAAGTGAATGGGTGCCAGTGCCTCCAGTTGCTGCAAATGAACTCCAGATGCATGTGACACTTTGTGTGTCTGGCTTTACATGGGTACTGGGGAATCAAACCTTGATTTTAGGCTTTGAAAGCAAGTGACTTAAGTGCTGAGCCATCTCTCTATCCCTCTTCTCATATTTAAAGAGAAAATGTGGGTACTAGGGAGATGTCTCATGGCTCAGCAGGCAAGAGCACATGTGACACAAGCTTGAAGGCTGATTCATCTGGAATTCCATTATCCAGCACCCATGTCAAAGAGCTGGCGTGGCCACATATGCACATTATCCCAGCCCTGTGGGGGATGAAGACTTATAGTCGCTGGGGCTTGCTGCTCAGCTAGTCTGAGGAAAAACAACAGCTTTAACCACATTTGTGAGGAACTCCATCTCAGTGAAAAAAAGACTGAAGAGGGGTAACCAGGAACACGAGACACAGTCCTCTGCACACATGTGTGCATACACTAGACATCCCCACACAGCATACATACTGCACATGCACACATGCAAAAAAACACATACATGAATAAACAGATAATTTCTACTTAATCAACTGTTTATTATTTCTTGATATAAACATAGGTTCTTTGTGCTCTTGCTCTTGTAAAAACTGACAGTTGTCAGTGTTCATTGGTGCAAGAATACTTCTTCCACAGCTTCTTGCCTGATCTCCACCACAGAGTCATCTTCTAGTGGTAAGGAACTAGAGATAAATTCTCTCTCTCTGTTTCCAAAGTTGGTTTCTAGATATCTGAAATATTCTAATGTTTTTTCCTTTTTTCTTTTTTGACACTTCCATTTTTAATTTTTTTTTTACTTTCAATAATATCCTGCATGAATGCAATGCATTCTGATCTCACTCAATCCCCCAAACCCTCTTTTATCCTCTTCTTACTCCTGCCAAAGCCTTCCTCCTTAGTCTCCCTACTTTCCTGTTTACTTGTTTGTTTATTTTCATGCATGCCTTGTGCCTGTGGACACTGCTGTGGTTTCAAAATTGTGACAGCTATGTGATACCCCGAAGACAGAATTTTATAGCACTCCTTCCTGAACACATTCATGGAGGTGAGACAAGAAGGTGAATTATTTCTGTTCCAGACACACTGGTGCAGATGCCTATTATGTGAATGAGTTTCAGGTTGTTGAGAAAAATAATTAGTTCATTTCCATGCCTTTTTTTTTTCATTTTATTCTCCACAAAATCAACATTTCTCCAATGTCTCAAGTCCACATAACAAAATAAATGTAGGGATACTAAGGAAGTAAAATTCACAAAGCTGTTTATTTCCCTCATTTTTAGAACAGTTACAGTTTAAGTTTTCATATCTCTGTGTGAATGATATAGGGCCAGAAGATTACCTTTGTCTAATCTAAATATCCCCCAAGGTTCCTGAACTCAATGGATAACCTGTGAAAGTGTGATTCTTATGTATGTATATTTGATAAGTAGTCCAGACTAACCTCTAAGTCTCAATCCTCACAAGTGTACCTCTTTAGTGCTGAGATTACTGGCTATTTCTAGCTTTTTCTATTATTTCCTGCCTTGAAAATAGGTAAGTAAAAGAGAAAATACATGTATATGTTTGGTTATAATATCCTATGATGGGGCTGGAGAGATGGCTTAGGGGTTAAGGCGCCTGCCTCCTAAGCCCAAGAACTCTGGTTCAAATCTCCTGCGGTTCCAAACTCCAGGTCCCATGTTTAGCCAGATGCAAAGTGATGCAAGGGTGCAATGCTGCCCTTGCCCACAAGAGGGCGCATACATCTGGATTTCGTTCTCAGCAGCTGAGACACTGCTGGCGAGCCCATCTCTGTCTTCCTCTCTTTCTCTCTCTCTCTCTCTCTCTCTCTCTCTCTGTCTCTGTCTCTCTCCAAAAACAAATACCCTATGATGGCAAAACTCAAGTAATAAGCAGAAATTATAGAAATAAAGGCAAAAGCTGATTTTCAATGATAAAAGCAGGATCTAATAGGGAAGAAAATGCATCCTATACCAGATGTACAAAGTGGAGTATGTGTCCGTAGTTCGCTTGCAGTTGCAGGTGGCTCTGGTGCTCACATGGTTTCTTCCTCTCTCTCTCTCTCTCTTTCTCTCTCTCTATGCTTCTCTTAAATAAATAAACAATATTTAGAAAATAAGTGGAATCTCATGCATGATAATATTTATAGCAGATTACAGTTATAAAATTCTATAAATGAAAATGACACTTATAATTAACAACTAATATAAGAAAATTAAAAGCAAGAATCCAGTACACAAGTTATATGCATGTCCAAGAAAAAAAAGTCTTAACACATAATAAAACAATCACAAATGTGTATGTTCAAACACATATATTGGGATACTTGCTTTTAATTTAAAAGGACCAAAAAACATTTAAAAATATTTTATACAGAAAGCAAGTAGCTGATCAGAAATGCATACACCAGGATAGCATCACAAATTGACCTCTTGCTAAATAATCTTCAGTGCTTGCATACAGGCACCCTGAAACTTTCCTGATTTCTGTAGAGAAGATAAATTGTACACCCATCTCTTAATATTTACTTCATCACAGGGTCTTCTGGAGTCCTTTAGCAACCAAATGTACAATATATTAAAATGTTCAATTCTCAATAAAGAGTAAAGTGGGAAAATATTTTAATATCTCTATTAAAAATAAATATTGAAATACCCAATAAAACAAGCACTTGCACATGGAAACAGTGTTGTAGCATGTCCTATAAAATTAATTGAATTTAAAATATAGGCATTAAATGATGTTAATGTATGATTGTGATGTTTTAAGTTAAAGTTGCAAGCTAATATATTTCAAATTTAAAGTTTATAAATTATGGTTTCTGAATCTGCAAAACTGATGACAAGGAAAATTAACAAAAACTAACAAAATCTATTGGGTAAGTGTTAGATGAACATGAGACTAAATTACATGAAAAAGTTTAATGTTACTAATTAATCAAATCTTTCTTGGGTAAATTATTTTAAAATAAATCAAAGAAAGAAAGGGTAAATAGGAAAAGCCCACACCATTAATTCTGTCCTTCCTTTCTATAAATTCTGGTGTGAAGAGATGAGAAAGTGACTTTTGGAGCCCTTTATCTCCCCTCCCTGTCTTATATGGTAAAAACTGAAAATGTTATCAAATGTTTCACATGCTTTCATGTGCAGATACAACTGTGAAACTAATCCTGAGCAACGGACCTCTAGTAGAAGTGAAGCATCTGGCTCCCCAATAAGAATAGAGAAGTTACAAGTAGTCTGTTAATGCTTATCCAGCCTGCAAGTCCTGGATTATCTCTGAGGCTCTGTGGAGTGGAGACCCAGCTGACGTGCACTGGACAGGAACACTCCAAGTGTAAATGCTAAGTTGAGACATAGAAGTTCTGAGGTCATTTTGTTACACACCTTCACCTCCCCATGTGTGTTTGCTGTCCACATGTGCAGAACTGCACACTTCACCTTCCTCCAAAGAACTCCCAGAAGCCTCCTCTTCATCCTTTTCAGGAAGGAGTAACTCATTGATATAATTAATATTTCTAAATAGATGGCATTATGGTGAGATATAAATTGTAGGTTTCAAGCTTCTCACTACTTACTACACTCTTAGTTAAGAAGTCACAGAGTTTTTCTTGAGGCTAACTTCTGTTTTATGATGAGAGTCCTATCCAGAAAAGCCTTGTCAATGCTGATATCCTGGAGCAAATTCCCTATTTTTTTTTCCTTTAGTACTTTTGTATATCTGCTTTTAAATGGAGGTCCTTCTCCCATTTTAACTTGACATTTGTAGATGGAGGGATGGTATGGATCTAATTTCATGCTTCTGCAGGTGGATATTTAGTTTTGCCAGCACCATTTATTGAATAAGCTGTCTTTTTTTTTTTTTTTTTTTCCACTAAATTTCAGGATTTTACATTCCGTGCTATTGGTATGTTTTGGTTTTTTGGTGCCTGCATCACATTATTGTCCTACAGGATAACTGGAGATCAGGTATTATGATACTTTCTGCTTTTTAAAATTATTATTCTTTAGGATTGCTTTGGCTATGCATGGTATTTTTAATTTTTTTATTGACAACTTCCATAATTGTAGACAATATCCCATGGTAATTCCCTTCCTCCCCCACCCCAACTTCCCTTTTGAAACTCCACTTTCATCATATCCCCTCCTCCTCTCAATCAGTCTCTCTTTTCATTTTGATGTCATAATCTTTTCCTCCTATTAGGATTGTCTTGTGTAGGTAGTGCCAGGCACTGTGACGTCATGGATTTCCAGGCCATTTTGTGTCTGGTGGAGCATGTTGTAAGGAGTCCTACCCTTCCTTTGGCTCTTACATGCTTTAGGCCACCTCTTCCTCAATGGACCCTGTGGTAGTTTGAATATATGTCCCCCAATATATTCAGTGTTTTATTAGTTAAAGTTTGCATCTGCAATCACCTTGCTAGAGGCAATGTCACTGGGGGCTGATCTTAAGGTGTTAATGGTGTGGGTTTGAGATTCCATTGTAAAGATATGCAAATGTGCCTAGCAGGAGTTCCTGAAGTGTGCTGTGTGACCTTTTGGCTGTAGTTTTGCTCTGTATGCTGTGGTGGCTGGTTGGCTTTCTCTCTCTCTGTTTGGCCGTGTGAAGAGCAGGCTGCTTTTCCTGCCATTATGGAACTTCCCCTGGATCTATAAGCTTCAATAAATAATATCCCTTCCTCCATAACTGTGCCTGGTCTGGAAGTTCATCTCAGCGAACCTGAAGCTGTCTGCTACAGACCCTGATCCTTGGAAGGTGTGATAGAGATATTTCAGTGCTGAGCACTCCTCTGTCACTTCTTCTCAGCACCATGATGCCTTCTGAGTCATCCCAAGGTCACCATCATCTGAAAAAAGAAACCTCTCTAACCAAAAGTGACAGTAGCATTGCTATATTGGTATGAACATTAAGATAAATGTTTACTGGGCAGTTTGGTGAGCATAGTATATACATTTAGCCAGACACCAGCAGATGTTACAGACTAGGGCTCATGACTACCCCTGTTGTAGGTTTTCAGTATCAGGGATGTATTCCCTCCCATGAACCGGTCTTTTGTGATGCCATACAAATCTCTAGATTAATTTTTTATACTCTATGAAGAATATAAATGAATTTTTGATGGAAATCTGTAGATTAATTTTGGCAATAGAGTCATTTTCACATTAAAGCAACCAATAGGAATACATGAATTAAAAAAATAAATCTTAAAAGCCGGGCATGGTGGGGCACGCCTTTAATCCCAGCACTTGGGAGGCAGAGGTAGAAGGATTGCCACAAGTTTGAGGCCACCCTGAGACTACAGAGTGAATTCCAGGTCAGCCCGAGCTAGAGTGAGACCCTACCTCGAAAAAACAAAAACCCAAACAACAAAAAAAATCACATCAAAAGAAACCATCACCAAAACAGACAGCCTATAGAATGAAAACATCTTTGCCACGCATATTTCAGACAGGGGGCTAGAATTTATACAGAATTTAAAATTAAACAGTAAACAAAGTAACTTTGTGATACTATCTTATTTCAATCAGAATTGCTATCATGCAGAAAATAGATGACAGCTGGTCATGGTGGCTCAAGCCTTTAATCCCTGTACTTGGGAGGCAGAGATAGGAGGATCGCTGTGAGTTTGAGGCCACCCTGAGACTACATAGTGGGTTACAGGTCAGCCTGAGCTGGAATGAGACCCTACCTCAAAAAAATATATATATAGACAACAATGCAGGTGAGTATGAGAGAAAAAGATACGCTTATCCACTGTTGGTGGAAATAAAACCTAGTACAATCATTATGAAAATCCATGTGGAGGTTCTCAAAAAGTCAGAAATAGATCACCCATATGTCCCAGCATACCACTTCTGCTCCTAAACCCTAAGGACTCCACATAGTAGTATAGAGATACTTGCCTATTGCAGCTCTATTTACAACAACCTAATATTGGAAATGCCCAGATGCCCAGTAATTGTTGAAGGGGTAATGAAAATGTGGCATATATAGAGAATGGAATCTTTATTTGTAATCGTCCCCCATCAAGCACTCTTCTTGTTCTGCTTTCACTAAGCAGATCCCTGGCCTACATCTCTGATGCAATTTACTAGGAACTAAACCTATCCTACTCACCTTCATCTTCCTCTCAGGCTATTTTCATGTATGACACTGCATTTTTAATGTTTCATCCAGTACACACTTGATGAATGAGCTTTCTCTTGTCATTTGTTCCAATAGGCTTTAAATTCTCACTTTAGTCAATCATCACCCTCCACTTCCGGAGAGCATAACATGTCCTTCAGAGGGAAGGAACACACACCCTATTTTTCCCTTTTGTTCAATGACAAAAGCATATAGTTCTTGACAATCATGTGTCCACTCTTGGAACTCTGCTCTGTATTGGAAGGGCTTAATGTCAAATGATTTTGTCAACAGAAGCAGGCATCACTCTCTTGTAAGGTGGGTGTTTGAAGGGAAATGGAGTCCTGAGCTTTCTGGGAAGGTAATCACTTCTGCATTGTTGAGCCAGAGGACACTACACTCCTCTGGCTTTTCCAACACAAAGTTCTCAACTGGTGGCTGTCATTTCAAGAACAGTCTTGATTGCAAGTGGCCTTAGCTGCAGGGTAGCTCTGAAGCTGTGTGATTTTCTGTTTTAGTGTATTTTTTTTAATCTTCTAGTTGCTTTAGATAACTAATAATATGTATAAAAATAAAAGAAAGGCATATGTCTACATATTCTTTATAAATATAAATACACACACATATATCTATATAAATCATCTATCTATCTATATATATATATATATATATATTAGGCATATTCAGATTATATTTTGTTAGGAAGTTAATACATATTTATGTACTTACTGATAAAAGTTTTAATTTTCTTCCATTTATATAAAAACCAATGTTTTATTTTGCTTGATCCACTTCAACTTGAGTTATTTTGCTTATTTTTTAAAGCATTTAGGAATCACAGAGCTTTCCAAATCCACCTCAGCATATTTTCAAGGTATATGCATAAAAGATACTCAACACTACAGTATTGTAACTAGGTCAGACAGAATTCCCTGGAGGAAGCAGGGACACAGGGTCTATATCTATCATTTTCACACACTACTTCCTAGACACCCATCTGAAATCTCATTACTGCAGAGTATAGACAGCTTTTCTTCGCTTTGGCTAATGACTTATTTGCATATTGACTCATTCTAGGGATTTGGGGAGAGCAATAAATGGGCATCATTCAAGAACAAACTAACACACAGCAATGTATTCTAATGAAAATCCTTCTTTGTTAAATTGATAATTTGAGGTTATCACTTTACCATGACAGAGTGATATCACTGAAGAGCATGTAGTTCCTTTATTGATTATTGTTCACCACTGGCTGGGCCACATATGCATCAGACTTGCAAATACAGGTATTCAATCATCATGGCTTAGTGCAATGTATGAAAAATCAGAGAGGTATGTTTCAAAATCAAGAAAGTTCAACTCTGTTTTTATATGCATGGATAGGACTGGCCTGCATAGCAAATAACACCTTCCTCCATTTCTATTGTCATGTTTTCTTAATGTATTTATGAGAAATCTTTCATTAAATGAAGTGTACATGCTACAATTTTTCTTCAAATACCATATGTTTAAAGATAATTATGCTAATGATGTAGCGAATCTTGTTACAGTATAGAACCTATATTGTATTCCTCTGATGACTTATAGAAATGGATTTTCCCAACCAGATTCCACCACTGCTATGTCATATGACTAATGCAGTGATCAATAAAAACATTTTTTGAATGAGTGTAGCTACACAAAGTTGAAATATTACAAAACCACAATAAGCATTGGGAGGAATTGCATTATTTTCCTTCCCTAAAAACTTGTGTCATATATAGGACTGTTATTTGAAAACTGTTATATTACAAATATCAATAAATTCTATATTGACTATTGAGATAGAAAATGCAACAAAGAATACTTCAATAAGGCATTGGCCTATATTTAATATAGAAAAATACTAATTGTCAAGGCTCAGATTCACTCTTTTTTGAAAGGCTTTTTTTTTTTTTTTTTTATGGACATAAATAGTATGGCTACATCATGTGTTGGTACCACCCTTTGGCTTACCCCTGCCCCCGTTCCATGGGGGGCACTCCACAGTGTGGTTGCATGAATTCCCCATGGAACAGTTGGTATGCATTTTGGGAGCAACAGTCAGTTGCTGGGGGCAGACAATGCCTCTGGGAATGATGTCCCAGTGCGTGGCTCTTACAATCTTTCCTTCCCCTATGTGGCAAAATTCCCTGAGCCATGGTGGGTAAGTTTTAAGTCTACTTTTGTGATGAGCTCCTAGGAGCCTCTGAATCTCTGCTTTGGCAAGTGTTGAGTATCCTCAGTGTCCGTCTCCACCATGGTGTTGATTGTCAGGCTCACCAAGGAAGCAGTATTCTTGCTCATCTCCCCAGTTCCTCTGTGGTTTCATCTATGGTTTGGCTGTAGTGCAAGAGGTAGTTTCTCTCATCAGGTCTTGCTACCTTCTGAAAAAGAAGAACAGATTCTCCAATGGAGAGTGAAGTCAGCATAGGTTAAATGATATAAGTGTTATTCGTTTTGGGATAATTTGATAGATATAGCTCCTTTTTTTAGCCAAAGGTTTGACATTGGAGCGTGGAATCTTTGTCTCCATAGGATACTGATCTGGTTTCCAATTCCAACTCTTGGTTCCTTTCCACTGAGCAAATCTCTTAGCCAATCAGAAAGCTATTGGTTACCCAACAAGGCTGTATGCCACTATTGCACTAGTGTGTACATCGTGTCAGGATGTTTGCTTTTGAGTAGATTAGATCCCTGGATGATCTGACTGTTGTTAGCCACTTTCCCCAATTAGCTCGTGTAGTGCTTTCCAGCACTGGATGGGCTAACTGGGGTCTGACTCTCTTCCTGGTCCCAGCTAGGTCTCTCCATGTTTGGTGTTGGCACCATATGGTGCCTTCAGCAATAGGTCTCACCATTAACCTCAGGTGTTTGACAGAAGCCTGTTTTGTTTTGAGGACTTTGTAATTCTCTCCAATCAACAGGTCATAGTGGGTAGCAACCAATATCTGGTACTTGGAGTTACAGGCCAGAGCTAATAATGATAATAATAATAATAATAATGTTAAGTTTCATTACACCCTCTCCAGGGCCCTTCTTTTCATGTTCTCCCCTCAGGTTCATGTTGAGGGTTCAATCTTTTAGTCTATGTTCAAGGATAAAGGTTTCTATGGTACCAGTTCCTTTCGAATTTAGTTTTGTGTTTGTTCCCCCACCTTTCCCTTCCCAGCCACCCAAACCCTTCCATCCCTATTGTCTGGGCCTCAAGTTGTCTATCAGGTATGTCTATCAGGTATCAGCAACCACACATCCTCAGCAATATTTATTGTCATTTGATTTTTTTTTCTTTTTTAATGATTGTCATTCTTAATGGAGTAAGGTGGAATCTCATAGTTGTTTTAATTTGCATTTCCCTGATGGTTAGGAATGATGAACATTTTTTTGAATGTGTGTTAGACATTTATTTTTCTTCCTCTGAGAACTCTCTAATCAGTTCTCTGCCTCATTTTTTTGAGTGGGTTATTTAATTTATCATTTAGTCTTTTGAGTTCTTTGTAGATTCTAGTTATTAGGCCTCTGTCAATGGTATTGCTGGTGAAAATGGTCTCCCACTCTGTGGGTAATCTATTGGATCTGACTATGGTATATTTGTCTGTGCAAAAGCTTTTTAGCTTCATGAGATCCTAGTGGTTTATTGATTGTTTAATTTCCTGGGATACTGGTGTTTTGTTCAGGAAGACTTTCCCCACTCCTATCAAGTGGAGAGTTCCTCCACACAATTGGCAGGTCTCCAGGAGACAAGGCAGGCATATGGGTTGTGGGTGGCAGAGCCTGCAGGTAGCACAGCAGAGAACCTGGTTGGGTGGTTGGGGAGTCAGGGGTGCAGTGACTGGGGTGAGTAGCTGGGGACCGAAGGTCTAGTAGGCTATCTGAAAGAATGGGACGCAGCAGATTCCCCACTGTGCCCCTCCATGCCTGTCCACTAGAAGTTTGCTAAGACCTACTCGAACTTACAGAAAAAAGTAAATTCTAAATAATAGCTAATGTCTTCATTTAGCAATGCTATTTATCATTGTGTACATATATATTTTAATACTCTATTAATTCAGTTGGATGTTATAAATTCACTCAATCGAAATAAGAGGCAACATAAGTGTGCTTGATATACACATAGAATAAAAAGATATTGGGCTGGATGGATGGCTCAGTAGTTGAGGTGCTTGCAAATGCCTAATGACCTGAGATTGATTCTCCAGTTCCCACGTAGAGCCAGATGCTCAAAATGGCACATGCATCTGGAGTTCATTTGCAGTGACTGGATGCTCTGGTGCATCCATTTTCTCTATCTCTCATCTATATCTCTCAGCTTGCAAATAAATAAACAAAGTATTTTTTTAAATGCTAATGTAAAATGTTAAGAATTGCCTATATTAGACTGCCAAGATAAATACATTTTATATTCTCGGCATTCTGAACATGTGCTGGTTTCCTAGGCTTATGTAGTTGTAATTATCTGAAATTGGTCTATTCTATAATTTTTGGAAAAATGAACTGTTTTGCAAATATTCTAATTATTTGTTGATCCAAGAGCTTATATTACAGCTCAGGTCCACTAAGTTATACTCAAGCATATTTTCCATGTTCCTTACAAATTGAAGAAAAAAATAAAACTAATCCATAAAAGATATGAAATAGCTATTATTATGATAAAGAATGGCTATACTTGAATTTCAGTCTCTGAGAAAAATACCTCTCTGTAATGTAACCAGTTTGCATGTGTGGCTTGCTGACTCTGGATTATTTTGTTGAGATGGATTATATAAACTCTGGACATCACCATGGGTATATTGCAAAGGCTATATTTTCTATGGTTTGATTGTGAATCTCAGATAACAAAACAAGTCTGCAACTATGCAAGCTTTAAAATTTAAGGAATGAAAAGAAGTTAACTATACATGTGTAGCTTTATATTTTTTTAATTCATGATTTCCCAAATACCGTATTATTCCATGGAAGTTGAATTTTTTTAAGTTCTTCTGTTAGGTATATTAATTATGTTCCATTAATTTTAATTATAGTATTAGTAAAGAACAAGATGCTCTTTACAAATAGCATGTCACAAACACAAACACACACACACACACACACACACACACACACACACGCACACGCATGCACAAAGTAAGACTTCCCTTTAGAAGAGGGACTAGTTGGGGAAAAAAAGGGTATCAGTGGAAGCTGAATGAGGACAGAGAACAAGAGAAGGAATGGAGAAGAATATGATCAAAACACTTTTGGCTCAGGGAGTATCATGGAAGAAGAGTGGGGATATTGTAAGAGCCTCAGGGTAGTTGGGAATAGCCTGAGTCACTATGTTTCCCCTATCACTGCGGAGACTGACTGAGGCCTCTTGATCCCCACAATGAATACCAATAACCCCATCAAAGACCTTCAGCTCAATTGGGGAAGGAGAGAGGGGTTCTTTGTGTGCAAGCTATTACAAAAAATAATCAATAAATTAAAAAAATCATTATATCAGTACAATCATTGTCAGTAAAATTATCGGTTCCTAATTGTTCCACCAATTTTTCTTGAAAATTATTTTTGTTTCACCATGTCTTGACTTGCCTAGCAGGGCAAAGCAATTGAAAGTTTAACATGGGATCTTTTATTAACTTACACTTTCCTCCAATTTCATTCATTTATGGTTGATACTTCTACTATTATCAAAACCTCTTGATTATTATACATTATTAACACTGATGTAGAGTAAATTCTCTAAAAATGTTCCTTCTTAAAATTAATTTTGTTCACTTTATATAGTTTAGAAACAATGAATCAGCTTCTTCATAAATTGTTTTGAGGATGTTGAGATTGCATTGAACCTCCATGTCACTCTGTTGGAAAATATTCATTATAAAAAGTCCTCAAGTCCTATAATGCATGTTCATGCTGCAGTTAAAAAATATTCTCTATATTTTTGTTAATTTGTCTTCCATTTTCCAAATATTCATGATATAATCAAATAGTTTGGGCATGGGGATAAGGACTGGCACAACTGCTATTAAACTTATCATTGCATAATTATATGTTTTTGAAACTTTTACAGTTTTGAAATTTTAGATAATTTTATATTATATATATATATATATATATATATATATATATATATATATTATTTATTTATTTGAGAGAGAGAAAGTGGCAGGGACAGAGAGAATGGGCATACCAGGTCAGCTAAGCACTGCAAATGAACTACAGATGCATGTGTCACATTGTGCATCTGGCTTACATGGGTCCTGGGGAATTGAAGCTGGGTCAGTTGGCTTTGCAGACAAGCTTCTTAACCACTAAGCCATCCCTCCAGCCCAAGTTTTGCTTTATAACTTATGTCTGTTATGTATAGAAGTGCAGTAGGGTTTTGCCCATTGGTTTAGCATGTCATGATTAATCTTCATTGCCACCTTGCTTAGATTTAGAATCAACAAGGCTATATAGCTGTGGGTATGCCTATGAGGTCATTTGCAGAGAAGTTTGACTATTCACCCTAAAAGTGTGCAGTGCTGTCCTCTATACTAGGATTCCAGATTTAGTAAACAGAAGAAAGCAAGTGGAACACCAGGATTCATCACTATTTCCTAACTGAAGATATCATACAACTAACCACCTCATGCTCCCCTACCGACCTTTCCCACTATGATGGACTGTACCCTCAAACTGAGTCAAAACAAATTCTGTCTTAAGTTGCTTTGGTCAAGTATTTTGTCACAGCAATGAGAAAAATCAACTAATACAGTCAGTGTCTTTCTTATTTGATTCTGGCTGCTATAATGAAATGCCATGAACTTTGGAACTTATAAACAAAAGATAACATATCTAAAGTTCTTGAAGGCTAGACAGTTTAAGATTAAGGTTCCACTAGATTTTGTGTCTGGTAAAGTCCCTTTTCTGAATTATAGACAATGTTTCTAGCTGTATCCTCACAGGGCAGAAAGGACAAGCCATCTTTCTTAGAAAGCTTTGACAAGATCCAATTTGTGAGATCACCACCTTGGTGACCTAATTATCTCTCTAGCATTTTCCCCTCAAATGCAGTCACACAGGGGACTGGGTTTCATACATTATTTGGGGAAGCACAAGCATTCAGACCACAGCAGTCTGAATTGTTACTGTATTTATTTAATTTTAACTGGATTTAAAACAACAGATTTTTAATGTTATTATCAATTGTTCACTGATAATAATGCAACCTAGAACTAAAGTTTGAATGATGATATTGTGTCCTGATTCAACTTTAAACCTAACTGGTGTTAATTGGTAAATTTCTTAGAACTTCCTACATATACTACCAATCATGTGAGAAAAACATTTCTTTCCAATTCCTATATAACTTGTTTCATTCTGTGCTTTGCTACAATGTTCAATATCTCCTCACAGTGTGTCATAAAACAGAGACTGGGAAAATCTTTGTTTTCATCCTGATTTCAAGGAGAAAATAGTCACTATTTCACTTTAGGTATGATATCAGCTACAGAAATGTTTAGATGTTACATACAGTTAAGAGTATTTCCATTAATATGTAGTTTAATAACAGGGATTTTAGGATTAGATGTTAAACTTCGTTATGTTTTTTTAAGATTTTATTTTTATTTATTTATTAGATACAGAGAGAGGGAAAGAGAGGGGGGCGAGTAAGGATGGGCGTGCCACGGCCTCTAGCCACTGCAAACAAACTCCAGACGTGTGTGCCCCCTTGCACATTTGGTTTATGTGGGACCTGACCTGGAGAATTGAACCAGGTCCTTAGGCTTCGCAGGCATGTGCCTTAACTGCTAAGCCATCTCTCCAGCCCTGTATATGTTTTAATGAAAGTAAGTGTTGACATGATTTTCACCGCACAGTGATATTTACATTGAATTGTTTCTTTTACCTTTTGGTTTTTAGATGAATGTTCTATTCCTAGAATAAAGCCTATTATTAATGTATATTTTCATATAATCTAATTCACTAATTACATTTGTTTGTCCGTTGGCTTTAAGATATAATCTATTACTTCTGTATGTCCTTGAACTCACAATATGCTTGCCTTAGTACTCTGACACCTGGATTACGGACAGGTACCAATAAGCCCAGCCAATCTATTTATGCTTTTCAAACCATTTCTGCATCTTATTTACAGAGAATATTTCTCTGCAGTTTTCTGTCTTAAACATTCTTGATTTGTTTGAAAGTTGTGTCTGCCTAGTTTGCTACATACTACTCCTCTCTCTTTAATTTTATAAAATATGATATATCACATATGAAATATGTGATATTATTGTTATCAATTCCTTAAATCCTTACAATGTGTTAATGAAGCCAAATTACCCTAGATTTATCTTTGTAGGAACACTCACTAACTAAAGCATGAACATAATATTATTCTGACTTTTAATTTCTTACTATGCCAATCAGATCTTTCAAAGAATTGTTCCATGACATCCATGTTGTTGAATACATTCACACAAAGTTCTTTAGTATGTTGTTTCCACTTTCTGCTTAAAGTACATTAATATTCATAGTTTCTTCCTGCTGAGCGTGATGGTGCATGCCTTCAGTCCCAGTACTGGGGCAGCAGAGGTAGGAGGATCATTGTGAGTTTGAGGCCAGTCTGGAATGACAGTGTGAGTTCCAGGTCAGCCTGGGCTACAGAGAGTCTACCTCAAAAATACCCACCCTTGCAAAAAAGAAGAAGAAGGAGGAGGAGGAGAAGGAGAAGAAAAAAAAAAAAGAAAAGAAAAGAAAAGAAAAGAGAAGAGAAAAGAAAAGAAAAGAAAAGAAAAGAAAAGAAAAGAAAAGAAAAGAAAAGAACAAACATACTTTCATCCATTATTTGCTCATTTGGATGGATTATACATTTTAATCATCTTTTGAATATCATAACATTTAATTTCTTTGCTGGCATTCTCTAGAAATGGTGGTTCATTTTCAGTATCAATGTTGGATATGTGGTTTATAAAATTTACATGCTGGTAAAATATAGTTACTAGACCTGGACAAATCGCTCAATGGTTAATGCACTTGCCTATTAACCCTAACACCAGAGTTTGATTCCAAGCACCCAAGTAAAGCTGGGTGCACAAAGTGGGACATATATCTGGAGTTCATTTGTAGCAGCTAGAGGCCATGGTACAGCCATTCTCTCTGTCTCTCTTCTTGCAAATAGATATTTAAAAACATATACTTACTGGGCTGGAGAGATGGCTTAGTGGTTAAGGCGCCTGCCTGCTAAGCCTAAGAAGCTGGTTCCAATCTCCAGCGTTTCCAATCTCCAAAAGATAACAAGGCTGAATGACAAAAAAAAAAAAAAAAAAAAAAAAAAAAAAAAAAAAAAAAAAAAAAAACGATATATAGGCTTGCATTGGAAGTGCTAATCTCTCTTTCCATGTCAGGGCAGGTTATAGGTTACATATATTTGGTTGGCTTTACTTACCATTTTCAAAAAAGCTGTATTTGGGGCTTGAATATTGTTGCCTTTAATGGTTTCAGATTTATAGGGCCTTTGTCCTTGGTTTCTGTCATTATTGGGGGCAGGGTCTGATTCAGATCCAGGTTGACCTGTAACCCAATTCAGAACAGAATTCTCTACCTTCCAGCTGACAGTATTAAGGGTGTAGAGCAACACACATCCTTAGGGATTTTGGCTTTATAAGACTGTCTGTCATTTCTCCACAAACAAAAATCAGGTCCAAATGGATTAAAAATCTCATTATAAGACCTGAAACTCATCAACTACTGGAAGGAAAAAATAGGAGGCATGCTCAATGATAAAGGACTGGGAAAAGACTTCCTAAACAAAACTCCAGTAGCCCAGGATATTAAAAAATCACTCAACCAATTCTGATTTCATGACATTAAAAAGTTTTCCAGGGCTGGAGAGATGGCTTAGCGGTTAAGGCGCCTGCCTGCTAAGCCTAAGAACCTGGTTCCGATCTCCAGGTCCCACGTTTAGCCAGATGCAAAGTGACGCAAGGGTGCAATGTCATACTTGACCACAAGGGGGCGCACACATCTGGATTTCTTTCACAGCAGCTGAGATACTGCTGGAGTGACCATCTCTATCTGTCTCCCTCTCCCTCTCTGTCTGTCTCTCTCTGTGTCTCTCTCCAAAAATAAATAAATTTTAAAACATTTTTTAAAAAAAGCATTTTCAGTGACAAACATACCATAAGCAGAGCCAGTAGATTACCTACTGAATGAGAGAAAAATCTTTGCTATCTGTACTACAGACAGAAGCCTAATATCTAGAATCTACAAAAAACTCAAAATACTAAACAATAAAAGATCAAACAATCCACTCCAAAAGTGGGGCAAAGAACTGAATAGGGAGTTCTCAGAGGAATAATTACAAATGGCTAATACATGTAAGAAAATGTTCAACATTGTTTACCATTAGGGAAATGCAAATTAAAACAACTATGAGATTCCACCTTACTGCAGTGAGGATGTTAAACATTAAAAAAAAAAAAATCAAATGAAAACAAATGTTGGTGAGGATTTGGAAAAATAGAAACACTCATTCACTGTTGGGAATATAAGCTGGTACAACCACAATGGAAATCAATATGGCGACTCATGAAACTGATGACTATACAGTTACCAACAGACCCTGTTATTCTCTTACTGGCCATTTACCCTAAAAGCTCCACACATCAGTTCAGACATATTTGCTCAAATATGTTTATAGCTGTTCAATTCACAATAGCTAACAAGTAGAATCAACCCAGGTGCCCATCATTGGACAAATGGATAACCAAGATGTGGTATCTACATGATGGAGTTCTTTTCAGCAGTAAGGAAAAATGACACAATGAAATTTGTAGAAAAATGGTCAAACTTGGAACAGATCATACTAAGTGAACACACAGTCACAAAAAGACAATTGTCACATGGTCTCACTCATCTGCCATTCCTAACCTGGATCAGCCTGAGTTGTTGGCATACCTGAATGGCATCTCGAGACTTGCAGAGAGGGTAGGGCTTGGGGGAAAGGAAGGGGAAACATAAAATTGAACTCAAATTGAACCTGTAACCTAGAATCCTATATCCTGGAAGTTAGAATAAAACTTTAAACCCTTAGCAAACCTTAGGGGGAACACCTGAATTAAAGGGCCCTGGAGAGGGTGAGATAAAACTTAACCTTAAATTTCTCCTATTTCTTTTCCCTTCCTTCCTTCCTTTCTTCCTTCCTTCCTTTCTTCCTTTACTTATTTCTTTCTTTCCTTCTTTCCTTCTTTTCTTTTCTTTCTTTCTTTCTTTTCTTTCTTTCTTTCTTTCTTTCTTTCTTTTTCTTTTTTTCTTTTCCTTAGTCACTAGCCTGTAATTCCCTGTACGAGGACACAGTTAACATCCACAATGAGCTGTTGATCAGAGAGACCTCCAAGGTCTTCCAAAACAAGATAGACTTCTGTCAGAGAATTTGATTACCCATCAGAGGTTAGTGGTAAGACCCTACTGCTAAAGACACCATATAGTGTCAGCACAGAACATGGAGAGACCTGGTTGGAATCCAGAAGAGAGGCAGCCCCAGACAGTTAGCCCATCTAGGGCTGGAAGGTACTACATGAGATACTGGGGGAAACTGGCCAACATCTCTCCAATCAACTCAAAGTCTAAGCTACTCAGAAGGAAATACCTGATGTGATGCACACATAAGTGCAATAGTGGCACACAGACATGGTAGGTAACCAACTGCTCTTGGATTGGCTAAAGGATCCACTCAGTGGAAAGAAAACCATACCTGGAACTGTGAACAAGTCAGAATCATATCCAGATAATGATTTTGCTTTCCAATGTCAAGCTCCCACTAATCTTGGGCTATAAGAGGGTCTATACCCTTTAAATTCTCTCTAAATTAATAATGGTTATCCCATTTAACTGGTGCTGACTTCACTCTCTGTTGGAGATTATGCTTCTCTTTTTCAGATGGGAGCAGGACCTGAAGAGATAAATGACCGCACACACTTCATCCTGGCCCCAGCTAAAACCACAGAGGAATTGGGGAAATGAGCATGAGTGCTGCTTTCTTGGTGAACCTTTTATCAGCACAGGGGTGAAGGAGATAGAAACAGAGGACACTCATCACCTACCAAACCAGAGATCCAGCAGCTCTTAAGGGCCCATCACTGAAATATTTTTTAAATTTAATTGCACCCAACAGGGAATTTTGTGGAAGAGATGGCAGAAATATTGTTAGAGCCACAACTTGGGACATTATGCACAGAGACATTGCCTCTCCCCTATAATTGACTGCTGACCTCACAATACATGACCCACAATCCCCATGGGGTTGATCTATATCCTCAATGAGGAGGGCATCTTCAGAAAAGGGGCAGGGATGACAGAAAGAATGGAACCAACATACTAAGTATATCCATAACTAATAAAATTAAACTTAAAAAATACATTTTATCTACCTTGGTATGCAGCAATAGAAGGAAAAAAAGAATTGGAACATTCAATATTGTTAAAAAATTGGTCTTTACACACAACGCAATCTCAATTACAGTCTCAGCAAGCTTCTTTTTAGATATCCTGTTGACAAAATGATTCAATATTTATATTGCAAGGCAAGGTACTAAAATAATGAAAACAATTTTTCTCAAGAAAAAGCATGAAAACTCACAGTACCTGATTTTTAAGTAAGACTATTAGGCTTCAGTAATCAGACTGTTATTGATGCAGGGATATACATGGAGATCAATGACACAGAATAGAGATCTCAGAATAGTGTTGTATATTCAACTGATTTTTTTCCAAAAGCACAAAGAAATCACCAAAACAATTGTATATCCATATGCAAACGAGGGGTGGAGAGATGGCTCAATGCAAATGAAAGTTGACATATATCTTCTGAAAGTTTAGTCTAAAAATGAAAAAAATAGATCATAGACCTAAATACAAAATGGAAACATATGAAGACTTTAGAAGAAAATATAGCTAAATTATAATCAATAATGAAGTTTGATAATGAATGAGTTTTTTAACTAGAACATTAAAAGTACAATCTATTAAACAAAATGATAATATGATAATTTTATTCAGAATTTTTAAAGTATTTAATTCTTTTGTTTGCTTGTTTGTTTGTTTGTTTGTTTGTTTTGGTTTTTCGAGGTAGGTTCTCACTCTAGCCCAGGCTGACCTGGAATTCACTATGTAGTGTCAGGATGGCTTCAAACTCATGGTGATCCTCCTACCTCTGCCTCCCGAGTGCTGGGATTAAAGGTGTGTGCCACCATTCCTGGCAGTATTTTATTCTTTAAAGGAAACATTTGCAAGAATAAAGAGACATGCAATCATGTTATCTAGTGTCATATTTGATAAGGGACTTGTATAAAGTGCACATGTACAGATGCATATACACATTATACAGGCAAAACATATGTATCATACTGACATAATGATTAAGCATTTACAAGCGGAGTTATTAAAGTAAAGCCTCAATTCTTCTAC
Source organism: Orientallactaga sibirica (assembly GCA_036365145.1). NCBI lineage: Eukaryota > Metazoa > Chordata > Mammalia > Rodentia > Dipodidae > Orientallactaga > Orientallactaga sibirica. Next base: position 13,238,801 of record JAEOAD010000010.1, on the reverse strand, counting down.
CGTAAAACAAAATTTCCTTTCTGACAGTGCCTGATCTTATTCTTGACCATTAGGCTTCAATAACCAAAACTGTTATGGATAAAAGGATAAACATAATGACTGATGGAACAGAATAAAGAACACAGAGTACACATATACATTAATATAACATTTTTTTTCTTAAAACTCAAAGAACTCCATTAGCACAAGAAGAAATTTCTGCACAGATGTTTCTCTGAAAATTCCAAATGCAGACAGTCTTGAAAGCAATGGGAACTCTCATCCATTGCAGTTCACAAATGTCAAACAGCACTCTGAAGGCAGTGGACAGTTGGTTACTTGAGCTTATCCACCAATATGCCAGTGATATTCCTAGATAATTTTTGGTTTCATGCATATCAACAGGACACAGGAAGCAATTTGAATGAGCTCCAGATGGCTAGGGCTGGAAAAAGCCCAGCAATAAAATAAATAACATAGTATTTAGTTATTACACAATACATTAAACAAGTACTCATGAGTTGATGTTGATATAAATAAGTAAACAAATAAGGAACAATAGATTAATCTACTTTGATAATGTTTTGGAACTTCTACATTCATATCTTCTTTCTTTAGAAGATGAAGTGCTTTATATGATCTTTTGTTGTCCCAAGTTATAATACCTTCTTATATGGTGAAGCCTATTCCCCACGTATGTTAGAACTGGGAGCTTATCAGAAGTGATTGTGTGCTTTCATTAATGAGAATAGTGTCCTTAAGTCTGATGCCTCAGGGAATTGCCTTCTTCCTTTTCTTCATCTGAGCAAGGAGAAAGGTTGCCTGTAAAGCAAAGAAGGCAATCCCTCAGACCCACCAAATCTGATGGCAATTTGATATTGTACTTTCAGCCTCAAAAATTCCCCACAAAAGACAGACTTCTGTCAGAGTTCTTGCTGACCCACCAAAGGTTAATGGTAAGATCCTACTGTCGAAGACATCATACGTGTGTGAGACCAAACACAGAGAGACCTGGCCAGAATCTGGAAGAAGGTCAGTCCCCAGACAGTTAGCTAGTCTAGTACCAGAGGGTGCTACACGAGCAACTGGGGGAAAATGTCTGACATTGGTCCAAACAACTTGCAGTCTAAGATACCCAGAAGGAAACAACTTGATGTAATGCTCATACAAGTGCAGTAGTGACAAATACCCATGGTGGGTAACCAACTGCTCTTGATTTGGCTAACAGATCCACTCAGTGGAATGCAACTCATTGCTGGAACTGGGAAATAAGTCAAAACCAGGTGCAAAAAATGAGCTCAGTCTCCAAGATCAAGATACCACCAAATGTGGCCTAGAAGAGAGCCAACGCATATAAAATTCCCTCCAAAACATATATGGTCATCCCCTTCTATCTAGTACTAACTTCTCTCTCTGTTGGAGAATTTGCTTATATTTTTTTCAGATGGACAACAAACCTGGGGGGAGGATCAGCCTATCACACCTCACCAGGGCCCCAGCTGAAACTACAGAATAACACAGGGGAAGGGCAAGAATACAGCGTTCATGGCGATCACGACACCAGAAAAAGGCTGAAGGAGATAAACACAGAGAACATCCAACTCCAACTAAGCCAGATATCCAGAGACACAGAGGCTCCCAAAACCTCATCACTGAAGCAGAACTAAAATGACCACAATGTGGCTATGGGAAACTCTTGGAAGAGGGGACAGAAAGATTGTTAGAGTCACAAGTTGGGGCATGCACAGAGACTGGGGCCTACCCCCCAGAACTCTTGACTAACTTCACAATGCACGACCCACATTCCCCTTTGAAAGAGGGAGGACAGGGAGGAGGACAATGGAACCAATACTATGAATGTAAAATCAGAATAATATAAATAAAAATATATATAATAAAAAGACCAACAAAACAAAACAAACAAATAAAATAAAATAATGTATTTATTTTTGCATGTGAAAAATATTGGAGACATAAATTTCTGTTGTTTAAAAACCACCCAATTAGTGGGTTTCATCTTTTTGTTTGTTTATTTGTTTGCTTATTTGTATTTTCAAGGTAAGGCCTTGCTCTAGTCCAGGCTTACCTTGAATTCACTATATAGTCTCAGGTTGGCTTTGAACTTCAGCGATCCTACCTCTGCCTCCCAAGTGCTGGACTTAAAAGCATGCAACACCACATCCAGCTTTCAGTTAGTGCTTTTGCTATGGCAGTTCCACAGACTCAGACTCTGTTCCTCAGCCTTGAGCATGCCTTGCTTTCAGGAAACATAGCAGAGAAGAGCAGAGCATGCCTCCAACCATGGCAACATCAGTGAAACCTGGATTGGGCAGTTTATCAAGGTTAACATCACTAACATTAACATGTTGATGGTATACACCTTTGCTATAATGCAAGGTAAGCTACTTATGCACAATGCTTTTTTCTCAGACTAATTTGATGCCAAGTGTATACTGGCAGCAGAAAGGTATTCCTGCTGGGCCAGGCGTGGTGGCGCATGCCTTTAATCCCAGCACTTGGGAGGCAGAAGCAGGAAGATTGCCATGAGTTTGAGGCTACCCTGAGAGAACAGAGAGAATTCCAGGTCAGCCTGAGCTAGAGACCCTACCTTGAAATACCAAACAAACAAACAAAAAAAAAAGGTATTTATTCCTGCTTATTCTTGATTATGCTTGATATCCTCTTTGTTATTCACAGGTGTTACCATGAGTAAATACCTTTTTTTTTCTTTTTGTTTCTTTACCATGAGTAAATATCTTCAACTTCTACTCTGCCTTGAGTAAACTTTCTGGATGAACCAAATGACATTTACTTTCAATGTAATAATTGATATGCTTGTGTTTAAGTCTCCTGCAATGGCATTTGTGCTCCATCTCTAGAGTGAATTGATATTTTCACTATTCCATTTTATCTCCTTTGTTGAATCTGAGTCAGGTCTCCCTGTTATTTATTTTGTGATTCCTCTTATGCATCTGTAATTTACCAGTGTACCTATATAGGCTACATTCTACCTACAACTTCTAAGCAATGCACATATCTTAAGAGAATATACTTTGAGTTAGTTACTTCACTCCTGTTCTTTGAGCTCTCCATCAGCTGTTTAATTGTACATATGCTATATCATGCAGCCTACTGCTGATTGTTGTTAGTCAATAGTTTTAAATATTGTTAAAAAATATATATATATATATGTAATGACATTGACAGAAATTTGAAAAAAATAACTCTCTAGCCTTTATATTTACTGACATGTCTGGTCTTTCTGGTGTTCTAGACTAAGGTGTGTATGTGTGTGAATTTTCTGTATCTTAATGAGCACTCTGTTTCAGTGAGACTTGCTGCAGATGAAGTCTTTGAACCTTCACCTATCTGAATATGTCTTAATTCCAAATTCATTTTTAAAGATAATCTTTAAATATAGAAGGCTTTGTACATAGAAGGTTTTCCTAATATGATTACGATGCTATTCTAGTACTTCCTGGCCTAAATCATCAGCAATGCTCTTGTTGTGCATCTGCCTTTATGTGCATACTGGGGAATTGAACCTGGGTCATTAGCCATTGCAGGCAAGTACTCTAACAGCTGAGCCATCTCTCCACTACCACCTCCAGTCTGTTTCTGTGCACATCAGAAGTATTCTTTATTTCTGTTATCCTATTTTTCATTTTTGCTATTTTTTTTTTTTTTTTTTTTTTTTTTATTGATTTTTAATCTTACATACCAAAAAAACCCCACCTGATATTTCCCTCCCCTCCCCCATTCCACTTTAGAACTCCAGTCTCCATCATATCCCCTCCCTTTCTCCATTAGTCTCTCTCCTAATTTGATGACATCATCTTTCTCTTCTATTTTGAGGGTCTTGCAAAGGTATTGCTAGGCACTGCAAGATCATGGATATTTTCTGTCTGGGCAGCTGCATAGTAAGAGGTCATATCCTTCCTTTGGCTCTTCCATTCTATCCGCCCCTCTTCCCATAATGGTCCCTGAGCCACTGGAGGATGTGACAGAGGTGTTTCAGTGCTGGGCACTCCTCCATCCCTTCTTCTCAGCACTATGTTGCCTTTTGTGTCATCCCAGTGGTCATCACCATCTGAAAAGAGAAGCTTCTCTAGCCAGAAGTGAGAATAGCGTTAATATGTGGACATGAACATTTAGTGTAGTGTCCCCAGGGCAGCCTGGTGGGAATAATATATACATTTAGTCAGACATGAGCAGGCTTATACCCCAAGGCTCATGACCTCACCTACCATAGACTTTTACTTAGGTTTTTCAGTACTGGTATGTATTCCCTCCCGTAGAGAGGGCCTTCAGTCAATTATGGAGCAGTTGGTTACCCCAAGAGTAGACACGCCACTATTGCACCCTTTCAGTCATTGGGCCTGTCTGGCCAAGCTTGAATATTCAGCATCCACTATTTTCACTGTTGATGGCTTCTGTCTCCCATTGCGTGCAGTGCAGCTTTTTCCAGCTTTCAGTTGGCTGGTCTACAGGGAGAAGGTTTTCTGCTCAGCACCAGCTTGCTTTCTCAGTGTCCTTGCCTCTCAGGCATGAGATGTCTTCAGCAATAGGGTCTTACTATCTATTTCTCTAGGGAAACCAAGGGCTTTGGCAAAAGCCTTAATGTTTTGGAGTCTACCGGGACCTCCTTGGCCAACATCTCACTGGAAGGAGTTCCATCCCAGGTACTGAAAATTTTCTAGTAACAGTCTACATCTTCTAGACGTGACCTTAATCAAAAAAGTAGTTTTACATATGTCTTATTGATAATATCTTGAGTTTAGATTGTCCCTCCCCCTGCCCTTTTTGTATGCATTCTCTTCCCATGGCCTCGCTTAGGCCATTCCCCTCCCTGAACTCAGATCTTCTACTTACGTATGTGTATTACCATACACTTAAGTCCTTCCCTTTCTTCCCTCCCTTATAGCCTTTTACCCCCTTACTGGTTTCTGGTACCTCTTTTTGGTTCCAGTTCATACCCAAGTCTATTTCTTTTTGACTCTTTTCTACTTATTGGTATTTGCAGTTTCTATTTCTTCTTGTGCATTGTCATCTACCTTTTTTACATTGGTTTTTATGCATTTATTCCAGCTACTTTCAAGCTACTGGCATTTTCCATAAGACTGTAACATTTTTGTTAGTTATTTTAATATTATTGATAATTTACATTCGGTTACTCTTTACTTGATGTGTTTCACTTCATTTTAGCCTCATGTACCATAAAGTCATATTAATCATTAAAAATACAGCTAAATATGTGCCTAGAAAGCATAATTTCATGTCTGATTAACCTAGTCTTTAGGTAAGCCATGTCAGTAACTTTGCTTTAGTTATATTCATTCCAATATAGTTTTCAAATTATCTGGGAGTAAGTTTATAAACTTTTCTTTTAGTTCTAGTACTTTATTTCTTTCCCTAAGACCTCATACTTGCATAGCTGGAGCATTTTCAGTCATCTTTCTTTCACCATACACACCCAGATAGACTCTCCTGCATTTCTTTGTCAGACCTGGAGTTTCTGAGGAGGTTAGTTCTATACTTCTGTATGGTCCTCATAGTTCGTCATTCTTCATGTGTCTGCATCAAAGGTATCACTCTCAGCTTTCTTCATATTCTTTTCCTCCTCAGTCAAAAGCCAACTGTCATCCTCTTAATCATACTGTCCCACTCTCACACTTTGTGAGTATTATACCATTTCTTGATGAATACCTGAAGTTCCATTTTCCTTCTCTCCGATTTTTGAAGTCCCTATGCACTGGAGCCTTACATGGAATCTGCCTCAGCTCTCCTCTGCTGCCCACATTCTTTCCAATTAATTCTCATTGAAGGTTAAGGGAAAAAATTGGCAGGATTCACAGATTTTCTTCTTCTCTATTGTTTACTATAAACCATCATACCAGCCTAATATCAGTTTTTAGCATCTTATTAAACATATTAAATAGTTAAACATTTCTGGTGGTTTCTCCCTGTGTGAGCTATTTTTCCAGGTGTAAAATCTATTCCATTCTAGTCCAGGGTAATTGTTTTATGATTTCTTATTGGATGTGTTTCTCTGAATGCTAATCCTAGATGAGCTTAAGAAACCATGAGTCCAAGGTTCTCCCTGAAGCATGAGAATGACCTCCTCTACCATCTCTCTCTGTGTATCCTTACTAGCAGCACTAATGCTCTTCCATTATGTTTAGTGTGCAAATTCATTCAAAATAACTTTAAGTAATGACTTACCTTATTATTAAATATTTACTGCTATTAATTTCTCTAAAAGCACTAACATGCATAATACTGGTATTTCTCAGGATACACAATCTCTAGATTCTTAGCTTACTATGTACCAAATCATAAAACCAAATTGCAAAAGCTGAAAACACAAGCACTGCTAACTAGCAACAGAACGTTTTGGCTTGTGACCAAAAGTTAAGGAGAAATTTTCCCTATATGTAAAAGTGGAACAATATTGCTATAGAACTTACAGAAGATTAAGAATTTTGAAGTGTAAGTACAAAAGTCTATTAAGATTAAAGTAATTATGCAGACATAAAAAGTCACATTGAATACAAAGATTTATTGCTTAAGCCTAATCCTCAGGATAATAGAAAACCAATGCAATTCATTGAAATAATGAAGGGTCCATTTCTTAGACCTTATGTAAGGCAATTCTTAAAGCTTAACAGAAGTAAAATACTGTGCTTGACATAACCTGAATATTAAGAACTGTTTGCATTTTAAAGCAATACAAGCATAATGATTTCAGGTAGGCATTGTGTGTGTGTGTGTGTGTGTGTGTGTATGTGTGTTGCAATACTAATAAATAGTTTTATTGTTCACATTATTCAGCAAATTCCCAAATGCACATCATCTAAATGTGCACTAACAAATCGATATTACAATATTCAACAATGTATTTCTATTAATTATTTCTATTAATTCCTATTAATATTTCTATTAATTCCTATTAATTAGCAGTTATAAATTATAAAATAATAAGTAGATAATTCAGAAACAAAGGCATGAAACATAATTTCTTGAATATATATATGTATAAATTATAACTAGGTAGAACTACAATATAAATAAAAGGAGAGAAACTAGACTTTACTAAGTAACTTTGTTGAGACCTGTAATACCACAGATTGACTGACATGTCACATGTGTGCCATCTGGAACTGTTGGTTCTAAGATGAGTATTAAGCCTTAGTCAAACACTAGTGGACATTACTCTCAAAATCAGATGTGCTTGACAACTAATTCTATGTTCAAAGGGGAAAATTGTTGTAACAGGATTAGAGGAATAAGTAGACGAGGCCTAATTTCCAAGGTAATACGTTTTTTCCCTAAAACCATAGAAATCGGGCATCAGAATGAGGCGAACAATCAAAATAAAATTCTCTTGGGGACCATTAAATCAGCTCTTGGCCCCAAAGAAAGAAACACAAAGATTCTGGCAGCTCTCCACACTGGTTATCTAACAGTGAAACAACTTATGTAGGGATTTAAAATATTACCAAACCACTGAGGGCTGTAGCAGGGAACATCAATCAAATGAGGTATAAAACGCCTCATATGTGAGCCTAGGGACTCTTTATAAAATAAAGTTTGGTTAAAACATAGCTAGAAATCAGCAAGTAGCTTGACTGTCCTCCAGTAATGCTCAAGGCAATAAAAGAATTGACTGCATTCATATATACAGATCCAAGGGACTGAAGGAGCTGTAAGACTGCCAATGAAAGAATACTGGATCACAAGAAATAAATAATAAATAGATAATCAATTAGGAAAGTCAATGCTCTGTAATTTCCTTAGTCATCGCCTTCCTGAAGCTACTTATTGCCCTCTGACATTCTTGATTAAATTAACTAAATATTAAATTGTATGTATATAGATCCTACATCTAGTCAATTTGCACTAATAACTGTAATATATAATGTGTCAAAAGAAGCCTACACATTTGAATGACATCTTTTATTTGCAGTATTAAAATGTGAATATTTGCATGAGAACCATTAAGAACTTTAAAACTTGGTTATATCATAAGGCAAATAGCATACTCCCTGGAAATATAATTTTTAATTAGAATTTAAACATATATATGCAAATACACACACACACATATATGTGCCAAATTAAATAAAATTTACCCCATAGTAAAATGTTTTATGAATTTATTTATTTTATCTTTGGCATAAGTGTACAGCATGTGTGTACTATGTGTATGTATAGTATATGCAACCGTGTTTGTAGATACAAATGCCCAAGTGAAAATGTGTGGAGTTTATCTCTCACTAAATCTAGAACTGCTATCTTCAATCAAACTGGCTGACCTGTTAGCCCCAGTGATTCTGTGGTTTCCAACCACACAGAACTGGGTTACAGGTATGTGTGGTCAAGCCTGGCTTTTACCTGGTTCTAGGGATCAAACTTAGGTCCTCTCAGCCCTTCCTGCTTGAGGCAATCTCAGCCATCTCCTAGCTCCATAAAAAATTTAAACATAGATTTAAACTATAGAAGCTTAAATGTTATACTAAGTATTCCTTCTGCTTTAATTTCTCCCTCACTTCTTTCCCCCTCCCTCCCTCCCTCTCCTCTTATCCTTCCTTCTGGTGGATAGACAAGACAGTCTCACTCAACAGCACAGGATGGTCTCAAACTTCAGTCCATTTGCCTCAACCTCTCCAGTGCTTGGATTAAGGCATGTACCACCAAAACTCAGTGTAAGAGGAATCTCATTTAAACAATAGCTCTGCTTATGAAAATTAGTAATATTGGCTGGTTGATAGTTTTACTTTCAAATATGATGTTTGTACATGCATTCCAACAGAATCAATTTTAATAATTTTTGAGCACAATTTTTCCTCACATAGATAACTTAGAGAACTTTGTAAACCAAACACTAATTAATATTTATGAATATGAAGTTTTTGTTTTATTTTATTTTTATTTATTTGAGAGAGAGAAAGAGAGAGAGAGAGAGAGAGAGAGAGAGAAAGAGAGAAAGAAGAAAGAGAGAAAGAAAGAAAGAAAGAAAGAAAGAAAGAAAGAAAGAAAGAAAGAAAAAGAAAGAAAGAAAGAAAGGGTGCACCAGGGCCTTCAGCCACTGCAAACAAACTCCAGATTCATGTGCCACCTTGGGCATCTGGGTTACATGGGTTCTTGGGGAATCCAACCTGGGTCTTTTGGGTTTGCAGGCAAGCACCTTAACTGCTAAGCCATCTCTCCAGCCCATTTTCAGTTTTGTAATGTGGAGAACATTTTCCTTCAGATAACAGAAACTTACCAAAAGGCAACAAAGTACTATTCCACTGATGAGTATCATAGCAGTTACTCTTTTCATTATGTGACTCAAAATAATCAGTGGATTAAAAATTAAAATAAAAAATAAAAATTAAATTAATTTCTCAGGGAGAATTTATGAATGCTTTAGAACTAAACATATATTAAATTAATTATTAGGTTATTCTACTATTAATTTAAAAGACAGTATATGTAAAGATAGCTTTAGATGCTAAATAATGTCAAGAATCAGTAAGAAATCCCTTACTAAGAGTGAATACACCTTTAACTTGGGAGGCTGAGGTAGGAAGATCACTGTGAGTTCTAGGACATCCTGAAACTAATTCTAGTCAGCCTGGTCTAGAGCAAGACCCTATCTGGAGAAACAAAAAAATAAAATAAAAATAAAAAAAGAGTGAACACAGCAGTAATTTGTGAATAATAATTTATTATTCACATTATTCTCAATGCAGTATAATTAAATTTCTAATATCTAATATAAGTCAGTTTGATGGATTTTCCAAGAATATAACCTTTACAGATTCCTGAAATTCAAATTGAAGAGTCTGTGCAGACTGCAAATAAATAGCTAATCTTAATCACAAATAATATTTGAAGCCTGCCAATGTTAAAGTACACATTGAAACATGGTGTGACAAAATAATTCAGGGTTTTTATCCTCACTCTCATGCATACAGAGAACAATAAAATCCATCAATCCAACGGATCCATATCCATGTAACAACTTGACATAGAACTAGTGTTCACAGTTGGGCTGGAGAGATGGCTTAGCGGTTAAGACGCTTGCCTGTGAAGCCTAAGGACCCATGTTCAACTCTCCATATCCCACCTAAGCCAGACACACAAAGGAAAGGCAAGCGCAAGGTTGCACATGCCCACTAGGTGGTGCAAGCACCTGGAGTTTGATTGCAGCCACTGGGGCCCTGGCAGGTCAATTCTCTCTCTGCATCTCTCTAAATAAATAAATAAATAAATAAATAAAATAAAAATAAATTGCTCAGCGTGGTAGTGCATGCCTTTAATCCCAGCACTCAGGAGTCAGAGGTAGGAGGATCGCCACATGTTTGAGGCCTCCCTGAGTCTATATAATGAATTCCAGGTCAGCCTGAGCTAGCGTGAGACCCTACCTCATAAAAACAAACAAAAAAAAATTGAAAAAGAACTACTGTTCACAGTAGCTAGGACTATGTTGAGTAGCCAGGGGGATTGTTTTAAATATTGGCTAACAGATACACTCAGCCAAGAGTGACAAAGTCATGATCAGTAAGTTCATTGAAAGGCCAAAAACATCCCTGAGGCAATTGTTTTGAAATTGAAAAAAAAATATATTGTAAAGTTAATATTAAATTATAAACATGGGAATTATCATGGAAAATTTTCTCTACCAATTAAAAGGTAAAGTGTCTTATAAAATTAATGCAAATAAAATATTGAGTCATGATGTAATACAAACACATATGTGCACAAAACTGAGAGTATTAAACAGGATTTGATGAAGACTTGCAGGAGACATGTGCTGTGATTGACATATCTTCTGCAAAAATCACGTTGAGCCAGGCGTGGTGGCACATGCCTTTAATCCCAGCACTCAGGAGGCAGAGGTAGGAGGATCGCCATGAAGAGGCCACCCTGAGACTACATAGTTAATTTCAGGTCAGCCTGGGCCAGAGTGAGACCCTATCTTGCAAAAAAAAAAAAAAAAAAAAAAAAAAAAAAAAAAAAAAAAGTCACATTGAAATTTACTTGAGACTGTAATCATGTAAAAGGTCGTACCTTTAAGAGTTGATTGAGGCAAGGCGTGGTGGCGCCTCATAAGTGGATTAATACCAGCACTTGGGAGGCAGAGGTAGGAGGATTCTGATAAAACCTGCAAGCCTGACCTTCTGAGATTTACATGTGCTAATTCCAGGTCAGCCTGGACCAGAGTGAAACCCTTCCCAGAGACACCAAAAAAAAAAAAAAAAAACAACTGTAAAGTTGATTGAGGCAATAAATGTTTCCACCCTCATATTCTTTTATAATACCATTAATGAACTGAGGGTTTTGTTACTTTGATTCAGGTGTCCCCATAAACTTCAAGGATTCTGATAAAACCTGCAAGTTCAGGCTGATTCTTCTCTGCTATTAACATGTGCTGGCTTGCACTTCTGCGGTGTTATACCACACCAGAAAGCCCTTCCCAGAGACACCTCAATTTTGGGATTCCCAGCTCAACAACTGTGAAGCAAATAAAGTTTTCTGACTTATAAATGATTTCTCCTGTGAATTTCTTTTATAATAGCAGAAATGAACTGAGGAAATGTGTTCATAAAATGGCACTGGCTTTTGTGACAATAAATTTAGGAAAACATCAATTATAAACTAGACACAGAGAGAAGAGGTAGAAAGACTGAGATTAAATTTCAGAAATAAAAAAATCATATCCCTAACCCTGAGTGCCAGGGTGCTTCCTGGCACCCCAAATCCTAAGTCGTGTTTGTATTTAACTAGAGAATTAAGAAAAACAAACTAATTATGATAATTATTAAATTACCACATTTATTAAAGGAAATACAGAACCAAGAAAAGGAAAATGAATACACCCACATGGTCTGAGAGCCCAGGTGGCAGACCTGAAAGAAAGGTAGAGAGAAAAGGAAAGAAAAGAAAGTATAGACAGCCCTTGCCTTGGGAGCAGAAGGGGGTAGAGAGCCCATGTGAAGTAGGGGATCAGAGGGTTTCTCCCCTCATCTCAGTTCTGCCCTGGGGATGAGGAGAAACTCACCAGAATCTGGAGGTTTAGGAATAATGGTCAGGCAGCTCCAGAGAGAGCCTTGTCCTCTGGCATGCATCTATTTATAACCTTGTTGTGGTGGGTTTCACCTTTCTGATCAAGTGAGCCAGAGTGGGGTGATTGGGCTGGGCTAGGGGTTGGCTCAGGAAGAGGCCAGCCATAATGCCAAGTTCTGGGGCTGAACTTGACCAACCACAATGCCAGTATTAGATTTTAATTCTAGGAAATGAAATCCTAGGAGGGGGTCAGGTTTTGTTTGTGAAAAAATGGCAAGAGATAAGAAGTCAGATCCTTTGAGCTCTAGCAAGTGCAGATTTCAAGGGCAGACATCCCTGTGTTTACTTTCTGGGGTCCAGTCACCCTAAAGGCCTAACAAAACTACAGGACTCCCTCTCACTCTGAAAGGTTTTCCTAGATGAGGCTTGTTCAGAGAACACAAAGGGCATACAGTGAAAGTATAGAAAGTGTTTGTCCCAATACACTCTAAGAAAACTCAAGGTAAATTCTTCCAGGACAGAAATCCCTTCCCATTTTTCCCCCCTAAAGCATAGTAATTTGAAAAACCTCATCAATTATTTAAAATTCAAATGAATAGCTTCTTTGCAATCAGCAATCTTTATTTTTTTATTTTCACCTTTAACTCTTATTTCCATTTCAATTCCACCACCAAACTCAATATTACCTGCCATTTTATTTCTAAGCAATTTTTATTAAACACTCCATGTTGGTCCATCACAAAATATGTATACACACAATACATTGTTTATTAAATTACTTCTCTTTTGATGGGGTAATTATTTTTATTACATAGTTAAACTTAGCAATATAAGCATATTGTAATTTTAATAAATAAATTTATAATTAAAAAATTGTATTTTCAGAATGCAAATGTGTCATCTTGAGTAGAATAAGCCTTAGAATGCCATGTTCCTAGAGCACCCCTTCCTAATCTCTGGGGTCTAGCCAAGTCAAGACAATGGTAGAAGGGAGTCATGTAGACCCAAGCCCAAATGTACAGACAGCCACAAATACACTGGGTGCTTGGCTGACCTACAGTGGGAACCTGGTTCCTGCACCCAGACATAGTCTGTTATTCCTCAGAATGCTGGTCATAGAAGAACAACATACACTAAAATAATGGTATCTCTGCTAATCCAGTCTATAAAAGCCTCCCTTCCCCTGAGGCAGTTAGGGTGACTGAGTCCTAAAAGTAGGAATGTTTGGGGTTCTGCCCTTGCAGGCTCCACTTTGAATCTGGCTTCACCTTATCTTTTGCCTAATCTGTTTTTCTATTAAAAAATTAAAAAAAAAAAAAAACTGACTCCCTCTCTGGAAAGGAGTTCCCCTTTCCTAAACTTAAAGCTTAAATGCAATCCTGGAGATCTGGTTAGTTAAGTTCGGCCTTTACTCTCTGTTTCATGGCTGGCTTCTTCTTGAGCCAGCCCCTAGCCCAGACCAATCCATGGCTCACTTGAGCCCGAGCCCACCACAATATGTCTATAAATAAATGCTTGCCAGGTGGGAAAGTCCCCTTTGCTCGCTGTTCATCTCTCCTGAACTTCCAGGTTACCAGCTAAGACAAGGACATCCAGACCCCTACTACCGCATAAACTCTCTAACCCTTGTCCTCCACATGCCAGTAGCTCTCTCTACTTTCTTCTCTTTCCTCTCTAAATCCATTCTTGCTTCAGGCCAATGCTTACTTCCCACATGGGCTCTCAAAGTACATGGTTGTAATCCATTTTTCTCTTCCATTGGTTCCATCTTTCCCTGAATAAATATGATAATTAAAATTAGCCTTCTCAATCTTGTTTTATTTCAATTCTTTGATAAACAGACATGAACTCAGGGTTTGGAATTTACGGACTCTTTCTGAATTCCATAAACCCCGTTACCATCCCTTGCAGTAAGTGACTGGTAAAGATATCCTGTGGAAAGAACAATTGCTCTAGTTCAAGCCAGCTGCCCTTGGACTTAGCACAGCTATGGTGGACACTGCTTGATGGAACTTTTTTGTACAGTGCTATAAGAAAGAAAGGCTCTGCTACCACTGTACCTTGTTAGTAAGTTCCATTGATAGCTTCCTTGTTAATAAGTTACAATAACATGATATCTCACATGCAGCCTAAGGATGTTTTCTTCATTCTCATGGCAAGCTATTCAACAACCTGTCTGTAGCTAGGATGAGTAATTATTAGAATATTATAGTCAAAAATTAATCCAATTCATATTTGTCATCTTACTACTTGAGCAATTAAAGACATATTTGGAATTGGAGAGATGGCTCAACATTTAAGGTACTTGCATACAAAGTCTAATGACCTGAGTTGATTTTCCCAGTAATTTCCACATAAATCCAGGTGCACAAAGTGGTACATGCATCTGGAGGGCCTAGCAGCAGCTAGAGACCCTGACATATTCATTCTCTGTAACTTTCTCTCTTCACTTTATCTCTCTCTGCTTGCAAATAAATAAATAAAAATAGGTATTCAAAATAAGAACTTTTGTACATAAAAATAGATAGGTATGATGGAGGTTTAAATAATGCCACCCAATAATTGCTTCTGTTTTAGAATTCCTTACCAAAATGACAAAGTAGATAATGACCTCAAATTACTATTTTTATAAATATTTTAGCAGATACAGATGGTTATACTTTACACGCATTGAAAGAAAAGAACATGAAACTATATGGATTTCATGTTAACTGCTATTCATGGTTACTATCTTGATTTTGGGAAGAGCTACTCAAAAATTCCCTAAGGAAATTTTGCAAGTAAGTTGTCTATAACTGCCACTGTATCTCTTAAATGGACTTTGTTTAACTTCTAAAATGATTTGTGTTTCCTTCCAAAATATTTTCATTTTTTTAACCTGCTTTCTGCCCTGGTGTGCTGTCATGTATAAAGCACTCAGTGGAATTTGGTACTTTCTAAATTCTCACTAGCTGTATTCTGTTCACCAACAAAACATGATGCTCACTTCCAAAGGGACTTGTTACAGCTGTGAGGCTCCTCCAGATTTCAGTACACCTTCAGTTCCTGTGACCTTTTGGCTAAATGATGGTGAGAGTTTCTCTTTAGCCTGGGGTTCTATGTGCTTCCTGTGTATCCTCTAACAGCATTATCCCTTTTAAATATTTGAGAGAGAGAGAAAGAGAGAGAGAGAATGGGCACACCAGGGCCTCTAGCCAGTGCAAATGAACTCCAGATGCATGTGCCACCTTGTGCATCTGACTTACATGTGCATTGGGGAATCAAACCTGGGTCCTTAGCCTTCACAGGCAAATGCCTTAACCACTAAGCAATCTCCTCATCCCAACATTGCCCCTTTTTAATTCATCCCTTTGCAAATAAACAAATCCCCAAAAAGTGTCAATTTTTAGGTGCTTCCTGATGAGTGAGAATTTGAGACACAATTGGAAAAATGGTGATATTTAAATTGTTATAATGCTATTTATTTAATATCTAAAATGTTCTCATCTTTAACTTTAAAACTATTTTTATGAAGTCATTTTGGAGCTGCAGATTCAGCTAATTGAATTTATGAACATTGCTTCTGATACAGCCAATTGGCAAAGCCAATCCACAACTTTAACTCAGCAGCCTGTCATTTCTTTTCATCATATAAAGTCCAATTTCATTTGTTAACTTGAATAAATGTGTCATGTGTTTCTAGGAGTATTATTAAAAATATGGGAAAAAAAAACATGCCAGACATTTGCAGGATACATTTGTGACTGTTGCGCACTCAGTATTGAAATGCTACAAACTGGTACAAATTAATCAACTTATTATGAAAATAAAATGAGCCATCAATGTGCTATTTATCTCCATTTAACTTGTTATGATGCTATACAATGTATTTACCTAAAATTAATCATTTCTAAAGCAAGGAATGTGGTAAAAATGTGTGTATATCATTCCTTTGGCAGTCTTGCATCTGTGCATCCATTTTTTTCTCAAATTGCTAAAAGGATCAAGAATGAAAATTAGAAATAATTTTAGTTTGTTAAAAACTATAAAATTTTCTTATATCCAATGGTAAAAAATTATATATTGCTAAACATAATTAAAATTTAATTTTTCTAAAATAGATGTAGAAGAATTAAACTTTTATATGTATAAATAGGAGTAGGCTGTTATTGGAGACATAGTTATTATGATATTATAAAATACACTTCAAGCCTCTTTTCCAATGTAATGAAACTTCAATATGTTATGACCTCTTACACAAGTGCATACTTTTTACATTGATTATCTACCTTGATAATTTGGCTATAAAACATCTTTGTTACATATAAAATATCTTTATTTCTGGACTACATTGATTCTGCAGCTTGAAAATGCTTACATTTGAAGAAAAGTATTGAAAATACCTAAAAGTTTAAACAAGGGTCAGAAAGGAAAGAAGATGCAAGCATCCAATAATTTCTTCATACTTTTTCTTGCACTTGCAAAGATGTATGATGTATAATGAATTTTTTGTTGGTTGCTATGAGTTATAGGAAGAAATGTGGTTAAGAGAAGCTTACTATATCTACCCACCCCCATACCATATACCAAATTCACTTTATTTTATAAAATAATAGGTGTTCCATTATTATGAGCATGCTTGCATGTCCCCATAATTCACTCTTAAAAGATATAATTCTAGGGATGAAAAGATTGCTTAGCAGTTGAGGTTGCTAAGGACCTAGGTTTAATTCCACAGTACCCACATAAGCCAGATACGCGAAGTGGTACATGCATCTGGAGTTCATTAGCAATGGCTCGAGGCACTGCCATGCCCATTCCCTCTCTCTTTATTTCTCTCTCTGTCTGTTCCTCTCTATCTCTCTCAAATAAATGAATACAATATATAAAAATGAAAAAAAGATATAATTCTGGTAGGCACAGACAATAAGCCCTCTGTGTTGACATGCTTTAATTAAATTATTATTGAAAATAAGCTCCTTTCCTTTGATGTCCAAGGATTAACAACGATGTATTTTTGAAGTTAAAGTATTGTCAATGGCCTACAAACTTCGATGCTTTTTTTTTTTAGAAGTATCTTGTCAGAGTACATTTGGAAAGTGTGAAATAAAGGATGCAACTTTGTCCAAAGAGAGGTCTGGTCTTTGTACTAAGCATCTAAAAATCCTTCTCTATGTCCTTGAAATGTCCTCTCTAGTAAGTTTCAGTTTACCTGATGGTCTTGAATAGTAGAAGTCTTACAACGTGAATTATGATTGGGGCTGGAACTGTGTGGTGTCCAGTTATCCTCCAACAGACTGGAACACAGAGGTGAGCCAGATGGGCAATCAAACATGAGAACCCATTAAAACATCTGGTCACTGGTGTAAGCATGATCTTTCTATCTGGCACTATTCTGCGCACATTACCACACATCTATGTCAGAAGGAATGTTTCTTTGATACAACACAAATTTTCCATCCAAGGACCCAACCTAGCTCTGTGTGTCTCTTCCTTTGCATGATTTTATGTTTTCTTTTTTAAAAAATATTTTTTATTTATTTGCAAGAAGAGAGAGGAGGGGAAAATAAATGAAAATGGGTGCTCTAGAGCCTCCTGCCACTGCAAACAAACTCCAAAACCATGCACCACTTTGTGCATCTGATTGAAATGAGTACTGGGAAATGGAACCAGGCCATCATGTTTTACAAGCAAATGTCTTTAACTACTGAGCCATCTTTCCAGCCATGATTTTAATGTTTTCTTTCCCTACAATACACAATGATTACAAGTCTATAAGAATAACAGTTTCAGCCAGGCATGGTGGCTCACGCCTTTAATCCCAGCACTTGGGAGTCAGAGGTAGGAGGATCGCCATGAGTTTGAGGCCACCCTGAGACTACATAGTGAATTCCAGGTCAGCCTGAGCTAGAGTGAACTAGAGTGAACTAGAGTGAGACCCTACCTTGAAAAACAAAAACAAAACAAAACAACAACAACAAAAAAGATTAACCATTTCAGTGAGTTCTGAGGCTCCTTCCTTCTCATGGTTTTTCAAACAGGGTGGATTTGGGAAAACCCATGCTTGCAAGCAATTAGCAGAACATTTTGGAGATTGTGTCCCTAACTTCACAGAGAGCTCTCAATCAATCCCTCTTACAGAGAACCCTAGTAGATGGGACTCAACTTGAAGACAGTGAATGCATGTCTCTTTTATATTAGAATTGGGAGAGTCACAATGTGCTGTCCAGTTAGCAAGAGATCTAGGAAATACAGAGCACATCACTATTTGTTCCCAAAGGTTCTGGTTACTCGAGAAAAGAGGACACTCTGAGTAGTCCAGATAGTGTATTGTGGGAAAGTACTGCTAGAATTAGCCTCCATTATTTCATCATTGATTATTGATTAGCAGGCCCACTTGAAGGATGTCAACCAGGAAAATTCATCCCAGGCTCGAGGAGCTATCTTTCCCAAGGTGTGAAACCATGAACATCTGAAAAGGGTAGTGTTATTATTTGAATCTCAAATGCCCATTGATGTCTTGTTGTGCTGCAGGTTTGGTTACCAGCCAAGGAAACTTCA
This sequence comes from Orientallactaga sibirica, assembly GCA_036365145.1. Lineage (NCBI taxonomy): Eukaryota > Metazoa > Chordata > Mammalia > Rodentia > Dipodidae > Orientallactaga > Orientallactaga sibirica. Next base: position 13,220,228 of record JAEOAD010000010.1, on the reverse strand, counting down.
AGCATTGGGTAAGTCAATAGGGCATTGATGTTATGGCATCATGATTTGATGGCACTGCTGGGAGGTGATGCAAAGTAGAAGGTGGGGTCTGATGAGAGAATGTGGGCTTGTCTTTGAAGAGTATATCTGGATGGAGCCGCTTTCTCCCCCTTTTCAGTTTTCCAGATGTTGGGAAGGAGCAGTTCTGTTCCATCATGTTATGTCTCTCATGATGCTCTGCCTCACCTCAGCCAACCCCACAGCAGTCCTGCCAGATGAATGTGGACTGAAGGCTCTCACACCTGAGCCAAACACAAAGATTTTGCCACAGTGATGAAAGATAATTAACACAGGTAAATATGCCTTGCTTATAAAATATGTCTTCACAGAGAGAAACTTGACCCTCCCATAAGCCTAATGGGCTTTTATGAATTACAGAAACCCATAAAAACTGTAAGTTGAGGCATACACTACATGTTTGATGAACCATGTAGTCTATGGCATGGGGAGTTGGCTCAATAGGAAAAGCACTTGCTATGAATGCATGAAGTCTTGAGTTTGTGTCTCTAACACTCATCAAAGCTGGGCATGGTGGCACACACCTGTAATCCTTTGTTGGGGAAGCAGAGACAGGAGGAATCATAGGGCTTGCTGGATAGCTAGTATAATTTAATTCTTGAAAGTACAAGAACTTGACTCGATATTTAAGGTGTGGGATGATGGAAGAAGGCATGCAGTGTGAACCTTTGGCTTCCACATGCACGTACATGTGTACCTACACTCATACAAACACACATCACACACAACATGAAAAATAGAATTAGTCTGCTGAAGAGAGTATTACATTGCTATATTTCAACGAAAGTCTAAAAGTACATTCACCTGGTAAGTCACTTTCTTTTAAGAATTATAAATTAGTAAATACCTTATAATTCAGCTAAGGGTTAAAATTTACACATGCATTTGTATATTTGAAAATATTTAATAAAATTTTAGTAGCACTTGGGCTATATCATAAGTTATAATTTACCTTAAGCAAAGTTTCTTAAATGCTTAAATTAAAAAAAAAAATCTTAGCCTATGTTGTAACATCATGATTTGATGGCACTGCTGGGAGGTGATGCAAAGTAGAAGGTGGGGTCTGATGAGAGAATGTGGGCTTGTCTTTGAAGAGTATATCTGGATGGAGCCGCTTTCTCCCCCTCTTTCAGTTTTCCAGATGTTGGGAAGGAGCAGTTCTGTTCCATCATGTTATGTCTCTCATGATGCTCTGCCTCACCTCAGCCAACCCCACAGCAGTCCTGCCAGATGAATGTGGACTGAAGGCTCTCACACCTAGGCCAAACACAAAGATTTTGCCACAGTGATGAAAGATAATTAACACAGGTAAATATGCCTTGCTTATAAAATATGTCTTCACAGAGAGAAACTTGACCCTCCCATAAGCCTAATGGGCTTTTATGAATTACAGAAACCCATAAAACTGTAAGTTGAGGCATACACTACATGTTTGATGAACCATGTGGTGTATGGGAGTTGGCTCAATAGGAAAAGCACTTGCTATGAATGCATGAAGTCTTGAGTTTGTGTCTCTAACACTCATCAAAGCTGGGCATGGTGGCACACACCTGTAATCCTTTGTTGGGAAGCAGAGACAGGAGGAATCATAGGAGCTTGCTGGATAGCTAGTATAATTTAATTCTTGAAAGTACAAGAACTTGACTCGATATTTAAGGTGTGGGATGATGGAAGAAGGCATGCAGTGTGAACCTTTAGCTACATGCACGTACATGTGTACCTACACTCATACAAACACACATCACACACAACATGAAAAATAGAATTAGTCTGCTGAAAGTATTACATTGCTATATTTCAACGAAAGTCTAAAAGTACATTCACCTGGTAAGTCACTTTCTTTTAAGAATTATAAATTAGTAAATACCTTATAATTCAGCTAAGGGTTAAAATTTACACATGCATTTGTATATTTGAAAATATTTAATAAAATTTTAGTAGCACTTGGGCTATATCATAAGTTATAATTTACCTTAAGCAAAGTTTCTTAAATGCTTAAATTCATTTCAGTGAGTTCTGAGGCTCCTTCCTTCTCATGGTTTTTCAAACAGGGTGGATTTGGGAAAACCCATGCTTGCAAGCAATTAGCAGAACATTTTGGAGATTGTGTCCCTAACTTCACAGAGAGCTCTCAATCAATCCCTCTTACAGAGAACCCTAGTAGATGGGACTCAACTTGAAGACAGTGAATGCATGTCTCTTTTATATTAGAATTGGGAGAGTAACAATGTGCTGTCCAGTTAGCAAGAGATCTAGGAAATAGAGAGCACATCACTATTTGTTCCCAAAGGTTCTGGTTACTCGAGAAAAGAGGACACTCTGAGTAGTCCAGATAGTGTATTGTGGGAAAGTACTGCTAGAATTAGCCTCCATTATTTCATCATTGATTATTGATTAGCAGGCCCACTTGAAGGATGTCAACCAGGAAAATTCATCCCAGGCTCGAGGAGCTATCTTTCCCAAGGTGTGAAACCATGAACATCTGAAAAGGGTAGTGTTATTATTTGAATCTCAAATGCCCATTGATGTCTTGTTGTGCTGCAGGTTTGGTTACCAGCCAAGGAAACTTCAAGCATTGGGTAAGTCAATAGGGCATTGATGTTATGGCATCATGATTTGATGGCACTGCTGGGAGGTGATGCAAAGTAGAAGGTGGGGTCTGATGAGAGAATGTGGGCTTGTCTTTGAAGAGTATATCTGGATGGAGCCGCTTTCTCCCCCTCTTTCAGTTTTCCAGATGTTGGGAAGGGAGCAGTTCTGTTCCATCATGTTATGTCTCTCATGATGCTCTGCCTCACCTCAGCCAACCCCACAGCAGTCCTGCCAGATGAATGTGGACTGAAGGCTCTCACACCCTGAGCCAAACACAAAGATTTTGCCACAGTGATGAAAGATAATTAACACAGGTAAATATGCCTTGCTTATAAAATATGTCTTCACAGAGAGAAACTTGACCCTCCCATAAGCCTAATGGGCTTTTATGAATTACAGAAACCCATAAAAACTGTAAGTTGAGGCATACACTACATGTTTGATGAACCATGTAGTCTATGGCATGGGGAGTTGGCTCAATAGGAAAAGCACTTGCTATGAATGCATGAAGTCTTGAGTTTGTGTCTCTAACACTCATCAAAGCTGGGCATGGTGGCACACACCTGTAATCCTTTGTTGGGGAAGCAGAGACAGGAGGAATCATAGGGCTTGCTGGATAGCTAGTATAATTTAATTCTTGAAAGTACAAGAACTTGACTCGATATTTAAGGTGTGGGATGATGGAAGAAGGCATGCAGTGTGAACCTTTGGCTTCCACATGCACGTACATGTGTACCTACACTCATACAAACACACATCACACACAACATGAAAAATAGAATTAGTCTGCTGAAGAGAGTATTACATTGCTATATTTCAACGAAAGTCTAAAAGTACATTCACCTGGTAAGTCACTTTCTTTTAAGAATTATAAATTAGTAAATACCTTATAATTCAGCTAAGGGTTAAAATTTACACATGCATTTGTATATTTGAAAATATTTAATAAAATTTTAGTAGCACTTGGGCTATATCATAAGTTATAATTTACCTTAAGCAAAGTTTCTTAAATGCTTAAATTAAAAAAAAAAAATCTTAGCCTAGCCGGGTGTGGTGGTGCACACATTTAATCCCAGCACTCGGGAGGCAGAGGTAGGAGGATTGCTGAGAGTTCAAGGTCACCCTGAGAATACATAGTTAATTCCAGGTCAGCCTGGGCTAGAGTGAGACCCTACTTCAAAAAAAAAAAAAATCTTAGCCAAAGAAAAACATACTAAGCTTTAGTTAAATGAAGTTGCCTGCATGACAGAATGTGAACAGGCTGAGTAGCCTTTGGTACATCATGTTTCACTGTTTTGGAGAAATTCAACTAGAAGGAAGCAGCTTATTTTGAAATTAATAAGAAAAAATATTTACTAAAATATATGGGATCTGGATATGGTAGAAAAATGCTTGTAGTCCCATCACTTGAGAGGCTAAGGCAAAAAGATGACAATATGGAGGCTGGCCTGGTGTATACGAATAGACTGTTGGAAAAATTAGTAAATTTTATTCATTAGTAAAATAATAAAATAAATACATGTATTCCAAAAATGTAAAATTAACTTGTTTGATGCATGTTACATGGTTGATGCATGGTGATGTTACTGATTTAACATCCTGAAACAGAATTTCTGTTTTTTCTTTTGTTTTTCAAGGTAGAGTCTCAATCTAGCTCAGGTTGACCTGGAATTCACTCTGTATTCTCAGGGTGCCCTCAAACTCACAGCGATACTTCTACCTCTGCCTCCCAAGTGCTGGGATTAAAGGCGTGTGCCACCACGCCCAGCCTGAAACAGAATTTTTGACCATTGTTTATATACAATGAAGTAGTTTGTTTCCTGATATAGGGCGAAAGTGTGGAGGCATACCACTGATAGTCATCTCAGTTGATGATCTAAGAACCCTGTGTCTGACAAAGGAAACGCACTCAAGGACTTGATAAGAGGGAAAGAACTGAAAATATAACCAGAAGTTTTTATCTCCAATTGTCCTGAGCACTATTCTAAGCACTTTCCTGTATTGCTTCACATGAGGGAACTAAAGCTGTTAGTTTTATCTGATCAAAATGGTAATTTATTAGAAATACCATTTAGTGACCAGTATGGTTTTTCTAGTACACTCTGGTGGAAGGAAAGTGGTGTGAGGAGGATTCATTTGCATGCTTGGAAATTTTCAAGTTATGTGATCTTTTCCCCCTTTTGCTAAAATTAAAATCTGTATAAATTCTATGACACTAGGGATTGTAGCTACTTTCCCTTGGTCTCCAGAGGTTGGCCTATTTTAATTCCAAGGTCATAACCAGGCCGAGTGTGTGTTTGTAAATGAGCATAATAACATTTTATAATTTGTCCTACTAAGAGATGTAATGATGTGAATGACAACAGAATGACAGAGGTGTCTAAAGTGTATCTCACCAAACAGTCAATGAAATTGGTGAAAAAAAAAAACATGACTCAATCATGACTTCGATCAGATTGTTAAATCATTACATTTTGGTGAGAGAGAGAGAGAGGGAGAAAGGGAAGATGAGAGAGTAAGAGAGTATAATAAAACAGTGAAGCTACAGGCATTCCAGGTGATTTAAACAATGCCTTTTAATCAAATTCCACCTGTGTATAGCAGAGAAGTCACTTTCTCTGCTGGCTGTTTGGGCTCTTTCAGGTGCAGCCAAGCTGAGTGCCTCTCCACACTGCAGCCTTATCTCTGTGAAGCAGCAGCCCTGAGAACATGGCTCCCTCCAGAGGTTTTACATGCTCTGATCTTAGCAGCTGAGGAACAGCGGGTGATCAACTCCTAACCCCTAGGGATCCAGAGAAAACAGAAACCAAAGAAATAATAAACACTTGACACACATAAATCATTGTTTCTCCACTGTTTACGTACAGAAAGCTCTTTGGAAATTACACATCATCAGCTACAAACCATATGCCAGAAGTTACCTGAAGTTTTCAGCTGGTACAGCATTGGGCTGACTTTCAGGGCATTACAGATTTCAAGTGTGTTTCTGAATATTGTGCTTTGATACTGTTTCGTGTCATTATAGTGAACAATGCTTGTTGCTTGTCATATTGCATTTTGTATGACTTGGGTGAACTTGTGTAATCAGTAGAAGAATGAACTTTCAATAGATTTTGTTTTTATGTTGCATATTATCTGCTTACTTGCTATGGCTGCCTTAATGAGTCTTTGTTGTTGTTTTCACTACTCATTTCTTCTGTTTAATGAAAAGAGAAACAGGTGTTCTTCCTTCAAACTTATGTAGCCTGATAAAAATCCAAACTGAAAATGGAAAGGATACAGCAGCACTGTATCTGGAACTGATTAAGGAACTATATAATTCCATATATATATATATATATATATATATATATATATATATATATATATGAAATTATACATGTATATATGCATTTTACTGACATTTACATAGCATATTGACGAGTCAATGATTGAGATAAAGTGAAAGAACAGTTACAAACAGAGTTGATGATGGCGAGTAAAGGATTTAGAAGCATAAGGATGTGCTTGATTAAGTCTTTTCCCCACTGCAAGGACTAGCTGCGAAACCACAGTGGGAAAAAAGTAGCTCAGTCTTCCCATTTCTAGGTTCATAACTGAAATTCCTTATCTGAAAAGAAAGATGAACAAGAGAAGACTCTGAATTTCCTTAAGATTCCTGTAATGCAATGACCTTTAAAAATGAAGTCCTGGGCTGGAGAGATGGCTTAGCCATTAAGGTGCCTGCCTGCTAAGCCTAAAAAGGTCAGCTCCAATCTCCAGGTCCCCCTTTTAGACAGATGCAGTGACACAAGGGCGCAATGCTGCACTTGCCCACAAGGGGGCGCACACATTTGGAGTTCGTTCACAGCGTCTGAGAGGCTGCTGGCATGCCCATCTCTATCTGTCTTCCTCTCCCTCTCTCTCTGTGTCTCTCTCCAAAAAAAAAAAAAAGAAGTCCTACAAATGTGCAAGATGGCACATGGGTCAGGAGTTGCTTTGCAGTAGCTGGAGACGCTGACATGCCATTCTCTCTCTCTGTCTCTCTCCCTTCTTACCCCTCTCAAATAAATAAAAATTTAAAAAATGAAGGCCTAAAGAGTTGAAGAAAAGTACATTTCATACTAAATGTGAATGATTGAAGAGTTGTAGAAAAATATGACTGGATAAAAACCAGGTATGGTGAAATAGCCCTGTTTGGTGAGATTCTTCTTGATGTTCCTATGTGACATCCCTTAACTTGGAGGATAGGACAGAAACCTTCTGGGAAGAGTGGTTTATGACCTATTTTTAGGTAAAGATCAAGGAGGTCTTAGGCCTGCATCAGAACCAAAGAGGAACAAATTCTTTGTAGCCTTCATGCTTTCCTTCAGGTGTTGGAGAAGTTCCAAAGGATCTGTATTATTCTGCAGAATTCTAAATTCCTCACTTTACAATACTTACTGCAACATGAGGACCTGCATGAATCCCCAGAACACATGGACAAATGCTAAGCATGTTGACACATACCTATAATCCCAGAGCTAGGGAGATAAAAAGAGGAGAATCTTTGGGGCTCATTGGCCAGCCAGTGGAGCCTAATTGGTGAGCTCTGGGTCAATGAGAGTCCCTGTTTCACAAAAGTTCCTGAAGAATAACACCTGAAGTTGTCCTCTAGCCTTGACATGCCTTGATATGCACATGCCCCCCACACACATAGGAACATGCACAAAAGCACTCACACATGCAAAATAAATAAATAAAAGTGTGCCATATTTTGTGGGTAGCATACCCGGGACATTTTTCATTGTACAAATATGCTGATGTCATGATCTATGTAAAAACCAGATAGCTTATATGAAAATACTTCACAGCAGATTTGAGAAGATGTATCAAGAGTAAATAAGAAATCATATTAACAGCATTGAATGAGACACATAAGTGCTTACAGAAGGCCAGATTTGATCATCACCCAATTCCCTTCCCCATTTTAAACAAGTATAAAACCAACTGAACTAAACTAGACATCCAGTCACTCTCAATATAATTGTTGGAATGTAATCATGGAAAATGTCCATCTTGTTCAATAAAGTCATTTGTTGTGTACTTCATAAAATTTGCATTTAATATTTAATCCCTCTATGTTTATTCCAGTTGTCTGTGCCAGCCTGCCAGCCATTCAGGTTCAAGGGAGTAGACACAGTGTTCATGAGGGAATAAAACTCATGTTCAAATCGAGAAACATTTGGCAGATGAAGAGACTTTTGAAGTCTTTTGTGGTGTTGGCACACATTGCCTGTTTTACATTTAATTAAGACTTCAAGGATTTAATTTTCATAGAAGTATTCTTCTTAATATGTACATTGCAGAAACACTATTTTGTAAATAAAACTCCATTTTGGGGGGAAAATTTTGTTTTGGCCAAAATTATTCAAAGTTGGCTTTCTGCACATTTTGAGAGGAAGAAACAGCCAATGATATTTTAAAGAGCCTTAAGTTTGCTTCACTTTTCCATTCACAGATTAATAGTCACATTTTAATACTTAATTTTGTCTTTTTTGCCAGCAATTTTTTTATTTTTTGTAAGGCATAAACTATTTTGCTGCAGTGAATAGATCCCACTTAGCTGATTTTGCAGTCTTTCTACCTTACAATAAATTTATTCTATAAATTTCTCAAAAGTTTAGTGATGATCAAAAGGTAAACATACTATGAGGAAGTGAGTGGGAAAAAGGCAGAATTTGGAAGCAGGGTAAAATAAAGCTGGAATTTGAGTTACTATAAAATCATCTTTTCTTACTTGTTCATTCCTTGAAGTTTGGTATTTTTTACTCAGAAGGCTTAAACACAAGCTGGGGAGAGAGACCCCATGAGGTTAATGTGGAAAAACAGTGCTGCGTCAGAATGGAATGAAGGCCAATAAATTAGGCCGTCATGGAGATAGTAGTGAGAAGTGGGTAGTGTGTAGCCGGAAGCACAAAAAAGCAAGCCACTCTTCAGTGTCATGCCAAGTAACAGCTGAGCCTGAGGGAACAGGAAAACTTCGTTCTCCCATACTCACTGGTGCAGCATGTGAACAAACTTCATCTCTGAACCAAAGGGGGAAAGTTAATGAAACCTCTGTAGGGAAGGTAGGAGGAGGCACATCCAGATGAATTGCTGGAATAGCTACACAGAAGGAGAAGTTCTGGTATGCTATCCCCCCTCCCCACACACATGTGAGGACAGCTGCACACTGATAATGGAGCAAACATTTCAAAAGCTAGAACGAGGATTAGGATATGTACACCTATGGATATTTTCAACATGAAGAAAAGATAAGTCTTGAGGAGATATATTTGTTTAACCTGTTAGATATTTTAAGCAAACTATAACGTATGCCACAAGATTATATGAGGGCTAGGAATGCATCTCATTTGATAGAGTGCTTGCCTAACATGCACAGAACCCTGACTTCAATCCTCAGAAATGTATAAACAGGGTGCCTTAGCACATGCCTATAATCTCTGTACTGGAGATGTGGAGGCAAGGGGTCAAGAGTTCAAGGTCATCCTCTGCTAATTAGGAAATCAGGCCAGATTGAGATATGTGAGACTCTGACTCTGAGAAAGAAAAAGAAAGAAAGAAAGAAAGAAAGAAAGAAAGAAAGAAAGAAAGAAAGAAAGAAAGAAAGAAAGAAGAAGAAAGAAAGAAAGAAAGAAAGAAAGAAAGAAAGAAAGAAAGAAGAAAGAAAGAAGAAAGAAAGAAAGAAGAAAGAAAGAAGAAAGAAAGAAGAAAGAAAGAAAGAAAGAAAGAAGAAAGAAAGAAAGAAAGAAGAAAGAAAGAAAGAAAGAAAGAAAGAAAGAAGAAAGAAAGAAAGAAGAAAGAAAGAGGGAGGGAGGGAGGGAAGGAAGGAAGGAAGGAAGGAAGAAAGGGAAGAAGGGATGGAGGGAGGGAGGAAGGAAGGAGAAAAACCATGTGATAATCTACAAATATGTGTAATTCCATGTTTTTATCAACTAAAATACATTTGAAATTTTAAGAATGACAACATAAAGGCCTGTCATTGCCCCATCTTTCCCTATGCTATGGTAAACACTCATTAATCCATGCACTCCACCTTTTCTGTGGAGGTGATGTGGGCTGTGGCTCTTGAACCCAGGGCTCATTAGACAAAATTATTTTATCTTGCACAAACAACACGTTTATAAAACTAATGACTAATGAAACCTGTCTGTCTGTTTGTTGTTTGTTTGTTTGTTTGTTTGTTTGTTTGTTTGTTTGTTTGTAAGACAAGATAGGACAGAGAGAGAAAGTATGGCATGCCAGGGTCTTTAGCCTCTGCAAACAAACTCCAGATGCATGTACCACCTTGTGTATTTGGAATGACATGAGTATTTGGGAGTCAAACCTTGGTGGTTAGGCTTTGCAGCAAGCACCATAAGTGCTGGTGCATTTCTTCACTGCCCAATAATCCTTTTCTAATATGTCTTTTGAAAATACTTTCCTCCAGTTTGGGCAGGTCTTTGCATTTTTTGTGTGTGTGTGTCTTTCACAGAGTTAAAACTTTAAATTTATCCAAATAATTTTATCAAGTCTTCCATTGTCCCTTTGGTTTTGTATCTAAGACATCACCCCAAAATAAGTTCATCTATTATTTCTTTAATATTCCCTTCTATGAGATTTATGGTTTTGACCTCACTTTAGGTCTGTGAGTCATTCTGATTTTATTTTGGTGAAAAGTGTTAGGTCAGTATTTCTATTTTGCAGGTGGTTACCTAGTCCTTCTAATGTCACTTGCTGAGAAGGCCATCTATTTTTCATTGGATACCAGTTTTCTTTGTCAAAGATGAGATGACTGTGTTCAGATTGATCTGTTTCTTAGATGCATTTGATTATCATTTTACCATAAATATACTATATTAATCACAAAAAATTTACAGCAAATCTTGAATTTAGATAGTATTGATCCTCCAGTTTTGTTCTTTTTCTTCAAAATTGTTATGTCTATTCTCAAACTTCTTATAAACTTTATATAAACCTTAGAAACAATTTTCCAAAGCTCAGTGTGTATGTGAACACCTATAATCCCTGCACTTGGTATGTATGTATGTACTTGGTAGGCAGGAGGGTTAGAAATCATGTTCATGCTCTTCTACATAGAAAGTGTGAGGCCATCTGAGGCTACATACAAAACTGTTTCATAAGATCCAAACTAACCAAAACAAGACCAATTTGTCAATGTGCACAAACTAATATATCAGGATTTTAGAAAGATCACATTGAATTTCCAAGTCAAATGGGGAATAGCTAATTTCTTGAGATATCAAGTCTTCCTTTCTGAGAATGTAGTCTACATCTCTGCCTAATCAGTTATTTGATCCATCACAACAACATTCTTGTTTTCTTAGTATGGATTTTGAACAGGTTTTGGTAGATATACACTTAAAATTAACACAACTTTCTCATTACTTTCTCATGGTGTATAAGAAAGTGATTGACTTTTGTATATTCATTTTTTTTAAACCTTCAATATTGCAAAAGTCATTTCTTAGCTCTAGGTTATTTGTTCTTGTTTTAGAACATATTTCTATTCTTTTGGCTCTTTTACATAAGTAACTATGAAATCCATTAACAAGAGAAGTTTTGTTTCTTTTCTTATCTTATTTGAATAGTGAGGGCATCCATGACAATGATAAAACAAAACACACAAAACAAAAAGCAAACTAATTCTGACAAAGGTATCCATGCCTGCATTGATCTTCTGTAAAAATTTCTCCCTTTTTACACTTAAATATAACATAAAGTGACAGCTTCTGATCACTATTACTCTACTCTCTGTTTCTAGACATTTACCTATTTTTTTAATAAATATATATTTTTTATTTATATTATTCTGATTTTACATTCATAGTATTGGTTCCATTGTCCTCCTCCCCGTCCTCCCACTTTCAAAGGGGCCCTCATCAATGGGGAATGTGGATCGTGCATTGTGAGTTTGCTCAAGAGTTCTGGTGGATAGGACCCAGTCTCTGTGCATAATGCCCCAACTTGTGACTCTAACAATCTTTCCGCCCCTTTTCCGGAGTTTCTCTGAGCCACATTGGGGTCATTTTAGTTCTGCTTCCTTGATGAGGTTTTGGGAGCCTCTGTGACTTATAACTCCCAGTGCCAGCAGGGGGTTAACTTCCACAATGAGCTGTTGATCTGAAACACCTACAAGGTTCCCCCAAAAAAGACAGACTTTGGTCAGAGTACTTGGTGACTCACCAAAGGTTAATGGTAAGACCCTACTGTCGAAGACAGCATACGTGTGTGAGACCAAACACAGAGAGACACCTGGCCAGAATATGGAAGAAGGTCAGTCCCCAGACAGTTAGCTAGTCTAGTACCAGAGGGTGCTACACGAGCAACTGGGGGAAAATGTCTGACATTGGTCCAAATAACTTGTAGTCTAAGATACCCAGCAGGAAACAATCTGACATCATGCTCATACAAGTGCAGTAGTGGCAAACAGCCATGGTGGGTAACCAACTGCTCTTGATTTGGCTAATAAATCCATTCAGTGGAATGGAACTCATTGCTGGAACTGGGAAATAAGTCAAAGCCATGTACAAAAAATGAGCTCAGTCTCCAAGATCTAAAGGCCACCAAATGTGGGCTAGAAGAGAGCCAATGCATATAAAGTTCCCTCCAAAACATATATGGTTATCCCTTCTATCTAGTACTAACTTCTCTCTCCGTTGGAGAATTTGCTTATCTCTTTTCAGGTGGATAACGAACCTGAAGGGAAAATCAGCTAACCACACCTCACCAGCTGAAACCATAGAACAATGCAGGGGAAGGGCAAGAATACAGCGCTCAAGGCGATCACAACACCAGAAAAAGGCTGAAGGAGATAAACACAGAGAACATCCAACTCCAACTAAGACATTTACCTATTTTTAATAGAACCCAGAGACTTGTTTATGTGAAACATGCCATCTTCCCACTGAGTTTTACCTTCAGCCCTAGGACAGTGGCTAACAGTATTGCTTATTATTCTCAATTTTCATCTCTACATCAGGCTTTATTCTCCTGTAAACATAATTTGCTTTTTAAGTAAAAGATACTTAGGATATCGATCATGTTAGTTTTTTAAATTTATTTTTTATGAGATATGGACATGTGTAGTATGAAAACAACACCCTTTGGTGCCATTCTTTCCCTCCTCTCTGACCCTTTTCTGAAGAGGTCTTCCTCATTGGGGATGCAGGTCAACCCCTGTGTATTGTGGGTCATGAATTATGGGGGTAGCAATGAGTTATGGGAGAGAGGCAATGTCTTTGTGCAAAATGTCCAAACTTATGGCTCTAACAATCTTCCTCCCCCTCTTCTACAAAATTCCCTGAGCCATGTTGGGTGAATTTTAAGTCTACTTCAGTGATGGACTCTTAGGAGCCTCTGGATCTCTGCTTTGGTAGGTGTTGCATGTCCTCAATGTCTGTCTCATTCACACTTATGCTGATATCAGATTCACTAAGAAAGTAGCACGTTTGCTCATTTCCCTAATTCCTCTGTGGTTTAACTCGGGCCAGGGTGGACTACACTGGGTCATTTATTTCCTAGGGTCCAGCTCCTGTCTGAAAAAGAAAAAGATTCTCCAACACAGAGTGAAGTCAGCACCGGTGAAATAAGATAAACACTATTAACTCTGAGAGAATTTTAAGGGTGGAGATCCTCTTAGAGCCCAAGATTAGTGGGAGCTTGACAGTGGAAAGCAGAATCATTATCTGGATATGATTCTGACTTGTTTCCCAGTTCCAGATATGGCTTCCTTTCCATTCAGTGGATCTGTTAGTCAATCCAAGAGCAGATGGTTACCCACTATGGCTGTGTGCCAATTTGCACTTGTGTGAGTAACACACCAGGTTGTTTACTTCTGAGTCATTTAGACTTTGAGTTGCTTGGACAGATGTTGACCACTTTCCCCTGTAAATCATGTAGAACTTTCCAGCACCTGATGGGCTAATTGTGTGGGAACTGTTTCTCTTCCAGATTACAACCAGGTCTCTCCATGGTCCATGCCAACAGCATAAGGTGTTATCATTAACTTCTGTTGGATAATCAAGTGCTCTGACAGAAGTCTCTCTTGTTTCTTTTGGAAAATCTAGTAGATCACTCTGATAGCTCATTATGGATGTCAACTGTGTCCTGGTACAGGGAATTACAGGCCAGCATCAAGGGAAAAGAAAAAAAGAAAAAGACAGAGAAGAAAGAGAACAGGAGAAATTTAAGGTTAGACTTCATCTCACACTCTCCAGGGCCCTTTGATTCAGGTGCTCCCCCTAAGGTCCTCTTGAGGGTTCTACCTTTTAGTCTAACTTCCAGGGTATAGAATTCTATGGTACAAGTTCAATTTGGGTTCAGTTTTTTGTCCATACCTCCCCCCAACCTAAGATCTGCATCATCAGTTCTGTTCCACTGGTCCATGTTTCTATTTTTATGCCAGTTCCATGCTGTTTTAGTCACTATAGTTTTGAAATATATCTTTAGATCAGGTATGGTGATACCACCAGAGATTTTTTTTTTTTTTTTGTACTGAGGACATGTTTGGATAACTGAAGCCTTCTTCCATTCCATATGAATTTTGAGATCATTTTTTTCAATCTCTGTGAAGAATGATGCTGGTATTTTTAGTGGCACTGCATTAAATCTGTATAATGCTTTTGGTAAATTGCCATTTTCACAATATTAATTCTACCTATCCAGAAGCACTGGAGATCTTTCCATCTTTTCAAGTTCTTTCTTGAGGTTTTTATGTTTTCATTATGTAGGTCCTTCACATCCTTGGTTAGTGTTATTCCAAGATGTTTAATTTTTTTGTTGGTAATGGAAATGGAACAGCCACACTGATTTTTTCTCTGTATAATTGTCCTTTGCATATAGAAAAGCTACCAATTTTTGTGCATTGATTTTGGATCCTGCCACTTTGCTAAAGGTATTTATCACCTTTAGAAGTTTTGAGATAGAAACTTTCAGGTCACTTATATATAGGATCATGTCTTCTGCAAATAGAGCTAACTTGACTTCTTTGTTTCCAATTTGAATTCCTTTTATTTCTTTCTCCTGTGTTATTGCTAGGGCTAGTACTTCTAGTACTATGCTGAAGAGCAGTGGTGAGAGTGGGCACTCTTGTCTTGTTCTGAATCTCAGTAGGAACTCCTTGAGTTTTTCCCCATTAAGTATTACTTGGGCTTTAAGAACATTATATATAGCCTTTATTGTGTTGAGATATAAATCCTCCATGCCTCTTCTTTCCAGAATTTTGCTCATAAAGTAGTTATTATTTTGTCAAAGGCCTTTTCTGCATCTATTGAGATGATCATGTGGATCTTATGGTTAAGTTTATTTATGTGATGTATTATGTTGATGAATTTTCATATGTTAAACCATTCCTGCATCCCTGGGATGAAGCCCACTTGATCATGGTGGATGATACTGTTGATGTGTTGTTGAATTCCATGTGTAAGGATTTTGTTCAGGATCTTTGCACCTAAGTTCATCAGGGATATAGGCCTATAGGTATCTTTCCTTGTTGCATCTCTGTCTGATTTTGGAATTAGGGTGATGCTAGCTTCATAAAAGGAGTCAAAGAGGACTCTCTCATCTCTGATTATGTGAAACAGTTTGAGAAAAATTGGTTTCATTTCTTTTTCTTTTTTTTTTTCTGAGGTAGGGTCTCATTCTAGCTCAGGCTGACCTGGAATTCACTATGTCATCTCAGGGTGACTTCAACCTCACAGTGATCCTGCTCCCTCTGCCTCCCAAGTGCTGTGATTAAAGGTGTGTGCCACCATGCCTGGCTGGTTTCATTTCTTTAATGAAGATTTGATTGAATTCAGATGAGAAACAATCCGGTCCTGGACGTTTATTGTGGGGGAGGTTTTTGATTATATTTTCAATCTCCATGAATGTGATAGGTTTGTTTAGGAGATTAATCTACTCTGATTTTAGTTTTGGTAGGTGGCATATGTCTAGGAATTCATCCATTTCTTCCAGATTAGTCAATTTTGTGGAGTAGAGGTTTTGGAATTATGTCCTGATACTCTTCCAATTAAATTGAAGACTGTTGTGATTTCTCCTGTTTCATTTCTGATGTTGTTATTTTAAGAATTCTCTCTCTCTCTCTCTCAAATCATTTTAGTTTTTCACAGGAACAACTCTTCATTTCATTTATTTTTTAAATTGTTTTCTTAATTTCCAATTCATTAATTTCTGCTGAAATCTTGATTATATCTTTCTGTCTGGAGCTTTTTAGGTTGAATTCTTCTTGTTTTTCTAGTGCCTTTAGGTGGAAAGTCAGGTTATTGACTTGGGATTTTACAGCTATATTTTCCCTTTAGGACTGCCTGCATTGTTTCCCATGAATTTTATTAGGATGTATTTTCATTATCATTCAACTATAGGAATTTTACAATTTCTTTTTTTATTTCTTCCACAACTCATTCATTGTTTAAAAGTGTGTTGTTTAATCTCCAGAAGCTGGTAGAATTCATGATGTGTCTCTTGTTGTTAATTCCTGGCTTTAAAGTATTGTGATCTGACACAATGCAGGAAGTTACTTCAATTTTCCTGACTTTATGGAGGCATGCTTTATGACCTAATATATGGTCAATTTTGGAGAACGTTCCAGGGGCTGCTGAGAAGAATGTATTTTCTGTAGAGCTGGGGGGGGGTGTTCTGTAGATATCCATTAGGTCTAGTTGATCTATGATGTTCTTGAGCTCTATTATTTCCCTGTTGATTTTCTGCTTGGATGATCTGTCTATTGATGATAGTGGAGTATTGAAGTCTCCAACTATGATGATGTTGGTGCTTGTTTCTGTTTTATTGTTGAGTAGATTTTGTTTTATAAACTGTGGTGCACCTGTGTATGGCACATATATGATTGTGATGTGCTCATGTTGGATCATTACCTTTATGAGAACAAAGTGGCCTTCTTTGTCCCTTTTGATTACTTTTGGTTTGAAGTCTATTTTATCAGATATTAATATAGCAAAACCCACCTATTTTTACTTCCATTTTCTTGGATTATCATTTTCCAACCTTTCACTCTGAGGAGGTGTTTATCTTTAGTGTTGAGGTTGGTTTCTGGAGGACAGCAGATAGAAGGGTCCAGTTTTCTGATCCACCCTGATAACCTACATCTTTTGGTGGGTGAGTTAAGACCATTAATAATTAAGGCTATACTGTGGGATTTGAATTAACCCCTGCCTTGATAAAGTGTTTTGTGAGGTTTGGTGCTTTCTTGTGGTTTGTCCTATTTTGAGTGTGGTATATTTTGATTACTGTGTTCCTTCTTATTGGATCTTGAGATTGGTTCTTTGTTCTGTGTTCCCTCAACTATTCTCTGTAGGTTTGGCTGTATGTTCATATAATCATAGAGTTCACTTTTTTCATGAAAAGATTTTCTTTAACCATCTATTATTAGGGATGCTTTTGCTGGGTAGAGTATCTTGGGTTGAAATCCATAGTTTTTAGTCTTTGAATTGATCTGTTCCAGGCCCTTCTGGCTCTCAGGGTTCCCACTGAGAATTCTGATGTAATCCTGATGAGATTGCCTTTGTATGTTGTGAGTTGTTTCTCTCTAGTTTCTTTTAACACCTTTTTGTTTTTGTTGTTAAGAGTTTTAACTACGATGTGTCTTGGAGAGTTTCTTCTTTGGTACTGTCTGTTTGGCATTCTGTGGGCTTCTTGTATCTGGATGGGCCTCTCTTTTGCGAGATACAGAAAATTTTCTTCAATAATTTTGCTCAACATGTTTTCTATGTCTCTGGCTTGGATCCAGATGTTTGGTTGTGTTAGTGTATCCCACAGTTCCCTTGTGTTCTGTTCACTTGACTTTTTGAACTAAGCAAAGTTTTTGGCCTCCCAATCAGTTTCTTCTGCATTGTCTTTCAGGTCAAAAGTTCTGTCTAACACATAAGTAACTCTGTTGGTGAGGGATTCTAGAGAGGTTTTCATAGATTCTCTTTGATTTTTTTTTCTGTTGTGTTATTTTGTATCATGCCCATTTCTTTTTTGAGGTATGATTTCATTTCAAGTTCTGATTTTTGTGTTGCTTCCTGGAATTCATTCTTGCATTTGATCTAGTCTTCATTAAGCTTAATCTACTGATTGTTGAGATTTTCTATTTCTTTACTCACCTTCAATTTATTCATATCTCTTTGGAGGGTTCTAACATTGTTTTTTCAATCCAGTTAAGCCTACTGTCAAAAGCTGAACACTCTAGGAGATGATTCTGTTCAATTTCATTGATACAGTTTTTTAGTTGGTTCTTTGATGGTTTGCTTATAGTTCAGCTTTTTTTATTTTTTATTTTTGAGAGAGAGAGAGAGAGGTACAGATAGAGAATGGGCATGCCAGCAGCCTCTCAGCCTCTGTGAATGAACTCTAGAAGTGTGTGCCCCCTTGTGGGAAAGTGTAGCATTGAGCCCTTGCATCATTTTTTGCTTCTGGCTAAACGTGGGACCTGGAGAATTGAACAGGTGTTCTTAGGATTCTCAGGCAGGCACCTTAACCACTAAGCCATCTCTCCAGCCCTAGTTCAGCTATTTTTTTGATTAGGTCTCATTGGTTGTTGTGTTTTCATTTTGGGAATGAATTTCTGTTGATTTCAGTAGGATTTCATTGAAGTGTTCCATTTTATGACCAGGCATCCTTGGTGGAGATCTCTCAACTTTCTGACTTTCATTGGATTTTTTTTTTTTTTTTTGCATTGTTGTCTACCTATTTTAGGGGACTCTTTATTTTATTGAGGAGGAAGAAAGTTTTTGTCCTTTGGCCTATACACCCTCTGATTCATGTGAACAGGGATATTGGTACCCAGTGGCCAGTCAGTATAGCAGAGCAAAAGGCCTGATTCCACAGCTTACCCAGGAACCAGACCTCTCCAAGCAAGGCATAATGGGACCTACCAGGACCAGGGGACTGGGAGGAACCAGGGAACAGTGATCTGGCCTACTCACTCTGCACTGAACCCAACCACACACAGTCTGGCCCAGGAAACTAGACCAGGGAGCTTTGAGGAGCAGGGAAACAGGGATCTGGCCTACTCACTCCCCTCACACCCTCCAGCATGCTATCTGCACAGGGAACCCAGACCAGAGAGCTTGGAATAGCCAGAAAACAGGGTCTTGCCTATTCACTCCATGCCACCATGCCCACCAGCACATAGACCAGTGCAGGGAACCCACAAGAGAGGAGCTGGGAGGAGCCAGGAAACAGGGGTCTGGCATACTCAATCCACACCACCACACCTGACTGCACACTGTCTGTACAGGGAACTCCTGTATTTACCTATTTTAAAGTCCACAAACAGGGCTGCAAAGACTGCTAAATGGTTACAATAGCTTACAAAGCCTGTGGGCAGAGGTCAAATTCTCAAGTACCTGTATAATTCCTGACACAAGATTGCACATGCTTCTGCAATCCCAAAGTAACTGCAGCAGTGGGAGGCAGAGAGAGGAGAAGCAGAAGCTCTTGGGTCAGCTAGTCTGATGTTCATTTTTCTTTTGTCGTTTGGTATTTTATTTATAACAGCAATAGATCCTGCCTCAAAGAAGGTGGAGCCAAAGCACCTCAAAGGTATCCTTTTAAATCCTCATGTGCTCTGTTGCACATGCACATGCATGTGCATATGTGCACATACACACAAATATGAAATAAAATCTAACAAAATTAAATTTCACATGCAAGTGATATATCACATAGTAATCTTTTAGTGCCTTGTTTATTTCACTTCACATTAATCCTTCCAGGACCATTAACCATGTTGCAAACAACAGAATTTTCTTCTTTTTAAAGAAGTGACTAATATTTCATGGTGAATGTGTGTATAAAAATATACCATATACACATGTGTATTTCTTATTCAATATATTCATGTATAATTAAGTTGCTTTCCTATCTTGACAATTAGGAATAATGCTACAATAAACCTGTCAGTGTAGATATCTTTTGATTTAATTTCCCTTTCATAGTCATTTTAATGGATGTCCCCCAGTAGACTCAGGAGTTTTATTTTAGCTGCAATTTGGTGTCACTGTGGGTGGATCCTAGGGTCCAGCCCTGCAATGTGGGGCAGGATCAGGATTTCCAGCCTAAAGATATGCAGAGTGCTTGAGTTTTGCCTTGGATTTCTAGAGTGTGCTTGCTTGTGTGCTAGTGGTTGTATTTCTGCATGGACCTGTGAAAAGGGGCCAGCTTCTTCTGCCATTATGGAAGTTCCCCTGTCTCTCTAAGTTTCAATAAATCCATTCCTCCATAACTTGTACCTGGATTGGACATTTATTCAAGCAATGGGAAGCTAATTGAGACTCCTTGGTAATACACAATGAAGTAATATTGCTAGATCATCATAATTTTCTGCAACTATATGAATTTTTTCCTGCTAACATTTCTGGCTTTTTTTTTATTGGTGTGGGAGAAACATCGTATATCCACCCATTCCTCTACTTTCAATAGGCATGTGTTTGCTAGTTATAGTGGAGGTGGCTCAGTAAGGAGAACTGCTTGCTGTGCAAGCATCAGGACCTGGCTTGGGATCCCCAGAGCCACATAAAAGCCTGAGTGTGCCTGAAATTCCAAAATAGGGGATACAGAGACAGCTGGACCCCCTGGGACACACAGCTAGTCTAAGAAAATCACAGAGTTCCAGGTTCAGTGGGAAACCCTGTCTTAAAAAATCCAAGATGAAGAGAGTTTGAAAAAGACAAGTCAAGTTCTCCCCTCCACATGGATGTTCATGCATGCTTTCACACACACACACACACACACACACACACACACACACACACACACACACTAAAATAGTGGTTTGTGAACTGAACATGGTAGCTAATGTCCACAATCCCAACACCCAGAAGTCTGAGACAGGAAGACTGTTATGTGTCTGTAGCCAGCCTGGACTACACAGTGAGACCCTCTATCAAAAAATCCTAAATAACTGATGTGTTGTAGACAGCATAATACAGTTTGATTTTATTTTTATTTATCATAATAATGTATGCCTTTTAATTTCTACATTTAAATAGTTGGTTTTGAAAGCATCCCTCATTTATTTAGATGAGTATTTACCTCATTTTTTGAAATATTGCTCTTGTGCTTTTTTCAGCCTTTTTCAGATTTTTAAAATATTTATTATTTATTTATTTGAGTGAGCGAGAGAAAGAGGCAGATAGAGTGGGTGCACCAGGGCCTCTAGCTACTGCAAGTAAACTTCAGACACATGCACCACCTTGTGCATCTGGCTTTAAGTAGGTACTGCAGAATGGAACCTGGGTCCTTTGGCTTTGCAAGCAAGCACCTTAACTGCTAAGCCATCTCTCCAGCCCCCTTTTCAGGTTTAATTGAACATGTTTTATAATTGGACTCTGTTCTCTTAGCATATTGACATTTAAAATATTTCTTTGTTGCTGACCTAAAGTTTGCCATGTGCATTGAAAAGCCCACTTTAAAGTAACACATTGGTATTTTATGGGTAAGTGTGAATTCTTTATAACTAAATAATATGTTTTTATAGAATCCTTCACTGAGGTATTCCATAAGACTTCAGGCAGGAAACACTTTTATACCAGCATTGGGTTTACTGATATACTGTATTATCATTTACTTTTAAAAATTACATCAAAAACTTCTTTAAAAGTTTTCATAGTCTTCTACAAACAAACTTCTTAACCCCTTCTTTCTAAATAATTCCTCTAATATTTTAATGCCTCTTTTTCTGTTTTCCCTCCTCCTTCATCTATGACAATTTGGTGGTGGGCTCAATATTATGAAACTCTTGTTCAGCTAATGACAACCACTGTTGAGTTCAAGACCATGTTGTGTTTGGAAGACAACATTCCTAAGCACTCCTCCCCTTCCTTTGGCTCTTAGATTCTTTCCACCACCTCTTCTGCTATAATCTTTGAGACCCTAAGGGATTTGATACAGATGTCTCATTTATTGGGAAACACTCAACTATCACTTCTCAATTTCATAGGTCTTAAGTTTCCCCAGTAATCACCGCTTTTGAAAAAAGAGTAAGTTCTCAAAGCAAAAGTGAAAGCAGTACAAATATATGAGCCCCACCCATCCTTCCACCATTGTTCTCATTTGTTTTATCTGTAAGTATACACAGCTATATATTTAAGTATATTATGGATATTAGTACACTGAACAAGCCATTTTTGCTGAAGCCAATTAAGAATAACAAAATAAGATCTAATATTAGCTTCATTTCTTTCTTCTTTGATGTTGTAATGTAGATTAGTGTAGATCTAGATTTCTGACCTAAATTATTTTCCTTTTCTGTAAAGAATTCCTTTCAACTATTTTTGCAAGGTAGAACGGCTGGGAACAAGTTCCCTCAATTACACCTCTCCAGGGAAGGTTTTAGTCCCTTCTTTGTTAAAGGATTGCTACACAAGTACAGAATTCTGTATTTGCTTGCTTGTTTTTTTATTTTTATTTTTGTTCCCCACCCCTTCCTACCCCCCACCCCCTTGCATGTAGTACTCCGGTCTGTTAAACACACTGTTTCCGAAAGGACTTCAGATCCAGTTCCTATCTTTACTTCTCTAAAGATCAGGTATTTTGATTCTGTGGTCTCTTTAGATTTTGTTGTTTATTTGATTACTCTTTGGATTTACTATTTTGTTTTGACCTCTGACTGCCCCTTGTTTGAATACGATACATGCAGTTTTATTTTCTTTGAGTTTATCCCAGTTGGTTTGCTCTCTGTTTCCTAGATCTGTGCTTTGGGATCTAAAATTCATTTCTAAAACCTTCACTCCTATATCTCTTTTTATTCTCCTATTCCAATTATGTACACTGTGCAAGTTTTACAGTTGTACCAACACTCTTGAGTGCACTGTTCTGATTTATAAAATCTATTCTCCCTCTCTTTGCTTTTCAACTTTGGAAGTTTTCTGTTGCATCTGCAAGCTCAGATGTTTTGCTTGCAGATGTGCCCAGTGTATTAGGAGGCCCATCAAAGCATCCTGCATGTCTTTGAACATCGCTGCTTTTTTAAAATTTCTAGCATATCATTTTGGTTCTTTATTAGTACTTGCATCTCTGGGCTTTATTGCTACTTCTGCACCCATGCCCTCTACTTTACCTTAACACTTTAATAAACTTTTAATTCTTTAGTCTGATAATTTCTACATTTTTGCTATGCAGAGTTCTGATCCTTGTTCTGTCTCCCCAAGACATGGTTTGCCTAGTATTGTCTTTATGTGTGCATCATTAAATTCTGGATAATAAATGAAAATGTTTTTCTATGTATTGATATTATGCCCTTCTGTGTATTTAATGATCTGTTATTTTCTCTTAATTTTTAAAATTTTTTAAATTAATTTACTAGCAAGCAGAGAGAGAGAGAGAGAGAGAGAGAGAGAGAGAGAAGTGAGACAGAGAGAGAATGGGTGTGCCAGGGCATCCAGCCACTGCAAACGAATTCCAGATGCATGTGTCCCTTGTGCATCTGGTTTACATGGGTCCTGGAGAGTCGAACCTGGGTCCTTTCGCTTCACAGGAGTGTGCCTTAACCACTAAGCCCTTTCTCCAGCCCCTCTTATTTTTTTTTTTTTTATTAAACAGATTCCAAAGACAACCAAAACCCATGAACATGAAAAGAAAAGATAGCTGACACCCTGACAGGAGATGAACCACCCCCTCCCACATCAGCTAGGGCCCAGGTGAAACCACAGAGGAATTGGTGAGATGAGCAACAAACAGTGTTGCTTCCACAGTAATCTTGACAACCTGCACCAGGGTGCTGGAGACAGACACTGAGGATACTCAAAACCTACCAAAGTAGAAATCCAGAAGCTGATGAGAGCTCAACACTACATCAGCCTTAAAACACATTCACCAAGACTCAGAGAATTTTAAGGAAGAGGAGGCAGAAAGATTGTAAGAGCCACAGGGTGGGAAAGAATATCCAGAGGTATTGCATCACCACCATCACCCCACACACACATTTACTGACTGCTGCTTTCACAATTCATAACCTACAACTCCATGGTAAATACTAGCAACTCCATTGAGGACAGCCCTCAGTGGAATAGAGGTTGGGAGGAAGGGAATGATGGTACCAACACATGATATGTCCATACAAAGTTTCTGTTTAAAAACAATAGGGGGGTTGGAGAGATGACTTAGCACTTACAACTCTTGCCTGCAATGCATAAAAACTCATGTTCAAATCTTCAGGTCCCATGTAAGCCAGATGCACAGTGACACATGTATGTAATGTTACAAATGTGCACAAGGGGTGCATGCATTCAGAGTTCATTTGCAGCAGCTGAAGGCCCTGATAGTATATATGTGTGCAAATTTCTGATGATATTGTTATATCAATCTATATTATTTTGTGGCATATAAAAAGTTTTGAAATCAGAAATATGGTTTATTCAACATTACTCTTCATTCTTAAGAGCACTTTGATGGTGCTAAATGATTTGCATTTCATAAAAAGTTTAGAGTCTGCTAGTCAATTTCTATAAAGATCTTGCTGAGATTTTAATTGGAATTGTTTGTTCTGCAGCACACATTGGGGAAAATTATATCAGTGAAATGAAGTAGTCATATATTAATGTTGTATTTCTTTGTTTGCTTAGATATTTTCCCACGTATCCTCCCTGATTTGGGTTAATATTGCAGATTTTGGTATCTGCTCTCATTTTAACTGTTCACTAAATAACTATGCTTCTAACTCTTTAGTAGTGGTTCTTATGTTTTCAAACCTTATCATGTTATATCATGATATTATAGCAATTCTATATGTTAACACATAAATATTTCTAATACCTGCATTTCACCCTTGTAGTTATTGTTGACATTCCTTTATTTCTACACATCATAATCTCCACAATATGTTGTTACTTTTGCTTTTAACAAGCATTAATCTCTAAAGATTTTAAATGAAGAAAAATGCAGTGATTTTACTCTCGTCTTTAACCAATATAATTTCACTGCTTTCTGTATTGGGATATTTTATATGAGATATATGCTAATCTTTATGTTTTGTTTCTTCAGTAATTAATGTGCGCTTTTTCACTATTGATTTTAAGATGTTTTTATCACTGTTTTGATCTATGAAATTTTAGAAATTTCTTATTAATAGATTTCATGAAAATCAAAACAAGTAACATTATAAGGGTTTTTTGAATTTAATATTTTTATGTTTGTACCACTTTAAGTTGCTTTGCAGATCATTGAGAGTGTTAAGTTGGATTTAGAAATTTTCTTTGTTTTAATTTGTAGGGATAGTCTTTTAGTTTATGGCTCTTCTTCACCATCAAGCTGATCTTAGAACTCAGGAATCTTTCAGTTCATTTTATTATATTTGTTATTTCTCTTTATTAGTCTTTTTCTTTTTGATGCTTTCACTTTGATCTTGTACCCCCAATTACCCTCTCTTATGGCCCCTTCCCATTAAGACCCTTCTTCCTATTAATTCCAATCTTACTTCCATGCCTTGTTTAGTTTCTTGGCTCTGAGCTAACAGGCATAGGTACATGATCATGGGTTAGAGGTTATTTATTGGCGAATGGACAACTTATCATTGGGCAGACCACTGAAGAGTATGACTCCTCTCTCTCAGCAACTATTTACTGCCATTAGCCACTCTGGAAGGTGTGGAGTCTTATAAACCCCTCCCCACCCATGATGAACTATCAACTCAGTTTTGTGTAGGAAACTACAGCTATTATGAGTCTATGGATGCATGTAATGGAGATGTCCTATGCAGAAGACAACATTCCTTAGCACTTTTCTGTCTCCTCCTACTTTATATTCTTTCCACTCCCTCTTCCACAAAGTTGCTGAACTTTGGAGTGAGTGGTTTAGATGTCCTTTTAAGGTTGATCATAGAATAATGGCTTACACTCAGCAATGTTTCTATCTAAGCATCTCTGTTTAAACACCATTCACTGCAGAAAGAAACTTCTTTGATTGAGGCTGCAAGCAGCATAAATCTATGAGAACACACATATTTAGAAGGTGATTTGACATCTTGTCTGTTTAGCACAGCTGTAGTAGTGGGTTCCTCCCCTAGGGCATGTGTCAGACAGGGTGTTGGGCAGGATTTCAGTAACAGATATGAATGCCCTCTTGTGGAATGTGTCTAAAATCCAGGCACAGAGCAATTGGTTACTCTCTTACATTCATGCCACTATTGCAACAGTGGGCATATTTTCCCTGGTAGCTCAGTTGTCACATACACAGGGTGCACAGCTGGCTAGGACTATTAATGACTTTTCTTCCCTAGCAGCTTGCAGAGTACCTCCTGGTAAGAATACTAGCCAGCAGGAAAGAAGCTTTCAGCTCAGTTCCACCTTAATATTTTCTAAGTTCTGCAACCAAAGTAAGTGGTATCTTCAGCAATAGAGATTTACCATCTAGTTTTGGTGGGCAATCAAGAGCAATGACAATAGCATATATTGTTTTAGCTTCTTAGTCTCCCTGTCCAACAGTTAGTTGGTAGGTATCTCATTCCTGGCACTAGAATTTGCTATTAGTAAGCTATAGCTTCTGGGAGCAGCTAAATCTACTCATGTAGGGGACCATCTCTTAATTTTTTAATTCATCTTTAAATTGGCTTATATAAACTTTTTGATCATATTTTATATTATCAGTAACTTTTTTTAATCATACTTTTCCTTAATCCATGAGACATGGAAAAGTGCTATTTTTGAAGCCCTTATCTTTTGAAGCTATCATTTCCTTCCTTTCTATTTCCATTGACTATGTTAATTGATTTTTCTCTTACTAATGGATCACAATTTTCTGCTTCTTCTAATACAAACTCTTTAAATTGGGCTCCAAACTATGAGGGTTATATTGTTGATTGTTAGACTTTTGATGTTCTCCTTTAGAAAAGCTTACTTTGCTATGCAGGCACATCATGGTGGAGCAGCCTGCTCTTCAACTTTTTAGGCTAAAGACTTAAAGGATCATCTACCTCAGAGCTGTGTTAGCTCTCCTACATAAGCTGACCCCTGCCACACTATAGCCAGAGGCCCTGAGTGTTCAGTCTATGCTGCATGATAGAAAAGCAAATGCTTCCTACCTCTGCTTGAGCACTGGGAATTGCACAACTCAAAGCGCATGGCTCATTGACTTCCCATACTCAGATGATTTCCTACTTGTGAGAATCCTTGTGTGTGTTCCTGGTGGTTCTTCGGATACTTCCATTCCCATTGGCAATCTGCCAACACATTTCATACTACAGTTACATTGGCCTTTTCTAACTGATCTCTATTTCCTCAGCTCAGTTAGAGTATGCTAGGCATCTTTTGCCTGCTGCACAGTTTTCAACAGGCAGCTCAGAGGGATCATGTGAGTTCTTTGCTTTTCCCTTGACCCACAACCCTAAACTGTCTATCATGGTATATCTAAAGAATTTGATTCAAAATTCCCCAAAAGTCTTCTAGTTGTTTAAAATGTTTGAAAAGCAAGAGCAGAATACTGTATCCATTAATTCTTGAAAGCATTTGATATTTACTGGTGTTGTGTTATCATTTATTAATTATTTACTCAAAAATTTATAACAATTTTCTATTCCATTTCTCATCATCCTAGCAACAGAAGCCCTCAGAAATTTTAACTATATGCATGCTACTTGTTATTTCTGTTTTTTTTTTTTTTTTTTTTTTTTTCTATCTCTCTCTCGTCTCAATTTCTTTCATATCAAGCTTTAGGTCCTAGGGTCAAAATTTCCTCCAAGGAGTATTTGAGGGAATTGTTTTTTTCTTTCTCCTGGGAGGTGATTGTAGTTAGAAATGAAACCTGGCTTACTGAAAAAAAAAAAAAAAAAAAAAAAAAAAAAAAGCCAAGTCATTAGGATCAGTGGTTTCAGTTTAATCTCCTGATGCTATCAACCTTTGTGTAAGGCTACCTTCCAGTTTTCTATTGTTGGCAGCTCACTGTCTTCTGATTCTTCTCAGGATTAAGGTCATTTTTTGCATGTTTTTAGGTTGTTTGCTTAAGAGGTGAAATGAGACTTCTTTATTTCCGTGTTACAACCATCATGTGTTGGAATACAGGCTGTGGAT
This sequence comes from Orientallactaga sibirica, assembly GCA_036365145.1. Classification (NCBI taxonomy): domain Eukaryota; kingdom Metazoa; phylum Chordata; class Mammalia; order Rodentia; family Dipodidae; genus Orientallactaga; species Orientallactaga sibirica. Next base: position 13,192,554 of record JAEOAD010000010.1, on the reverse strand, counting down.
TTTATAAAGAAGCTACTAGTTTCCCTCACAGGTTATTTATGTTAACTTTGAAGATCTTTCTGTCATGGGAGTTTTGGTTTTATGACAATGTATGGGGAGACATATGTGTTTAATTTTCTGCATTTTACCTTCTTTCAGATCCAGTGTGTTTTTCAAATATCACTATCTATGCTCTTTATTTAAAAAATAATCCAATATCTCATCCCATATTACATCTATAATTTTCTAGTCCATGACATTTTCATATTATTGCCTCTCTCAAATTTCTTTAATCTCTTTAAAATCTTCAGCACTTTTTCTGTGCTGATTTACTCATGAGTTGTCTTTCAACCATTTTGTTAGAGAATACAACTTGCTCTGTCTGTATCAACATTCCTTTATAGAAATGCTATTTTAATTGAATATACCAAATACTTAAATATAACACTTCAAGTTATCATTGCATGGTAAATACTTGAAATTCATAGGGACAATTTTTGGATGTCAATCTTAAAGGTAATGTCATGGATCCTCTTCCTCCCCATTACATTAAGCTGAATTTTTGTGACTTTCCAAAATGCTTACGTTGAAACATTTACCCCATGTGGTAATATTGGAACTGAAACCTTCCAAAGTTGCTTATGTAATGAGAAAAAAGCCTTCAGAAATGGGATTCATTTCCCTATACAAAAAGTCTAATGTTTGGTACAATAGTTCGTGCCTAAAATCTCAGCACTTGGGAGGTAGAGGTAGAAGGATCAGGAGGACTTCAAGGTCTTTGTCCTCTACATAGAAATTTGACAACAGCCTGGGCTACATGAGACCTTGTCTCAAAAAAAGGAAGATTCTACACTGTAGCTAACTCTCTGCCAAGTGATTATAGACAAAAGTTGGCTCTCTACAAACCAAGAAGTGAGCCCTTACCAAACACTAGCACTAAATCTGCCAACACCATGATCTTTAATTTCTCAGCCTCCAGAATTGTGAGAAGTAGGTGTGAATTCATCCAGTCTGTGATAATTTGTTATAAATCCCCCAAATGACTGAGTCATTCAGCATCCTGGAATGCAGGCATGATGGCAAGACGTGAGACTGAATACTGGACACAGATGCAGAAGCTTATGGAGGATGCTGTACAAAAGAAACTGGTTTGCTGACAATGTTGAAACACCTTATCAGTTATACACATCCCAAATTACTTGCAGTTATGAAAAAAGGTATAAAAATCCATTTTATTTGACCTACTATTTATTTGAATTTTTTGTCAGAGCCACCTCTCTCCCAAGTGTATACCTAGTTCATAAAAACACATGTTGGAAGATGTTTCCTTATTTCATATATTTTATGACTTTTCTCTGGTCTCTTTTCAAATATATCTGCATTTAATGCCATTTATCTCTTACAGTAATTGATTTCTTCTTTTCTGCTTCCTTCAATTTAAAGCTACTTATTTTATAGTTTTTGTCAGTCAAAGTTTGATCCAAGAGACAGAACCAGCAGATCTGTATATAATAAGGGATTTGTTTTGAGGATTTGCTTTATATATTTGTGGTTGCTATGTGAAAAGTATTTGTGGAACTATTGTTTCTTATTCTGGTGCTGAGCTTGAACTCATAAGAACAAGCAATGAGGAAGAAAAGACGGATGTTAAATGTGGGAATTGAAGACAAACTAATGCCTGCATGACAGACTAGAGTCCATGCCAGTCCTTCTCTGCTTCCAAATGTCCAACTTGTACATCAGGATGATCTGCTGGAGATGTTGATGTGAGTTAAAATGCACCTCACTTAGAAGCTGGGTGTATCAAGAGAGGATCTGGCCGGGGTGATATTTCTATCCAACAAGGTATATCCAAGAAGGTTAGTCAGCAGACACAAGACACTGCAAGAGTTGTAAAGGTGCCTGTAACAATGAAAAGATCCTTTAAATCTTATGCAAAGTATCTCTCACATCCTTAATTAACTACCAAGGGACTATGCTTGGAGAGGAATTCTAGGAAACATTTGCAGGTTTAAGTTGACATTATACAAATCCATCATAGTTTCTGGCTAACCAATCTCTAATACTTTCCTAGGAAATATTGCTTCCTGGAATTTACACACCTATGTAACACTTTGACACATTCAATAGGACTGACCTGTGTAACAAACAGGACATTTTAGAAGTGAGAGTATGAAATTTGCAAAGTTTGCTCACTGAAGACTTTATAACTTCCCCCTTCTAATATTTATTCTAGGGATAGGCAGCCACAAAGTTGTCAAGACTCCAACGTATCTCTGTAAAGAATTCATGGAGAAGAAGTGAGACCACTGGCCAGTAGTCAGCACTATTTGGTGGGCGTGTGAGGTGGCAAACTTGGAAACAGATTCTGTTTTAATAATCTCCAGACAATTATCCCTTACATCTATTATCTTCTGTAAAATGTTCTAGGCCATGAAGAAGCCATCTTTGAGATAATATAGTCAGTGCTGTTTAAACTGCTAAGCAACTTTTATATGACACATTCTTTAGTACTTGACACGTATGTGTGGTATGAGTATGTACAATATATGTATGGAAGTGTGTATACAGTTGCACACACATGAGGAGTTCTCCTTCTCTGACACTCTTCTCAGTTGTTTCCTTGAGATGGATTCTGGAACTGCCATTCTGACCAGGAAGTCCCAGCTATTTTCCTGTCTCCATCTTCCACAGGACTGGGATTACAGACATGCACAGTCATTCCCAACTTCTGAGGTGGGTCCTGGGAATCAAAACTTGCTTGTCATGCAGATTTTATAACCAGATGAGCCATCTCTCCTTAATAATTTTTAATTTGTTTTTTTAATTTGTTTTAATATGGTGTAGGAGACAGCTTCAGGTTCGCTGAGATGAGCTTCCAGACCAGGCACAGTTATGGAGGAAGGGATATTATTTATTGAAGCTTATAGATCCAGGGGAAGTTCCATAATGGCAGAAGAAGCTGGCCTGTATTCACAGGGCCAAGCAGAGAGAGAAAAGCCCACCAGTCACACAGCACACAGAGCAAAACTACAGCCAAAAGCCACAGCACACTTCAGCAACTCCCTAGGCACACTTTGCATATCTTTACAATGGAATCTCAAACCATCACCACACCTTAAGACCAGCCCTCAGTGACATTGCCTCCAGCAAGGTGACTGCAGATGCAAACTATAAACTAATAAAACACTGAGTATATTGGGGGCACTATATTCAAACTACCACTTATGGCTTTATCTGAAATGATACTAGATGATTTGGCTTGAGTGTGCTTACCACCAGTGTTTTGCAATTTTTTTATCTTGGGTTTTTGAAGGAACTTACTGATATGCATATAATTTAGCATCAATACTTTTAACTTGAGAATTTCAAGAAAGTAAGGGATGGAATGATAGTATTATGGGAGGAAGAAAATTGGACCTTACTCTTTGGGGGGTGCATTTGAGAGTAAATTTCCTCTGCATCTTCCCTTTGGAAGACAAATTGATATTTTTCTAGCCCCCATCACCCAAGAGTACTGTCCAACAAGTGTTATGGGCTTCTAAGAAAAAGCTAAGTGTATGAAAGCTGCAGATGAAACTCAAGATGGGGCCAGAGCTGTAACTCAAAACCTCAGGTGCGTCTGCTAGGCATTCTCTAAAAAAAGATACATTTTACCCTTCACCAAGATCCTAAGTCAGTGACAAAAAATTGGGTTATCTTGCTAAATTTGCAGGGAAATGATGATTTTCTATTTCATCATCCCTGTGAACACATGAGTATCATTTTAGTATATCCCAGATTTCCATAGATAACTCTATTCCACCTCATTTCCACTACTGCCATTTTTGTCTTCTTATTTTCTTAGACTTATTGGAATTAAGCTCCTAAAGTCCCTTTGTCCCCTAGGTGTAAGGCCATAGCATTAACTCATGATTCCCATCAACCATCTGAACTGTAGATATTTTCTTATATTTCCTCTAGGCATTTACAATATTTCTTTTTTATCTTTCTTTCTTTCTTTTCTTTTCTTTCTTTTTTATTTATTTATTTATTTATTTATTTATTTATTATTATTTTTTTTTGGATATCTAGGGATTCAAACCCGGGGCCTCATACTTGCTAGACAATGCTGTATGACTGAGCTATATTACCAGTCCTTCTGGCATTTATAATCCATAATTTTAGGTGTTTTATAATAGGAAGATAGACTATACATCTAGTCTAGTATATTGGCAGAATGGATGTCTCCATTCTTGCTGGACTGCAGCCGTAGAGTTATCTGAGGAAAAAGATGATATCCTTTCTGTCATTATATTAAAATGATTCTCCATCAAAAGAGAAGGGATTTGTATTTAATGATCCTTGATTATATTCTTAAAATGTATTTTTGGAAGCAACGTGTCTTCAGGGTGAGGGTAAGAAGGAACAAAGGACAAAGTCTCTTTGTCTATAAAAGTAATTCTCCAATATTTAGTTTAAGATTGAAGTCATCCTTAAACTTAGGTTATTGCAAAAATCATCTAAATAATTTCTACCAAAATAACAATTAACTATGTTTTGCCTGTATTATGGAGCTATTTTAGGTGGTTATTTATTTTTAGAGAGTCATGGCAGAGGCAAAATTTTGTCCCATGACTCTAAAGTTCTATAATTGTAGTCACTATATCATTCCACTTTATTTCACCCTTCTGTCAAGATATCATCTAAATAAAAATTTCCTCATCTCCAGTTCCAGTTCATTTTATCCCTTTCTGACCATCTTAGCAAGTTTCCATCTTCCCCTTTTCCTTCTGTAAGTAACGAACCTTAGGTCTTCTTTCTCTGAGAAGTTATCTAAATTGGGAATAAATAATTAAGACTTTCAAGAAAGTCATATGCAATTTCTTGATCATCTAAACTGATGAAAATCCACTTAGCAGGATTCTTCTAGTTCTTATAGCATGCAAAGAAGTTCTAATGCTCAAAATGGCCAGTGGTTTCCAAGGCTGGCTGGCTGTGCATTAAATAGTCTGTGAGTTTTTTTAAGAAAATATTCTTCACAACAGAAAGGAATTAGAATTTATAAGGATGTGGATAAAATACTGACAATTTCAAAAAAAAACTTTTCCAGGTATTACATATGCATGCAGCTGAGTCTTGTTTATACACTGCCAGTGAAAGTCACTAAAATAGAATAGGCCGGTTACTGTCCTTTTGGACTCAAAAACAGGAAGGTGTTCAAAATTAGAGATTTTCTTCCTAATTAATGTGTCCTAACTTAATGTACTCTGGAATAAACAAACATTATAATTTAGAACAATTGAATAGGTATAAATATTGTCAAAAATCAGGGTCCAATCACTAAAGAAAAGTAAATTGTTCTGCAAAAAAATGTGGACAACTTTAGACAAAGGAGTTGATATTCTATTTTATCTCAGGATGGGTAAGAGTTAATATTTATTTGAGAGCTGGAGAGATGGCTCAGCAGTTAAGGTGCAGAATTGAAGCATTCTATTCATTTGCAGCCACTAATTTTGTCCTGTTTGGTCCATTACCCCTGTAGTATCCAGGTAAAACCCAACATCATTTTTCATAGTCAAATCAGAATCATGCAAATGTTTAATTTTCAAATCAGAATTTTATTGAGGCATTAACATCTAGACAAACTTCATTTCTGACAGCAGCTGGAGGCACTAACATGCCCATTTTGTCTTTCTGTTTGGTTTTCTTTACTCTCTCTCTCCCAGCTCTCTCTGCTTGAAATAAATAAATAAAATATTTAAAAACTGTATGTGAAATTAGAAGATAACACAACATAAAATTTTCCTAGTTTAAAAGCTTTAAGTTAACCCAACATCATTTTTCATAGTCAAATCAGTTTTATATGTGAACATACAACATGCATTTAATTTTCAAATCAGTGTTTTATATTCTTATATTTTATTGAAGCTTTATTAACATACATACATCTCTTGTGATTTTAAAAGTCCAAAAAATGATGTTCCCCAAAAACCAAGGTAATGGCACAGAATAAAACATTCACAAAAAACTAAAACTTCATAATATCTGACATATCCCCAATACTATAAAACACCACAGTAAACATCTGCATCAACCTGAAAAGATATCTCTTCTTTGCAATCCCTCCCACTAAATTCATCATATCCCTCCTCAAGCAAGAACATCCACTTCCTGTCACTATAAATTGATTTTCAATTTTTAAAATTTTAAAATGCATCATCAATCTGCAAACTTTTTGACCAGCTTCTTTGACACAGAACAATTATTTTTCTAATACATGCAAGAAAATATTTACTTTTATTTTATTACTGAGTAGGATCCCTTTTCAAATACTTCCAAACATTTATGCATTTATCTATGGATGGAAAATTATATCTTTTCTAGTTTGGTATATTATAATAAAGCTGATATGAACTTTCATGTATGACTCTATGAATGAATATACCTTGTATTTTACTTGCCAAAATACCCAAGTTAGATCACATGGTTGAGCACATCTTTTTTTTTTTTTTCTTGTGGTGCTACAGGTCAAAACCTTTGTACGTGGAAGGCAAACGTGTTACATATTTCATTTTTCTGTGCATGTGTATTTGTAAGTGTACAGTATTCATGCACTTGTATGAATATGCATATGGAAGCAAGAAGACAGCCTGAAATATCCATCCTCAGCCATCCATACTTTTTAGACAGTGTGTACCACTGGCCTACAGATCTCCAAGAAAGCTAGATTGGCTGGCTACTAAGCCCCAGGAATCCACCTTCCTCCACCTCCCAGGTACCGGCATTTCCACCTAGCATGTCTATATGGTTTCCGTAGGCCAAACGCAAGTCTTCATGCTTCTAAGTCAAACACTTGCCAGCAGAGCTATCTACCTACCTTCTATTTTTCAGATTTTTGAAGAAGTTGCAAATCTATTTTCTGAAGAGATTATGCTATTCTAATATCATCAGCAAAGTTTGAGAGTTCCTCATGTTTCCCATTCTCAGTAGCATTTTGGATAGTCAGTTTCATGTTAATCACCTGTATGTCATTTTATCTGTGAGCCTTTAATATTTCCTTAAAGGCAATCATTTGCATGTCACATATATACCCTGGCCCATAAAAAAAAAACAGGTTTCTGAAGTTGGGCAAAGATCATCAATATGAAGCCTGTCTCTTTTTTCTAAAATTAAAATCAAATGTGTAATTTTTCCATATTTTAAAAATCCCTTTTCCTTTTCTTTGGATTCTGGCCAAAATCATAAGCATGCCTGCCCTTATACCTTGGGCTTTTTCCACCTTCTTTCTTTCAATAGTTTTCTGTTGCCTTAAAAAATAGGTCTCTCTGCAAGTGCAAGGCCCTGGGTTCGGTCCTCAGCACCGAAGGAAAAAAAAAAAAAAAAAAATCACACACAAAAAAATAGGTCTCTCCATTCATTTAAATTTTATTTCTTTAGCCTGGCATTTTTTTTTTTTTTTTCAGTTATAGGTAACATTTTGTGAAGCTTTTTTTTTGGGGCAAGGATTTTTGTATCACCTTTTTACAAAAGTTGAATTAACAGCTGAATAGGAGCTCAAAACTACCCGCATTGGATTAAGGTATGATCAAACATTAGGGAAATCAGAAGTAGAGTAATGTGGTAAGACACAACAAAATTAGCTTTAGGAAAAATTTAAAGAACATTGTATTTTAAAAGATTCAGGGTCATTAGGACTGCCTAAGTTTTCTGGTACTGTCCTTTCTTAGCAAAGGGGACATGATAGATTAAGTAGTTTGCAGAAGTTTCTAATTGTTTGGTTACCTAAATAATTCTCTTCCTAAAATTGTGAAGAGGGGTTCAACTATATGAATAATTACCAAGGTATTGAAACATTTTTCTTGCTTTATTTTGAAATCACAAGGTTCAAGATTATGAATATGCCATCAATTATAGATCCATATTATCCATGTAGCATAATGTTTAACCTTGAATAGAAACATTTTGAACTAGAGTATTATTTTTAAACAAACCAATCTAATTGAATCATAGGAAAATAATTGCTTTCTCTGCTTAATTGTTTGGTGATCACTACAATTATATTCCATTAAATGTGAAAGAGGTACTACAAGGTGATTGGCAAATTCTAACAACTTTTATATTTTAAAAAATGAGTATATTTTAAGCTCTTTTTTATGTTTGTACATGAGTGTGAGCCTACACATGCCATGGCATGCATGTATGTGGGTCATTGGATGTCTTTCAGGTGACAGTCTTTGCCTTCCACTTCATTTAAGGCAGAGTCTCTCTTCCCTCTTCCCTCTTTTCACCCAGCTACATGGCCCATAAGATTCTGGCAGCTTCACCTATCACCTTCCATCTTGTGTTGAGAAGCATGTTGATGTTACAAATATCTGCCATTGAGTCTGGCTTCATGTGAGTTCTGGGGGTCTGGGGGTTGAGCCCAGGTACTCATGCTTATGCAGCAAGTGCTTTACCAATGAACAAGTTCCCCATCCTTCAAGCTTTATTTTTCAATTTTTTCATTATATTATACACAATATTGTAAATTCAAATACAATAATTTTTTCCCTCCACATAAATTTTCTAATTGGAAAAGTAGGCACAGAAATTTAAACAAGATTCAGAAATGTAATTCAGTATTTGAATATTTTCCTAATATGCACAAAACCCTGGCTTGAGCCCATAGTCAACCTTACCCCACAAAAAGGGTAAGAGGTCTAAAGAACATTGAGCAATATCAAAAACAATCAAAATATGTAAACAAAAAGAATGATGTTAAAATATTCCAAGTTTCATTTGACAGAAGAAAAAATTTTGCAAACTTTATATACAATTTTGTCCTAAACCAAGTTTTCAAATAACTTTTCTCAGTGCTAAATATAACTAAAATTTTCCATGTCTTCCTTTATTATTATTTTTCTAGGTAGGGGTCAATGTTGGATTTCCTTATAATCAAGATAAGCTAATGTTTTTACAACTGTAAATATCAAAATAATATTCAATATATTTGAACTTCTACTGTGGTGTAAAGGAATGCTAGGTTTTTAGTTCAAATGTCTTTTGAACTTCATGGATCCATATAGAAACAAGAAGTGTACATGAATACTTTGCCCACAGGCCTGAAATCTCCTAATACTATCTCTGTAGTGTATCTCCCCACCATATGTTACTGTAGCAGACAGCTTCAGGTTCGCTGAGATGAACTTCCAGACCAGGCACAGTTACGGAGGAAGGGGTATTATTTATTGAAGCTTACAGATCCAGGGGAAGTTCCATAATGGCAGAAGAAGCTGGCCTGTCTTCCCAGGACCAAGCAGAGAAAAGCCCACTAGGCAGGCACATAGCACACAGAGCAAAACTACAGCCAAAAAGCACAGCACACTTCAGGAACTCCAGCTAGGCACACTTTGCATATCTTTACAATGGAATCTGAAACCATCACCACACCTTAAGACCGGCCTCCAGTGACATTGCCTCCAGCAAGGTAATTGCAGATGCAAATTATAAACTAATAAAACATTGAATATATTGGGGGCCATATATTCAAACTACCACAGTTTCCAATGAGAGTGAGAGAGGATGGACTCATTGTCTTGTCCTCCCCACCTTCCTGATATACTTACTTACAATCTCTGAATTTAACCTTTTGTAACAATTTTAAGCTCTTTAAGAGTCAAATATATTTGTAAGTTGTATATTTGAACCTTGAATTCCACACTGAAGCAACTCTTCACTTTCATTCATTAGTATTAAACATTTAAAGAAAAGCTTTCTGTTTGGTGTTGTAATTATAGCATCAAGGTGTGGCCAATTTTCTCCAGTGATGTTTATTATTTTCTTTGGGAAATTAAACAAAAAGGCCTTTCTCCTTAGCTATACACACAAAATCTGTCGTTTAATTTGTATTAAATTTAATGAGAAATTAGACAATGTGTTATAAGACAATTTGTGTTCATGAAGAATGGCAGTGTCTGTTTAATGATTATTAAATAGCTTTATTTCAAAATGCATCATTAACACACATTATTAAATTGGCATGGAATCTGAAACACGAATGGCATTAATCGTTTCCTTTTCATGTTCTCTATATTTTCCCTCTGCATCATTGCACACATGTGACACCCACAGAGAACTGATTACACAGTCACTAAGCAGATGTCCACCACAGCTTGGTGGGCATAGCATCATTCAGGTTCCCTCCCTCCTCACATAAAATATTCCAGAAATTAATCACAGAGGATAGAAAAGTAGATTATGATATTTTTTTTCCCTAGAAAATGTAAGTTCACATAAAATGAGCCAATGCTAGCATTCTGCATCATTCCCCCCAGCTAAGAGAGTTTGCTAATTACTCAATATACATTAGAGTGAGGTGATTCTTACCTGGATCATACCTGGTTCAAAGTAGCAAAAACCTATTTCCAAAATATGAAAAGTCAAAGTAAAATGAGGTTGAAACTCTAATTTCTTTCCTTGTTGTATTTTCTAGTGGTATTTGTTGCCATCATAGTGCACTCATACTTACTTGAAATCCCAGTGTCCATGAATGAGTGTCCTTGCACCTGCCCAGAATTTTTTCCATCTAGCCCTACTGTCATTTCTACTAGCTACCTAAGGGACATCCTTGTTGCCTATTAATTGGTTTGGTCAATGCTTGCTGGCAAGAGTCCCCTCAGAGTTTAATTTTTTTTTTTCTCCAGGAGAAATATACTAGATTTCCTCGTTGATTTTTATTGCTGTTGTATTCTTCCCAAATTAGACACCCTGGTAAGAGGGAGAGCTTAGATATGTTCTATTTTTAGTGATAGTTAATGTACTCTTTTATGTAAGTTGTCAGTTGAACCTAAATTCAGAAATAATGTTTGTTGAGTTTTGGTTGTTGTTTTTGTCAATCTATAGCTGCACTTGTCATTGCAATCCATTATACTGCATGATTTTGCTCAGAAAAAGCTAACTGATAATGGCTGTTTATATCTATTTTATTTAAATTATAATTGATTTTTGAAAAATCTTTTTTAAGACTGTAATCATATGAAATAGCCCCTTGCTATATTTTAATGCATTCTTTCCCACATTTTGGTTATTTTTTGTTTAGAAGAGAGAGAGAAAAAGTATGGATCTGCTAAGGCCTCCTATCATGCTAATAAACTTCAGATACAACTTTGTGTGTCTGGCTATTCATGGGTACTAGGGAATTGAATTTGATCTGAGCCATCAGACTTTGCAAGCAAACACCTTTAACCACTGAGGTATCTCTACCCTCTAATGCTTTTGAAATATAGATTACTTCAATGAATAGAGCATAGTAGCAGAACATGAAAAATCACAGAGATTTTGAAATGAGCATCAGTTTCCAAAAGGACCACTTCACAGGAAGGAATTCATGCCTAGTACTGAATACCAGGTCAAAAGTGCATAACTAGAGAGAATATGTGTCCTAAGGAAGAACTTATTACTGCTGCAGGTTACAAACATATGCTGACAAATCACCTCCCAAGTATTTGTCTTTATATCCACAGATCAGTTCTGCTTTCAACCCCAATAAAAAAAAAAAAAAAAAAAAACTTTTGTCTTTTCTTGTAAAGCAATGGGAGGCAGTCATTGCACAGAATCATAACTGATCAAGCACTGAAAATAAGTGACTGATAAGTGCTTGGCCATATATGGACATACATGCAATCCCCTCCAGGACTCAGGGAGCATTGTGGAAAATGGGGCAGGATGAATGCTTAGAGTTAAAGGAAGGGGAGGCCTGCTGTAGAACTATGGTATCTGTACACAACAAAGTGGCAGCACTTATGAACTCACAAAAGATGTGGTTACCTGCACTTGATGGTGCCAGTCAATATTTTTTAAAAAAACATATTTTAGGGCTATAGAAATGGCTTAGTGGTTAAGGTGCTTTCCTACTGTGGTAGTTTGAATTGATGGCCCCCAATATATTCAGTGTTTTATTAGTTTATAGTTTGCATCTGCAGCCATTTGGCTGGAGGCAGTGTCTCTGAGCTGATCTTAAGGTGTGGTGGTGGGCTTGAGATTCCATTGTAAAGATATGCAAAGTGTGCTCAGTAGCAGTTCCTGAAGTGTGCTGTGCAGTGTGGCTGGTGGCTTTTCTCTCTCTTTCTTGCCTGGTCATGTAAAAGACAGGCCAGTTTCTTCTGCCATTATGGAACTTCCCCTGGATCTGTAAGCTTCAAGAAATAAATCCCTTCCTCAGTAACTGTGCCTGGTCTGGAAATTCATCTCAGCGAACCTGAAAGCTGTCTGCTACACCTACAAAGCCTAAGGACCCATGTTCACTATCCAGGTGCCATGTAAGTCAGATGCACAAGGTGACAAGGTGACACAAGTGAGCAAGGTCACATGTGTACACACAGTGGCACGCAAGTCTGTTGTTCAATTGCAGTGGCTGTAGGCCCTGGTGTACTTATTCTCTCTCCCTCTCTCTCGCTTGCTCCCTCTCTCATAAAAATAATAAAAGACAAAAACATATTTTAATAGCTATGCATAGTCTAAATGAACAGGAACAAGTTAGTATGAAGATGTTTAAGATTAGACAGTTTCTGATGATATGTTTTGTGTCTTATAATAGCTGAACTATAATGGTTTATATATAATCCCTAACATCACTCTAATGCTATAGTTTTATAATAATGGTGGAAAGATAGAAATTGAATGAAACCAAAGTTGTAATCAAGATCTTGCCAGAAATCATAGCCCTTCACACTATTTGCTAACACTTCCTTATTCTCAATTTTCTCATTTCAAAATGGGGTAAAATGATTTATTATAGCTCTGTGGTGAATACTGAGTAGAATGTTCAAAGTTCTTGGGTAATTTATTTGGAGGCTGTTTATTTTTTTTATTTTTATTATTATTATTATTATTTTTTTTTGGGTTTTGCAAGGTAGGGTCTCACTCTGGTCCAGGCTGACCTGGAATTCACTATGTAGTCTCAGGGTGGCCTTGAACTCTCGGCGATCCTCCTTCCTCTGCCTCCCGAGTGCTGGGATTAAAGGCGTGCCCCACCACGCCCGGCATGAGGAGGAGGCTGTTTATTTTTAATTTCATTATTATCGGGATTTTTTTTCAAGGCAGTGTTTACCCTTGCCTAGGCTGACCTGGAATTCGCTATGTAGTCTCAGAGTGACCTTGAACTCATGGTGATCCTCCTACCTCTGCCTTCAGACTGCTGGGATTACAGGCACATACCAACACACCTGGCTATCACTGGGATTTTTTGAGGGAGGATCTCACTCAAGGCCAGCCTGACCTGGAATTCACCCTGTATTCCCAGGATGGTCTCAAGCTAAGAGAAATTCTCCTACCTCTGCCTCCAGAGTGCTGGGATTAAAGCATGCACCACCACACCCAGTTTTTATTATTATTATTATTTATTACTATTATTACAGTAACATTTGATGAGAATCTATAGGTCATCTACTCTAAATACTTCCAAGTGCTTACATTTTTCTTACTGAACTAGTGTGAGATAGTTACACTGTTCATGGTTATAAAATTTTGAAATATGGTTTTCCCTTCAATGTTATGAAGCCTGCATATATAATCATAGATAAATAAGTGAGGAGTTTGGAATAGAGATCTCTTATCTCACCTATTTGCATATTTAACCCCACAATATCCTTCTGTCTTGAAAACCACTGAATGTTAGAACACGTTCTCAAGCTGCCAAACTCTCAAAAGATTGGTTGGTTGGTTGGCGGATTGGTTGGGTTTGAAGTGTTGGGAATTAAACCCATGTGCTTTCATATGCTAGGTAAATACTTTAAAACTGAGCTAAATCCCTGGGCCCTCATTGCTTTTATTTTAGTATTATCTTTTGTTTGAATAAGAACCATTTTTAATAAAAGCTCTTTCTTAATAGAGAAAATAATCAGTCCCATTAGCACTTCTTATGATACTGCTTCACCAATTTTGGGACAGGCAGAACAAATCTTACATATCTTACCAACAGGCTTTCTTTTTTTTTTTTTTTTTTTTTTTTTTTGGTTTTGCGAGGTAAGGTCTCACTCTGGTCCAGGCTGACCTGGAATTCACTATGTAGTCTCAAGGTGGCCTCGAACTCTCGGCAATCCTCCTACCTCTGCCTCCCGAGTGCTGGGATTAAAGGCGTGCGCCACCACGGCTCCAACAGGCTTTCTTAAACATTGGGAGTAAAAGGTAATTTTCTACAAGTACTTACTCTTCAGGATTAAAAATCATCTTTTTTTTTTGCTGTATAATGTATGTCTTTATGTATGTCTTTATGCAAGTATGTACATGCCCTGGCACACATGTGAAGGTCAGAAGACAATTTGTTTGTTTTTCCTCACCTTCTACCTCATTTGTGGCAGGATTCCTTCTTTGACTCTTGTTGCTAGTCTAGCTCATGAGCTTCTGGGTAACTCTTCAGACTCTGCATCCCTTCTGGCCTTAGCTTTGTTTGAATTACAAATGCTCAAGCTATGATGTCTAGGTATTTGTAGGTTCTGGGGATTTAAGTTCAGATGCTCTTTCTTGAACAATAAGCACTTTTTCCACTGAGACATTTCCCCTAGCCTTAAAATTGCTCACTCTTAAGGGCAATATTAATATATTTTTTCGCTGGGCATGGTGGCACACACCTTTAAGAGGTAGGGGGATCTCAGAGTGTTCAAGGCCGTCCTGAGACTACATAGTGAATTCCAAGTCAGCCTGGACTACAGTGAAACCCTACCTCAAAAAAACAAACAAACAAACAAACAACAACAACAACAACAAAACAAACAAACAAAAGAATATATATTTTAAGGACTTATAAACTGTTATTTTTTTTAGTTTGACCAGTATAAGAACTATAACTTGAATTATTCATGGAAGTTAATGACTTCATGTTGAACATGGTGGACGTAAGTAAATGCAAACTCTGTAATGGAACTTTCACAGTTGACAATGACTGTTTTATTACATCTTTTTAAACATTGTTATCTCAGCCCTTTTAAAAGAGATTGCATTTATTTAGTTTTTATTTCCTCAAACACAAAGATAATATAGAATAACATGTTTAAAACTTGATTTAATAAATATTATGTATTGTTCTTGTGGTGCCCACTTCTACTGGCTGTATGATTGTTGATGATCACAACAAAAAGTAAGCCCAAATAAATCTACTTCTTATGAGCCATTTTCTTTATAGCTAAATTATGTACATTAGCTTACAGCCAACAGACTCATGAGTGAGGGGGATGGGTGCTGAATTTTTGGGTAATATAAAATTTGAGGAAAGGCCACTGGATAATGCCATAGACATATTCATAATACAGTAAGTTTTTAAATATTTTGTTTAATTTTTTTATTTATTTGAGATAGAGAAAAAGAGGTAGAGAGAGAGAGAGTGAATGGGAGTTCCAGGGCCTCCAACTACTGCAACTAAACTCCAGACCCATGGGCCAATATGTGCATCTGGCTTATGTGGGCACTGGGGAATTGAACCTTGGTCCTTAGGGTTTGCTTTAACTTCTAAGTCATTTCTCCAGCTCAGTTTTAACCATTTTTTTTATATTGACAGTTATGATAAGAAATGCATGCTGTTTCTCATGTAGGAGAATAATGCAGTTTATTTAATTGTAACAAAAATTCAAGAAAAGTGACATATAAAATGTATCTAAAATAATGTCAAAATTTGAATCCAATAGCAATAATAACAATAGAAAGCAGCCAGGAGTGGTTGTGCATGCCTTTAATCTCAGCACTCGGGAGGCAGAGGCAGGAGGGTCACCATGAGTTTGACGACACCCTGAGACTCCGTACAGTATTCCAGGTCAGACTCTACCTATAAACAAACAAACAAAAAGCAAAAACTATAGAAAGACAGGTGAGAATGTAGTACAAGGCATTCTTCCACTTAATTCTAATATTAATGAAAAGGTTGGAAATGTTAGGTATGAATTCTTAACCAGACAGGCCATGGGAGTCACTGGAAATAAAATAGATTCGTTCTGAAATTGCCCTGCATTTTGAATGATAAAATATCATCTTCTAAGAGAAGTAAATCAAAGTATTTCTAAAGATTATAGTTGTTATGGCCTGGAGAGATGGCTTAGCATTTAGGGTGCTTATCTGTGAGGTCTAAGGACCTATGTTCAATTCCCTAATACCCATGTAAGCCAGATGCACAAAGTGGTGCATGAATCTGGAGTTCATCTGCACTGGCTAGAGGCCATGGCACACCCACTGTCTCCCTGTGTCTCTCTCTGCCTCCTTCTCTCTCTCATAAATAAATAAATACTTAAAAAGAAAGCCGGGCGTGGTGGCGCACGCCTTTAATCCCAGCACTCCGGAGGCAGAGGTAGAAGGATCGCTGAGAGTTCGAGGCCACCCTGAGACTATATAGTTAATTCCAGGTCAGCCTGGGCCAGAGTGAGACCCTACCTTGAAAAGCCAAAAAAAAAAAAAAAAAAAAGAAGTTTATAGTTGTTAGGATGAAAACTGGTATCTAGGCATATGCAAAAACTATATGTCACTGGGTGTGGTAGTTCAGGCTTTTAATCTCAGCACTTGGAAGGCTGAGGTAGAAGGATCTCTGAGGCCAGCCTGAGACTAGAAACTACATAGTGAATTCTAGGTCAGCCTAGGCTAGAGTGAGATCCTACCTTAGGAAAAAAAAAAAAAAAAAAAAAAAAACTTATGCAAAGAAAAGAACTGAAGATGCCAGATTCTCAATTGGGTCTATGTTTTAAATTCACAAGGGAAACAAATACAATTCATTTCTCTATATTGCTGGTATTTTTAATATATCATTCATTACATAACATCAAAGTGTCAAACTTCATAGATAGAAATTCAACATTAAGATTTTTCTAGGAACTTCCGGTCAAGATGGTGTCCGCCTAACATCGCCTCACCTCAAGGGGAAGGAAAGGCAAGACCCTTAAGATTCAGGGGGCTTTTTAGGGGGTTGTTGATTCTAGCCGGCTCCCAGTGGGAGGGTGTGGAGGAGCAAAATAGGGAATCTACTTATTCCCAAGCTCTAGGGGAGCCCACCAGTTCTCCAATCCCCTCAAGCAGCCATCCTAGTTGCAGGTCCCATCCGAAAGTCCTTGCTGAACTAATCGCAGACCAAGTGGACACAACTAGCACGCAAAGACCTCCACCCCAGGCTTTCCTGCCATCATGCAGAGCTCCACTGGCATGATGGCTGCTCCCAGACTTTCTGAGCCCTGAGCAGACCCCTGGTTCCACTTTGCGAGTCATTGCCACTCCCTCTTAACTGGTGGATACCCCATAAGGCAAGACCCACATTACCCATGGGGGTAGGACAGGGAGAAGGTTAATGATGGTACCATCATGGCTGTATATATACTATATACATAACTAATAAAAGAAAGAAATTCAACATTATTTTAAAAGTTCAAAGTAACAAATCTATAAGTTTTGAAATTCATTTTTCTAAAAGTATATTACATATTTTGATTATGATTTGAATGCGAACACTCAAAACAGATTAGCATAATCATATAAATGTAAAATGCACACATTTAACTTACCATTATTTCCTTTTTCAGAAACACAAAAGATTTTTTTTTTAAGTCTGTGGAGTTATCCCCAATTTAACTGTTTTTCATTTTTTTAATTTTCTAATTTATTTTTATTCTATTTTTATATTTTTGAGAGAGAGAGAGAATTAGAATGCCAGGGCACTCAGCCTGCTTGAACAAGCTCTAGATGCTTGCAACCCCTGATGCACATGTGCAACATTGAGCACTTGTATCACTGTGTGTCTGGCTACGCAGGACCTGGAGATTTGAACATAAGTCCTTGGGCTTTGCAGGCAAGTGCCTTAATTGCTAAGGCATCTCTCAAACCCACAAAATTTTTAAAAATGAAGCAGCTTGTCTTCAAAAAGATGACAGCCCACCCAATTGAATGACACCTTAAAGAACAGCTATACTATAGTTGTGAAAGCTTCTGGAAATTTTATTCAAACAATAAATGATATTATTTCACATATGTCTATAAATAAATACAAACTTAATAGCATAAATAGCAAAATAGTATTTTATTATTATATTAATATTCACCAAGTACTATATCTTTTTTCCAGTAATTTGTATTGTGCTATAAATTTGCTTATTCACATATTATTATAAAGCTACATTAAAAAAATTACATTACATTAAAAAAATTACAGGACTTGGAGGACAGTTTATTTTCTTAATTAATTGCAGAAGAAGAGTTATATATTTTATTAAGCTTCTGAAAGTAAGATTTTGATAATCTATTGTATATATAATTAGAATATTTTTTAATTTTTAATAATAAGACAATAATTTAAGGAAAGTTATATTGATCTAACATTCTAAATTATATTGTAAAATACCTGCCTATTCTATTCTGTTGTACCTATTAACATTAGGTCAAATAAATGTATTACAAATACACATATACCTGCATGAAAGTTGTTAAATGTCATAGTTGATATTTTATGCAAGAGTTCCAAATAAAATACTTGAAAATAAGGGTGTTAATAACATATGTCTTTTTATGAAACTGCACTTTATGTCATTATTTAGTTTTAATAATCAAGTTAATCTATTTGATTGATTAAATAGACCTTATTACTCTCTAGTATGTACTAGGTGTCACAAAATCCAGAGATAGCCTTATATTAGCTTTCTCTTTGTTGTGACAAAACATGTGACATAAAAAAATTTTAAGGTAGAAAGATATAGTTAGCTCATGGTTACAGAGTTGTTACAGTTTCATTTCATCATGACACAGAGGATAGCAGGCAGAAAACAGAGAACATGAGAGGAAGTACAGGCGACCAGGAATAACCCTTAAAGACATGCCAGAAATGACTTACTTCCTCCACTTCGTTTCCACCTCCTAATTGTTCCAGATTCTCTAAGGATAATGCCTTACACTGTGGACTAAAGCTTTGACATTGAAACTGTGGGCTCATACTCAACCATAACAAGTCCAATGGGGGAAAATAATTTACAAAGTATCCTTGAGACTCCATCTTACATTCTAGTCTGGGAATGGATAGTCAGGAAGCCAATGTCAACTTTTACATGCATGACAGGCATTTTAGAGTGCTAGCCATGTCTAATGGGCTTAATATAATATTGATTAGAAAAAAACAAATAAAGACTGTGAAAGGAACAATTTTGTGATCTGACCCACTCTTGGATAGGAAAAAAAGCCAAAAGCAGATTCAGCAAGCCTGAAGAAAAAAATAAGATTAACTTAAAATTTCAAAGTTTGTTTAATATCAAAAAGTATTTAGGGCTGGAGAGATGGCTTAGCGTTTAAGGTGCCTGCCTGCTAAGCCTAAGAACCCAGTTCCAATCTCCAGGTCCCACATTTAGCCAGATGTAAAGTGACGCAAGGGCACAATGCCGCACTTGCCCACAAAGAGGCGCACACATCTGTATTTCGTTCACAGCAGCTGAGACACTGCTGGCGCCCCCATTCTCTATCTGTCTCCCTCTCTCTCTCTGTTTCTCTCTCTCTATGTCTCTCTCCAAAAATAAATTAAAAAATTTTTAAAAAGTATTTAATTGTATTTACCAAATTGAGAGATCAAAGGAGAAAATATAAGTGATCATTTTGGTAAATTAATGGAAAAATACAAAAACTCTGTAATCTTTCATGCTAAATACCTAAACATAAGGACAAAAAGGAAATGTATAAATATTTATACAAAATTTATAGTGAAAATATTGAAATCTTGTCTTAATTTTTAAAAAATACATTTTATTTATTTATTTGAGAGATAGAGAGAAGGAGAGAGAGAGAGAGAGACAATGGGTGTGCCAGGGCCTCCAGCCACTGTAAATAAACTCCAGATGCATATGCCCCCTTGGGCATCTGGCTTATGAGAGTACTGGAGAGTTGATCCAGGATCCTTTGGTTTTGCAGGCAAATGCCTTAACTAGTAAGCCACCTCTCCAGCCCTTGCATTACTTTTAAAATTAAAATTTCATTATAAATCTAATGTAGGCCTATTATGAACAATTTCATTCTATTTGTTAACTCAGTGCAGTAAGAGAGACTGAAGGAATACCATGTATGTGTTTAGAAAGAATAATCAACTATTCCACAGTAAATATCTTATAATATTCTAAATACAAAACAAAAAATCTACAAATTAATAAGTATGGGCTACTAGGTAATTCAAGGCACAGTTAGGAAAATAGAAGCAAATGAATTTCATGCCAGTACTTGGATTGTAAAATTTTTAGGTAGACTAGACTGGTTTTAGGTTACTGAAGCTACTATTGTCAAACACATTAACAATCTTAATTAATTAAATAATTAAAATTAAAAAATCTTAATTAAAAAAGATGGTCTGCATGCTTTACATTAAAACAATGGAGAAGATGCCTGAGGAAAGAATATGATGGACATGCAAACTCTGGAAACAGTTGACTGGAGATAAAACCTGCTTTTCATGATTATGATTCATTTTGTTCCTGAATTAAAAGTATGGTTGTGTCCTACTCATCTGGTATTGGTTTTAAAAACATAAAAAATGTGTAGGGTGGTCATAAAATACACATGGTTTCAGGAGCTGCTGTTGAGATGTGGCATGTATACAAGGCATGATAACCCTCATAAATGGGCTAAAAGAGCCTTTTAAAGATAGACCATGGTTACACAAACACAAATAGGGAACTATGTTTCTGAACAGTTACAATATTTAGGACTAAAGCTAAAGTCATCAATATTGTAAGACATTAAAAAATTCTAAATGAATTGTAAATCATAGCAAGATCACAAACCTAATATATCAAATCTTTTCAAGTTGATATGTATGATACATGCCTCCAATCATAATTTATGCCATGTATTTTGTTTATTTTTATTAATAATTCTGAAATATTATGGAAGATCTCATTCTAAAATATTCTGGAAAAAAGGGTTAACCTGTTCCAGCATTTAAGACTTGATATTTATATACAGCAATTAATACAGAGTAGCAAATATATATGTACAACAAGGTACCCAGACTGGAACATATACAAATTGGTATAGTGAACAATTATCATGGACAATCAACAGGGAAATTATACATCCCTAAAAATTGCCACAAGAAATTTGGTTGATTTTCTTCTTAATGAATAAATGAAATTTCTGTATTATCCCCTCTACAAACTCTTTGTTACAACTTACAAATAGGAAAAGCAAAACCTTAAACTTCCAATGAAAACATAAAGCAGGAAATTATGATGCCCAATAACATACCAGTTCAAAGACAATATTTCAACAGCAAGAAAGCTGACAAATATTGGTACCCAGATAATAACAAAAGTTACCATACTGAATACAGTTGTTTCAAATCAATATGTAAATGAAAAAGAAATAAGCATTTCTCAGAAAAAAAAATCTGTCCAATACACATATGAAAAGGTAACCTAACCTGTAATTGAAAAAAAAAAGTCCTTTGCACAAATTGTAAGACAGTTTTGCATTCACAAAGTAGAAAATACTAGAATTCCTGGTGATACTAAATATTTGTGAGAATGTGGAACAAATGCTGGTAGAGTGTACTTTTATACAAATTTGGAGAAGTTTTAAAATCATCTGGTAATAGTCAAATGTGTGTACATCTTAGGATATCATAATTCAACTGCTATTAAAAAAAAACTGTTGAGGAACTGTTGCATGGAAGTACTTGGACATTTATAAGGATGTCTATTAAAACTGGTTTATCTTGGGCTGGACAGATGGCTTAGCGGTTAAGGTGCCTGCCCGCTAAGCCTAAGAATGCTGGTTCCAATCTCCAGGTCCCATGTTTAGCCAGATGCAAAGTGACACAAGGGCTCAATGCCACACTTGCCCACAAGGGGACGCATGCATCTGGATTACGTTCACAGTGGCTGAGAGGTTGCTGGCGTGCCCATCTCTGTCTTCCTCTCCCTATCTCTCTGTGTCTCTCTGTGTCTCTCTCCAAAATAAAAATAAATAAACCAAAAATAAAAAAAAAACTGGTTTATCTTAATAAAAGCTGGAAAGAACAAGATATGTATACTGAGAAGAGAATGATTAAATATTTTTATACTTAATGAATTGGATTAATATAAATCACAGAACATTTATGATAAAACATTCTCAAATTCAAATGCAGTCAACTGTAGTGTTGAATAAAATAGAATTTTCATGCACTGGCAGATATTAGATAAGCTCAAGGGGTGAAAAGAATGAACTTAAACTACTTTCTCCCAAGGCTGATCCACACCAGATATCCTGCCCTCACTGCCACTTCACATTGCACTTTTCACATGTCCAAGAAACAAATTCTACCAGTTTTCTCTGCCTAAATTAAAAGGAAGATATTTTTCATCTTCCTTTGCAGGAAAGTTAGTAGAATATTCTGTTAAATTCCTAAAAATTTCAGGGCTCTATAAAATCGAAACATCAGCATTAATATTCATTGTAATTTTTTCCCTCCTATTTCCTGCTCTACTCTTTTCTGTTCCTCATTATTCCACAACTTGATAGACAAGGTGACTTCTGAGAACCTTTACACTCATTCTTCTTTGTTACTGAAAGCTGTGCACATGATCATTTCCTTCCAGTCTTTTCATTTCCACAGTCTGTCCTTGATGGCATAATACAAAGTTGGGACCTTACCCTCCATTTGTAGCACCTACATCTGCAATTCTTTTTGTTATGGAGCCAAACAGTTTCAAACATTTAATTTTCTTTGCTTGTTTATTTATTTATTGTATTTTGACTCTCTTTTGTTCACCCAGGGAGAAGGTCATAACACATAAATGTCAGGTTGGAGAGATGGCTTATTGGTTAAAGCACTTTCCTGTAAAGTCAAGTGACCCAGGTTCGATTTCCCAGGACCCACATAAGCCAGATGCACAAAGTGGCACATGTGACTGCGTGTTCATTTGCAGTGGCTAGAGGCCCTGGAATACCCATTCTCTTTCTAATAGATGACAAATAAATAAATAAATAAATAAATAAATTTTTTTTGTTAAAGAATGAGGTTTACCTCATATAGATATTCAGAAATTAAAATACCTATCTGTACAAGTATTGCAGTGAGTCACAAAATCTTCATCTGTAAAGTGGTGTGATGGTTAAAATGTAGAACGTCCATCATAGCCTCATATGTCTGCAATTAAGCTCCATAGAGTCTACAGCTGGTGGAGCCTTTGGGAGGTGGAGCCTTGTTGAGGTACTGGAGACTGTATTTAAATTTATTAGCCCACTCTGGTGGATGTTCATGGTGAGCTCACTCTGGCTGCTTCTTCATTACATTACATTACATTACATTACATTACATTACATTACATTACATTACATTACATTACATTAATGAAATATGATGTGTGGCTGTATGTTCTTGCCATGATTTCCCCTCATATTTTATAAAACCATTCATACAAAACTGTAGGCCATAATATACCCATTCCTTCTGTAAAGTGATTCTTTTTGCATAATTTGTTCCCTCAACAAAAAAGATAACTACAAGTAGAGCAACAGCCTTCTACCCTTAGATAAATTAACATATTTGTTGAAGAAATAGGTAATGTGGATTACAAGGCATTCTATTAACAAAATGCAAAATAATAACTGCTCTGGTTAAACATTAATTTATTCATTTTTACTGATAACTTTAATATGTGATATATTGTAAATTTGTCATATTTCCATCAAATTATAGTCTTATTTTTCCTGTAATCCACCCCATACCACTGAGGGCCCTCTTCAATGGGGATAGCAGTAAATCATTGTGGGGTCATGAATGTGCCAGTCTCTGTACAGGGACAATGCTTCAGAGCACGGTTATGGTGTCCCAACCTGTGACTCTTAATATTCTTTTTGTTCCCTCTTTACCAATTTTCCCTGAGTCTTGGAGAACATGCTAAAAGTCTTCTTTAGTGTTCAGCTCTCAATAGCCTCTAGTTTTCTGCTTTGATGAATTTAGAGTCTCCTTGGTATCTACTGCCATCTCCCCAGAGGGGATTCTCTGTTTAACATTGACAGTAGCATTCACATTTAATCTACCACTGCCTCTAATATTTCCTGGTCTCTGAGACATGTGATAGAGATGACTTGACCCATGATAGGCAGTAGCCTACTGTTCTTACACTATTGGGTCTTGGATCACCCCAGATTTCACTGATATTTGAACAAAGATTTCATAGTCAAGAGGGGCAGCAGCATGTATCAAAGGGGATAAGAAGAGACATTTTGAAGATTTTTTTGATGGGCATTACTTCTCTTTTTAGCCAATGAATAGTGGAAGCTTCCTTCTAGGGTCTGCCATCTTCCAACCCATAGGCTTCTGACCTGATTCTCAGTACAAGGTATGAATTCCATCTCTATGAAGGGGCCTCATATCCTATCAGAGAACAGTTGATTACCACCATAGTCTTTGTGCCATTATTGCACCAGTGTGTATATCTTGCCTGGCTGGTTGATTTTGTAGCTTGCAGGATCCACATCTTAAAAACTCTCTTAGTAACCTTTATCCCTCAGAAGCTCATATAGTGCTTTCCATTATTATGAGAGCTAGCTAGTAGGAAGTTGGCTCAGTTCCAGCATGATCTCTCAGTGTACTGCAGCTGTAGCTTATGGTGTGTTCAGCAATGATTTCTTACCATTTAGTTCGTGTTGGTTAACTAATGATTAGGCAAAGGCATATATTGTTTTGGGGTTCCAATGGGCCTCCATAACCAAGAGCTGGGATATATCAGTTAATCCCTGTCAAGTTGAAGACTTTGTGAATTTTGGTGTTTTCTTGATCATTATTTACTTTCACTTGTATTCTAGTTTTGATTATTGTTTTTCCCCCTCTTGCAGCCTCTTTACCATATTTATTTTTTCTTCAATTAAAAGTATTCAATCCAGTATTTTCTGTAGTCCTGGCTTAGTGCTCATATATTAATGCTATCAGCTTTTATTGTGGAAAGTTTTTTCTTTCTTCTATTATCAGGGACAATTTTACTGGGTAGAGTATTTGGGGTTGGCAGCTGTGTATTTCAAAATTTGAAATACTCCATTCCAAACCCTTCCAAACTAGAGAGTTTCCATTGCAATATTGGATATAATTCTGACAGGCTTACATTTGTGAGTAATGAGCTATTTTTTCTCTAGAAGCTTTTAGTACTCTCACTTTATTTGTGTTTCTAGTGATTTAATTATAATGTGACATGTAGAATTTCTTTTCTGTTCCTGAATATTCAATTTTCTGCATTTCTTCTGTGCCTGGATTGGCTTCTCTTTTGTAATATTTAGAAAATTTTCTATGATAATTTGATTGAAAAATATTCTCTATGCCCTTGCCCTGTACTTTGTCTCCTTCTTCTATGGCCATGTTTCAAATGTTTAGCTTTTATAATGTTCTGTTATTGTGCATTTTTATAAACTTGTTATTGACTTTGGCCTCCTGATCTATTTCCTTCATCTTGTTCTCAAACCTTGATAATCTGTCCTGTACATAATCTATTCTGTTTAAAAGGCTTTTATAGGAGTCTTTTAAATTAGTTATTTCATTTTTGTTTTTCATTATGTTTTTCATAAATTTCTCCATCTTTTTATTGAATTCCATTTTCATTTCTTGATTTTCTTATTGTCTCTTGAAATT
Organism: Orientallactaga sibirica; assembly: GCA_036365145.1. Lineage (NCBI taxonomy): Eukaryota > Metazoa > Chordata > Mammalia > Rodentia > Dipodidae > Orientallactaga > Orientallactaga sibirica. The sequence goes on along the minus strand of JAEOAD010000010.1, from coordinate 13,167,017 downwards.
CATTCCTACATTTCATCATGTTCTCCTTGAGTTCATTTCACTAACCACTGAGTACTTTTCGTTGATTTTCCTCCATTTCTCTTGGCCACCTATTGAGTTCTTGTTGATTCTCTTCCATTTTATTCAGCTGTTTATTCATGGCTACCTCCAGTTTGTTGAATATACTTATCATAATTGCATCTTGGAATTCTTTGCCTGAGTTTCCTCTAAGTAGTGTTCATTCTACTAGAGGCTTCTACTATGGGACTAGGAATTTTTGGTGGGGATGTCTTGCTTTGGTTTCTTGTGTTATTTGTTTTATGTTTGTTTATCTGAAGACAGTGCATTTGTCTTGCTGAGAATACAGCAATAGTGACACTTGTGGAGCCTGCTTTGAGTGGGATGGTCAGCTTTGATCCAGGTGGAAGTGCACTGGTGGTCTATCCACAGGTCTGGATTAGACACACTGGAAACTGAGCAGAATCATTCTTGGTATTCTGTCTCTACAGGGTCTTGGCTTCTTGGCTGAGTAGTATGATCAGGTCCTGGTACCCTATTCAGGAAGGTGCAAGTAGGAAGGCTAGCTAGTGAGGTCAGAGCCAAATGTGTCTAATACCTGTGGACTGAATGGGTGCAGGTGAGTGGTGGAACATTCCACTGGACCTTTGACCTCCTAATCAGAGCCAGCGTCTAGGGAGTATGGTCATCTCAGGTGAGTAGGGACTCAGGTCAGTGCAGGAGGGAAGGCCATGGAGTGGAGGTCAGTGCCACATTGGCCTGATCCTCAATCTGCGCGTGGAGGCCAGTGTTGTGCCTGCTGGACAGCCTGGGCACAGAGGGGTGATGGAGCACTCACTCAACTCCCAAGCTGCCTATGTGATGCCAGAGCTTGGGAGACTGTGTACACATTTTAAGATAAAATCCAAATCATCACATGTACATTTTCATCCTTATAGCAAACAGTTCAATATAATTTTCTCACAGTAGTGAAAATCCTCATAGCAAACAGTTCAATATATTTTTCTCACAGTAGTGAAAAAATATTCATAGGATTCTGTGTGCTTTATAAATAGGAGTAATGTGATCTATTTATATTTTCAAACATAGAAATACTATACTGACAAGTTGAATACAAACTTGTAATAGATCGTTGGAACAGGGTAGCATTAATGTGAGGATTTGGAATGTTCTAAAGTACAAGGCTCCCACTGAAATATTTAATATTAAAAGCAAACATCTTATAGGAGCAATAGAGGTTTCTAACTTGTCTTGAACTTTTAAAAATGATATTTAGGTTATCTTGGAAATCATTGGTGAACATGGTTGAACACTAGAATACCTCTTTTCCCAAGAAAATTCAAAAGTAATTTTTTTAATAAGCTAGTCATAAAATATATAAATACATAAATATATTCAAATCCCTGGAAAGTAGTGTACATTATGAAGAAACAATAAATATTCACTTCAATAGGTTAAAAGGAATATATTGTCCAACTCAAAACTATATGATGTATGTGGAATGAATCTATTTTTCTTTTGCATTACAATAATTACAAAGAACATAAAGTTTTAGTCAAATCCTACCAATACTTTACTCTCTAGCAGGAAGAAGGATTATTGACATGAATAGAAAATGTGATGTTGAAGGGATGTTTAGCTTTCTCCATTATGATTTGTTATTGAAAACAACATAAAAGGATGTTGAAGACTAATGATTCTAAATGAGAACATAAGAGATTATTATTAGCATTTTTCCTTTGTATTGTTCTTTTCTCCAAACTCTAAAAAAATAAAAGGAAAAAATGAGAGGAAAGCAGAGGAAAGAACAAAGAGAAGGGTAGAAAAGCAAAGGAAAAAAGGAAGAGAGAGGAAGAGATATAAGGAAGAGCCAAAGGGGGAATTGTGAGAGGCTGTGAGGGTGACAAGGAGATGGAAAAAAGATATCTGAGATACAACTTCTTGAAATGCAGGATGAAACAAAGCCATTGTTGTTAAAGCTGAGGGGACTATGATCTTCAGTGCTCGGCTCAGCTTCTCTGTGCTGCTTACTGTATAGGCCTGGGCTTATGAACCTAGTTTTCAGCCACTGGCTATGCAGTTATGATAGCCTTATGGAGTGCCCACTGATATCAGGAATACGTTTTGCACAGACCCTGGTCTTGAGTAAGCCACTTTGGACCTACACACTTTCTGAATAAATGCACAAATTAAATATTCACTTAATTTGCTATAATAAAATCATAAATCTATAGTATAAGCTCTAGTGGAAAATTTCTTCATGGGAAACAGTAGCTACTTTTCATTATAGAAACACATAAATGAGTATTCACCTGATCTTTGTAGCTTATGGAATCAATTATAATCAGCTGGATTTTGAAATTTGGATAGTTACAGAAGAGTAAAAGAAAATTACCTCAAATAAATGTTCTAACAGCTGACTTAAGTGTTAATAACATAAATAATCCTAAATTTTAATAACTTGGGGAAAATACAGAAAACACATTTCAAGAGTTAATTTATAGAAAGCCATGAGAAACTTTCCTGGAAATAAGTCATCTCGTGTGCACACATTTAGTATGGAGAACACCCTGCAAGGGAGGTGGGCAGCTAGACTGTGCTGGAGGTAGAAGGTCAATATACAGGAGGAATGGTGGCCAGTCAGATCATCAGTTGATTTAGCCTTCATGTTCCAGTTGAGTCTTACGCCAAAGGAGTTGCAATAAAAATGCAAATAAAAATCTTAAACCTCTGTTACTGTGAAATCAGAATATAAAGTAGCACTGTGTACAAATACCTTCTTTGGTAACAACTAATGTTACTGGTGCAATTGGCTTTGAAGGAAGGTTATCCATAAGGTCAGCAGCATTCAAGCCACAGAACCATTAAGATGGGGACCCTCAGCTTCCCTGGGCTAGCAAGATCAGTGACTATGCATCACAACAGAAGTTGGTATAAGAGAGGGGTGAATTGTCCACTGCTACAGGGAAATCAAAAGTTCACATTTTGAATATTTAAGGAAATAATAAGCATCATTCTATGAAGAATTAACAAGAAGATAGAGATGGTGTAAGGCTGAAGATAGACACAGAGTTAGGAATAGATGTAAAGATAGATTAGTTAAGTAGGTAGGTGAATACCTTGATGGATCAAAAGGTGGTTACATAAGTAGATAGACTGAATGATATATAGATTATAGGCATTTCTTTAGTTCACTTGAGACTATGGAAAGCTAGGCATAATTTTAAGTAACAGAGGAAAATATAAGTAAAGGTGGAATATTTAGATAACAATGTGCAATTTAGAGTGCATGGGAAAGAATTTGTCAAGAATTTGTAAGCAATGAGTGATGGATAAGTGATACCATCTCTAGTACGGCACATTTTTGAAGAAGTGGCAGAAATATTATAAGAGCTATAGGGTGAAAGGGAGTGTACTGAAGCATCATGTCCTCACTCCACAGAGACTGACTAGTGTATTCATGACCCCATACTGAATATCAGTAACCCCACCTAGGAGTGCCCTTAGTGGGAGAGAGGGAACATGAGACAAGAATGATCAACAGGCAATATGTTTGAATATATATTTAAAATAGATGAACTTTTCAATCATTAGTCTTCCTGCCATTCTGCCCTCCAATTTCTCAATTCACTCATTCCTTACAGCCATGCATATATGTCCATGCTTCAGTTCCCTTCTGAACCATGCCTCTAAAGTGCATATATTCTGTTAACAACATGCACCTGGAATTAATTATGGCTTTCATGGGCCAGAACCAGAACAGCTATCATGGTGCCTCAAAAAAGGCAAAAGACAGTACCAGCTTCCATGCTGTTGGATAATCTACAGACGTCTCAATTTCTGTTCAACTGACTGCACCTGAGCAAAGGGGTACAAGGGTTTCAGAGCTGATGTGGTCTATCCAGACAGTTGCTCACATTCAGGTTAGTGTCTATCCTATTGGAAGTGCAGTTCTTACCAATTCCTAGGTGACTGCTGCTTTTCTGACTTCCTTAGGTTAATTCTGTGCTTACTTTTGGCCAATCAGAGAACTTGACTTTTTTTGGCTCAAAGGTAGTTTCTCTTCTAATCAAATGCATTTCAAAAAAAAAAAAAAAAAAAAAAAAAAAAAAAATCAAAACCACAGACTTTCAGAATGATTTATTGTTTTGACTTTTAGAAGCTACTCTGGAATTCTGAAACATTACTTATTACTTCCTTCTCTTTATATTTTTGATTTCTGGAATTTATACCTACAAATGATGAACGTTCTCTTATTGCATAGAGAAAGAAGAATTGTTAGCTGAATATTTCTGCAAATGCCATTATCTATCTATTCACTAAGTACCACACTTTTCCCAAGAGAACGAACATGTGTCATAGCATTTTTTTTCAAGTTTGTCTTTTATTCTCATAGTAAACAAGGAAATACTTGTGTGAATCACTTCAAGAACAAAAGCAGCCACCCTGTACTTGTCACACATGCTACAATTGTGTTGTGATTAAATAAAACAAATCAGATAACATTTCTCATAAGAGAAATGCCATTTAAATTTCCATAATAATGGAAATATTGATATCATTATTGAAATAATGATACTCACAAAATTTAAAATCATATTATAGATTATGATTTACAGCTTTTTTGTTTTTTTGTTTGTTTCATGTTAGATTTAACTTTTATGTTTCTGCTTTTTTCATATTTTTCCTATATCTTCTATTTTGAATGCATAGTATTGTATATCTTTCTTCTTATTATAAATCATTAAAGTTCCTTTCTTTTTTTTTAGAACAAGAGAATACATAAACAAATAACCTGGACATTTGATACTTTGGTAGGGTGGAACAGAAATCTATATTCACACATTTACATGTGCAGATCAGTAGCAAATATAATTCTAATCTAAAAATCTAGGTGTATTAACCATGTGGTTATTGTCCCTATGAGACACATTTATCCTTTCATTAAATAAATTCTCAGCCAAAGTTCCCAGTGTGCTTTAGAAGCAGGTGTTGACAAATTCAGGACCGGAAACATGTCAAGTATCTTAGGGAATATTCCCCACATTGGAATCCTGGCGACACTACTACTGTGAGTAGAACTTTTCACATGCGAGATTAGAATATAGAGAAAATGAGAATATGCTGATTCCAGAAAATTAACAAGAGAGATGTCAATGCAGAGAGTACAGGGAAAATACAGCAAAATGTTCCTGGTCCTGGTAGGTCTCCCTGTAGTTGTCTTGGCGTGGCTTGGACCCTGTGAGCTTGCTGAGGAAGCAGGTCCCTTGCTCTGCCTTCCTGATTAAAGTGCCCATGGGTCCCCAATAACCAGATACCCTGTGCCAGAGGGTGGATGTGGCATGGAGTGAGTAGGCCAGATTCCTGCTCCCTGGATCCTCCCAGAAACCCTGCATGTGCCTTGAAGAAGCCTGGTCCCTGTGTGGAGGCGGTGGAAGCAGGCCTCTTGCTCTACTATCTTGACTGACCCTGGGTACAGATATTTCCATCCCCCTGAGTCAGAGGGTACACTGGCCACTGTAGGAGCAGGCCTCTTGCTCTGGACCTCCAGCTTCCTGGTACCTGGTCCAACAACCCATGATTCCTGTGAAGTGTATATGAAAGTGGAGTGGGTAGGTCAGAGCTCTGAGTTCCCCAGGTACCTTTGAAGTACCTGCAACCTCCACAATCTGTGCACCTGTGGTTATAAACCAATCATACACCAGTACACCAATCCAGTTTATATTACAAACAGAACACCCTCTGAAGATCCTACAAGGACAAAAACTTGCTTCCTCTGCAATAAAATAAAGTATCTCCCCAAGATGGGTAGACCACAATGCAAAAAAGCCAATGAAAGTCAGAAAACAGAGAAATCTCCACCAATGATGCCTAGTCCTAAATGCCCGCAATGAAATTATAGAGAAATAAATAGAAATTGAATGCCCAAATGAAAACACAACAACCAATGCAATCCCAAACAAAAGAATTGCTGAACTGGAGGCAAACCATCAAAAAACCATCAGTCATATCAATGAAATTGAACAGAATTGTCTCCTAAATCATTGACTTTTTTTTTTTTTGGTTTTTCGAGGTAGGGTCTCACTCTGGTCCAGGTTGACCTGGAATTAACTATGTAGTCTCAGGGTGGCCTTGAACTCTTGGCGATCCTCCTACCTCTGCCTCCCGAGTGCTGGGATTAAAGGCGTGCGCCACCACACCCGGCCCAAATCATTGACTTTTGATGGTAGCCTTAACTTGATTGAAGAAATGTGAGAACCCTCAAAAGAGATATGAGTGAATTGAAGGTGAATCAAGAAATGGAAGATTTCAATAGCTGATTAAGCTTAATTAAGACTTGATCAAATGTAAGAATGAACTCCAGGAAGCAACAAGAAAATCAAATCTTGGACTGAAATCATACTTCAAAAAAAAAAAGGACATGATGCAAAATAACACAGCAGAAAACAAAAATCAAACAGAGCTTATAAAAACCTCTCTAGAACATCTCACAGAGTTCCTCATGTGAAAGACAAAACCTCTGACCTGGAAGACAAGTCAGAAGAAATTGATCTGGAGGCCAAAACTTTGCTAAGTTCAAAAAAGTCAAGTGAACAGAATTCAGGAGAACTGTGGGATACCATAAAATGACCAAACATCTGAGTCATGGGTATAGAAGAATGAGAGGATATCCAGGCCAGAGACATAGATAACATATTCAACAAAATTACTGAAGAAAAATTTCCCAATTTCTCGAAAGAGAGGCCCATCCAGATACAAGAAGCCCACAGAACACCAACCAGACAGAACCAAAGAAGAAATTCTCTAAGGCACATCATAGTTAAACTCTTAACAATGAAAATGAAGGAGTGCTAAAAGCAGCAAGAGAGAAACAGCTCACAAAGTACAAAGTCAATCCCATCAGAATTACCTCAGAATTCTCAATGCAAATCTTGCAAGGCAGAATGGACTGGAATGGAACACTTCAAAGTGTAAAAACTATGGCTTCTAACCTAAGCTACTGTACCCAGCAAAAGTATCCCTCATAATACATGGTGAAAGGAAAACTTTCCAGGAAAGGAGTCAGCTGTATAATTATATGAACACAATGCCAAACCTACAAAGAATTCTTCAGGGAATACTCCACACAGAAGAGTCAAACAACCAATCTCAATAGAACAAGAAGATGATCACAATAACCAAAAATAGACCAGACTCAAAAAAGTACAAAACACAAAGAAGCAACAAACCCCATGAAGCACCTCATTTTGGTATTGACTAATTTGAACCTCACAGTAATAACCTTAAATATTAATGGTCTTAAATCATCCATCAAAAGACACAGGTTATAAGGGTAGATCAAAAATAGATCCTTCTATCTTCTGTCTTCAAGAAATCCACCACTAAAGATAGACACCTCGTCAGTATGAAAGGATGGAAAATGATATTGCAAGCAAATGGAAATAAAAAAGTACAGTGAACATTCAAGTTTGGCCATACAGGCCAAATGACTGAATGGGTGTAATAGTGGCATGTCTGCTCTTGGGGTAACCAACTGCTCCATAATTGGACTGAAGGCCCTCTCTAAGGGAGGGAATACATAACTGGTACTAAAAAACCTAAGCAAAAGTTTATGGCAGGAGAGGTCATGAGCCTTATGGGTATAAAGCCTGCTCTTGTCTGACTAAATGTATATATTATTCCCACTAAGCTACACTGGGGGCACTACACTTAATGTTCATGTTCACATATTAATGCTAATCTCACTTCTTGTTAGAGAAGCTTCTCTTTTCAGATGGTGATGACCACTGGGATGACCCAAAAGGCAGCATAGTGCTGAGAAGAAGGGATGGAGGAGTGCCCAGCACTGAAACACCTCTGTCACACCCTCCAAGGCTCAGGAACCATTGTGGAAGAGGATAGAATGGAAGAGCCAAAGGAAGGGTATGACTTCTTACAATGCAACCGCCCAGACAGAAATTGACCTCGATATCCATGACCTTGTAGTGCCTAGCAATACCTTCACAAGACCCTCAAAAATAGAAGAAAAAGATGAGAGACTAATGGAGAGAGGGAGGGGATATGATGGAGATTGGAGTTCTAAAGTAGAATGGGGGAAGGGAGGGAAATATCATGTGTTTTTTGTATGTAAGTATAGAAGTTGTCAATAAAAAATAATAATAATAAAAGTAATTGCTGCTATATTAATATCTGATAAAATAGACTTCAAACAAAAAAAAGACCACTTCTTACTCATCAAAGAAAGGATCCAACATGAGAACATCACTACCATAAATCTATATGTGCCAAACATATCTGCACCACAGTTTATAAACAAAACCTACTTGCCAACAAAACTGAAATAAACACTAACACCATCATAGTCAAAGACTTCAATACTCCACTATTATCAATTGACAGATCATCCCAGAAGAAAAACAACAGGGAATTAATAGAGCTCAACATACCATAGATCAACTAGATCTAGTGGAAATTTACAGAACTATCCACCCGACCTCTACAGAACACATTCTTCTCAACAGCCCCACATAACCTTCTCCAAAATAAACTATATACTAAGCCATAAAGCATGCCTCCATAAATCCAGGAAAATTGAAGTAACTTCATGGATAGGTAGAGTTTATATTATGAAAATGGCAATTGTACCAAAAGCACTATTCAGATTTAATGCAATACCAATAAAAATACCAGCAGCATTCTTCACAGAGATTGAAAAAGTGATCTCAAAATTCATATGGAATGGCAGCAGGCCTCAGATATCCAAATATATCCTCAGCAAAACAACAAGCACAACAACAATAACACAACATGGTACTAACATGAAAACAGAAAAATAGGCCAATGGAACAGAATTCACAACTCAGCCCTTAGGTCAAGTAACTCCAGCTACTTGATCTTTGACAAAGGTGCCAAAAATGTAGACTGGAGAAAAGATAGCATCTTCAACAAATGGTGTTGGACAAATTGGATTTACATATGTAGAAAAATAAAACTAGACCCACTCTTCTCTGTGTATACAAAAATCAAGTCCAAATAGATTAAAGACTTCAATATGAGACCTGATACTCTTCTCCTACTGGAAGAAAAGAAATAGCAGTTACTCTCCATGATATAGGAGTGGGAAAGACTTCCTGAATAAATCCCCAGTAGCGTAGGAAATTACACAATCACACAAACAATGGAATCTCATGAGGCTAAAAACTTTTTCATAGACAAACACACAATTAGCAGAGCCAACAGATTACCCACTGAATGGGAGAAAATCTTTGACAGCTGTACCATTGCCAGAATCCTAGCATCTAGAATCTACAAAGAACTCAAGAAATTAAAAAACAAACAATCAACCCACTCCAAAAGTGGAGCTGAGAATTGAATAGGAACTTCTGAGAGGAAGAATTACAAATGGCTAACACACACTTAAGGAAATGTTCAGCATCCCTAAAAATTATGGAAATGCAAATTAAAACAATGATGAGATTCCACCTTACACCAGTAAGGATGACAATCATTACAAAATCTAACAACAACAAATGTTAGTGAGGATGTGGGGAAAGAGAAACCTTCATTCACTATGGTGGGAATGTAACTTGTACAACCCCTGTGAAAATCAATTTGGAGATTCCTGAAAAAGATGAACATAGAGCTACCAACAGACTCAGTTATTTCCTTACTGGGCATTTATCCTTCATGTTCCATGCATCAATACAGAAACATTTGTTCAACCATGTTTATAGCTGCTCAATTCATTATAGATAAAAACAGGAATCAACCCAGATACCAATCATTGGATGAATGGATAATGAAGTTGTGGTACATGTATAGTATTTAATTCTACTCAGCAGTAAGAAAAAATGATACAATGAAATTTGTGCAACAATGTACAGACTTAGAACAGATCATACTCAGTAAAGTAACAAAATCACAGAAAGACAAATACCACTTGGTGTCACTTATCTGAGGCTCCTAACCTGGACATGCTCCAGTTGCTGTCACAACTGAAAGTTAACTCAAGAAAGGAAGGGTTTGGGAGAAGGGGAAGTGGAGGGGGAAACAAACACAAAATTAAATCCAAAATACCATAGAAACATTTTTCTTTGGAGATAGCCTAAAAGATATAATCTTCAAAAAGGAGTAAGGGGGGGGGCACCTGAAAAGTAGGGCTCTGGTGAGTGTGGGATGAAGCCTAAGCTTAAAAGATTTTTTTTTCTGTCTTTGACCTGTAACTCCCAGTACCAGACATTGCTTGCTACTTACATTGAGCTGTTGATCAGAGAGATCTATGAGGTCCCCAAATCAAGACAGCTTTCTGTCAAAGCATTTGATTACCTGCCTGAGGAAAAAGATAAGACCCTGTTTCTGACGACACCATATGTTGCTGACACAGAGCACAGAGAGACCTGGCTGGAATCCAGAAGAAAGCCAGTCCCCAAAGAGTTAGCCTGTCTAGTGCTGGAAAGTGCTACATGAGCTACTGGTTGAAAATGGGCAATAAAAGTCTGAGCAACCAGAAATCAAGCTATTCAGAAGCAAACACCCTGAAAGGATGTACACACCAGTGCAATAGTGGCACACAGCCTCAGTAGGTAACCAATAGTTTTCTGATTTGCTAAGAGATCCATTCAGTGTAAAGGAACCCATATCTGGAATTCAGAATCAGATCAGAATCCTATTGAGACAAAGATTATGTTCTCCACTGTCAAGCTCTCACTAGTATTTGGCTAAAAAGGGGGCACATACATCAAATTTTCCCTAAATTAATAATGCTTATCCCATTTAAACTATTCTGACTTCACTCTCCATTGGAGAATCTGTCTTATTTTTCAGAAGGTAGTGAGACCCAAAGAGGTAAATGACCCCTCCTAAGTCATCTAAGCCACAGCTGAATTCACAAAGGAATTGAGGAGATGAGCAAGAGTGTGGCTTCCATGCTGTTCCTGATAACCAGAGCCAGGGTATAGGAGACATACCCTGAGGATACTCAACACCTACCAAAGCAGAGATCCAGAGGCTCCTGAGAGCTCATCACTGACGTATACTTAAAACTCATCCACCACGGCTCAGAGAATTTTACAGAAGTGGGTGTGGAAAAATTGTAAGAGCCACATGTTGAGAGATTATGACCTGAAACATCCCCTGCCTCCCAAAATAGCTGACTACTGCTCCCACAATGCATAAACTATAAACCCATTGGGAATACCTGCAACTCCACTGAAGAGTGTCCTCAATGGAATAAGTACAGGGATGAAGGAAAATAGGGTACTGACACATGATGTATCCATATGAAACATCTTGTTAATAATGATACTAATAATATTAATAATAATAATAACAAAAAAATAAAGTGAAATCTCCAGGAGGATACACTAAAGACAGTACATGCCATCTTAAACATCAGAGTAAGTGAAAGGAAAAAAGTGGAGATAAAACTAAAATTTCCATCTCCATATATTTACTTACTATCAAGGAGGAGACAATATAGGCTTTAAGATCAGAAATTATAATTTGAAAACATTATGAAGCGTGTTGCAAAGAAATCAGGAAAGGAAAACATAGACAAGGAGAGAAAACTCTTTAAACACTCGCAAAGAGGGACACAAGATAAGTGAAGAAGCCAGGAAAGATGTCACAGTACACTGATAGCATGTGGTTTCATAGGAACAAGTCCTGAGAGCACAGTGAAATCTTTCAGTTTATAGCGTTCAAGACCAAGGTCCAGTAGGTAGAAGTGCTTGTTATGTAAGCATCATGAACTTGGGTTCAGATCACCAATGTAAAATAATCCAAGCCTGTCTGTGTAAAGATAGGAAGCACTTTGGCAGGCATAAGTCCACACTCACATACATATCAAACACCTACCCCCTCCCACACACTTATTGATAGAAAACAAAACAAAAGAAGGAGACAGAGAATACAAAAGTGCAAATAATGCTAGATTGTTAATGGAAGCTTAGAAAGTAATGGCATTAAAAATTTACTTGCTAATGCTGGTAATTTTAATTGTTTTTAAAGCATAATTTGTGATGCTTTGTTTTTATTTCTAAAAATTTAAGTGCCATGCCATTCATTTGTAATGTGATGTAATTTACATTATATTACAATTATATGCTAATTTAATTTCATCTTTTAATACGAGAAGCTTCTGAAAATGTATTAGCTTCAAGACCCATAAAGCCCGAGCTCTGAGGCAACAAGGTCGATTCTACTCAGCAATGAAAGTGGTTTGTATGCAAACATGTACTATATTAAATCAAGGGTATTTATCTAAAACATATAGTCATATTTTGGCCAAAATGATTCTCTGCCCACTGTATAGAAATGAGTTTAAACTTTACCCTTATGATCAATTTTTAAGTTATCAGGTAGAGTGTTTAGAAAAATTATACACTCAGAAAAGACCTACTTATGCTTTTGTAAACAAAACAACAACAACAAAAAAAAGAGTTTTATAGGCAGATTGATATTTCCACCAAGGAAGCATAAATCTGTACAACCCTGGGCAATGTTTGAGGTATGGAAGAGAAGAACTGATTTGAGAAGAGCAGAAGTTTAAAATGAATAACTTTAAAACTGAACTATCCTGGATATTTGCATTTAATTTCCTAGGCTTCTTTCTCTTCCACTCATCTGTTAATTGTCAATTTCTAGTGTCAATATGCACATCTCAGTTGGCCCAAGGCAAGAGTTACTTACCTAATTTTTGAAATGACTAAAAGTTCCCATAGTGGATATAACCATTGATACCTCCATTTTGTACATTAATGAAAAGAAGGAGACTTAGCTCTCATCAAATATTAGTTATTTCTTAAAACTCTCCACATATAGCCCTGAATCATCTTGGTTTTTCACTCTGCTTACTTACTTTTTTTTGCCTCTTTGGATTCTCAAAGTGCACCTTGGATTGTCAAAACACTTTATTATTCACTGCCAGGACTGCACATATAAAACCCATGAAAATATGTCTACAGTAGGTTCTATTCAATTGCTTATTTGTCTACAGTATCCAAGTAGATGAATATTTTGGCTTTCAATAGCCATTTCAATGCTTCAGAATGAGATGTAAGCATCCTCAAAGAAATTCCTACATGGCATTGTGTGTTAGCCTGCTACAGAAATTGAGGATAATTTCTTAACAACCACCATCCTCTCAAATACATGGCGCTAAACTTTAAATTCGTCAGCTACTCCATGAACGTTGTCTTGCTAGAAGAATATCTTGTCTGTGGCTTTTCCCTTGAGTAAATAAGATACCAAAAGGACATTAGTTCCACTTATCTGTGACATCAGCCATCAGACTCACCAACAAACTGTGACCGTGAAGCAAGAGATGAGCCTTTAGGGAAAAAAAAAAAAAAAAAAAAAAAAAAGAAGCACTAAGAGCCTGTCAAAGATCCACTAAGTCCTGATTTTTCCTGGGAGATCTTGTTCTTAGCATCCAGTCCCCGAGATTGATTAGAAGCATGAGATCTGAAGGCAGCTCACTGTTCGTTAGCCCCAAATTACACTCTGAAAAGATAAACAGCATCTGGCTGAATTCTGCTGTCACGGGTTCTTTTTTAGCCAGGCCAGGAAAAGAGAATCCATATCTTATTTCTGTGGCCAGCACACTGTTAATTTCTAATCCAGTACAAAGATCTCATTAGTCAATGAACATATTTTATTGATAAAGACTCCTGAAAATAATTACAATGCAGACTAGTTTGTTTTGGAAACTTTTGAAACTGTCTAAAAGACTTACATCTTGCAAACCCAAACATTGCAGCTCTCATCAAATTCTGCATTGTCCCAGGTTTTGGGCCATTCTAGTTCATAATTATATATTCTGTCTTTTTGGAAATATCGAAAGGGCTAATTAGGTCACTTGTAGTTTGGCCTCAGTGCCAGTCCAGGATCCCAGCTGGAAGTGAAGGCCCTTAGAAGAGCAATCTCCATGTCTAACACTGCTGCTTGGCTTTGGGGATGATTGACAGTTCAAGAGCTGAACAAGCTTAGCATTGAGTGAAATGCATTGAGGCACAGCTGACATAAGAAAGTGAACACATTTATTCTACAAATGTTTTCCAGACATTTACTAGGTGCCAGCCATGGTGCTAGGTGTTGGATATAGAAAGATGAAAATGAAATAGCCCCTACCCACATAAACCCCAGCCTACAGGAAGGTCATTTAAAATATTATATGGTAAAAGCTATGACTGAGGTGGATAAAGAGGAGCTACTAGAAATAAAACAAGACCATACTCATAAGTTGTAAAGGAAAAAGCATCATCAATATATGTATTTCAAGAAGAGTGTAGCAATACTCCTCTATGTCCTCTTCTCACTTTTGTCAGAATCCTTCTGATGCTCCCTACCTTTCATTTCTTCAGGTCTGTTCAGAACTTTCATTATTCCAAGTTCTTTCCTGGCCCAGGCTGTCCCCAGTGTGTTATGCAACAATATTCACATGAACGTAAATTCCTCCTTCTAAAAGATATATAGATATGCATAAATGGTCACATTTCCCTGTCCTTTTATTATTTACCAACATGAGAGCCTAAAAAATTCTAGTATGAATACATTTAGCAATTTACAATCACTTATTTTATTTCTATTTATTTCTTGCCTGCCTATAGAATATCTCCATTTCTAAAGAATGAAAAATTTCACAATGTGTACATGTGTGTGTGTATATATAAATGTATATATGTATACATTGTGTGCATAATATATATGTTATATATATATAAATGTGTGTGTATGTACCTTTATATGTGAGTATATATATATATATATATATATATATATATATATATATATATGCATGTGGATATATGTGTATTTGTGTATATATGTGTGTATAAATTTATATGTCTATATTTGTTTATATATTTACATATATGTATGCAAATTGTGTATATGTGTATATGTGTATACTATGTGTGTGTATGAGTGTATGTGTGTGTTTAGGAATACTTTCTTCTTTTTCACTTCAATTTTTTAGTATTTACTTGTAAACAAGAGAGCTAGAAGGGAGACAGACAGAGAGAATGGGCAGGGCCTCCAGCTGCTGCAAATGAATTCCAGATGCAGGTACCACTCTGTGCATCAGGCTTTACATGGCTACTAGAGAACTGAACGTGGGTTCTTAGACTTTGCAGGCAAGTACTTCAACCATAGAGCCATCTCTCCATCCCTCACTTTAAATTTTAAGACAGCACTGATAATGGATAATAGACCTTATTTAGCTGTATATGCTCCAAAGTTAGGTCAATTCTTGACTTAAAGTCGGTACTCAAATATAGATCTTGATTGGCTTAATGCAACATGGAGAGTTGTAAGACACATTGATGAGATTAGCCATGAGTTTGATTCTGAAGGGCCTTTAAGTCTCAAGAGGAAGTTAAATTTCACTGAGCGTAATATAAACAAATGAATAGGCTTTAAATTTTATATAGTCAGGATTTTCATATAAAGGTTGCCCTGATGAAGTTTTATAAAGAATCAAAGGGTTAAAAATATAGAGGACATGGAAAATAGGTCTATGGAAACAATTTTATCCACTACTAAACCTCTGTACTAGCTATAAGACATGCTGGCATGGAGGGAGAATGCTATTGAAGACTGTTCCCCACATGGGTCTTTTACATTAATCTGGCTTTGCAGTGCTTAGTGTTTTGTTTTACATTTGTGCTTTGAAAATAAAGCAACTTTATCTTAATGACACAGAAATAATTGAGGAAAGGGCAGCTTTGATCTCAGAATTACATGAATTTATCAATATTTACCCTCATTTTTGCAGATTTTGGCACTTTATATCAAATGTTACAAAAGCATACCATCAAATATCATAGAATCTTACAAAATTTATTATAAACATTCCACTGGTAGCTCTGGTTATCTTGCTTTCATTCCAAACAAAGTGTGTTTACTAGATACTGAGGAAATAACAATTTGCAACACAGACAGGTAAATAAATATGCTAAGTTTTAGTAGCTAATCTTGGTCAATTTACATTTTATCCTGCCTGTAACTTTGTAATATAGGTATATTTGGAAACTGGAGGAGGACTGAGGATCATAAGACTCAAGAGGCTATGGAAACTTACAAGCCTCAGGAAGCTCATGAAAATTACAAGATTCACAAGACCTTCCCTCCAAGGTAATAAAAGTAGGAAACAAGATTTTTGGGAGAGTCTAAAGCTGCTTTTAGCACAATTTTTATGGCATTTTGCAATGTGGTTTTCAGTAATGCAGCTTCAAATAAAAAAATAAAACTTGACACTACCAAAGTATGATAGTACTAGAAGCTTTCTTGAAAGTATGTTTTATAGCTATTGATTAATTTAAGAAATCTGATAACAAGGTATACTGTTTATTTATTTTGATAATGTTATCGAACTCATATAAATCTGATTTTCTTAAGCAAAAAGAATGTCAAGTTATTAAAATATTATGACTATTCATTTTTTAAGTCCTACAGCCTTATGAGAATATGCTAATCCAAAAACTAAATTATTTCAGTTTACTTAGACAACATTTATTTGACTTGTCAAAATCATGTTTAATGATGGAAAGTTTTCACAATGCCTAATAATTCCTGTTGCAGTCAGGTTCGCATTATTGGCAGAAAACACCTAACCAAGAGCAACTTCAGGAAGAATAAAAAGGGTTTATTTTGGCTTACAGACTTGAAGGGAAGCTCCATGATGGCAGGGAAAAAATGGTGGCATAAGCAGAGGGTGGACATCACCTGGTGGCCAACATCAGATGGACAATAGCAATAGCAGAATATGCTAAACACTGGCAAGAGGAAGCTGGCTATAATACCCATAAGCCCGCCTCCAATAATCCACCACATCCAGGAAGCTTTAATTTCCAAATTGCCATCAGCTGGGGACCTAGCATTCAGAAACATAGGCTTATGGGGGATACCTGAATCAAAAACTTACATTCTGCCCCTAGCCCCCATAAATTAATAACCATACATGATGTAGAATGTAATGCATTCAGTCCAACTTTAAAATCCTCATTGTTTTTATCAATCCTAATGGTGTTCAAAAATCCCCATAATCCAAGGTCTTTTAACTGAGCCATAATATTTTAAAAAATGTGACAATGGCACAGAATAAACATTCACACTGCAAAAATGTCATTAGGCATAGCAAAGAAATATTCAACCAACACCTAGCATTCAGAAACCTAAGTTTATAGGGGACACCTGAATTAAACCACCACAATTCCTTAAAGACTATATCTGGAAAATTAACCTGCAGTCCTGACCCAATACCTATATGGGAAAAACTATAGTTTTACTTAGAAATAGGAAAATGACCTACCTCATTAACTACCTCATCTTCCTTTATAAAGAATTAAATTTAGTAGTATGTCTAAATATCATAGATCCAAGAAGGAAAATTCTTGACTGCAATTTGTGGTTTATTTTCTTATTATACTTCTTTCTCATTTTTCAATTAGCAAATATAAACTTTTTTTTTTTAAAGAGAGACAAAGAAAGAGAGAGAACTCCAGACACTTGTGCCCCCTAGTGGGCATGTGCAACCTTGAGCTTGCCTTACCTTTGTGCATCTGGCTTAAGTGGGATCTGGAGAGTCACACATGGGTCCTTAGGCCTCTCAGACAAGCAGCTTAACTGACAATCTCTCCAGCCCAAATATAAACTTTTTATTTATTTACTTATTTAAGACAGAGAGAGGGAAAGAGAGAGAGGGAGAGTGAGAATGGGCATTCTAGTGCCTCTACCACTTCAAATGAACTCCAGATGCATCTCCAGATGCATCTCCAGATCCCCTTGTTCATATGGCTTACATGGGACCTAGAGAATCAAACCAGGGTACTTAGGTTTTTCAGGCATGTGCCTTAACCACTAACCCATCTCTCCAGCCTCCAAATACAAATCTTTAACTAAAGTTAATGAATAATATTTTATAACTATTTTTAAGAAAATCATAATTGGCCAAAACATTATTAACACTGGTTTTGATTGGATAATTATTTTTTGTCTCCTATAAACTTCAGTCTTTGTATTGTCATTGATCTTAAATGATCAATGACATACTATGAAAATACATTTATGCAATAGTTTAATTTAGAAAAATACACATACTCTCATGTAGATGAAGCCTATTTTCTATGCCATAGTATACTGAAAACTGGGCTCTTTAGTGGCACTAAAGAGGCAAAGGCAACAGCTGGACAAGGTTTCTTTCTAGTGAGCTGAGAGTAATTGTGGAGTTGCTTCATTGATCAGATTTCATGGCTACTTCATTACTGGAATCAGGAACATAATTCAGATGTTAGTGAGCTATTGTTGTTTGAAACTATAGAAAGTAAAATCATGGAGAGAAGGTAGATATCAAACACCTATATGAATGACATTAAAGTATTTTAGTATATTAAAGCTTATTCTATTGGTAACATGCTATGTATGGATTAAAACTACTAGGGACATTTCAGTGTATCCTAAACCACATATTAATGGGAAGTAGCTGGATTTTAAATTTATTTGGAAAGAAAAATTTTTTTAAATATATTTTGAAAGAAATAACTTTTGGTATTGAGGACTTCTGGTCAAGATGACAGATTAGTAACTATGCTAGAATTCCAGAGTGAAATAATCCAAAATTTGGGGGGCCTCCAGTACTAGAAGGTACCTATCAGACCCTCACTGGGTAGGCACAGGGTGTCCATTCCTGAACCTTCTGATTACTATACATTCTGTGGCACAGCTAGGGCACAAAAGCAGAAACCTTATTAGTCTCCCACTGGAGCAGGCTGGTGCTGTACTAAATCCTATTTAGAGTAGCTGAGTTCCATCTGGAACTGAGTGATTGACCTTCCTTTACACACAGTCCACTCAGACAGGGGACCAACCCCTCATGGCAGGGGACTTGCAGTCCCACACCAAGGCTAGTGTTTGCACTGGTACAGGTTAGTGCTCACTCTGGTGACTAGCCCATTCTCCACTGGTGAGTAGCCCATTCTTCAAGTGCATGGCTAGGTGTACCCCATAAGAATCACAGGCTCCAAGCTGAAGGTTCCTTCTAACTTCCACTGGGATGGGGTGGGAAAGTGGCTAGCATACATGCTCCAGGGCAGTTCCAGTGCAAACTCCACATCCTGTGCAACTGGGGAACAGTGGAGGAGTGGGGCAAGTGCCTGTGCATCAGAGTAGCTCCTGAGCTCCATAAATAAATGCAAGGATGAATTCCAAGAAGCATTTAGAAAATCAGAAAATGATGTGGAAAGGGAACTTGACAGAGGGATGGAAACTATACATTAAAAAGCAGTAGAAAATAGAAACCAAATTGAACAAGCCCAAAACTCTATAGAAGCTCTCAAGAATAGAGTCAACCATGTGGAGGATAGAAACTCAGAACTGGAAGACAAAACAGAAGAAACAGTTCATGAATCCAAAAGTTTGAATAAGTTCAAAAATTTTTGTGAACAGAACATGAAGGAACTGTGGGATACCCTTAAATGCCCCAACATTCTGATCATGGGGATACCAGAAGGTGAAGAAATTCAGATGAAAGGCATGGAGAACATATTCAACAAAATTATAGAAGAAAACTTTCCCACTCTCTCAAAAAAAGTCTCATCCAGTTGCAAGAAACTAATAGAACTCCAAACAGACTGGACCAAAGGAGAAATTCTCCAAGACATATTAAGACTAAACAGCAATAACAAAGAGAACCTCCTAAAAGCAGCTAGGGAGAAACAACACATTACATATAAAGGAAACCCCATCACAATTACTTCAGACGTCTCAATGGAAACCCTGAAAGGCAGAAGGGATTGAAATGGAACACTGCAAAGTCTAAGAACTTATGGCTTCCAACCCAAACTACTCTACCCAGCAAAAATATTCCTCATAATAGATGGTGAAAGAAAAACTTTTCACAATAAAACTCAGCTTTACAACTATATGACACAAAGCCAAACCTACAGAGAGTACTTCAGGGAATTCCCCACACAGAAGAATCAAACAATCGACCTCAACTGCCTACAAGAGGCAGATCACAATACCCAAACTCAGAGAAGGCACAAAAAACTGAAAAGTCCCAGAAAACACCAAATCACATAAACCACCACAACATGGCAGGAAACAAATCAAACCTCACAGTTATTACCCTGAACATTAGTAGCCTAAATTCACCCATCAAAAGATATAAGCTAACAGGGCAGATCAGAAAATTAGGCCCATCAGTTAGCTGTGTTCAAGAAACCCACCTCACCACTAAAGACAGACTCCTCCTCAGGGTGAAAGAGTGGAAAATAAGAAACAAACAAGTGTTGCTATAATAATATTGGATAAAATATACTTGAAACCAAAAGTAATCAAAAGACAAAGAAGGCCACTTCTTACTTATAAAGGGAGTGATCCAACAAGAAGATATCACAACCATTAATCTTTATGCACCAAACACAGGTGCACCACAATTCATAAAACAAATCCTACTTGACAACAAAGAAAAAGAAATAACCACCAACACCATCATAGTTGGGGACTTCAATATTCCAGCATCAGCAATAGATAGATCATCCAAACAGAAAATTAACGGGTAAGTAAGAGGGCTCAACGAAACCCTAGATCAACTAGATCTAACAGACACCTACAGAACATTCTATCCAAAATCTACAGATTACACATTCTTCTCAGCAGCCCGTGGAACCTTCTTTAAAATAGATCATATACTGGGTCATAAACCTGCCTCCATATATTTAGGAAGATTGACTTAATCTCCTGAATGATATCAGATCACAATGCTATATCACTAGAAATTAACAAAAGATGCATCAGGAATCCTACCAGCTCCTGGAAAGTGAACAATGCATAATGAAACAATATGTGGGTAGTGGACAAAATAAAAAATGAAATCGCAAAATTTCTAGAAACAAAAGACAATGAGAATACATCATACCAAAACTTATGGGACCCAATGAAGGCTATCCTCAGGGGGGAATTCATAACACTAAATGCTTTCATAACAAAGACAAAGAGATCCCAATCAATAATCTATCCATCCACCTAAAGGCATTGGAAAAACAAGAGGAATCCAAACCAAAAAGATCCAGATGGAGAGAAATAATTAAGATCAGAGCAGAAATTAATGAATTGGAATCTAAGAAAACAATTAAGAAAATTGATGAAACAAAGATCTGCTTCTTTGAAAAAATAAACAAGATTGATAAACCCCTGGCCAATTTGATCACATGAAAAAAAGAGACATTTCAAATTAACAAAATCAGAGATGAGGTCTTGGGAGCCTCTGTATCTCTGGATATGTGGTTTAGTAGGAGTTGAGTGTCCTCTGTGTCTATCTCCTTCAGCCTTGTGCTGGTGTCAGGTTCACCGAGAACTCTGCACTCTTGCCCATTTCCTCCATTACACTATTGTTTCAGCTGGATCTCTGGTGAGGAGTGATAGGCTGATCCTCCCCTCAGGTTCAGCATCCATCAGAAAAAGTGAAGCATATTCTCCAATGGAAAGATATGTCAGTACCAGATATATGGGATGGCCATTGTTATTTTAGAGAGAATTTTATATGTGTAGGCACTCTTATAACCCATGATTCATGCAGAACCCAACATAGTTCAAGGAAATTCACAGAAGAGGGCACAGAAAGATTGTTAGAGCCACAAGTTGGGTCATTATGCACACAGACATTGCCTCTTCCCCATAACTGATGGCTACCCCCACAATGCATGACCTACATTCCCCAATGCGGAGGGTCCCTTCAGAGAGGGGAGGACAGGGAGGAGGCTATTGAAGGCACCAACATAAATGTATTCACATTATGAGCCATAACTAATAAAATCAACAATATTTTTTTTTAAAATAACAAAATCAGAAATGAAAAAGGAGAGATCACAATGAACTTAGGTGAAATTGGGCGAACCATCATGACTAATTTCAAAACCTCTATTCCAAAAAACTGGATAATTTGGAGGGAATGGATGAATTCCTGGACACATACCCCCTACTAAACCTAAACTCACAGCTGATTAATCTCCTAAACAAACCTATCATACCCCCCACTGAAATTGAAAAGATAATCAAAAACCTCCCCCAAAAGAAGAATCCAGGACCAGAGGGCTTCTCAGCTGAATTTTATCAAGCCTTCATGGACGAATTGAAACCAATGTTTCTCAAACTGCTACACACAACTGGAAAACAGGAAAGCTCGCCAACTCCTTCTATGAAGCTAGTATCACCCTAATACCAAAACCAGGCAGAGATGCCACAAGAAAAGAAAACTATAGGCCTATTTCCCTCATGAACATAGACACAAAAATCCTGAACAAAATCCTCATTAACCGAATTCAACAACACATCAAAAGCATTATCCAACTTTATCAAGTAGGCTTCATCCCAGGAATGCAGGAGTGGTTCAACATACACAAATCTGTCAATGTAATTCACCACATAAATAAGGTTTAACACAAAAATTACATGATTATTTCGAAAGATGCAGAAAAGATCTTTGACAAAATATAACATCACTTCATGATCAAAACATTGGAGAGAATAGGCATGGACAGCTTATATCTCATTATAATAAAGGCCATATATAATGCTCCTAAAGCCCCAATAATACTTAATGGGGAGAGACTGAAGGAATTCCCCTGAGATCAGGAAGAAGACAGGGGTGTCCACTCTCACCTCTGTCCTTCAGCATAGTACTGGAAGTCCTAGCTCAAGCAATAAGACAGGAGAAAGAAATAAAAGGGATACAAATTGGAAAGGAAGAAGTCAAAGTAGAAACCAAGAAATTCAGATTAAAACTTGGTAGTAAAGAGAGTTATGCCCACAGTTGCCCAGAGTTTAGAAAAATTACATAGGTAACAGGCCCAGAGTTTAGATGAGGTGCCCACATGGTAGAGTTAGAGTGTAAGGAAAACACACTTGTGGTAGATTCAGAGAACAGAGGAAAATAATGAATGTAATTAAAGTGAGAAGTTACCCCAAAGTATAAAGCAGAAACAAATAGAAAATTACCCAGGCAAAGAAACAGTGCTCTGGTCTGCCTGGCTCTGTGTGTGTGTGTGTGTGTGTGTGTGTGTGTGTGTGTGTGTGTGTGTGTAGAGGGAGGTAAGCCAGACTCATGTGAATCCCCATGACCAGTGTGAAGATGCAGAGAGAGTGAGATGGAAACCACATGGGCAGATCTTTACAGTCTGTTGAAAATGGATTCTTTCCTCGGGGTCAGGAATAAAAAAAGGAAGACCCTACTGGTTTGTAGATTTGAAGGGCAGGCCTCAGGGTGATACCACCTGGGTAGTGAAGGCTGACCATCTAGGTAACATGTTAGACTGTGGGCAGCAGTGGATATTGTTATTATTGATGAGTCTTGATCAGACACAAGTTCCATTTCTGCCAAGGCAGTGTGTTATTGATAGTCTCTTTGGGCCTCTGTTCCTAACTGAAACTGTCTAAAAGAAGCTAGCTTTCTCCTGTGTGTTATACATTCCCCCATTCTTAGATTAAACTCTAAGTGCTGTTAGATGGAACAGGATGTAGAACACTCTAACTTCTTCAGGCTGAATGGGGTCACAGGTTGTAGTAGTTAGGGTTTCTCCCAGAGCAGGGAGCTAACTAGAAGCCCAACAGAGAAACCTGTGAGCCAGTCTGATGTGTTTTCACTATCTATATGTAGGTCTTTTGTCCATGAGAAAACATTTAGGAACAAATTTATAACGTTTCAAGGAAATGGGAAATGGTTTTGTCTCATTGGAACATGGTAGGGTTTAAGTGGAAGCTTGGCAAAGAAGATCAGGATCAACATCTACTGGGAGAATTATGTATTAGCCTGAAAAGAACTTTAAGTATTTTATGAGTCCTGTCCCATAAGAAGCCTCTTGCTAGAAATCTAGGTCTTTATGATGAACCCATGTGAGTTTCACTGTCTTGGTGCACCTGATTTTTCCCTAAGTGATGCTGCCCCAGTGTTAATAGCCACAGAAAATTAAATATCTTTAGGGCTGGAGAGATGGCTTAGAGGTTAAGGCACCTGCCTGCTAAGCCTAAGAATGCCGTTTCCAATCTCCAGGTTCCACGTTTAGCCAGATGCAAAGTGACGCAAGGGCACAATGCCGCACTTGGCCACAAAGGGGATCACTCATCTGGATTTTGTTCACAGCAGCTGAGAGACTGCTGGTGTGCCCATTCTCTATCTGTCTCCTTCTCCCTCTCTCTCTCTGTGTCTCTCTCCAAAAATTAAAAAAAAAAAAATCTTTAAATATATCTAACTAAGGAAATATAAGACCTATGTAATGAAAACATGTAAGAAAGTAATTGAGGAGGACATGAAAAGATGGAACTAACTTCCATGATCATGGATAGGTAGAATTAATATATGAAAATGGCCATTTTATCTATCAAAAGCAATATACAGATTCAACATAATACCAATAAAAACCCAGTGTCATTATTCACAGATAGAGAAAAAATAATCTCAAAATTCATTTGGAACTGCAGAAAGCCTCAAATATCCAAAATATCCTCAGCAACAGAAACACCTCTGGAGGTATCACCATACCCAGTTTAACGTTAAACCATAGTGATAAAAACAGCATGGCATAAAAACAGATATATAGATAAATGGAACAGAATAGAGAACCCAGCCCTTAGTTCAATTAGCTAAAGACCCGATCTTTGCAAAAGGAGCCAACAATGCACATTGGGGGAAAAATAACATTTTAAATAGATGGTCCTGGAGAATTTGGCTAACCACCTGTAGAAAAAAAAAAAATGAAACTATACCCATTCCTCTAACCATGGGAAAAAAATCAACTTCAAATGGATAAAGGACCATGACATAAGACCTGAAACAAATGACTGGAAGAAAAAACAAAGGAGTGGGGAAAGACTTCCTAAGTCCCCAGTAGCCCAGAAAATTAAACAATTAAACAAAATTAAACAGTGGGATCTCATGAAAATAAAGTTATTGTATAGACAGATATACTATAATAGACTGAACAGACTACCCACAGAAATGGAGAAAATTTCACAAGCTGTACCACTGACAAAGGTCTATTTTCTAGAATCTACACAGGACTCAAAAAACTAAGCAATTAAAAAATTAAAACAATTGATTCAAAAACTGGGGCTGAAAACTGAATAGAGAATTGTCAAAGGAAGAAATACAAATGTTGAGTACTCATTTAAATGTTCAACACTCTTAGCCATCAGGGAAATGTAAGTTAAAACAACTATGAAATTTCACCTTACTCCAATCAGGACAGCAACCACTAAAAAAATCAAATGGCAATAAACCTTGGCAAGGATGTGGAGAAAGAGGACCCTCATTCACTGCTGGGAGGAGTACAGACTTGTACATCCAATATAAAATAAATATGGAGAATCCTAAAAAGATGAAAATAGATCTACCATCTGAATATTCCTCTCCTGGGCATTTACCCTAAGGGCTCTACTCTCCATTTCAAAGATACTTGCTCAACCACATTTCCAGCTGCTCTATTCATAACAGATAAGAAGTGGAATCATCCTAGGTTCCCATCATCTGATGATTGGATAATGAAGGTGTGGTACACAATAGAATTCTACTCAGCTGTGAGGAAAAATGAAATAATGAAATTTATAAGAAAATGGTCAAACCTTGAATGGATCATACTAAGCGAACTCACACAAACACAGAAAGAGAAATGCTGCATGTTCTCCTCTATCTGTGGTTCTTAACCCGGAACAGCTTGAGTAGTAGGCATACCTGACAGGCAACTCAACAGACAGATAATAGGGTGGGAAGAGCTTGGGAGAAGGAGAATGGAAGAGCAGGGCAGATATACAAAAATCTAAAGCCAAAATGAATTAGTACTATAGAAACATTTCCCCTGAATAGCAGACTAAAAGAGCACTCAATAGGAGCATAGGGGCATTGTCTGGAGAGAAGGACCCCAGAAAGGGTGGGATGAAACCTAAAATAATAGGCTTTGGCTTGTAACTCCCTGTGCCAAAAATTGGTTACGCCCCACAGTGAACTGTTTTTCAGAGAGACCTATGAGGTCCCCAAAATAAGACAGGCTTCTGTCAAAGCACTTGATTACCCACCTGAGGTTAAAAAAAAATAATAAATAAAGTAAGAACCTGTTGCTGCCAACACAGAATATTGAGAGATCATACTAGAATCTGGAAGGAAGCCAGATTCCTCATGACTCATCTCATAGAGTTATAAAAAGTGCTAAAAGAACTGCTAGAGGAAAATGTCCACCAACTTTGTAAACAAGCAGGGGACCCTGATATATGAAATCAACCAGCTGGATAAGATGTACACACATGTGCAATTGTAGCATCCACCATAGGTGAGTAACCAATGGCTCTCTCATTGTCTAAGAGACCTGCTCAGTAGGAAGGAGTTCACAGCTGGTACTGGGAACCAAGTCAGAATCCTATGGGGATGAGGGTAATGTACTCCAGCGAGAAGGTCCCACTACTCTTTGGCCAAAAGAGAGGCTACACCTACCAAAATATCTCTTAGTCAACTATGTTTTTTCCTATGCTGCTCTCAGTCTCCATTGGAGAATCTGTTTTTCTTTTGTAGAAGGTGGCAAAAACCAGGGACTATCAAAATTTATCAACTTAATAAGAAAAGATAAATGAATTCTTTTCATGAGATGTGCCACCTCTTACACATCAGGCAGGGTCCAGGTAAAACCAGAGAGGAATTCACGAGTTAAGAAATAGTGCTGCTCTCAAGGCAAGCCAGATAATCTGTGCCAGGGTGATGGCAATAGATACTAAAGACACTCAAAATGTATCAAAGCAGAAACCCATAACTTGCTGAGAACATAACACTAAAGTAGACTTATAGCACACTTGCCCAGAGATCAGGGGACATTGTGGAAGAGGGGTCAGAAGGATTGTAAAAGTCATGAGGTGGGTAAGGGGTTTCCAGAGGTATTGTTTCCCCTCCCCTTACAATAACTAACTGCTGCTTTCACAACTCATAACCCATAACCACATGGTGAATACCAGTAACCCCACTGGGGAGGGCCCTCCGTGGAATGGGGGCAGGGAGGAAGAAAATGGTACCAACACATGATTTGTCCATTCAGAGTTTCTACTTAATAAGAAAAAAGAAGATACATTTTATACTTATGTGAAATGGCTAGAGAGATGTAACTGACTCATTTAACTTCCTTTCTGAAATAAATTGATATGTTGTAGTTGTATTAAATCTGTGGCAATCATGATACTCATAAGGCTAGAATGACTTGAGCTCTTCACATACAGGGAGCAAATAGTAATTTCAAGGTGCACTCTTTTCAGCATTTCAATTTTGAACATATAAAACATTAAGAAATGGGTAAGGCAGGGCTGGGGAGATGGGTCACTGGTTAAGGTGCTTGCCTGCAAATCCTCATGACCTGATTAGATTCCCAGCACACACATAAAGACAGATGCAAAAAGTGGTGCATACACCTGGAGTTTATTTGCAGCAGCTGGAGGATGTGCCCATTCTCTCTGTCTGTCTCTGTTTATCTCCCTCTGCTTGCAATTGCTTTTATATTATTTTGTAAAAATAATTTTAAAAAAGAAATGGGAAAGAAACATTATATGGAAGCTATTTCATTCAGAAAAAATATACCTCAAAGAAAAATATAACTAAAAATGCCAAATAATAGTTCTTATAAATCATGTCAAATTAAATAATAATGTGTAATTTGTATTTATGTAACACTGTCTTATCATGGTGATTTCACTTTACTGAACTTAATTTTTACTGGGGTTGTTACCTTGTTGTAGGCATCATTGTTCTTTGTCTTTGTTTTTATTCATAAATGAGGAAATTACTGAACATAAATAAGTCACTCAAAAATTTTGTTGGAGAACTAAAAGTAGAATAGTCTTTAATTCTAGAATTGTTGAGTAGAGTGCTGTGGGTCTAGCTTGGTGCAAGGGCATTTGTTTATCATTTATGAAACCCTGGATTCAATCCCTAAAAGCATGCACACATTTACACACATACACACACAGAGAGAGAGAGAGAGAGAGAGAGAGAGAGAAAGCAAGAAAGATAATTAAAAGGAGGATAGTGAGTGTTTTAAATTATTCTTCAAACATAATCAAAATTAGAAACTATAATTTAATTAAAGCATTAAAATATGTTTTTCTGAAGTAAAAGATATGGATTATTGTAAACAATAACCATAATGTGTTGATTCTCATAAAATTATGTGTTGAGCATTTTTTGAGAAGTGCTACATCACAGCCTAAATTATGAAGTATTAGGAACATTTCCAATAAAGACACTCAGGAATCAGTTTGTTCATCTCACTACAGATTCAGGGGATATTTCTCAGTGGCATTAACACCTGTTTCAAGTTCTCCTCACCCACCTGTTTATAAAAGAAAGGGTTGGGTTAGCGATTGATCATAACACTTTGTAACATCATAACTCAGAATTTCATTCCTCCTACCCTTCCAATAGGCTCTTTCAATGTAGAACTGATATACCTGGATTATATATGTAGTCAACCCAAGAATCATCAGGACTAAGAACAGCTTCACTAAAAGTATCTTGGTTAGCCCATTCTTCCAGTCCTCTGTTTCTCACTTACTAATGAAGAAAACACTTATTTTAATCACAGTTTCAGAGAGTCCCAGTATATGATCACTTGCTTGTATTGCTTCTGGGTCCATAGTAAGACAAAACATCATGGAAAACAAGTGAAAGGCTAGAGTGGAGGCAACAGAGACAAGATATATAGCCTTCCCATATAAACCCTAAATGACCTACTCCCAGCTCTCCCTTCCACAGTCTCCACCACCTCTAAACAGTCCATTCATTACAAATCCATCAAAGCATAAATCTATTGATGAGATCAGAATCCTCTTGACCCAAGATGGAACATGTGAGCATGTAAGGACATTTCAGATCCAAACCATAGTATTGCCAACTTTGTATAATACATTTCTATCTCAGTATACATCAAAGGTTATAGACTAGTGGATGGGAAATTAGGGGAGATATGTTGTGACCTATTTCTCTAAGCAATGCCTAATATTGAACTATCCCAATATTACAGAACAAATCAACCCACCTTAAGTGGACTCTAAAGGCTCTAAATTATTATATACATATATGTATGTAATATATATTTCATAATCACAAGAAAATACATTTAAATTTCATATAAATTACCAGTTTTATTATTTTTTAAATGAATTTTATTTATTTATTTGAGAAAAAGAAAGAGGCACAAAGAGAGAAAGAGAGAGAGAGAATGGGCACACCAGGTCCTCTAGCCACTGTAAACAAACTCTACATGCATGTGCCAACTTGTGCATCTGGCTTACATGTGTACTGGGGAATCAAACCTGGGTCCTTAGGCTTCACAGGCATATTCCTTAACTGTTAAACAATCTCTTCTGCCCATTTCTTTTTTTCAGTTTTGTGATGCATTCTGAGGCTTCTTCCCATACTCTCCAACAACAATGAGAATAATAAGCATTCGAGCTTCCTTTATATTCTGAACTATCCCCCATGGTACTGACATTTTACATATACTTCAGAGTTGCCAGGATACTGTCTTTGATTTACCATTCTTTCTCATGATGTGAGAAATACGTCTGGAGTAATGTGGGATTTATAGTAAACATTTGTTGAATAGATACTCTTCAGGAATTTTCTAGGGCTGTTATAAAATCTAACATACTAGGTGGTTCAAACAATAGAGCTTTGATTTCTCACAGATTTTGAGACTGGTAGTCCAAGGCCAAGTGTCAATTGGTTTGACTTCTCCTGAGACTTCATTATGTGGTTTGCATTTGGCCTGTTGTCCTCAGACGGTCTTTTCCTGCACCTGTGTGCCTATTGTCTCTCCATGTGTCCAAATAGAATGTTCTTATATAGACATCAGTCAGAATAGAGTAAGGCTATCCAAAGAACATCATTTAAAATTCACTACCTCCTTTAAGGATCTATTTTCAAATCTAGCCACTTTCTGGAAATCTGAGGTCTTCAAGAGATGAATGATCTGTCATGAACTATGAACATTTATTACATTCACTCAAAATTCAAGATTATAGTAAAATAGAAAATGTCAATTTATTATGAGTTAATTTTATTATCTATCATATATATATATATATATATATATATATATATATATATATATATATATTCTTACATGTCTAGATAATGGAAAAGTAATTCAAAGAAAAAATCAATTTCAGTGGCTAAAAATATTTCCTTGTTCAAAGATTATGTAATAAATCTAATCATGAATTTCACCACTTCTCATAAAAATAACTTGACAAGTATTTGTTAAGTAATATTGAGAAATAGTGAAGAATGAGTACAAGAGAAAAGGGTTGGTGAAAATGAATTTTAGAGTACCTAAAACCAAATACAACATCACAGTTAGAATAGAATTGCAGAGCAAAAGATGTCTGAACTTGATTTCTTTGTCTAGTTATTCAATGGGTGTGATATTTCAGAACTGTTCACTCTTCCATAAAAATGATAATTAGTAATTAAAAGAAGTAAAATAAGTAAATTAAAAGAAGTAAAATAAGTAAATAAAATAGATTTGGTAAGTGCCTATGTAACAGCAAATATTCAATAAATGGTGCTAAATATTTAATTTACTAAGTTACTGCATGGTTATGGATATGTGGTTCATTTAGCACACACACATATTTAGGGTCCTGTTTAGGAAATGATTTGCTGCTGACCTTGCAGGAGACCTTTGCCTTGATAGTCACTTGAAAGGAACTCATGCCATTTTTACATACCTCACTCACTGAAGTGAACAGATACAATGCTTGGGGCAGAATGATTGGCCAGATTTTCATGAAAGTGAAATGCTGGAACTCTTCAGAGTGAAAAACTTAACAACTTTGGACTCCAGACATCAGTATAGCTTATGGAAATCCTTGAATTCCTCCTCTATGTTGTTTTAGCCATGTTTAACTGAGCTTTCTTTAACTGAAAGTCTAAAACTTGTCTTAATAATTTACGTTAACATCACTTATCAAATATCTTGAATAGTCAAATTTGAATTAGCTGTGAAAACTCATATTGATTTACTTTTTTCTAGGTCATATATAAGCCTACTATGAATTTTCCTTGGGGTATAATAATTTTAGAATAGATAATAGGAAATATTGCTCTTACCCAAACAAAACATTTTTATCTATGTGGTTAAATTATTTAAAAAGGCTGTTGGCAAAAAATAAAGTAAAATTCCAGCAAAAAATAATTTCACAGATGATGTGATTTTTTTCATGCAGCTATAATTATGAGTATATTTTCCCTAAAAGACTTGTCATTTTCCTTTACTCAGATTGATACCAGGCCAAAACTTTTTTAAAATGTCATTTGCTATCGTGTGAAATGATTGCTTTTCTTTTAAAAATACATCTAATTTCTATGTATGCTCGGTCACCATCATTGCTATAAGAATTCACTGTATCTTTCTGCAAAAAATGTCAGACAATGTATTCTCAGTGGAGACTGTGTATTCAAATCTGGAGACTGAACTGGCTGTGAACCATAGGTAATGCTGCTACTGATAATCTTCATGGTACTGATTATCCTGAAACACTTTCTCAAGTTTCTAAGCTATCATCATGGAATCACTCACTGCTCTGGCCTTTAGTCACCTGTTCCATCATTGAAATTTCTTTTAAGGGCAATAAAAATAACAAGAGAAAATGTTCAGAAACCCAAAAGATATGCCCCCCCCAACATGCTTATATTACAAGATTCTCAAGGAGAACTGGTCATTCACAGAGGTACCTGAGCTCAGAAATACCTCTAAATGAAATAGCTATTTTTAAAATGTGAGCACTTAGTGATGTGGTTTACAGATTAGAAACCTATGAGGATCTGTGCCAGTTTTCACTGTCTGAAAATGGTAGATTTTTCTTTAAAACTCTTCACAGATCATATGTGTGGTATAGTTTAAGCTCTCTGAATATAGGTGATGTGTTGGAATGCAAAATGAAATATTAAGTGTTGTTGATCTGTCTGCAATAGACATTTAGATTCTTAGAACACATCCATTGACAATGCTTCATCAGAAATATTTTCCTTTGTTCTGTGATCATTTTTGTCTTACAATACATTCAATCATCATTTTCTTTATGTTAATGATGGCAACACTAGATGACAGTTTGGAGAAATGGAGGCCTGCTAATAACCACATCGTCTTGAAAGCCATAATAGAGAAAACATTAACCCAAAGCTTTGTCTCAGAACCCAATGCTGACACCAGTGCTTGTGGACTCAGTGTCCACTATAAACCTAAGGTCCTGCACATAGGCCACTGCACACAGACAAAGCCCCTAGACTGACTCCAGCATCAGGCAGAGACCTGAGCATCAGTAGGACAGTCATGGATTTTGGACACATTAGCATCAACTTTGAAGTATGACTGTGGTGCGACTGCCCCTTCCTCCAGAGACCATGATGCTCCCTGAAATGTGAGACACAAGTTTTACCCAGCTTAGCATCATCCCAGGTGGGCCCAGGTAGTGCTTTCACGGACAATATCCAACATTGATGAGTGTAGTGTAGTGATAGGATCCAATTTGCTTGGGGATGAACAGTGTTGTAAACATAAGATGATGCCCTAGAAACTTAGTAACTTAGAACCAGGCCAGGGGAGCCCAAGAGTGGGGAGATCTTGACAAACTTCACTCCTGGGCCCTCCTGTGGATCAAGCTTCTAGATAAGCCCAGTGCCGTGGAAAGCCTAGTAAATGTATATTCCAGCCCATACTGTATGTGGCTGGTTTCAGCAGTCTGGGACTATGTTTCCATCCACTAATAGGAACATCATGGACCTCAGCCAAAAATAAACATTTTCTTTCAATAGTAGAATTAATACCTTGCTAGTATTCTTAAGTCCTTCCTAAACTTTGTTAGTCTATACTTTTGTTCTTTATACCCTGTCACAAGTTTCCTGCAAATTTTCTTCATTTGTATTCATTCTTTTTAAAATTCTCCAATTTGTGTATTTTTCAAAGCCTGTCTTTCAGTTTTCTAATTCTTCAAAACACATTTGATATATACTATTATTGCTAACATCAATCATGTTCATAATTTCAAAGTGCCCTTTTTTTTGTTTTGTTTTGTTTTGGTTTTTCAAGGTAGGGTCTCACTCTGGTCCAGGCTGACCTGGAATTCACTATGTAGCCTCAGGGTGGCCTCGAACTCACTGTGACCCTCTCATCTTTGCCTCCGGAGTGCTGGGATTAAAGGCGTGTGCCACCACGCCAGGCTTCAAAGTGCCCTTTTAACTCAAGAATTTCTGTACACATTTTAAAATTATCATCTCTTTAAGTTTCACTGTTGGAGTAGTGAATTATTTCTGTGTTTTCTTCCACGTCATTGAGGGTCCTTAAAACATCAGTTATTTAATTTCTTAAAATTTTTATTTATTTATTTGCAAGGGGGTGGGATAGGCAAGAGAAAATGGGCACATCAGGTTCTCTGGCCACTGCATACAAGCTCCGGATGCATGCGCCCCCCTCCCCTTGTGCATCTAGCTTACGTGGGTACTAGGGAATTGAACCCCGGTCCTTTTGCTTTGCAGGTAACCACCAAACCATCTCTCCAGCCCCAACATCAGCTATCTTAAAATTATAAGACACTTTGGCCACAACCTGGTCTTTGTATATTAAGATCAATGGTTATTAGCCAAAATTTAATCCCAGCATGTCTACCTCAAGGTATATTATAATGAAATTTTCACCAGTGAAAGATAAAGAGAAGATTCTTGAGCTTTTAAGAGAAAAGAAACAATTCATAGTGATCCCACAATTTTCCTGTCGGCTGGCATCTCTGTAGAAATCTTACAGGCTAGAAGAAAATGTCATGAGATTTTACTGTACAAAATGAACAAAAACCTGTCAAGCAAGGATATTTATAGTATACAACTCTAAAGGATGGATAAATAAGTCAATTAGAAATGAACAAAGGGGAGTTGGGGAGATGGTGCAGTAGGTAAATCATTTACCGCATGAGCATGATAACCTGAGTTCACATGCCTAGAACTCATGTAAAGCCCAATACTGAAGGAGGCACATGTAATCCAAGCATATCTATGACAAGATGGGAGGCAGAAACATAAAAATCTCCTGGAAACTTTCCTCAAACAAGGTAGAAGGTGAAGACTGACATCTGAGGTTTTCTTCTGGACTATGAGAACATATACAAATACATGAACACAGAAGAAATGAATGAGAAGCCAGGCATGGTGGCACACACCTTTCATCCCAGCACTTGGGAGGCAGGGGTAGGAGGATCACTGTGAGTTCAAGGCCACCCCGAGACTACAGAGTGAATTCCAGGTCAGTGAATTCCAGAAAAAAAGAAATGAATGAGGAATAAAGATTTCACAGACAATGGTGAGAAACTATTTTCCCATCAGACATGTTGTGCAAAAATACTAATTATTATGTATTATCATTTTCTAAGTGGATATTATCTACCAGGCATGGTGGCACACTCCTATAATCTCCAGTACTCAGGAAATCAAAGGAGGAAGATCACTGTGAATTCCATGTCAGCCTGGGCTACAGCAAAACCCTACCTCAAAAATAAACAACCAAAAAAAAAGGTAAACTCTATATAGATATTATCAGTTTCAGTGATTATGTGTACCACTAACAGCTTATAGATGTTCAAAATCTATGCAGTACATAATAATATGTGAATTCTGCATTATATGTTTTATATGTTATCACTGGCTATTTATGTGTATATATTTTTAATTTTATTGTTTATTTATTTAGTTTTTGTTTCTTCCCTATATCACCATGATATATAGGAGAAAAATCATACTTTTATTCATCAATATCTTATTGTTGTTATAGAAATAATAAATGTTTACTAAATGTGTGAAACAATTCATGAATGGATTGATAAAATTAGATAAAAATTGAATGGATCTTATACATTTCATATCAACTGTCAAAAAATATTGAATTTCATATTTGTATCAGTTCCTAATAACTAGTTGCTTTGAACCTTTTTTTCCTGTATATTAACCTTTCTTTGATAGTCATAATATAGTAACAGGTATTATATTACAGCAAGGGTCCATGCATATGAACCGATTGTCTTCTAATCATGTTATACTCTTTTGGGAGACAGCTCCATGTTGTTGGGATGAATATCCAAACCAGTCACTCTTTAGAGAAGGAAGGGGTTTATTTCAGCTTTCAGATCCAGGGGGCAGTTTCATATTTGGCAGAAGAAGCTGGCTCACATTCATAAATGCAAGCAGAGAAAAAAAACACCACCAGCCAGCAAACACCAGAAGCAACAAACATAAAGCTAGCAGCAAGCAGGACCCCTAGAGCTCAAATCTATCTGGATAACTTTGGGCTGGAACTCATATCTGCCCCCAAACACACCTTTTGGCTATACCACAGGATTAGCTCCCAATGACACCTCCTCCAGTTAGCCTGCTGGAGACCCAAGTTACAAGCTTTAATAAAACACCTGAGTCTATGGGGGACTCACATTCAAACTACCACAGTTCTGTACAGATCTCTTTTCCACAGTCTCTTTGGTAAAGTCATGCTGGATAGATATACATCCCTTGATGCTCTTAATCATCTCTTATCAAAAAAAAGTTTAAGATTTCAAAAAGTAGCTGTTTTCTCTAAGGCCTTTCTTTTATGTTTTAATCACTAAACCTCAAGTTCACTTGAAAAGAATGAAATATAACTTAGAAAGAAGTTTTCACAAGCAATGCTCCCATTCAACCCAGAATCTGTTATCATTGCTGTCATATTATTTTCTTTGATACAATTATACAATTATAATTATACAATTATATCTCTTAAAATTATTTCCAACATTAATATTTCATATTGGTAACAAATGGTAAGTAAATGGTTATCTATAATCAAAGTTAGAGGAGTACAAACCAGAATTTCATGCTGCCAACAAAATAATTATTTGGATACACACTGATATCCTTGAAAATGAAGTATATTATAATATATCACCCTAAGTCATTCAACATTGTGTTCATCAAGTAATTGTTTATTTAATTTCCCTCTCTGATAATCAAAACAGGTGTATGGTGATCATATTACACACTTGTTAAGCTGCACCCTGATTCAAAAATTAGTGTATCTAAAGGTTTTTTCACACTGTGTTATTGGACTTAATAAGTTCATACCTCAGAAACTTGGACAAACTGGGTTCAATATTTCTGTATATATATTATATGTATATCAGACATTTTCAGATTGGGGGTCTCATTTATATCTATATCCACTTGCTATGTTTGGAGAAGTGTCAGGATTATAATTATTGAATGGAAGCAAATTGTGATTACATGTATGGAAGCTGAAAACATTGCATTCTGATGCACCCATTTCTCCTGACAGATTGGATTTAGAGATATCATTTATATCTGCCAAGAGTTATGAAGTTCTTAAAGGCATATTTTGAATTACTAGTACAAGGAATCAAGCACTATAAGGAATTCCTCACGAAATTTATGTCAAAAATTTTAAAAAAGCATTCAATGCCCAGTTTTTTGATTATTGATAAGTTGTTTTTTGTCAGTGGAAATAACAGTTGTAGTAGGAAAAAATGTAGAGTAGGGCTGTAGCCTGTCTATTTTCTTATCAATTATAGGATCCCAGGCCTACCCCTTTATATTACTTATGTAAGATGTTTGATATCCATTCAATACAATTAGTTATGTATATAAGTTCCCAAAATAAAATCATGGCGGTTGCATATGAGGAACTCAACTAACAAACTGAAGCCTTAAGTTCCACAGGCTTAGGAAAACAGTCATGCTAGAAAAGTTATTCTTTATTTCTCTGAACATAAATAAGCTATGGCACAAACATTACTGTTTGGGATCAAGTTCTGATCTAGGTAGCTGAGTCCCATTTTCTTTCATTTGGCCGGAGACCCTTGGGAACCCACCTTCCATGCTGGACAAACCAACAAACCAAAGACCCATGGAAAGGTCCCATACAGATGCTGTTCATAATTGACAGGCTTAGCTTAGTTCTAGCACCACTTCCAACCCACAGGAGTTGCTGACTACTCATCACTGAAGCCCTAAGTGGCAAACACCACAAGTACAGATAATACTCAGAGTGTGTCTCCTGGGACTTATCAAATTACAGAATCATTACTAACAGTAAAGAATCAGAGTGATATGTTACTAAGTTTTGGAGTGTTTTGTCATCCAGCAATAGATATTGAGAAGCAGTGATAGTTAAAGGGTCCAGAAGGAGTTAGAAACCACAACAGCAGATTGTATGAAAAGTTGTCATATGAAGATCTATTAGCTAATAAAAAGTGGTTAACTGATGGGAAGTAAATATAGACTCAAGAGGGCATACAATTGTCACAGAAAACTTCTATTCCTATGTTAGGACTGAAGTAAAGTGAACAACATTGTTCTACATTTCCCTCTGAGAAGATGCTGGCATGCCTTAGGGAAATAAGCAGGTTCTCATGTGTTCCTCCAAATGCCTCAACTCACAGTTGATAGTCCTTACATCCTTTATTTGTTATATCATTTCACTCTTAAACTCATTCATAGTCCTTCTAGATTCACTTTAAATTGTATATAATTAAAAGTTAGAATACTTGCTTATGTACAATGTATATACACATATGTTTGAATCAAGCAAGAAAAGTGTTGTGAATTTAAAATCACCCTTCCCACCATGAAAACTTTGCAGTCTGTTGGTATAGAGCATTTTTTTTTTTCCTGAACAAGGGCGATATTTCCCTTAGGAAACATGATACTACTCCCATTTACTTTGAAGTAATTAGCCCCTTACAGATATCTGACTTCTATTTCCTAGTGCTATTTTACATTTTAAATTTTCTTGGAAATCTGAAGTGGTGGAGTGCTTCATGTAATAGGAGAAGCCATCTTCCTGAAATGATCTTTAATAATCTGTGTGTGCATGTGTCCAGGCATTCAAGAGACACAACACATATGTGAGGGAATAAGACAAGTTTTGGGTATGGGTCTTTGCCTTCCACATTGTTGGAGTTTCTCTCTCTCTCTCTCTCTTCTCTCTGTGTGTGTGTGTGTGTGTGTGTGTGTGTGTGTGTGTGTGTGTGTATTACCAGCAGATTATTACTTGGTAAAAGTAGTTCACTGCAATGCTTGCTAAAGCAGTTGGTCTGTAAGCTTCTATGAAATTCTCCCATCTCTGCCTCCCACTGCTGGGCCTTTAAAACTTGCTATACTTTTGGCTTTTATGTATGGTGTATCTGAAGTTGGGTACTCAGTCTTGTGATTTATTCTGTAAGCCAGCTCCATAGATCCACACTTATTTTTTTATTATTTTTTGAAACAAGGTCCTACTAAACTGCCCACACTGACTTTGAACTTACACTGTTGTCCAGGCAGTTCTTGCACTTATAATCCTCCCGTCTCAGTCTCTCAAGTAGATTGGCCTACATGCCTATGCCACAAGACCCATATTTGAATGTTTTCTACTTTATTTTTATTGGTATTCACCAGTATTCATGTAAATGTATAAAGGAACATTGCAGAATTCCCTAGGCTCCAGATAAGTCTCTTCATACTCTCATGTACAAACAATCCCTATTTTCTCTAATAATTAGGTCCAATCCCTATACACATTATAATAACTCCTTTGCTCAGTAACTTAAGAGATTGGCAAAACCCAAATTGCAGGCAAAAATCTGTTCTTAGAAGTGAGTTCAGGGAGCTAAGGAGAGGGCACAGTGGTTAAAGTGCTTGTCACCTCAAGCATGAGGAGTTGAGATCCCCAGCACCCTTGTAAAATGTCCAGTGTGGTAGTACAGGATGTATCTGTAATTGCAGCACTGCTGAGGTGCAGACAGTGGATCCCTGGGGCTCAATGGCTAGCTACCTTAGCTGAAAAGGCATGCTAGGTTCCTTGAGAGAACCTTCCTTAAAAAATATATATATATATAAAAATATAAATATAAATAATATAAATAAATAAATATATATATATATAAAATATAAGGTAACTTAGGAAGATCCCAAACATCAAACTCTGGCCTACACATGCAATACAACCCATACACATGTACTTGCAGATGCACTTTCACACACAAGTTCGTATGTAAATATGTACTCAAACACACACACACACACACACACACACACACACACTAAAGAAGTGAATGAGAGCAGTACTGGATTTTCTGATGGAAGTATTCCCTATAATAAAAAGGTTTTAGATTGTGAAGCCAACATTTTTTAGGCAAGTAGGTAAAATTCTGAAAGAATCCATGAACTTCCTACCTTTGATCATTAGTTTCTAAAAACTATGTGAAAAAAGGCATATTATCTGTAATTCATGTATACTACATTCTTTTCCACACACACAATTCCAGAATGTTATCTTAAACACAAATAAATGACTTCAGCAAGTCAATACTTGGGCAGAAGAGACAGCTCAAGAGTTAAGTGCACTTCCTGCATAATCATGAGGCCCTGAGGGGATGTGAATTCAAGTCTCCAGATCTCATATCAAACATCTGGGCATGGCCACGTGCTACTGTAACACGATCCAGCAGAGACCTGAGAATCTTCTGAAACTATAGATTTCTAATTTAGTCAAAGGAGACAAAGGCTGCAAACAGGTCCAGGGCGTTGGAACACTTCATCCCATGATGTTCCACTCAGACATCTGCACATAGTGACTGCCACCACAGGCAAGCATATGAGGCTCCACAAGAGTACATACACATGCATATACCATACACATATCACATCTTTCTCTCACACACACCCAGCAATAAAGGCATCCCTTATTTGTATTAGGATAACCTCTTTTGGGTGAGAGATTATGTACCAAGACCAATTATATCAGTAATATCACTGCAGTGGAGTAGTTATTGAATCAGATATTAATTCTGTACAAAATCACATCACAGTGATGAAAGTACTCTGACTGAGGATAGTGATCCTAGGGAGTGCCTCATGGTCAAAAAGGAATGCCCATTTTTCAGGCACTATTTTCATTGCTGGGAGGCTTATTCTGTGTCTCAACTCTTCATGGAAATTGGTCCAATGTGATCAATCCTTCTGAAAGGAGCCATTTGCAGAGTTCAGTGCAATTCTATGTTACCAGCAGATTATCCCTTGGTAAAAGAAAGTCCATATTATTAAAGCTCATATTTCAGTTCCACTTCTGTGTCCTTTTGATTCATGGGTCCATTGAGAAAAGAGGTCACTGATGTACACAAGCCATTTGCATATCTTATTATTTATATGCTGTGTTGTATACATTTAAGGAATCATTTACAAGGAACAAAAATTTCCTCCTAATGTGTTTCTATTAAGAAATGTCCATTCAAATTCTTCACAAGCATTCCTTCTAACTAATTTTCCATTCCAATTTTTTTTTGGAGAGATGTGTACGCCCCCTTGTGGTCAAGTGTGGCATTGCACACTTGCGTCACTTTGCATCTGGCTAAACGTGGGACCTGGAGATTGGAACTGCAGGAGACTGGAACCAACATTCTTAGTCTTAGGATGCAGGGCCTTAACTGCTAAGCCATATCTCCAGCCCCCATTTGTATTTTTTAAGGCTCCAGCCATCCAAACTAATTGCTAACAAATATTCATTAACTAGTATATTTCTTATGTCTAATTGGCTCTCAGAACATCCAAAGTAGACAGCATATTTCATTGCTTGAGGTTCTACCTAGTGGGAAATCACCCATCAGTACTGGTATCCAGAATGATCAGAATGTGAGATTGTAAATCTGCAGCTATTCACTGGTAGGCTGTGTCAGGATATCAACTACAACTCTAGAAAAACAACATCTATGATGTGTTTCTTTTCATTCAGTCCATGGGTCACAAGGAATTCTCCATGAAGCCAGAAGTACAGGCTAAGAGAGATGAGCCAACACAGTAAGACCTGGTAAAATTGGTAACATGAGTGGTATTGTTGTTACTAGAAACCTGGATTTTCATTTTTTTGGAACTGATTTGCAGGAGGAATGTGGATGGATTTGAAATTTTTGCCTAAGAGATGCCTTGTAGTGATGTAAGCACAGCTTGACCGACTATTCTGGTCAGAGTTGAAAGACCTGAATATAGTAAGAAAGAAGTAGGGGCTATGAGGTTTGGCTTATGAAGGGAAGAAAGAGCTTTGTCCGGTCTGAGCTAAAGACAGTTTGTGTGAGAGGTTTACTGTTACACCCATGTCCTGAGAACTTGAACAGGGTTACATTTCATAGAGATGGATTGGTGTGAACAAAGGAATATGGCACAGGAAGAAATGAAATCTTTGTGCCCAAACTGCTGCTCCAGCTGCAATTGTTTAAGAGATTAAAACCACTGAGATTAGGCCAGCTGACCTGCATTGGGATAACAGGAAGAATGCAGACTCTTTGAAAGAGGCCTGAATGCTGAAGGAGTGTCCTGTTCTTCAAAGTCTGCTTTATTCCCCCCTGGGTTAACAAGTTGGTAGCCCACCTGGTACTATGGAGTATAACAAATGTAGGAAAGAGAGGGTCATTGAATTTGCCACATGGTTTTGTTCTTTGTAAATGGCCGTGGGCAATGTGAAGCAGGTTTGTTGGATTATCTGCATGGAGTCCCAATGCAGCCATGAAGATAAACCATAGGTTGTAGTTGGGTACCTAAATGGAGAAGCCAGGACTATGGAATGGTTGCCAAGAAGAGCTGTAAGCATGTGAATAGCCTAGCTGGAAGGGCAGAATTGGAACTCCAGAGATTCATCACTGGTTAGAATTATCAGACTTGTAGATTTTTCACTGGCTTGAGTTGTCAGACTTGGAGCCAAAGAGTTTGATAACTGCCTTGTTTGTTTTAATTTTGTCCTGTTTGTTTTAAATCTTGTATTGCTTGAATATTTCTTTGTATACCCACTGCCATCTTTTGCAATGTAAATGTGTATTCTGTGTCATTATGTTTTTTGTTTGTTTGTTTTGTTTTTGGTATTATGGCTCAGTTAAAAGACCTTGTACTACAGAGATGTTTGAACATGATTGGAACTGAGAAAAATTATGGGGACTTTTAAAGTTGGACTGAATGCATGGCATTTTACATCATGAAATGGTTAACACTATGTGGGCCAAGGGTATAATGTGGTGGTTTGCTTTAGATGTCCCCCATAAACTTATGTGTTCTGAATGTTAGGTCCCCCACTGATGGCAATTTGGAAATTGGATCCTCCTGGGTATAATGTATTGTTGGAGGAAGGCTTATGGGTGTTGTAGCCAGCTTCCCCTTGCCAGTGTTTGACACACTCTCCTGCTGCTGTTGTCCATCTGATGTTGGCTAGGCTATTTACCCTCTGCTAATGCCATCATTTTCCCCTGTGTTCTCAGAGCTTCCCCTTGAATATGTAAGCCAAAATAAACTCTTTCCTCCCACAAGCTGCTCGTGACCAGGTGTTCTCTGCCAGCAATGCAAACCTGACTACAACATTGAGTAAGAATGACCTGGCTGTGAAAGCGAAAAAGCATTGTTGATTTGTCAGAGGAGTCTAACTTCTGATGGTTTCTGCAGTTTTCTATGTGGAATAAAAGGAATGGGTCAGATCAACACCTGAAAGCCAAGTCCATATCTAGATGCTTGTCTGACAACAGTGTCACTGAAGTCATTGTCTATGGTACACAAAACCTTTGTATAAGCCATAAAGTTAGATGAAAATGAAACAAGTATTACCACCCTGCTTTTTACAATTTTGTTTTCTTTCTTTTTGCATACTGTGAACTGAGCCCAGAGTTTCGTGCAGGTTAGACAAGGACTCTGCCACTGATATCCATCCCCAAACCCTTTACAATCTGTTTTCATGAAACACAAACTTCAATTACTTTGAGTATTTTTTTTTTTTCTAATTTAACACCTGCACAGGGATTGAAAGGTTCAAGGATTTTCACTTGTACTTTCCAAATATTGTGGACTTTATAGACAGACAATGAAAGTAATGTAGAGATTTTGTCAGGTGCTACACATGCCATTTCAATGACATATTTAGAACTACTAGAAGGATGGCTTGAATGTGCCTGCAGGACAACTTAGAGCACATGATGGGCAAAGTACTGAAAGACCTCAGGTTTACCTTAACTACCACTACCGGCTATTGCAGTAAGCATTGGTAATATTTGAGGTAGAGAAAAATTTCCTGAAGGGTACCTCCTTCAAGAGTCATATGACTGCTATAATGGTGGAAGGACTAGCCAGATGGGCTAGTCTTCCAAACACTGCGAGCTGCTGCTGTGATGAATAGCACAAAGCTCCTTGGATGCCCATAAACTCTCAAAGTACAAATGCAAAGGAAAGGAAGTCCTTTATCTTGCTCTGACTCTGCAGTGCCTTTGCAGTGTTCTCTATCAGCAAAACCAATAGCAGACTGACTAAAACACGAGATATATGCAGAGTCTATCTCCAGGATAACAAAGGAAGGAAGAAAAGGGTATAAATCTACCCAGAGAGGTAACAAATAAGTAGCTGATACAAGGCTAATTTAAATATGTGTTGCTACATTTTATAATAGATTTTAAAGAGTGAAAAATAAATTTTATTTTATTTAAGAGTCAAACAAAAGTTTCCACTGATAGAATTACAAAATATAGAAGGTAATCATCTCTGTGTGATTTGACTTCTTCCTCTTGACCTGGTGAGATTCTTTAAAAATTTAAATTTTCAGGTTCGGCACGGAAGCAGCACTCATGCTCATCTCCCCATTTCCTCAGTGGTTTCAGCTGTGGCTTGGCTGAACTGCGAAGGGTAGTTTATGTCCTCTGGTCTTTCTACCCTGTGAAAAAGAATAGATTTTCCAACACAGAGTGAAGTCACCATATTTTAGAGAGAATTTGATGTATGCAACCCTGCTTTTAGCCAAAGACTAGTGAGAGCTTGACAGTGGAGAACATAATCTTTGTCTCCATAGGATTCTAATGTGGTTCCAATTCCAGATATGGGTTCCTTTATACTGAGTGGACCTCTTAGCCAATCAGAAAGGTATTGGTTACCCACTGAGGCCGTGTGCCATTATTGCACTGACGGGTACATCCTGTCAGGGTATTTGCTTCTGAGTAGCTTAGACCTCTGGTTTCTCAGACCGTTGATGGCTGCTTTCCTCCAGTAGCTCATGTAGCACTTTTTAGCACTAGACAGGCTGTCTGGGGATTGGCTTTCTTTTGAATTACAGCCAGGTCTCTCCTTGCTCTGTGTCAGCAGCATATGGCATCTTCAGCAATAGGGTCTTAGCTTTTACATCAGGCAGGTATTCAAATGCTTTGAGAAAGCTGTCTTGATTTGGGGACCTCGAAAGTCTCTCTCGTCAACAGCTC
This sequence comes from Orientallactaga sibirica, assembly GCA_036365145.1. Taxonomy (NCBI): domain Eukaryota; kingdom Metazoa; phylum Chordata; class Mammalia; order Rodentia; family Dipodidae; genus Orientallactaga; species Orientallactaga sibirica. The sequence continues at coordinate 13,122,716 of JAEOAD010000010.1, read as the reverse complement.
AATGTGGGTAACAGCCAATCTCTGGTACTGGGAGTTACAGGCCAGAGACAGAAGAAAAAAAAATTGTTTAAGCTTAGGCTTCACCCCACCCTCACCAAGACGCTACTTTTCATGTGTTCTCTCCTTATTCCTTTTGAGGCTTATATCTTTTAGGCTATCTCCAAGGATAGAGGCTTCTATGGTATCAGAGCATTTTGAATTTCATTTTATGTTTGTTTCCCTCCCCTCTCCTTTCCCTCCCCACAAGCCATTCCATTTCTATTGTCTGGGCCTTGAGTTGCATATCAGGTATGTCAGCAACTCCAGCAGGTCCAGGTTAGGAATCTCAGATAAGTGACACCACGTGGCATTTGTCTTTCTGGGATTGTGGCTCTAGAATAGGAAAATCTAGGCTCCAAAAATGTTATTGGTTTCCAGGAATAAGGCAGAGGAAAAGAAATGAGTTATTGTTATATATGGGGATTCTTCTGAGGGAAATTAAAATATGGAATTGGAGGATGATAATGCTGGCAATAGTATAAATACACTAAAATTGTGGAATTTTAAACTTGGATATTATAGATTTTGTTATGTGGATTTCATCTCATTAAAAAGGTGTAACATTACAGGCCATTCATTGTCAATGCTATTGGTTTCCCACCAGAACTAATTGGAAAGACCCTTTTGCTAAAGACTCCACATGCCTGGGCTGAAAGTCACTGAGAAATTAAGCTTGAACTGAGCTAAAAACTACTCCCTGTAGACCAGCTTACAGAAAGCTGGAAAAGGCTATGCTGCATACAGCCTTATGGGAAAGAGAAGTCATCAAGTGAAACAGGAGTGGACATTGCAAGCCTTAAGATTGGCCAGCCACACCAAATGTACACACTGGTGCAAAAGTGGCTTGTATGTTATGGGGGAAACCAACCACTCTCTAATTGGATGTGACACCTGCTCCACAGGAGGGAATACATGCCTGGTACGGAAAACCTAGTCAGAAGCCTATGGCTGGGGAGGCCATGAGCTCTAGAGAAGTAACACCTGCTGTTTGGTTAAATGTATATATTATGCTCACAAAACTTTCCTGTAAGCATTTTTCTTAATGTTCATACCCATGTGTTAATGCTACTCTCACTTTTTAATTTTTTTAAATTTTCATTTATTTGTCAGCAGAGAAAGAGAGAGAGAGAAAGAGAGAGAGAGAGAGAGAGAGAGAGAGAGAGAGAGAAGAGAGACAGACAGAGATAATTGGCATGCCAGAGCCTCTAGTCACTGCAAATGAACTCCAGATGCATGTGCCCTTTGTGTATATGGCTTATGTGGATCCTGGAGAATCAAACTGGGATCCTTTGGCTTCATAGGCAAATGCCCTAACTGCTAAGCCATTTCTCCAGCCCGTTACTCTCATTTTTGATTAGAGATGCTTCTCTTTTCAGATGGTGGTGACCACTGGGAAGACTCAAATGGCACCAAATTGTTGAGAAGAATAAGTGGAGTTTTCAGCACTGAGACATCTCTATCACATCTTCCAAGGCTCAGGGACCATTGCAGAAGAGGTGGCCGAAAGAGTGAAGAGTCAAAGGAAGGGTAGGACTGCTTACAGTGAAGTCTTCCAGTCACAAAATGGCCTGGATACCCATGCTCTTGCAGTGCCTGGCACAACCTACACAAGACCCTCATAATAGGAGGAAAAAATATGACATCAAAATAAAAGAGAGTCTAATTGAGAGAGGGAGAGAGGATATGATGAAGGGTGGATTTGTGAGAGGGAATGTTGGAGAGGGGAGGAATTATCATAGTTTGTGTCTATAATTATGGAAGCTATCAATAAAAAATAAAAACATATTTAAAACAAAATGTATGTTGCCAGAAAAAAAAAAAGTATAAAAAGCAAGATGAAGGTCTATACACCTTTAATCCAAGCAAAAGGGCTGGAATTTCCTGGTCAAACTGGGTAATGTAGTGAGACTGACTCTAAAGTTTAAAAAATTGGGGATGTTAGCTCAGTGTTTAAGCTTGTTTAAGCATGTTGGAGATTCTGGTTCAATCCCTAGAATTAAAACAAAATAGTGAAAAAGATTATAGCTTTTATACATGTATAATGATGCCAATTTAAGGAAGATAATAGTGTTATATCTGAAACAGCTTTAGATTTATAGAAAAATTTAATTAGGGAGCTAGTGCCAAGAGTTCCCATACTCTTACTCTGTAAGTATACATTATTTTCTCCAATTATCATATTTTTATTTATATACTATTATGGTTACCAAGAACTGGTAGAAATGAGGATTATCTTAGCAGAAATCAATGACATAATAAAATTCAATATAAGAAATTAACAAAATTGTTGTTTTTTCTAAGAGGTAAATAAAGTAAGGAAAGGTGAATTCTATTAAAATAAACAGACTTATCTCAGTAAAGTTAACAAAAGTCAAAGCTGGGTCTGCCTGATATTGAACTGGAGCCTCTGAAACTCTGAATCAAAATAAATATTTTCTACTTATAAACTAATTATTTTAAGTATTCTGTTATAGTAACAGAAAGCTAAGTAATACAGAGATTGGTTAATTTAAATGATTTGTGAGTCATACCCTTCAACTCTTACAAAGACATTTTTGTATGGCTAAATACTCACATATTTTGCTTATTCTGACATTCTGTGGCACAATTTTAAAGTTATTCCTTCAGTACTTTTCTAGATTATACTTTCTGCATAGAAGTGAAATACTTTGATTTTGCTATTTTTTTAAAAAAAACTTCTCTGTGGTGGGGTGGGAATTTCCAAAACCATAATTTTTAAAAATTTTAATAGTTCTCTAAATTTATCTCTTGTTTTGTGACTTTTACAACAATCACCAAAAATCAGCCACTTCATATATTCATAAATTAGATTTTACATCTCCATAGTCAAGTGTAACATAATTCATTCAGTCTCTATTTATCTATGTTTGGGCTGCATTATATTCTGCTGCTATTGAAAATAGCACTGAGATTCATTTCTTTGCACATATGTCTTTTTATATCAGTTTGCCAGTATATATTTAAGATAGGTGCCTAGAAAAATTTCTAGATAAAATTACATATGAAATTTTCCCAAATGACCTTATTTCTCCTTTCTACCCATTAAGTCATTTTGTACTACATAAGAGTGTAGTGTGTGTTCTCCAACTCAGTACAATAATATTTTTTGAGTTGCTAAATATTTCCTTCTTCAATTGTTGAGAAGTATAATTTCATGTGCTTAATTTTGCATTTTTTGTTGCTGTAAGTAAAAGTACTTTTTCCTGTTGTTATGACCTTGCCATCTCATTTTTGAAGAACATTTTGTCTGGATATAGAATTTTTCAGTTTACTTTTTGAAGACCTTTCCCATTGTCTCTGTCTTTAATTTTGTGTTTTTTTTTTTTTTTTTTTGTCTTGTTGATGTTGAGAAATCTGTTTTGACTCTTATGTGACTTCCTTACTGATAATTAGGTTTTGTTTTCCTTGAATCCTTTATAATTTCCTTTCTCACTTAAGTTCATTGTCACTGTGTTATTCTGCCTTGATTTTTATTTGGATGTTACTATGTTTTGCCTGCACACTAAATTTCTTGTGCGTGGATATATTTTTTCATTTGCCTTTTAATATAAGCTGGTAAGTTCTTTTTAAAAATTTTCTCAGCTATTTTTAAATCCATAAAAATTTCTTTTCCTTTTTATAATTAAAGAATTTGTAAATAGATGATTTTCCTTTTCTTAATATCTTCTCTCATATACTTTATGTCATATTTTCTATTATTTCAGGCAAGCACCTGTTATTCCTTTGTGTTCACTGTAACATTTTTCTGCTTTACTGTTTTTTTTTTCTTCTAATCTTTCTTCTAGTTATGCCTTCTCTATCTCTTTGTGTATATTAAACCATCTATGAGGTCCTGATTTCCATCTCTGAATTTTTCAGTGCTAGTGTACTCATGGGTTATTATGATACATCTTTTTCAGTGTAGATCCCTTTTTATTTCCTTAGATATGATAAAAATGTCAGCTATTTTTAGGTCAGTGATTAATGTCACTACTACCTGAATCCCCTGAGTCCACTGTAGACATCTCTCTTTTCTTACTCTGAGCTTTGTCCACTATATTAGTGTGTCAGAACCATCAAGATAAAGAACCATGTGTAGGTATATCACTAGCAGAAAGGTACTTCCTCAGTATTCATGTAGATGGCTACCTTCTTCTGTTTACACATGGATTTCCTTCTGTGTGTGTGCCTGTATTGTACCTTCTTATAAGGATTTTGTCTCTCTCATGTACCATATGCTTTACAAGTTATCACTCTACAGGCCCTATGTCCACTAGTCACATTTTATATTACTGAAGTAATAGAACATAGGAGTTGGGGTTGAAACATTCTATCATATAACAATCAACTCACCTTATTTTTAACATCTTTAGATAACTGGGATCAAGTTATTGATATTACTTATTGAAGCATTGAAGAGTTGACAGGTAGAACAGTGGGTATTACCTTTTCTGAGAGTTCATTTGCCATTAGTTTTGGCACACTCCATGTGTATTAATCTCATTGTCCTGTTACACATCTACATGGAGAGAAAGAGAGGTAGATGCTTAGATACATTCAGAAATTCATGTTCCATCTTTCCACTTTCTGATGGAAATGGTAATCCTGGCTACTTTACTTGTTCTCATTAAACTCAAACCTGGTATTTCTTTTTTTTTTTATTTGTTTGTTTTAATATTTTATTTATTTGTGTGTGTGTGTGAGAGAGAGAGAGAGAGAGGGAGAGAATGGGCATGCAGGGTAGAGTTCTAGCCCCTGCAAATGAACTCCAGATGCATGTCTCACTTTGTGCATCTGGCTTGCATGAGTACTGGGAAATCAACCCTAGGTCCTTAGGTTTCACAGGCAAACACCATAACAGATAAGCCATCTCTCCAGCCCAAAGTTGGTGTAACTTAATGGACTAAACTAACCATAGAAAACAGAGATGGTAACTGTGGTAGTTTGAATAGATGGCCTCCAATATATTCAGTGTTTTATTAGTTTATAGTTTGCATCTGCAGCCACCTGGCTGAAGGCAGTGTCTCTGGGTGGATCTTAAGGTGTGGTGGTAGGTTTAGGATTTCAATATAAAGATATGTAAAGTGTGCCTAGCAGAAATTCCTGAGGTGTGCTATGCTGTGTGGCTTTTGGCTTTTGGCTTTCTCTCTCTTGCCTGGTCCTATAAGAGCAGACAAGCTTCTTCTGCCATTATGGAACTTCCACTGGATCTATTAGTTTCAATAAATCCCTTCCTTCATAACTGTGTCTGGTCTGGAAGTTAATCTCAGCGAACCTAAAGCTGTCTGAAACAGTAACAAATACTTTTAAGAGTAGCTTTTTCAAAATATATAATTTAAACACTTGGGCTTTTTTATTTGGACTTGTCATAATCTACGTGGGTAAATTTTATTTTTACATAACTAAAAGAAATTTTAAATGATATCTTTTTGGTTGAATATATTTACACATGATTAAAAATAAGTATGATGATAACATTTTTTTTTTTTTACTTTTCATGTAATCTCCTTTACACATTTTGAAAAATTCCTAGAAATTTTATGCTCTTAAATGATTTTTTTTTTGCAAAAATTGATTTAGATAGGTCAGGCATGTTTGATTAAATCCATTTGTTTGCAAACACATATGAGAGATTAAGAGGATGGTGGTTCAGTATCAAAAACATATATGATTTAGATACTTGGTAAATTTGAAAATGATTATCTAATATATGTTAACTGCAGAATAAAGAGGGATGATAGTTTTCATTATTTCATGCACACACATCCTCACACATGTCTCCATACACTGAAGAACACACATACCATACATATATATATATATATATATATATATATATATATATATATGCAAAAAGCGATTTTAACATGAAAGGGAAAATAACAGCTATTATGAGATATTTAATAGTTTTATATGCTAAGATTTGTATAAGTAAGTTTTTGTTTTATGCTTATTAGTCTTCAGCAATTCATAATAAATCAATATATTTGTTTATTACCTGTTTTATTATTTAAAGATGATAGTATTTGAATAGTGAGTGTATATATATATATATATATATATATATATATATATGCATTTCTGTTGAGAAATAATTTTTCATAACTAACCTGATATCTTTAACAACTTTTTACTTACATATTTTCCTTTTTAAGAAACCTAATTCAATATGGAAAATAAACATAAAAAGCAACTCTTATTTTGAGATGCAGAAAAATTAATTGATAAATTTCCCTATCAGCTCTTTATTATTGTGTTAACAATAGGAGGGCTATATTTTAGCAGAAAGGATAATGCTCTCAATTAGACAATGCAATAATTGCCTCTTTGGATACAATCAAATAATGACACATCTTATTGATATTATATCACTCTCAATTGCTGCAAAAACAATTCCAATAATACATGGTTTTATGTTATCATCAATATTATTTTGAACATTTAAAAATTATGTAAGCCAAACTGGGCGTGGTGGCGCACGCCTTTAATCCCAGCACTCGGGAGGCAGAGGTAGGAGGATCGCCGAGAGTTCGAGGCCACCCTGAGAATACAGAGTGAATTTCAGGTCAGCCTGGACCAGACTGAGACCCTACCTCGAAAAACCAAAAAAAAAATAAATAAATAAATAAAAATAAAAATTATGTAAGCCAAAAAGAAAGTTATCATTCTAAAATGTGTCATCATTCCAAAATAAAATTCAATTAGATTATGTAATACAATACTTGCAAACCTAAAGTTAGGATGCAATGCTATAGGTATCTTATTAATTAAATCACAATATTTTGTAGTAAAAAGGAAAGAGATCTAATTCCATATGGGGCAAGGGTAAAAACTCTCAAAACTACATGCATACATTTCATAATTTTTTAATGTCAGGAACTAGTTCCTGATTTAAGTTCCAAGGGTGAAGCCAAGTATTTTACTCTCTCATTATACCTCTTTTTAAATTCAGAGAATCCAGGTTTAGCTCAGTTCTACTTGAAAAGATGCATTTTCCAACCAAGATTTTTTTTTTAAGTATTTGAAAAAGCATAGTGGGATTAGGAGTGATTTTATCTTTTGACTTAATAAAAGACAGCAAGTGTAGGAGTGAAAGGCAAAATGATAAGATTTGTGTATTTGCTTCAAAAACTCACATAAGAAGTTAAAATATTTACTTTTGTTGGTGTGAGTAGAAACTGAAACAGACTTTTTAATTGGAGAGTTTTATGGAGAACATCTAAGGTACCATTTGTTTTATCTGCCTTCTGGTCACACTGAAAATTTCATTTGCACATACTTAAAATATATATACATATCTATTTGTGTATTAATCCCATGAAGATTTTTAAAAAGTAAAGCTTGATGCATGCAGAAAATATAACAAATGCTGACATTTGTTTAAGTTAGATATCAGGTTATGTGGGGCTTTATACTCTTAGAATTTTGAAATATTTTGGAATTTTCAAAGAACAAATTTTTAAGAATAAAGACAAGATGACATCAGGCAAGCTGGTTGATTGAATTTTGTTGACTCCCTCACACAAAACATTTATGTTTATAACTAACAAAACTGTAATTGTATATAATAATTTCTTAGAACAAACATGTTGATAAAAACATGTTCAACCCAATAGAATAAATTTCTATCAATTTATTGCTTGTACTTAATATTTAAATCATTCTGCCTTGGTTTGTATCACACACGCAAAGTTTGAAGACAATTCTGAGTCTACCTCTGGGTATTGCCCACATTCTTAGTTGACATTCTGCCCAAAACAGAGCACTGTCCTAGGAGAGACTAGACAAGGTGGGGTGGAATGTCAGTCTGTGATGCAATGGACCTGTGGACCTCAGACTTGCTGATTACCACTAAGTATTTTTCCACCATGTGATGAGTAGCTGCCATATTTATACACTAGCAAATGTTCCTCATTGTTTGTTATTTGCTCTGTGGGCACCATTTTCATTACCTAAGAATACTATTTTTTTTTTAATGGGAGGAAAGAAATTATTTTAAAACTACAGATCCAAGAGAAGTAGTAATAATGGCAAAAGAAGGTAACTGACATTCATAAATTCAAGCAGAGAAAGAAAAAGCTGCAAGCAGCAACCCTGCCAGTGCTTAAACCTCCCTGCACACCTTTGAGCTGGAATTCAGATCCACCCCCAGTGAAAAGCCCCCTATAATAGAAGTCTGCCAGTTAGGGGCTGAAGCTGCAAATTCAATTTTGTTCTATTTTTACTTTTTATCTTTTAGAGAGTGACAGAGAGAGAGAGACAGAGAAAGAAAGAGCGAGAGAGAGACTTGGCACATCAGGGTCTCAGCAACTGCAGTTGAACTCCAGGCACTTGCGCCACCTAGTGGGCAAGGGTGACTTTGTGATTGCCTCACCTTCCTGTATATGGTTTACCTGGGATTTCAAGAGGCAAGCACCTTCACCACTAAGTCATCTCTCCAGCCCATAAATTCAATTTTTATAAAACACCTGAATCTATGGGGCCATATATCCCAACTACCACAAATATTCACTCCCAACATTTATATAAATGAAATCAAGTTCCAGGAGAGTACAATATTTTATGCAGATTTTAAATTTATTTATTTATTTATTTATTTATGTATTTATTTATGTATTTATTTATTTATAACAAAGAGCATATGAGCATGCCAGGGTCTCTTGCCACTGCAAATGAACTTCATATACATGTACCACTTTGTGTATCTTGCTTTACATGGGTACTAGAGAATGGAATCCAGTCCTTCTGGCTATTCAAACAAGTGCTTTTAACCTCTGAGAAATTTCCCAAGCTCATTTTATGTAGACTTATGTGAACTTAATTTTTACTTTCTCTTTGATATATGCTTGTAGCAGGATTATAATCTCTCTCTCTCCCTTCCTTGTATATATCTCACACACACATGACTCTTTTGTCTCCCATTACCTTGGGAGCCTTCCTCAGTGGTGTATGGTATTCACTGTGGGGCATGAAGGCCTAATTTATTCCCTGTACAGTAGCAGAGGGGACCATGTCTCAGGATACTCTTACTTACTCTGTGGCTTTTACAATCTTTCTGCCTCCTCTTGCAGAATGTTTCCTGAGCCATGGTAGGCCTGTTGCCAGTCTGATTTACTGTTTTTTCTCTGAATTTCTGCTTTGATATGCTGCTTGATTACTATGTCTGTCACCATTGCCCTGGAGCTTGTTGTTAGACTATCAGTAAGAGCAGTAATTATATAGCCTCTTCCTCTGCAATTTCTCCTGGGCTCTTGTTGACGTGGTAGAGGTGGCAAGTCTCGTGGTGGCAGTTGGCTATCTTCTTGTCTTATCAATGTAACTTGGATGGTTCTTGGATCCCCTCCAAACCAGACTTCCCTGTCCCCTGAATGTGGTTTTATAGCTTGAAAAGACCTTTAGGCTAAAATGTCCAAGAAGAAAGATCATTGTCTTGTATAAAACTTATTCACTGAAACTTCTGGTGGCCTCCAGGGAGGGCCAAGAGAGGAAGATTGGGACGTAACAGCAAGGCTACTTGTTTCTACATGCATTTTACCAAGATCTCTATTTAATGACTCAGTCTTTGGCTTAATTTATTTATGTTTTGGTGGTGCTAGAGATCAAACCTAGGTCCTCATGAATAACAGGCAAATACTCTCTCCTCAGCTATACCCTTAACACCTTTTAAAATACACCTCACTGTTTTGCTTCTGTTTCATCCTCTTGAAATTGATAATAAACAAAATAAGAGGATAGTCAATATATGAGAAGTAATGATTTTGAAAGCATTCAGTTCTAAATATTTTCCCAGATTTTTTGAAAGTTATTTTACATTTATTTATTTGAGAGAGAGAGAAGAGAGAGAGAGAGAGAGAGAGAGAATAGGTGCACCAGGGCCTGTAGCCCCTGCAAATGAGCTTTTTATGCATGAGCCATCTTGTGCATCTGGCTTACTGGGGAATCGAACCTGGGCCTGTTGGCTTTGCAAGCAGAGGCCTTAACTGCTAAGCCGTCTCCCCAGTCCATGTTTCCTGGATTTTTAAATAAGAATTCCTTCATTTTCAAAGCTCATGACAAAGTATTGAATCAATTTTAGTGTCCTTTCTGTTGCCAGGTACTAAGGTATGTAGCATTAGAGATTTTATTTACCATTCTCATTATGGGTATCTTGTATGCAATAAGGACAGTGTGACACTGCTTTTTGAAATATATAAAAAAAAAAAAAACACAAACCAAAACAATTCTTCATGACTAACATATATACCTCTCACTCTGGGTTGCTTATAAGCCTAAAAGTAGAAAGATTGCCTTATTCTGAAAACAGTATAGAAAATTAAGTTCTATAATCCCCATTCAAATGACATGCATCTAAGATACCATTAATGAAATCTTCTTACAGGTAAAAATAATTAGAAAAAGACAAAACTTTTAACTCAGAAAGTATAAAAAAATACTTAATCTTAGTCTAGAATCCAGAAAGCACTGGATATTCAAAAAAATAGAGATAGTTTGGAAGCCGGGCGTGGTGTCGCACGCCTTTAATCCCAGCGCTCCGGAGTCAGAGGTAGGAGGATCACCTAGGGTTCGAGTCCACCCTGAGACTACATAGTTAATTCCAGGTCAGCCTGGACCAGAGTGAGACCCTACCTTGCAAAACTAAAAAAAAAAAAAAAAAAAAAAAAAAAGTTTGGGAAGGTGGATAGAAAGAAAGTTGAAAGAAAAAAAAAGAAGAAGGGGCTGTAGGGAAGGTGGAATGAAAAAAGAAAACACAATCAATCAATATTTTCTGGCTTAAGCCCTTGACAAAAGCCAAGAAATATCCTGAGGAACAGTAACATGCTTTATACATCCCTGATGTCTACAGTATGCACTAAGCAAATATTGGCCAGCCAGACCTTTCACCTTTCAAAAACAATTTATAAAAGAAGCAACAGAATGCATAATTTCTGGAAATATTACTAAAAGTGAGCACTTAGAAAAGGACAGAAATAAAAAAAAAGTTTTGTAGTATTATGGGAATGATCATATTTTCCCATAATATTGTTTCAGAACCAAATAAATCAGATTACAAAGTAGTAGTAGAAACTGCACAGAGAATAGAGCATTGTATGGTCTTCCCTGTTCTAAGTCTAACCTACCTCAGCTATGACTCTCAGAAGGCACTTCAGGATTGTACCAATAGGACATACCTAAGAAACCTATTTAGTGTGTAAGTGAAAATTAAACCCTCATAACTCTAAATTTTAAAAGAAAAATCAAAATCATTCTAATAAAATCATTGCATCAAAGGAGTAAAGGAAAAATACTTGAGAGGAGCTCAGTAACTTCTTAAACAGGGCTGTGATATCCTAGAGGTTAGAGGAGGATGGAAAAAGGAACAAAATGAAGTAAAAGAATGAATACAATAATTACCAAATGATTCAAAGAAATTATAAATAATAGAAACATAAAATCTACATAAGAATTTGATGTGGGTGAAATGAAATCACTAGGGGAAAATCACATGGATAGAACCCCAGTGGTCAAACCTAATGCTGGCTACAGGCTTGCGCTCTTCAGTAAATGAACAACAACGTGCACTGGGGTAATGGGCATCAACATGTGTTGAGGGGGTGGCTGGAGATGACTTGGTAGATAAGAGTACTTGCAACTTGAGCATGAGGGTCTACCTGAGCCTGAAACCACCTGAATTTGCTTCCCCAGAAACTCCCCTAACATCTGGGTGTGGCTGTCTGCATTTGCAATCCCAGTTTGACATAGGACTAGATGGAGGGGATCAGACCATTACATCATGAAAACACTATACAAGTAAGCAGATGAGCAATAAAGAAGGGCATCAGATATTGTGCTGTTGTCCACCCCAAATGTGTGGACATCTACAGATGTGGTGCATATACCAATCACACTATACAATACATTCTAAATGTTATGTATTTAAGATTTATATAAAAATAAAAAATTAATCTTACATGCAGACATTCAAGGTATTTTTCAAGTCCATAAAATATTTACCTAGAAACAAAATCTTCTAAAAGGCCACAGGGAAAATTTCAGCAAACCTTTTAAAAAAGAATCACACATGGAATAGATTGCATTCCTCAGTATATTATACTTAATGCAGGAGATAACTAATCTGAGCAAATTAAAAAAATATTCTCCATGGCAACCCTAATTAACCAAGAATTCAAAAAAAAAAATATTACAGTGTATATGGGAACAGATAGAATAGACAATATGTTAAAATAGAATTAAATAGCAAATTCTGTAGTCAGGTAATTATTATCTGATTTTAGGTCACGTTCTCTCACTAGTAAATAGGTAAGGATAAAAATAAACTAATTACTTGATCTAAGGAGCTATAACTGGAATGCCAAGCTTATCCCATGGAAAGTAAGACAAGGATAATTAGAGATGAAAGTAAAACCAAGACAATTAATTAGAAAATGAGAAATAGTGAAGTTTACAAATACATTCGAAGACTTGTTGATTAAAAAGATAAAAACAGGGGTCTGAGGAGATGCCTGAGTGGGTAATGTTCTTGGTACTCAAACTGGAATTTTGGAGTTCTATATCCAGACCTTGCATAAAAGGATGGAAGCTATGGTGGGCTTCTGTAATCCCAACACTCCTGACTCTAATGATGGTGCTGGCACTGAGAGCAACATGGGAAGCAGAGACAAGTGAGATAAAATTTCTTTAAAAATTAAAAATGCCAATTCCCAGGGGCTACAAAAGACCTACAAAAGAGGTAAATCATGGAAACTAACTGAAAAATATACCAGAACATATATCCACACACAAAGCAAAAAAAAAAAAAGTGTTTCAAGAATGAGAAAATGATATAAATAAATATTTAGCAAAAAGTTTATTAAATTGTAAAATTACACTATTCACAAAATGTTTTAGCAAATATAAAACACACACAAATAAGTAGAGTGGAATAAATTAATGGATTTATATTGAATGTTTTCCAAAAGTATGAAAGTCCAACAGATTAACTGATTGGCAAAATTAGTTTAAACCTCTATGTAATAATTTCTATGCTATTCTTAAACTCATAAAAAGCTTCTCAAATTGCTTAAGGATTATAGTGGAAAACATTTCTGATTTGTTTCAAATAAATACAACAAAATTTCATTAACATCATGAGCTAGTGCAGCATTTAATAAAGCCTAATGTATTAGTAAAGGATGAGAAGTTTTTTGTTATGTGCATATTTGGGTGCATGTGTATGTGAGGGTCTGAGTGCTTGTGTATGTGGAGGCTATCTGGTGTAGGGTGTCTTTGTCAAGTGATCTGCACTTTATTATTTGAGAGAGGGTCACTCACTGAACTCAGAGCTCACTGATTTTGAAGATTATCTAACCAGTCAACCCTAAGAATCCTCTTATCTCTGCCTCCCCAGGAATAGGATTACAGGCATGCATTCACAGCTGCTGGATAGTACATGGGTTCTCATACTTGCATGGGAAACACTTTACTGATGGACCTTTCTCCAGCACCCTAAAATAGCATTGTGTAGAAAGGCAAAAATACCTCAAAATAACCACTGAACTTTAGCTTCCTCATCTTGAAACTATAAAACATGGTAGGGTCCATTTAAAATTATCTTGAAAATTTAAAATTTCTTAGAAATTTGGTTTTATAATATCTCTAAGAATAGTAGTTATCCATATTTGCTAATAGCAATAAAGATCAATTTATTTATTTATTTATTTATTTATTTATTTATTTATTTATTTATTTATTTTTTCGAGGTAGGGTTTCACTCTGGTCCAGGCTGACCTGGAATTAACTATGTAGTCTCAGGGTGGCCTCGAACTCTCAGCAATCCTCCTACCTCTGCCTCCCGAGTGCTGGGATTAAAGGCGTGCACCAAGGATCAATTTATTTTTAATAAACTAAAATCTATCAAAGTAGCTGTGTATCAGACAGCTTTATATTTAGAAATTTTGCCAATGAATTAATCTATCTATGTAGGACTGTTTTACAAACAGTTTTCTTCTAGATGTATAGTTACAGAATGATGTAACAGCTTGCATGTTTCCTAGTACATTATACCATTTATAGGCCTGTCATCACAATAAACTAAAGATTAAATTATTATAAAATAATTGATTATAGTTCATACCAAAAATATTGATGAAATTCTTAATCATAAATTTTAGATGATTTTTACATATGAAACAATCAGAAAAGTCAATATAAATAAATAATTTATGAATCTAGGAATTATGTTTTTATATTTGAAACCAGCTATGGCGTTCTGAACTGTGAGATTCTAGAAACATTCAAATTAGAATCAGGAACATGTTATCATTGACACTTTTCAGTTTTATAATGGAAATTCCTAACAAAGAAATCCTACAAAAAGGAAGAATGAAGACTCATTAGTACTTGAAAGAAGCAAACAAAATTGTCATCATTAGCAGATTATTTATTTGTTTCACTAAGAGATAAACTCAAGAAAATAAAGTTTAAAAGAAAATGGGCTCATCAAGTAATTTCATCTGATTAATGAGTAAATATACAAAAATTACACAACTCTCCTACTGTTGTGGACTGTACTATGCTTACAGAAAATTTATATGCTAATTCCTAACTCTGCTCTGACAGCATGTGGATATGGGCTTTCAGGAAATAATTATGCTTAGAAGAGGTCATGTGTAGGGAGCCATCATGATGGAAGGATGGCTTTTATGAGAGAAGAGAGGAGAGGTTATTTTATCTGCCTTTCCTCTTTTCTACATCAGAAGGCTGGATAAGTAGCTAGATGTCCATAAGCAAGGAGAACCCAGTGTAAACCCACGCATGGTGAATTTTGCTATTGAATTTCTAGCCCTCATGATGAGAAAATAATTCGTGCTATTTAAACCACTCAATGAATGCTCTGTTTTGTCAATTTAAGCTGACTAGTGTACCTACATATGAACAATCATCAATTAGGAAATAAAATTTTAGGACTGGAGATGTCTCAGCAGTTTAAGGTACTTGCTTATAAAGTCCACTTACTTGGCTTCAACTCCCCAGTACCAACATAAAGCCCAATGTGTACACGTACACGCACACACACACACACACACACAGAGAGAGAGAGATACACACATACACACATGAACAAACAAAACTACAAATTAAAATTAAGGAACTTGACAAAACCAAAATGTATATGGAAACAATCCATGCACTTGAATGTTATGGACGTTGTTTTTCTAAGCTTTGAAATAGAAATCATTTTTTTCACTTCTACAGATATCAGGCTTTCTGATTGCAGGCTCTCTTCTCTCCTGAGAGGATTTATCAATCTGTCTCTCCCATTTTTTTCTTCTCTGTCCCTTCCTTCTATCTATAATTGTTTAGAGAATTCTCTTTGAACTGAGAATAAAGTCTGTTGTTTACCTGGATTTGGTGTTCTTCATGACTTGGTCCCTAATTTCTTCTTAGAATGCACTAGCCTCCAAGTATCTTTGTTTTGGAGTATGATTGTTTAATCTTTCAGCTCCCTCATTTTTAAACATATTTTTCTGTAGATCTCTCTCAACCATTTTATATGGAAGGGTCTGTATCATCCATACCTATGTTAGTAACATGTCCTGTTGGACATTATCTAAGGTAATTCCTTACCTATCAATACTCTTCCATGGAACTCCTTATCATGCTTATGACAATATTATATTATCTTTTTGGTTTGTTTATTGGTAATTTGTTTGTTGCTACAGAATTGTAATCCCTTGAACCATAGCAAATGTCCAACAAAAAAAGGTTAGCAAAGTGAGTACACTGCATTTGTATCACTACATTGAGAAGCTAATCAATCAGTAAAGAAGTTATTGAAGATTATCACTATTGTAATGGACAGATGTCACACTGTACTCAGAGATATAGTTGGATATAAAATATGTGAAGAAGAAAGTCATTCAAATATATACTTTAGTAGATATCCAAAGCCTGAGCAAAAGATTTATAGTCTTGAGGCAAAAAGTAAGTATAAACATTTCTCAAAATCTGTTCAGACATTAAGAGATAGAAATTTTAATTTTTAAAGTAACACTTAAGCATGTAAAAACCAAATCATTTGTACTTAATCTAATATATGACACATTAAGCATTTAAAGGATATGTTAATATAGTTCAACACTTCTAAAAATAAAATGATGGAGGCTGGGAAGATGGCTCAGTGGATAAAGTGCTTGCATGTGAAGTAGACTTTGGATCCCCAGCACCCATGTAGGTTGCCATCTGGATATGGCAGCCCACTATAATCCTAGTGCTAGGGAGGCAGGAACAGTGGGTCCCAAGGACAAGCTGACTAGCAAGACTAGCACCATTAGCAAACTCTGAGTTCCAGTGAGAGACCCTGCCTCAGGAAATAAAGTGGACAGCAATCAAGAAAGACACAAAACGTCTACCAATGTCTTCCAAATGCATGGTCATACATGTATATGTACACCTGCATTTGCACACATGAGCATCCACACTACATACACATGTACACAAGCAAAAAAAGGAGAAGAAAATAAAAAGTATAGGAAGAGCATTATAAGAACAAAGAAAGCCTAGAACTGAATGCATTCACTATTGAATTCTACCAAGAACATATTCCAATTCTCAAATTATGTAAAACAATTCAAAACGGTTCTGGAGTGATAACCCAATATTTAATGGCACCTGCTTGTAACCTACCAGCTGAGTTTGTATTGGAAAAAGATTCTACTCTGATCCACCCCATAAAACACACACACACACACACACACACACACACACACACACACACACTCAAATAAGTAAGTAAAACATTTAGAAATTAAAGGAAGGGATTCTTTCAAACAAGAAAAGTTAAAGCCATAACCTTTCTGCGATTTGGAACAGACAAGGTTGTACCCTTTCACCACTGTATCCCACACAGGATTGAAAGTGCAAGCCAGAATATTTAGGCCAGAGAAAATAAAGAGAAAGAGAACAAAATAAAGAAAATATAAACTTGAAGGAAACCTATGTATGTATGTATAGATAGGTAGATAGATAAATCTTAGAAAGACAGGTAAATGACAGCTAGTTTTTTTTTTTTTTTTAATTCCTTAAAGTAATACTGTTTAGTTGGATAACAAAACCCTAATATTTTAGGGTTTTTTTATTAGTTATGTATATAGTGTGTATACAGTCATGATGGTACCATTGTTAGCCATCTCCCCTGTCCTACCCCCATGGGTAATGTGGGTATTTCCTCATGGGGGTAGCCATCAGTTGTGCAGGAGAGGCAATGTCTCTGTGTATAATGACCCAACTTATGGCTCTAACAATCTTTCTGGCCCCTCTTCCATGAATTTCCCTGAGCCATGTTAGGTTAATTTTAGGTCTATTTCAGTGACAAAGTCTTGGGGGTCTCTGTGTCTCTGGATATCTGATTTGGTAGGAGTTGAGTGTTCTTTGTGTCTATTTCCTTCTCCCTTTGTGCTGGTACTGGGTTCACTAAGAAAGCAGCACTCTTTCTAATTTCCCCAATTATTCTATGGCTTCAGCTGGTGCCCTGGTGAGGTGCGATGGGCTGATTCTCTCCTCAGGTTCTGCATCCATCTGCAAAAGAGAAGCAAATTCTCCAACAGAGAGTGAGGTCAGTGCAAGATACATGTATAACCATTATTAGCTAATTTTTGATGGAGTCTTTATCAAAGAAAGACTTAAAAGACTCCACAAAAAATATTAGATTATTAGATACATAAAAGCATTCAGTATATTTGCAGGAAACTATTCAACACACAGTCAAATAGTCAAATGTACATTGGTTTTTTTTCAAGGTAGGGTCTCACCATACATAGCCCAGACTGACCTGGGATTCACTATGTAGTCTCAGGGTGGCCTCAAACTCACAGAGATCCTCCAACCTCTGCCTCCAAAGTGCTGGGATTAAAGTATTTCTATATACTGATAAAATGAATCAGTTGATAATAAATCAAGAAGCAATTTTATAATTGCAAAAATATTTCTGAATAAATTTAAGTAACAATGTGGGTGAATATTACAAAGAAAATCATCAAATACTGATGAAAGAAATTAAGAGGACATGGAGCTGGGGATCATGTTAATTCATGAAACTGGGTTCTATCCCCAGCACCACATGAACAGGGTATGGTAGTAAAACCATAGCCTACCACACTCAGGGCATGGAGGCAGAAAAATCAGAACTTCAAACTCAAAGAGCTTATGACCATAATAGGTGGGAAATATTGTCTCAAAAAAAAAAAACTAAGAAGAAATTAAGAGGACACACACACATGGAATGCATTCATATTTATTAACTGGAAAGATTAATACTGGGAAAATGTCCATGCTACTCAAATTTCCTTGTAGATTTTATACCACACCCATCAGAATAATGAGATCACAGAATTAAAAATATCAGTAGAAAATCTGTATGCAGTTATACACAAAAAAGAATGAATGCAAATAGCCAAAGGAAAGAACAAAGCTGGAAGTAAATAATACCTGTCTTCAAAATATAATATAAAGCTATAGTAAGTAAATTAGTAGTTGGCATAAACACAGACACACCAACCAACAGAACAGAGAACCTAGAAATGAATCCGTATATATGTAGCTAACTGATTTTCAACAAAGGTACCAAAAATACGCATCAAAGAAACAACAGTCTTTTTGATATATGGTATAGAGAAAGTGGATATCATTATTCAGAAAGATGAAAGTAGATGTCTATTTCCTATTATATACAAAATTTCTCTCTAAATGAACCTATACTTAAATGTAAGACCTAAAATAGGAAACAAAAACATAGGAAATATACATCAGGATATGATGTAAAAAAAGATGCATATATAATGTGTATTAGTCAATAATTCTAAAAACACAGACAAAAACTAATAAAGGGTATTAATTATATCAGTGAAGAAAGACACTGGGCAGAAAAGGAAGCAGTGAACAACAGTAAGAAACAATCTACAGAGTGGGGGGCAATATTAGCAAACTATTCATCTGACAAGGGATTGGTATCCAGAAAAGTATGTTATTCCAACTAAATAGAGAGTGGGGAGGAGGCAGGATAGCTACATTCACATGTACACAGAATCCACTGACGTGCCCACTGATGGGTGAGTGGGTGAAGAAAACATGATACAAATAGATATTGGGAAAAGAACATTTTAGAGAAGTTTGGTTCTGGTTAGGGTGATTGCTTCATGATGGCAAATGTACTCTGTGTGTGTGTGTGTGTGTGTGTGTGTGTGTGTGTGTGTGTGTGTGTACTTCATCACATGCAATATGTTCTTGTGGCTGAGATTATTAATGCATCAAGAAAAAGTTTGAAGTCTGCTGTAAGTGTGTTTTATTTAAGGAGGATAGGGAGGTCAAAAGGAATGTCTCTTATGATCAGAGAGTAAGAAAAGAAATAAGAGGAATGGGGCGGAATTCCCTTCCAGGCACACATAGAACACTGGATCCTCTGTTGGTGCCACTCAAGCACCCCAGGCTTACCACTCCTCTCTTAAGAGTATTCTATAAAAGTTCTAACTTGGGAATAGGAATCCTTCATGTCTACTTTTCCTAGTTCTCTCTGGTTCCTTGAGAAAAGGCATAACATCTCATGAGAATAAGCATCGTTTTAATGGTTTATTGAACATTTTTGTTGAACTTTCACAAAATCATCCTGAAGCAAGTAGAGTGTTTTGCATATTTGGAAACTCAATTGCTAAAAAAGGTTATCTGTTTTGCCCAAGTTATATGTGTGCGATTCTATAATGATTTAGAAGAAAACTTCACACCGGCAAAGGTTGCAGAGGGTCTCTATAGGCCTCAGCAAGACAGCTTAAGTCAATTTTCATCTATAGGGTAACAGTGAACTTTCACATTAGTAGGTTCAGAATGGAAGTTCATTCTTACAATACCAGCAAGTAGACAATGGAAATATAGGTGTTGCTAGGCCATGCTCTCTCTGAAGGTTCTAGAGTGCAAGTGTTCCATGCCTTTCTTAGCTTCCAGTGTTGCTGGCAGTAACTTAGAGACTCTTCACTTCCATCTCTACTGATTTAAAATGCCACTGTTGTCTATCCTCTGCTTTTTTGTCTTTTTGTGTTGTATTTTCAGTGCTGCCTAGTGAATCTTGGGCCTTATGCATTCATGGCCAACATCCTATCACTACTCCTACTTCTCTTCTCCTTACCAATGTCACGAGTCATTCAAGATTAAGGACCCATGGCACTCCTTATTTACAAGATCACATGTCCTTTGCATCTGGCTTTACATGGGTGCTGAGGAATCAAACCTGGGTCTTTTGGCATTGCTGGCAAGTGCCATAACTGCTAAGCTATCTCTCTAGCCCACATAGCAAATTCTTTTTTATTTTGCACATGTATGCTGTGGCATGTGTGGATGTGGGTGTGTATCTTGTATATATAGTGCATGCACATGTATATGCTGATGCACACACTTCACGCACATGAATGAGGAAGCCAGAGAATACAGTCAGGTGTACTCTCTTGCTCTTCTGGGTTTTTCATTGAATCAGAAACTCTCACTTAATACAGAGCTACCATTCCCTGGCTACAGAGGGAACTCCAGCAATTGTCTGGTCTCTGCTTCCCTCAGGACTGGGGTTACAGGTATGCATGGGCATGCACAGTTTATTATATGGGTGCTGCAGAATCAAACTCAAGGTCAATAAAGCACTCTCAGGATTTGTTGTTTGTGTGTCAAGTGCTTTTTGTGAGTGAGCAACTCTCCAGCCTCATAAGATAAATATTAAGATTCTATAAGAGATCCAAAATTGAGAGACATTATCAATTCAGTGCAGCCTTCCTCATACCAAATGTTGTAGTTTGAATAAATATCCCCAATATATTGACTGTTTTATTAGTTTGTAGTTTGCATCTGCAGCCACCTGGCTGGAGGCAGTGTCATTGGTGGATCTTAAGGTGTGATGGTGAGTTTGAGATTTCAATCAGAAGATATGCAAAGTGTGCCTAGCTAGAGTTCCTGAGGTGTGCTGTGTCGTGTGGCTTTTGGCTTATGGCTTCTCTCTCTGTGTTTGGTCCTGTGAAAGCAGGCCAGCTTCTTCTGCCATTATGGAACTTCCCCTGGATCTGTAAGCTTCAATAGATATCCCTTCCTCCATGACTGTGCCTGGTGTTGAAATTCATCTCAGTGAACCTGAAGCTGTTTGCTATACCATATCTCCTCTCCCCTTTTGTCTTATATTCTTGACTGTTGAGATGCATTGTGTGACTTGGGTATATAGCTATCTGTCTGGTCTTCTTATTTTTGCCCCCCTAATTTCCTGTGTACAGCTTTCTATTCACCAGGAAAGTATTGGTTTGCACTGATTTCCCTGATTGTTTCCCACCCAACTCTCACACTCCTTTGGTTCTGCTCCTGAGTTGGTATAATATAGTTTGTCTATGCTAGACCACTCCAAACAGTTCCTAGTCCTACACCCTTACTAACTTATTCATACAGGCTTAGGACATGTAGCCATAGCTCATATTTTTTTTTAAAAAAGTTTTCTATATTCAATTTATGTTTCATTCCTTGTAATTTTTTCTACTCTAAAGTTGTGTATTTATTGAAATTGAGTATCCATTCACAGAAAGGGAAGAAACCAGGGAACAAAGACATGTCAGATATCTAAGAATAAAGGCTTTTAGGGTGAACTCCCAGACCCAAGCTTTAAATTACTAAACTCTTCAAGGATTTAAATTGTAGCAGTTTTTCTATAAGCCAGAGAGTAGAAAAAAAAATGAAATATTGAACTAAAGTCCACATTTTTTTTCTCTTCAAAAGGAGACAAAATCCCTTTTGACTTGTTGGGAAGGTTGTAGTGGGAGGTGTCTCTTTGTAGAGAAGAAACCTATGGGAAAGAGAGAAGAAAGGAAAGAGTGACAATGAGAAGACTGGAAAACAGAAATATATATATAAATATATATATTGTGATCCTTATACTTCAACAGTCCCGTGTTGTAGTATGTTGACTAATGTTCCCCAATAGACTTTGGTGTTTTAAAGAAAGTTTGTCTCTAACCTGGAAATGTCACTGGGGGCTGATCTGATTCCAGGGCAAAAAGTATACAGAGCCATCTGAGCCCTGCTTGAGATCCCTGCTGCTGGCTGCCGGTTCCCTGCTGTTTTGCTCTCCTTTTTTGCTTGATTGTGGTGCTGGCTGTGTGGGGGTATCTCTCTTTGCTTAGATCTCTGAAAGGGGGGCAGATTCTTCCACCATTATGGAACGTCCCCTGAATCTGTGAGCTTCAAATAAATCCCTTCTTCCCATAAACGGTATCTGGTTTGAAAGTTCATCCAGCAACGTGGAGCTGTATACAACTCATGTGTAGAAAGTTTCTTTGGCTAGCCATGGACACACATGTCTGTGACCACAATCTTCTGGGGATCAGAGCCTGGGAATTACTAGGGATCACAAAAATTTTGCTTTTTGGAAGGAAACATGTAGATGAGTGATGAAGGAAGATACTAAATATTCTTTGCTGCCCTCTCTCTCTACACACACACACACACACACACACACACACACATATATATATATATGGGGTGCATGCATCTGCACACACACACATTCACACTTTGGACATGTAAAGAAATTTCTTTGAATCATGGTTTATCGCTTATGAAAATTACTCAAACAATACTAGTCAGGGTTATAGATAAGAACAGAAATGTGAACATGGATATTGAGGTAAAGAGAAAATGAGGACTGGTTGGTGTCCCCTGGTAAGGGTTGTGTGGGCAAGTCCAGGACTTCATGTTGGCCTTGCAGGAGAATGAGAAATGCTTCAATGACTGGAGGGCTGCAGACGCCTGAGGCTAACAATGCAAACACACTGAGTTGTGATTCAAGGCTGTAGGTGAGGATATAAGCTATAGATATAAGTGGGAAAGTGCTTGCTAACACCCAAAGATAAGTGGAGATCAGCCTTAAGGGCAAGAGAACATTCCTTCCAAGAATAGTACAAACTAGGAATCAAACATTTGGAGTAAGGACAAGGAGAAAATTGTGAGAGAAGCCTGTGGAAACCTGATAATTATATAAAAGAAGATCAAATGCACAAGGGCATGGCTCTTTCTCACCTTGTCAATGATTAGCTGATGCAACTAGTTTGTTAGTAGGTTAGTGAATTAGTCAGTAAGTGTACGTATACAGAATATTAAACGTTACATTTCTATAAATATATGCTGTGATGGAAAATTTCAAATCCATCTCCTGGTTAGGGCCCAAATTACCTTTCCTTTATTTTGCATACATTGCACGTGAAAATGGCTCCAAAATATAGTATCATGTAGAATTTTTTAACACTTTGTTGTTCCTTTCCATTATCTGTGAATTAAGCAAAGCACTATATCATCAGAAATATATTTTTAAGATATTTTCAACACAGTCTGGTTTAAACCTTTTGGTGATCTAGATGCTTTAGCATCTCTTCATACTAATCTATTTTTCTTAAAGCAAGCAAACCATTAACTCAGAAAGTTCTCAGTAGGAACTACTCATTTATATGAATTAACATTTAACTATGAGGTTCTCCAAGGATTCAGCCAGGAATTACAGCACTTTAAAAAAGAATTATGAAGCAGAATTGTATCCTCAAATTTTCAAATTTTCAGAAATATTAAGCTATTCTTAAGTACTGAAATACCAAACCTTTTCAGATAAACTGCAGAAAGCCTTCAGACTTCAATGTGACTGGACAGAAATAGGACAGATGAACTTTGAATAAAAGCAGGTGAGATAATGCTTGCTCATACTTATAAAACTGAACTTTCTAAGATGTCAGCTAAACCCAAGATGGAGAACATTCAGATTATTAAACCCATATATTAAAACTCTTTTGCAGTAAATATCATCAAGGGAAATATTAAAATTGATAATTGCAACAACAAATTCCTTGAGAACTATTTGGCCAGCTGATGATCTATGGTGTTTTATGTGTGTTGTTCTATTTAAAACTCTTAAGTCACCTTTTCTCCTTCTGTTTTGTGGGATAAAGAAGCCATCAAGGTCACTCTCATCCCAGCAACTTAAGATCAAGGTGATGTCAATGACATTCACCTACTGCATTCTACTCTCCTGTACTGAAGATCTACTCTAGGCCACATAATCTTGGTACCTGTTCATGAATTTGTATTAGAATGATCACAGTTCAAAGGAGACAAAATTAGAATAAATCTAGGGCAGGCTACTAAAATTACCAAAGCCATATCACATAAGGGTAGGCTTTTAATTATGGATACAAGATAAAAACCAGTACAGAAATTTTGCGTGGCTCCCAAAATTCTGGAAATCTTGATAGAAGGACTAGAATATTTGGCTTCAAAGAAATAGAGTATATGAGAGCAAGTGACTTTTACCAAATGAGTGAAAACTCTAAGGAATATGTTACTACTTTGAAGCTTAAGAGAAGACTATAATGAAAATGAAGGCTCTTGCTTTCTGAGTTTACCAGATGATTCTTAAAGTCACTCTCAGTGTATCCCAGGCTTAGCCCCATCAACTGGGTACAGATTACCCTGGGACCCTCTTAGAAAGAGCAGCATCTGCACATCATGCTTCTGCTTTGCACCCCCCTTTTTATTTGGACTCTGGATCTGCCAAGTCCAAGCTTTTACCTTGCTGGTTCCTCAAGCTGAGTTTCTCCCTTTAGGCTCTTTTATTTTGTCTATAATGGACAATCAACTTGATTCCTTGTTTTTAACATTAGCTTTTACCATACTCCTCTTTTTTTCACTAAAGCCCCATTGAGAGATAAACCTATCATCCAAAAGTAAATCCTTATGCCATACCTAACCCCAGTGGTGGGTTCCATTGCTAAGGAGCAACTACCCTCTCTGCCTTTTGCCAATACCCAGCACTGGGAATCCCCTGAGCAATGTGATGCTTCAGGTCTATCATTATTAGCTGAATGGGCCAATTGTGTGTGATGCTGTTTAGACTTCTGAATTTTTAGGTCAGAATCTATTTCTAAATAAGAAAAAAGAAATCCAAGCTGATGAAGATTTGCTAACAGAAAATTGTTATCATTGTAGAAAATTTTGTGCATCAGAAGGATGTTCCTTTTTGCTGGTTCCATCCATGTTTATTGTTATATGGTGGAGCTTTTTAAAGATCAACCATTTGGTCACAGGGCAGTTGGTGTCTCAGGTGTATATCTGAGCCACAGAACAATGGAGTTTGTGTTAGCAGGCTCTGGAAATAAATAGGTTTAGTACCAGTACAAATGAACAAGACTAGAGGTTCAGATATGCAACTAACCAGTGTATGAATCAGGATAGGTTACAGTTCCAGATTGCCAGGAATCTGTGACCAAGATAATTAGAGCAAGAATAAGGAAATGTGGAACAAGCCAGTACATAGAATTTCTAAGAGATTACCTGAATACCAATAGTGATTTGATTATTCTTGTTTGCTTTTATAAACTGTTTGGCATTGATGTGGCTAAAGTGGATGATTTAACTGGCTGGCTGGCAGGCAGATAGGAAGACAATTTGGGCCAAAGGAGTGGAGTCATTGCTGCTATAGACCTGACTGTGTGGGATTTTCATTTATGTGAGAGTTGAAAAGACTGAAAACAGAAAGAACTGTGCACTGAGCAGGCATGGCTTCTGAGGGGAAAGATAATTTTTCCAGAACTGGGCCAAGGCTGTCTGCATGAGAAAAATTGTTGGCACTGGCTTTGGGGTGTTATATTCTAGCTCCTTTTACTAGAGCTCAGCTTTCTCTCTTTCTGCCAGCTGCTGTGGCAAAAGTGATGTCCAGCCTCTGCTCTATCATGCTTTCCTGACATGAAGAAATTTCCTTTTGAAACTTTAATCCAAAATAAACCCTTTCCTGTCTCCCTTCAGCTGCTTGTGGTTGGGTGGTTTGTCCCAGCAACACAAAGGTAAATAAATACAACTAATGTCTGTTATATGTGTTGTGAGGCTAGAATAGGAAATATATATTTGTCCTGGATACTCTGCATACTTCCCTACTTAGGAATTGCCCTTACATTTCATTTTTCTTTTTTATTTTTTTGAGTCAGGGTCTCACTGTCTATCCTACAGCATCCTTCCTCAGCCTCCTGATTGTTGGAATCATAGGCTTGTACTACCACAGTTGTCTTACTACCTCACTTCCATCCTAGTGCCTTGAGTGGATGGTATGTATCCTTCATGTATCCCTCATGATACACAGGATGACACATCATGGATATACTGGTGACTGGTGACAGAAATATTAAATCCAACTACAGTTAGAATGTAACTGATGCTTCAGGAAATTCAAGCTGTCAGAGAAGAACATGAGAATTTTCATAAACTGCCATCACAAATGATGGTGTCCATTCCTGTGTCTGTTCAGAAACAAAAGAGTACTCTCGAATGGGTCCTGTTAGTAATGCCATATTAGATTCCTTAAGGTGCTAGATCCCCTATGCACCCATATTCAGTGTGAAAGTCCAGGAATCTGGTTATCTCTGAAGTGACTTGCTGTACTTCTACAGGAAGCTGCTCCAATTGGGCCACATATAGTGTCTTGTGTCTGATTCTCTAACCGGCTCTGTGGCTACTGTCTCCATCTCCTTACCTTATCTCTGCTAAGCCATTCCTTTCTGTCCTCCTGTCCTTAAGTCTCAGCTCAGGTTCACCACCTGGAGGCCTTCAGTAGCCAGTGCTAAGGTGTGGCTGTAACTCCATGTTGCTTGATCAATACAGCTGGAATAACATTCAGCTTTCAGAAGAAATGAATACCTGGAATGATTGAACAGGGCAATCAATTCTGTAAGTAATTTATATATTATTTGATTGTATAGGGACATGAAAACCCACTTTAGATCTAGCAAAGTTTTTCTTTTCACTGTTGTATAGTACAGTAAATGGTGGCATGGAAAAATCTCCTGATTCTGTACCTGAGAACTTCCTTTATAATGTAAATGTAAGTAGTGGTTCATGTGTTGGTCAACATAGCAGTGCCCCCCCCCATTTGTATGGATGAAGATGTTATGTTTTCTATATTCTTAAATGTCCAATATTTAGGATGCAGCCAGACATGGTGTAGGTGTTCCTGAATGTTCCCTCAATTCTTCAACTGCTATTGAAACAAATTGGAAAATGAGCAAGTTTTCTACAAACCCCAATTATTTCATCCAGGTATTGCTGAGGGCTCTATGGTGAATGGCTCCTTATGTAGAGATGTGCAATGAAGGGAAATAGAAATCCTGGTATTCCTGGCATTTGTGTCCTGAGAGGGAAGGTTATGGAATAACCTGGATTAGGTACACTCACTCTGTCTGGGATCCTTTGTTAAAGTGATACACTGACTTAGGGGCATGATAAAAATTTTAATCTATGGGAGTCCTGCAAACACTATAAGGGCCTGTGATTCCATAGTTAAAACTCAAACTGGGTGGTATAAATATGGAGGTGAAGCACAGGGTAAGATAAAATCCCAGAGTCCCAAACAGGATATATTCTAAGCTTGCATGTGAGACAGATACAGTTTACTGGCCCCCATAAGATGCTGTGTTGCAGTGTGTTGGAATGAGCTTCTTATAAAAGACAGCTTCATAAGGAAGCTTTTCCCTCACAAGTGACGAGGGAGAGAGCTTCAGTCATTGCTTGCAGAAAAACTGCACTTTGAATTCTGCTTCTCCAATGTTGCTTCAATCCATTCGGTGAAAGTGGCATCTCATAAACCCAGAGTCCTCTACACTGTGTGAGCTGTGCATTGGGACCCTTGAAGATTCTTGGTTCTTCATATCTTGTAAACCCAGAAGGTAACCTCTGGCTCACACCTGATAAAATCGTATGCATAATTCACTAAAGACAGGAAAGGAGCTTGGTGGAAGTACTGAGGGCTATTCATTTTCTATTGCTTGGGGTCCCCTCCCCCCAGTAGAAGGAGCTCATGTAGAGAGGAACCTGCAGTGTGGTCTATCAGTTTATCATAGGGACAGAGGCAGGAAGACTGGACTCCACATCTTCCAGCAAAGTCACTTTTGCAGCACATGTCTACGTGTCATTTCAAACCATGTCGGTCGCTTCTCTACCATGTTTGACCATGACAAATATCCTCAATGAAGTGGATTGTGTACAGTAAACACTGATTATTTTGAAATAAACCACTGCTACTTGTATGCCCTCTGATTTTCCTTGTTAATTTTTGGTGAAACATTTCTAGACCTGTTCTAAGGGAAATTAAAGACACTTTGGCTTTGTGATTGTTTTGTAAGCATGGTTTTTTGCAGCTACTCAAACAGAGCTCTCTGCCCCAAAGAAAAGACCCTGTCATTCTCAAAAGGGGAAACAACAAAAATTTTTTTTTCCCAAGCAGTTAACTTTAGGAGACATTCCACATAAAACAGATCAATTCTGAACTCCCAGTGTCCCCCGTCCCCACCCCATACACACACCCCTAATCTTCGCATGTTGTGAAGACCATGTTTCCACTAAAAATGACAGAAATGGAGAATAACGATGTCGCTTCCCAGTGCTGTGGCCTGTTCTGCCCTCTAGCCAAGCAGAACGGATCCTGGAAGACCTTGGACGGCAGGGAGGGGGACAGTGTGTCGTGTAATTACCGCGAGTGTAAGGAGGTAGCTGGCCCCAGGGCATGCAGAAGCCAACCATGGCAGGCGTCGGAAATACATAATGGGCCCGCGCCCCCGCGGAGCTCGGGGAGAGCCAGGGAGAGCCTCCTCAGTGGGGTGGTTGGAAGGCCGGCGGCCGCTGCCTCGCGGAGCCCCTGGGCGCTGTCCATACTGACGAGCTCCGGGGCTGACACGGTGACAACGCGAAGGAGGAGGCCGGGGCGCCGAGCGCCGAGGAAAGCAGCCGAGCCGCGCACTCGGCTTTGACGTCGCCGGGCTGCGGCTAGCAGCTCGCGCTCTCAGCACGTAGCGCACAACGTGACCACACACAGCCTTCCTCCCGGCCGCGGGTCCGCCTGCGCTCCGCGTCGGGCCGCTTCGCCCTCCTCCTTTCCTCCTCCTCTTCCTCCTCCTCCTCCAGGCCGCGCACCCCTCCCCGCAAACCCCGGGATTCCGGCCAGCGTCGGGCTCCGGACGCTCTGCCGCCCGGCTCGGGCATCTTCTGCCGCAACCGCGGCCCAAGCGGCGGCCACGCAGTACCGAGTGCCCTCCTCAGGCGGCCGCTCTCCGGCTCACCTCTGGATGCCAGCACTCAGTTAGCCCGGGCGGGGAAGCCCTTCCGCGGCTCTCTTCACTAAAATCCCGCCGGTCCCCACCGCCCCCACCCCCTCCACCTGGCGGGGGCGGCGCGGAAGCTGAGAGGACGCGCGCAGTGCCGGTGGGCACGCGTGGACGTGTGCGGATTGGAGCTCTGCCGGGCATCTTCCCTCTCCAGCAAGTGGCGGTGCCTGGACTCTGCCTTCGGCTCCGGGGAATCCGTGCGGCCGGCCAGGACACCCTCTTCGCCGGCGGGGCGCTCAGGGCTGTTTTGCAGAGCGGTGACGGTGGCTGAAGATCGTGCCTGGACAGCTCGCGACACGCACTCCGCTCCTTCTTGGACCCTCTTCTCCTTCTCCCCCGGTCCCCTCCTCCCCATCCCCGTTTCCCCAATCCCACTCCTCCTCCTCTTCGTCTTCCTCCTCCTCCTCTTCCTCCGCTCCCCTCTCGGCGATGCGAGTCTGTATCGTGTAACAGGATTGGCGTTGCAATGGCAACTGATGGAATGGGGGAAGGCAAGACAGCAGGGCTGGGGGCTCCGGACTGCGGGCGGGCGGGCCGCTGCCGCCTCTTGATGCTCCTCTGGGGACCTTCGCGAGTTACTTTGTAAAGGCGAACCCAGGCGAGGTAGAGCCCTGCTTCGTGTCCCGGGTCAGAGGCCACTTCCTGCTCTTCGGCGGTCCGAACCAGGTTGGCACCGCGGGGCACCCTCACGGCCCCCTGCCCGCGCCGGCCGCCAGCCCAGCGCTCCGGGGCTGCCCGAGCTGCGGAGAGCCGAGCCCGCGTCCCCGAAGAACACTTCGCCTCGCGGCTCCCCGTGCGAACATCACCGCCCCCCGCTCCTCCCCAGCGTCTGCGATCTTCCCAGGCGCCCCGTGTGAGCGCGGCGTGCGCGTGAGTGTGTGTGCGTGTGTGTGAGTGTGTGTGCATGAAAGTGTGTGCTTGAGAGTGTGTGCATGAGTGTGGGGTGTGTGGGGCTCCTGCGCTCCGCTCGCGGCTGCCGCCGGGGAAGGACGGACGGACGGCGCTTCCTCCTTCAGCGAACGGTTCCTGGGCATCTCGGCTCGGCCCGGGTGCGAGTGGAGCGCGCCTGGCTGGTCGCCGGCCTCCGGAAGGTCCCGCTGCGTCCCCCCTGGGCTGGATATGTTCATGTTCACGTGAAGATGGATTTAGTGTACGGTCTCGTGTGGCTGCTCACAGTCGTCCTGGAGGGGATCTCTGGCCAAGGAGTGTACGGTAAGTGGAATCGCGACGACGCTATCGTGACCTTGTGATTCCCAGGCAAGATAGGCTGGTGAGCTAAAATGCAGGAGTCGCGCCGTTCCGGGGCCCCTCCCGGCGTGGCATTTGATTTACACTTCATCACGTTATTGGGAGTTCTAAGGAGGCAGCGAGCGCGCTGCGGATTGGGCTGTGAGCGGCTCCCCTGGCGCCTGGACTGGGGATCGGAGTTGGGTCTGGGCGACAGCATCGCACCAGTGCAAATGAATGGCTTTGCACTTGATTTATCCCCGTGGGGGACACGAGCTCTAGTTGTCTTGAATTTAATAATGGTTTGTTCTTTGCACGCTGCGGTGTGGGTGCCGCGGTTTCCCCTTAAGTGTAGCTTGGAATGTGACCCCCCCCTTATGTCTCCCCACCTGTCTCTGCGCCACACTCTGCCCTCTCTTCCTTTCCACATTTCCTTTTTCTTTTCCCAAGTATGCATACATGGCTTGATTTTCAGGCCCAGGAAGTAGGGTGACAGTTGAGTTGCGTTCTGCACCAGCCGTTGCCATGAGCACTGACTTGGGGAGGGGTAGTAGCAGACAAGATTCCCAGTGCCAGACACAATTAAGGGACATGTTTGTGTGAATGGATGAGCAAATGCATGAATGAATGGTTGGCGAAGTCCGTCCGCTGGTCTCTGCTCCAGGGCAGGACACCACTCGCTGCAACCAGAACACCCTGTCAGCTTTTCAGAAAACCCAGAGCCTAGAGAGGCTTAGGACCAAAGGGAGGGTGAGCTTATTAATTGGAAGGCTTTTGAAGTGCTTAAAAGCAAATCCAGCTTCTGTTGCCTGTCAGCAGTTGACTCTTTTGTTTAGGCACTGAAATACTTACACACACACACACACACACACACACACACACACACACACCACTTGGCAATTGTGGGCTGAAATATCAGTGTTCTAGGACGAGCTAGAAGTGCTCCCAAGGAGAAAGAACTTTTGGGTTCCCAGAGTATGCCAGGGTATGTTTGAGGATAAGGTTGAAGGATAGCACTAGAGGGGGCATTGGGTCAACAATCTCCTACATCAGCTACCCTATCAGGGCCAAAGTACATGCTGGAAAATCCACCCTACATTGTCTTTGCTCTTGATCTGGGATTTGGACCCAATCACTGCAGAGCTTAGTCGCTGACTGCTCCAGGGCCACAGAGCATTAGTATTTCCTGAAGTCATGCTTTCCCTGCACACCCTAGAACTGTCTATGGAGTCGTCCTAGGTACCTGTGGTCCTCCAGTAGCAACTCTCTGGGAAGCCTGTACTGAGCGTGCAGTGGGTGAGCGAGTGTAGCAGATCCCGCCCAGCCTTGACTGTGTTCTCTCCAATAATGAGCATTGTTCATGGGCAGAGAGGGGTGAACCCCAGCTTTTGTGGCGCTCCCCTTTCTTTTCTTCCTTGTTGTCTCTGTCTTGTACCAGAAAACCTTCATTTTCTCCGATTTTGGAGCATCATTTCCCCTTTCCCGACCTTCTCCTTCCCAAATCAAAGCAACTTCCCAAATCAAAGCACCAGAGCCTCTCACACTGGTGGTGGCTGTGGGTGTTGGCTGTGAGGTGTTAGAGTACAGGAGAGAGATGCTGAATTTCCTGAAAGCTTGGCTGATGTCAGGAGGTGGGGCCTGTAGAGAGCAGGAATTCACTCAATGATCTAGTGACTGTGCTGTGCTGTCTGGTAGCAGGGCAGAGACTGGAGATGGGAATTTGAATGGCTGAGGCTGGAAGGAGATAATGATTCTTGAAGGGCTGATTCTTGGACTGGAACATTCTGAATTCCTCATCCCATGTCCAAGTTTGCATTTGTTTTTAATTGGTTCAGATTTTCCCAGTTGAAAGGAGATTTTTGTTTTGCTTTTAGACTCGTGGGAACATGGAGACTGGGAGGAGGACAGAATGTTGGGTCTGTAAAGATGCAAAAGGAATGGTTCTATTTTCTTGATACTTTTGGTCATTCATATTGTTGTCTTCTACTGGGAAGAAGAAAAATGATAAGGTCTAGCAAGGAAGATACCCAGGAATCAAATAAAAATAAACCCTTGTCTATGTCAGTAAAGGAGAAGACTGTTCCAGCACTGAGTTGGTCATGACGATGAAGATGATGGTCTTTGTTTTAAATTGTTTTGTTTTATATGGATGTTGCTGTTGTTCACTTAGCTGGGGATACTGTTGGCTTTGTGTAAATAAATTATCAGCATCCCTGGTCATGATAAATGTCCTGAGTAAACATAAAGCATTCAAACATTACATGTTATATCTGCTTCAGAGATCGCAGGAATTAGGCTCTCAAATTCAGCACCAACATCATTCTGGAACTTGTTAGAAGTCAAAATTTGGGGTGAGGCCTTGCGCAGAATTCTTGCATCAAGAACTCTGGGTCCACTAATCTTGCATATCACCTAAGGTAACCATGAAGCCTGATAGCCAGCAGACCTATTTTTTCATTATTTGATATCGTTAACCTAAAGTAATTTCATTTTTATTTGCTGAAGTATTTATTATAAAGAGAACAGTTTTCACTTAGTTGAATATACTGATCAATTGTGAAGGACAGAGATATAAGACTTAGTGTAATATTGTAAAATGTAGTGAACATTTTACATTAAGATCTTTGAAGATAATTAATTTTAAATTCAGGGCAATTTTAAATAGAAACTTCCAAAAGTAGATGAGAACTTGGCTAGTATAAAAGTCTATATTCTTATAATGTTTCATTTGCCTATGTTTATGATATGTAAAACCCCTCACTTTACACAAAGTACTATTTCTTAACATTTTCTAGAAACCAAGACTGAGAGGAAATAAATACATTTTCTGAATAA
The DNA here is from genome assembly GCA_036365145.1 of Orientallactaga sibirica. Taxonomy (NCBI): domain Eukaryota; kingdom Metazoa; phylum Chordata; class Mammalia; order Rodentia; family Dipodidae; genus Orientallactaga; species Orientallactaga sibirica. The sequence continues at coordinate 13,089,438 of JAEOAD010000010.1, read as the reverse complement.
CTCAGGTAATCTCTTTACTCATGTCTTCCCTGACTTAAAACAAGAAAAAAACAGAACATGAAATTCAGATTTTAATTTATGGTAAATTGAGGATCTTTGTTTTAATGCAGATATTATGTAATCTTGAGGAATATAATCTTCCTGTGATTTCAATCAGCTTGGATCAATGAGCAGGACAATAATAGTTTCTGTGGTAGAAGTAGGAACTTATTGAAATCAATCTTGCATGCTGCTTGGAAAACTAACTGTGCAATGGCTAACATTTATATATGGTGTAGCATTTGGATAAGGGAGATTATCTAGTTACTGCCTGCTACCCCCTACTAATAATTCTGAAGGACTTAAAAATTCTTTAGAATATGATTTGACCTACAGGAATATAATTATTCCTCACATAACCTGTATCAGATATAAACTATTTAAAATATTCCTGAAGGGAAAACTGTAAAAAATATTAATGAATATAATAGCACAAAAAGACATGTGAACTTCTTAAGATGACTATTCTAATGTGATACTACCCATTCAGGGATATTTGCGTATCTACTAATAAACTTTTCTTAAGCAATACATTCTACCTTTTTGAATTAAAAATACTTACATGAAAAATTTTCCCAAATACTATTGTATTTAACAGTTTTTTTGTGAGAATTTTCTTTTTATTTAAACATCACCAGAAACAAATAAAAAAACTATAATAAATTAACAACATATGTATACATATGCTGTTATTAGTGGATTCACATTGCATTGTGTAATACACAAATTAGATGAAGTACCAGAATGGAAAATGGTGAAGTAGGTGTTCTGAAATACTTTCCTGTGAAGTCATACTCACTAGATATCTTAATGATAATGACTTAAGATCAAGCACCTTACCTACTGTGCTTCTCAATTGTTTTGCAAAATATGCTCCACTGGTGCATAGTGTATCTTTTACTTCTGGTCATCATTCCATTGACTTTCAAGGATGTTAATAAAACCTTATAATTGTAGTAGTACAAGCAAATCTCCACTACAAATGAAAACCAAATCTCTAAGTAGGGATATATCTGTGGAGATCAAATCAAACTTGGTGCCCCCAAACAGTTAATGAACTGATCAAAAAAAAAAAAAATGATTCCAGGGTGTGTTTGGAACAGTAAATTCATCAAATGTGTGTGACAGAGTAGTCATCTTCATTAATTCAAGATTTGTTGATATCTCACACAATTCAAGCATGATACCCTAGGCAGTAGCTGAACAGAAATGACATGGTAGAATTTAGAATAAGGACATAAGTAGACAAGAAGGTTCTGGAAGCAATTTCTGTCAGTTGGCAGAAGCTGATAAATACATTGATCGAAAAAGATAAGATAGATATTGAAGGTCAGCCATTCATTATATCCAGTCACAGTATGGTACCTGCTCATAGAAAAGTTATCCTTAGGTATGATAAAAATTTTGTCCTGTTTGGGTTTGGGGAGGCTTTATGTAGAGATACTGCTTTTGACTTATGCCACAACTATTCATTGGATGAATACTGAATTCAGATTACTGAATGTTTCTAGGCTTCACCATTAGCATACACTCATTTCTTTTGTGTTTTATATCGGAACAATTCCATTCTCTTTTCTAACCTTGCACTACTCCGGTATAAGCTCTTTCCATATTAGTTTATTACTACTTTTCCAACTACTATCTCTACCGTTATTTTTGAACACACTTTTATTTCCCTTTCTATATATGCCACTGACCATATTGCATAAAAATTGAGATTTCTGATTTCACAATTCAAACCATTTATTCCCAGAAATTTTTTATCACAAACTTAGCTCTATTTATGATGCTAACCTGCACAAAAGAAGATGATTTCACTAAATGCTAGAAAAAAATTCACATGGAACTACATTATGTATAGTCATGCCTAACCTTTTCACTTCTCAGTCACCACTTGCCTAACTGGACATTCTCATATACTCTTCTTTTGATAGTGCCTCACAACCATTACCAAAGAAAAGTGTGATCTGCATTCCATATCTTGAGATTTTACACATTCAGGATTGTCCACTAGTAAGGTTTCTTTTGCATGCTGAGTGGACAGGTTAATTTATACAATATTATGAGCTCATGTCCTACATGTCTCTGAGGAAGCCCTCAAGTTGTGTAATCATATTTTAGTTTGAGGTGTTTTTTCATCAAGGCCAGGGCAGTACAGAGATAGTGCCAGGGTTCAGTCCATAGGAAGTTAGAGGGTATAAATATTTACAGGTTAGGTAATTTTGGTGACTGGATGACACAAAAGAAATGATAGAAGTATTTTCATTATCATAAGTTCTTTATTTATATCTTAATTTCTGTGATAATGATCAGAGAACTGTTATATATTCTAATTTAAGGCATATATTTTATTTTATACCTGTAAACACCTTAAAACTTTTTTGAGAAACCCAGACAAATTTTTCTGAAAGAATATACAAAGAATATACACTTAGTTTTCTTCTAAAATTTATGGTTTTAATGTAACTTGGATAAAATTTTTGGGACAGCAATCACACATGAGCCTTGTGGGTTCACTTTGTTACTTGTTAAGACAGCTGTGAGACAGTTGTGGTGGCGCATGCCTTTAATCCCAGCACTCAGGAGGCAGAGGTAGGAGGATTGCTGTGAGTTTGAGGCCACCCTGAGACTACATAGTGAAATTCCAGGTCAGCCTGGGCTAGAGTGAGACCCTACTTTGAAAAACCAAAAAAAAAAAAAAAAAAAAAAAAAAAAAAGTGGCCATGGGTTGTTCAGTATAGAGGTAATCCACCACTCCCATTCCCTGCTCTGGTCCTCATGGTGTGGAAGGAGTCTTGCAAGAATGGGACTCAAGACTGTAACCTACCAAGGAAACCACAAATAACCATATATATGAGCTTAATCCTGGAAGTGAGCTCTGTAGTTTGTGTTCTTTGTTAGGTTAAGTTGTGCTATCAGCTGGGGTTGAAAATCAGCTGGGGAGGTATTTCTGAACTCTGTTGGTGATTTTGAAAGAATATGCAAAGTATTCTGCTGAATGAACTCCAGGTATGAGTTGGAGAACAATTTAGTGTCATTGCAATTATTATTAACTGAATAGTCTCACAAAATGAAATTTCATTTCTTTGCTTCAGTGACTGTTAATGTAAATATATTACTTAGAGTAGACTGAAAAACAAGATTGCATCTAGAAATCTGGATCCTATTCTCATTTTCAAATCCAATTAAAAACTTTTGATCTTGTAAAAGCATAAAGTTGTGAGAGGAGATTTTAAGATACTTAATCCACCTGCTTATGACATATTATGTCAGGCAAGTGATCCTGTGATGTTTGTGAAATTTATTATTTACACAGAGCACAACTATTCATTGGGTGAATACTGAATTCAGATTACTGAATCTTTCTAGGCTTCACCATTAGCATAAACTCAGTTCTTTTGCATTTTATACTGGAACAATTCCATTCTCTTTTCTAACCTTGCACTATTCCTGTATAAGCTCTTTCCATATTAGTTTGTTACTACTTTCCCAACTACTATCTCTACTGTTATTTTTGAACACATTTTGCTTTCCCTTTCTCTATATGCCACTGACCATATTGCATAAAAATTGAGATTTCTGATTTCACAATTCAAACCATATATTCCCAGAAGTTTGTTATCACAAATTTCAACTATTAATAACATACTTATCATAATTTACTGTTGCTTTGTCATTTAAATACATATTATGAAAGGATGGAAAGGGCTATAGTTTATCATTTATTTGTCCCATCTTTATGCTACTTCTACAATTTTAAATAAATGTTTGGTGACATTAGTTTATTGCTGTTCATGGTGAAAATTATGTTCAAGAATGTTGTGTGGTTGTCAGATGGAGTCAACTTAGTGACTTGTTACTGTATTTTCAGTCATCTTTTATATAAAATTTATTTATTTATTTAGAAGGAGAGAGGGAAGAGGGAGAAAGAGAGGAGAGACTGACAGAGAGAATGGGTGCACAAGGACCTTCCGACACTGGCAAACAAACTCCAGATGCATGTGCCACTCTGTGCACCTGGCTTTATGTGGGTACTGGGGAACTGAACCTAGGTTGTGAGGCTTTGGGAGCAAGAACAAAGCCATATCTTCAGCCAAATATGCGTTTTCTTTATTGTTGTAAAGATAATAAAGAGACACAAATAATTGCATGAGTTTTGTGCCATCAAAACTCACCTGTCTGAACAAGGTAAAGTTCATGCTTAGCTCGGAATCCCCAAATCTTAAAGGACAACACAGACAGCTGATATCTTGAAAGACATGAGTAGGAAAGCAAGGCTGTTCGAAAAATGTATCTGCCCTTTAAGTAATGGCAAAATAGCAAAATTGTAATTTGTTTTCCTAAGTATGTAGAACTCTGCTCAAGTATATCAGAGTGAAAAGAAAATGTCTGCTGCCTGACTAAAGGAAATCTCTGGGATTTTTTTTTTTGGGGGAGGGGTAGGGAAACAAGTGAGAAGGCAAGAGGCTCTTAAATGCTGCATATGCACATATGATAGGTTGGTGAGGGATAAATTATTTTTTTTGCAGTTTAATTGCATGATTTGGGAATATAAGAAAGGTGGGCATAGACTAAGCTTTGATGCTAACTTTCTGTTAGTTCAAAGGATATTGGTGAATTGGGATTATGGTATACCTCTGGTCAATGTCTTTTGAAAGAGGAGGAAGTTACTATTTGTATCCTAAGAAAAGAGGGCCTGAAAAACTTCAGGAAGATGAACTATATTTAAAAAAGTTGTTGCCAGTGGGCATTCAATTGAGATACAGATTACATTTGAGTAAATTTAGTCACTAAATTAGTGTATACCTCCTATGTATACATCATGTAGTTATGTAGTAAGGGCTGCAAACTCAAAGAGATTGCTAGTTAACTGAATAAATAAACCAAATGGAAGAACAAATACAATTTGGCTGTAACTATAAGAAATACATAAATGTTTGTGTCTGGGCAAAATGTATTATTACTCTGTTGTAGTTAGTGGAAACAAAAATGTTAGTGCATCCTGGGTGGAGAAACATTGAAAGTAGGTTGGTATAATACAGAAGGAAAGGGCCTTGCTATATGTAAATCCTACCTGGAAGGAGAATGGTGTGGAAAGAAAAGAAACCCTGAAATGGATATGTGGGTGTGGTAGTTTGAATAGATGGCCCCCAATATATTCAGTGTTTTATTAGTTTATAGTTTGAATCTGCAGCCACTTGGCTGGAGGCAGAGTCACTGGGCGGATCTTAGGGTCCAGCCCTAACGTGTACTGACGGGTTTAGGATTTCAATCTAAAGATATGCAAAGTGTGCCTAGCTGGAGTTCCTGAGTCTAGCTGTGTTGTATGGCCTTTTGGCTTTTGACTTGTGGCTTTTGCTGTGTCTGGTCCTGTGAAGGCAGGCCAGCTTCTTCTGCCATTATGGAACTTCCCCTGGATCTGTAAGTTTCAATAAATAATACCCCTTCCTCCATAACTGTGCCTGGTCTGGAAGTTCATCTCAGCAAACCTGAAGCTGTCTGCTACATAAAGTGGTACCAGAAGTGTGGAGACTTGGGCCTACCCCCCAGAACTCTTGACTACCCCTACAATGCATAACCCACATTCCCCATTGATGAGGGTTCCTTTGGAAGAGGGAGGACAAGGAGGAGGATAATGGAGCCAGCACTATGAGTGTAAAATCAGAATAATAAGTTAAAAATTAACTTAAAAAAAAAAGTGTGGAGTGAGATGAACCTGACCATATGGATTTTTCGTCTTTTGGAACCTTTGTTTTGGAGGAATGGGCATGGACTCGGTGCTTGCAACTGAAGACGCCTTCTGGAGTGGTAAGCCAAGTTTTATAGACTATTCTGATGAGAGTTTAAGAATGCTAAGTGCAGACAGTATTGAACTTTGAAGTTTAGCTTATGAGCTTTCTAAGGGGAAGGAAAGACTGCAGAGGACATTGTTGGAACTGGGATACTGATATAAGGGATGGCTGCATTCTGCTACCCAGGCCCAGAGTGTTTGATCAAGGTTAAATTTGTAATGGACTGATGTGCTTGGCTAAAGATGTTGTACTGAGAGATTTAAGATTTTAAGTTGGAAAACCTCAGGCAAGTTAAAATTAGAGGCACTGAGACTGGCTTTAGGTTGCTGGAGCTGCTATTGTGAAACACATTAGCAATCTTAAAGAAGGTGGCCCAACTGCTTTACATTAAAACAATGGAAAGGATGCCCGAGGAAACACTGTTAAAAATGCAAACTTTTTGGAAAGAGTTGACTGGAGAAGGAACCTGTTTTTCAAGGCTGTGATTTATTTTGTCCCTGGATTAAGAATATGGCTATGTCCTGTATACCTGATATTAGTTTTGGAAGCATGAAAAATGCATGGAGTGGTCATGAATTGCACACGGTTCCAGGAGCTGCTGCTGCAATGAGGAATGAGGAAGGGCATGATGCCCTGATAGGTGGAAAAAGCCTTTAAAGGATGGATCGTGGTTTGCATGGAGACCTGAAGATGTTTTGGATATACCAGGACTATGCAAGGGCTACCATGGAGTGCAGTATTGGCCTGGGATGGAAATTTTCCCTGGATACTCTGCCCAGCTGGAGGGATGGAATTGGAAAACCTGGAGACTGTCAGTCTCTGATTGTTTTGAACTTGAACTGCAGAAGTTTGATGTTTGCTTGTTAGTGGCTGAATTTTCATTGTTGTAGTCTCTCCTTTCTCTTCCTTATACCAGTTGAAAATATTTACTCTGTGCCTTTATATGTTGAAAGTATTTAACTTGTTTGATTTTACAGGATTCACTATCTTATGTTGGTCAAGACTGTGGGGACCTTTGAAACTGGACTGAATACAGTTTACAATGTGTGATAGTTATAAATCTATTGGCGGCCAGGGGTGGGATGTGGTAGTTTGAATAGATGCCCCCCAATATATTCGGTTTTTTTATTAGTTTGTAATTTGTATCTGCAGCCACCTTGCTGGAGACAGTGTCTCTGGGTGGATCTTAAGGTGTGGTGGTGGGTTTAGGATTTCAGTCTAAAGATATTCAAACTGTGCCTAGCTGGAGTTCCTGAGTCGAGCTGTGTTGTGTGGCCTTTTGGCTTTTGACTTGTGGCTTTTGCTCTCTGTGTCTGGTCCTGTGAAGGCAGGCCAGCTTCTTCTGCCATTATGGAACTTCCCCTGTGTGGTAGTTTGAATATATGTCCCCCAATATATTCAGTGTTTTACTAGTTATAGTTTGCATCTGCAATCACCTTGCTAGAGGCAATGTCACTGGGGGCTGGTCTTAAGGTGTTAATGGTGTGGGTTTGAGATTCCATTGTAAAGATATGCAAATGTGCCTAGCAGGAGTTCCTGAAGTGTGCTGTGTGACCTTTTGGCTGTAGTTTTGCTCTGTGTGCTGTGGTGGCTGGTTGGCTTTCTCTCTCTCTGCTTGGCCCTGTGAAAGCAGGCTGTTTTTCCTGCCTTTATGGAACTTCCCCTGGATCTGTAAGCTTCAATAAATAATATCCCTTCCTCCATAACTGTGCCTGCTCTGGAAGTTCATCTCAGTGAACCTGAAGCTGTCTGCTACAGTACCCTGGATCTGTAAGCTTCAATAAGTAATATCGCTTCCTCCATAACTGTGCCTAGTCTGGAGGTTCATCTCAGTGAACCTGAAGCTGTCTGCTACAATGGGAAAACACAATTTATTCAGTTTGTCCTCAGTTGGAAGTATATGTCCTTTTCATATTTGTGTGTGTGTGTGTGTGTGTGTGTGTGTGTGTGTGTGTGTGTTTATGAATGTATGCATTCCTGTGAGTGTGGAGGGTGGAGGTCAGAGGACAGTTCTTGTGTAGGTTCTTGCTTTCCCATCTCACTTGAGTTTGGGTTTCTCTCTCTTTGGTTTTTGCTCTGCCCTTCTTTGCTATGGCACAAACTTCCTGGAACTGCTCCTTTTCTGCCTCCCATCTTGTAGTGAGCTTCAACATGGGTGCCTAGAGTCTGGAATTTGAACTTGGATACTCCAGCTTGAGTGGTGAACGCTTTATTCACCCATCCATCTCCCCAGGCAAGAAAGCATTTTTCTTCATAATGCATTTCAATTATCTGTGGCAAACACTTGCTTTCTTTTGTAGTGGATATGTGTTTGCTATGTGTGCATGTCTGTATGAATGTGTGTACACGTGTTCAAATAAGTGCTTACACCTGTGTGCACATGTGTGTGGAAGCCAAAGGACAACATTGGATCACTTCTTCAATTATTCTTTGAGGCAGTCTTTTGCTAAATATAGAGTTCACATATTTGGCTGGCCTAGCTTTCAGTGAGCTCCAGAAATGCTCTTGTCTCTGCTGTCCCTGCATTGAGATTACAGGTGCAAATTTTCATTTCCATCATTTTTACCTAGATGTTGCGGATCTGAAGTCAGGTCCTCATTCTTGTGCAGTTTTCCACTGAATGATCACATCAACCCCACTTTCTGTTTTCACACCTGCAACTCATACTCACATTCCTAACATTTACTTTATGTAGAAATCAATTAGATTGATCTTCTGGACATCACCATATTGGCTATACATTGTTCGGGTCTGTCTTTACTCAAGGCTCTAAACAGATAACATAATTATTAGTTGAGAAGAATTTTTTCCATTATGCATAGTGAATTCTTAAGCATCTAATCATGAACATACTGTAGAGCAAACTATAATATTAAAGAATACAACTAAATAGTTATGGAGTTCATCTTCCATCATCTCAGTAACAGGATTAGTGAGGCTGACATTGAGAAGCAGTATGGTTAGCCTCATGCTTTTTCAGTACTTGTTTCCTTACTTTTCCTTGCTTCCTTACACTATTAGTGATTTTTCTTCATACTTTGAATCTTGTGTTTTTCTTTTCACACTAAGGTATGCTATGTTGTGTGTATGCCTTTCCTTGTAACAGAGCTATGATTTTCATTGTAAAGTGTTTTCACTTTTGGCTCATAGTTAACCAAAACTCAATCTTTATAACAGTTCTTTCTTTGCTTAGATTCATCTACATACATTTGCTGAAGAAGGTGCAGCTGTCTTACATGATGACCATTGCTTACAATGCTGTCAGCACAGTCATGATGTGAACACAGTGAAGATTGGGGGCTTCAAAACCTCCTAGCCTTTCCCTAAAACAAGAAAGACTCCCAGTGGACAACAGCCCCAAACAGTATGCCTTGTTCCTCCTGGACTGCTTATTCTGGGATTATTTCCTATACTTCACTTTGCCATTCCTCCAACTGTAGCAGCTGGCATTGAAAGTGGCCTTCTTCCTATTCAATGTGACACTGTTTTTGAATTCTATTATCATTATATTACTTTGGTTAATGTTTCAAAAAGCATTTTCCTGTCATCATTGAAACTCACTTGCTAATGCCTTACTTCTCTGAGCTTACTGATGGAGAAAAAGCCTTTGAAACCTTTTGTAACCTCTCCAGGTTTATAGAACTAAGGACTACACACACATATGCCCACTACAAAAGCACTTTTGTATTTAGAGTTTTGTATTCAATTAGCATTGAATATATATTTGCATTATATATTCATGTAATGTTATAAGAATTAATTTTCTGTTTCACAACAGCAATACAAGTACAGCGTATGGTACATGGGCTTTAATGATGTATGCATTGAACCCTGTGTCACTCGTATACTCAGAAGACCATATTTCCTCTTCTGTTAGTCAAATCTTTTTGTGTTTTTCCCATCTTTTGTGATTTTTAAGGTATTCAAACATATCTATATTTAAATGTAGACACACAATTTTATCCACAAATCAAAACTTATATAACTTGATTTTTATTGTGATATTGAAAATCAATTTTTGAGATAATTGCTATTTAACAAATGACCATTACATTCCACACCCTGAATTTGGAATTTCATACATATTTTACCATTTCTTTGAATGACATGTATTTGAAATTTGAAATTCATAATGGTTTTGTACCTACTATATATTATTTGGCCTAAATTTAGAACCAAATACAACATGTATTTAGAAACAAATGCTTGGATACATTCAAATATTCAATATTTAGGGCTGGAGAGATGGCTTAGCGGTTAAGGTGCCTGCCTCCCAAGCCTAAGAACGCTGGTTCCAATCTCCAGCAGTTCCAATCTCCAGGTCCCACATTTAGCCAGATGCAAAGTGATGCAAGGGCGCAATGCCTCACTTGACCAAAAGGGGGCACATGAATCTGTATTTCATTCACAGGAGCTGAGAGGCTGCTGGTGCGCCCATCTCTGTCTTCCTCTCCCTCACTCTCTGTGTCTCTCTCCAGAAAAAAAGTATTCAATACTTACACTTATATTAAAAATTTAATTTAGTTAACTCACATTGGGCTGTGCATGAAGCCTATTGCAAACATTATAAAAAATGCAAGTTGAATGATATGTACAGTTTAGCTTTTTACCTAAGAAATATATAGGTATCAAGTCTCAGCACTTTATACCATCTTTATACCATTATTGCTTTGTTTCTTGGAATAGAAATATGTGTTGTTTAAAAAAAAAAGACTTTTTTTTTTTTTAGTATTTCTGGTATAATTTATATTTTTACTAATAGGATATATTAAGCTTGTTCACAATTAGAAATCTATAAAAGAAATAAACAGCTGTACTCTATTCTTTGAAAAAGTAGTTATGTTTCTCCCTCTACAATAGTAGGAATGTGGTTATAAAAATATAACAGTGTCAGGTGAGCAACTTTATTTTCCCTCAGGCTGATTAACAATCGCTAGCTTTGGAAAGATTGATAGTTAAATGTCATATTTGGCCTGATTTTTTTCCTTAAGTTCCCTCTGGGTATTGCTTGAGCATTTTTATCATGCAGAGTTAATTGAAGAGACTATATCAGCCGATTTCTTGAAAATCTTGTTGTGCTCAAGAGGAAAGTTGATTGCAAGCTCTGCCCTTCTCTTAGCTGCCAGTGAGTTCCTCAAACCTCATAGCTTACAAATTAGTGCAGCTTAGTGATTTGTTGTAGGCATTTAGCTATGGGATTTGCTACTATGAAAGTCAGTTTTTCCTATGCTTTTTGAATGCAGTTATTGTGTCATATAGTATAACCCTGTGCCTGCTTCGATAGGAAACCTTTTCAAGGGAGAACAGGAAAGGGATTATATTCAGCTGTACTGCCATGCATTTCTAAACAGCTGATGTTTTCTTTAACTCATGACAACCTCCCAAATCATCAGAGGCAACTGAGTCATTTAGAACTTTAATTCTTCATTCAGTCTGGCTGAAGAGCAGCACCCTGAAATTCTTCTGTGTTCACATTTCACAGCTTTGTGTTGGTATTGTATTTTAAAACCAGATCACTTTATTTTAAAAACATAGAGAAATACTGATTTGGTGAGTTCCTTCTCCAAACAGTGGGTTTTTAATGCTCTAGCCAAATACTTTAAACTATTTTTTTTTTTGCACACTGAATACTATGATACATTTGACAGGTAGTATTTGTAAACATATTTTAAATTAAACTTCAGTGCTTTGTAAAGGAATGTGTGTGTGTCGGGGGAAGAGTTGTATCCAAGTTCAGAAGAGTTTAATAGATTTTAGGTTTTTATTGCTTCACACATTTGGAGTTCCACTTCCAGATTTTGTACTTTTTAATACTTTGGATGCATGGTCTACTTTGGATAAAGGTGGACAATGACATAGTCACTGAGGCATAAAATTAAAACCCTACTATTTAAGTGTATCTAGCTGTTGATTTATCTTGTAGATGACTATTAGGTGATATTAATAATTATAATAAGTGAATTGAATGTCTAGAAAACTTGACTAGACATTCTTAAATAAAATGGAAGACAAAATACCATAAAAATATGGAAATGTGAGTGTTGTGACCAAAGTCTAGATTCTCTTAAAGAGTATTCTGAACATGACCTGTTAGTGTGCTTGAAAGCTTCTTAACCTGTTATTTTTGTTCATTCTTCAGAGCTGTCACCTTCTCACCAATTCTTGTGATTGTTGAGCTTTCCAGATTAGAGAAAGATTTGTCCTTTGTCCAGATGGGAAGTTATCGATGAAGCAAATAGTGGCAAAACAGTATTGTGCTCTGCCCTAGGGGACTAGACTTGAGGTTACATGAGTAGACATGGATACAATGGCATGTTTCCAGTCTTAGCCTAGGTATAAACAAGCATAGTCACTAGGAACAACTTGCTGCTGTCATAGATAGAATTTCCCATATCATGGAAGTTTAGTGGGATAGGAGAAGGCAGAAGGTGGTAGATGGTTTCCCCAGGATAAAATTTACATGCATGCAGTTTTGAGAAAATGCTTTTGGAAAAATGCTTTAGTAGGGAAAAAAAGAGAGCCTGAAATGAGACTAGGGAGAAGATGAATTCAGGGTTAGTTGTGAGAGAATCCTATCTCAGGATTTGGGATGCTATAAAGCTAGCAAGGACCTTCAGAGATGTCCACAGTAGAGGAAAGGTCTCACTATGTTCTACCAATCACTGGGTACGGGGAGGGAGGTAAGGAGAGAGAGAGTACACACCAGGGCCTTCAGTCACTGCAAACAAAGTCCAGATTCATGTGCCACTTTGTGCATCTGGCTTTACATGAACACTGGGGAATAAAACTCATCATTAGGCATTACAGACAAGTGCATTAACTGCTGAGCAATCTCTCCAGCTCCTTAATTGATTACCTTTCATTTTTATTTATTTATTTGCAAGTAGAGAGAGTTAGGAGAGGTAAAGGTATAGAGAGAATGTAAGGATCTTATAAATGGGAAGTTAGTGAGATTAGCTTCATTCTATGGGCTTGGTTGTTTGTGGCTATTGGCGTATAACAAGCCACCACATCTTGATATCATCAACTAGATTTTTATTCTGTTTACCACAGGGGATGGCTAGAATGACTTAACTTTGCCCATACATTTTGTACTTGGACCTGGGAAGACAGAGATGGTGGAGCATTACTTCATATCTGAGACTGGAATCATTTGGCAATATCTTCACTCCCAAGTGCAATGGTTAAGATGCTGGCTGACAGCTGGAACATCCTTCCACTGCTTTGTGGCACCTGGCTTCTCCATTTGGGTTCTCTCATTGCAAGATTGCAGGATGCTGAAACCAAATGTCCTCAGAAGATAGAAGCTGTTTCACAGGATCTTGCCTTGACAGCTACATGCATCAACTCTGTATAACACAAATTTGGACACAGAAGCAAAAATCTACCCAGGTTGAAAAGAAAGGAATACAAATCCTATTATGGTATAGGAATATGGTCAAGTTTATATTTAAAGAGGAGCTTGTGAAATTGTCTTTGTCATGCAGATCTCCTTCCCTGAATTACTGTTACTGATATTCTGTTATTTCTGTTTTCATTCTTCCAATCAACAACCAGCCAATCTATACCCTGTTGCCAACGATATAGCCATACTTCACCCATTCCATATATGAAGCCAGCCTATCTGTGAAGTTACCTGGGACTATGACACTTCCCAGGAATCCATGATTATGAATCCAGGGGCATTAGTACCACAGGGATATATAGATTTCTGTTTCACCTCTGGGCATATCTTACTTTCATATTCCCTTCCTAGTGATTCTCAGTCTCAACTGTGCCACTGCCATCCAATAATGGATTGCTGTGGGACCTGCTTCTTATGAATTGGCAGACAGAATGTAGCTTATAATGGATATTTTTGGCAACATGGTTTCTAAATAGCCTATTTTCAGGAACAGTGCCGAAACAAAAGCTCAGTGGTATATCATAAGCTGCTTTTCAAATGATTTGTAATTCTCAAAAACTTTGGTATTCATGTTGTGATTCTCCTACTGGGGCTTGCTATAAACTTTGTGTAGTGTTTTGTCCCAGCAAAGATACCTCTAATGTAGAGTTTTGGGTCATTTGATGGAAGTGGTAGGATTTCATCAGTGGAACCTGTGCCTGTTACAAGTCTTACAGCTAGCCAATATCCTTTGTGACATGAAGTAAATATGATGGGCTGGGTTCTTTCCTGTATTCAGCCAGCACTGTTGATGGATAGTATGGTGTGCAATAACTTTTCCCTCCCTTTGGAAAGGTTGTCTTCATGTTACTTGGGGCTCCAAGGCCTTTCACTAATGATGTGTTTATCATCCACACTCTAGGCACTTATGTTTTGTCAGTGTTTCCACTGTATGTATGGCTCTCTGCTAATATGACCCACTTGTTGAATTCCTTTGATATAATGGGGTGTAACATTATGTCAAATATCCAGTAATCACAAATTCTTTAAATTCATTTATTTAAGAGAGAAAGAGGCAGAGAGAGAGAGAGAGAGAGAGAGAGAGAGAGAGAGAGAGAGAGAGAGGGAGAGAGAATGCGTGTGTCAGGGCCTCCAGCCATTGCAAACGAGTTCCAGATGCATGTGCCCCCTTGTGCATATGGCTTTTGTGGGTACTGGAAAATCAAACCAGGAACCTTTGGCTTTGCAGGATAACACCTTAACTGCTAAGCCATATCTCCAGCATAAGCACACATTCTTTCAGACTACATTGTGACAAAGGAAGTTATTAACGTCTTGTCCAGGATGGGAGATGTGTACTGTTGTTTGTACCATGTGAATGAGTGATTCTGAATGTTTTTATGGAAAAGGATAAGAATGAGTTTCTAGATCAATTGCCAAGTACCATGACTTAAATCTGTATTAATCTGCTACTGCAAAGGTGTCACAAGCACCTAACCACCTATGAATGTGACTCCTTGTTTAAATTGTTCCCACATCCACATGGTTGTTCAGTATGAAAGGGCATAAAGGGGAGAACACATGGAAACTACTACAATATATGTTTACTTCAGATAATTTGAGAGCAGAACAACTCTCTTTTGTTGCTCCCTGAATGGCATACTTGTCTTTGATCTGCTATCTTGTCTTATGGTGGGTCTGTCAGTAGTTTAGAAAAACAAACAAACAAAAACTTCAATCTAGCTGCCATATCAACTATGTAGCCTCATTACGTATTTGTGCTAACATTATTTTTTGATGACCTAGTCCCTCAAAGCATTTTTTGTATTTTTTTATTTTTGTTTATTTATTTATTTATTTATTTATTTATTTATTTATTTAATTTATATTTGTTGACAACTTCTATTCTTACAGACAATAAAACATGATATTTCCCTCCCTCATTCCCATTTAGAACACCACTCTCCATCATATCCCCTCCCTCTCTCCATTAGCCTCTCTTTTCATTTGATGTCATCGTATTTTTCTTCTATTATGAGGATCTTGTGAAGGTATTGCTAGGCACTGCAAAGTCATGGATATTGAGGCCAATTCTGTCTGGAAAGTTGCATTGTAAGGAGTTATACCCTTCCTTTGGCTCTTACATTCTTTCTGCCACGTCTTCCGCAATGGACCCAGAGCCTTGGAGGGTGTGACAGAGGTGTTTCAGAGCTGGGCACTCCTCCATCCCTTCTTCTCAGCATGATGTTGCCTTTTGGGTCATCCCAGTGGTCATCGCCATCTGAAAAGAGAAGCTTCTCTAACCAGAAGTGAGAGTAGCATTAATATATGAATAAGAACATTAAGTGTAGTACTTTAAGGGCAGTTTAGTGGGAATATATACATTTAGCCAGGCAAGAGCAGGCTTTATACCCCTAAGGCTCATGATCTCCCCTGCCATTGAGTTTTTATTAGGTTTTTCAGTACCAGGCATGTATTCCTTCCCATAGAGTATGCCTTCAGTCCAATTAAGAGAATAGTTGGCTTCCCCCAGAGCAGACATGCCACTATTGCACCGGGTTAGTAATTTTTGAGGTTTCCAGTGTCCACTGCTTTCAATGCTGATGACTTCTGTCTCCCATAGGGCTGCATGCAGTGCAGCTTTTTCCAGCTTTCAGTTGGGTGGTCTACAGGGAGAAGGTTTTCTGCTCAGCACCAGCTTGATTTCTCAGTGACTTTTCTGCTCAGGCAAGTGAGGTCTTCAGCAAAAGGGTTTTACCGTCTGTTTCTCATGGGAAACCAAGGGCCTTGGCAATAGCCTGTAATGTTTTCAAGGCCACAGGGACCTCCCTGGCCAACAACTCACTGGAAGGTATCCCATCCCTGGCACTGAAAATTTTCTAGTAACAATCTATAGCTTTTGTATGTGCCATTGTTCAAAAAGGTAAGTTTATATAAGCCTTATTCAGAATATCTTGAAATTTAATTGACCCTCCCCCTGCTCTTCTTTTACACAAAGGCCTCGCTTAGGCCTTTCCCCTGTCTGTAATCTGTTCTTCTATTTCATATATGCAATACCATCCCCTTAAGTCCTTTCCTCTCCTCCCTTTCATGTAACCTTTTTCTAATTTACTGACCTTTGTTACCGGTTTTTGGTTCCAGCTCACACACGTCTATACATTTGTAACTAGGATCCACATATGAGAGAGAACACGTGACATTTGGCTTTCTGGGCCTAGGTTACCTCACTTAATATAATCCTTTCCAGTTCCATCCATTTCCCTGCAAATTTCAAAATTTCTTTTTTCCTTACCGCTGAATAGAACTCCATTGTGTAAATGTGCCACATGTTTATTATCCATTCATCTGTGGAAGGACATCTAGGCTGGTGTTCCTTCTACCTCTGTCTTCCAAGTGTTAGGATTACATGTGTGTGCCACCATGCCTGGCTTGTTTATTTTTTATTTATTTGAGAGTTACAGACAGAGAAAGAGTCAGATAGATAGAGAGAGAATAGGCACACCAGCCACTGCAAACGAACTCCAGATGAATGCGCCACCTTCTGCACCTGGCTCACGTGGGTCCTGGGTAATAAAGCCTTGAACCTGGGTCCTTAGGCTTTACAGGCAAGCGCTTAACCGCTAAGCCATTTATCCAGGCCCTCAGAGCAGGTATTTTTTTTTTTTAATTTATTTGGCAATCCTGCTTTTTTACCTTGTTGGGAAAAATCCATTACTGCAATGGTGTCTCCTACTGTTAGACACTTTCTTAACAATGTGGCGATTTCTGTCACTAATACAGGCACAGTCAGCTGTTAGATGTTCTGGACTGAAGTAGTGTACATGTGTGACAACATTTTTACTTCTCTTAGTCTTTAAAAAATATCTTTAGTGACTCATTTACAGCAGCTTTTGTATGGTCTGGATTACTCTGTTTTTTAGAGAGGCTGATAATAATAAAGCTATGTACATACTCAATCCCTGCCCTACACCTTTACCAGTTACTTTGTAAAATAAAAATAAAAGTGTATTGTGATGTAAGCATGTATTTTATACTTTTTCAATCATATGTTTGATTTCCAAAACATTTGTGATGAACTAACTTGTATGTCTTCCCAAATTAATAAATTAATTCACCATAAACTTTGTCAGATAAAGAAATACGAATTGTCCTGTGGATCTGTAGGTCAGTAATCTGACATGTATCCATTAGACGGAATTAAGAACTCAACAAATCTGCCTTTTGTTTTTGTTTAAGGAAGAATCCTTTCTTGGATCTCCTGACTTATGCATGCTTCCTTATACATCTTTTACATAGCCTGGTAGCCTGCTTTTTGTTTGTTTGTTTGTTTGTTTGTTTGTTTGTTTGTTTGTTTGTTTGTTTTTCCAAGGTAAGGTCTTGCTGTAGCCAAGGCTGACGTGGAATTCAGTAGTCTCAGGCTGATCTTGAACTCTCAGTGATCCTCCTACCTGTCTCCACTGCACTGCTGCACTTCTGCTTCCTGATTGCTGGTCCCATCTCCAAAGTGAGCAACAATGCATCTCTCTACATAGTCATATATGAACTCCTCTTTTCTCCTTCTTCCACATTCAGGGACCCTAAGGAGTGTATTGGGCTCATCCTGTTAATCCATAATGCTCTGTTTTAGCATCCACTGAGATGGAACATTATTCTGCTAATCATAGTAATAAATTAGCTATAGCTGTCCATAGTCTTTCTCATGGGTTACATCCAGAAATAGCTATTTAGTTCTGTGCTCATTATAACTATTGTAACCCCAAACTTTCAAGCAACTGAGATATTCCATGTATCTTCGGCTTGTGTTTCATCACAGTACGCCTAGGGAGAAAATGAATGTCAGGAAGCTCAAGGACTCTCAGATGTAGACTGTAGGAAAATGCCAGCAAAGTCTGGTTGCTTCCACAGTAGGCCGAAGGTGAATGAAGTCTATTTTATGGAGAATTCATTAAAGTTTTCTCTTACTTCCTGAGTTTCTTATGTGCCATACAGTTTATATCTTCTTATGAGAATTGTTCCTGTCCTTCTAAGATTCCTACTGGATTTTGAGGATCATACCCACAATGGTTCCATAAATTGGTTATTAGTAGTTAGGGGAACAAACACAGAGTAAAGATAGCTGGTCAGGGAATACTTCCTTCTTTTCAGTCTATATCTAGCATCTCCACCAAATTTCCAGTTTCTTCTCCATGGTATAAGAATCTTGACCACAAATGCCAACTTTACAGACTTTGAATTTCTGATTTCAGAATCTGGTTATAGTTCTTATTCACTTTTAACTTTATGGAATAAAGTAAAGTGATGTATATACTTTCCACTATCATTCAATTGCCAATTACTGGAGAGATTTTTATATGTGTGTGAAAATATGATAATGGAAAAATCTTTGCAAATTTAGAAATTGTGAAAGAGTTAGAGAGTAATATTTTCTTGTTCAACATCTATTTGCCTGGTTTTCTGATGCATTCCAGGACTTGTTTTATCTCAGGATTTACTTAATCCTGGAACAATTTTACTGTAATTTTTATGTTTGTTGACTGTGAAGCAAAGCTAAATTTTATTTTTGAATGTGTAAATATTAATATTATTATTATTATATTTTTGGTTTTTCAAGATAGGGTCTCACTGTGGTCCAGGCTGACCTGGAATTAGCTATGTAGTCTCAGGGTGACCTCGAACTCATGGTGATCCTCCTACCTCTACCTCCCGAGTTCTGGGATTAAAGGCGTGCACCACCACGCCCGGCTTTATGAATATGTAAATATTATTACCATGAATTAATTAATATTTTAGATAAAAGCAAAATTATACCCTGTGATTTTTACATAATTGGAAGTAGTGTCACTTATATAAAATTTAAGAACATTCATGTATTAGCTGATACTTTTGTTGCTTCTTATGTATGTATAATGAAAGTTCAGGTTTCTCTGTGAATAATTTATAAGGCCTCTATAATATTTTGTTCTCAGGAATAATAGATGAGAGGAATATTGGCTATACTTAACTTTTCTGTAGATAACCTTATTGTAAAAAATTTGAGATGTTTCAATGGTATTTTATGATAAAAGGAAATAATGAAGCCTTCTAACAGTGAATCCTGTTTGGTAAATAATGTTTCTCCTTGTATTTTCTTCTCCTTAATAACAAAATAGTAAGGATTCTGAGTTTTTTTGCCCCTTTTCTCTTAGGTAACCTTTAACCTTTGGCAATTTAACTCTCTTGTCTGTCTGATGACTCTCAAACTTAGACTCCAAGTGAACTGGTTCCTACTCTGGACAGATAGGTCTGACTGTCTCATATTTATACTTGGTACACTCAAAGACATTAACATTAGCATTACAAATGCACTTTTTGATATTCACCTAACACTGTTCTTCATCCTTCCCTGTCTATTAACCTCCTCTTCCCTGGTGCCTATACAGTTATTGGGTCAGCCACCAGGAATATCTGCTTTACACTGTCCTTCCTCTTAATGTGCCTAAAACAAGTCATTTGCTTTTTATCATAGGTAAAAATGGGTCTCAGATGCCCACTGACACCACCATGGTTGATGCTGTTTTAATACTTTATCTCTATGGCTGTAGTAAACTCTCTGCCAGTCATCTGAACTCCTGTTTTAATAACCCTCTGCATACTCCACAATATAACCATATATCAAGCCAAATCATTTTACTACTCTTCTGCTTTTACAAAGGATTCAGTGGCTTCTTATTTCTCTGAAAATAAATTTCAAAGTCTGCTACCATCTCCATGCATTCAAGACAGGGTGCATTTCACCTCTTCAGCTTCATTGTGACTCACTTTTGCTTTATTTCAGCATTGTTATGGAAATGAAATGATTTTTGTTCCAGTACATAAATCCCTAAGTTATATCTGGCCTCAGAATCCCTGTGCATGCCTGTCCATGGCTCTGAAGTATTCTGCCCTACATTGGTCAGGGTTCTTCAGAGAAAAGAATCAACAAATAAAGTGTGTCTGCATGTATACATACGTGTATGTTTGTGCATTCGTGTGTTTGGGATTATGGGAGTTGAATTAGCCCCAAGAACTACAGTTAGCAAATGGAAGAAGAGTCCATGGTTCATTTCCATTCAGAAGCATGGCAAGAGACAGACCCAGGAAGAGACGATGTTCAAATACTATTTATTTATTTGAGAAAGAGAAAGAGGCAGGTAGAGAGAATGGGTGCACCAGGACCTCTAGGCACTGCAAACGAACTCCAGATGCATGTGCCACTTTGTGCATGTGGCTTATCTGGGTACTGGGGAATTGAGCCTGGTTTCTTAGGCTTCACAGGCAAGTACCTTAACAGCTAAGTCATATCTTCAGCCTCAGATTATGCTTAAATTTAAATATAGAGGAAGGGAAAACAATGAAAATTATGTCTCAGGTTTAAGACATACAGGGTAGATGAATTTTTGTTTATTTGGGGAAGAATAAGTCTTTTGTTCATCTGATTGGAAGAAGCCCATTGCTGTAGTCAGCTTCATGTTGATGGGAGAAAACATCCAACCAAAAGCAGCTTGTGGGAGGAAGGGTTTATTTTGGATTGTAGACTTGAGGGGAAGCTACATGATGGCAGAGGAAAATCATGGCATTAACAGCTGGTGGACATTACCTGATCAACATCTGGTAGACAACAGCAGCAGAAGAGTGTGCCAAACACTGGCAAGGGGAAGCTATCTATAATACCCATAAGCCTGCCCCGACAATACATCACCTCCAGGAGGCTCTAGTTTCCAAACTGACATCAGCTGGGGACCTAGCATTCAGAACACATAAGTTTATGGGGAACACCTAAATTAAACCTCCATATTCTGCCCCTGACTCCCATATACTGATAACCATACATGATGTAAAACGCACTGCATTCAGTCCAACTTTAAAAGTCCCCATAGTTCTTTGATCAATCTCAGTGCTGTTCAAACACCCCACAGTCCAAGGTCTTTTAACCGAGCTGTAATACCAAAAACATAAATAAAAAACATAATGGAACAAAATAAACATTCAGATAGCAAAAGATAGCATTGGTCATAGCAAAGAAATAATACAAGCTTTTAAACAAATAGGGAAAATGTTTTAAACTGTGTAGCTCCTAGTCTGACAACTAACCAGTGACAAGTCTCCATGACCAATAACTCTAACCAGTGACAAATCTCTGGAATTCCAATTCTGTCCCTACAGCTAGGATACTCAGTCTGAAAACTTCCTCTGCTGCTGGCAGCTCTTTTTGGCAGCCATCCCCCAGTTCTGGTGTCTCAGCTGGGTCTCCACTGCACCTCAGTTCATCCTAGGAGCTCCATTGGGTCTCCATGCAGGTAATCCAGCAAGCCTCCCTCACATATCCCATGGCCATTTCCAAAAAAACAAAACTGCTTTGCAAATCTAATAACCCTCTCTTTTCTGTATTATTTTACTCTGTAGTTCAGGTGGGCTACCAACTTGTTAATCAAGGGGGATGATAAAGCTGACTTTGAAGGACAGCAAACTCTTTAAGTATTTCAGGACCCTTACTTTAAGAGTCCACAGTCTTCCTGTTGTTCCAATGCAGTTCAGCTGGCCCAATCTCAGTAGTTGTAATCTCTCAAACAATTGCAGCTTTGGGCAGCAGTTTCAGTCTAAAGATTACATTTGTGTCTGTGCAATACTCTTCTGCTCACACCAGTCAATTTCTATGAAATGCAACCCTGCACAAGTTCCCAGGTCGTGGGCAGGCAAAACGCAGGGAGTCTCTCTCACAAAACATTTCTAGACCAGTCCTGACAAAGTTCCTTCTCACCTTCATAAGCCAAACCTCACAAACCGTACTTACTGCATTCAGGTCTTTCAACTCTGACCAGAATGGTCCATCAAGCTGTACTAACAGCACTGCAAGGTGTCTCTTAGGCCAAAGTTTCAAATCCTTTCACATTCCTTCCTCAAATAAGTTCCACACAACCCAAACCAGAGTCAAGTTTTAGCAGCAATGATCACACCTCTATGGTACCAATTTACTGTTACTGTTTGCTTTGTGTTGTTGGCAGAAATCCATCAAGCAAGAGTAGCTTGGGTGAGGAAAGGATTTATTTTTGCTTACAGACTCGAGGGGAAGCTCCATGATGGCAGGGGAAAATGATAGCATTAGAAGAGGGTGGACATCACCTCCTGGCCAACATCAAGTAGACAACAGCAGCAGGAGAGTATGCCAAACACTGGTATGGGGAAGCTGGCTATAACATTCATAAGTCTGCCACCTATAGTACATCACCTTCATGAAGCTCCAATTTCTGAACTAGCATCAGTGGGGTGCCTAGCATTGAGAACACATAAATTTATGGGGAACACATGAATCAAACAACCACACCATCCATGTCTTTAAAGCCAGGTTATAAATTTACACAGTATTTTTAATGTAAATGGCAAACTTTTGCAAAAACAATGATCAGATTAAAGATAGAATGGATTCTATGGTCAACACCTTCATTTAGATTTAAATATACTATTAAGTCTGTCATAACATCATATTTTATCACTACTTATCATGGATTATTTTTTCTTTGAAAGTGTTTGCTTTCCTGATAACTTGAGTGAGCTACCCTGATGTGTCTGCCTGATATGTTGAGAGCTATTAATGCTTGGCCTGACACAACATAATTTTGCATTTGCTGGAGCCACAGTGTTTGGATGATCCATAAATATGTTCTTTTAACTTGTCTGTCACTAATCTTTTGTATTAGTGATAGACTCAGGGCTAAAAAATATAATATAGCACTTATCCCCTGCACTCTTTAAAATTTTTATATCAAGAAAGGCTCTTACTGAGTTTTCCAGTATGTAATCTTTCCACCTCAGTAGTAGCAATTATTTATAGGCATGTGCCACTACACCCATGTATCTGTAATATTTGAGGTAATCATTAAAACCTCAAAATAACAGACAGTAGGAAAATTTTCTACTCTTAAATAACCATTTCCTCCCTTATCCATGAAGAAGAACACATCACACATAAGACTCTTGGTACAAATCCAGTTGGAATCATTAGGACTTTAGAAGTAGTGATAGCATATTCAATAATTATACAAATATTTTATGACTAACTTTAAACATTTCTTAAATATATTTATATTCCTAAATTTTATATATATATATATATATATATATATATATATATATATATATATATGAAATCAGAATTCATGAACCAACATTTTTATGTGTTGATATGGTATACAGTTGTTATTAACAGAATTTTAGATAAAAATACATAATCTTTTACCTATTTTTATTGACCTTATCAAAAAGATACATCTTTTACATATAGTTTCATAAGGAAGTTTTGCATTTATAGGAAAAGAACACAAAATATAGTGGTCTTATGACCATTGTTTTATGACCCACTTCAATTAGGTCAAAATACATTTCTGAAATTTATTCTGCCAAGACTATTTATTTAATATTGTTCCATCTAGAAAATAATGTTACCTACATGTGCTTTTTTGCTATTGATCTTTCCCTGGATGCCAAGCCCACTCAGATCTCACTTTTTTTTGCACATGTATGTGTGCTTCTATGTGTGAGGGGATGCACGTATATGTACGTGGGAATGCATGTGTTTGTATCATCTGTGCCTGTTTTCATTGTGAAATGTCTACCACAGTTGAAAGCAACTGTCTTAAAATTCTGAGGTTGGAAAACTAAAATGGGTCTTTCAGGGCTAAGGTCAGTCAACACACAGAGATGTACTCTTTCAGGAAGCTCCAATATGAACCTCTTATAATTTTTTTCCAGTTTTGAGAAGATGCTTATAATTGACTCATGACCCCATCTTTATTTTTCCAAAGCTAGCTGAGTACCATATTCAAAACTCTTTCCTACTCTGAAACTAATTCTTATCAGACCCTTTGTTATTACATTGACACCTCTCCCCCCTAATGACAGGTAATCCTCACATTTCCAAATCTTTAATCACACCAACAAAATCTCTTTTCCCATAGAAGGCATTGTATTCAGAACATCCTGGGATAAGAATGTGAATATCTTTGAGGGGTCCTTATTCTGCCTATCACAGCCAGCATCTGGCATTAAGGGAACCATTTTTTTAAAAAATAAAATACAAATCTATATTTACCTTACTGCACATGTGTAGATTCTATAATAAGGTAATTTAAAATATCTGTGAGAAAATTCACCTGTTCTGCACTCTTACACATGGAATAACCTTTTAATTGTTCATTTCCTTCTTTTCACTATGTAAGTTATGCCCAACAAGGACGGCTTTCAACTAATGAGCTTTTAGATATTACTTTATTTTTAAACTTATTTAATCAGTTACTCTCTCAAAATTCTTTTCATTTAAGTGAAAAAGGGTAAGAATTTAAACTATTAAATTTTTATTTTAGCACTGGTTGCTCCCAAGTTTATCATTGTGAGTAAAAAGAAAAGTAAAACATTTTCATTACTCAATCAAAAGAAGATTACTATTGTATAAACAAAATGCCAAATGATGAATTCTTGATATTTTATAGACACGGCAGAACTCTTAAGGAGCAATTAACTGCTCCCGTCAGGTAGGTTAACAGTTGGTAGCTGTTTTCTTTCCTACAATTGAATAGCTGGTGATAAAAAGATTCAAGGCTTTCTTTCAACAGCTAAGATGCAGTTCCCTTGCATATTAGACTACTTATAGGAGATAAGCATGGAAGAGCTATCGGGAAGCAATTGCTATTTTTTGTTTTCTTTAGTAATCTCACTAAGTAAAGCTGATGGGCTTGGGAAAATCAACCAAAATTTACATATTCATGTCAGAAATGGTGAATGTTAGTGATTTTTGCATCATTTACAAATGAGTGGCAAGAAGAACTGTAGATACTAAGAGTCTGCTCATTAAACATCTTTTCAACATTTGACATTTTGATAAAATCATGTTATTGTACTTTAAAGCATTTTTATGATTTTAAAATTTTTATTATATAGAGATTTCAAAATAACATTATACAGGCCCCAAATTATATTTTGCTATTCATTTAAGAATAGACTGTGATTTCTCGATATAATTAGTGTGCTTTAACAAGTAAAATAGCAAATGCTTATATAGTGTTTATTTTGGCAGGTAGTATTTTTAAGTACTTTGCATACATATACATACATACACACATACATAGTACATTTTATTATCTTTCCTTGACATATGAAGGGAATAAGGCAAAGAAAGCTATGTCTGCTTTTCATAACTAGTAAAAAACAGCTGAAACATCATGTCTGTCTGGAATCCGAGCTCATAAAAATTATTCAATTATTTAAAATATTATCCAAATTTAATCCTGATGAATGTACAAATACTACATCCTACTTGAAAATCCTGTGGAGGTTAAATTTACATAGTTGGCTACATTTGGTTAACAGGTTGGGGTACAGGATGTAAAATTTTTATGACATGAAGTCATTACTTAAAGGTCACAACATTGAATATTTCTAAAAAATACGAATTTAGGAACATTGTTTTGTAGGATTTAAAGCTGCCATGAAGAAATAATATGTGTAAGGTTGAGAAAATGCCGTTTTTTGAGGCAGGTATTTCTGGAGCATAATGTATGGGACAAAAGCTCTCCCCAAAGCCTCCTTTGCAGTGGTTAGTGGATGTAAACTTACTTGTTATTTACAAACATGTCACGTTTATTTAACCCCCACAGTTATGCAGTGTTGCTATGCATCAAGCCTTGTTCTAGTGAATGCAAAACTGGGTTCAAAAAAGACCTGTGAGATAAGTTCTGAGATGATCTCCATTGCACTGGTGAGGGAGCTGAATACTTAGAATGAGCCAACTGCCCAAGGCATTGAGATAATATATACAGTTAGGATTCAAATATAGAAAAATTTAACTCCCGAGTTCATTATCTGTTTATAAACATTATTTGTTTGTAAACAAATGGTTCAAATTTAAGAGAAGTTCCCATTGGGAAGATAATCCTCTCCTCTCCTGATTTCAGTCCAGTTCTGTTTCCCTATATTCTTATTATAACTGGAATGAGGTAATTAAGTAATATGGTAACTTATTTTATATCACTGGGGTTCTATCCTGTTCTCAGCTATACTGAATCTCTGCTCTTGCCCCCTTTATTCCTTTTCACTTCCCCTCCCTTCCTTTTCACTCCCCCCTTTCTTTTTGCTTTCAAATCAGTTCAATAGACTAATGGACTGGAAAATGCATTTACATACTTTGGAATTGGCAATTATTGTGGAGTACCTGACAATATTGGGATGAAATATTATAGTAAAAACATGTAATTGTTTCTTAGCACAATGCCATGATCATCACAGGTGTTCAAGTAAAATGAATTCCATAAAGATTGTATCCTCATTATGACCAATAAAAGTTCTTAGAATATATCCTCTACTTGCCCATCATTCTGCTGATTTCTGAGCATCTCTTGTATGGACATTATGAATTCTTGGTCATCATTCAGCTCCTCATTTGAATACATTTTGCTGAGTGTACCCTTGCCTGCATTACATTTTCTTTTTCTTCCTTCCCTTTTTCTAGAGTGCTTAGGCTGTACTATGGTATTGCTAGCCTTCTTTTTATAGTCTCATTTATACTGTAAATAATGTAAATAGATTAGTTGTTTGGAGAAGTATTCATGGACGTAGGAGTTTCATCTCACCAGAGTGGGCAGAGTTACTGTATAACTGATGAAATAATTGGTCATCTTTGCTCATGCTTGTCAGAGTATCCGTCTGAAAGTCTTAGTAGTGTAAAATTCAAAGTAGTGATCTGTATCTCTGCTTAGAACAGGGAGGACTTGTTGGCTTAACTTCAAGCATATGAATTTCAGTACGCTTAAGTGGCATTGTATACATACATTATATGTAGGTATATTCAAAAAGAGAGGAGGCCTCAGCCTGTGGGACATTATATAATATGCTAGTATAAGTAACTTGTGAGCATTCTAGAAACATATAAGCAGACTTCCACAGTGTCTTAAAAGGTAATATGATATGATTAATAATATCTTAAAAACACAATGATCTATAGGAAAGACTCATGAGGCAAAACTGGAGGCAGGTGTACAATAAATACATCTCTGAAGTGAATCTACTAAGTAACAATCAGATCATGCATACCATAATTGTGGAATGTTAAATGAGGGAGTATTTATTGACACACAATTAGAAGAAGTTTATGGAAGTAGAACAGTACATTTGCATGGTTACTAAAAAGTCATTCTTGAAGTCTTACCTGATTTGCTTCATTTTGCAATGTGTAGAGTATTGAATATTGAAGGATTATTTGCTTTCTACTTGACTCATTAATAGAGGACAATCTACAACATTAAATGTCATGAGTATCTAAAATAGAAATACCACAAAAATATCATTTTTATTCAGAGTTTGCAGCTATTTATGACTCCAGAAGAATAACATTGTAGATGAGAGTGGAAATTAACTTGTAGTGATTTGATGGAAGATGTGAAATAGACTTGGGGTCATGAGGGTTTGTGAAAGGAAGGAGGGCAATCCATCAGACAAAATACAAACAAATGCCATCTCTCTTGTATTTAAAGGGTAAATAGGTGGAGAAAAAGACTAAATTTCCTTGTATCTGGGCCATAGTAGGCAGGTCACAGAGTGAAATACCTTGAGGAATGATTTAGTATTTGGAGGAGCATGCACACACACACACACACACACACACACACACACACACACACAGAGATATATGTATGTGTGTATATGTATGTTTTTCTTAATTCACTTTTAAAAAAATAATTTTATATATGCATTTAAGAGAGAGGGGGGCTAGAGGGAGAAAGAGAGAATGAGAGAGAATGGGCACTGCAAAAGAACTTCAGACACATGTGCCACTTCGTGCATCTGGCTTTATGTGGGTATTTGCTAATCAAACACAGGTCAGCAGGCTTTGCAAGTAAATGTTTTTAATTCTGAACTATCTCTCCCAATGGGCCTGAGAAAGGCTAGGGTGGGGACAATGGCCTGCTGGGCTGTATCCCTGCTCGTTTTTTTTTTTTTTTTTTTTTTTTTTTTTTGTGACACACAGAATTGCACAATGGACAGTCAGGGGTATCAGAAAGGTGACCAGTACTACCTGGGGAATTTTAACTGGAATAACCATGTACAGTTAGGCTGAATAAATCTGAGAGTGCAGTATCTAGAGAGAGCTTCAATTCCTTCTCTTCACCTTGCACTAGGCATTACAGGACCCAAATAGACTCAGAGTCAGAGTTTGATGACACTGCCTGAGACTCAGCTTCATCCTTGCTGGGATTGGGTGCTAAGAGTCATTAGAGTACCATTGTTGCTACATTTTATTGTAACAAAAGTGGATTGCTAATCATCTTAACACAAATTCCCTCTGCCCATCACTCCAATTTATTTTAAAATAGTCAACTGAAAAAATAGATCTTATTTTTATATTTAAACAAATGTGTCTGTACACAATACACATCTGTAGGCATAGACATGATCTTTGGTCCTAAACAGACTTATTACTAATTCCTCTAATACAAAGTTTTTTTTTTTTTTTTTTTTTTTTTTTCTGACTCTGTCTTCCAGGGGCTTCATCTAAATTCTCTGTGTTAGGCATCCTTCAATCAGTCTCTTTGACTTCAGTGTATCTTTGAAGACTATAATCACATGTTCAAAGCCTGGCAGGGTTTGATTGAGAGTGATGATGACAAAGGAGAGAGTAGCAAATGAATGAGTATTGTGTTATTTCATCTCCTTGGGTAACCACATAGACATTTAATCTGTGCATGTTTCTGTTTGCTTTGCCAAAGCCAGTGTGGGAGCAGAGCTGTACAATTAACATGATAGTTCATTCAGGAAGAACAATGAAATGAGACTGGCTACATTTAGGGTTATAGATATCACATCTGAAATCTGATATTTTGCCCTACCTACAACTATGCTGATGCCATAATTGGGATAACATTTCCTTTGTTGTCCTCTTACAGTGGTTTGTATTTCAAATAATACACTATTTGAGGGAATTTGTATGCAGAAATAGAAACATTTACATTTTAACAAATTTTATCTTGTTACAGATGGAACTACCATTCTTTGGGATTTTGTAATTCCCAAAAAAAAATTTCCTGAAATATTCAAAAGGACAATGCACTTAGACTATTTCTTAGAGATATGTTTTATAATAGTTAAGTGACTATTTTACTATGTTATCCCAAAGGGAATATACCATAAAAAGACAAATATTTTTCTAAAAATAATTTTCTCTTACTGATATTTATGTCAACATTAGTATTTTAGGTAACTTCTTGCAAAAGTTGGATTTGGTGTCACTGAAATAAAAAAATATATTGCAGATTTTTATCTGTGAGCTTGTTAACCAACAAAACAAGGATCTCACTGTGACTGGAGTTTGAAACTTGTATTTTCCTATGTGACTTGAATCTTGTTTGCACCTCTAGCCACTTGGGTAATCATGAGTAAGACATGAGTAAGGTGGAGCCAATGGAACTATATGTTTTCTCTCTCTCTTCTCATTTGTAAATTGTGGATCTCATACCAGGTCTCAGGGTAGTTCTATAGATTGTAGAATGCCTCACTTAAAATGCTTAGCTCATTGAAAGTATGTACACATTTTTATTCATATAGAGTTGTTGGGTTTATACACATAAACATATATGGATTCCTTAATGCTAACTTCTGACACTAGATATCTTCAATTGCTAGAGCTGTCTCTAATTTTACAACAGTTTCATTAGAGTTTGCTCTGGCAATTAAAGCCTGGAAACCAACAAAAGCTGTCTCCTTCATTTGCATTCTGCGAAATGTCTAGGTAGCATTGTAGTTTCATATATATTTATTTGAACTGTTATGCTCAGTTTTTGTGTTCAGTGGTAAGCTTAATAGTCTATGTTATGTTTCTGCTTAATTTCAAGTTTATTCATTTAAGAGTTTACCCCTGTTTTAGGAACCTTTGAGTCAATGGCATCAAATGCTATGATGTATAATATTAGTATAAAACGATCAGGTGCCGTGACATTCATGTTATAAGAAATGATTGTCCTTTACTGCTGAGCCTTATTCCCTAAGCAGCTTTTTCGCAAATTTCAATTTACCCAGATTTCTTGTCACTGAACATTGAGAATTTTTAAGCAGGAATGTTTTTGAATGAGTATTTTGAATGAAATTTAGTGTCTGGCCATCCTTCTCTTGGATGATGTTTTGTATAAGGTAAGTCTATTTTTGATTCTTCTAATTTAACAGCTTCCCACAGTATTGTTGCATATATCTCATACTGTTTTGGATGAAATTTGTGATTCCTGGAGGATAACAACAGGCTTGGGTATTTTTCTTGTCAGGAAATCAGCTCTTGAGGGCTTTATTGTTTCTGAAATTTTGATTCCCTTTTGACTTTGAGAATCATTGAATATTTGAGGCAAATTGTTTTCTGTAATGACTAACCCTTGGTCCATACACTTATATTTTTGACAGACTAGTGGGAGGGTATATGTACTGTGGCATCACAACACACTGAATATGTAAAAGAAAATGACAACTTACAATTTTAGCCTGTAAACGTTATTTTTGTGTATTAAATTCATGTACCCTAGAGGAAGTTTTGGCACAACTTTTTGCATATTTTGAAAGTACTGTTTGTCATCTATCAACTCTGTTATATCCCATGTCAAGCCATATGATATTTGGAACATAACTAGTTGATTATATTGCCTTGAATTCCACAGCATGTCTCATCTTATCCTAAATAAAACTTATAATGTAGATACTAGTAACATTTAATTATTGAGCCACTTAACACTGAAGTAAGTGCCCTGCCCAGGGTAAAAAAAAAAAAATATTATTTATTATTATACATTTACTTAGAGAAAAACCTTAAAATTTATGAGTTGCCTTTATTTTTAGAATATATTAATGTTGTATAAATTCTAGCTTATCCTAGCATAGATTAAAATCTGGTGATGATACTATGAATAGCAAACATTTATGTTCCTACTTGTCATATGCTATTCTAGATGTTTTCCATCTGCAAAAATGTGCAATGCTGTCCCCATTCTAGTGTGTACATTTTATAATTGCTGAAGATAATTTGAATGGGCAACTTGAGATAGAGATATTAAGTAATTTCCCTAAGATCACATAACTTAATAAATAAGGAGCTAGAATCATTTTAGTGATTTTTTTAACATAGCTTTCTTTTACATTAGTGACTTCTATTTAAAGTGACTCAGTTAAGTGACATATAATAATGATTAGATCAAAGAGCACAGAAACAGGCTGTATTTTGCCTAGCAACTTATAAATTCCTCACTTGTTATAAAATCAATAAACAAACATAGCTTTCATCGTATATTACAATGAAACTCAAGAACTCAAAAACTGAATTCAAGCAATCTGGCATTGAAATCCATCAAATTTTATACCTAGATCTGGGGTTTAGAAATATGATAGATATCATAGTAATTTTCCAAATATTGTAGTTAGTTATAAAATATGAAACAATTTAATACATAAATAATAGTATATAAAGTATGAATATATATTATCACTTTTAAAACTTTGTCTACTCAATGCCATGTATGAGAGCATTGGTTCTTTTAAGAACAGATATTAATAACATTCTAGAACTTTTTCCTACTTATTTTATTTTTGACTTCATGCATGTATATAATACATTTTAATTCCCTCCACTTATAATCTCTCTTTCTCCCTTATCCTCCCACTCAAACCTTTCTTCTTCCCATTAGATCCCCATCTTAATTCCATGCCTTGTTCATTTTATGTCATTTGTGGCCTACTGATTTAAATTAGGATTTTTACATAATCATGGGTGGGAGGTTATTTACTGGAGACTGGTCAATCCTCCATTGGCTACATCACTGAAGGGCATAACTTCACCTCTCCAAGCAGTTATCTGTTTCCACTGTTTACTGTGCAAGGCGTGGGGTCTTATGGGCCTGTCCCTCATCTATGATGAGATACTGACAGGCTCAAACATATATAGGAAAACCCAAGTGTTGTGAATTCATGGAGTTGTCACATCTAGAAGACAATGTTCTGATGCCCATATGCCTGCCCTTACAATGTTTCAACCACTCTTCCATGAGTGCTCTTGAGTCTTGTAGAGTGGTTTATATGTCAAGTTGAAGAAAGAGCACAAACTACTTACCTGTTCTTGGTAACTCCATCTTTATAATCACTTTCACCCTTTGAATAAGGAACTGTCCATGTTTGAGGCTGGCAGTAGTAACAATCTATGTAAATAAACATAGATATTTAGAAGGTAGTTTTACATGCTGTCCAATTAGCAGAACCACAATATTGGGTTTTCTTGTAGGGCATAAGTCTTAAACATAGAATTGTGGCCAGGTTAACTGTACCAGGCATGATTTGCCTCCTTTAGAGCTGGCCTCAAATCCTATTAGAAAACAGTTGGTTTCCCCAGTAGCATTCATTCCACTACTGCACCAGTAGGACATATCTTATCTGCATTGTCACTGGTGGAATACACAGAATCCATAGCTGGATGAAGGATTGTCAATACCTTTCTTCCCTCAAGAGCTTGCCTAGCACATTCTGACATAACAAAAGTTAGCCTATGGGGTTTAAGTTTCCAGTTCAGTTCCAGCTTGGTTTCTTTATTGCCTGTAACATAAGCATGCATTGTGTTCATCAATAAGGACTTATTGTGTAGTCTTGGTAAGCAACCAAGAGCAATGACAGAAGCCAATATAGTTTTAGGGGTTTCTGTAGCCTCTCTGACCAACAACTCATGGGTATGTAACTCATCCCTTGGCCTTTTAATGGACAGATCTTATAACCAGCAAGCAAAATTTATGGAATGCATTAAAAGTGAGTATTCCACTTTGCAACTCTGAATAAATTATCAATCAATTATTTCTTTCTTGTTTATTCCTATTTATATAAATATATAATTTCCATATAATTGAAATCAATATATAGCATGTGATTTTATTTGTTGTTATAAAGCAACAAGAAAGATGTCTGTGTTATAGTTATAATTCTATTGTTAATGGTCATACATGAACTGTCAAAATACAGTGACATCTATTCATATTTTGAATATGGGTAGTTTTTATTCTTTTACTCTATATTTTGAGACATAGCACAATAAATATTTTGATCTATTTGGATTTTTCTCCTTTCAACATATTTCTTAGTAAGTTTCCAGTCAGAGGATTGCTAGGTCAAACTATACAAACTGTTCTCTACATTATCTTCTAAAAGACATGCAGCTTATTTTTCTTTTTAAAGGATCTGTTTACTGGGGAGGTACATATTGCTCCGTACTTCATCATGGAAAAGGACAAACAATCTGTTTTTCAAACCTTTAACCTTCATAGTATTTCAACATGGAGAGTTTCTCCTCTCACAAACCTTTACCCTTATGGTGCAAAAGCTTATGTTCATGTAGCCTACTTCCATACTGCTTTTTTCGAGGTGGTTTGGGGGTAGAGACCTAGGGAAGAGAATGTAGCTTGTGATTAGAGTTGATTGTAGAATTCTCAAGTTTCCACACACAGCTATTATCAGTAACCAGAGTGTACACCGTAGTTCACCATGGAAATTATCAATGTGATACTATTTGTAAATGTACCAGAATTATCTGTTTTAAACCAAATTTTTATATTTCTTTTTATGTAGCTTCCTTATTGTTTAATGGTACTTATTAATGGATGTATATAGATTTAACATTTAAGAAGGTGTTTATGGCATTATGACCATCAAATTTAAAACTCATCTCAAACTAAAAAAAAAAAAAAGAGTGCTAATGTTAAAGATTATTCCTGAACTATTTAATGAACACTTAAGCACACATAGTGTGCTGCATGGTGCTTTGAAAAATGCTGGGCAAATGGAGTTGGAAAGGATTTTGTCAAATTCCAAAGACCCTTCTCTTTTATTGCACTATTGTTTAAGTCATGCTCTTTGAGTCATCTCGCTGTCATGTTTAAGGCATTCAGTAGTAAATAAAATAGATACTGCCTTGACCCTAAGGAGCTTCATTATAGTAAAAGACAGAAGACAATAAAAAGAGATGTAGTCCCTCTATGTACTAAGGACAATGACAGGAGCAGGAGAGGGCATGGTCAGAGTAGTTAGGAGGTGACCAAACAATTTTTAGAAACAGTGAAGCTTTCCCAGGAGCATGAGAATAGTAACACTTACTGGAAATATACGTCAGGCAGTGTGCCAGCCTCTACACAAGCATCATCCCATTTAACATTTATAAATATCTATGTGATAACATATTTCTGTTACGTTCATTTTAAAAAGAAAGTGACTCCAAATTAGAGGAGGTAAACAAATGGCTTCAGTTCATTCAGCTAAGTCGAGGGTTCCAGACGGAGTCTAAACTCTCAGCATCTGTTTTTAAATAAGCACCTGAAAAGTGAGTGAAGAATTATACAGAAGGGCAAAGAGGCTGGGAAGGGAAGGGCAAAGAACAACAATGTTAGTCCAGGCCACAGAAACTTTAAGCCAACAGCATCATAAATTCAACGGAATTTAAGATCTTTATTGTAATACTTTTCTAAATATGAAGGAGGAACTCACATGAGATGAAACTATAAAGTAAAGTAATAGTCTATGGAGAGTCCTTTAAGAACCAGTAAATTTGAACTTTATTCTTAGGGAAATGATAAGGAAAGGAATCATTTACAATTTACCTTTCGTAGTGATCTCCATGACTCGCACATGTAGGATGGAGTACAAAGAGCAAAATTTGAGGAGGAGGGAGCTGTGAGAATAATAATTAAGGTACTGGATAACCACACCCAGATGACAGGTTCCTGTATGATGTAATATGATGTAATGGAGAAAGAAGCCTTAAGAGTTGAATGCTTATTGGAGGAGATAGGGAGTGCATTCACATTTCTGGGATTGAGTTGAATCATGGCATTCTTCATTGCTTTTAGAAACGATCGATGATAAAGAGACTTTTGTTGGGATAGATATGGGTTTATTTTTGGACAAACTACTTTAGAAATTTGCTTAGCCTTTTTTTTTCTTTTCATTTGTTAAATGGCATACCTCAAAAAGGAGCTGTAGGGAATAGCTAAAGAGATACAGAGTGACATTTCTTAACATGGATTCTGTTGTGCTTTGCAACCACGCAAAAATGAATCTTGCTGGCTTGCTTTCCTAATATATGGATGCTCCATTTATTCAGGGAATCAGCATTGCAGAATTGGCTTCACAGGAATGAGTGAACACATACTCTAGCTATCTTTATTTTCTTACTAACCTTTCATAGGAATTAATTTTCAGATATATAACACATATGTGCACAGGGCTTACATATTTTCATGTTTTGCTTGGTTTTAAATATTGTGACACCTGAAAATATAATATTCCATCCAGAAAGAATATCTGTATCCTATGGATACTTATACATGTGTAGGCAAAGTAAGATTTGTTCTAAAGAACCAAACTAAAACTTGAATAGTACTTTTACAATTCATTTATATATTTTTTTGTTTTTAAAATGTAGTGCATAAACTTTGGGAGATACAATATTTGAATTTGTGTTTGATGCTCATACATATACACATATATTATCAGATACTCAAATTTATTCATATGTACCCAGATTACTACCCTGAAAATTTAGTTTACACAGTAAGAGAATAACATACTGAAATACATTGTTTTATTTTTTTTAAGGTAGGGTTTCACTCTAATCCAGGATGAACTGGACCTCCTCACTTTTTCGTCCCAGGCTGGACTTAAACTCACAGTGATCCTCCTACCTCTGCTATCTGAATGCTAGATTAAAGAAGTGTGCCACTACGCCTGGCTCATACTGATATTTTTATTGCCATATGTATTTCGTACTTATAAAACTACATAATAATTTATGGTACACTTACAGAAATAGTTACCATTTGCTACCCACAATAACTTATTATGGCTAAGTAGGGTTCGGATTGTGTACAGCTGTTGATTGGCTAAGTTCTTATTCAAGGCATGATCATTGTTGCATGTGCCTATATGATTTTCTTCTTCATAATGGGCATTAGCTGTCTTCCTAGTGAGCAATACCTATTAAATATTTCCTTGTATCTAAACCATTTCTTGAATTGTGCCCACATGTTATTGTGTTTTTGTATCCCTTGTGATTTATACTGTGGCTATCGACCAGCAACATCAGATGCAGTACCACATGAGTGCTTGTTAGAAATGCAATGTCCACCTGCAGCACAAAACCCTTGAAGTATATAATCTGCATTTTAATGAGACCCTTCTAGTGATTTGTGTTCACAGTAATGGTGAGAAAGCCCAATGGCCACAAAGGAAACTGGTTCTTCCCCTCTGAACATTTTTTTAAAATTTTTAAATTATTTTATTTATTTTTGGAGAGAACCAGCGAGAGAGAGACAGACAGAGAGGGAGAGGGAGACAGATAGAGATTGGCACGCCAGCACTCTCTCATCTGCTGTGAACAAAATCCAGATGTGTGTGCCTCCTTGTGGTCAAGTGCGTTATTGCACCCTTGCATCACTTTGCATCTGGCTAAATGTGGGACCTGGAGATTGGAACCAGCGTTCTTAGGCTTAGCAGGCAGGCGCCTTAACTGCTAAGCCATCTCTCCAGCCCCCTCTGAACATTCTGTAACTAGATACCAATGCAAGTATTTTTCCTTGAGAAGAAAGTATGTGCCCATTTTTAATTGTTTATCTATAAAATATGCATAATTAAGGAAAATAATAAGGGTTACACCTTATCTAGTTTGCTAATAAATGACTGTCAAAGTCAACTGGATACCTCTTTTAATGTAGTGAGAAATTTGTCTTCCTTTTGTATTGGACATCACTTCTTAGCCTGATCCAGTTGCATGTTTATCCTACAGCACTTACTATCTGATCAGCGTTCTCATAATGATGGATGCCCTTTGTCTTGTCAGGTTCCAAAAAGGCCAATAATGCAGCATAAATTCAGCACATCTAACCTCCATCTTTTCCTTCCTTAATATGTGACCATCCTCAGGCATATCCAACCTGTGGCCCATAGGATGGCTGTGAATACTTGAAAACACATTTGTAGATGACAATATCACGTTGCAATGTCAGAAGGTTGGACAGTTCTTTTACAATGCATTCTTATGCACAGAGCATAGTGCTTAATAATAATCTTTAGTCTAAAACAATAGAAACAATGGAGCAATAAGTATGCATTTATCAAAATAATTATTTAAATTGTTCTTGAAAGAATGTTTGTCTCTCTTCCAATAGCTTAAGCAACTATTTAATAGTGACATTTACATCTCAACTATAGGGAGTTGACACAAGTTCTTTGTCTCCATTTATTATCTTTAACATGTTTTCCTCTCATCATAGACAGGTTTGCTATGAAGCAGATCTGGAGACAGATTTTAATCTTTTGGGACACTTGATAGGGATGGTGATTGGGGCCAGTACATACATACATGAAAAGTAAAAGGCAATAAGGGGTAGAAAGAAAATGAGTAATGCTACAGAGACCTTGGCAACATCTGGAGACCCCATAGAAAACTCTTGAGATGGGATGACCTTTCAGCATCATCCCAAGTGATAGAGTCTCACAGAATTCTTAGGCTGACCTTAAATTCATGGTCATGCTCCTGCTTCAGCCTCTGGGTGCTAGATTTATATGCAGGCATTACCACAGCCAGGTGTATCTTTACACATCCTAAGACTGAGCATCCTTGGAAGGAAGCAAGACTTCAGTAGTGTCTTTCTTCAGATAGGCAACTGACAAAGTGAGTGCACAGAAGAAGCACTGTCACCTGCTGGGGGTGGGGGACAGTTCTGTATTTCTGATGGGAATCAGAGTGGTGCATCACAACATGCACATTTCCTTTTGCAATGCAGAAGTAAAGCAATTCATGATCATTCCTATGCTATATATGCAAAGAAAGGCTAAGCTGCTCAGAATGGCTTTGGTTCTTGAAACTGTTCACTTGTTGGTATAATATTTAGTGAGAACATCATATGACAAATTCTTCATTGTGCACTTGTTTGACATTAGAAGGATGGAGACTTGGGCTGCCCAAGCTAGGGGGGGGGAGCTATGCAGGCTGCTGTTCAGAATTCAGAAGGCAAGTTTTGAGTGTCATTAAATAATATTAGATTTACATTAAAAAAATACTGGTGTGGAGAATTTTCCACTGAAAGAATGAGTTTTCACAGGATGCAGCAAGAATACATGGGAGACCATCTGATCAGACTCTGAGATAAAGAACTGCTTTCTGAGCTCAGCTGTACCAAGATGGGGAAGAAACAGATCCTTGGTAAAGGAGTAGAACTTGGAATTTATAGAAACAAGAAGCTCCTGTCCTAGGCTCCATTTGACTATAATTAACTTTATAAGAATAGCAGAGGAGCCTTGGGCTAAAGATAGTGCAGTCTAAGTCTTAGGGGCCTTGGGAATGAGGTAAGAGATTTTCCCATTTATTCTAAAAACAAAAAGGAAAGGTGAAGCAAGAAAGCAGGAAAATGTCACCCTAGTGGGTATAGTAGAGAGAGATAACTGAGCCCAGTGGAGTAGAGATTGGAAAGTGATAAGTTTAGAAACAGGGAGATGTACACAAAAATATTTTAGGAAGCCAGATAGGAAATTTGAAAGGTTAATTTAAGTCATTGAAAATTAAGAAGGAGGAACACAATCTAGAAATGTTAAGAAGGAATCCATATGTATGTTTTCAATTACCAGTTTTAGTTAATACCACAAAGACACAGAACGATTATAGTAGTTATAAGGCATAGCTACTCTATTTAAGAATTGTACATTTTGTGCTGCATCATTGACAGGTGGATATTTTGAGTATCACCTTTCATATGAGATTAGGGGGAACAATCTAAGTTTTAATAGGAGATTAAGTAAAACATCATACAAAGGATTTGGTGAAGTGAAGAATATTGCACTCTGCAGTTAAATGAAGTAAGTTTTTTCAGGATTTATTTCCACTACCACTGCAGATATAATGAATTTGGCCAGTTTTTAATAAAAAACTCTGTAGTTCTCAGTGCTCTCTATAAAATCATGGAAAAAAATGGATTAAAACCAATTTCACAAACAACTCTACTATAGTCTGTTGTTTAAAAGGATGTAGTAATTTCAGAAACAAAGGGATACGTGTTCAACCTTTTGGTTTCTTTGGGCCACATTGAGTGAGGAAGAATAATATTGGGCCACAAATTAAATACATAAACACTCACAAAAACTAATGAACAGTAAATAAATACATGTCTCTGTTATATTCACCACACCACACAAGCAAACATCTTCACACAGTACTCTAAATTATGTAGTGCCCCATTCTCAAAGTCTTTTAAAATCACTGAGAAGGTCCTATGTTTGTGATCATGAATAAACAAAGTGAAGATATCTAAACCACAAAGCTTCATGGATTATTTTTTGGTTATAAAAGTAAAGAAGGACAACATACTACTAGTGGGGTATTTTATATTGTATTTAAGAAGCTAATGATTTGATGATATTCAATGGGAGTGGTTATAATTCTCAGAGAGTTCTCAAGGGGCTCATCAGATATTTTGGTTCTAATTTTATTGTTAGTGTGTTTCATTCTTAAAAAGAGATGGAAATTCATGGATGTAGGGGTTTCCAAAAAGGGATGGCATGAATATGTATGTGATTGGAGTGAAAGGTTTTTGTTACTAGGAAGACAGGACCTCTGAAAGTCTAATAAGGAGCCATGTTCAGATTTTTCTTGAAGCTGACTGTCTGACTGCAGTTCTGTGCTTTCCATTGGGCAAGTAGCATTGGTCTGTCAACTGACAATGAGTGTCAGATTTACCGAAATATTGACTATTTTTTCTTATAATTCTGGAAATCTGTTTTCAAATTTTTATTAAATCAAAAGGCAAGGTGGGGCTGGAGAGATAGCTTAGTGATCAAGGCACTTGCCTAAAAGCCTAAGGACCCAGTTTCAATTTCCCAGTACCCACGTAAGCCAGATGCATAAGGTGGCACATGTGTCTGGAGTTCTTTTGCCATGGCTGGAGGCCAAGGTACAACCATTCCTTTTCTTTCTCTCTATCATAAATAAATAAATAAATAAATAAATAAATAAATAAATAAATAAATATTTTTAAAAGGCACAGTGACGTTTTTCCGTCTTACTGGGCTGTGTTAACTAATGTGTCAAAGTGCATAAAATTGTCCTACTTGCTGTAATTTCAGTTTCATTTGGTGTGGTAGTATGATTTGAAACAACATATTGGTAAGTTGGCTCTCACCTTGAAGATGTGTATTCAACTAGCCTAAGAGCAATTAAATTCACTAAAAATGCTAAATCTGAAAGCAAATTTTCATTGGTAAGTTTTCCTTTTTTAAAAATTTCATAAACAACTAGAAACATATTGTAAATCACACAATATTTTCAACATTTGGCCTCTACTTAGCTATCTTGCTTCTGAAAAATAAATGTTTCCATAATCAATATAAGCACTTAAAGAATTCCTGGAATTGATGATGATTTAATCCCCTGG
The DNA here is from genome assembly GCA_036365145.1 of Orientallactaga sibirica. Classification (NCBI taxonomy): domain Eukaryota; kingdom Metazoa; phylum Chordata; class Mammalia; order Rodentia; family Dipodidae; genus Orientallactaga; species Orientallactaga sibirica. The sequence continues at coordinate 13,048,738 of JAEOAD010000010.1, read as the reverse complement.
CCTTTCCTTTGAAATTCACAATCTTTTTTTTTCCCTTTTTTGTGTGTGGGGGGGTGTATTTGTGTGCATATGCAGGTGTCCATGCACAGACTTACATTGCATGCACACATGTGGAGGCTTACAGGAGGAGATCAAGTGTTCTTCACTGTCTTTCTTCTGCCTTGTTTATCTGAGATAGACTCTCAGCAAACATGGAGATCTCTGTTCTTCAGCTAGTATAGCTGACCAAAGAGTTCCTGTGATCTTTCTCTGTCTTCACACTCTTCAGTGCTCAGATTACAGACATGAGCAACCAGGCCTGGCTTCTTTCTGTGAGAGCTTGGAATTGAACTCAGCTGCTCATCTTTGCACAAACATGCATTCTTACCCTCCTGGACTATCAGGCAGGTACCAAAATTCACAATCTTGATGAAAATTTTCATGACTTTATTTTTATGCATTTTGTGCCTAATTTTTGTTGATGTACTGTAGCAGACAGCTTCAGGTTCACTGAGATGAACTTCCAGACCAGGCACAGTTATGGAGTAAGGGATATTATTTATTGAAGCTTACAGATCCAGGGAAGTTCCATAATGGCTGTAGAAGGGGCCTGCTCTCACAGGACCAGGCAAGAGAGAGAAAAAATCCAACCAGGCACACAGCACACAGAGCAAAACTACAGCCAAAAGCCCAGCACACTTCAGGGACTCCTATTAGGCACACTTTGCATATCTTTACAATGGAATCTCAAACCCACCACCACACCTTAAGACCAGCCCCCGGTGACATTGCCTCTAGCAAGGTGATTGCAGATGCAAACTATAAATTAATAAAACATTGAATATATTGGGGGCCATATATTCAAACTACCACATTCTGCCCCTGGCCCCCAATAGATTTATAACTATCACACATTGTGAATTGTACTCAGTCCAATTTCAGAGGTTCTCACAGTCTTGACCAACTTAAGATAGTGAGTCCTATAAAATCAAACAAGTTAAATACTTTCAATATGTAAAGGCACAGAGTAAACATTTTTAACTGGTATAAGGCATAGCAAGGAGAAACTAGAATAATGTAAATTCAACCACCATCAGCAGTCATCAAACTTCTGCAGTTCAAGTTCAATATAATCTGAGACTGAAAGTCTCCAGGTTTTCCAATTCCACCCCTCCAGCTGGGCAGAATTGCCAAGGAAAACTTCGATCCCAGGCCAACACTGCACTACATGGGAGTCCTTGCATAGTCCTGGTATATCCAAAACATCTTCAGGTCTCTATGCAAACCACGGTCCATCTTCCAAAGGCTCTTTCAGCCTATTCCTGAGGGTCTTCATGCCCTGCCTCATGCCACATATCAGCAGCAGCTCCTGGAACTGTGTGCAATTCATGACCACTCCATGCATTCGTCATGCTTCCCAAAATAATACCAGGTGTGCAGGACACAACCATATTCTTAATCCAGGGACGAAATAAATCATAGCCTTGAAAAGCAGGTTCCTTCTCCAGTCAACTCTTTCTGAAAGACTTTGCATTTCTAACAGTCTTTCCTCAGGCATCCTCTCCATTGTTTTAATGTAAAGCAGTCAGGACACCTTCCTTCCACCTTCCTTAAGATTGTTAATGAGTTTGACAGTAGCAGCTCCAGTAACAAAACCCAGTCTCAGTCCCTCTAATTTTAACTTGCTTGAGGTTTTCCAACTTAAAATCTTAAAATTCTCAGTCCGTTATCTTTAGCCAAGCACATCAGTCCATTACAAATTTAACCTTGATCAAGCTTTCTGGGCCTGGATAGTGGAACATAGCCATCCATTATGCCAGTAGCCCAGTTCCAACAAAGTCCTCTGCAGTCTTTCCTTCCCCTTAGAAAGCTTATAAGCCAAGCCTTGAAGTTTAATACCGTTTGCACTTAGCATTCTCAAACTCTCCTCAGAATAATCCATAAAACTTGGCTTACCACTCCAGAAGGCATCTTCAGTAGCGAGCACCAAGTCTATGCCCATTCCTCCAAAACAAAGGTTCCAAAAGACGAACATCCACACAGTCAGGTTCATCTCACCCCACTCTCGGTAGTACTTTTTTGTAGCAGACAGCTTCAGGTTCGCTGAGATGAACTTCCGGACCAGGCACAGTTATGGAGGAATGGATATTATTTATTGAAGCATACAGATCCAGGGGAAGTTCCATAATGGCAGAAGAAGGGGCCTGCTCTCACAGGACCAGGCAAGAGAGAGAAAAAATCCAACCAGGCACACAGCACACAGCAAAACTATAGCCAAAAGCCCAGCACACTTCAGGGACTCCTATTAGGCACACTTTGCATATCTTTACAATGGAATCTCAAACCCACCACCACACCTTAAGACCAGCCTCCGGTGACATTGCCTCTAGCAAGGTGATTGCAGATGCAAACTATAAATTAATAAAACACTGAATATATTGGGGGCCATATATTCAAACTACCACATGTACCATGCAATGATACTTCATTAAAAGTGAGTTTATGGAAGCAATTGCATTATATTCTATTAAATTTCTAACTTCCTCCCTACTATTGCTAGGACATTATCAGTAACTTATTATACCATATTTGTAGATAATAAACAAAGACAATCACTTTATGGCTTCACATGAATCCTTTGATTTAGTTGTGTCTTTTAATTGCACTGAAGAAATCAATTCTTCAATAACATATTTATCATTAGGGAATCTAATAAAATTGGCAAGATATGTTTATTTTTAACATAGTGCTGACATTTGTCACCAAGGTATAGGTTTTAATATTAGTATCTTTAATCTTTAAACTTATTTTGATATTTCTCTCAGTATCTCCAGTTTACCTGGCTACATACAATCTGTTGAAACAGACTGATTTTAGAAATACCATCCTGTATTCAAGGTATATTATAACTGGCATACTGTCTAGGCATTGGTTAATAAACCCAATGGAAATGGTTTTGACATTTTTACTATTAAATGTGCCACCAAATAAGGGTACCCTTGACTGACATTTTTCAAAAAAATATATTTTTATTTATTTATTTTTCAAGCAGAGATGGGGGAGGTAGACAGAATGGACTTCCTGCCACTGCCAAAGAATTCCAGACACATGTGCCACTCTGTGCATTTGGCTTATGGAGGTAGTGGGGAATTGAACCTGGGTCATCAGGCTTTGCAAGAAGTGCCTTTAACCTCTGAATCATCTCTCCCACCTGGGTCATAGTACTATGGATCTCACTAACTGCACTGATTTATAAAAATCATTTGCTTTAAAATTATTTATTTATTTATTTATTCGAGAGAGAGGAACAAGTAGATAGAGAGAATGGGTGGGCCCAGCCTTCCAGCCATTGCAAATGAACTTTAGATACATGTGCCACTTTGTGCATCTGGCTTACTTGGGTATTGGGGAATAGAACCTGGGTCCTTAGGCTTCACAGGCAAATGTCTTACCACTAAGCCATCACTCCAATCCATCATTTACTTTTTAACATCAGTGAATTGGACAGGAAAAGGTAAACTCCATCCTCTCTAAAACAAGGAATTTTAAAGAATGGAAATTTAGTGCTTTTCTTTTAATTTCAAATGTGATGTTAGTGGTAGAATTGGATCTGAAGGAACATTCTATTATGGCTCTCACAAAAAGTTTATATGAGCAGATGTAAAAAATGAATCTGTACAAAATTAAATTATCTTACACTTGAAAACAGTTTTATAAAATGTCTTCTTCCGTATAGTCCCTTTATGTCTATGTAGTACAGCTTTTGTATTATTTGCAAAACATTTATTGGGTACAAAGAAAATCTGCAGAAATGCGTGTTTCCTTAGGTTGAGATCAAAGGCACTAAATTGGTTTTGACTCCCATCAATGAAATGTGACCTCAATTTTAATTTAAAATTAGAAGCACATAGGGAAATTGTTTACCATTTATCTTATAGCCTGGGGCATTTTTCTTTCTTAACTGTTTGTCTATAACAATATTCATTTATTTTCAGAGCCTGTAACCAACACCTTGGCTCTTTATAGCATTGTAATTTAATCTAATGTATAGATTTTTTTCTCAAGGGTAAATAAGGTTTTTCAGATAAAAACAAGGACCTTCCACCTTACTAAGTTGTAGATGCATCCTTTACCATTTCCAATAATTAAATTAAAATACCATCAATATCATATAGGTAGACATTAAAGGAAAATCAATACTTCAAAAGTAGCAATGCTAAGCCTCGTATTACCTGAAGATATAAACTAGCTGACCATATTTTCCATGAAATAACCATAATATGACAGCAATTAGCCTATTGTTTAATGATTAATAAAAAAAAACTCCATTGAACTGTTGGATAATTTATGGTTTACTGTACTACCTTATAATGTTTTTATCTATTTCTGAGCTTCAATTTAGGTAGATGTAATAATGGATTGATTGGGTCTGGGGAGATGGCTCAGTGGTTAAAAACGCTTGCTTGCAACGGCTTCCAGTCCACATGCAGTTTCTCTATACTCATATAAAGCTAAATGCATAAAGTGGCACATGCATTTGAAGTTTATTTGCAGTGGCAAGAGGCCCTGGTGCACCCATACTTACCTTCTCTCTCTCTCTCTCTTTCTTTTTCTCTCTCTCCCTTTGTTGGCAAGTAAACAAAAATATTTTTTGAAAAATATATGATACATTGGAATTTTTCTAATTTATCACAAACCTTTACTACAATTTTAGACAAATGTAGAATGTTTAAAAAGAACAAAATTCAGTTTTTAGAATAATAATATGAATATCCTTCTACTGGTTTCTATAAGTTAAAACAGGAATAATAGAGGTTAAATTGGGTATTTTCTTTATTTCTTTTTCTAAAAATATTTTTATTTTTATTTATTTATTTGAGAGAGAGGAGGCATACCAGGGCCTTCAGCCACTGCAAACCAACTATAGACACATGTGCCACCTTGTGCATCTTTCTTACGTGGTTGCTAGGGAGCCAAACCTGGGTCCTTTGGCTTTGCAGGCAAACGCCATAACTGCTAAGCCATTGTTCCTGCCCCAATTAGGTATTTTTAATGGATGGGGAGCCATTAGAAATGGAGGGAAATGCTATACATGCAAATGAAGTGATATTGAACCTTTAGGTCACTTCAGTCATACTTGTGTTGACTTTATGCTTGTTGTTCATCTTCCCTGAGAACATCAGGCCTCCAGAAGTTCTGTAGTATTTATTAGTAGAGGGACCTTGACCATCAGCCTGTTTTCATTTTCTTGATCTAGTATCATAGTCCAGGGCAGCAGCGTATCCTGGCAGTATTCACAAGTGCACATTCTTGACCTTAGTGCAACCCCCTGAGTCAGAAGCATCTCTGTCATAAGTTATCTGCCTACTGTAGTCAGTCTCAGTGTCACTGTAGGAAAATCCCCTAACTCCAGAGATCAGTGTCTTCATGCTTCCAGTAGGCTGCAATAGTGCCTCAGAGACTGTTTCATTCCCCATGCAGCTTCCTCGTTTGTTTTCTGAAATGGCTGAATCAACCTCATCTAACTCCCAAACATCAGCTGTGCTCTCCTGCCCTACCTTTTCCACTGATTATGGATGACAATATTTGCTTTCATTGAGAAATAATCACAGCTATCTGCTGTGCCTGACAGGCTTTCTAGACGTTCAAACTGTGAATCATCTACCTAGTTTTCATTTATTACTGAGGCTACAACCAAAATAATACTTCCCTGTATCCTCTGTGGAGCTTATAAGTCATGGCACTTTTCTCTATTGGAAGACCCAGGACTTAAAATTGCTGCTTGAAGAAATGCCTCATTTGCAGATATCTCAGTAATGCCTATCACTGCTTCTGACCCAAAGTTAAGTGTTCATTTGTCCTCTTGTCCCCTCTAAGTCTTATTCTTCCTAAAGTGGTGTTTTTGGATTGCCTTTTCTGTTTCCTTTCTTGTCTTATACTATATAATACACATTTACAAAGTTCCTGTCAAGTTTTGAGGCATAATGTAATGACCATTGAGAAAATTCAAGGTTCTGTTCATTAGAGGATATGAGAAAGTTAACTATACAGGCATGGAAGAAGACCTACTTAATAGCTCAAATGTACAGAATATTTACTGCCTAAAGAGAAGAAGGCTACTCACCCTACTACATACAAATCTTCATACAAATCTGTGCAATGTCATAGATATTGTCTAGATTTTCTAGTTTCAGAAAATTTAGAATGCCACTGTTTTTAATAGCATAACCTTATTTCTCACAATACATGCTGAGGTTCTGTTATGACTCTGCCCTGTAACCTCACTTTGGACACTGAGCTTAAGGAACACTCCTGTTTGAGACATGTCTTATTTCATTTGTGAGGAAAACAACATTCAGGCAAGAGTATGGCATAGCATTCTCATAGCAGAAGTAAACAAAAGAAGTAGAAAAACCATTTGTTGGTTCTCAGGGAATATTTCATTTCTGTGTAGATTTTATTGGCTCAAACAAAGTCTTGATGCCTGTGCTTTCATGTGTTGCTCAAGTAAATAGATCCTATTTGCTGTTGGTATATTTATTTTATTTATATGGGTACATATAAGTAAATCCCCATTGCTATGAGTATGTGTCCAGAGAATTCCATGAAAAGTAGCAAGAATCCATTATGCATAAAGGGTGGGGAGGATCACCATAAATAAATAAGTAACTGAATTTTGAGAAAAGTGAGATGGAAGGGAAGAAGAGAATAATAATTACTAAATACTACAACTTTGTTGTGTTTAATAAAGTGTTTAGGCATTTTTAAAAATGGTATTGAGATTGTAAATGAAAGAAATATAAGATTCTATTGTGCATTGGTGTGAATGATGTGAAAGGAAATTAGAGTGGTCTCAAATGACAAAACTATGTATTTAGAAAAAAAAAAAAACTCTGATATAGTTGGCAACTGGTAGGAGTATGAAGGATATTCCAAAGGCTATACTGTTAGTAATCTCCAATACTTATTGTATTAATGAATGTTACAGGTAAAAGACTAAATCTAACTTGTATAGTTGGGCCTCTCAGTGGGTACAATTTTAACTGTGCTTCAAATGACAAATACTGTGCAGTTTGCCCTGTCTTAATTGGAGAGATGATGTGTGTCAGCCCACCGAAGCTAATCACAGTGAAGATAGAAATCCAGCCCTGGCAGATCCATGCTACTGGCAGATAGCCTGCTGTTCCCATCTATAGATGATCTTCTCTCAAATCTCTTTCTAGCACTTAAGCCCCAAGATGACAGCTAAATTTTTATTTTATTATAATATTTTTGATGCTTTAAAGAGTCTTGGATTGGCTAATATTATCAATGAGAAACAAGATTGTACATAGGTTTTATGCAATGTTTATGGCATGATAAAACAAGAAGCTATTAGATACATCCCTTTTCTCATTGTTCAAAGAAGGAAATATATTATTATATTATATAAGAATAGATACTACAAGTATAACTAAATGAAATGTGCTCACCTGTAATCACATCTTTGTGATTTAAAGATGTAGAATTCAAATAAAGTTTTAGTATTTTTAATCACTTATTTGAATTTCATAGTGCTTTTTTCCCTTTTGTGAAAGATGCATACACTATGAATAATTCATACAACATTGGGGAAATAAAGAACTAAATATGTTGTCCCTTAAATTTTGTGATTTTTAACATCTTAGTATAATTCCATTTAAAATTGCTAATGGATTTTTTAAAAAAGTTTACTTGAATTATCTTTACTGGCACCGCTGTACTATTCAACAATTGTCATGCCACCTTTTTCATATATTCTTGAATAGGCCATGAGATATTGACTGCTGGTTGTTGTTTTATTTTAAAAACTCAGTTACTTATATCTTCTTGAATCATATGCAATGATTAATAGAATGAAAAACATTATATTGCCATTATGTTCCTGGTGATTCATTTATTTCTGAAACTTGGCATCCACTTACTGCCTTGAAATTATGATATATGCACTGTATCTCATAAATATCAGTAGCATGCCAAGGATCACACTTACCTATATCCAAGAGCCAAGAACTTCCTGTGAACCTTTCAGTATGTGTTGGGGAGTGGTAGCTTTTGAACTAGGACATCACTATAACCCTGGCTGGCTTTAATATTGTCAGGTAAACCTGACCTGACTCACACATGTAGCAATTCTGCTTCCGTATCACAAGTATGCTGAAATTATACCTGTGAGTCTTTTATTGCAGCCTTTTTTTTTTTTTTTTTTTTTTTTTTTAGCCACAATGTGAAGGACAGTTTTGGCCATCAGAATCAAGTAGAAGACTGTGGATGGTGCTGTGCTGCCTGTGATGGAGATGGCAACAGATCAATAGTTGAGTCATGCTGGCTCCACATTGATATTAGAAAAGCTGTGGCTAGCCAAGTAATAAGTTAAATTGCAGGTATACTCAAGACAAGTGTTGAAAACTTGCTCAAACATTGTGTGTGTGTGTGTGTGTGTGTGTGTGTGTGTGTGTGTGTTGAAAAGAATGTCCAATCATATGACTGAATTGGTAGAGAAAACAAAACAAAAATCCACAGCCTTTTAAAATGTCAGGTCCAGGCTTGAAAAGGGCAAAGCAGCACTTATGTTGGAGGGAGCACAGGGAAGTGTCTACTCATCTGTACAGTCTCTTAAGAGCTTTCAGGCCTCTTTATGCTGGGAATACATCTCAGCCCTCCAGGAACTGAGGCAGTCTTTTTTTGAATAGTAAGGGATTATGATCAAAATATACATTTTGAAAAATCATTTTCCTCATTATAGCTAATTTTGTGTTTTGGCTTTGTTTTTATTTTTATTTTTTGGCTTTGTTTTTAAATGCAAGCACATTTTGTTCATGCTCTTAGTATAGAGATCTTTTTTAGTTTTATCGCCAAAATATAGAAATTATAAGAAATCAAGTGAAAGGAAGAAAGTGAATATAGATAATATATAATATTGTATTTGGCATTCAGAAAGTTTTTATTTGGCAAGTTAATGAACCTGCTCATAACCAACATAGAGCATTTAATATACAATATATAATTGTAAGTATGTACAAATGGGGAGTAGGTAATCTAAAGAAGGATAGGTTACTTTGGAGATTATAATTGGAAACAGCCCAACATTAATGATATGTACCTTACATAAGAAATAATCATTGACTGCAAGTTACTGTGAATCTAGAAAGCCAGCAACATTAATATTCTTGCAAGTCCCTCATAAAGAAACTGTCCTAGGAGAGAATCAGCCAAGACACTAAATACAGATGATATATAACATATATAGAAAGATGATAGGTTTAGTATAGGAATAATGTTTTTAAGCCTGTAGTAACTTATGGGTAGCACCAACCACATTCTCCAATTCTTTTCAAGAGTACTAATAACATTGAGATAATGTGAGAAATGCTTAATGTTCTCTCAGTCTACCAGATCATATCCACTATTCAGAAGAGGTGACAGTGTTACGTCCTTTGGAGACATGAGTTGGACTTCTTAGAGTCCTTCTTTTAACAAAGTCATTCCAGCAATGCTGCTCTAAGGTCGCTGTGGCCAGCAGAGCTTACCTGGATGATGAATGTGCACTAAACCGGTGCTATCCAATAGAGCTGACCACACTTGGTTTGTGAGCATCTGAGATGATTTCAGGGAGAATTAAGAAGTGGATGTTTATCTTAATTTAAGTTTAAATAGTCTCAAGCTAATAGTGACTTTGTATTGGATAATACAGTTTCTAATGATAGATTAGGTTATATTTCTTATTTGGGGACAAATATATTATGAAACTCTGTCTTTTAACTCATACAAATATAGACAGTAGCTTAAAAATAGTCCATTCTCTAAAATTAGTGTTTTCTTTTTTGGACATAGTTAAGAAGGTGAAGATTTTAGAAATCAGTGAGGCTTCAGTTATCTCATGTGGATAACTAACTCATAACTGACAGAAGTTACCATTTGACTCACTGTACTTTGCTTCTACCACACCCAGTACTTATCAATAGAAGCATAGAGAAGGGCATTTGGAAACTCAGATGAGACTCAAGAAGAAGGCTGAAGATCAAGTTTTCTGAAACAAGCAAACACCTGCTTGAAACTACTTGGATGGGAGGAAAGATGATGCATCTTTTCACAGCATCATAAAACTGAAAAAAAAAAATTAATGCTATCTTATCCTAGCACCAGGAACAATAGTAACACAAACTGTATGAGTAATATAAATGTGTAGGCAGACCCTATTGAAATAAATCTTCCAACTGGCCAATTCAGAGTTTAATGCTAGGAACAGTCTTTGGGAGTGTTGCAGTACATTAGGGAGCGCAGACAGTGTGCAGGCATTCACTTTCTACTCCTCTCAATTGTGACAATCATGTCCTGTCTTATTTTACTGTCTGCTTTACAATTCAAAGTTAATGGAGCCAGATGTCTCAGTGGGCAAGAGTCCTCCCTGTGCAATCATGAGGACCTGAGGTCAGATCCTCAGCACCTACATAAAATGTTGGCTGTGGTGATTTGTTTGTAATCCCAGTACCAGGTTGGCAGAAACAGACAGAGGCCAGAGCTTTCTGGCCAGCTAGTATCACTGAATTGCAGACTCTGCAAGACACCTATCTCAAAAACAAGGTGTAGAACAATGAAGGAAAACCCCTGAGGTTGACTTTTGACCTCCTCCTGCATGTTCATATATGTGTGCCACCACACATATGAAAACATATGCCCACATGGATGCACAAGACACACAAGTGTAAAAAAATCAGAGTTAGGTTTATTTTTGTTACATCAAAATTCATGGTGCTTTGGGGTCATACACTGAAGTTTTGTGGTACCAGTTATGCCTCTGCATGACCCCCCCCCTGTCTTTGGCTTGGTGAGATTAGGAGGAAAAACATTTGCACTGAATTGTTCCTGGCCCCACTCATGCTAGCGCCTAACACTTGCATACAGGATGCAAGATCAGACCCCCCAGCGTGTCAGTGTGCCATTATGGGGTGGACATATCATTCCACTCAGTTTCAGGATCAGTGTTAGGGATTCCACTTGCTGGCAAAATGAGGCACACAATTACATTTTAGCTTTATCAGTGGTCAAGGCAAAGTGCTGGTCTCATGTCACAGTTCAGAACTCAGCTGAAGAAGAGGATTCTTAATTATTACACTCCTTTCAATCAAACAGTTCTTACCTGAGCTGATCACATATGACACTTTGGGACTGGCTTAAATTAAAACTTACAGAATGGCTTTTACAAAGTGCATTTGGCTCCATCCTTTTCTTCTCTGTTTTCTTCACCTTACTTCCTGGCCAAATAATGGGAAGACTCAATTGTGCTTCATAAGCCGGGCGTGGTGGCGCACGCCTTTAATCCCAGCACTCCGGAGTCAGAGGTAGGAGGATCGCCGGGAGTTTGAGGCCACCCTGAGACTACATAGTTAATTCCAGGTCAGCCTGGATCAGAGTGAGACCCTACCTTGAAAAACCAAAAAAAAAAAAAAAGATTGTGCTTCATATAGACTTTCATACCCCACATTCCATTCCATGAATCTACCAGGCTACTATGCAATGAATGCCCTGTCTGTTGTCTTAGGCTAGAATCATAAATTTTAGGGTATCTTTTTTTTCCCTTTCAATGCTTACTGTAAATTACTCTGCATACTTGGAATATTCCAAGTTCATGAATTTTAAAAGCTGTATGAGTTTATAGTAAATACATATTAATTAGAATGGTAAAAGTTTTACTTTGGTAATAAATGAAAGCACCATTATATGATTTAAAAATTATATTTTGAATGGCATCTATACTAGTAATTTATGATCCAATAGTGATAGAACTTACATGTTAAATAGTTCATTTGAGCTCATGAATTCATGAATTCAGAGATGCTGATCTATCATGGCATGGCAGAAGAGAACAGTTTACATCATGGTGGCCAAGAAGCAGGAAAAAAAAAAAAAAAAAAAAAAGAACATAAGGGGTCAGGGCAAGGAAGAGGCTCCAAGGATATCACTCCTCTATTTACCTACTTTCTTCACTGCTTCTATAATAATAATTGTAACATGCTGTGAGTTCATCAATTAATCTATTCATTAAATCACAGCACACATGATCTAATGGTCTTGGAAGTCTCATTTTAGGACCATTTAGAAGTGTACTTTATTATTGTATATGATTCTCAATCCAGTCATTTATAAGATAAATCATCAGAGTATCATTTGGCATCTCTTGTGAAGAAATCCAGGTAAATAAAATATGTGTGTTTTGATGGGCACTCATCCATAAGAGATTCCGGAAAACAAAAGTGGCATACCAGGAGTACAGATCAAACCTGCTGAAGGGTATTTTTAAAATAAGAAATTATCCCTAGGGAAATTGTTAAACAAATAGGTCTTTAATAAGCCTATGCCAATTTTAGAATTTGCTTTTTGACATGCAAATGATAATATTGATGATGTTTGACTTGGAAGATTTATTATGTTTCAGATCTAGGACTAAACCGTTAAAAACGGGGCCTAATTTCATCCAACCCACATGTGAAGTGGATACTATTACTGATTGCATTATTATAAGAGTGTAGGTAACAAGATGTAAAGATGTTATAACATCCTGATACCTTTTAATGTGGAAGTGGTTGATATTTGAGAAACATTAAAATTTTGCTATACTTCTTATTTTCTTAATTTAGCCAATAAAAACTGTGAATCAGCAGAGTTTTAATCTTATCAGGTAGTGTCTTTGAACTGTGCCCTGCTGCAAGGATTCTACATCTGAAAGCGTGGCCATTATTTATTTTCTGCATAGGCATGCATAATACTTACTCTGGGGAGCCTTGTCTAATTAATGTGTGTTCAGGAGAATATTGTATTATGATAAATTATAACCAATTGTAATCAGTTTGTGAGTTAGCAGAATGAGTATGAAAACAAGTAAAATGAAAACATGTATGCAAGTTTTTGTATTTGTGTGTGTGTGTGTGTGTGTGTGTGTGTGCATGCACGTGCATGAACACATATGCACACCAGTATTTGCTGTAAGATAAGTAGGTTTTGTGCTATGTAAATCTAGTACAATCTATCTGAGAGAAAATGCTAATTTCAAGTGAATTAACTATGTTCTGGCAGAGTTAACCAAGGATGTTTATGAAGAAAAAAATTAAGAAGAAATGTTTAATATACATTTTGAATAGCATATAAATGTCTTTCAGGGTGGCATAAATTTTGCTGAGAAAACTTCCTATAGACCATACATAACAGACCACAAAATACAGCAAAAGTGTTTTTAAGAGAAATTATTTTTTGTTGAAAAATATTTAAAAGATTTCATTTCCAAATAAGTGTGTGGGAATTGTTTTTGGCATGTACATACATGTGTGTGTGGTAGGGGTATGTGGGGTGTGTGTGTGTGTGTGTGTGTGTGTGTGTGTGTGTGTGAAGTTTACTTGCATAGTTTCAGGTTACCATATCTATTATGCACAGTGTAAAAATTTTGATTACTGCCTACTAGCTTTGGAGCAACTGAAGATGTTTTTGAATGCATCTCAATTATAAAAAGTAATGCTACCTCAGAGAAGGTCTGGGAATGAAGTGTATTTCCTGCATTAAACTTGAAATTTGCAGAACCATATCAAATGAAATGGTTGTTTTGTAAAAACTTTTAGTATTACTACGTACCTTTTAAAATTCTTTCAAAATGGGTTGTCCTGAACTGTTTTTAGATTTTAGAGAGCAAAACATTTTTTTGGAGAGAGACACAGAGAGAGACAGAGAGAGAGAGAGAGGGAGAAGAAGACGGAGATGGGCGCACCAACAGACTCTCAGCTGCTGCAAACGAAATCCTGATGCGTGTGCCCCCTTGTGGTCAAGTGTGGCATTGTGCCATTGTGTCACTGCATCTGGCTAAACGTGGGACCTGGAGATTGGAACCACTGGAGATTGGAACCAGCATTCTTTAGGCTTAGTAGGCAGGAACCTTAACTGCTAAGCCATCTCTCCAGCCCTGTCTTCCGACTTTTGAGGTGGATTCCTTAAGAAATATTTACCGAGTGCTTCCCAAAGGGAGCTCTTTCATGATATTATTGGCCATGAAACAGAATTGGCTTTGATGAAATATCATTTCTGGTCTTTTCTATGCAAGGGATAGAATTCAGAACCTCATGCACATTGGGAAAATGCTCTACCACTGAGCTCTATCCTCAGCTCCCGAGCATTTCTGTTAACATATGTTTCTAAACAGTTCATATATACAGAATAAGTGCAGTGTGCTATAAAAGCATGAGCTGAACATGGTGGGATATGCATGTAATCCACTTGAGTGGTAGAAGGAGGAGGACCAGAAGTTTAAGACTGCTTTTGGTTTCAAAAAATGTTTGAGGGCAGCTTGGACTACATGAGATCTTCATCTCAAAAATATTATAAAAGTGTGTAAAAAACTCTGAAATGATTGATAGCCCTTCTCTCTAGCTTTAGTGAAACTCTTTAGTGACAACTTGAGTATCACTAAAGAACTTATCTCACTTTGAATAAGAAAAATATTATTTGCAATGAGTTGTATTATTTATTGTCAAAAAATGGAACAATAGTCTATAATAGTATTTATGGTTTTCAAATAATTTGCTTTGCCTCAGATCAAGAACATATAACTACCTTAGTTTTTTTTTCCATTAACATCAGTCATTTCTTCATATTCTTCACCGTAGAACCAATGTAGTATTTCACATCTACTTTTATTTTCATTATTCTATTCAAGTTTATGTTATTAAAGGGTTTATATATCATTATTTATACAATATATACAACTGTATAAATTTATACAATACATAAATCTATCTGGTTTTATACTTTTTCCATTTGTTCTATATTTATTAATTATGGGCATACTTAATCTGGATACATCATGTATTGGTATCATCCTTTCCCTCATCCCTGCCCCATTTCTCTGGGGGTTCTCCTCAGTGGGGTTATTGCACGTTGTGGGTTAGGCATTGTGGTAGCAGCAGTCAGTTGTTGGAGGAAGGCAATGCCTCTGTGCATGATGTCACAACCTGTGGCTCTGACAATCTTTCCTCTCCCTCTTCTGGAAAGTTCTTTGAGCCATGATGTTTTTATTTTATTTTATTTTATTTTATTTTACTTTATTTTTATTTTTTATTTTTCAAGGTAGGGTCTCAGTCTAGCCCAGCCTGACCTGGAATTCACTATGTAGTCTCAGGGTGGCCTCTAAATCACTGCGATCCTCCCACCTCTGTCTCCCAAGTGCTGGGATAAAGGCGTGCACCACCATACCTGGCTGAAGTTGTGTTTTAAGTCTACTTCAGTGATGACCTTTTAGGAACCTCTGGATCTCTGCTTCAGTAGTTGATGAGTATCCTCAGTCTCTGCCTCCTTCACCCTGGGGCTGCTTGTCAGGCTCATCTTCCCAGTTCCTCTGTGGTTTCAGCTGGAGCTTGGCTAAAGTGAGAAGGGTAGTTTATCTACTTGGGTCTTGCTACCTTCTGAAAGAGTAAAAACAGATTCTCCAACCAATGGAGAGTGTATTCAGCACAAGTTAAATGTGATAAGCATTATTAATTTAGGGAGAATTTGATGGATGTAGCTTTTCTTTTGGCCAAAGACTAGTGGGAGCTTGACACTGGAGAGCATAATCTTTGTCTCCATATGATTCTGACCTGGTTGCCACTTCCAGATATGGGTTCCTTTGCATTAAGTGGATCTCTTAGCTAATAAGAAAGCTATTGGTTACCTACCAAGGTTGTGTGCCACTATTGCAGTTGTGTGTACACTTGTCAGGATGTTTGCTTCTGAGTAGCTTAGGACCTGTTGCTCAGGTCATAGTTGGCCACTTTCCCTCAGTAGCTCATGTAGCACTTTTTAGCATGAGACAGGCTGTTTGTCTTACTCTGTGTTACTCTATCCAGTTCACTCTGTTCTCTGCCAACATTGTATGGTGATTTCAGCAATAGGATCTTACCTTTTACTACAGGGGGGTAATCAAGTGCTTTGACAGAAGGCTATATTGTTTGGGGACCTTGTAGGTCTCTCCAATCAACAGTTCCAAATTTTGGTACTGGTAGTTACAGACCAGAGACCCCCCCACAAAAAAAATAAGGTTAGGCTTCATCGCACCTGTGCTAGGGCCCTGCTTTCAGGTGCTCCCCCCATACTCCTATTGAGGGTCCAATTTTTTAGTCTATCTTCAGAGGTAAAGGTATCTATGGTAACAGTTCATTTTGTGTGTAGTTTTGTGTTTTCCATCCCTATTTTCTGGGCCTTGAGCTGTCTATAAAGTATATAAGTAAACTCAAGCTGATCCAAATTAGGAACAGCAGATGAGTGAGACCATGTGGTAAATGTTTTTCTGTGTTTGTGTGAGTTTGCTGAGTATGATCTGTTCTGAGTCCGTCCATTTTTCTACAGATATCATTATGTCATTTTTTCTAACTGCTGAGTAGAATTCCATTGTGTAAACGTACTAAAAATTCCTTATCCATTGATCCAATGATGGGCACCTGGGTTGATTCCAGCTCTTAGCTATTATGAATTGAGCAGCTATAAACATTGTTGAGCAAATATCTCTGTAGTGAAGTATGGAGCATTTAGGATAAATGCCCAGTAAGGGGAATAACTAGGTCTGTTGACAGCTCTATATTCATCCTTTTCAGGAATCTCCATATTAATTTTCATAGTGGTTGCACAAGCTTACAATCACACTAACAATGAATGAAGGTTCCTCTTTCTCCACACCCTTACCAACATTTGTTTTCATTTGATTTTTTTAATGATTGCCATCTTTACTGTAGTTAGGTGGAATTGCATGATTGTTTTAATTTTCATTTCCCTGGTGGTTAGGGATGTTGTACATTTTCTTAAGTGTGTGTTAGCCATTTGTATTTCTTCCTCTGAGAACTTCCTATTCTATTCTCTGACCCATTTTTGGAGTGGGTTGTTTGATTTTTTATTGTTTAGGTTTTTGAGTTCTTTATAGATTCTAGATATTTGGCCTTTGTCAGATGTATAGCATGCAAATATTTTCTCCCATTCAGTGGGTAAACTATTGGCTCTAATTATGGTATGTTTGTCTACTCAAAAATTTTTAGTTTCATGAGATCCCGTTGGTTGAATGATTGTTCAATTTCTTGAGCTACTAGGGTTTTGTTCAGGAAGTCTTTCCCTAGCCCTATTGTGAAGAGTTCCTCCAATTTTTTCTTGCAGTAGGAGAAGTTTCAGATCTTAATTGAGGTCTTTAATCCATTTGAACTTCATTTTTGTGTCTGGTGAGATGTATAGGTCCAATTTCATTTTTCTACATATGGTCATCCAATTTGTCCAACACCATTTGTTGAAGAAACTGTCTTTTCTCCAGTCCACATTATTAGCAACTTTGTAAAAGATCAAATAAGTTCATCAGGAATATATGCCTATTATTTTCTTTTCTTGATTTATCTCGTCCTGGTTTTGGTATTAAGGTGAAGCTAGCTTCATAAAAAGAGTTGGGTAGCATTCTCTGTTCTTTGATTGTGTGAAGCAATTTCAGAAAAATTGGTGTCCATTCTTCACTGAAAATTTGATAGAATTTGGCTGAGAAGCCAGCCTGTCCTGGACTTTTCTTTTTGGGGAGGTTTTTGATTATCTTTTCAATCTCTATGGATGTGATAGGTTTGTTTAGGAGATTAGTCTGCTCTGAGTTTAGTTTGGAAAGGTAATATATTTCTAGGAATTCATTAATTTCTTACAGATTATCCAGTTTTGACTAGTAGAGGTTTTGAAAGTATGCCCTGATGATTCTTCCACTTTCATTTATGTCTATTATGACCTCTCTTTTTTGATTTCTAATTTTGTTAATATGAAACATCTCTCTCTCTCTTTTGTTTTTTTCCTTGATCTAATTGGCCTTTAGGTGGATGGTTGGATTATTAATTTGGGATCTATTTATGTTTGTTATGAGGCCATTTAGTGCTATGAATTTTTTCATTTGATCTGAATTTCTTCCTCTCTATATACCTATGATCCAAATGGTAGGACAGTTTAGGATATCTCAAAGTTCCCTCATGATGTGTTCACAAGAATTTTTGAACTTACAGTGCTTGGACTCCCGAATTGTTTCTTTTGTTTTGTATTCCAGCCCTGAAGTTCTGTCATCTACATGCTTAACTCTGTTCTTAAGGGTTTCTAGAGAGCTATTACTAGTTCAATTTGGTTATTGGGGATTCCATTGTTCCTCTAGGCTGATGAATGCCTGGATTTTCTCTGTTCCCCTTCTGGGGCTAATGTGATATCCCAAGTTGTCATTGGGCGTGAGGTGGTGTGTTGGAGAGATGGTGAGGATTGCTAGGTTCCATAGCCCAGGCCAAATCAGGGAGTTGGCTGGTATGGGGAAGACTGGAGCACTGGCCAAGGGTCTCATACAAGGGCACCTGTTGGCAGCACAGGTTGTTGAGGAATCCAGGGGAGTGGAGGCAGCCTTCAGGCCAGCCCACCAAGGGTGCAGGACAGGGGCCAAGAGTGAAGGTGGGCTGCAGGCTCAGTATGAGCAGCCTTTAGGAGCCAGACTTAGGCCAGAGGCAATGGGATGGGATCTCAAGGAGAGGGACAAAGCACAAGCACAAGGGAGGTTGGTGGGACCTCCAGAAGAGGAGGAAAGTGTGCTCATGCCTGGGAGGTAGGCGCCTCTGGGAGAGAAGCAAAGTGCATAGGCAGTGGTCAGCGGTCAGTGGGGGCCTCCAAGAGAGGGGCAAAGTGCACCGGAGGGGATATTTTTACACTTAAAGTTATTTCATTGTATATTCCATGTTTAGGATTTCCCCATACTCTTTCTAGAGCTTATGGGTTTCCAGAAAAAATAAAAGCCTTGGTATTTTCTTATATTTATTTAGTTATTAATTTTTAATTTTGGGGTATAGGGTGTTACTCCAGCCCAAGCTGACCTGAAATTAACTATGTAGTCTCAGAATGGCCTCAAACTCATGGATATCCTTCTACCTCTGTCTCCCAAATGCTGGCATTAAAGGTTTGTGCCACCACAACTGGCCTGTGGCCATGATATTTCTTATTAAATAATTAGTTCTCTAAACAATATGATTTGAAAATAAAATTATATGAGGCATCATTAGACTATGTTTTAGGAAAAACATATGATTTTAGATTTGCATGTATATATAAATTAAGCTGTAAATATTAGCCAATATGTGTGGTATCCAGACATCATATCTGTTTTTTTGAGTGTGTGTGTGTGTGTGTGTGTGTGTGTGTGTACACTATTTATGGTGTGTGATGTAATGTGTGTGTGGCATGTCCGTGGGTGTGCATTTGTGTGTATATTCATGTGTAGAGTCTAGAGGAGAACTTGATTCCCCTCCATCCAAATTATCACTCATTTGCTTATTTCCTTGAGATGGGTGCCTCCCCTCAACCCATAATGGTGGGTCAGCTGGGTCTCTACCCCCTGTAGAACTGGGGTTATCTTTGTAGTTAGACTAGCTATTTTTATGTTGGGGTGGGGGAATGAGCTCTGGTGATTTCAGACCCTCTTAGAACCTCATGCTTAAGCAACAGGGCTGTTTCCTTAGCCCGGTTCATGGAAAATTAATCATATGAGATCTTTTACTACTAAATAAAATTACATTGTTATTTTGTATAATGAATGTTGAATAATAGATATGTATGATTCACAAGGAAATCAGGGAAGCTATGTATAAATGATGTCCAGCTAGCAGATAATTCCATATCGTAGACTATTTGGGATTATGTGTCACAATTTGAAATGAATCTATATTTGTTGTAAATAATGCTGTGCAAAGATTAGGACTTGTTTTTTAAAGACAGTGTTTGAGAGGTGGGCAATATTATGTCTACAAAATGTGAATTCAGGACTTCACTATGCATAAATATATATTTCCATCTTTTGAAATATATCTCAAATCCACCTGAAAATTTGCCTTTATTTCTTATGTTTAAGGTGTTGCTTGTGTTACAATGCAAACATATAATGTATATAAAGTATTTGAAGCATTTTACAGTATAATAAAAAAATGAAGAGTGTTTAGGGTCAAATAGAGCTGAGGGTGACACTTGCTAGTGGTGTGATAAGTATCCATAGGAAGTTGTTTGTATTATAGAGCCTTCATTTATCTCTCTAGGGAAATAAAGTAATAGTAGTTACCGAAGAACTGCACTGAAAGAAAATGAGTAAATGATGGCAATTATCCTAGTAGCTGGCATGGAGGAGGTACTTAAAACTGAGTGTGTATGGCTGTCAAAGATACTTCTCTGACTTCATTTTCAGTTGGAGATAGCAAGGGAAAGAAAACATATATCAGCAAGTCTCCAGAGGATGCAAAGTGGCAGAGACCCCAAAAATAGGAAATCCTGTATCTTCCAGACAACTTAGTCTGCTTTTAAGGGTGATCAGGTTTAATTTTCCAGGGCACATTTGCCTAATATATGTTCATTTGACACCATATTTTTAGTAGATATGAATTTTACTTTGTATATTCTTACCTGTGGAAGTAGAATATGTTTAAAGAACACTGTTCTGTGTATTACAAAATTTACCAGACTTGATATTTTAGAAGCTTTGTGGAAAAAAAAAATATATACATGATGTTTGAAAAGCACCTGCAGTAGCACATTACTTAGAGAAGGCTTAACATTTTTTGAATAGCATGTCTATTATCATACTTTTAGCATAAAGCCTGGCCTTTAGCCATCCCAAGGAGCTCAGCTTTGCCATCTGTCTTTATCCACCAAGCAAACAGATGAGTAAGGGTGACAAGCAGAGAAAGAATATTCATTCAATTTGGCCACATTGAGAAGAGGAGCAAATAAGGAGGACCAGTTACTTACAAGTCTACATTTGGGTTAGTGATAAGAATTTTAGGTTTAAATAGAAGGCAAAAAAAAAAAAAAAAAAAAAAGATGGCAAGAGTGTAGTTAATGAAGCAGCCCCCATTGAGTCCAAGTTGTGGACTCATCATTAGCTGAGTCCAATTTAGCTATGAGGTCTGATAAATTTTAAATCTGGGGGTGCAGACAGTTATCCTCATCTGTTGGGGTGTGGTCCTTTCTGGAATTAAAAATATCTCAAGAGGAAAGATTAAGGAAAATAACTTACTTGTGAGCCTTTAGCCAATGAACAGAAAGATTCAGGCATTCATCATACTTTGGGTTACCTTTTGGGTACTACTGAGGAATTAATTTTTTTTTTAAGCAAAACTAACTTCTAAGTTCTTTATTCATTCCTATTTTTGCAAAGCAAATATCAGAAAAAAGTTACAAATGTTATTTAGGAAAATTCACCAAAACTCAGCTTTCAGTTGGACATCTCTATAACATATTCCTAACTTCAGAAAACATTCTGGAAGAGGGGACAAAAAAATGTAAAAGCCGGAGGAAGGGAGGAGTGTTGTGCAATACTGTGTCCTGGTCATGACACAGTTACTGTATTCCTTTTCTCTTAGCACCTGTGATTCCTGCACAAGATGAGGCCTGTCAACATTCCCTCAAGGAGTGAAGAGGAGCCCATAAAACTGTCTTCCTCCCTAGGAATGGGAAAGACATTTCTTTCAGTGGTATAGGCATTGATATGTGGCTCATGCTCATTGAAATAACCCCTCACTCATGCTCCTGGAAGCAACCTTCATTAAACACATGAAAGGAGAGTGGTTGGGAAGAGCAAAAGGATCAGTGAGCATGAAAGAGAGATAATACAGGGCAATTGGGGTGTAAATATGATGAAACTATAATGTACCTATATATGAAATGTCATAACGAAGCACATTGTTCTATAGGAGAGACTAATGGAGAGAGGGAGGGGATATGACGAAGAGTGGAGTTCTAAAGGGGGATTGGGGAGGGGAGGGAAATATGCATTTTTTGTATGTAAGTATAGAAGTTGTCAATAAAAAAAGTGAAACAAAAAAATGGATTTGAGAAAATTCACTTTTGTACTTTAGTGAAATTTTAAAGACACATGCTAACAGTTAATAATCTTGGATATGTAGAACATACATATCCATTTTAAAGCATTAGTAAGCCTAAGACCAAAATAGTTATTTAAATATATGGTCTTTCTGTGAGGGTTTGTAACCTCTTAAATTATTGAAGTATATGTAGTCATTCCTTATCCTTTATATATTAGATATGTCACTCCATGCTAGATTCTAGCACAGCACAAATATATATGAACACATATTTAAAATATCAAATTATATGATGAAGTAGGTTTGGGGTACAGATTAAGAGAACCATATTTCTGAGATTAACTGCTCTTTTGGAGACCTAACAAATATATCCAAATAAGTATGGAAGAGATTTTTGCTTGCTCAAAATCCTCAAATAATACTTTATTGTGATGGTTCCATGCTCTGTATACTTTCCTACACACTGTTCAACATCTGAGACATAATAAGCTCTGGAGGTCCCCATCTCCTCAGTGCACACTGCTTTACAATATGATGTATCTGTTTTTGTTCCACATGAATCTTTCCTTTTTGTTGTGTTGCTCTGTTGGACTATAATATGCTTCGTCAGTGTGTAGTACATGCTAGATTATCTTGTTTCCCTTAGCTCTACTGTGCTTTACTTGACACATGAATTTTCAACCACCTGACACTTGGGCAAATTCAAACTTAACATCAGAATAAATGCCTGAGTTTTCTATCATTGGATTGTTCCCATAGAATTATTTTCCTTGCCAGTACACGTTTAGGACAAAACATTGACTCCTCTTTTTCTTCCTCCATAGATTGAATTACTATCTGTGAACATTGATCTATTTCTATATATAGCCAGACTCCCGCCAAATTTCTTTCTATGTCCCTCTTACAAATCATATGTCATAACATGTCAAAGGAATCAATGTCTACTGTTTCCTTGACTTTGCCCTTATGAACCTACAGTCTTGTCTTTTCCAATCAACACACAACATTTGTACATATTTATGGGGTGTAGAGTGAATATTTGATAAAGACACATCTGTAATGAACAAATCAGTATCATTAGCATATCCATCATGTTGTGCATATATCATTTCCTTGTGGTGAGATCATTAAAGAGGTCTATCTTCTAGCAATTATGGAATATAAATTAACCAGAGTTTTTCTGCAACAGAAAACTAGTACTTACTCCTTTTATTTAATTGTAACTCTGAACCAGTTAATAAACGTCTCCCCTCTTTACTTTCCCCCACACAGTGTGTGTTCAATACAGCAGCCAGAGTAATTATATTACAACAGTTTGAAACTTTTCTCCTGAACTTTCCCATGCTTAAAGGAAAAACTTTTGGGCGGGGAGTGGGTTGCATGGCAGGATCTACATGTTTGTCCCCTATTGCCCCTCAGAACTTGCCTCAACAATAGCCTTTACCCAGGGCTCTAGATCTGTTGCCTTTTGTTCATTATTCTGCAGATACATACATGGGATTTGCTGACTTTGTGTTAGCTAAACTATTTCTTTATGAACACTCTTATGCAGACTTTGTGCTAGCTATACGGTTTCTTTTGGAACACTCTTAACTAGTAGCCTCACTGCTTACTTACTCCAGTGCATGTCATGGTCATTCCAGGCCACTCAGAGGTTCCTCCACTTTTATCAATCACTTTTCACCACTCTTTATTTTATTAGCATCAGATATTGTATCAGTCTCTTTATTGCTTCTTAGACATAATACTCGACCAGGATCAATTTATGGAAGTAAAGGGGTTTATTTCAGATTATAGTTCTAGAGAGTAGAGTCTACCATGGAGTAGAACGCATGGTAGGACCAGGAAACTGGCAGCTCTTAATCACATCACAGGGAGGAAATAAAAGGAGCTTAATGCTGAATGTGAAGTTTCTCCTGTGTATACAGTTGAAGAACACAGCTCATGGGAGGGTGAGTCTCACATTAGGGGGTTCCTCCAAACTAACCAGAAAATCTCCCACAGACTTGACCAAAGATTTGTTTCCATAGTGATTTTAAATCCTGTTAAGTTGACACCAGAGACTAAACCACACAGACACATTTAGCTTGCATGCTTGTTTCTTTTTCCATTCCACCACTCTTCTAAGCTCATTAGAACAGATATTTCTGTTCACTGTTTACTATGTTTGTATTTTTTTCTCTTGATTTTTGTGGGCTGTAATTTTTTTGTAAGAATGTATGAATTTGGTAACATAAATATAAAACATAAAAGTTGGCATAGAACTTGCCTTGTTGCATCTGTTTTGAGACTTGCCATATATAATTGTGGTGATTTATTTCTTAGTTATTGACAAAAAAGGAGCAGGTCCAAATAAAAGAAATATAACCCAGCTTACTATGAACTCTTCATGCCTCTCCCTTGTTGTGGAGCTCTCATGATTCATGATGTGTGCTTTGCCTCACCCAGTGATGCTTTCCCCACCAGGAAGTACAGATAGACTTAAATGGACATGAACATTTTTTATTTTATAGAATTTACACTGCATATGTCAGACCTTTACTAATTTCTTTGTGGTTGTAAAATTGTAAAAGAAAATTATGGTAATTTATTTAATGGAAAGTCTTATGGATTTTGTATTTTTCTCTATTGAGTATAAATCAATCAATACAGCAAGTATATCAGAAAAAAAACAGGATAGGAAAGTCCAAAGTATGGTTTTAATACTTGGTCTTCTCACAGTATAAACAGTTTTCCCATGGGGACAGATTAGATAATGTCTTATATGTATAAAATCATTAAATTGCATTATGCAGTAGAATAATTATTGATTGCTTATTTTAACATAGTAAAATAAATTTTCTTCTTAACCAGCTTTTTAAAAATACAATCTTATGTCCTCTGTGGCATACCTCATGAAGTCAGGATCCAAGGCCATTTTGGCCTTGTTCATTGATCCCATTCACCTCAAACTCTCTGGTTGCAGAAGCTCCCTGTTCTGTCTTTCAGATCCTTGACCAAACTTGCCCTTGATGCTTCAACATGACTTGAACCATTTCCTGATTAAATATGCAAGTCTTTATATTTAAGCTACTGAAGACTGTATTTAAGTTTTTATTTGGGCTGTGAATGGTTTTGTTAATAGCAATGGAAATAATTAATGATTTGAGAAAGTTGAAATATAAAGTGATGAACAAGGTTCCTTTACTATTATCTTTACTATCCCCTATTCAATAAATGATACGGACCTTCTCAGATTCATAAGTTCACTTTTCCCTCACCTTTTTATTGTTTTTCCATTCTGCTCACACAGAAGAGTAAGGAAGGTGCAGCAATTCAGAAACCACCTTTATGTAGAGACCGATGTCAAATTGTTTTCAAATCTAATAGGCAGTATATGAGTGAAATATATGTTTTTGTTTCGTATGGATGTATTTCTCATTTAAAAACTAACTCTTGAGGCTGAAGAGATTGCTTAGTGGTTAAGACACTTGCCTGCGAAGCCTAAGGACCCAGGTTAAATTCTTCAGTACCCATATATACCTGGTGCACAACATATAGAGTTGGTTTGCAGTGGCTAAAGGCCCTAGATTGCTCATTTTCTCTCTCTCTTTCTATCCCTCTCTATGTCAAATATAAAATAAATAAAATATAAATATGACTGTAAATATAATTTTGACCATTTCTAGTTATTACTAACATAATCATTAACAAACAACATCTGGAAATGAGGTTGCCACTACTTTCCATGTACTAATTAAAACCTATAGTCATTTGATTATAGTTGTACATGCATATTTTCTTTACTCAAATATACTTATGCTATAGCATTTATCAATATCAAATGTTCTTTCTTATTATTCATTAAATAACAACAAAATGGCAAAGTTTATGTGGCAGAGGAAGCTACTGATTTTTCTCTTTTAAGTTCTGTGTGGTTCATGGAGCGCAGCATTTCAGTTTTGCACAAGATGCATTCTGACTCACTCACAGCAGCTCTTTTTGTCCTACAAACCATTTCTTCCCAGCGGGAAACAAATCATATCATACATCTTTATCAGTGTACTGTGCACTGTAGGGGAGGGTGTGCATCATCAGAGTGGTGTGGGTGGATATGCTGACACCAGGCAAACAGCACCTTTAGTATTTAGTCTCAGATGTGGGGTTTTTGCTTGAGGCTGAGATTTTAGGATTGCGATACACAGGCAGGTCGCAATTACATCTACTGACAGAAGTGTAAGGGGAGGTAGCTCATGTCCTGGTATTGTGGTTAATAAACCATAAAGCACATTTAAGCATTTCTTTCCCAGATTTAAATTATGTTCTTTTTAAATAATAGCTATCATTAAAATATGTCAATAGTCTCATGTCAAAATTTATCTCTTCTGGTTATTGGTTTTGAAAACAATGGGAAAAATTCTAAATTAAATTATATGAGATTAAATATTTTAGCTCAACCAAGTTGCCAACTCGGTATTTTATATTTAGTTCATTTGTCCAGTTTGTTCAAACAATGTGTGTATTTTACCTGCTGAGGAAATTAACAGCACAATAAAAGTCCCTGATCTCATAGGCTGCTGCTTATAATTTAGTTGAAAAAAATAAATAATAAGCAAAGTCATTTCACTTAGTGACTTTTTTATATAAAATATTTTTTCAGATGCTATGGGGGAGGTCAAAATTAGATTCAGAGTGGGAGATGGCCTCTGGGTGGTGGTACTGTGATAGAGCTGACTGATGGTAATTAGGAGAACATAGTATGAAGGGCTGGGATCAGGAGAAGAAAAACAAGGCTTCAGTAGAGAAAGGAAAGGGGAAGACAGGTGAATCAAGCAGAAAATGTGTAAGGCAGCAAAAATCCTAGAAAATTACTACAAAATCTGTTTCGTTTTGTTAGAGGTACTTGATCTTAACTGTGTCAGATGGTATTTTGCAAAACTCCTACCAAACCAATATTAAAATGACTTCAGAGAATTCTTCATTTTTTCCATCATTACCATCATTAATTTTACCCATAAAATTATGAGAAAATTGGGCATTATTGTAATTCTATTTTCTTAAATATTTACTGAGATGATTTGATGGGATTTTTCCATTCTACTAAATTATTTTTTTAAAAAAATCTGATAAATAGCCATGGCAATGTTATATTTTAAAAACAAAGAAGGATACTGCACTTTCTTATTTTCTCTTTTGCAAATGATTCATTCATCCCTTTTGGACCATATGTCTCAGTCACACTTCAGACTTTGTATATACTAGTACACTAAATTCCTGTAGATATAATAAAATGTGCAGTGTTTAAACCCATGTGAACACTCAGGCCTTTCTATGTAAGTATTTTACTTATTTTTAAGTGAAAAAATACTAATCACCCTCATTTTGTTTCTTTGAAAAGTTAAACTATGGAATGGATTTATCATTCCATATTATTTACTAAGATAAAATTAGTAAATGCAAGGAAACTCTTTTGACTAGACCACTGTGCATAACATTGACATCACAGGGGATTTTGATTAGAGGGGAAAAAAAAGTCTTGAGAAAGAATGTCAGAAAATGAGACTGAAAACAGTATATAATCTCTGTAGTCCTTCATAGCAAACTCTATCTAAATTCAGTGGCTTAAATATAATTATGACAAGGACTTTTGAGGATGGTGTTTTGACTCCATTAGTCTTTACTGCACTCTTTCATGAGGTTGCTACAGCAGGTGAAAGCTGACAGGTCCACACACTGTGATCCAGGAATAGGATTCTTCAGTGTAACAAAAGTGTGATAATGAGACATTTTTAGAAATTACAGAAATTTTTTTCTACCAAATGACATGAGGCTGGTCATATTCAAGATGTTGTAAAATAGATTCCCTTTCTTAATGAAAAGGGTTA
Organism: Orientallactaga sibirica; assembly: GCA_036365145.1. Classification (NCBI taxonomy): domain Eukaryota; kingdom Metazoa; phylum Chordata; class Mammalia; order Rodentia; family Dipodidae; genus Orientallactaga; species Orientallactaga sibirica. The sequence continues at coordinate 13,021,011 of JAEOAD010000010.1, read as the reverse complement.
CAAAATGTATGACCACCTTTTCCTTTTTTGTTTGAGACAGGGGGAGGGAAGGAGGGAGAAAGAGAGAGATCGAGAATGGGCATGCCAGGACCGTCAGTCTGCTTCCAGTGAACTCCAGATGTATGTGCTCCCTTGTCTGCATGTGTGACATTGTGTCTGGCTGGATGGGATCTGGAAATTTGAACATGAGTTTTTAGACATCAAAGGTAAGCACCTTAAGTGCTAAGCCGTTTCTCCAGCCCTGTTTGCTCACCTTTAATACAAAGAAACTAGTTGAAGATTAAGATGAAGTTTAGTAAAATCTTCCAATGGTTTACAAAGAGAGGATATTAGAAGATAACATAGGGCAGAGGGGTGTGTCAGTTAACTTCTCATTGCTGGGACAAAATACCCAACCAGAAGCAACTTAGGGAAGGAGAGAGTTCGTTTCTGCTTACAGTTCTAGAGGGCAGAGTCCATTATGACATGGAAAGCATGGCAGGAGCAGTAAGCTAGTGTCACATCATCATATTAGCTGCAAAGGAGGATAAACAGAAAGACAGCGGGAGAAAGTGACACAGACAGAGAGAGAAAAACAGACAGTTATTGACACAGAACCAACAAACAGCAAGTGGGACCAGTTTAAAACAAATCTCAAGATCTGTCTGCAGTGGCCCACTTCCTGCAGCATGGCTCCACTTCCTAAAGATTACACAACTTTACTGAACAGTGCCACCCATTGGGGATTAAGTATTCAAACACTTGTGGCATATTACATTCTAACTACCACAGGGTGTGTGGGAAGAAGGGTGGGAGGAAGGAGCTGGGTTGATATGGTGGAGTGATGGGGAGCTAGCAATGAATCCACACTTTAAATTTGAGCTCATTCATTCCCTAATCAGCATAACACTGGACCAATATCTCTTAGCTCAGAGGAACAACCTGGCAGAAGAGCACTTTCCTGTGTGACATTGAAACCTACCCCTTTGTGAAGCATCTTTCTGAGCAGTGATGATCTGACTTGGATAGCTCCTAATGTGAAGATATACTATGCATCACTAGATGTGGAACTGTGATATATTGATGCTTTAATAAAATATTCAAAATAAGCATAATAATTTCAGTAAATGCTGGAAAAGAATTATAAAATCATAATGAATTAGTGGTACAAAAGAGAATTTGAATCTTTATTTAAGTCATTAAGGATAGAAAAAAAAAAAACTATATTGCATGTCTATGCAATTTGACAAATGGAATGTTACTGCATGGATATCTGTGGCCTGAATTTCTGATGGGGTATTTTATGTATGACATATCAAACTCATTCCTGAAATTGGTTGGATGAACTTGCAAGGACAAGTGGCCTCTTGTGGTTTTGTGTCTGCAATAAATGCATGGAAGTGTCATGAAGGGTTTATTATATGCATGACTTATGGTCTGTGTTATTTCCCTTCTTGCTGATAACCTTAAGCTCTCAGCTTTACTAAGTGCTTCACTTGGACTCCAATAACACATTCAATCAGAGCAAAGTTCAGAAGTGTTAGGCAGTATTCATCCTGACCTGTACTGTGAAGCCACTAATAGCCAGTATGACAAATCCATGTCTCTGAGCAGTAGACAAGGGGAATATTGGCATTGAGCATGCTAGTTCTCACCATTTCATTTTCCAACTTTGCATGCTACAGATAAAATGATGACATTTTTCTGTCACTGGAGGCCTCATGAAAAATTTGAACAGTATTCTCCACCATTTTTATCTCCTAAAGGGGCAAAAAGAAATTCCTATGAAAACTCTTCTTTACTGGAAAGATTATTTTAAAATTTTACTCATTTGGAAAACAGATCTCATATATATATATATGGAGAGAGAGAGAGAGAGAGAGAGAGAGAGAGAGAGAGAGAGAGATTGAGAGTATTGAAAGTATGAGCATACCAGGGTCTCTAGCCACTACAAACAAACACCAAATGTTCATGTGCCAACTACTTTGTGCATCTTGCTTACATGGACACTGGGGAGTCAACTTCAGGTCATTAGGCTTTGCAGTCAAGCACCTTAGCTTCTGAGCTTCCTCACCAGCCTTGGAAATAATTTTCTAAAAGTAGAAAACTAAATATATGCAAATCTTAACCCAGTAAGAGAGGGAACATGGGAGTTCTCCTTTTCCTCCTGGTTTTAGTGAGATTGTATTTGGTTGTGTTTTATAGCTTGAGAGCTCTGTAAACACATTCTAAAAATAAAGTGGAATTATTTTCCTGTTTTAATGAGCAATTTATCTGATCAAAGTTCTTATGGCTTATCTCTCTTGGCATTCCTTGATCTAAAAGCAAGCACTAATGAGTGCTTTTAGTGCATCATTCTGTGCTGGGCCTCTTGGTCTCGTCAGTTTCTGTGTGTTTCAGAATGGCTTAGCACTTTCTGGCACTATTGTGATCAGGTCTTTCAGTTGGATAGTTGTTTAACATGGCCATTTCCTAGAAATATTGTTACCAGTATGTGATTGAGGCCAATCATATTCCACTTTCTTAAAATAGTCTATATACTTAAATTAGAGCCATCACAGGTTCTTTCTGAGAGGAATAATGTTAGTTATTTATATAGCATAGATTTTACCATTCCTTCTCTTTCTGAATGAGTGAATTTTTCACAATGACCCTACTTTTATCTACTAGTGCAGGGCAATGCACACACAAGCTTGCTTTCATACTCGGAGCTGCTTTACTCTTGTTTAACACATCCAAACACCATTCACAGAGTAACTGACATCACCTCACATGCCCTTGAAACTGGAAACAATCTTTTATTCTCATTTGTGTTGACTATTCCAACTGTGAATATAACTCAGAAAGAATACTATCATTTTTATTTCAAATGCATTTTTAAACCTTATATTTTCCAACTTAAATGATGGATTAGGTAAAGGACAGAACTGGTTTGTTTATTCTTGACTCGTAACAGAAAATTGTTTTCTGTTTTGTGATCCATCTCCCTATGTAACCCAGTCTGACCTTGAACTTGCACACCCCCTGCCTCAACCTTAGGAATGCTGAGATTGCACTTCTGTGCCTGCATTGAACACTTGTTCATACACAAACATCTGTTATTATTTAAGGTTCATCTGTAAAACACTTGTCTTTATTCCTTTATCGTCCTTCAGAAAAAAAGACTGGCCTAAATATGCAATTTAAAAATTTGTTTCTAGATCTAGATAATAAGGGTGTTGGAGGGAGTAACAAAAGTGAAACAAAGTTCAGATGATCTTTACTCATTTCTTCATGCCTCCTGGCTGACCCCTCATATATATCTGACAACAACCAATATGAATCCACACAGCAAAAGGAATGTATATCATAGTCCTCAATACACAATATATCTAGTGCTAAAAAGGGGAGGCGGGGAAGGAATTACCATATGATATTGTCTACAATTAAGAAAGTTGTCAATAAAAAAACTGGTACATTTATAATATATGTTATGAATATAAACTATATACAAACAGACTCTCTGTCTAATTTTGTTGACTTAAAAGGAGTATTGTTGACTTGAAATAGCTTTATATCTGACTAAAATTTCATGAAAAACAGACTAACACAGCTGTGTCTAGCTTTGATAACTAAATTCAAAAGGTGACTGTATTGAGACAAGCACTTTTATATTTTCATTGTTCATGAAAATAAACATATCCTGTCTAAAAAAGAAAAAAAATGCTAAATTAATATATTTTGTATTCCTGCTATACATGATATCAAATATTTTATCAGCTGTACTGTGAAACACTTGTGAAGGTAGATCCTTCTTATTCCTTGACATAGCTCTGTAGCCCTTCAGGCTTTTAAAACATATTTTGTAGCCTCTGCATGTTGTAAGAAAATGCTGGTAATAATCGTGCCACATAATTTTGGTATCACTAAATTGAAGATTCTTGTGAAACTTGTCCATTAAGTCAGGCAAAACTTACTGGATAACAACTTTCTTCAGTGTTAGGGAATGACTTTTATATGGTTTTTAGACACTTAATTGAAAGATGCCTTTTAGCTGCAGTGATAGATTTATACCAATTGAAATACAGTCTTCCTTGCTCATTTTTATGATCTGAAATGCAGACACACAGCTTTGCTGCAGTTATTAGGGTAAGCTTGACTGAGGTTATGGTTATGGACCTCAGACACTCCCACCAATGTTACATGACTGTCTTTATTCTCAGCAGCCCAGGCCTCTAATGAATGAAAGCTACTAGAGAATCCCAGAGAATGTGCAGACACAGCATCTTTTACATACATTCTCAGCAAATATTAAGTACAGTAAATTACTAAAATGTGCAGCAATAACTATAAACAGTTTAGAGTGAGAGGAAACGCACTGGAGGTACATGTACTGTATGACAACAAATCACATATATGCCACTTCCTTGCAAGTCTGAATTTCAATTCTTTACACAAAATAAAGTCAATGCTAATTTTCCCTCTGCAGTGGTGCTGTTACTGTGTATATACAGAACATACAATTGGTTATCTACCTAAATCACTTCAAATCTTTATTTTCCCATGTACATGTTATATTCATTTCAAAAGTATTGACTTGAATGACTAAATTATACATTAGTAGACTTTGTTCTCAGTCTGGCTGTAGATATCTAACCTGCCAAGTAATTAATATGATCATTGTCTTGGCCTGATTTATCTGAGAAAGGAGGCGAGCACAAGCTTATTTTAAGAAATCTGTTTCAGTTTTAAATAGTACTGCTTTAGACTTCAGAATTGCAATTTTTATGGAAAGTGTACATTGTTTTACTAGCAAAATAAAGACAAAACAATCATTATTTCATGTTGATTCTTTGGTTCTTGTTTAACTTCACTAATATGGTGAAATGAGCAAGACAGGTTCCTTATTTCATGTACATGCTACTTCCTACCATGTTTAGGAAGAAATAAATACATGAAATTCTCAACTGTGTACTTTGAGTCTAAAACATTTGCTTTCATTTTTCTGCCATATATATATGGCACATGTATGGCATATCTATCTATCTATCTATCTATATCTATCTATCTATCTATCTATCTTTCTCTCTCTCTCTCTCTCTCTCTCTCTCTCTCTATATATATATATATATATATATATATATATATATATATATCTGTAATTATACTAATTTGATTTATTGCCACTTGAATACAATGCAGGGAAAATGAGCACTTGTCTAAGCTTACAGCTGACTTCCTTCCTGTTAGTAGATTTTTCTGTCTGATTGTGTTTCTGATGGAGTGACTTGACAGATTTCTTTTAACTTACAATCATTGACTTAATTATGCAATAACATCTTTCTGCTTGATGATGCTATGAGACATGCTAGATGAGGACAGGAACATATCTTCTCAAAATTATTCTATTATATTGTTTAGTAAATGGAATAAACCATGGGAAAGAAACAGAAAGACAGACCATTGGTGTAGTATCCCAGCTGCATAACTTGGATTTGGATTCTTTCTATTGAACTGCACAGATTTAACAAAAAAATTCTTCCTTACAATATTTGTCACCTTCTCTTTGTTGTGAACACATACCTGACAAGATGTAACTTAAGGAAGGAGAGGTTAATTTTGGCTTATAGTTCAAAGTTAGTACACTACGATAGGTAAAGCATGGTGGCAGGAATTTAAGAAGCCCAGTCACATTCATTCCACAGTGAAGAAGCAGAGAGTGATGAATGCTAGGGCTCAACTAAATTTCTGCTTTTCATTCAGTCCAGAACACCAACCCCTGGAATGGTGTTGTTCACAATTAAGGTGTGTCATCCCACCTTACTTAACCTAATCAAGATAATCCCTCACAGGCAACCCAGAGGCTCATTTCCTAGGTGATTCTAGGTCCTCTTAAGTTGACAAGCAATGTAATCCATCATACTTACTCCATATCTAATAACAGTTCTACTTTTTTTTCTTCAACATAGTTACTCCAATTTTACTATTATTTTACTTATGGGTGTCACATGTAAATGGAAGCATATAATATATGTACTTTATGTTTGACCTGTCTTGCTAAATATTTGTTTAAATTTTATCCATGCTGTGACATGTATCAAAATTTTATTGTGTAATTGTTGAACACTACTCCATCACTATGTGTGTATGTATATATGTATATGTGTGCATGTATATATGTATATTGACATGTGCACACGCATACATAAACACACACATGTGTGTATATGTATGTGTATATATATTCATCCAGTTATCTTTTGATGGGCAGTTGGCTTGGTTAATACCCTTGAATAATGCGAATAATACTGTTATGTTTACAAAAGAAAATCTATTCAGTGGGGAAATACTAGAGAGTGAGTTGGTAGCTCAGTGAGTAACATGCTTGCCTAACAAGTGTGATGACTTTTACTCCAAGTACCCTCATAAAATGCTGAACATGGGGATGTGCACCTAGAATTCTAGTGCTGCAGAGTCAGTGATAAGAGAATCCCTGAGGCTTAGTTGCCAGCTATTCTAGGCTAATTCAGGTTAATGTGGGTACCTATTTCAAAGGAAGTGGATGGAGTTCCTGAAAATTACACCCAAGATTGTACTCTGTCCTTTATACATATGCCAATACATAGATATGTATCTCCCCACCCGTATCTCACTACTACAGAGGGTGTACCTATTCATGTATACAATTTGTTCTGTTTGTTCTTGAGAGGAACACAACTGATAGAATGAATTGTATTAAAAAGGGAATCTGTTGGATTAGTTTATGGCAGTACAAAAATAGCTTTCTGTGGACTCTCTAGTGAAGGAACCCTGGAGCTGCTCAGTCCAAATGGCTAAATGCCTCAGCAGTCACAGTTGAGCACTGAAGACCCGAAGGCTTCCTGGAGAGCTGCTGGTCTTCAGTCCACACTGGTCTTCAGTCTGGGCTGGTCTTCAGTACACACTGGAAAGCAAAAAGCAGCACCAGCAGCCAGATGGGAGGAAGTAATTCATTTCTTCCAGAGGTTCCTTAGATAAAACCCTCCTCTGAGAGGGGCCTGTCCACTCTGGGGGAAGGTCTCACTCTGGGGGAAGGGCTTCTTCCTTTAGTTAATTCTTTCTGGAAGCAACTTCAGAAACCCACCTAATAGGAATGTCTGGAGATTCCTAAACAGAACAAGTTGACAACAAAATTTAACCATCCCACCCCCCCATACATATGCCCAGACACATAAAGACATACAAATAACACACACACGCACATACAATTAAAATAATAACTTTTATTTTCAAAATTTTTATTTTCTGAGATGGCAAAATACAAAATGAAGGGGTATAGTGACTATATTTTGTATATATTACTGACATTATTAATTTGTTTTCATTGTTGGAAAAATAAAAGTATTGGATTTCTTAAAAACTTATGGGGAAATTTTACCTAGGTATCTTTCCTAAATGACTTCACTTTAGTAGATGAAAATAATCCAGTCAAATTATTTCGTGTGCTGATAAATGCAATTTAATTCCTAGATAAGATTTCCCAAGTGAAAACAGACCATGTGGACAAATCTGCAGCAACCATTCTTTGTGAATTTATTTTGAAGATGCTTGTATTAATCATTGTTATCTCATGGAAGAGAACCTATAAGATGAATATGTGTATATCTGTATGCATATTATAAAGGATATTTATTAGGTTAGCTTCCAACATAAGGGTTGGGCAGTCCAACAATGGCTATTTGCAGGTTAGAGAGAGAACTTTTAGCTGCTCAGTCCATGGGGCTGAATGTCTCTTCAGTTCCAGTCAGGCATGGAATGCCTGGAGGAGTCCTGAAGAGCTGCTCATCTTTAGTCCACATTGGAAGACTGAAGAAGCCAGCTTCTAAGGTCTGCAAAGGGTAGCAGCAACCAGGGAGATGCAAAGCAGTGAAGGTTGGCAGGCAAAAATTCTCTTGGAGCTACTTTATATTTAGTTCATTACTGGAATGACCACTTACTCGGTGAGAAATTCTTCCTCCCTCCATCATTCCTTCCAGGAAACACCCTCACAGATCTACCCAAGAGGCAAGTCTCAGACTTGGTTCCCAGTTTAATCAAGTTGATAATAAAATTTAACCATCACAATATTCTTGGGCTTTTCTTGGACTGCCTATGTAGAGGACACCCTTGTGACGACATGTTGTATCAGTGTGCTTCAGGAGGACTCTGACATATTATCTCACAGAACCTTCCAGTCTTCTAGAGAAAGAGCGCATTAATTGGAATTTAAGTGCATGGTCGAAGTATAGGATACACAGAGTCCAATGATATATTAGTATGAACGTTATCAGCTATCAAAGCAGGACTCTTTTAGATTAAGCTTATGTACTAGAACACATTGGTTGTGGAGACCAGCTCTTGATCTGGATTTGAATCAAGTCTGTGAGTTATTTAATTTCAGAAGCTAGAGAATGTTGCTTAAAGTCTATAGGACTATGTCATCTGTGAAAACAGGGATAAATACTGACCTTATGGGAGTATTTTCAATAATCAATAATCTATTTGATTTATCAAGATGCCTAGGAAATGTTACATGAAAAGGAAGTATAAATAGTTGATGATGGTATTGATAGTCATTTTTAGGAGGCATATGATGACAGGAAAAAGAAAATACAATTTCTAGCCATCTGAAGTAGAGGAAGGATCCATACAAAATAGCCAGAGAACAGAATGGGTTTTCTACCAAGTAACTGAATGAGGATGGGAAGGGGCTAAAGCAAGTTAAGGTGGATGGTGTCCTCAATCAAACTTCACAGGATACTTAAACAGGGAACCATAAAAGAGAATCATTAATAAGGACATAAGCCACTATCTGACCTTCCAGAGTGACTCAGACTGAATGATTTGAAGATGACATGCTGTCATCTCCTTTCAGGTTTAAGTTCTTGAGAGCCCATTGAACAAACTTCTCCAATTTTCATGAAGATGTACTTGATGACTTTAGAATTGCTAACAAAAAACTTAATATATTTGGGTCTCACTTTAGTTAACCTTCAGATAAATTTCATTAAAGCATAATTAATATGCAATCTAGCACATGTATCTTGAATATGCAGGCCAATGAGTTTTGAGAAATTCATGTTCCTGCATAACGCTTCTGACCATCCACATATGAACTACTTTCATGAACCCTCCCTAATCTATCTGGCTTTCCATTGTAGTTCAACCCCTATGACAACTCACCCATAAGCCACAACTAATCTACTTCTGGTATTATACAATATTTTATGTGTTCTAAGATTTTTACATGAATCAGTAATATGTAAAACACATTATTTATATTTCTATTTATATTATTTATATTTTATATTTGGTTCATTCCACACTAAGGTTCAGTAAAGTCAGGTTTAGCCTATAAGAAAAAAAAAGTGCTATACTTCATGCAAACTGTCTCTGTAACTTTATTCAGAGCTTTAAAATGACAAAATCATATGGAGAAATTGAGTCATGGGACAATGATTATCGTATGCCTACACAAGTTTGTCTTGCGTGGGCATTGCCTCAGTGACTCATTTCAGGTGATAAGCTCCTTTGGAGAGTATAATTAATGCCTCCCATTTCATTGTACTATCATGCCCTTGAGTCACTTCATCACATGAATATTCACACAGAAAAGTTAAGTTCTGTTGCTTGTTTTTTTTTTTTTTTTTTTTTTTTTTTTTTTTTTTTGAGGTAGGGTCTCACTCTAGCTCAGGCTGACCTGGAATTCACTATGTAGTCTCAGGGTGGCCTTGAACTCATGGTGATCCTCCTACTTCTGCCTCCCGAGTGCTGGAATTAAAGGCATGCGCCACCACACCCGGCCTTGTTTTTCTTTTAATTCCTCATAGTATACCAGTTTTTATATTTTTGCCTACAAAAATGTGGCTGATAATTTCTAATGTCATTGAATTTTACAAATAATGAATTAAACACTTAATGTGTCTGAACTCATCAGGCTTCTACACTATGTACAGCTTAGTTACTTTCAGTAATGGGAGAGAAACTAAACATCTTTGCTCTAGAGAAGAATGTCTATGTGAAAATGAGATTTGTAAAAAAAAATTGGGGATTCATCTTCACCTTATAAGTGGGTGTGATTTCATTTGTGAACAACATGGAAGCATTCTCATGGGGGTGGTAAAATATAGATCAAAAGGTTGGTGTCATATGGAGGAATTTGGAGAGACATGTAATAATAACTCATATATCACATGTTGTCTTCTTTATCTGATGCCTTAGAGTCAACCTGAGAACAGACAGACTGTTTTGCTCCACAGTAGGTATTCAATAAATACTGGTTAAAAGAAGGAGATGAATGAGATGTAATGGTCAAAGACTTAAGAAGCATGGTTGAATGTGACTCCCAAGAATACACAGGGTGCTTATGATGTCCTGTTCGCACTCTGAAGAGCTCAGAGCCTAGTTTGTTTCACAAAAGTGATGATGGAGAATCTTACTCAACCTGAAACTGTTTTATCAATTATAATTTTCAGTTGTAAACAATTGTGCATGTCCTTCATATGAATCTGTGTAAGACTGCTCCCTTCCGTAGGGATGCTCAACTTGTTCATAGGCTCTTAACAAAGATCCTGTGTTTTATGCTACCTGATGACCATACTGAGAGCATGAGCATTCATGAAAACCGAAAGCTGGGGCTGGGAAGATTGCTCAGTCAGGTGTTTGCCTTGCAAGCATAAGGACTTAAGAGTTCAATCCCTAAGATCCATGTAAAAATGTCAGGTGTAAAAGTTCATTCCTGGAATCCTAGCACTGAGAGACAAGAAGATTCTAGGGCTTGCTGGACAGCCAGTGTAGCTACTTGGCCAATATCAGGTCAGTTATATGCCATCTCAGGAAGGGAAACTGACTCATCTTCTGGCCTACACACACACACACACACACACACACACACACACACACACACACACACACACACATATATATATGAACAAGCACTTGAAGACTCACATGCACCCAGAAAGACCTTCTTTAAAGGTAGCATTCTGTACTTTCGAAGTTGCTTATATTTTGTGAAAGGACTATTGTTCTCAATACAAAATCAAATTCCTATTGGAGGAAATTGCATTGATTATTCTATTCTCAATTTGTAAGTTTCATTTAAAAACATTCTATCACTTTTCAAATTTCACTACTTTGAATTTAAACTATATTTAAATATTATTCAAAATGTAGAAAATCATTGACAATGTCCTTCTGCAAGAAACTACTTGCGGTAAATAAGCTCAGAAAAAACAAGCAGAGTCCTAACTAAACTGCTGACTTTGCATAGTCCTGAGATTTTTGGGTTGCCTGATTCCTGCTGAACTTGAACAAATGAGTGTGAAAGCATGAATGGCAGACATCCAATCTCAGCAGTCAAACATAGGAATTTTCACATCAGGGATTAGCAGTTTTCTTTGGCCATAAAGGAAATTTCTCTGCTTGCCATAAAGATATGCAGAGTAATTCTTTTTGGTGAAACTGGTGCTAAAATTTAATACGATTCCATAGAATAAAATAAGTTCTTAGACCTTATCAAATTTCTACTTATTGCAGTTCCAAGATGAAGTATTCCATATTACTCCACAATGGGGTTGTTATTGGGTTAAATAGACATTTTTTATAGCATAATTATTTGTTGATTAGTCACTGTATTTCCAAAAAAATATGCTTGGTAAAGTTAATGGAAAAATTCCCTTTTCCTAAATTTGGGTAGTCAATGAATGCATCATAAAAATCAAACATTACCATATTATAATTGTTCTGAGATAATTTTATAGAAATATATTGATTTAATTCATCTGTAATATCTTAGTGTTTTGGTAACTAAATGCAAATGAAATCATACCTCATATTTTTCTACCATGTAAATATAACTATTATAGCAAGTATCAGTACTATGTGTGTTCATGGATCTTTCTAAATATCCTTGTTTATACCTTTTACACTGTCCATAAATATATCTTAAATACTGAACTACAATTCATTCTTTATGACCCAGCAAATGAATCTAAAAGACACCCAGGCTAGAAAAGACATAAAATACCTTTCTTTTCTAATGTTATATATATTTTATAGAAAATCTTAAGGTATATGTATGCACACTATTAAAATTATTAAATAAGTTGTTAATTAATTAATTAGTTGTTTGCTATTAAAACTAATAAGCTAATTCAACAAGCCTGTAGAGTATGAGATCAAGGCACTGAAGTCAATAATCGTATTTCATGCCCTTGGAATAAAAATCCAAAATGAAGTTAAGGAATAAATTCAACTTATAATATTTTCAAAAATAACTAGGAGGAAATCTTAGAAAATGAGTGAAGATTTTTATACTAATAACCATCAATTGAAAGAAAAAAAGAAAATATAAATGATAGAAAAATGTCTCACATTCATAGTTGGTCTGCATATTAAACACAGTACATTTTAAATCCCACTCCATTTTTTTTAATTTTTTTTTATTATTTTGTTTATTTTTGGAGAGAAACACAGAGAGAGACAGACAGAGAGTGAGAGGGAGACAGATAGAGATGGGCGCGCTAGCAGTCTCTCAGCTGCTGTGAACAAAATCCAGATGCGTGCACCCCCTTGTGGTCAAGTGTGGCATTGTGCCCTTGCGTCACTTTGCATCTGGCTAAACGTGGGACCTGGAGATTGGAACCGGGTTCTTAGGCTTAGCAGGCAGGCGCTTTAACCGCTAAACCATCTCTCCAGCCCCCCACTCCATTTTTTGCAGGGTCTAAATTTATGAACTATGAGCAGCATAGAATGAGTGGGCTGGCATTGTTATAGGACTTGTTAAAGAATTTCATGAAAATGAAATATAGCTGTATGTACATAACAATGGAAAAATGCTTTGCTTTGCATGAAACCTGTAAGCAATATTCTGTCATATTTGAAGGCTTAATGTTTAAATTATATCTACATGACAAAAATATTTTCCACCATTTCATGTGTGTTATGCATGCATTTATACATATATGTTGCTAAACAAACCAGCATCATGTGCCAAGATTAAAAGCTAATTTATAATAGATGTTTATTCAACATGTGATCACGTTACAACATACAACATGTAACATTTGAAAATAGGTGACAGAATGGGCAGAGGAGGTCACATTTGACTTGTATTTGTATCCTAATTGTCTCTCTTGAGTGAGGAACGTATGGTACACAATGAATGCTTCAGTGAATGAGAAACTAACACATTTTGTGGAATCAGGGGATTAAAATAGTGAATGTGTCATAAGAATGAACTATCTTATTATCTTGGTGACCATCTTAAATATTTCTCCTATAAGATGTCCATCCTCTTTACTTCAAGGAAATAACAGATAAGGTGGTAACTTTTTATTCAGTCTTTTTGAGGCCATGAAAGTATATGCTATAGAATACATAACATAATTGCATAGTGCCACAGTTTACTCCTTAGCACAGGCATTAGAAAAGTTAGTTTCCTTTTAGATCACTAAGATATTTGAAGAATATGTAAGTTTAAAGTAATTAAAAATAAAGTGAAGGGTTGACTAAGCCTTTCTGAGAAAATACTGTTTACACAAAAGCTAATCATTTCAACTTAAAGTCAGGCAATAAGGAATTTGTCTTAGAAAGTAATCACATATTATTTTGGCATCATATTTTGGCTTGAAGTCCCAAACAGTTTTAAATTATTTTAATCCAAGATCCAAATGCATGGATTTAAATAAAATAGGTAGTTATAAAGAAACAGCTATATTAAATCTACCATTTTTATCCCATGTTAATTGTTGTTTAGAAGGCCTGAATATTTATCAAGTTTTTAAGGTAGGATTCAATCAATGTATACAAATATATTTCAATGAAAACTTCAATACTCACTCTAAACTATGGTGTCCTATATAAATTAAATGGAAATCAATTAAATAGATTTTAAAAGAATTGCTAAGATGATCTAAAATCTGAGTTCTCACTTTAACCTGGAGTATCACTGGGGATCTTTGCTTGCTTGCCATTCAAACCCAGCTTAAATTTTACCTCCTGAGACGTGTTCTTTCTGGCCATATAACAAATGTAGCTGTGTTCTCTACATGACTCAATCTCAAGTTTTGGCATCAAAAATTCAGTTATTAATTTACTGATTTTCATAATATGTTTGCCTCCAATCATTGAGAGTGGAGATCTTGTCTGTCTTGCTTTCCTCTCCCTGCAGTTAAAATAAAGCAAAAAAAAGAACAAAACAACAACAACAGAGGTTGAGACAATGCTTCTGTCAGTCATGAGCCTGTCACGCGAACATTAAGATCTGAGTTCAGGTCTCCAGCATCCACATTAAAGCCTGCCATGGTGGGATATACTGGTAATCCTAATGCTGGAGAGGTGGAGGTAGTCAGATCTCTGGGGATTCATTGTCTAGTTTATCTGATCTGATGAGCTCCTGGTTCAGGGAGAAAATCTGCCTTGGAAAATATATATAGGATGAAGGATGATTGAGGAAGATGAAACACATACTATCCACACAGAGACCAACGTACATGTACAAATGCACACATAACACACATGCAGAAGATAAAATAAATCATAAATATTGAAAACATAAAAGCCAACACAACAATGAATCCTGAGTGTTCAGTAATGATTTACTGAATTAATGTGTTTTGGGTGACAATTACAATTTACATTAGTTATCTTTAGAATAACTACCTCGCAGTTTTCCAAGGAATGCTTCAGGAAGCACAGTGAGGTTCACGTTCTCTCAGTCACCACAGTTAGAAGCATATGCAAGCTGGAAACCGAGCTGAACCTCTCAAATAGATTGAAGTGACAGGTTATGAAGTAAAAGAAAGGATTTTGAATAATGTTATTTTATCAAAAGGTAATAACAGGCCGGGCATGGTAGCGCACGACTTTAATCCCAGCATTTGGGAGGCAGAGGTAGGAGGATCGCTGTGAGCTCAAGGTCACCCTGAGAGTACATAGTGAATTCCAGGTCAGCCTCGGCTAGAGTGAGACCCTACCTCGAAAAACCAAATAAATAAAAAAATAAAAGGTAATAACAAAGGCTTTTCAGGGATATAAAATTACTTCAGAAAAAAAAGAGAACCTGCTATCTCTTGTAGTTTATCATTCTTTGAGCAAAACAAAAGACACAAGATAGAATCCTATGACAACTATACATACTGTACTCTACTCTTATTTAAACTAAATAGATGTTTGCATTTCATAATATAAGCTACATAATTTTATACTAAGATCTGTAGTAATGCCCCTAGGCATCATATTAAAATGGGCATGATTATAATTACTACAATTAAACATTATTTAAGAAATGCAGTCTTTAAAAAAAGTTAAATTTTGTCTAAAATATATATACTAGGAAAGGTACAGTTATCATAGGAATTAGAAATATTTCCATGGGGGCGGGAGAGATGGCTTAGTGATTAAGGTGCTTGCTTGTAAAGCCAAAGGACCTAGGTTCGACTCCCCAGGTCCCACATAAGCAAGATGCACAAGAAAGCACACACATCTGGACTTTGTTTGCAGTGGCTGGAGGCCCTGGCATGCCCATTCTCTCCCTCCCTCTCTCTCTCTGTCTGCCTATTTCTGTATCTCTCTCTCTCTCTCTCAAATAAATAAAAAATAAAATATTTTTAAAAAGTAATACTTCCATGAAAATAATTAAAGCAATTTTTGTATGGAAGAATCCAAATTAAGTCACATTTGAAGACCATGCTCAACAATACATTTCATTTTGTATGTCCCTAATTTCATAAAACTAATGTGATAATCTAGAATGCAGTTTTCAAAAACAAAGCACAGTCAACAGAACACATAATTCTTCACTCTCATATTTTTTTATCTCAGATTTGGAGAAAAATCATGTTGTGATGAACAAGTACCATGTGGCCCCATTGTTCTTCACAGTGTATTAACATCATATTTTTAAAAAATGTATTTATTGTGATACCTTTGAGTAATCATCATGAGGTACTGGATATGTAAGGTAAGTCCCAAACCCTCCCTTTATCCTATTTTCATTTTCCATTACCCACAGAAGCCCATGGTAGTAGCTTTTACAAAGATAGTTAAGATGATTAAGCCATAAGTAAGTAAATCAATATGACATAATATAATAACATGGTAAAATGTTTTTTTTTTTATGTGTTTGCAAGGAGAGACAGAGAATAAGCACAGAGCCTAATGCCACTGCAAATGAACCTCGTACACATGCACCACGTTCTGCATGTGGCTTTATGTGGGTATTGGGGAATCAAACAACAGGACATCAGGCTTTGCAAGCAAATGCCTTTAATCACTGAGCCATCTCTTCAGCCCTACCCTAACATCTGATGAGTGCTGATGAGTGCTCACTGTATACCAAACACTCGCCGGAAGATTTTAAGCCTGTTACCTTACTTCATCCTCATAATAATGAAATTGATGCTAATACATTAATTAATTTTTACAAATGAATCAGCTTGGGGAAGCCAACTAACTGATGATTCATTTTATTTTAGAGCTTTCATACTTAACTACAGTACTTACAAATAATGAATTGAGGGAAACAAGCATAAAAAACAATTCTTGAAATACAATGTGTATTAAGATTATATATACTAAGGATTCCCTGTGTACAACGGATTGAGGATTTTAGAGACTGATAATAACACATTTCTTTCCCTCAGAAGTTGAGATTTCTTCACTTATGTTTTCATTTTTGTACAGTATCCCTGGGGCATCTTCTTCTCATGAAGAAGCACATAATTTTATAACTACTAAAGCCTCTGCTCTGAACCTGCTCCATTCAATATCAGCCCAAGTCACATGACCAAGTCCAAACTCTATAGGGAAATTGTGCTCTACCACAGAGTGATTACTGAGGGTGCCTGTATGAACAGTATGCATTTCAAATATGGGTCCCTCTGTGTTCTTGACACCTTGTAAGGTTATTCTAAAATGCATCCCATTTGTTTGCTGGTTATTTTCAAAGTTTGTTTTAATACATTACCATGAAAATGTGTTTGTTGACAATTGTCATTTCTCACAAACTCAAATTACCCAAATAATCATCCTCTATTAGGGCTTGGATCTTTGGAAATGATTAATACTTAGCCATGTTAGCAGGACAGTAGTATGGACACAGTGCCTTCTCATCTTATTCCTATTCCCACATTCTGTTGAGGACTGCTCTTTAAAATATGCTGCTCCCCACTAGTGAGACAGTAGCCCAAGTGAAGACAGAAATAGAGGAGCAGTTGAAGAAAGATGGTTCTTTCCCATGTGCCTTGAAAACACATGTTTATAGCTCCCGTGCACTTAAATGCAGAATAAAGACTTGAAAGCTTTTAAAGCAAATTGCTGAAGAAACTGAAGACATTGTAATAACTTGTAAGTGCTTCCTGATTTTTTATGATTAAAATCTTTCCTTACCCAGCGATGGAGCTATCATAGCTTTCAACTTATTAGCAACCATTTTTCATTCCTAAAACAACACAAGTTACAGAAGTCTGCTCAGCCAGGCAACAACTGTACACCCTTTGATGTGTGGCCTGTGGAGAAGGTCATTGTCACCAGGTTGGCTGAGAGGGAATGGGCAGCATGGGGTTCAGCAGAACCATTATTTCCCATAATTGCAAACCATGGGCCTTGGAACACCCCGGCCTTGTTCTGAAAAACCTCAGGAAAATGCAAATGCCTTTTGTTGTCAAAAAGAAAAAGAAAGACTTCTAAAGGACACGCTGGAAGCTTTTTCCCTTGTGCTTTCAAATATATGGTGACCTATGTATTCTTGTCTTATCAGAAGTTAGTGGCAAGAAAATATTTCCTCTCTCTAGAGTTGTTTTCTTTTTGATTCATGTGTTTGTATGATATGTATGTGTGAGAGAATGTGGACTTGTGTGTGCCATGTGACACTTTTGTGGCGGTCAGAGGACAAACTAGGGTACTGGGTCTTGTCTTCCACCTTCTTTGAAGCAGTCTCTTTGTTTTACCATTGAATCTGTGAGCTTTGGAGAGATTCTCCATCTTGCTGTCAAAGTGCTGGGATTATAGACATCTGCTATTGTGTCCAGCTTTATGTGGGTTCTGGGTATCCAAACTCAGGTACTAGTGCTTGCATGGAAAGTAAATTATCCATTGAGCCATCTCCTATAGTCCCATAGTCATGATCATGGACCATGTTATGAAGAACGGTAGCTTGAGTAGAAATTTATTTGTATGATTATACTTTGTAAACTCTCACAGTTATCACTTGAATGATTGTATACCTCCCAAATTTATATATTGAAAGCTAACTTCCAGAGTAATAATACTAAGAGATGAAGCCTCTAGGAGTTGAATAGGAATTGTAATAGTGCCCTTATAAAGAAAGTCTCCAGGTGCTTGTCAGTCCCTTCTGCCTCGGAAGACCCACATACGTACCATCCAGGAGAACTGACCTCTCATCAAACACTGAACCTACTGATCCCTTGAACTTGGACTTCCCTGACTGCAGATCTAGGAATGACATGTTTATGTTCATTATAAATTATTACTGAGAAGTTTTGTTATAGCAACCCAAATGAGCTAAGTTATTTAGGGCACTAACTCACAGGTGAAAGTTTGAGCTTTTCAGAGTAGAAAAGGGAGCTGGTTTCAAATTTTTCCTTGGCCATTTGGTTAATTACACTTTGACCTGTTACTATTGAAACTTTAAAGGCATAGATTTTTTTTCAAGTTATGTATGACCTATGGTAAACCCACAAAATATTTTGAAGATTGAATGAATTGAATAGCTTCCGTGACAACAAATATGATGCAGTAAGAGCAATGTATCTTGAAATGGGAGGGACTTGATAAAACTGAGGATTTGGTGAGTATCTAAAATGTGCCACTCAAGGAAATAAAATTGCTACATCTATTCTTGCAGTAGTTTCACTAATTATGTAAGGTATAATAATATATGTAAACATATATGTTTTGAAACATTATATAATTTAAACTAGCAATATATATATCTATGGTGCTTACAGTCTTCTAAACCTACATTTGAATAGTTGCCTACAATGTTCCCCAGTGAGGGTTCTATACACTGTTCCATCCTGGAGAAGGTAGGGGGACAGAAACATTACCTACTGATTGCATTGACTATTTTTTTTAGATTGGTGACACACAGTTATCTATAAATTCTTGTCATCTTGCACAAACCTAGAAAAGTTGTAGTTAATTATTTGAAAAATCCAACTTTATAGTACAGGCTATTGGTAAAGAGAAATTGGCTTTGATATGATTTTCTCTCCAGTTTTGTGACCAACAAAATTACCTGTGAGCTTTAACAAACACACACACACACACACACACACACACACACACACACACATGCTAATATTACATTGTGTCACTTTGCTGTTTTTTGAAGCTGCTGGGGTAGAAACTGCAGCTTGATTGGCATGTGCCATTCTGTAATAAAGTTCAAGTAGGGGGATTATATTAAAGCTACTGCTATGGTACTATGATTAAAAATGTTCAGTCTCTTTATTAGGAAGATGCATGTTCATTACAATCTGCAGTCCACATCAACCAGGCACAAGATTACAAATACTAGGCCGGGCGTGGTGGCGCACACCTTTAATCCCAGCACACGGGAGGCAGAGGTAGGAGGATCGCTGAGAGTTCAAGGCCACCCTGAGACTACATAGTTAATTAATTCCAGGTCAGCCTGGACTAGAGTGAAACCCTACCTCGAAAAACCAGAAAAAAAAAAAAAAAAAGATTACAAATACTGACCTATAGCAGGACCAGTTCATTTATGCAACTTTATTAATAAGAAAAAAAAGTCTGCATGTGACAGTGAAATGAATGTAAGACTAGGAACTGTATTTCTGAAATTAGTATGCTGGGTCTTTGTATTTTCTTTACCTTATAAAAATTATATTTCCTTTTGCTTTCAGGACTTAATGACACTTACCAGCATTCATTTGAGAAAGAGAGTGCTTGTAAGGTTCAGAATCTTTGTGACATGAATACTCTTTCTAAGAATACAAGGTTGGAAAAAATTAGAGGACATGCTGAGGGGTTACACTGGTCAATATATCTTGCTTTTTTATATGAAGTGTGCAGGGTTATCAGTTGAATGAGTAGATGGCCTATAGTAAGCTGTTGTTATTATTATTGCCAATACTAGTGCACCCTCTCACCAGCAGTTAGTGCATTTCTGTGAAGCTTCATTTCACTTTTGGCCCCCACTGGCTTATTTTGCTTTGTGCTCATCCTAATTCACCATATTTGGGGGGGAGGGGTTAGTGCACTAGTAAAATATTTCTTGAAGTTTTCAGAATTATTCACTTCATGATTGTACCATCAAGAAAAACATGACACTGTGAAAAGACATAAACAGAAAAATAAAGTCACACATGAGTTCTCTATTTATAGTTGATATTAAAATCATATTAATGTGTTCAGTAGGAGGACATTACAGTAGCAATTTTACTAGTATTGATCTCTAGTCTAGAGATATATATTAAATTATTTTTAGGGTACAATGAAATTTACAAGTATTTATAACATAAAATACAAGTGTTTATAACATAACTATTTCATACAACTTTAATACTGGTTTAATCAACAGTAATCTGTAAGAAATAGTAAAAGAAAAAAATTAAATAGAAAATCCATTCCAAATATAAAAATGACAAAATATAAGCATATAGATAGATAATCTCTGTAATTAACACTCATTTTTGGCTTACAGGGTATAGAGAACTGGATTTGGAGTATTAGGAAAAGTAAATATACTATGAATATATAGTTGCAATACCAAAAAGAAACTAACAATGAATAAATATATATACATACATATATATTCATATTATATATATATATATATATATATATATATATATATATATATATATGTGTGTGTGTGTGTGTGTGTGTGTATGTGTGTACCCACACATATACATAGTAATTCTTCAGAAAAAACAGAAATATATCATGTCTTTTTTTAAGTATTTTATTTATTTATTTGAGAGACACAGAGAGAAAGGGGCAGATATAGAGATAAAGAGAGATAGAGAGAATGGGCACACCAGACCCTCTAGCCACTGCAAACAAACTCCAAACAGAAGTGCCACTTAATGCATCTGGTTCTACATGGGTATTAGGGAATCAAACCGGGGTCCTTAGGCTTTGTGCCATAACTGCTGAGCCATATCTCCAGCCCCTCAAGTGTATTTTATCTTAAATTATATTTTAATATTGTAAGTACTCAATTTCATATATATTTTATATGATCTTAAATATTGGGGAATAATATTAAAGTGTCTTTAAATAAAATGTTTCTGGGATGGGAGAAAATAATGTATCTCAAATTCATGTCATTATAATAGCTCATCTGGATCTCTAATAAAATTTACAGTCATGAGAGGAAATGATGGCTCACGTAACAGTCCTTGAAACATCACTCTACATCCTTGATGGTTATTGGGTGGCAGAGCATACAAGCTTGAATATTCTAATGCTGTCAGGTTGATATGACAAGAAATATTTTCAAACCTGCCTAAATAGTTATCATATTTATATCAAGTAACAAGTGATATGATAGAATTCATTTAATTTTTTAGCATTTAATATGCTAGATGATTTTGGTCATTACCAATAATAATGGTTTTTTGATGGAATTAAGATATAAATTTTGTTTCTTTGATTATTTAAACAACAGGACCATATATCTTGCTTGCTATTTTATATGAGCATATTCCTTAAAATGATAAACTGCATATCATCAGTATTTAAACTGAGATTTCAATGTGGTTCTGAAGTTTGTTTTCTGGTGTTTCCACCTATTATCTAATAAAACGTTTTTATAGTATGGAAAAGGATATATCCTTCACCTTATATGGTGGCACCGTCTAAAAATTGAACATATAGAATACATTTTAAAAAATGGATGTGATAATTATAAATCACCTTAATTTTCTTAAAAATAACTTGAGACAGTTTATGCAGACACTGCTTGCTTTAGAATGACAGCTGTATGTTTTCAAACTGGAAGGGCTAGTGGCTTTGTCCAAAGACCCACATACATACACCCATTTCTAAAACATAGAGCTTGATATTACAAACCCTTACTAGCTTGTGCAATAAGAACCCTTAGTGGCTTGTGCACAGCAATGATCACAATGATCACACAAACTCTGGTATCAGGCTTCCTGGACTCGATTCGAGGTCTACTTTATGCCAGCACAACTTTGGCCACAGTCTTTATTTTCAGTCTGTCAGTGTTCTGATCTATAAAAGGAGATAGCAATAGCTACCACCTCTAACAGTTGATGTCCAGATTAAATAACTAGTGTATCCAGACAACTGAGAAGTTTTGACCCCATCAAAACCAGTGAATGAACTCCAGCTAGTACATTTTTGTTTTAGTATAGCACTAGAGAGGAAGTTGAAGATCATTCCTTAATTCAAAGGAAGAACTTTGATCTTAGAGCTGGCCTGTTTAAAGTGAGTTGATTAGAATTGAGGTACATTATAGATAAGAAAACCAAAACAGATTATGTAACAAATAACTTTTGGAAAGTTTGTTCATTTAATCAAATTTGAGTGAAACATACAAAATTGGGATGCAGTTTGGATGAGCTGTCTGAGAGACCAAGGGCCAGGCACATGAAGATTCTATTCTGAAGTAAGTCAAGAACCCAAGAAAAGAGAGAGGGGCACGTTGAAAAAGTGGTTTATGTATGCATTTAATCATTTGGACCTTAGTAGGAAAGCCAAAAAGTGAGAATGTAAAGGAGTAGTCGCATATGAGAACTAAGGCTCCTATTGCTTGGGGCCAGAGAAGGCAGTCTTCAGGTTGGACAGCTGTTCCTGCATCCTCTACTGTCTGCTTGGGTTTAATCATCTTTCTTTCTTGGTCTAATGTTAACTTGAAAGAGAACCCATAGGACACAGACCTCCTTTTCTTTGTTTAAAATTTTTAAATATATTTGTATGTGTGTGTGAGTGGATGGTGTGTGTATAGCATGCATGTGGATGTTTTTGCCGTGCTCCATTATCCAGGATGAAATGTTGACGTATTGCTATGCGGGTCAGGTACAGGGAATGTCAGTGTGCATTTTAAAGCAACAGCCATTTCATGTCTGGATGAAGACATTTCAACACATTCCTGCTTATCCTTTGTCTCTTACATTATTTCCACTGTCTCTTCACCAATGTTCTCTGTAAG
Source organism: Orientallactaga sibirica (assembly GCA_036365145.1). Classification (NCBI taxonomy): domain Eukaryota; kingdom Metazoa; phylum Chordata; class Mammalia; order Rodentia; family Dipodidae; genus Orientallactaga; species Orientallactaga sibirica. The sequence goes on along the minus strand of JAEOAD010000010.1, from coordinate 12,997,868 downwards.
GCACAGAGATTGAGATCTCTGAGGGCTGTGATTGATATCTCATTCAGTGCTCAGTCACTTATTAGCACTCCTGGACTTCCAAGTAATCACAAATAGTTGCAAAGGGAGAGTTCTCTGTCTATAGAGGCAATTTGATGGGCACAATGTATAAACTTGGCCTTTTGATTAAGTTTTCATTACCATACATGATTTCCCTCCCATGGAGTAGATCTTAAATCTAACTAGAGAACAGTTGGTTACCCAGACAACAGTCATGTCACTATGCACCAGTGGATACATGTTGCCTGGCTGGTCAGTTATATAGCATGATGTACAAGACTTCATTGTTCTTCTACCAGAAGCCTACATTACACTTTACAGAACTGTGAAAGCCTGCCATTAGAGGGAAGGTTCCCAACTCAGTTCCAGGCTGATATCACACTGTCTTCCAACTGATGCATGTGTTGTCTTCAGCAATAGGGTCTTACCATCCATTTCTTATGGGCAACCAAGAGCACTGAAATAGCCTTTATTGTTCTGGAGACCTCCTTGACCAAAAACTCACTGGGAGGTATCCCACATCTTCAACTCTGATTATCTTGTAACACCCAATGGCTTCTGTAACAACTGCTTCGTTTTTGACATAAGACGTAATTTGTTCTGTTGCCATGTATGTATGCCATTCTAGCTGGCTTGCAAGCTTGCAGATGCTCCTGCTTCCATGTCCCAGTGTCATAGGTGCTTTGTGATCACAATTGTGTGCCCTTTTAAACCCTGAGACACTTCCCACCCCCATCCTAGCCCTCAGAACCTGCCTTTTCTTCCCCATTAGAACTCCTTTCTGGTGACCTAGGGCTTTTGCTCATACTTGTACATTTCTTTTCAGTTTTATCAGACTAAGTGAAAAGAGAATACCGAGTGTGTGTGTGTGTAGGGGGGTCAGTTTGTGTTCAAAAATACCTTTTATACAATCCATAGAATTTAGAACATTTTCTTCCTATCAATTTCAAATGTTATACCCTTTATAGTTTCACCTTTGTAGAATAATTAAAGAAACAAACATTCTGTAATGAAATAACCTCTTAATTTTTGAAAGTAGGTTAGCAATTCCATGAGTTATAAAACACCCATTCCTTGTCATTTCCTCCACTCAAGCTCTTCATATGATTTTAGCTGATTGTCTCTTGCTTATCAAGAGCAGCTGTGTTGAAACAGCTGGAGCACAAGTTGGCCAGTAAATACAGGCTGTACAGATATCTAATACTACTTAGTGTTTTATCAGCCTTTGCAACCTCTAATTAGTGAAACCACAGAACACCCAGGCACATTAGGTAATTGTTACTTTCCCCCCATTTCACAGATAAGGAAACTGAGCATGAGAAAGATTTGGTTTATATTGGATTCTCTTAGGTAAATGATGATACACAGAAGCTAAATGTTAGGAAAAAACAAAACAAAACAAAGCAAAAAAACAAGAAAGTCATGTTTCCAGAGCTCTGGCATTGAGAAGTCTAATAACATACTTGCCTCTGTTATCCAAGTAATTATAATGTGGTTAATAACAAGCATTTTCTTCTGTGCCAGAAATAGTTCAGTAGGTCAGGAACAGTGTGTTGCATTCTCTAACCCACATCCTCTTCTGGAATGCCCTGAAAACACCACCTCCAAGAATAGTGTTTATAGTTTACAATTGGTAGCTAAATCAAATCTCATTTTAATTCATATTTTTCATTGATAATTTGATGGCATTTGTGTTTATGTTTAGAGATATAAAATGAAGCATAGAAGCAAAATATTGAACTGTATTGCAGAAATTTGTGTTAAACTGGAGAAATAATCAGTTAAGAGAGGATTGATCATTGGTATTTCATAGGGATCTGCTCAAAACGAACACAAAAGAAGAACATGGAAAATGAATCAAGTTGAATCACTATAATTTCTGCCTATAATTATTGCTCTGTAGCTATAACAAAATGTAAAAAATAATTAAAGGATCAAAGAATATTGGCTTAAAAATGTAAGTTGGAAAACTTGCTGCTTTATGGGTCTGTAGGTGCATTGGTTTGTCTTACTGGACGATGCTGTCAGGCAGGTGTTCCTTGTTCCATTTATATCTAGGCCAGTGCATTTTACAGGGAGAAGGAGATGTTAGCTACAAGCCTTCCCCTCCCAGGTACCTGGCTGTTCATTATCACTAGAACCAGTGCAGGTGCTGAGCTCACCCTACTTGGAAATTCAAGCAGTGAATGTGTTGCCTTTGGAGGTTTTAGTGTAGCTTCTATCTCGAAGATTTGCTACCTTGAAAACAAATTCAGCAAAAAACAAAATTTTATCTCAGAAATAGTGACAGTTCCTCATAAATTCATCTTTATTAAGACCGACTCTTATGTTTGAATCCTAATATAAAATTGTCCAAAAGTTTAATAATTACATTCAAGTATGTATTGTAAAAAAGCAATGATAATTATTTCTAATTCAGGCAGGGTATATGGCTAATAATTCTGAGAATCTCAAAGTATGAGATGATTCACACCAAATTTATATAGGGATATTAGAAGTGTATTAGTAATTTGTGCTGGAGAGATGCCTCAGTGGTTACAGGCACTTGCTTGCCATTCCTAATGGACCAGGTTATATTCCCCAGTGCCCCTATTATGCCAGTTACACAAAGTGGTGTATCTATCTGGAGTGCGTTTGCAGTCTCACTTTATATCTGCCTCTTTCTTTGTGTGTCTCTCTCAAATAAATAAATAAAATTATTTCTTAAAAATAATTTTTAAGCTGGGTGTGGTGGCACATGTCTTTAATCCCAGCACTTGGGAGGCAGAGATAGGAGTATCACTGTGAGTTCAAGGCCACCCTGAGACTACATAGTGAATTCCAGGTCAGCCTGAGCTAGACTGAGACCCTACCTCGAAAAACAAAAAACAAAATAATAATAGTAATAATAATAATAATAATAATAATTTTTTAAAAAGAAATGTATTAGTAATTTTTAGGAAATAAGTGAGTGATATGTATAAGAGAATTATCATTCATGGTCACTGTACATAAACATACCTTTTATTTGACAAATTATAAAATTGTACCTGCAATAAATTATAAATAACACAGGCAGCACAAGAGTTTGGAGAAATACGGGATGGAGTTGGTAGCCTAGGTTTCTCTTAGAAACTTCATTCTATAGTAGTAGAGAGAGTAGGTGTGTTATGCAGAGGGAATACAAAGAAAAATGGCAGAGTCCAAAAATAACTGCATTCCTGCTCCATTGGTTTTTATTTATTATGAAAGAAAAGTGTGCATATGAATGTACTATGGAGGATGGGGAGATGGCTCAATGGTTAAAGGTGTTTGCTTACAAAGACTGTTAGCTAGAGTTCAATTTTTCCACCACACACACAATACTTTGGACATTAATTTACACCAGCTAGAGATCCTGGTGTGCATGCTTTCTCACAGAAACACACACACACACACACACGCATGCACACAACATACACACAAATCATTTTTCATTATGTGTTTATTTATTTAAGACAGAGAAAGAGGCAGATAGAGAAAGAAAATTTGAGCGCAGGGTCTCCAGCCACTGCAAATGAACTTCTGACACATATATGCCACCTTGTGCATATGGATTACAATGATCCTGGGTAATAGAACCTGGGTCCTTAGGCTTTAAAGGCAAACACCTTAACTGCAAAGCCATCTCTTCAGCCTGCAAATGATTTTTAAATGAATGTGCTATGTAGATTGTGTGTGTGTATTCATTTCTAATCTTATAAGCCATTTGATTTTTCTGAGAACTGTGTAAAAGGGTATGGGATGCTAAGGAATGCTAATAGACTGACCTAAATTCAACACACACATCTGAGTCCAAACTCTGTACTTACTTAAATATTATATTAGAAATTTAGGTTTGAAGTTCATACTTGCAGATAATTTAGAAGACTTAGAAAACAGAGTGTTAGGGTGTTTTTCTTTAGTCACAAAGAATACCTCCTTTTAATTGTAAGTTTTCAGTTAATTCTATACCATATTTAACAAAAATGATGCTTAACATTTTATTGCATCTTAGCTGGACATAATTATGAATATAGGTAGGTATAAACATTACCCCTTTACTCATTAAATCAGTTAAACATGTGAAATCAAATTTAATTCCATTTAAAATGTTTTCAATTTTACTAATCATGAGAATTGTCTTTCCCAAATATTTTTATTCAATACTTCATTAAAAATCTTGCCTTGTGCATTGGAGAGATGGCTTAGCAGTCAAGGCACTTGCTTGCAAAGCCAAAGTACCCAGGTTCCATTTCCCAGGACCCACATAAGCCAGATGCACAAGGTGGCATGTGTCTGGAGTTCATTTGCAGTGGCTGAAGGCTCTGGTGTGCCCATTCTCTCTCTCTCTCTCTCTCTCTCTATCTATCTATCTATCTCTCTTACTCTCTCTCTCTCTCTTTCTCTATGCCTTTCTCTCTTTCTCAAATAAATTAAAAAATAATAAACAAATATTTTAAAAATCTTGCCTTGTTAATATAGTCTTTGATCTCTAAAATCACCTTTACAGGTTCTGATATTTGTTGAAAATCTTTTCCTCAAGCTGACCTTTTGTTGTGAAATTGCGTTCTCAGAAGTTATTATTTGTACTTCATTGTTATACTTGGAATCTTCAACTAGATTGTTCTTTCATTCTTAAAACATGCAAGATGCTATGAGCTATACGTAGTGAAAATTCTGAGAAACTGGCCTAAGCAATATGAAATTCTTACCTCCAGAACATTGTAGTAAATTAATTGACAGCCATACCTGGTGGTGCTAGCATGTAATTCCAGCTCTTCATGATGATGTGGCAAAATGATTGCAGATGAAGGCCTCTCTGACAGGTAGAGCAGATGAAAGCGTACCTGGAGAAACTTAAAGATCTGTGGACACAGCTCAGCGGGAGAAGTTTGTCTAGCATATGTGAGGTCCTACATTCAGTCTCTTGTATTAGGAAAAAAAAAAAAAAAAACAAACTTTTGTTTGTTGGCTGTATCCATGTATCATATTTCCTGCCTCAAGACTCTACAGTTCCTGTGGTCTTAGGCTGGATTCCATGGTGGTTGCAAGGTTACTGAGAGCAAGCCCTGTGCCTGTGTGGGGTTGTGCTCATATTCAGTGAGGGACATTTCCTCAACAATGAAATACCCAATCACTCTTTATTCCAACTGGGCCAGATTAATAGCATTACTACATCAATGTTTCAGGTCCATTAGCCAAGAGTTCTGCAGATATTCTGCTGGTGTTGCAGTTACCTTCTCTTTGCTGGCACAGAGCACATGACTAAAGCAGCATGTGGGAGGAAAGGGTTTATTTTGGCTTACAGACTCAAGGGGAAACTCCATGATGACAGGAAAAACTGTGACATCAGCAGAGGCTGGCTATCACCTCCTGGCCAACAGATGGACAACAATAGCAGGAGAGTGTGACAAACACTGGCAAGGGGAAAGTGGCAATAACTGATAAGCCTGACTCCAGCAACACACCTCCTCCAGCAAGGTGCTAATGTACAAAATTATAATCAACTGAGGACCTAGCATTCAGAACAAATGACTTGTGGGGACACCTAATTCAAATCACCACAACTGGAGACAGGGAGGGGAGGATCCAAGAATAAATTTTGGGATAAGAAGAAGAGAATGACCATTCTATTTGACCTTAGACACTATAAATATATAGTACATCAGAATCTGACATCAATACTTTGTCCATTCCAACTATAGTTTTTTATACAGGATCTTTGAACTTTTATGAGTGTTTATTTGAAAACCATATGAGGCCATCAGAAAGAAAGAACACAGATTTACTGATTTGTCCCTACTCATTTTACATCAGACTGACATAACAATTTTAGTTAAGTGTGAAAGAAGAAACTTTATAAAGAAAATCTTAGAGGCTTAGTGAATAAGTGCTAACATAAAAATTTGGAATTATATTTTATATCCAGAAGGTTATATGCCATCTAAAACTTATCACATGGAGATCATTTAAAATTTTATTTTGGCTCTAGCAACAATTTTAAATATACCAAATATATTGTACCCAAAGGATGAAAGTACACTTTTACCAGTCTGGAAAGATTTTACTGAACAGCAATTATCTAAACATTTTTTTATCCAGTCTCTCCAGAGAATATAAGCTTCTTGTGTTTAAGGAAATTTCCATTATATGGGAATTGGAGTAAATGAGACTAATAAAGTAGACATTCAGTGGTTTAAGTCATCTATATTAGCTTCTTCCAGGATATATTTTGAATATTTTGTGTGTCATAGACACTTTTCTTTTTTAGTGAAATGTTTTGGCTGAAATTTTATCAACTAATGTATAACCAATACTATCACAATCAGTGTTTAAATGAAGTTGTCATGAAAAAAATTTCCAGAGTAATTGCATTTTCTTAAATAGGAGCAATTCATTCTGTGTTGCTTTATTTTAATATTGGAAAGAGATTGTTGTTGAGTGCTTAAAACTGGCAGGAGTAAGGGAAGTTGAACAGCCTTCACATTCTTACTTGCAGTGCAGGAATAAAATCCCCCAGAACAGCAGTTGGTTGATGACTTTCGTCTATATAGACAGCATGAGGTCCATAAAATCCACATGTGATTTTAAAACTTTTAACTTTAATAACCTTGCTTGTGTCATAACTCAGGCCTGCTGGAACATAATCCATACTATTAGAGCTTTAGAAGTACTGACTAGTAAAAAAAGGAAGAAGAAGAGGAGGAGACAGGAAGGGGGAAGGAGAAGGAAAAGGGACTTGTGGGCAACAACTATGGCTAGTTTCTTATGTTTGAGGTAAGAGCAGTATGTCCAGGAATGTCCAATAACAGTATCAAGGTGTATTGAGCATGCTGGCAAGATGAGGGTCTAATGGTTTGAGACAATCGGATAATTTAAAGATTAACTCCAGCTATTCCTGCAAGTACAAGGAATAAAAATATTATCTGTTGGGCTGGAAGGATGGCTTACTGGTTATGGCATTTTTCTGCAAAGCCAAAGGACCCAGATTCAATTCCCCAGGACCTATGTTAGCCAGATGTACAAGGGGGCACATGCGTCTGGAGTTCATTTTCAGTGGCTGGAGGCCCTGGTGGGCCCATTCTCTCTCTTTCTTTCTGTCAAATAAATAAGAAATAAATAGGAAATGGTACTATAACATGCTACATGCTGAACAACAGGCTAAAACATTGGTCCTTCAGCAGGCCCACAGAGGAAAAACCTGAACCACAGGGAACTGGAGAGAACATCATGAAAACCAACCTTAATCTTTTCCTGTTTCTCTCTCTCCCTATCTCTCTCTCTCTCTCTCTCTTCTCCCTCTCCTCTCTATACTCACTTTCTCTTTTATATTGCCTATCTTTTTCCTCCTCCACCTTCCCTGGCACTGACTTATAACTCCCAGTACCAGCATGGGGTTAACTTTCACGATGAACTTTTGATCCGAGAGACCTACAAGGTTTCCCAAAAAGACAGATTTCTGACAGAGTTCTTGATGACCCACCAAAGGTTAAGGGTAAGACCTTGCTGTCAAAGAAGGGTGAGACAAAACATGGAGAGACCTGGTTGGAATCTGGAAGAGGGTCAGTCCCCAGATAGTTAGCTAGACTAGTGCCAGAGGGTGCTATACAAATGACTGGGGGAAAATGACTGACATCTCTCCAAACAACTCACAGTTCAAGATACCCAGCAGGAAACAACATGATGCAATGCTCAGACAAGTGCAGTAGTGGCACACAGCCATGTGGGGTAACCATCTGCTCTTAATTTGACTAATGGATCCACTCGGTGGAATGGAACTCATTGCTAGAACTGGAAAATAAAGTCAAAACCATGTACAAAAAATGAGCCCAGTCTCCAAGATCAAGCTCCCACCAAATGTGGGCTAGAAGAAGGCCTACACATATAAAATTCTCTACAAAATAACTATAGCCATTCCATCTATCTAGTACTAACTTCTCTCTCTGTTGGAGAATTTGCTTCTCTTTTTCAGACGGATGATGAACCTGAAGGAAGGATCAGCCTATCATACCTCATCAGGGCCCCAGATGAAACCATAGAGTAATGCAGGGGAAGGGCAAGAGTACAGCGTTTTTGTGGATCACGACACCAGAAAAAGGCTGAAGGAGATGAACACAGAGAACATCCAACTCCTACTATGCCAGATATCCAGAGACACAGAGTCTCCCAAAACCTCACCACTCAAGGAGAACTAAAATAATCCCAACATGGCTCAGGGAAATTCATGGAAGAGGGGCGGAAAGAGTGTTAGAGCCACAAGTTGGGTCATTATGCACAGAGACTTCGCCTATCACCTGTAATATTTGACTGCCCCCACAGTGCAAGACCCACATCCCCCACTGATGAGGGTCCCTTTGGAGGGGGAAGGACAGGGAGGAGGATAATGGAGTCACCAATATGAATGTAAAATTAGAATAATATAAACAAGTAATAAATTATAAAAAACATGATACTCATATTGAAAACATGCAAGTGTTAACCTCCTAATATCTGCCTATTATAATCAGGGATTTTGATAGTTGTAGTGGGCAAAGGACATCACATTCAAAATCATTTCATGATGTGTCATCTTCTGAATATATGAAGCAACTGAAAAATTAAATGTTCCAATTTGCCAAATTAAAAAAAAAAAGAAATATGACAAGCCATTGAAGAAAAGATGATATGTTTAAAAGATCTTCCCTCTGAAGTAGCAACTGTAAAGTAATTCAAATTCTTTTAATTTATTTATTTGCAAGCAGAGAGAGATAGAAGAGATACAGAGTAAATGGGGATCCTAGGGCCTCCAGCCACTGCAAAAGAACCCCAGATGTATGTGAACCTCGTAAAGTAATTTTAATGACCTTCCAAATTTTAATAAAAGATGTACTTATTTTTCTTTCTTTCTTTAAAAAATATTATCAGTTGTTTGTGACACATATATTAAAAACAAAGACAAAACAGGTTTTAGTGCTGAGACTATAATTAAGGTTTGATACTACTGAATCAAGCCTATGACCCCATAAGAACACAGGAAACCAGCAAGTAAACCAAAATCAGAGATGATCTCTGGGTCACACAACTGAAGATAGGATCAGCTACCTCAAAGGGGTGTGAGACACTAAGTTCACATGAGTTGTGGACACTGATCTCAGATCTCCTAAGGCAAGTCTCTTAATTACGCCTTAACTACCAAAGTTTTATGATGGCGTTACCTGGTTGGAAAGGGTAGGAAAATAGAGAAGAATTAGCTGTTAGATGAATAGTCTTGCTTCCTGGGCATGCAAATGTTCAATATTTGGGAGCATTTATCTATACTTGGCTTCTCTGTGTTAATGTATGGTAAGAGTTTGTCTCTTATTTGAACTAAGCCTTGATTTAAATATTTTTAAAATTTTTACTTATAGGAAGCTTGCTCACACATACTATTACAGATACCTGTTTGGCCCAGATTTTATAGAAATGTATTACAAGTAAGGGTATATCATTGATGTATGGAGAAATATCTTTTTAAAATACTTTTAATATTTATTTTTATTTTGGAGAAAGACACAGAGAAACACAGAGAGAGAGGGAGAGGGAGACAGATAGAGAATGGGCATGCCAGCAGCCTCTCAGCTGCTGTGAACGAAATCCAGATGTGTACGCCCCCTTGTGGGCAAGTGTGGCATTGCGCCCTCGTGTCACTTTGCATCTGGCTAAATGTGGGACCTGGAGATTGGAACTGGCATCCTTAGGCTTAGGAGGCAGGCACCTTAACCGCTAAGCCATCTCTCCCGCCCTTTTAAAAATATTTTAAAATATTTGTTAATCCTTTTATGTACAATCTTATTAATTATCACTTTGAAGTACTAATAGTTTGAAACTCTTGTACAAACACTTGAATGATTTCATTTGCAAAAGCATGTGGATGTAATTTAATATATATGTATATATAAATTAATATGCACAGATAAATTAATGGATTAGGAATGTTTGCAGATCATAACTGTTTAGTTTATTCTCTTTAACAGGATAGGTCCAATCAGAAGTGAGTTCCATAATCAGAGGTTTGTGAGAAGTTCTACTGTTATAAGCATCATTTGTCTTTAAAAATCCACAAGAGACTTTATTATAATTGCCATCATGTAACCTCTGTCTACCTGTAAATAAGTAATTAAGTTTACATGCACCTTAAAACAGTATAAGTGTCATTGACTAGCAGGCAAAAATGACTGTTATAAAAACAGAAACCACTTGAAAAAGAACAAAGATCACATGGGTCTCATCCTCAAAAACAGAGGCTAATTACAAAATTCATCTCCAAAGAGCCTCCTTTTTTTTGTTAATTCATATTATTTATTTATTCATGAAAGTAGTATGTTTACTCATTAATATTTTTGGAATATTCACAGTTGTTCTTCATTTTTGGGGGGTACAAATAATGTACTCCCCCAGAAAATACCAAGATGAATCACTCATTTTTGATAAATATTACTTTTCTACTGAAAATATAATTTCTTTTTTATATTTTTTATTAGTTATGTAGATAGTGTGTACACAGTCATGCTGGTACCATCGTTAGCCTCCTCCCTGCCCTTCTCCCTCTGAAGGGACTCTCTTTGTTGGGGAATGTGGGTCATGCATTGTGGGGGTAGCCATCACTTAGGGTGAAGAGGCAATGTCACTGTGCATAATGTCCCAACTTGTGTCTCTAACAATCTTCCTGCCCCCTCTTCCATGAATTTCTCTGAGCCATGTTGGGATCTTTGTAGTTCTACTTCAGTGATGAGGTCTAGGGAGCCTCTTCGTATCTGGATATCTGGTTTGTTAGGAGTTGAGTGCTTTCTCTGTCTATCTCCTTCACCCTTGTGTACCAGGTTCACCAAGAAAGCAGCACTCTTTCTCATTTCCCCCATTACTCTATGGTTTCAGCTGGGGTCCTCGTGAGGTGTGATGGGCTGATTCTCTCCTCAGGTTCTGCATCCATCTGAAAAAGAGAAGAAAATTCTCCATTGGAGGAGAGGTCAGCACCAGATAAATGGGGTAACCATTATTACTTTAGAGAGAATTTCATAGTTGTAGGCCCTCTTGTAGTCCACGATTGGTGTGAACTTGATATTGGAGAGTGGGCTCATTTTTTGGATATAGTTCTGACTTGTTTCCCAGTTCCAGCTATGGATTCTGTTCCACTGAGCAGATCTGTTAGCCAAATAAAGAGCAGTTGGTTACCCACAATGGCTGTGTGCCACTATTGCACTTGTGTGAGCATCACATCAGGTTGTTTACTGCTGAAAGCTTAGAGCACACATCGCTTGAACAGATGTTGGTCACTTTCCCCTGCTCGCTCATTTGGCACCTGCTGGCACTAGACAAGCTGACTGTCTGGGGGCTGATTCTCCTTCAGATTCTACTCAGGTCACTCCATGTTCCATCCCAACAGCATATGGTGTCTTCATCAGTAGGGTCTTACCATTAATCTTTGGTGGGTCATCAAGTACTCTGACAGAAATATGTCTTCTTTTGGGAAGGCTTGTAGGTCTCTCTGATCAACAGCTCATTGTGGATGTACATGCTGGTACTGGGAGTTACAGGCCAGCGCCAAGGGAAAAGAAGGAAGAGAAAGATAAGGAAATAGAGAAAAGAATGAGAGAAGAGAAACAAAAAGAAGGGGGAGAGAGAGAGAGATAGACAGAGAGAGAGAGAAGCAGGAGAAGCTTAAGATTAATCTTCATCATACCATCTCCACATTCCTATGATTCAGGTGTTCCCTCTAAGGACTTGATGAAGGCTCAACCATTTAGTCTGTCTTTCAGGATATAGAATGTTATGGTGCCATTTCCATTTGGGTCCAGTTGTGTGTCCTCCCCACACCCTTACCTTCCCCTCCCGCCCCACCCTCCCTATTTGCAGATGCCAAGTTACACTCAAAGCTGGCATTCCTAAAGGATATTACAGTGCTCTTTGGGGGGATTCTACTCAGCATTTCCATACATTTTTTAAATTCAGGATTGGAATTTCTTTGATGAATAATACTACTTTTAGAAAGCATTTCATTTTTTTAAATAAAATAGTATTTATTTATCTTCAAGTAGAGAGAGAGAGAGAAGGAGATTGCATATGGGTGTATCAGGGCCTCCCTCACTGTTGCAAAGGAACTCCAGACACGTGAGGTGCCTTGTGCATCTGTCCTTACATGGGTAGTGGGAAATTGAACCCTGGTTGGCAAGCTTTGCTAGCACGTGCCTTTAACCACTGAGTCATCTCACCAGCCCCAAAGCATTGAATTTTTATCAATACATATAGTTTGGACTAGAAGTCTTCTGTTTCCTAGGGATGTTAGAGTGATGGTATAGAAAGATGGTTTCACATATGATTTATTATGCCCTCTTCCTTCTGCTGCTAAACACTAATCTGCTGCTAATCACTGTCAACAATTATGCAGTATCATATTTTCCTTTAAGTTCAGGATGACCTTTGTTTTGTATTTTTGTTGTTGTTTGTTTTGTTTGTCTTAGGGATTAGATGATTCAAAATATCTCAGTAAATGAATTTTAATGAAATTGTTTATGGTCAGAAAATTAATATACTTAGTTTACGGATTTGTAGTTACCTTTTATATAAGTGTGGAGAGGTGAGTTTTTTTCAGTATGAAATAAACAGGGGAAGCCAAAACAATATTTATTGCTTGCTTCTTTATTACTTATAAGTAAAACATCACATATGCATGCTCACAAGCTAAGGTCTGATACTGAGACAGAAGATATCCTACTCATTTAAGTGCTGCTAGAAAGAAAGCAGACTGGCACATTGTGTTTCTGGAAGGAAATCTGCAAAGAGTGATTGTAAGAACATGAGTTCACAATAAGACTTACCTTGAGAAATAACAAGACATAGAAGAGTAAAGCAAACATCCAGTTTGAAGAACTATTGCTCACTCTGTCATGAGTGAAGAGATGGAGAGATCCCTTGACATTTGTACATGTGTCTGATTATGAAAAGAAAGGTAAGCCGGGTGTGGTAGCGCACGCCTTTAATATCAGCACTCTGGAGGCAGTGGTAGGAGGAGCGCTGTGAGTTGGAGGCCACCCAGGTTAGCCTGGCTAAAGTGAAACCCTAACTTGAAAAAAAAAAAAGAAGAAAGAAAGAAAGAAAGGAAGGAAAGAAAGAAAGAAAGAAAGAAAGAAAGAAAGAAAGAAAGAAAGAAAGGAGGAAAGAAAGATAGCTGGACATTATGGCACATGCCTTTATTCCAAGCACTTGGGTGACAGATGTAGGAGGATCGCCTTGAGTTCAAGGCCACCCTGAGCTGAGACTACACAGTGAATTGCAGATCAGCCTAAGCTAGAGTGAGACTCTACCTTGGGAAAAAGTAAATAAATAAATAAATATAAAGGAAGGTAAATGATAGAACTGTGATTATATAAAAAAAAAAAACATAATGTGACCCACCCATATTAGAGAAAAGAAATTGGATAATTATCAGTTTAAAAAGAAATCCAGCAATTTTTTAACCAACTGAATTATTTCAGTTCAGGAGATGGAGAAGAAATAGGGACTCTTATTTTCACAGACTGAATAGATCTCTTTTGGTGTAGAAATACCTCTAGCAATGTAGAAAAACTATTTATTAAACTTCTTAACATTATTAGAAAGAATTGTTCTTACATTCCTGCATCTGTATCTTTGTTCAAAGCATATAGGGTCATTATAATGTCATATATGGCAACTTTATGCCAATACTGAGCCTGGTGACATGGTATCCCCAACACGTATGCTGATTAGAATAACTTGTCATGTTTTTTGCATCAGTCTTTCTCAAATAGGTCAGACTCACACCAAGTCTCAAGAGTATGACGCTCTCATGACGGGGAAATTGCAGCCCTAATAGAAATAAAACAAGCAAGATCAAAGCTTCTTGGTCCTGAGTCTGGCCATCGCTAGATAGCCAGCCTTAGTTCAAAAGATTAGATGACATTTGCTGTCAGATTGGCAGATGAAGTCAGAGAGAACATTGATGGACTATTTTGTATTTTATTCAGTGAGAATACCCTCAATATTAAGGCTGTATCTTGTAGGTTTATACTGCATCAAAGGTAACTATCCTCTGCTAAGATTCTCCTTTATAATAGCATTTGTAGGGCAGAACTCTTCATTCAAAACAATCTGGTCTTAAAATTGGTTGGCTAGCTCTGGCTGACCTTGAACTTTTCACCTTCATGAGATTATCATCCTGTGCCACCAGATCTGGCTTGCGTATGCCTGAGCTGGAACTTCTTTAATAGTGTAGGTTCTAACTTACTCTGTAATTGTCCCAGCGAAAAGTAGGAAAGAGAACTATGGGAATGAAGATAAGAAAAGTGCAAAAGAAGTTTGTGGCAAATGATGTTTGACCTCAGTTTTCACATCAATAAAAGGAAGGAACTGGGGCTGGAGAGATGGCTTAGAGGTTAAGGTGCCTGCCTCTTAAGCCTAAGAACACTGGTTCCAATCTCCAGCAGTTCCAATCTCCAGATCCCACGTTTAGCCAGATGCAGTGACGCAAGGGCGCAATGCCGCACTTGACCACAAGGGGGTGCACTCATCTGGATTTCGTTCACAGCAGCTGAGAGGCTGCTAGCACGTCCATCTCTATCTATCTTCCTCTCCCTCTCTCTCTGTCTCTCTCTCTGTGTCTCTCTCAAAACAAAATAAATATATATATATAAGCAATAAAAGTGACTATGTTTTAAAAAAAAAAAAAAAAAAAGGAAGGAACTGAAGGAAATGATTGCTATAACGACTTGAAATTTGTCTGAGAGTAACCACAAGTGAGAGGTGGTGGTCAAGGACAGAATGAGTTTTCCAATGATTCTGACCTCAAGACCTGACTCTTGGATCAAATAGAATATTAATTACTTTGCTTTTGGATTTGGGACACTGAATAATTTCATTTTCAAAACAGAACACCCCAATATTAAAAAATATTATTAATATAGTTTGGAAACAAAGAATTATTTAAAAGCACCCATAGTAAAATTAGTATACATGGAAACCTTTCCAAAGAATGGTTAATTCCTCAGCTGTACAGTAGACTAGCACATGCACATTGTTGTACAGTTGGAATAGTTTTGGTGTAATGTGTACAGGATGGTCTATGAAGACAAGATAATTTTGCATGGTATTGATATCGTTTGGGTATGTGCTTCTGTCCTTCGACTAAAATCTTGTCAAGAACATACAAAATTTCAAAAAGTAATCACTAGACTTATTTTTTCTAGCAGCAATATTTCCATCTACATATTTGTTTTTTTATGGAATGAAACACAGAAAAACTACTACATGTGCATTGAGTACAATATACTCATTATCAGACAGTCACATGGCAGATGAGACTGCAGCTCAGAGAAAAGAACACAGCCCAAATCAATAGCACCTGTAATGGAACACCCATGCCAAAACCCGCACAGAGGCAAAAAGTAAATGGATTTCTTAAAGGATATCAGAAAAAAATATGAAGAAATATTAAAATAACAAAGCTGAAATGAAAGTATATAAAACTACCATTTCTATTTATCCACTTAAAAATCAACATAATATTTGTTTTATTTTATCTGTGATTTTAGTATTAGGAATATGAAAACTATATGAATACTTCCATGAATATTTGTTTAATTCCTAATATGTAGAGAACACTGCAAGATACCAGAGCAGCAAAATATACATGGTGATATTTATTCTCATGCCATAGCCAGGTAAATTACAATTCTGAAGAATCTGACAAGTGACTCTGAGAGACTGGAAGATTGGTTATTGTATTGGAAAAGTCAGAAAAAAATCATCTTAGATTTGAAC
This sequence comes from Orientallactaga sibirica, assembly GCA_036365145.1. Taxonomy (NCBI): domain Eukaryota; kingdom Metazoa; phylum Chordata; class Mammalia; order Rodentia; family Dipodidae; genus Orientallactaga; species Orientallactaga sibirica. Next base: position 12,982,037 of record JAEOAD010000010.1, on the reverse strand, counting down.
TGGTCCTTCAGAGAGACCTGAGAGAGAGAGAGAGAGAGAGAGAGAGAGAGAGAGAGAGAGAGAACGGGCATGCCAGGACCTCCAGCCACTCACTGGAAACGAACTCGAGTTGCATGTGCCCCCTTATGCATCTGCTTACCTGGGTCCTGGGGAATCAAAGCAGGATCCTTTGGCTTTGCAGGCAAATGCCTTAACTGCTAAGCCGTCTCCACAGCTCCTAACAATATATATACATATATATACATATATGAAATGGGATGTAATGAAAGTATAATGTGCTTTGATAGATATTGGACTTATAGTGTTTACTATTCATATATTTTCTTATATGGTACCTTATATCTTGCAGCATATATCTGCACAGAAAAACAATAAATATTTAAAATAAAAACATGGAGCTAGCGGCTAGAGAGATATTTTAGTGGTTAAGGCACTTGCCTGTAAAGCCAAAGGATCCATGTAAGCCAGATGCATAAGGTGTCACATGCGTCTGGAGTTTGTTAGTAGTAGCTAGAGGCCCTGGTGTACCCATTCTTTCCCCTCCATTCTCTCACAAACAAAAAAAAAAAAAAAAAAAAAAAATATGTTTAAAAGAAAAGAAATATGGAGATAAAAGTGGGACATCCTTTTTACCTTTCAATATTTTCCAAGAACTTTTAAACTTTGAAAGAAGGTACTATTTAAAAGTTTATCATATAATAAAGGTTTCATATATAGAGATAGTCCTTAATGAGCAATTATTTCTACCAAATAATGAGTTAAATTATTTCCTTCTGATCATGGGTTCTGTTGAGCATACTGTAGCAGAGTAGATTTCCAGACATCTCTAGGCCTCATTACCAGACTGTAAAACTGATTACTGGGCATCTAGTCTCTGCATCAAACCTCCTCCTCCTTCTTCTTCTTCTTGATGCTGAGAAGCAATTAAAAATACATGCAATCTTTTGCTTTTATTAAGTTTACATTAGATAATGATGATAAACTCTATCAAATATATGAATTCCTCAGGTAAGATAGTAAGTTTACAGCTAAGTAACAAAGTGGAATAAAGTATGTCAAAGGAGAGGTTGGGGCTACATTTTAAAATACAATGTTATGTGAGTGAAGTGAGGGAGTAAGCCAACAATTATTCAAGGAATTCAATCCACTGGAAAGATGTATAATGACTAGCTGAGTGTGTTGAAGTATACCAAGGGGCCGTATACATTGTGAAAATGTCAAAGTTGGCAGTGGTAACAGATTATGTAGTGCTTTTTCAGACATTGCAAAAATTTAACTGTTACACTGAGTAAGATTAATGTAATTAAAAGATGGGACGATAAGGAAGAAGAGAAGAACAAGGAGGAGGAGAAAAACGAGGAGGAGGAAGGGAGGACAACAGCTGAGATAGCCACTGCCATTGAGAGACTTTGACCAAAAACGTGACATGATCTGACATTTATCACCCCTTTTATTTTTCTTTCTTTCCTTTTTAAACAAATAGATGAAGATCATTTAGAAGGCTATTGTGACAAGATGGGTGAGCATGAAAGACTGTGACTTAGACTGATGTAAAAACAGAGGAGAGCATGAGAAGTGATCTGATTCTGAGAGTATTTTGATATTATAATAGATAGGATTTGCAGAAGGATGAGTTATCGTGGTATGACAGAAAGGAATTGGGAATTACTGAGGATTTTTCCCTGGACCATGAAAAGGATGTAGTACTAATTTGCATAGAAAGTTAACTACAATAGAAAAATTTTGCTACTATTTAAAAATCCAATTTTGGTCTGTTCAATGTCCATTTAATATGCAGGTAGAGCCCTTAAGTAGGATGGTTGAGTATGAAATTCCAATGACAGGCAGAGGAGTCACATTTGGGAGTGGTCAACCAGACCTGGCACTTAATGTTGGTCTGTAGTAGATAACTCTGGAAGACTGAGCTTTTCATATAGTAGGACAAGAATGTTCCTGGAAGCCCAAAATGGTAGATCCACTGAATAGGGATAGAATCCAAAGGAGACTTATGTGGGATGGCATCAGAAGAGAGAAGAAACTGTAAAAGCCTTTGTGTTGAAATATAACATTGATTCTAATTAAAAAATATATCCAAGATGAGCATAAATGACCATTTAGAAATGAAGTGTACTTTCTTATTGGGAAATAATTACAATCTGATCCCTTTGTGGATATTTTTGTTGACTGTTTAGGCCTGCTTCTCCATTTCCTCTGTCACATTTTCTACTTCTTTAAAATAATCAAGATAGCCATGAGATACTGGGTAAGGACAACTCAAAGCTGGCTTTACTGCATACTATTTTCTTATACATTAGAATATTTTAGAAATATGCTTATAAATTCTTTTGAACCTTTAAGAACTAGCATGTCCAGTAATATTTATGAATAATGCTAAGTACTTGGGGTAGTTGACTCAAGGCTATCTCTGTTACTTTTTTGTCTTAATTCTGGGCAGGCAGGTGGTAAAATTTTGGATATGTTTGATCATGCAGAGACCCCTTCATTGGCAATTAATAATAAATAAGATTAAGAAAAGGGCTTAAATAATTAAAATAAGAAACCAGAAATATTGTTTTTTATCAAATGAATATGCCATGATGGTGTTATATGGCAACTGGGCAGAGAAACTTGCTCATACAAAAGCAAGGCTAGAAGAAGCAAGAGCATCAAGACATTTAACCTGAAGTGCAGTTACACACAGTAGAGATGTTTTGAGAGAAAAGAAAAGTCTAGAACGCTAAAGTGTTTATACCAAGACTAACAGTAGGCTTGGTTATTTCCTGAGGTAATCAGAAACCATGGTAATAAGTGAAAGGTTAGCATGTATTAAAAGGTAAATAAAAAAAATTAAAAACACCTACCTAAGCAGTCTGAAGGAAGAGTCCTCACTCCCAACTACAGTTTAATTAATCTGTATTTTCACCATTAATCTATATTTTCAGTCCTATTTTTATTTTTTATTTTGAGATAAGATCTCCAGTGTTGCTCTTGAACTCACTCTGTATTCCAGGAAGCGTTTGAAGTTTTTCTGTTATTTTGCCTCAGTCTCGTGAGTAGCTGGGATTATAGGCCCATGCCATCATACCTAGCTTTGGAAGCAGAATTTAGAGTTGTGTGAGTTTTGAAGTATTTTTAATCAAAAGCAAATATTTCCTTCTGCATCATACTATATTTTTTATTATGGTTCAGTTTACTTTGGAAGGTGTAATAATATACCTCATGTTTTATAAGCTTGATTTGTAGCTTTACTTAATTTAAAAGAATACATCTTAATCAATATTATATATGACTTTTTATCATTTCAATATATATCTTATCATTTATGAAAACATACTGAAAGCATCAGTGAATGATGCTTGATCCTGGTTTGTCTCCTTGATATTTCTTCTAGATCTGTTTGGAATAGTGGCCACAGCATGGCTTTGGTGGGGAACGATTCTGAGTGAGGGTCTGTTACTCTCTTAGTGTGCATCTTGGAACAGTCTCTGAGACTAAAATTCAGTGAGGTCCTATTATCTTTGTATGTTATCTGGTTATCCAAAATGAGTTTATCTAATACTGAATTGATTATAACTTGTAACATACACAAAATCATTGGGCCTTTTGGAATCATTTATATAATTTCAGGAATTTGGTCATTCTACTTAATGCATGACAGTGTTGGCTTACAAGCCACACAGTTCCAAGAAGGGTATGGTGAGGACGGAACATGTTCTTATTTTGTTTCAGAATAATGAATTAAAAGTGAAAATAAAACCCAATGATTGAATCATATTTTGACTTATATAACATCTGAGAATTGCTGTGATTTTGTTTGTTTCTCCTATAGCAAAAGTCTGTTCCACTGATATTTTGTTTACAAGTACCATAGGAATTTAATACCACATGCATTCTTGTAATATGAGTGATTTTCTCTTCTAAAACATGACTTGTGTGCTTGATATTACTGATCCTGAGGAAAGTAAAATAACATTAACAAGTTATGGTAGTTTGAAAAATACCATATTTTTATTATGTTCATAATAAATAGTCATATTCATGGGGAGACTAAAATAATTTTATTAAAAAAGAATTTGTTATTAAAAGAGAAAGAAAATGCTACACATCCTTTAATTCTTGGATAGAAATGTCTCAAAGGTATTTTGTGAATCAGTATTACTGGACAGTGAGTGCCTGGGAGTATGAATTATTATTAACTTCCAATAATACATCATATTTTAATTATATACACACCAAAACATAGGCATGTGATCTTAAATAGGTGATCATCACTAAAAGTTCAATTAGTAGACATGCACCCAAAACTAGGTAAGGAGGCTGTTTTGATCAAAGTTATGTGTAAGGACATACTTGAATAGAAACTAACCATAAATGAGGAGTAACTAATGGTTCCAACAGTTCCAAACACATATATTTTTTAGTAAGGCCTACCTGCAATTTGATGAACATGGGGTCCCAGGTTGCCAGCACTCTCTAAATGTGAAGCACTATGAAGGAAGGTTCCCAAGACACGCAGTGTTCCAAGTCATTTTCTATGCTCAAAACTATCTCTAAGGAAGCTCAGATGTCAGCTTAATAAACAAAAAGACTTCACATCATATATTTATAAATCTGTTTGTCAAAGAAAAGTAAGTCATGTCTACCAAACTTTGTGGAAATATAAGAATAAGATGTCACAGGATAGAAAAGGCTAATAAAGGAATAAAGCTTTTGAAATATTAGCTAAAGAAATTACTGAGTAGAATGTATAATAATTAAGGTAAGCTTAATTGTAAATTGTCTGAATAGCAGATTTGAAGAAATAAAAGAAATAATGTATTCTCTTAGAAGGAAGGTAAAAAGATTAATTTGAATTATCTAGTTTGAGGAGGAGAAAAAAGAAAAGAGGGCAGGAGAGATGGATTAGCAGTTAAGGCACTTGTCTGCAAAGGCAAAGGATCCAGGTTTGACTCCCCAGGACCCACGTAAACTAGATGCACAAGCTGGCACATGCATCTGGAGTTTGTTTGCAGTGGCTGGTGACCCTGGTGTACCCCATCTCTCTCTCTCAAATAAATAAGAAAATAAAATATTAAAATGAAAAAGAAAAAGGAAATTTTCAGAGTCTTAGAAACTTGTTAAATGAAACACATTTAAGTTTTCCAAGAGACACCTATCAACAGTCCTATAAAGAGTTCAGGAACTGACATAATGGATATATGAACAAAAGATCCCAATTTCATGAAAGCCATTAACCTGCATATGAAAAAGTCAATGAACTCATTAATAAGCTCAAAATGATACTTTTCCTGGACACAGTATGGTCAAAGTGTCCAGTGACAGAAAGATAATCTTGAACATGGCATGACTAATCACCCCCGGGCAAGCCAGTGATTATCCATATGATTAACATCTGACTTAACTTGAGATGATGGAGGGTAGAGAAAGAGGTGATATTCAAAATAGAGTAAAGAAGCTGGGCATGGTGATGCACTCTTTTAATCGCAGAACTTGGGAGGCAAAGGTAGGAGGATCACCTTGAATTCGAGGCCACCCTGAGACTCCATAATTAATTCCAGTTCAGCCTGGACCAGAGTGAAACCTCTACCTTGAAAAACCAAAAAAAAAAAAAAAAAAAAAAAAAAAAAAAAAAAAACAAACAAACAAAAAAACTAGAAAACTAGAGTACAGAGATTGCCAATCAAGAATTCTATATCCTTAATTTTACCTGCCACTTTTATTCACCTTTGACAAGATAGTCATAGGTTCTATTGATTAGGTTGTGGAAATTATTTTATTAGTCTTTTATTTTTACTTTTTAAAATTTATTTTATATTTGATTCACAGAGAGAGGGAGAGAGAACGAGAATGGGTACACCATGGCCTCTAGCCACTGAAAATGAACACCAGACACATGTGCCCCCTTGTGCATATTGCTTACATGTGACCTGGAGAATTGAACCTGGGTCCTTAGGCCTCACAGGCAAGTTCCTTAACTGCTAAGCCATCTCTCCAGCCCAGGATATGGAAATTTTGGGGGGCTTCTATTCTACCTGCCAAAATGATGGATAAAGTGTGTCAACAAATTATATAATCTAAATGAAGTAGAGAGATGTCTAGTTAGAATAAAACTGGAAACTTTCAAAACAACAATCTGAACAGATACTTAAATTTATGATTTTTTTATATCTGGAGAAAATTTTTAATTTTTGCCCCCCCCAAAAAAAAGCCCAAGAATATATGGCTCTAATGGTAAATAATACTAAAATTTTATAAGTAGAATTAATAATAGCTCTTTGCAAATCCCTTCCAAACACTCCACAGAAAAACAAGGACTGCTTTATTTTTATTTTCTAGATGTGTGTTTATGTCTGTCAGCATTTATCTGTGTGAGTCTGCACATAGGCATCATACAGTGCTTATGGAGGTTAAAAATTGATCTTGTGTCAGTCTATGCCTGATACCTTCCTTGAGGCAGGGTATCTTGTTGCTTGCCACTACATTTGCCAGGTTACCTTGCTGGCTCATTTTTTTTTTTTTAATTTTACATTCATGTTGTTGCCTCCAATAGCCTCCTCACTGACTTCCCCCCTCCGAAGGGACCCTCCTCATTGGTTTTTGAGAATTCTATCTTCCCTACCATCTGGCTGTAGTCACACTGGGATTAAAGTCCTGCACTGTTACCTTGTCTGTTTAAGGTGGGGTCTAGAGATCCCCATTCCGTTCATGCTGCTTTTCAAGCAACTGCTTTACCCACTCAACTATCTTCTCAGTCCAGGAATATTTTCATTCTATGTGTTCAGAATTATCTTGGTATTTTAGTACATGATTTTACTAATAAAATGAAAGCTCAATATACCCAAATGGATATTTTTTAAAGTACCAAATGCTAACAACCCAAATTTAGCAACATACAACAGACAAGGTGGGATTTATCAGACTTTAAATTTTATTCACCATTTAAAATTTAATCAATATTAACTGGAAAAATCTCATGTTCATTTCACCTGATTTAGAAAAGCATCTGAAATAAATATTACATAGAAAGTACTAATAATAGAAATGAACGTCTTCAACCTAGTAAAAAAAGTAGAAACAAAAATAAACCCAAAACAAATCATAAGTAACTTTAACTTTATTAGTGATTAACGAAGACTAAAAACTTTTCTCCTGTGATCAGCAACAAGTCACCAGAGGAGTTTAAAGGAAAATTCCAGTGTGACACTACATCAGAACTGTTGTGATGACTTAAAGAATAATCAATGGTATGGCAGATGGAGAAAAATTAAACTCACAAATTATATGGAGAAATTTAAATTATTATAGTGATTATGAAAATTTTTTAGAGTTCTCCAAAAAAATTGCCTATATTATATAATTATATAATTATATAATTATATTTGGCCACATAGTATAGCATTTCTACACTATGAAAATAACACAATAATACAATACAATAAGAGGGAAATTTTTTCAGAGGAAACTAAAATAATAAGCCACACAAATAAGTATTGAGTGGTGAATTGGTAAAGTATGTGTGCACCAAAGTAGTGTCTAGCAAAAATAGTCATGAGTAACTGACATATGCCACATTATAAATGAAAGCTTCATATATTGTACTCAGGAAAGTTCCATATAAGCTATTGTATGACTTGCCTATAATTGGTTAACCAATAGAAAAAGAACTTAGATTAGTGATGATCAGAATGTGGGAGTATGGAAAGACTGCTAATCCACATGGGATTTGTATTAGTTAGTTTCTGATTGCTGTGTACAAATACCTTATCAGGAGTAACAAGTAATTCCATCATGGTGGGGAAGGCAAGGCAAGCTGGCTAGTTACATTGCAACTAGAGTAGGGAAGCAAACCATAAGCAGCAATGGGGCCAGACTATAAAATCTCAAGGTTCATGCACAGACACATGCTTCCTCCAGCAAGACTCCTAAACATTTCATAACCTTCCAAAACAGTGCCATCAGTTGTGTATAAAGTATTTAAACACATGAGGAAAATTTACATTCAAGTCATAAAATTTATTTGAGGTGGTGGTGGAAATAATATAGAAATCAATTTTGGTAATATTGATACAAATCTACAAATACATTAAAACTGACTTGTAGTACATAACAACCAGAATTTTATGATTATTTCTCATAAATATTTTATTTAAAAAGTACCATCATGGCACATTTTGCTAAAATCATAAATACAGAGGGAAAATTCAAGGAAGTTGAGATTATGGTGACAATATATAACATTATCCTTTACAGAGAAAAAAAATGTGCCCTGCAAACACAGGAATGGAAGACAGAAAAGGTCATGAAGCAAGGGAATCACTGAAAGTCTTATGAGGAAGAGAGCAAAAACAGACACAGAAATGTAAATGAGGAAACCCATTTTATTTCAAGTGAAAATTTTCAGCTTTACTTTAATATGGATACACTGTTTCTAATTATGATTGATTATTGATATTATCAAATTATCTAATTACACACATTAGATAGATGAATGCTCTTCCATCTCCAGAGTTTGCATAATGTTCTAACCTGAGCCATGTACATTGACTTAGGTTAATGTTGATAGAGCCATGTACATTGACTAAGGTCAATGTTGATAGTGTTATTAGAATATCTCAGAACTGAGGTCAAAGAAGCTAACTCAGCAGTCATTGGTGCTTGCTTGATAGTCTGATGGCTGGATTTGATTCCTCAATACCAATGTACAGTCACATGAAAAAAGTGGACCATACATCTGGTATACAGTTGCATAGGCAAGAGATAATCCACACAGATATATGAAATAAATAAATATATTTTAATTATTAAAAAGATGTATCAGAACTGAATGCTGGCTCTTAACCACTTCATTTATGTAACTTGGTGACTGTGCCTGCCCATTGTACCTAGTGCCTCATGTGTTGCCCCATACTATCCTGGTGGCCTTTGATGGATTGTTGACATTGTCAAACTGTCCAGAGTATGTGGATTATTAGAACTTGAGTCATCTGCCTGCATAATTTGTTGTTGGTTCTATATTTCACATCCTAGTGTTAATATTTTTGGTCAATTTTATATATAATTATCCATGATCTTAGTTAGGATTTTATTTTTCTAATATTCTCCACACAGATGTCTAGAAACTTTATAATCCTAGAAATCCATGCAATATCATTGAAATGTCTTACGTCTTGCCCACAATTTCAGTATAGCATAAGTGTATTAATGGACTCCTCTGTGAATCTGTGGCCAGGACAAAGAATATTGAAGGCATCCAATCATTTTCTTGAGATTAACATATATCCATTCAGTGTGGAAATGCTAAAATATGGTGGAGTAGATTACCTAATTCTCTTTAGCTATATATTAAAAAAGAAGCTATCTATTAATATAAAACAAAGATGGCCTACAAATTTCTCTTTTAAAAAGGTCTGTCCTTTGAAAGGGCAGTAAATAGGTTGTTTATGATGGGGTTTGAACATTTCAATGTCTACCCTCTTTTGAACTCAGAAATTCATGATAACTACCTCATGATCAGATCAAACACAGAACAGCAAGGACATAGCAGAGCATCACTGAGAGACTGAGCTGAGATATGAATCCAGAGAAACAGGCCCACTACTTTAATTCATAATCATTGTGGTATTTAACTTTTTTCTTTTTAAAAAACAAAATCTGTATAATATATATATTTTTTTTTCGGGGGGGTGGGGGTGGTATCTCTCTCTATAACCCAGGCTGGCCAGAAACTCACTATATAGTCCAGGGTGGCTTCAAACTAGCAGCAGTCCATTTTCCTCAGCTTCTCAAATGCTGAGATTATAGGCCTGAGTCACCACATATGGATGGCAAAGTCCCTCTTTCTCTCACATTTAACCTGTACTTCAGAATAAATATATTCAAAAACAAGTGCAAATATGACTTTGTATTATTTTTATCCTTTTATTTCTTTTATGATGTCAAAGTTTACAATCATTTTCTCAAACTATATCTTTCCTGTCCAGTATAATAAACATGAATTTAATGCTTAAATTTTTCACATATGGGAATACCTTCAGAAATCTTTTAGAGATATGTAACATGGCATCCTAATTGAGTAGACAAAACTCACTCTCAGTGCTCACCTGGCTGTTGCAGTGGCTTTATTAAAAATATACCATCAATTATAGCAGTGTGTTTACATTTCACTTTTACAAAGAAGTGTATTTTATACTATTTTCAAGTATATAATAATCTTGTTCATAACTTGGTTAAAAATTACCTTATTCCTTTGAAGTGGAACACATAGTGATTTAGGGAAATGTAGGATATTGCAAAGATAATATATTATTATACCATTTTGAGTGCAAAATTGAAAGTGAGAAATAGAAAAAATAGAATTTAAATTAATTTATTAGATAATAAAATGTTATGGTTAATAAGGTATAACATTTTCTTATTTTCAAGATTATTACTGAAATATAGATTTGGGCTATTTGCATCAGTAGTGACCATTGTCATACTATTTGTAAAGGGTTGACAAAAATGCAGTTTTTTTAATGCCTTCATCATTACCTATATCTGAATCATGTATAAAATAAGTAAAATAAGGAGTTAGTTTGTTTTTAAACCAGTTTTCCTTCTCTATTCACATTTTTCTTTATGCCAAATGAACATTCCTGAACTTGGAAGTAAAGATGTTTAATCAGTGAATGGTAAGAAACCATGTCTTAAACAAGGTGAAACATGAGATATAATCCCAGAAAGGTCCTCTGCCCTCCACCTGTGTGCCATTACACACACATATCCACACACACACACCCCACCACTACCACACAACACACCACACAACAAAGAAAAAAATAGACAAAGAAAGAAAGAAAAGAGACAAAAGAAAAAGACTAGTTAACAAAATCTATAGTTAGAACATACCATAATTGATGACTACAATTTTTCTCCATTACTTGGAGACTTCTATTGTAGCCCTGGTTGTCTTCCATCATGAAATGTCTGCATTACAGGACACACTCTCTCTTTAATATATAGCTAAGTCTCTTACTTATTTTTTGTGCAAAAATACCAAGTATTTTGTATTCACTGTATCTGTCTCATCAAAAAAAGAAAAGAAAAGGAAAAGATAAGTCAAAACTAAAATGGATGTTTCTTGTTCTAGATTTCCTTTGGGTGATTTTTGGGAGACACTATCACTGCAAATTTTCAGGCCTAAATACCTGCTTTCAGAAAATCTATCTTGTCCAGAATTTGTGAAAACAGCCTGTCTAGTTTGGTTGAGAATACAGAAGAAGATAAATTTTGTTTAAAAATATAGGGCTGGAGAGATGAGATAGCTTAGCAGGTAAGGAACTTGCCTATGAAGAGTAGGAGCCAGGTTTGATTTCCCAATACCCACGTAAGCTAGATGCACATGGTTGCACATGTGTATGGAGTTCGTTTGCAGCGGCTAGAGGCCCTGGCATGCACATTCTCTCCCTTTCTCCCCACCTCTCTCTCTCATAATGAATAAATAAATAAATAATTAAATAAATAAATAAATACAAAAGTGAAAAAGTTTAATGTTATTTAATTTGATTACTTTGTGCTTACAATGAATTGCATCCTATTCAAGGTTTCAAGGTAATTGGCTCTGAAGTGAAGTGCATCAAGAATCTTTTTTTTTTTTTTTTTAAACCTTGTTTGAGTTCCAGTGACAAAAGCGAAGGTAGAAGCTCATGAATTGTGATGTAGAAACATCCTTAAGGGATTAAAATAATGTATAGTCCAAACACTCAGCCTGTCACTGGACATTCTTCTTCCAACACCCTTCTTTAATGGCAAGATCCCTCATCAAAACCGAAGTGTTCTGTGGGGCTCTAAAGAGTTTCAGCATTTAATATACCTTTAGTTGAGTTCCTACTTTTATTTAAGTTACCATTGATCTAAATAAGAGCTTTGAATTAGCTTTCGTATTGAAATTAGGTGGTTCTGTTCACATTCAATATCCAAAGAATAATGTTGTAATAATATTTAACTTATATAAATCTTCACATACAACCTCAAGTAAAGCTGTGTGTGTGTGTGTGTGTGTGTGTGTGTGTGTGTGTGTGTCATTATATTACCAAAACTCCTAAAGACATAAAATATAATTATACCAAATGATTCCAGATTATTGATTGATGAATTTCTGTTGCCTAAGCCTTCTTCATTGTTCTTGTTTTGCCTCGTAGGAGTTGCTCTTCCCAGATCACCAAATTACATATTGCTTTCAGATAACGTCATACTAGCTTTTATTTCTAGTTTTTGCTAAATGTTTTGCTTGTTAAGGTCTATCATAGTGCACAACACTATTCAAATTCATATGAAAAGCAAGCTTACGGCTAGATCAATCATTTTCTCTTCTATCAATGACTGCTCTTTTTCTAACAAATCATAACATTATATTTATACTTATTGGTTTCATGAGAATACTATTAGGGCAACTTGGGATGATAATTTTGTCATCCTAAATATGCAATGTTCTTCTCAATGTCCTATCATATAAGTCCTTTAAAGACAGAATTTGTGCTTTTGCCATCTAAAAATTACTCTGAATTTCCAAGCCCTGTATTGCATGTTTAAATGAGTACTTAAAGCACAGCACAGACATAAACTGGGTTATAATAACACTAGACAAGCACCTCAATGAACTCTCATGATTTTTAATTTATTTAGTGCACTCAAAGGCATTGCTTTCAAGGCCCTACATAATCATTCTAGGTTTTTCTTTCATAGCATGCTACTTTACCCAAGGATGCTGCGGATCTGTTAGCATAATCACCATGGTTACCACTATCATTACTGAATCCTGAATTTTTCCTTTTGACCATGGTACAGTTCTCAAATGTCATTGGTTTATCTGGAGTTGACATGTGTTTTAGAGAAGAGAGCTTTGTTGATGGAAAGTCAGCCTTGTTAATAATACATCATAAATAGGGCCATGTAGTCTTTTTGACTTTTGATATGTGCAGATGTTAATCTATAGCTTCCATTTTTTACAATCAAATAATTGACATCTGCCTTTTTTCAGACAATGGTGTATCCTGTAACTTTCATATTATCTTTGACCCTCACGATCATTTTTTCTAATCCATCAAAACATGCTACCTTTTCAGCCAAATATTGAATCTTTGATGACAAATTGAAGACATCCTTATTAAATAACAGGGTGTTGATAGATTTTATGGTGTGTAGTCTTCTCATTAATTAAATAAGGACCCTTTCACCTATGTAAAGGTTCGTCATCATCTTTTGGTGGCATTATCCTCTGTGTGTTTGCTCTTTTTTTCACACAAATATTATTTAAAAACTAACATTATTGACTTAGAATTAATTTATAAATATGAAACTTGTTTGTCACAGAATTTGTCACATTTTCATTATTGTAATACAAGGTCAGGATAATTCACTTAAATATTGAACCTGATTTTACACAGCTGAATAATAGACATAATTCTCCATTAAATAAGTTAATATCAGTATACCTTGGCACAAGTGATATAGATGTTTATTTTACAACTCCCTCTACTGGTTTCATTCTTTTGGGAAACTACATTAAATGTAAAAAAGACTGGTTTATTTTTAAAATAAGTCCAGTTTGAATCTGTAGCATTTCAAATGAACTATGGTAGTTTCAAGTGTAAGTATTTTCATAGTATCTTTATTTCTTTATATATAAAGATTTAATATATCAAATCACATCAAAACATCTTTACATCTATTCCCTGTTGAAAATCTAATGAAGGACCAAATATGACTGGCTTTATTGTTTTGTTTATTGATATATTTTTCACAATTTTATATAGCCATAAAATATATTTTGGTCTTTTTCAACACAACATTCTCTCTTTGCTAATCAGTGTCATTGTGGTGGATGGATAGTCCTTCTTGCTCTGGCCAGTAGATGTTCATTTGTAATTTAGTGCATGCTTCTGGGCCAATCAGTGACCACAGCACTGTGTGATAAATAAAATGACAAACAGCCATACCAGCAGAGCAAATACAAAGAATAAAAAGCATAGCACTGTTGTATAAAAAGCATCTTAGCTGGGGAGAGATTTTAGACTAAAAAGATATGTGATTGACATGTGCAGTACACCCATTCATTCAGCAGTGAATCCAAAGTGGCAATGATTACTTCACATGGATTTTTCTGGTAATTAAAAAACTTGTGCAATTTAGGAAACATATATTTTATTATAGTTGTTAGTCCCTGACTACACATTTGAAGTATGCAAATTATATATTTTATATTAGGAAAGCAAGTTCATAAAGTACAATTTAACCTGCTAATGGTTCTGTGAACACCAAAGGAGCTTAAACACTTAGCTTTATAACTGGTTAAGCTTGAATACCATTAGATATTCAATAACTGTTATTTTCTCACTGATGATATTCACCCTAGTATTTACTTCCTGACATACTTTCTAGTCTTTATATCTCATATGTGTGATTTTTTTTCTTTGAATCATTTGAATATGTTTAGTATTAGAACTTTATAATGAACCTGAGATATTCCTGGGGAGAAACAAGTTTGGTAATGTTTGGTTTCAAGATTAAATATAATGTAAACACACTGGATTAAGTTAATATAGTTACTCATGTTTGTCTACCATAACTTTTTTAATAGAAATTTTGGGTGCTAATCTATTTTTGGATAGTCACAGAGAGGAAAAATCAGCTGACACTCCCCGTCCCTTCTGAGAAATCTCAACAGATTGATGCTTTGCACTATTCACTTTGTTGAATCATATTCGTGCTTAATCTCCTAGATAGCATCTTTCAAACAGATCTCTCTTAATGATTTATAGATTTTTGTCGAGTCTGGTTGTTAGATTAGATGATTTATGACCATGACTATAGCAAAGTACATGAGAAAATGCAAGATACACTTGAATCATCTGAGAAAATTCATTTGAAGTGGTGAGAATAGCATCATTAGCTTATTAACCATGGGGAAAAAAAACTAGTAAATTGATGGTGTCACCTGCTCAGGAGTCACAATAAATTTACTGCTTTCAATCATGCCTAAATCCTTATCCCTCAAACAGCAGTATTGACAATATAACTTCCTTTCTCTTTGTTTGGGGTAAGTGTTGACATTCCTTCAACATCTTAAAGCTATAAGGGTGAATTATACACACTTATGAAATATCTATCTAGCTTTTCTACATCTTAAGCCTTTTAAGAATGAACAGTTATCACTTAGATGAAGAACTTGTTTAATAGATCTGTTTTTTTTTTCCAACCAACATTTATTGACATTTTAGAAAATTTATTTTTTTTAGTTATGGAAATACTTAGTATTTAAACAACACATGTTAGTATCATCTTATCCTTCATTCCTGCCCCTTTTCCAAAGAGGTCCTCCTTGTTGGGAAATCAGGTCATCCCCATGGGGATTGTGGGTCATGCATTGTAGGGGCAACAGTCAGTTATAGGGGAGAGGCAATGTCTCTGTTCATAATGTCCCAACTTGTGGCCCTAACAATCTTTCCACCCCCTCTTCTACAAAATTGCCTGAGCCATGTTGGGTGTGTTTTAAGTCTAGCTCAGTTATGGGCTCTTAGAAGCTCTGGTTCTCTGGATTCAATACAAGGTTTGCCACATCTTTGCATTGAGCAATTGCTGATATCAATATAAAATACAAGAGCTCAACACTAAAGGAGACTTAGAACAAGCCCTCTAAAGCTCCGTTTTCATTGCAGAAGAGGAAGCAGAAAGATTGTAAGAGCCACAGGTAGGGAAGGTATTCTGAAACATTGCCCCCTTTCACCCAGACTGTCTGGTGCATTCATGACCCTACAGTGATTATCAATGATAACCCCAGTGAGGAGGCCCTCAGTGGAATTGGGGCAGTAGAGAGGGGATGTAATAGTATAACTTGATGGGAATATGACCAATTTGTGATGTGTTCCTATGTTAAATATCCCAATAAAATATTTTCTTCAGAAGTATTTATTATTTATTTATTTCAGAGAGAGAGAAAGAGAGAATGGGCATGCCAGGACCTCTAGCCACTACAAATGAACTCCAGATGCAGATGCCACCTTGTACATCTGGCTTACATGAGTGCTGGGGAATCGGGCCTGGATCTTTAGGTTTGGCTGGCAAGCACCTTAACCAATAAGCAATCCTGAAAACCCCCTCAGTCAAAGAAAAATTAAAAATATAAAAATAATGTCACCATTTACTGATATAATTTAGAAATTTTATTTTAGAAATTATTTTCAGTCAATGTGATGTGTTTTTACCAGAGTTGATTTGTGGGTAAATAGTAGTTTTTCTTAAAACTTTTTATCAACATAAATTTACTGTTCTTAAAACCACTACAATCTGAATTTGACATGTCCTCATTAAGATCATGTGTTTGAACATGGGCTTCTGAGCTGCTGATGCTGATGCTGTTTTGAATGTTTGGGGAACATTTGGGTTAGGAGACATTGTTTACAGAGGTATGGTTGGCAGAGGAGGCTCATAGGGTCAGACATTTGATGGATATCACTTCTAATTTACCATGGTAATGTGGCCTGCCACAAGTTGCCACCACCATGAACTGGGTTTTCCCTCCCTATCCTGATGGACTGTACTCTCTAAACTGTGAGCCACAATAAGCCCTTCCTCCCTTAGGTTGTTAGTCAGGTATTTTGTCACACTTAGGAGAAATGCTAAATCTTATAAAACCTATAGTAATATTTTCAGTCCCTATTATAGAGTGCAGTCTAAAATCAATAATAGTTTTGATTGAATTTACCAGATATGTGAAAGATCACAAGGAGAGGGAAAACTGAAAGAACATCAACTGGACCATGTCTATCCTACCCCTGGCTTGCACTGTGTGGTAGTACATAATTTCAATGACTGTTCTTGAGGGAATGGGGGTTACAAAACATGTGGACACTCACAAAAGTTTACTAATTGCAATTATTCTCAGAAATAAACATAAGTTTTGAAATATTGGCTGAAGGCATAATGATAGGTGTGATTATGAATAGACTATCCCATTTATGAACTCTTTTTTGTTACTTTTTAAATTAAGAACATACTTTATATGGATCCATCATGTTTGGTACCATCTTTTCACTCTTCCCTGCCTCCAATCTGCTGGGGGACCTCCCCAGTGCAGTTGCTGAAAAATTACTATCTTAAAAATAAATATTTTCATTTCTTCATTTATTGTACAATCTTCTCAGCATTTTTTTTTTTTTTTTTGGTCATGGATACAGAACTATCAAACATCATTAGTGCTTTAAGACTACATAATCATCCTTCTGTATTCTAAGGGAATACTTGTAAAAAAAAAAAAAAACACTATTTTTTCCTCCCCTGGTATTCTTCCTGTCTTTATGGTATTTATTCCCTCTCTTTTCTTCTCCCTCCTATGGTTAAAGGGCATTAAATGGGAATGCATTGGAGTAGCTGCTCAGTAAATCAGAACATCATGTAATACAATGGAGGTACAGCACCAGCATTTCCCTCTTTTGTCCCTGTTAAATAGAGGTAGATTTAGGCTCTACAGGGGTACAAAAACCCAGCAGTCTGGAGAACACCCCAAGGATACTAAGAACAGTGGCCAGGCTGCAATGCACAAAATGGAATGGTTTCCAGGGGTCTGAAATACTGAGAGAAAACTGGAAGAATCAGATGTGGAAATTTATCCAAGTTCTCACAGCAACCAAGGTTTCAGAACAATAACTCGCCACCCTACTTGGTTTCTGCTTCCAGTGCAGCTGCTCCTTCTGAAAACTTACTGTGTGTGGGCTGCTGGTGGAATAAAATACTAAGAGAATATAGGGAGGGCGGGGGGAAGGGCAGTGGGCAGTGATGTTTCTATAAGACAGGGCTTCTTTGATACAAGAAAGACTGAAGTATTAAGAGTTTGTGCTTCATTTGAGGAAGAGTGGATATAGAAACTAAAGGAAGACTGTCACTAGTGTACCTGTCAGGGATTCATGTAGCCTGCTGGCACTGGCAATGGCTGTAGTCTGCCTCCAGACCTCTTTTATCTCATAGAGTATTCTGGTTTGTGTTTGGTTTCTTTTAGCTCTTAAGATCAATTAGTGGCTCTATGTTCTCTAGGTAAAGAGTAGGAGAATGTACTGAGAAGTCCTATTCACTGCCTCTTTTGAAAAGTCTTAAAAAATGACAAAACGTGACTCAGTCTTGTGATGCTCCAGTTTCCAATAGAGCTGTTGAATAGCTGCTTTCTTGGAATGCACATGCACCTCACACTAGCTCATCCAACCTGTCTCAGCCATAAATTTTACCTGTTTTGCATGGATTTGGACTTTTGTTTTTATCATTTGATGTAGAGAACAAGGAATAAACTGATTTTAAACATAGGATATGGAATATATATGGTGTATGACAAGCATCTTACCTAAGACCTAGAAGCGATAAAGATAATTACTCATGAAGATCTTTTTTTTTTTTTTTTCAAGGTAGGCTGTCACTCTATCTAGCCCAAGCTGTACTGGAACTCACTCGGTAGTCCCAGGCTGGCCTTGAACTCATCACAATCCTCCTACTTCTGCCTCCCGAGTGCTGGAGATGCAATAATCAAATATAATAGTATTTATAGGATGCTGTTGACATATGCTATTAATAGGAAATGAGAAAGAGCATATCAGTGGAATATTATTTTAAATAATGGTTAGGAAAAGTCATAATGAGAAGGTGGTATTTAGAGAGAATGAGGGAACAAAACCCGTGATTGCTTGAAGGAAAGTTGCTCTGGAATAAAGGGAATAAAATGCTGTTCAGATGTTCTAACAGATTTGTGATTGTGTTATAGGATCCTTAAAGAACCAGTGGGGGTGGGTAGAGTGAACCTCTGAGAAAGCTAGAAAGGACCCTGACCTGTAGTTCTTCACATGTAATATCAGTACTCCCAACATTAGCTGCATTAACTATACAGTCATAAATAACAGGACTTTAATAACTGCAGGATGTGACAAATCTTTTTTTTTTTATTTTTGTTTATTATTTATTTATTTGAGCAACAGACAGACAGAGAAAGAAAGAGAGAGAGAGAGAGAGAGAGAGAGAGAATGGGCATGCCAGGGCCTCAAGCCACTGCAAAAGAACTCCAGATGCATGTGCCACCTCATGCATCTGGCTTACGTGGGTCCTGGGGAATCGAGCCTCTAACCGGGGTCCTTAGGCTTCACAGGCAAGTGCTTAACCACTAAGCCATCTCCCCAGGCCCCATGACAAATCTTTTTTAACTACTCCATAAGACTGAATGTGACTTACCTTGTGTAAATATCCTGTTTTTTTCACATCTACAGGTAAGTGTGCTGTGCTGTTTAAGTTCTGTATACACATTTTTCAGATTGGTTATAAGAAAGGGTTTAGATATAATCAAGATGAGAGAAGATAGGCATTATCAGGTCATAATATGTGTTTTTTCTGGAGTGTGAATACACATTTTGATTGCTGTATGATATCCCTGCTATCAATTCAGTGCTTCTCTGCTCCAGTCACCCTTCTTTATCTGCTCTGCCATAGTAGAGTTCAACCCATTAAGCAGTTCTTCCTCATGATCTTGAAAAGATGCTTGTCAGTAGAGGGCAGTAAAGAGGAGCTGTACAAGAAAGAAAATTTCTCTTTCAGTGCTGGTGTGGCTGGCTTTACTCTTTGGATTGCAAGAATACCTCATTGCACAACAGCATTCCTCCATGGAAGATGGAGAAGAGGGAAAAAGGCATTGACATAGAGAAAAGACCAGTTGGAAAGCAGACGGGATTTAGCAGGAGGGATACAGGGAGGAGAAACAAAAGTAGCTAATGGGAAATTATCATAAAAAAGTAAGACAAGCAGAAAAACAAAGCAAAGAAAATATAATTTTAATAAAGAATCCCTGCATGCAGCATCTGGTGGAACTCTGCTGGCTACACACCCAAGGCATTCATTCCCATGTCCCATATTGCTGTGGCTCTCCCAGTGGGATGCTGTATACAGCTAGTCTGACTGCTCAGCTGAGGACCAGACACCAATACCTTGACTCCATTTATGTGCCCATAGCCAACTACAAGCTGTCTGCCACTTGAGGGATGTTTCCCACTCTCTTAGCAGCTCTGGACCATCTCTGGTCTGGACAATTCAGTGGATTCAGTACCCAGTGGATTCCAGTTCCTATCTAGTGAGGTCGAAATAGTAGACTTGGGTAGCAATCCTACCCATCCAAGTTGTTTCTCTCCTAGGTATTCCCATCCAGCTTCATACTTATTTCATACTTATTACACCTTTACATAGGTATAAAATACAGTATTTCATGAGTATATATTATTTATATTATAAATAATATACTCCAGTCATATGCTATTTATATCATATATCTCTTCCTTATTAAATGATTTTTGTATTAAATGGACCTAATAAAATTACAGTGTAGTTTTTGATTCCTGACTGGACTTAGGTGGTGAGTGCAAAATAATTAATTCTAAAATTTATAGTCAGATACATAGCTATCTTTTCAGTATTCTAAAATGTGCATGAGTTGAAGAAGCCAACCAGGATAATCAGTAGAAGTTTCCAGAGAACTCAGGAATAACAATAGCATTATGAGTGGAGGAAGCATGGCAAGTGACAACAAACATATTTATCCAGCAAAATGTTCTTTAAATAATAAGAAGAGGAAGAGGAACAGGAAGAGGAAGAGGAACAAGAACAAGATAGAGTTTAATTCTGGGCCACAAACATTTGTTGAACAAAGCTGAACAACTTTATAGGCAAAGGGCTTATGTTCTTTACCCTGAAATGCACACAATCATTTGTAATTTATATTTATATGTAAATATAATTTATACCTAAATATATATATATATATAGAGAGAGAGAGAGAGAGGGATAGATATAGATTAGATATAGATATATAGAGCTAGATATATAGATAAATTATATATTTAAATAGATGTGTGGTGATTACATCAATTAACATCTCTTTATACACTTCCCCATCATCTTCCTTAATTAAATGATAGCACCCAGATAAACTGGTAATTGATTTGTAATCTCAAAGAATACAGAGTAATTTTTAATATTTTATTTGAGAGAGAGAAAGAATGATGGTCAAATGCCAGGGTAAGAACCTATTCAATAAAACTCCAGATGCATGCACCATTTTGTGCATCTCACTTTACAGGAATCTAATGTAGACTGACAAGCTTTGTAAGCAAGTACCTTTAACCACTGAACCATACCCCCAGTCAAAGACAGAAAATTTCTATCTTTCAAATAACATAAGGTCCAATGGGAGAGAGGGAGAAAGGTGAATATACATGCACATACATATCACTGCAAAATGAGATAAGACCTGTGGTAGGATTGACAAGAGTATCATATAATAGGAAGGTCACAAGTGTCTGTCTATGGGAGAAATATTTTGACCGTGAGAAAACCCTGTTCATTTATAAGACAATATAGATGATAGATGATAAATAGATAGATGGTAGATAGGTGGTAGATAGATGAAAGATAGTTAGATTATAGATACTAGATATATCTATATCTATATATCCATATCCAAACCAGAGGTTTTACATTTTGGGGGTTTTGCATTATATGAAACCTCAATGAGAAACACACTTTCAGAGAGCACTTATTCTGACTGACCTACAATTTAGTGTTTTTTAATAATGTACTGGATATCATCTGCTCATTAAATAATGAAGTAATTTTAGGTGTTTATATAACACTCACAGAATAACTTACTAATCAGTTTTACTAATTATTAGAAAAAAATCATAAATTTGAAACAGCATGCTTACAAATCAAACTTCAATAAAAGTGATTCAGTAAGTTCATTTCAACTCTAAACCACATTTACATGCACTTAACATGTACTGGCATAAGTCTGAAATATCGTACATTTGTTTACTGATTTTATTGTAAATTAAAACAGAGAATCCAAGGGAGGTGATTAAATTGAGAAAATGATTTTTGTGCAAAAATAAAGACTGAAGTAGAGTTTATTTGCACCCATGTAAAAAGCTTGGCTCTCTAATATGTACCTGTAATCTCACCATTGGCAAGATGGAGACAAGAGGATCCCTGGGGCTTGCTGCCAGTTAGTTTGGCTTCTGTATGCATACATGCACATACATATGTACAGGCATCTGCAGACATGTGCATACACATGCATACCTATACATGAAACACACATGTATAATGGAACTATTTATCTGAATTTTTTTAAAAATATATTTTTTTATTTTAGAGAGAGAGAAAGAGAGAAAGAAAGAAAGAAAGAAAGAAAGAAAGAAAGAAAGAAAGAAAGAAAGAAAGAAAAAAGAAAGAAAGAAAGAAAAGGTGCTCCAGGGCCTCCAGCCACTGCAAATGAACTCCAGACATGTGCGCCCCCTTGTGCATCTGGATTATGTGCGTCCTGGGGAATCAAACTTGGGTCCTTTAGCTTTGCAGGCAAACTCCTTAACCGCTAAGCCATCCCTCTAGCCCCAATCTGAATCTTTAATATCGTAGACACCAGTGCTAGTGTCACTACTTTCCATTTTACAATATTTTTGACAAAGAAGCACTACTTTAAATTATAAAACTGCCTACTCTGGCTGGAGAGATGGCTTAGTGGTTAAGGTGATGGTCTGAGAAGCCTAAGACCCATGTTTGACTCTCCAGATCCCACATAAGCCAGATGCACAAAAGTGAGGCAAGTGCAAGATCACACATGTCCACTAGGTGGTGCAAGCATTTTGGGTTTGATTGCAGTGGCTAAAGCCCTAGTAGACCAACTCACTCTTTTAATTTCTCTCTCTCGCTCTTTCTCTAATAATAATAATAATAATAATAATAATAATAATAAAAGGCTGCCTGTCCTGAGGAAGTCTAGTTCCTAACTATTTATTAGTATGAATTTATCTGGTCTTTTTAATCCAACAAAATATGTTGATATCTTAATCCTGCTCTTTTGAGATGCAGCAAACCCTGGAATTAATGTGGTTGCTGAAGAAGGGGGAAGTTTTAACTATATATTTTTTTTCTTCTGGCTTAACATCAATGGATCAGTTCCAGTGTAAACAAAGGTTGGTTTAGTCAAACTAGCCATCTGTCCCTGATGAATTTAAATAGTACTGTGCCACATTTTACTACTGTAACCAGCTTTTGCCTATTTTTTAAGATTTTTCTGGACAAGAGGAGGTATCAGTGGATAACAGCAGCTCCCAGGTTTCCCTAGTAAGACTTGAATTGCATAGTGTCATCTCTTCTGTGTAAACAGCTGGTATAATTTGTGATGGTTGCATGTTGAAACAACTTCCACTTCCAGATTCTTAAATACTTCTGCAGTCACTTCAGAGTCTTTCTTTTCTTCATGGCTTAATTAAGTCTGCCATTGTTCTATGGAGTGGTCTATCAACTTTAATTATGTGCTCAGAGTTAGTGCCATATTTTACTTCTGAACAGATGGTAAAATGGTATCTACATCTTTTGTTATGTAACTAACTTCAGGACAAGATCATATGTTCTGGGAAATTAGACCAGTAAACTGTCTTCATGGCAAAGCTGTATGGAATATTCATTCTGAATTGTCATCATTGTTGGTATTTTAAAGAAAGTCACTCATGTCTTATAACTAGGTTAATAGTACTGTATAGTCTTGCTGGAAAGTTCTTACTTTATTACACTCTCATTTATTGCTTGCAATATTATGATTATATTATGGTTCTACTTTAGTGTTCGGATTTCTGAATGTTATAATTAGTGGTCACTCAATTGAGTCCTTATGAACTTTTGCTTTGAATGACAGGACCCTTGGGGATTCCTATTGTCTTCAGCAATGTAAGACTCCCAAGAGACTCTTACTTTGCATCAGACAAAACAGAGACAGTCATTTCCTTTGTCATGCTATTTTGCATATCACACTTTAAACACAATGCCCAGTGTTGTGGATATGTGCTTCATACATACAGCACTGGAAAAACAGTACAGTTAAGCTTTTTAATTATGTATTTGAACATATTCCCTGTGGTGATTTCTATTTGCTTGACTGAGTCTATGTTAAATAATTGGTTTCATTTGGTTATCAGATCCTGTGTTTACACCTCTTACTTATATTATTGAAATTCCTCCAACAAGAGGAAGGAAAGGTTTTCTTGACCTGGGTTCAGCCACATTGTTTGATTGGATCATGGGATGCTAACAGAGGTGGAAACACACAATGGCTTTCAGTGAATTGCTGAGTTGCTGTCCTTTGCTCTTTTCTCACTAACCATTGCCATGTCAGGTAAGATTTCTGTTTCAAGAAGCACAGGACACATAAGGAGCCAAGACGGAAGGCAAGAGTAGCTAAAAGCAGCTTAAGCCATCCAGTTCCTAACTAAACTAAAGACCTTGGAGTGAGAAATGCCTGCTGTTTGAAGCCATTATGTTTAAGGATGGTTGATGATACATTATTTTTTTGTGGCTGATTTAGTGTCCTTTATTTTGAAAAAAAATAATAACTTTATAACTATTGTGTTGGAATTTAAAGAAGGTGGAAACATTTACTCTGTTTCATGTTTATTTTTGTTTTGTCTATAAGACATCATTTTTTATAGGACATCATTATTCCTCATACCTATTATCTGACTCTGTGATTCACTCTGTTACTATACTGCTGAAATGAATGCCTTGCAACTCAGAGCCATCTCTTACTCTCCCTTTCCAATATGGGGTTGATAAGCCCTGCTCAAGATTTTCAGAAAAAAAAAAAAAAATAGCACAGCAAGCTCATCAAAGTGACTAGACATTCAAAAAAGTCTTTTAGATAAAACATCCATTCCCCTGAGTTCTAATATAGGACATAACACCACTTGCATTCCATTTAAACTTTCTACCGTATTTAATTTTCCAAAATTAGGAGTTAACCTCAAGAAACTAAATAACTGCCTTTTATCTGTATGTTCAAAAGAGGTTGATTAAATGGCTCTTTCTAGAGCACAGAATATATTCTAAGAAAGATTTTTTTTTTTTTTTCAAATGTTAGCATGAAAATCAAGTAACTGCCACTGTTAGGTGCAAACTTATTTCCTCTCCTGGCACCTTCAGAAATACATAGGTCCACTATTTGATCATACTGTACATGAAAACATTAGGTAAGTGATTTAAGTGGAACTTACATGGATTTAAAATCTGTTTTATTTTGCTAGTCCAGAATTAAAATACTACAGACTGAATGAGTGCTAAACAATCCTAATAATGGTAATAAAATATGAAAACAATGTTGGGGTATCAGTAAGGTTCATCCTGACATTTAAGTTTTCAAAACAGTACTTAATTTTGGAACATGATCTATATTTTCAAGGTTTTACTGCAATATTCATGGAGGGTTGAAACAGCTACAGAAATGTTATTATTCTTAAGCTGTTCAAACTGATTTGTAAGGCATCAAGACTTTCCATTTTCTTTCCAAATAATCTAGAAGTTCTGGGAAATATGTATATTACATGATTCAGTGTAGTCTCCATATGTTCTATCACAGTTTCTCTGACAGTTTCTAGCTTTCCAGGTGTTGGTATGTTAATATATTTCTCAAAAGTCCTCAGTCCTGGTTCAGAGAACCAGTGCTGTTACCAAGACAACCTCATGTGGCTATGAAATAGTTAGGTGCCAAAGCAGTGGAATCTAAAGCCATCCCTGTTTATTGTTACTGGTTCATGAATTGAAGCTACCTACCTCTCATTCACTCACACTACTCCTCTGGAATATGTGAATTAATAAAGACTAGAGTATAGGCCAATTAGAGTGACAGTATTTTTCATCATTTTAAAATATTTATGTCCCCAACACTAGCTTAACTATCTCTACCTTACATCTCACTTATAAGATTTTGTTTATCCCCTATCATTTTCTATTAGTTATATATGGCTCTTAAGGTATATGCTGATACATTTGACCACCAAGGCCAAAAAAAAAAAAAAAAAAAAAAAAAGGCTGGAGTCCTAAAAGTAAGACTTTCCACAAATATAAAGAACATTCACAGTGTTTACATGACTAAGGGAATGACAATTTGTACTTTTTGCTTTTGTTTCTAATAAAAAATATTGATAATAATTAGTGCTATCCAATAAGTAGATATTTGGGACCAATGTGGCCTACTTTCTGCTAAGGTCTGAGTTGGTATATGAAAGTAGCTAGGCCTAGTGGTGTGAGCCTAAATCCTAATTACTTGAGATGCTGAGAAAAGAATATCAGGAGTTCAAGTCTGTTCTGTTCCATAGAGAATATTTAGGGCCAGCCTGGGAAATGTAGTGAGACGTTTTTTTCCAAATAAAATATTTACAAAAAGGCTGGGGCTACCATGCAGTGATAGAGCATGTGATTAGCAATGTCACACCCAGGATCATTTCCTGGACCCACAAAGAAACAATACAATGTAGTCACTCATTGTTGCAGTCAGGTTCACATTGCTGGCAGAAATCACCTGACCTTGAGCAGCTTGTGGTAAAAGAAAAAAAAATGTTTATTTTGGCTTATAGAAAAGAGACACTCCATAATGGCAGGGGAGAACGATAGCATGAGTAGAGGATGGACATTACCCCTGGCCAACATCAGATGGACAACAGTAACAGGAGAGTGTGCCAAACACTAGCAAGGGGACACTGGCTATAATAGTCATAAGCCTTCTCCCAACAACACACTGCCTCCAGGAGGTATTAATTCCCAAATCTCCATCAGCTTGGAGCTTAGTATTCAGTACACATAAGATAATGGGGGACACCTGAATCAAACCACCACAGTTAGTGTATGCTGGTTTCCAATTCTAATGTGTGTGCATGTTTTGAGCATCTTTCCTAGGTCAGTAGAGGTAGAAAACATGAATGGAATAATATATTCCTGTATTACCTTGGCCTCAAGGATCTGACCTAGTGTTAGGTAAATTTATGTACCATATTTAAATGTGTTTCTCAGATAAGAATTATACTTATTTATCAATGCATAAGTTCCAGCATATATATTAAGAATCAAATAATGGATTTTCTGAAGGGCTGCATGTTGAAGAATGAAAACAAAGAATATGGAATGAAAACTGGAATGCATCCATGTGATCTATGCTCAGAGTTTATTTCACGACAGCATGTCACACATCTGTTGCTTTCCTTCCCAGGGCCTATTTTGCCTTTCTTCCTTTTCTTGATTTTCCTTTGAAGCATTCATTCTATACCTGTTCTAATTCTTATGCTGTGGGGGAAACTTGAGAATGACAGTGTGCACTATATCAGTATCTGGTCTCAGGGATTACTTAGCTAAAGACATACAAAGTAAGTGACACTGCAAGAAACATTATCCCAGGATGTGAACAGCATCAAAAGTGATGCCCACTTCTTTGATGGGAAGTGTGATATGAGGATCAGAGGAATGGAGCCGATGCAATCATGTTGCTACTATGATGTTGTTTTGGGGACCATGTTAGGGAACCAAAGAAGTAGCTATTTCCAGAAAAGGTAGAATAGGGGAACATGGAGAAATTGGATCCATGGTAATATAGCACAGGGTAAGACTTCAGATCAGATAGAAACCAGATCTGATCTTCAATTTTGTTGAGGCTGGACTGTCTTAAAGTGGATGTGGATTGTTTCTACCATTATCTGCAAACATTAAAGGTTTTATCTTACATAAAGGACAATTTTCAGAGTATTAAACAATAAAGGAAAAGAGACCAAGAGTGAAAAGCAGTACAAAGTAGTACCACTAGTAAGCACAAGTTATCGTAAAAGGGGTGGTGTAAGGAGGTAAGCATCATGTAAGGACAACAACGCAGGATAATAAGCCTGTCCTATGGACACCTGAGAATATAGAGCTGGATCAGGAATGGTGGAATGCCTACAGTTAAGGATTTGTGGGCATCAATTAGAATGAAAGTTAGGTTCATTAGAGATTAACTCAGAAAATAAACAGTAAAATTCAGCAGACATCAGCTGTTAAGGCAAAATTGCACAGTGAGAAGATTATATATATATATATATATATATATATATACATAAAGACCAAGTTAGGGCTTTCAAGGTTATATGAGGAGGAACATTTACATGCCAATTAGCCTATTAGGATAAGTAGATATGATGCATTTCTTTAGTACTAACTACTTTAATGGTAATTAACCTGTGGGATACGAAGTGGAAATTTTTCTGTGCTTTTAAAAAGGTAGCCAGTTAATCAGAAGACAACATTAGCTGTTTAATGCAGTTTGTTGTGTCTTTTATTTTCCTTTCTATACCTGAGAAGTTAATGCTTTTATGTCACAGGAAACTGTCCCTGTGGAGATGCAAACACACATCTTCACCCCTGATATGGCACAGAAACAAACCAAAGTACTATTGCACCAAAACCAGTTTGGCGAACAAATGAGTTTATTGTGTTTACTTACAAAGCAGGATGAGAAGTTGCTTATAGGAACAATGGATGACTCAAAATAGCCA
This sequence comes from Orientallactaga sibirica, assembly GCA_036365145.1. Lineage (NCBI taxonomy): Eukaryota > Metazoa > Chordata > Mammalia > Rodentia > Dipodidae > Orientallactaga > Orientallactaga sibirica. The sequence continues at coordinate 12,953,637 of JAEOAD010000010.1, read as the reverse complement.
TCCCACCAAGAAGTTTCATCCCGTCCTGGATGACATTCTCCCTATAGCCACTTAGGTTGAGCTCCCTATGTGGAAATTACCTCTATGGATGCTCTTCCCTCAGCCTCAGGGTGAGGGCTTCCTTACAAAAAGCATGGAAACCCCAAAGCAGCTGCAGCATCAAGAAGTCTCATGCATGCTGGATGAAGACCGCCCGTAATGCTGTGACTCAAAGGTCAGGTACATCTCCAAAAATCCCACCTTGGCATAGATGACACTCATGGAAGCTGCACCTCTGAAGCCCTCTGCACAACCTGCATCATCTGGGATGGTTGGAGAGTCTCAAGTACATTATATGACTGACTTGCCCTTGTTTTCCCTTTAAATAGCCTTAGGTTGGGGTCTGACAACTTTCCTCAGATTTGTGGACTTCCTGAGACTATGGAACTAAGCATCCCCTCACCCAAGGCACGTTTCCAGTTTCTAACTGACATAACCGTGGGGAGTGGGATGTCCTGATCACAGCCGCCTTTCTCTCTTCAGGAGAGACTCTTTCATTCAGAGGAGTCTGCTACACAACACAACACCTTATAAGGAGATCATCTCTCTGATATTTTAGAGGTAGAGGATCAGGATGTGGAGATTCTGTTGAATAAATGCTATGGTGGTCATTTTCTGTAACATATTTTGAATTTTGAATCTTTCTCTTTTGGGCCTTTATCTCATTAAAATATTTTTCGGATCCATCTCTGAATTCTACATTGTGAATATGAATTCCTAGGTTCCTGAACCATCTATGATATTCAACTTCAAGTGTAGGTTGAAATAATAGAGATTAAATCCCACAAACAACAAACTGTTATCTCCTTGAAATCCACCAGTAAATGCATTCAATATTACCAGCCACATTTGACAAGTCTTTATATATGTCTTAACTTTAAGGAAGAGTCTCCTATTATCATGAAATAATACTACTCAGTTCAAAGCTTTAGGACAAACCTAACAGTCTTATTAAAGGTTTTCTAAGAATCAGTTTCTTTAATCCCCATGGCAATTATATGTAGTGATGTTTGTGCATGATTTATTAGTAAAGGCATGGAGTTCCAATAGGATAGGAAGTTACACAGCTAATAATATTTTATTTATCCAGGGTCTGACTAACATAGTTCAAATGTTTCCTTATCCCCTTTAATATGGGTCTATTTTTTTAGCACTGGCATTGAAGGACAATACAAGGCATGCATATTCGTGAGAAAATACCTGTCCTCATTTAGAAAGGGACTGTGCTTGAAATCTTACTGAAAGACAAGTACTAAACCCAAAGTGTTGCATATCCCAACCAAAGGGTAAAGTCAATTTCTAGGCATTTTACCTCATTCTGAAAATTAATTGTAGCCTAAAAATTTAATGGAATGTAGGTTAAATGAACTTAATAAATTTATATTTTAGATAATGTGATCACTAGAAGAAATTTATTAATTTTATTTTACTTCATTTTTTCAGCTATTTCTACCTAGCAAAAAAATCAAATTAATATAATATGGGTCATAAAACTTCTCAAATGTACAGAGGAGTGAGGAGTGGTGGAATGGGATTATAATCATGTTATTCTGTAGGCATGCACACCCTGAAACTTTGATGTATCTGTGTCATGGTTTTATATAATAGTTCCAAAGTAGAAAGTCACTGGCTGTGGCGTGCATAATAATTTAGTCATGAAAACTATCCCTCACCCATCAGAGACCCTAGTTATCCAAGCATAGCCCTAGTTGGAAAGAAAATAATTTAGAAATTTGGCTCAGTAATGTACAATACAGGTGAAGAGTGGAGTTCAAAAGTCTTTAAAGACGTATTAGAGTGGAAGAAATTTGGAGAAAAGAGGAAGGACCAAATTGACATGGAAGTGGAGAAAGACTATGCAGGGTGGGATAAGGGATTACATGGGGGAGGGTGTGGAAGGGAGAAAGGCAAACAATATATGAAAAATTACTGTAATACATCCTAATTATCTGTGTGTTTCCATGCTAACAACATAAAAATAAATAAGTGAAGAAAATGCAATATGAAAAAAAAGAATATTATATACTGTAACTTTACAAAAAATAATCTATTAAATCTCCTAAACAGGGGCGAGAGAGATGGCTGAGAAGATTTAGACCCAGGTTTGATTCCTTACAACCCACATAAGCGAGACACTCATGATGGTGCATGCATCTGAGTTCATTTACAGTGGAAGATGCCCTGGCATACCCATTCTCCCTCTCTCTCTCCTCTCTCTCTCTCCTCTCTTTCTCCTTCTCTAATAAATAAATAAAAATAAAATATTTTTTAAAAAACTGCTACAAAAATCTCTTCAACAGCACAGGTAATAAGTGCTCATTTCCAAGAAATGATACAGTTAATACCTGTCTCAGATTTGTAGACTCCAGCACGAAAGGCAATAACTGCAGCTATTCAATGATGGTGGCTGTTCCAGATGCAGCCTATGAGAAAAAACATAATCTCTCTGTGTGTCATACCAGTTAAGGGTATCCCAGGTTCCAGAAAGCATTCTGAAATCACTCCTTGGAATGCATAAATAGTTTGTACCTAAAAGTAAGAATTAGATCAGTGGGTCATTAACAAGAAATTCTTGGAAGGAAGAAGTGGTTTGGCAGGAATAGGAACGTGTCCAGAGAAGGTCATAGAGGGTGAGGGTGATCAGCATGTATCATATACATGTATGAACTTGTGACATAAGTGAATCATCTTTATAAAAGAATTTATATGTCGAGTATTTTCTCTGTAGTAGATAGATAATTTATAAAATAAAATGTATCAGTAATCCTGTTTTTCAATTTCACAATTTAATGCCGAAAGAAAATTTATTTTTAGGCATGTTTTTTGAAAAATTTGGTCTAAAACACCAACATATGAAAGAAAATAATATTTGTCTAACTGTCAATTTCTAATACACATACAATTTAAAATGGTTTAATTATAACTTAAAAAACTTATTTTAAATTTTATTATGTTGCCATAAATATCAATCATTCAAGCACTGTTTACTTTCTACTCTCACAGTCTTAAAAGTCTGTTATAAATCCATTTTCAGTAAACAACAGAAGATGACCACTTTTAAGTGGAACCACCTGTTCCCATGGCCATTGACAAAAAAAGACCACATTTCTGTCAGTGCTCATGAGGACCATGAGATGGGACTTGTGTCTAACAAGCAGGAGAAAAGGCCTAACTTGGCCTTTCTCATGAAATAAATATTTGGTAGTCTCATACTCTCTTGTCTGCATTTGCAGTTTCTGCCCTCTGATTTTTCCTTTCCTTTTTCTAAACAAGACCAAGTCTCTTCAAAGTTAAAACTCAGAAAAAATAATAACTGGGCAATCATGCTTCCTTTTTCTTTTCATGCCCAAATTGTGATGTGGCATCATTAAGTAAGTGCCTTTAATTTCTCTTTTGGTTTTCTTCAATACTTCTGCCATCTGTCGTTTCCACAAGCTTATGCTCAGACTAGCTTTGTTTAAACTACCAATGCTGACGTGATGAGAGTCAAATGCAGAGGGCATTTGTAAGAAATCCTGGCTACACTAGAGACTTTTCAGGTTTTCCTCTTGAAATTCTGTTCTGCCCTTCAAGTCTGCAATGTCTCTATTCTCAGTATTCCAACCTCACATAGCCCTGCTTTATACTTTAGCTTTACCATATATTGTGCCTTCGGAGCCCTGCTTTCTTCATGTATACACACTCCACTAATAACTATTTTCACAGTGATTTTCACAGTGTGTCGGGGGGGGGCACATGTGTATGCACACTTTACACAGCCTATATGATTAGCAGTGTCTCTCCCTTTCATTTCTACTTCCAAGGTTTCCGTTTTCTCTGTTTTCCATCCTTTCTCTTGTTCTTTTGTTCATCTAAGGTAGTGGAAATTGGTGCAAGGGGATAATAGTACATAACCTGTATATATATTTTAAAGATGAGCAGGGCTGGAGAGATGTCTTAGTGGTTAAGGCACTTTCCTGTGAAGCCTAAGGACCCCTATTCAACTCTCCAGATCCCATGCACAAGGTGACACATGTTTAGGGTTACACATGTGCACAAGGTGTCACACATGTCTGGAGTTTGATTACGTGGCTGGAGACCCTGGACCACCAATTCTCTCTCTCACACACACATGCACTCTCTAGCTCTAGCTCTCATTTTTAAAAGGCTGTTGGGCCTACCTCAAAAAAAAAAAAAAAAAAAAAAAAAAAAAAAAAAAAGATGGACAATAGAACAGATAGAACAGTATCAATCTCCTAGTAGAAATCAAGTTACTTTCTAATCATCTCTGTAGCATTATTTTTCTTTATTTTTTTACAATGAGTGAATTACAGTTAAAAGAAATAGTTAAAAATAAGATTGTTTCCAACTAGAATCTACAGATCTATATTCTGTTTTTTAAATATATATTCTATTTAATTAATTTGAGAGAGATAAATAGTCAAGAAGAGAGAGAACTCAGATGTGTGTGCTTCCTTGTGCATCTGGCTTACATGGATACTGAGGAGTTGAACCTGAGTCCTTTGGCTTTGCAGGCAAGCGCCTTAACCATTAAGCCATCTCCCCAGCCCCAGAACTATATTCATAATAATCACTGCTTTATTTGTCTCTCCCACAAATACTTAACTTGACTCTCTGTGTGAAGGAAATAATGGGAGAAACTGTGTTCTAGGGAAATGATGAGAGGAACTGTGTTCTCTAGAGCATTATGCATGATATAGTAAATATTCAGAAAACATGTTTATTCTGTTGACAACCTCATGATTTTCACTTATTTTTCTTTTTAATATTTTTAATTGCAGATGCAAGCACCACTTTGTGCATCTGTCTTTACATGGGTACTGAGGAATAGAACCTGGGACATTAGGCTTTGCAGGCAAGTGCCTTAACCACTGAGCAATCCCTCCAGCCCAGATTTTCACTTATTAAAATCTTGGTAGTCATGGATGAAAACCCAAAGCAGGAAGGGCTTATGTCAATATTCTAGATTTAAAAGATCACTTTGGTGATCTTCATGATTGCTATACTTACCTCTTAGAGATATTGTCCATGTGGAGCCAAGCTAAGACAAGCCAGGTACATAGTATCATCTAGTTTTAGAAGATACCTGCTAGACTGGAGAGGAATACTTTAACATTTAGAAGTGCAGAGTAGATCAGGACTTGAAGATACAGAAGAAATCTCAGAGAACTGAACCAGAAATGATATATGTGATTTTCTCTGCAGGAACTGGCCAAGTTTCAGCTGTACAAATTCACAGTGAGATGCCTAGAAATCAAGTAGAAAACTGTTCCCAGGAGAACAGAAAAGGAGTAGAGTTATGAGCAGTCTGGTGGCTCCTGAGAGAAAATTTAGAGTTTAGTGCCCAGGAAAGTGAAGTGACTCTTGTCTATTCCACAAGTTTGGATTTCAGCCCCAGTAGTACAATGATGTTGAAATAAAGGCCAATCAGGATATCAAAACAAAACAAAAAACCTAGTTTCAACAAAGTTAGAAATCCATGCCTAACTGAAGGTGTCAGCATGCTATACACCTTCCAGAACAGAGCAGCATTCTGTTTGGAGATACACGAGATCATTAAGAACTTTGCAATATTTTGTGTTGCATAATTAGAATTTGCTTTTGGTCTCTGTGCATGAACAAATATTGACAACCAGCAATAATGAAATGTAAAAATAGACTCAGAAGTTGATTTATGTGTGAGCTAATGAAGGTAACTTTAAGTAGCTATTATTAATATTTCAAGAAATAGAGGAATTGAAGAATTTCTCAAGAGAACTGGAATCTGAGAAAAATATTCATTGACATAAATTTAAAATTTTTAAATTTTGAATAGATGAGCTAGGAAGATATTTGGCAAGTGAAAGATAGGGCTGGTGTGCTGGAAAACAAATGAATTGAAAATTTTAGGGTAAAGCTCAGAGAGCCAAAAAAAAAAAAAAAAAGATTGGGAAATGGAGCAAAAGTATGACAATTTGTGATATGTGTTTAATACACACTCACAATACTCCTGTCTTTATAAAGTGTGTGTGTGTATGTGTGTGTCCTTTAGAATTCTAGGATATAAGGAATATAGAATAAGGCAGAAACAATGAGCTATTTTAAGGACCTGATAATTAAGTTACAGACCCCAAATCTTTAGATTTCATATAAGTAAGTACAGATAGGGAGGAAAAAAAAAAAAAAAAAAAAACCGAGTACAACATAGTAAAAGTGCTATGAGCCACATAAAACAGCTACAATCCAATCTGAAAGAATCTTAAACATGGCCACAGTACATTTTAATTTTCCTCACATTTGAGTTTTATAAGTATAAAAGCTAATTGAAAACTAGACTGTGTACAGAGGCCATTGTACAGAAATGGTAAAAGACCACTAGACTGGACTAAGAAACTATAAAATAATAAAAAGGTGTGAGGAGTGGGAACATTAAACTAGAAAAGAAGGAGTGAGGCAATTATGGTAGTCTTAAAAAAATTGAAGTGTTGTCAGGGTGAAAGGCAATTTTCTTGTTCTGTGTGATCCAGAGGACAGAGCCAGAATGCAAGTTTTAAGGAAGCAATTTGGAACTGAACAAGGAAAATTTAACAAATAGAGCTGAGTAAAAATGGAATGGTGAATACCCAATCATTGAAAATTTTAAGCTGGGACTTAGATGACCAAACTTCACATTTGAAGAAGGTATTCTTAAATTGAATGTGAGTGTAATGAGCTCTTCTCGAAGAAGCCTTACAACTCCAAGGTTAATAATTCTATAATGTGCATTTCAGGGACTGACTGTTATATTTTCATGACCACAACTGACTTAAGAAGCTATTCATTTAATCATTAACTCAGCAAATATTATTGAGGACCCACTTCACATAAAGCCCTACCATAGACCTTAAGGCCAATCAGGAGTCATAAGACACTGTCCTTGACATCATCTTGATTGTGCACAGGAGAAAGCCTATTTAGGAGAGTTTATAATTTATTCAGGTAACTATAATGTAACTTAGTACTGGGGAAGACAGGGCATATGTCATTAAAATGGAGCCAAACAGTGTAAAATAATAATTCATCTCTACCAAATGGGTATTTTATTCCATTTTATACAGTGAATTACAAGCTGTTTGTCATATATTGAACAAAACTTCCATAAATATACCCCATTTTCAGGACACCTACACAAGCCAAGTGTGCAGTAGCTTAATGCTCAAGAAACCAGGCTTGGGGCTTCAGTGTTCTTAGTTCAAATGGTCTTGTATTTCTTCAAATATTTCTACTTTTAATCTAACTGCCAGTGCAATAATTCAAATTTTCTGACATGAAGTGATCTCATGTGTGTTTACATAACTTCAGAAAAAATAGTTACAATGGTAATTTTAAATGCATTTTAAATTCCATTAAATTTAAACCCTCTGCACTTATTTCCTACCACAAACATTTTTTTTTTCCAACTAGCTCTGATGGGTTTGAAAATCTTTGATCATATCATTTTAATTGCTCCAGCTATCAAGTTGGCTTATAGTATAGTCTGAAATGTTAAGAATACATATCTTCAAAAACATACTTTTCACAGCAAAATCTATTTTTAAAACTATCATCTAGTACAAAAGACACTCTACATTTAAAAGCACTGCTTAACTGGAGGAGGAAAAAGAGAAATGCTACATACCTGGGGTCTTTTTTGTCTATCCTCGATTTGCCCTCAAGCATCACTAAAAAATATTGTCAGTTCCACTGCCTGAAAATTGTTTTTGGAGGAAAATAAACGTTTTGACTGTGATGTGGTATTCCCATTTGATACACCTTTTAACTTGTAAGCAGTTAACAGAAGAAATAGGGACATTTTGTTTCAGTGACAAAATAAGACACCACAGTTTCTGATATGATGGATAGAAAAATGAAAACCTGTTGAGATTGTGTGCTGAATGTTTAATGAAACTGTGCATACATGTGCCAGCTATAAATTGGCCTATAGACAGGTACACAGGTCTTGGGTCACCCGGAGAACCAGCTCTCTGGGGAGTACAGCAGAGTGCACGTGCCTTTGCCAAGCACTTTCTCTTCCCCTTTATTTGTGGTCAGACTTAGTGTTTCCCATGTATTTATATCCAAGAAGCATGAAATGTTCATAGTCTAAGGACAGATGTGAATTTCATGCATTTAACACTTCACTCTCTACCATCTCTTTCTTTAAAAAGAGAGCAAGGGCTGGAGAGGTGCCATAGTGGTTAAACGCTTGCCTGTGAAGCCTAAGGACCCTGGTTCGAGGCTCGATTCTCCAGGTCCCACATAAGCCAGATGCATAAGGGAGTACATGCATCTGGAGTTCGTTTGCAGTGGCTGGAGGCCCTGGCATGCCCATTCTCTCTACCTGCCTATTTCTGTATCTCTCTCTGTCTTTCTCTGTCTCTAATAAATAAATAAATAAAAAAATAGAGAGCAAAAGAACAAGAAAGAGAGAGAGAGAGAATTGGCATGGCAGGACCACAGCCACAATAAACAAACTCCAGATGTGTATGCCACTTTGTGTGCATGGCCTACCTGTGCACATGCATCACCTTGTGCCTCTGGCTTACATGGGTTCTGGGGAGTTGAACCTGGTTCCTTAGTCTTCACAGGCAAGTGCCTTAACTGCTAAGCCATCTCTCCATTCCTCTTTTCTTCTACTTCAAGAAGATTATTCTTAAAGCTAAAAGCCAGCTATAGTTTTATTTTTTAATTAAACTTAAATGAATAGTCAATAACTTTAGAGTTAATATTAATTAAATTAAGCCAGGTGTGGTGGCACATGCCTTTAATCCCAGCACTCAGGAGGCAGAGGTAGGAGGATAGTTGTGAGTTCGGGGCCACCCTGAGGCTACAGAGTGAACTCCAGGTCAGCCTGAACTAGTGTGACCCTACCTCGAAAAACCAAATATATATATATATTATATTGACACTACTTTTTAATGAAAATCAAGCTTATGCACCTTGAATTATATTGGCAATACTGATTATTGTAAGGTTTGTACACTTACCAAGTCCTTTGGTATCTGAAAATGAAATAAGCAAGATAAATGGACTTGTTGATTGAATTTTCCTTATTATTATCATTGTTATTTTTGCCCAGATAGGGAGGAAAGGCTGCTTCCTGTTTCCAGACCAAGTTCCTAGTGTTTAATAACTATATAAATGTACACAACAATACTAATGAGGCAAAGAAATTAAGCTGTGCAAAGGGTAGCTTTAATTTGTTGATTTGGAGCTTGGAAACGTGGGTGGGTTATTTTGTGATTGAATAGTACTCTTGAATGTTTAATGCATGGCTCTATTTCCCTTGATTAGCTCAGCAATTCCCTAAGCATTATTTCCAAAGATGCTAATCAATTTTAAATCAAAATAGATTGAATTGACTCTAAAATTGTGGTAATTACACGAAACTGTCAATCATTTTTGGTCAATTGAAATTCTAACCTAGTGATGAAAGTACTGTTCAAGAATGACATCTGGTAGATGTAGTGTAAGGTAAGAGGACATTTCTGAGCATAATATTTACTTCAGAGTTAATGTAGACATCGATGTATGCACCAATTCCATTACACTTAGAAGAAATGCCTGCATAACTATCATGGACCTTCTTTCCACTTGATAACATTTATAACTAATGCATTTTATCCCTATAACTATTTATTTTCTTATTTCTTCTAGTCTCCTCAGACCTTACAATTGTAAAGATTTTTCTTAGTCAAATGGCAATGAAGCTGCATTAAATTGCATGTATGCATGTGTTTAATTCAACAGGTATGGTGGCGCATGCATGTAATTCTAGCATGTGGGATGTATAAATGAAGATATCAAGACCCTGTCTTAAATAATAATAATAATAATAATAATAATAATAACTATTTAATAAAAAAGAGAAAACCACTTTTTTGGCAAACATGTGTAATCAAATCTATCATTTCTATTTGCATTTAACTGGATAACACATAACATATTCTGAATATTCAAATATTAGGAGAAAACATTACATTGTTTTCAAACCTATTTAACACATTTAAAACAAATATTTATACTATGAGAAAAAAACTCATTAGTTTTCCAGTAGTAAAAAAAAAAAAAATGAATATGAGTGCTTTTGACTGCAATTCTTTGTATTTCATGCATTCATTTTTTTTTTTTGCTTATTTTTTAGTTTAGTTTGTTCATAGTAAAAATAAGGAAGACTACAAAGGTAGAATACATGTATCCAAGGGTCACTCAGAGCTTCAGAGATTGCAGTTGAAGCAGAGGGATATTAATTATCATTTTAATTTAGTTAATATAAAAAGAAATATAAAATATCTAAGGAGATCAAGTCCCAAGTTATATGGCCTAAAGGTATTCAATAGAGTGATTACTAGATTTTGGAGTTTACATGATCTCATTCAATTTTGAGCCTCTCCCCCCTCCTCATTACTAGTCTTTTTACATCAAACAAATTATTAAATTTCCAAAGCCTCTATTTTCTTACAAGTTATAAGACTGTTTGTTGTTAGCCTTTAGTGATTAATTAAAACACATAGATAAAACAGTACTGAAATACTAAGTTGTATGCAACAGATGGAAATTACTCTTGTAAAATTTACTTTTACATTTTATGGGTATAGTGGTTCACATCTATAACTCTAGCACTTGGAATATTGCACGATGCTTGTCATGAATTTGAGCCTGGTCTGAGCTTCATAGGGAGTCATAAGCCAGGCCAAGCTGAGATCCTGTCTCCAAAAAAATAAAAATAAAAATCAGTTTCTGTTTAACATTTTGTTTAATATTAATGGGGTTCAGAATATTTCTATGCATATGAAACATACATTAATAAAATCCAACCTTCCTGTGCCTGCATCCCTTATACTATCCCAACCTCTGTTCATCATGATTCTTCATTCAAGATTAATATCTTTTATAATAAATTTATTTATTCATTTATTTGCAAGCATAAAGAGGAGGGGATAGTCATACCAGGGCCTCTGCAAGTGAACTCCAAATGCATGTGACACTTTTTGCATCTGGCTTTATGTAGGTACTGGGTTATCAAACCTAGATTTTTAGGTTTTGCAGGCAAGTGACTTAATTGCTAAGTCATCTCTCCAGAGCCCAGGTCATTATCTTTTACTGTTTACATGTGAGTAAAAAGGTATGGTACTTGTGTCTCTAGATCTTGCTTATTTCACTTAAAATAATGACCCCCAGTTCCAAGTCTATTCCTAGAGACTACATGATTCCATTCTTTTATATGTCAGCATGATACTCCATGGTGCACATGTGCTCTGTTTTCTTCTGTTTTCATTACTGTAAACAAATACCGTATCAGAACCAATTTATGGATGGAAAAGCCTTATTTTGACTTATGTTTCGAAAGGGAGTCCATTATGGCATGGGAAGTATAGCAAGACTACTAACCATATCGTAGCCAGAATCAGGAAGCAGAGAGTGAACAGGAAATGGGTCAGGTTATACAATCTCAAGGTCCTCAAGGCTCTAGCACTTTCTCAAATCATTCCACCAGCTGGAGACCAAGTGTTTAAACACATGAGCCCATGAAGAATATTTTACACTCTAATACCTATATCCTGCCCCTGGTTTCCATAGGCTAAATGGTAATTTCATGATTTAAGATTCCTTTAGTCTAGCTTGAAGACTCACCATAGTCTTTAACAGTTCCAACACTGTTCCAAAGTCCAAAGTCTAGCCAATATCTTGACAGTATTCCCAATACCATAAATTTAAAATAAAACTGCATATATATTACAACATATAAGGAGTAAACATGCCTATCTTGTAAAGGAAGAGTGGGGTCATAGAATGGAAAGACTGGACCAAAACAGTACCTGAATCAACATGGAAAACCCTGAAGCTACATATCCAGTATCTGGGAGTTGTGATGAAATTGTCAACTCAAAAATCTTGGGTAGCTCCCTTCCTCCAGCTCTACTGACAGCAGCATATGTTGCCTTTACCTTGGGCCAGCTTCACTCCAAGCCTATGATTTCTTTTGGGAGATATCCCATGGACCTGATGTCTTCATTATTTTAGTGTTTCATAGCTTTACACTATGGCCTTTCAGGGCCTCCATGCAGGGACTCCTATCTTGCCTAGCTTCAGTATCTTTGTAAAATTCTTGTTGAAATGATCCATGATCTCTATAGTCTTACATGAGTCTGGATTCCTTGGGCCACAGGTATAGGAACTACTCTATGTCTTCCACGCTTCATTCCAAAGGAAGGCAACTCCTTTATCATTCTCCTTTTAGGTCTTCACATTACAAAATAGGTTGTGGGTGGGGTTTTGCCCTCAGGGCATCTACCCTAATATCCCAGTGAAGAACAGTAGGCTCCTTTTTAAGTCATACACCATTAAATGCCTTTAAATTTGCTCACAGTTTCTTCCTGGTCTAACCTTACTTTTTTTCTATATCTTTCTGCTTCATTTGTTCTTTATCACTGTATTCCTGAATAAGAACAGCCAATAGAAGCATTGTTGCATTCTCAATGTTATTCCAGCTTGAGATTTCTTCTGCCCAACTCATTAGTGAATTAATTTTAATTTCAGCCTTATAGGTTCTCAGGACAAGGGCAGAATGCAGCTAGGTTTTGGCCAGACTATTACATGAACTGCTTCTAGCCCAGTTCTCGACAGAATTCTTGTTCCGCTTTGAAACATCAAGAGCTAAACCTCCACAGTCCACATTTCCTCAGCCTTCTAGCCTTCCTTGTTCATCCTATAGACTAGTTCCAATGGCTTCCAGATCACATGGCCAAGCTTATAACAATGGCCCTACTCACAATATTATTTGTAGTGATTATTTTCTTCTTGTTGGAACTAAATACATGACCATAAATAACTTAGGGATGCAATATTTACTTGGGGGTATGTTCCAAGAGAATAAAACCCTTTTGGGGGGAAAATCACAACAGACTGGCCTTTTATTATGTGCAAGAGCAAGAAAGAGAGAGGGAGAGAGAATTGTTGCACCAGGGCCACCAGCACTGCAATCGAACTTCAGATACATGTGCCACCTTGTGCATTTGCATCACTTTGTGTGTCTGGATTACATGGGCCCTGGAAAGTTGAACATGGTTCCTTAGGCTTAGCAGGCAAGCACCTTAACCACTAAATCATCTTTCCAACCTGAATAAAACCTATTTTAACAGCAGAATTCTGCCATGCTGGCTCATCACATTGCCACCAAAGTCAAGAAGTAGAGAGCAAACAAGAAGTGAGACAAGTCTAAACAACTCAAGGCTTACCTCCTGCAAGGATGTACCACTTAAACAGTGCCACCAGCTAGAGACCAAAAATTCAATCACAAGTGTCGATGGGGGACATTTAACATTCAAACCACAGTGACACCTAGGGTGATTCATTATCCTAGTTATTATAACTAGTGCTGCACTAAACATTGGCACTCAGCTATGGTCAATCCATTCTATCTATCTGTATTCAATAGTGGGATATTCAGAGTATATGAGAGGTCTGTTTAATAAGCAAATTTAAACCTGTTCTCCATATTTGTACTAATGTACACATCCACCATTAATGTACAGAATTCCATTTTTTTCTGCAGCTTTTTTGTGTTTTGTTTTTGGCTATTTTACTTATGAGACAGAGAAATACAATGAGCATATGGACACGTTAGTGCCTCCTGCTGTTACAAAAATTTCCAAATATCTGTACCACTTTCTGTATCTGGCACTATATGGGTACTAGAGAATCAAACCTGGGTCATCAGACTTTACAAGAAAGTGGCTTTAACTACAAAGTCTTCTCTCCTGCCACTGTTTTTTTTGTTTTCTAATTTTCTTTTATTTTTTTAATATCCACTTTAATTGATAGATAAGATCCCATTATAGGTATGATATTCCTTTGTCTGATGAATAATCATATTTACCATTTCAAAATATATTTTTTACTTTTGTTAAAGTGTCTATCCTGATCACTTTCAGAATATATATATATATATATATATATATATATATATATATATATATTTTTTTTTTTTTTTTTTGAGGTAAGTTCTCACTCTGTCTCAGGCTGACCTGGAGTCACTGTGTATTCTCAGGGTACCCTTGAACTCATGGTAATCCTCCTACCTCTGCCTCCCAAGAACTGGGATTAAAGGCGTGTGCCACCATGCCTGGCTTCCATTTTTTTATGATTATAAACTTTTTTATTTTCTTTTATAGTCTGAGTATTAACTCTTTGTCAGATAATAGTTGACAGATATTTTCTCCCATTCTGTGTGTGGGGTCTTTTCTCACAGTAAAACTGCTTTAAATGAATGATGAGTTAGAAAACTGTTCCAAGTACTTTATGGATAGGAAGATATGTGACAGTATCCAGCCCAAACCCTCCCTTGTACAGGTTCTATATAATAATTCAATTCTAAGGATGACAGATAGGCATTGAACCAATGAGAAAGAGAAGATTCAATCCCTGTGTTTATTATGTGTGGCAGCATCTTGTAAATATTGTTGCTAATTATTTTGTCCATGAAAAGTTTTCCTATTTTTGAGTTTAAATTGATGACAGGATATCAAAGCTCTCCAATAGACATTAGAAGAGAAAGAAAATTTCCATGTCATTCGAAATCCATTTTTTCATTAATAATGTTTTACAGATTGTTTTTCTCTAGTTCTTAAGATCCTATGCTAGACTTTGGTGACAATCTGTGGTAGTTTTAGTTTGGATTTAATCTTTATGTATAGGGAAATTTATCTGATTCTTTCATATAATTATCCTGATGTTTTAGAATCATATTTCCTGGAACGATGCTGAATTCCTTGAGTGTTATGACAAGCTCATTTTTTTCCCGATGTGTCAAAAGCTTAATTTAAAACACTTATTGATTCTTGATTTTTTGCTGGGCTGTGAGCTCATTTATTTTAATGTAATTGTTAATAAAATGTCAAGTTCTCAGGTTCTTGTTCTGTACCAATTTTCTGACTATAGTTACTTGTGATCTGTCATAGAAAAAAATGACAAATATAATTTTTTCAGGTCTTGGAAGCTTGTTACACATTAATGTTCACATTATAGATTTTTACATTAGCAAGTTCACATGGGTTCATGTGCAGCCTCACTTACCATTGACAGCCTTTTCTGGGACATTAATTGCAGGTTTATTTCTATTTGGTTATTAGCCACAACTATGTCTCTGATCAATCAGTATCAGTGTATTCAGATTTTGATTCTGCATGTAGTGTGTTTTGTTTGTAATATTTGGCATACTCCTTGACTCTGAAGTATAGGTTGACTAATAAAGAAGAAAAACAGTATTGAAGACAGAATAATTCAAAATGAATTCAAACCCACATGGAGCAGATGGTTAGTGTTGAGAGTAACTGAAGGCATAATGGAATGATGGAGAACTACAAAAAACCTAACTCAGATGTCTGCTCATCTTAATATCTGAGATCTAGGATAAATGAATCTATTAAGCCAGGTATACTGAAAGGGCTTTTGCCAAATTTAAAAAAAAAACCAAAAAACTGAATTTAAATGATAGTGGTTACAACATAGTTCAACTTCTTCTGAAGGAATAGGGTATACAGATTTGCTATCAGCCTTCATAGAAAGGGGAAGGCAACTTTGTGGCTTAATATACTGACCTAGACAAAATATTATAGATTGTGTGTGGGGGGGGTGAGTCTTTGAACTAATATTTCTGCTTTTAGACCAGAAAAGAAGTGGTGATGGGAGTCAGGCTTAGTGACTTGGGAGTCAGTTGGCTGACACATGCAGGTAAGAATATGTGGTATAAATGGAGATGTGTGTAGAGTTGACAGGATGACTCTGGAAGAAGAGGTAGATGAAGTTAGTTGTAAAGTAATCAGGAAGACTAATGAGGGACAGAATTCCTCTATCTCTCCTCTGAAGACAGTATAAATGAAAGCTTGTGAGAGCTTTGACTTTTCAGTGCTTGCCAGAACAATTTCCTAGCCAATGGAACCTCATAGCAAAACATACATGCATACACTTTACACTATGATAGGCACTCACCATGTTCATTTTAAACAGTATGTAAACAACTAAAAGCAGAAAAGTAAGGGAATGTGAGGTATGGAATATGCTGACACACATGTTCAGTAAGTAGGTATCAGTGAAGTCCCATGATTCAGGAGTTAGGCACGTCTGTTATCTCCTCAGACTCAGGCATGTCATTTTTCAGGGTATGTGAGTGATACCATATGAGTCATAACTGTATATACAAATGTGCTTGCAACACGGTAGCATGGAGTCTGTGGGGTGTTCATTTTCACTACTGATTGCATGGCAGAATCTAAGTGAAAGTTCATTGTGTCCTTCTAAAACAGGCTTTTTTTTTTTTTTTTTTTTTTTTTTTTTGTGAGGTAGGGTCTCACTCTGGTCCAGGCTGACCTGGAATTAATTATGTAGTCTCGGGGTGGCCTCAAACTCTCGGCGATCCTCCTACCTCTGCCTCCCGAGTGCTGGGGTTAAAGGTGTGCACCACCACGCCCGGCTAAAACAGGCTATTTTTATACATGATATTAATAGTATTATGTACATAGGATAAATTTAGCATGTGATTATATTTTTTAATTATTTCTATGGCCTATGTATTTCTTTATCAAAATGAAACAAAATGTTAATAGCTTAGATAGTTGACCTACTTTCTAAACATTTTGCTCTTTATTATATCTTTTCTTTTTTGTCCTTGGATATGTGTAAACTTATTGTGGTAGTTTGAATATGTGTCCCCCAATATATTCAGTGTTTTATTAGTTATAGTTTGCATCTGCAAAAACCTTGCTAAAGGCAATGTCACTGGGGGCTGGTCTTAAGGTGTGGTGATGGTTTGAGATTCCATTGTAAAGATATTCAAAGTGTGCCTAGTAGGAGTTCCTGAAGTGTGCTGTGGCTTTTGGGCTGTAGTTTTGCTCTGTGTGCTGCGTGGCTGGTTGGCTTTTCTCTCTCTTGCCTGGTCCTGTGGAGAGCAGGCCGCTTCTCCTGCCATTATGGAACTTCCCCTGGATCTGTAAGCTTCAGTAAATAATATCCCTTCCTCCATAACTGTGCCTGGTCTGGAAGTTCATCTCAGCGAACCTGAAGCTGTCTGCTACAGAAAAGTGGTACCGAGGAGTGTGGGGTGAGATGAAACTGACCATGTGGATATTCATCTTTTGGAACCTTTTTTTTGGAGGAATGGGCGTGGACTTGGTGCTTGCAACTGAAGATGCCTTCTGGAGTGGTAAGCCCAGTTTTATGGACTGTTCTGATGAGAGTTTGAGAATGCTAAGTGCAGACAGTATTGAACTTCGAGGCTTGGCTTATGAGCTTTCCAAGGGGAAGGAAAGACTGCAGAGGACTTTGTTGGAACTGGGCTACTGGCATAAGGGATGGCTACGTACCGCTATCCAGGCCCAGAAAGTTTGATCAAGGTTAAATTTGTAATGGGCTGATGTGCTTGGCTAAAGATAACGGACTGAGGTTTTAAGATTTTAAGTTGGAAAACCTCAAGCAAGTTAAAATTAGAGGCACTGAGACTGGTTTTAGGTTACTGGAGCTGCTATTGTCAAACACATTAGCAATCTTAAGGAAGATGGCCTGACTGCTTTACATTAAAACAATGGAGAGGATGCCTGAGGAAAGACTGTTAGAAATGCAAACTCTTTTGAAAAGAGTTGACTAGAGAAGAAACCTGCTTTTCAAAGCTATGATTTATTTCGTCCCTGGATTAATAATATGGCTGTGTCCTGCACACTTGGTATTAGTTTTGGAAGCATGAAAAATGCATGGAGTGGTCACGAATTGCACACGGTTCCAGGAGCCGCTGCTGAGATGTGGCATGAGGCAGGGCATGAAGACCCTCAGGAATAGGCTGGAAGAGCCTTTGGAAGATGGACTGTGGTTTGCATGGAGACCTGAAGATGTTTTGGATATACCAGGACTATGCAAGGACTACCATGGAGTGCAGTGTTGGCATGGGATCAAAGTTTTCCCTGGCTACTCTGCCCAGCTGGAGGGGCGGAATTAAAAACCTGGAGACTGTCAGTCTCAGATTATATTGAACATGAACTACAGAAGTTTGATGATTGCTGATGGTGGCTGAGTTTGCATTATTCTAGTCTCTCCTTGCTATGCCTTATACCAGTTAAAAATGTTTACTCTGTGCCTTCACATGTTGAAAGTATTTAACTTGTTTGATTTTACAGGACTCACTATCTTAAGTTGGTCAAGACTGTGAGAACCTTTGAAATTCGACTGAGTACAATTTAGAATGTGTGATAGCTAAATCTATTGGGGGCCAGGGGCGTAATGTGGCAGTTTGAATATATGGCCCCCAATATATTCATTTTTTTATTAGTTATAGCTTGCATCTACAATCACCTTGCTAGAGGCAATGTCACTGGGGACCAGTCTTAAGGTGTGGTGATGGTTTGAGATTCCATTGTAAAGATATGCAAAGTATGCCTAATAGGAGTTCCTGAAGTGTGCTGTGGCTTTCGGGCTGTAGTTTTGCTCTGTGTGCTGTGTGCCTGGTTGGCTTTTCTCTCTCTTGCCTGGTCCTGTGAAGAGCAGGCCACTTCTCCTGCCATTATGGAACTTCCCCTGGATCTGTAAGCTTCAATAAATAATATCCCTTCCTCCATAACTGTGCCTGGTCTGGAAGTTCATTTCAGCGAACCTGATGCTGTCTGTTACACTTGTTTATACACTAATATTTCTGTTACATTTTGCTAAATGATGTATTTTACCTTCAGAATTTCTCTCTGAGCTCTGGGTTATTTTAAGTTTGACTTGCCTCTAATATACTGATTGAAAGTCATCCAAAGCAGGCTGAAATTAAAGTTATACCCCACCCGTCATCTGCAATCCCGTTTTGTAGATATTTATTTTCCCATGTATTTATGAAAAAAAAAAATATCAAAAAGTGTTTTATATCAGATTCTTTAAATCTAACAGGAGCTTAGTCATGTGTGGCAACATTTGTTGCTATTTATAAGATATTTACTAACATTACAAGTACGCTGGTTTGCAATTTTAAATTCCAGTTGCTTCTTTTGTAGATAAATGAATAGTGTACTTGGCATTTAGCTGTTATATTTAAAATATTTGCTATTTTGGTTTGTGTGTAAGAATAAATTTTCTGGTTTCCTATTTATTTATTTATTTGTTTATTTATTTATTTATGTGGGGGAAACACACATTCTAAGGTCCATATGTGGTGGTCAGAAGACAACCTTGTGGTGTTTGTGCATTTTTCCATGTTTTTTGAGACAATTTCTTATGCTGCTGTAAATGAACACAGTTTATGTGGAACATGAGCTTCAAATTCTCCTGCCTCTGCCTCCCATTGCCACAGGTGCAATAGGATGCTTGTGCCACTTTGTGTCTGGTTTTGTGTGAGTGCTGAGGAGTACCAACATTAGGCCATTAGGCTTTACAAGCAAGTTTCTTTAACAGCTCAGCCAAGACCAGCCTCTCTGGTTTGTCTTTGAGTGAGCAGTCTTTCAGGTACACATGTTGTTGCACTTAGTTTCACATTGTGGGGATGAATATCCAAAGCAGGCACAATTTATGGGAGGAAAGGATTGACTTCAAGCTTACAGATCCAGGAGAAGTTTCATCAGTGGCAGAAGAAGCTGCTTTCATGCATCCAAGTGTAAACCATCACCAGCCAGCAAACACCTGAAAACAAAAAGCACAAACCTCAGCAAATGGCAGGGACACAGGCAGAGCTCAAACCACTCTGAACACCTCTACACTGGAAATCAGATCTGTCCCCAAACACACTTTAGGGCTGGACCCCCCGGACCTGCCCCCAGTAACAACTCTTCTTGCCAGGCATCTGGAAATCCAAGTTACAAGTTTCAGTAAAACACCTCTGTCTATGGAGGGCATACATTCAAACTATCACTTATTTTATCCTTAATGGCCTTATCAATAAAAAAAAATCTGGTTTATGTAGCTGGAAATGAGAGATTGCACTGACTTGAAGTACAGTTAAATCTAAAAAAAAATTAATGATGTCATCAAAATCTGGTCTTGTTCCTCTGCAGTTCTCCAGCTGTGTTCAAGCTCAAACTATGTAAATCCACCCTGAAGTTCAGAGAAGAAAAATCATATCATATCCATGGACTGCTCTACTTTAAAAAAAAAACAATCTGTTCCTCTGGAAGCCCAAGCAATTGCCTCCTTATTGCTCATTGGCTTGGTCTAAATTGTGTTCTATCTCTCGAACCAAAGTGTGTTCTCAAGACTATAGAATTCACTACATAGCTTAAGCATGTGGTCTCCTAAAGCCATAGCTCCATGAGCCAGGAATGAGATCAGAGGAATTTGCAAGGGGAAATTCTGGTGTTTGGGGGAGAGAAATGGGGATTTTATGTTTTGGAAGAAACCAACCTTTTTTTGTACAATTGTATGCTTAAAAGACCAATTTTTAACAATCCTTCTAAAGGAATTAGTGATTTAAAAAAAAATGTATGCGCTAATGGGTCTACATGGTAGCGTCCAATACAGAGGAAAATTTTGGTTTCTTGATAGGTCCCATCTAGGATTGATGAACCTCCAAGTGAGCACGTAGAGGAGACAAAAGAATTAGTTTAGAGGCGGGCAGGTCCCCTTTCCTGAGAACTATGAATTAACAAAGTCAGTACATATAAGAAAAGGTACTGAGTTCCTAATGATTGAGCTGTGGTTACTTCACATTGGCACCAAGAATGATGTCTCATGCTCTTCATGTTCCTGACAATGGAACACATTCTTCAGCTTAGTATTTGGGGTGGTTCTTCACTTGAAATGAGTGTGTAGAATTTGGTCCTGTCTTAATAATTGTACAATTCAAACTCTGGCCACATGATGTGTAATGTTGATAATCAACGTGTTAGGATCTAGAATCACAAAGCAGTCAAATCTCTGAGAGTATCTATGAGGTGAAGGAGTTTCTAGATTAAGTAAACTGAGGTGGTAATACCCAACCTACACTATTCTATGTGCTGGGGTCCTGGACTGAATAAGAGAGAGAGAGAGAGAGAGAGAGAGAAAGTGAGCTTAGCTCTCTGTTCTCTGACTGTGCATTAAATATGACCAGCTGCTTCATGCTCCTGAGACCGCCATGCCCTTCCATCCATGATGGCTTTTCCATCTTTGAAGTCTAAGTGGAAATAAATCCTTGGTCCCTTGAGTTGCATCTTGCCAGGTTATAGTAATGGGGAAAGTTACTGATATAGGGCACATTTTTCTTTTAAAAAAATTGTGCTATTAAAAGATTTATGTTTTCAGCCTTGGCCACGATGGCTCATTTATCTCTTCATACTTTGGAGCAACTATTCTGAAATTTGATGCTTTTTGAAACAGGCTGTAGACTACTTAGGCCTTGTTCTCATAATTCCAACTATGTTGCCCCTATGTCTAGCTAAGGAGAATTAACATCTTAGAAAAGAATATTCTTCTCGTATCTTTGTATTAAGGACTTGTTGCTGTTTGACACCAAGCCAGTGAATACTTGTTCTGTTTTCTGTATGTGTGTTGGGGGGGGGGAGTGCAAGGAGGGAGGAGTTACTACACGACTTGGAAAATAATGCCCCACACACCTGTATGCATACACAGACAGCAGATATATTTTGCTCTCTGGGAAGATACCCTCTTGGCCCATTGGATGTGACTTCACATCCTCATGCGTATGAGATATTCATAAGATGTTCAAAGTACCTGTAGTCAAATTGAGTCTCTAGTAACAATGCTGAAAAATACAATGATTTGGGATTTATCCTAAATATTTATTCATTTCTGGTTTCTTATCCATATCTAATTCTTTAGTCTTTTATGCAAGTCTGTAAGCCATTCTCAATCCTAAAATAAACTCCTTTTCTGTAAAGGTCATCATTATTACTTTTTGACTCTAACTGACAGAGACAACCTTCCACTTCCTTTCTTTAAACTAATCTTCTGTTTGTTCACTGAACTTTACAAGAACACACAAAGGCATTATACATACAAAGTAGGATTTCATCTGCATGAAGAGATAAACCATAGTTGATATGTATTTCAGAGGTAATCATGCTTCAACCATCTAGAGCTTTTCATCATAGAAGATGGGCCAGGAGTATCTTTCTCCTGATGTTACAAATGTAACAAGAAAAATGAGAAAGAAGACAGAGCAGTACTGTGATGTGACCTTCTTGTAATTAAGTGTGAGTTGTTAAGGAGTATCTAAGATTGCAAAAACAAAACGAAACAAAACCAAAACCAAAAATAAACAACATGTGATCTTTTGGTAAACAATGGAGAGCAGACAAAATATAAGAAGACAGTGAGAATACCTCATGGTTAGAACTGTTATTCCTTGAGATCTTTAGAATACATAAAATTTAAACTGTACACATAAATTGATACTCTTATGTGAGGTATCTTGTAAAGCATGAGATATAATAGAATTGTAGAGATACAATTCCTATATGCCCAGCATTGGTATTAATAGACTAGTGATCTTATAGAAAACATTTCCAAAATTTCCAAAGTATTCATTTTAGAGGCACTCAAAGGTATTCAAAGATTCATAGTTCTCTAAATATCCTGAAAAACACAGATGTCATAATTTCGCTGGTTCATTCTGGTCTGGAGTGGCTTCATGATCCACATTTATCTGCTTCCAAAGCCCAACTAGCAGCTTAAAATGATAGATAGTGATTACATTCCTCGGGAGCTTGGGGATACCCTGCTTCTCTTTTAGACTTTGAACTGTGATGCACATTGTTGAAAGGGGAAAACATGTGCCAAGTTTAGTATTTTATCAACTGTCAGTTAGTATTGTAGAAAGTATTTCTTACACCCTTCTCAAACAAAAACCTATCACAAGATAACTGTCTGAAAGACTGCTAATGGTAGCTACATCACAGAACCAGAACTCCTTGCTGTGCCGTCTGATGTTGACTTCTTCTTGTCAGATTCTAAGCGATAACTTAGTCTTATGTCACTGCATTCTATCTTGTGCTTCAGCACTAGAACAGTTTTCAGAACATTTACTATATTTTCAGATACTACTCATTCATCTTCTGTATATCGCAATATCAGTTGAGTGGATTTGAAAAAGATGAAAGAACCATGATAAATTCTTACTGAATTGATAAGCTGAGTGCTAATTTGGAGCATGATATTTAATTTCATTTATGCTATATTTTGTTTATTGATTCAGTTATCCAATGATGGGTGCCTAGGCTGACTGTATAATTTGGCCATGAGGAATTAGGCCATGGTATGCATGGGTGGGCAGGTATTTCTGTAGTTAGTTGATTTTGATTCAAGTGGGAATGTGCCCAGAAGTCTCACAGCTGTGTCATATGGAAGCTTAATCTTTATTTTTTGAGAAACTTCTATACTGATTTCCATGGTAGCTACTTTGCATCCCTCCCACAATGTATAAGATTCCCTCCTTCATATATATTCCAGAATTTTTTTCTTTTCATTTTAATCTTTTGAGTTTGCATACAGAGGTGACATCCAGTTAGCATTTTCAAATGCAATGAGTTTTAGTTGATTCTCCTCCCCCTAGGAGGTCAATTAATGTTTAAATCCAATTTAATGATAGGGAATACCATATATTATGCATTTTAAGGTACTTACAACTCAAACATTGAACACGTAGCTATTTTAGTGGTTCTAGCATTAGGGACAATGTGCATCAGGATTTACTTCCTAGAAAATGATTTTGCTCTCTGTGACTGGTGAAGGCTCATGTGTTAATTCATCTGTTTAGACATTCAAATTATCAGTTTCTCTGTATAAGTAGGAAAACCATTAAAAATGCTGAGAGGAAGAAGGTTGAAAAATCCAGTATTTTCAGTACAGGAGTTCTGGTATTAAATTATATATGTATTTGTTCACTGATCTTTCAGGTATATAGAAACTTTGATTAAATATTTGAAGAATTTGAATGAATCCTTCTATTACATATTTTAATACTTCTATTACATTATTTTAATTTCCTGCTACTTTCTATCTACTTCAGGAGTTTAGTTGTCTGTAAAAGTTTTCATGTGTTTTACTGTTCTTTAACAAATAATAATAATCATAAAGAGTATAAGGGTTGTAGCTCAGTGGTAGAGTACATAGTGTAAGGTCCAATTTTGTCCCCGATAATATAATGAGGTAAAAAATTATATAAAATAAATTAATGTATTATAAAAATGAATAACTATATAAAAAAGTAAAACCCAAATTACCAAAACAGGTATTAAAAATGTTTGATAATTAACTGTGTATACATATACAATATTATTAAATTTTATTCTTTATTTATTGTAATTTTGTTCAAATTTTCTTTTGTTATTTATAGTAAGAGGACATATTTACCTGTGAGTTGTGTTCGAAATTGAGCAAATAACATTTTAATGAGAGTGATAACTTGGACCATATTTTCTTCCCACCTTTCTCTCCAACCCAAAGATGGCTACCATGCTAGTATGTGGAAGCAGGTTTTGAGCAGCAGTTTGGGGCACTTGTGTTATAGATTCACTGTCAATATTTTTAACATTATGCTGTCATTGCATAAGAAAATCATTGAACTGTGGATTTAAATTAGCATTTCACAATTGAAGTGCTATTAAGTATGGACCTTCATGCAGACTACGATAGATTTATGATGTCAATAGAACAAGATATCTCTTCATAAATCATTCAGATCTTTGACACTTGCAAGGTTGATGCCATTTCAGTAAATAAAGTGAAGAATTTGATTTATTATTTTATAGTCTTCTAATTTTGAAGCCTCTAATTCTTTACAAGTGATTTTGAACTATAGTGCAATTTTGATCATATTAATTGCATATGTCCAGTGAACAACTCTATACAAAAAAGTTTTAGTGACTTTTCTAATAAACACTAGGAGAAAAATCTGTATAGTTCTAACACACTATTTCTTTCATCTTACCCCACAATTCTTTTGAATTCAATTACTGAGGTCAATGTCAGATATAAACAGGAAACCCTTTATACCTTAATATTTTCATTGCCTGAGTATGCTACTTGGACATCCAAAGAAAATTGAATCTTAAATGAATCAATATGACTATATTCACTGGGTATTTTACAGTAACTCTCATGATGTGCTGTGAGACAGTAGCACATATCATCTTGAAGACACTTGGTAAGTATTCAACTTTACTGAACAAGTGTTGTATGTTTTGTTCATGTAATTTTATGTTATTATGTAATTATGCTTATGTCTAGAACAATTGGGCATATGAAGAACTTTACATATTCAAAATTTAAAAAAATAGTGTTCCATTTAAGGGACATAGCTGATTATGTGTAGCTATTTTTCCTTCAGCTGGAGAGTCAATCCTCACTCCTTTTCCATTCTTTTTCCTGATCTTCCTCATGCTCAGTTCAATAAGAAAAACTCCATGCTTGAGCTGGATACTTCATTATTTGCAATGACATTTTTCTTTTTTGTTTTTTCTCAAGGTAGGGTCTCACTCTGGCCCAGGCTGACCTGGAATTAACTATGTAGTCTCAGGGTGTCCTTGAACTCATGGCGATCCCCCTACCTCTGCCTCCCGAGTGCTGGGATTAAAGGCGTGTGCCACCACGCCCGGCTCTGCAATGACATTTTTCAATTAAAAATATGTTGTGGGCTAGAGAAATGGCTTAGCGTTTAAGCGCTTGCCTGTGAAACCTAAAGACCCCAGTTTGAGGCTCAATTCCCCAGTACCCATGTAAGCCAGATGCACAAGGAAGGTGGCACATGCATCTGGAATTTATTTGCAGTGGCTAGAAGCCTTGGTGCCCCCATTCTCTCTCTCTTTCTCTGTCTCAAATAAATAAATTAAATATATATATATATATATATATATATATATATATATATATATATACACACACACACATATACATACATATGTGTGTGTGTGTGTGTGTGTGTGTGTGTGTGTCTGTAGGCTAAACTAAGTCAGCTCTTCTTACTTCCTTATGAGCAAAATGCAATAGCTTTTAATGTTTTGCATGTTTGTGTGTATTATTTGTAGTGTGATGGGTGTGAGTGCATGGTATGCTGTGTATATCTATCCACGCATGTGCCCACATGTGGGAATGTCAGAGGAAAATGCTGTGTTCTCCACTGTTTTCTTCCACATTGTTTCCTTCATATGGAATCTGTGGTAGTTTGAATATATGTCCCCCAATATATTCAGTGTTTTACTAGTTAAAGTTTGCATCTGCAATCACCTTGCTAAAGGCAATGTCACTGGGGGCCAGTCTTAAGGTGTGGTGATGGTTTGAGATTCCATTGTAAAGATATGCAAATGTGCCTAGCAGGAGTTCCTGAAGTGTGCTGTGTGACCTTTTGGCTGTAGTTTTGCTCTGTGTGCTGTGGTGGCTGGTTGGTTTCTCTCTCTCTCTGTTTGGCCCTGTGAAGAGCAAGCTGCTTTTCCTGCCTTTATG
This sequence comes from Orientallactaga sibirica, assembly GCA_036365145.1. Lineage (NCBI taxonomy): Eukaryota > Metazoa > Chordata > Mammalia > Rodentia > Dipodidae > Orientallactaga > Orientallactaga sibirica. The sequence continues at coordinate 12,927,207 of JAEOAD010000010.1, read as the reverse complement.
GAACTTCCCCTGGATCTGTAAGTTTCAATAAATAATATCCCTTCCTCCATAACTGTGCCTGGTCTGGATGTTCATCTCAGCAAACCTGAAGCTGTCTGCTACAGTAAAGTCTCAGAGAACTTGGACCTATTTTTGGTCATAATGGCTGAATAGCGAATCTCACCTCTTTGCCTTGTAAGATTGGGGATACAGGCATATGTGGCCATGCTCAGTTTTTCAGAGCCTCTTAGATCCTCGTGCTTGAATGTGAAACTGTTTTGTTCACTAAACCATCTTTTAACCCCTCACAGTGGAATTAATGCAAACATTTTTTATTATCAGGAATATATAATTCATGTTCAGATCTATTATATTTGAATGAACCAAAAAAGAGCAAAAACACTAAAAGTTCAAAAAATTTTACATATTTTTAAAAATAAACATTTAAGAGGCATAGCCTTATTTTAAACATATAAACCTTTCACATGTGAACTGCATCCACATAAAAGAACAAAAGTAGCTATTTAATAAAGTTTTGTGATATTTCAAAAGATGGAAATTTTTGCCTATTAACAGATTTGAAGCTGTCTTCGTGTAGCACAGTCTTTCAGAATTCATTCTTTTGTTCAATTCATTGGGTATAAATTGTCCCCATTCAATCATTAATTCATTTAACTGAAGTTGCTTATTGAAGGCCTTCCAAGCTAGGCATTCTTCTGGGCTCTGAAAATACCTGAGTGAGTGAAACAGTCCTGTGTCCTGTGAAGGTGAGCTTGTAGATAAAACAGAAATCACTGAAAACAGTGACTATTGATAGCATATTTTCCCATAATGAAGTTAAGACTGGGAAAGAGAGAAGAGAGCATCAAATTGTAAGAGGATAGTTGTTTTAACCAAAATGGTTAAGTGTGTGCCAAGAAAATAACTTTTGAGTCCAAGTCCAAATTAAGGGCTCAAATCACTCACATTCTAAGCTGAGTAAATAAGGAGAACAAAGTCACTCAGGCAGGACTGTGCTCAAGCAGGGTCAGGCAGAATTTTTTTTTTTTTTTTTTTTTGCTGGAAGGTAAGTTGTGATGAGGTCAAGGAGGAAGGAGTCAGCTGTGTAAAGACTTATCGGCAATATGCGGAGTTGGTATTGTATCATGATCACAACAGGAAGTCGCTGGACGATATCCAGCACTTGTATCCTCATATCACCTTACAGGCATCAGTCCATTGCAGAATGAGAGAGAGGGAAGTAGTTAGAGGGGAGCAATATAACCACTTGGAGCGATGCTGGCTAATTTAGGCTTTATAAACGACACTCACTGAAATAGAGAAAATCATTAACATTACATAAAAGTCATAAGGTACTATTGAAAAAGAAGCCAAATAGGGCTGGAGAGATGGCTTAGCTGTTAAGGCTCCTGCCTTCCAAGCCTCTAAGAACACCGTTTGTTTCTCCAGGTCCTATGTTTAGCCAGACACAAAAGTGATGCAAGGGTGCAATCCTGCATTTGCCCACAAGGGGGAGCACGTGTCTGGTAATCATTCACAGTGGCTAAGAGGCTGCTGGAGCGGGGCCATTCTCTCTCTCTCTCTCTTTCTCTCTTTCTTTCTCTCTCTCTGTATCTCTCTCAAAAGAAGGAGGAGGAGGAGGAGCCAAATAAAATGTCACATATGGGCTGAAGAGACTGCTTAGTGGTTAATGCATGTGCGAAACCTAAGGACCCCAATTTGATTCTTCAGGTCCCACTTAGCCAGATGCACATGGTGGCACATGCATCTGGAGTTTGTCTGTAGTGGCTAGAGGCCCTGGCACACCCATCCTCACTCTCTCTCTCTCTCTGTCATAAATAAATAAATAAATAAATAAATAAATAAATAAATAAATAAATAAATAAAAGAAAATATCTAAAATTTTAAAATGTCACGTTTAATGTTCATAACAACAACAAAATGATTTCTTAGTTTTCTTTCAAGCAATAATCAACTTGTTCTTACCTCTGTTTCTTTCCTATGCATCTCTATTTTAGACTGGCTTGTTGTAGTACAGTATTGGTTTAAAATACTTGGTTTGTAAACTAGAGAAATGCAATTCTCACATCTCTGATGGCTAGATGTTAGACAGCATGTATTCTGGAGAAGGCTCTCTTCTGGGTAGCAGACTTCATCTCCCTGTGTACTCAAGTGATAGAAGATGAAAGGGAGTTTTCTAAGGCCCATTTCATATGGGCACTAGTTCTATTTCAGAAGGTTCTTGTTTCAAAGCATGATTACTCTCAAGGGCCACCCCCCAGTGATGTCACAATTCAGATAGTCATTTAGTGTATGAATTTTAGGAAGATAAAAACACTCAGGCATCACATACCTGCATACCTGCCCCCTGCCTCACAGATTAATATGAAACACATGCAAAAATGCATTCATTGCATCTACATAGCCCTAAAAGTCTCAGCTCCCTGGGGAGTATCTCACATCCTGAACTCTCCACTCTACACCATCTAAATCAGATATGGGTAAGATTCAAGTTATTATTCATCCTGAGGGAATTTGTTCTTATGCCTAGAAACCTATGAGACCAAACATGTTATTTGCTTCCAAATTACAGGCATATGAGGCAGACATAAGGGATATGCATGACAAAGGGATGTCTTTTATAAATGGGCAACAAACCACCAAACAAAGAGTAATGACCACTAAGTCTAACTGTAAATTACATGAGACCTTAAGGCTTGGGAAAAATCCTCTTTTGGTTCCTTCTGTTTGTTAGTTCACTGGGGGCAGCAATGTCACAGGAACAGCTTGGAGAAAGGCCCCTTTAATTACTCTGTATCTTTTCCCATACTTTTGCTGCCCTGGGTTTGCAGGCTTGTGGTTGTGGCACGTGACCTTGTCCTTTAAAGTTTAAGTGGTGTTATTTGACCCTGAAGTATCTACTCAGAATATTCTTTACTATAACTGCCTTGTATTTAGTTGTTCCCATTCTGCTGAAACATACGCAGTCTCCCAAATTCAACTCTCCTGTGTTTGTATACCACATGGCTAGAATGTTCTGATTCACTTTCATGGATGATCACTATGCTTATATTTCTGGAAGTGACCTCTTTAACTTGCTTTCCTCAGTTCTAAAATAAATATATTAGGTGTTTTAGGAGGCATGTCCATACCCAACCACACCTATCCCAGCTTTTGCTAGCATTCTTTTTCCCAGATTACAGTCAAACCTTACTCCATGCTGGACTAAATTCTTTAGACTAAATTTTCACTCACTGGTCTTTTTGATTATTTGTTTTAGATGTTAATTATTTGAGAGAGAGAGAGAGAGAGAGAGAGGCTATGGGTATGCCAGGCCCCCCTGCCCCTGCAAATAGGCTCCAAATGAATGGGCCACTTTGTGCATGTGGCTTAACGTGGGGACTAGGGAATCAAACCGAGGCCATCAGGCTTTGCAAGCAAGCACCTTTAACTACTGAGCCATTTATCCAGCCTTCAGTTTGATTTTTTTTTAGTAAGGTTTTTGTATAAATGGCAAATACAAATTATCTCTCCCCCGCCCCACCTTTCTCTCTCTCTGTTCCCCTCAACTTAACTTTCCTCAAAAACCTTATTTCCATCTGCAAACATCTTCACTCCTTTGTAGATGTGTACCAAGTTTGGTTCTTTACAATTCTTTTCTCTGTATGTACTTCCTATACTACACAGATCACATTTAAAATGGCAAGAAAATAACCTTCCTTACCTCACTAACCTGAGAGCTATTTTCATATCAGAGCTAACAGAATTAAGAAGATCTTTACCTCACCATTTCTCCTCTGCCTTCTCATTTTGCATTCTTAGTAAAAATATGAAAATTACTGGTAGAACAAGAATCAAAGCTACCAACAAATAAGGAAATAGCTTGAACTAATAAATTCTCCATTACTCAGATATTTTTAGTGAAATTACTAAATCAAACAAGTATCTTATTTTGTTTTATTTTTGACAGAGAGAAAGAGTCAGAGAAAGAGAGAGAGAATGGGAGAATTAGGGACTCCTGACAATGCAAAAGAACTCCAGACACATGTACCATTTTGTGCATCTGGATTTACATGGGTACTGGGGGATGGGACCCAGGCCATCAGGCTTTGCAAAGAATTGCCTTTAACCACTGAGAAATCTCTCCAGCCCCAAATCATTAGTTAATCACATATAGTTTGCAAGTTTGTTCAAGAACAAACAGCCTAGTCCAACATTGTTATTTATCTCCCATTACACTACACCATTGATTGCTGTTGTTTTAATTGGTTAATTAGAAGGACTTATCAGGAGATTCATCACCTAGAGCCATACATCTGTTCATATGGATGAAGAATGTGTCATGGATCAATATGTCAATTTTTAATATTTTGTTATTGCTTTTGTCATTTTCTATACATTTTAACTAGATGCTAACTAGATGAGTAAACCTGACAGTGTTCCAGTAGAGTTGTAGTTGGTATATTTATCCCTAAGCATATTTTAATAATGAATCACTTGGTATAATTTTGATTTGTTTGAAGAAATAATGTCTAAATGACAAACTGCATTATGACAGCCTCATTAATAACAGCATACTCTGTTTTCTGATGCTATGAATGAATACTGTGGACTGAGAAATTTATAAAGAATAGAGATTTAATTGAGGCTGGGAGGTTCAAGATTGTTTTGTACCAACATTTTCTGTATAGTGAAAGTTTTCTCACTATGTCATAACATAGCAGGAGATGCAATATGAGGAGTTGAGGAGATGGAGCAAGCTTTCAGGGAAAGTTTTCAATGTCATCTTCTCCTTAATCGATGAATGGGTGAGTCCTCCTCATGATGGCAGAGTTCTTGTGATTCAATCACCTCCTGAAGGTTGTGTGTTTCAACCTTCTCATTTAGGAGACCAAGTGACCAAAATATAAACTTTCTAGGAACAAGTTCAGACCCTAGCAGCTGAGCTGAATGATTGCAGGTATCTTGTTAGTGAGTCCATATCCTGAGAGAAGTGTGTGCTTTTTTCCTCCTGAGTTCATCTCACATTTGTGTTCCTTTAAGAATTCTTGTATATCATTTAGAAAGAAAGTAGTTAATTCTACAGAGGAAGCAGGGAATAATAATCTTGGTATAAGACCAGGATGCACTTTGTTCTCAATTAATTATGAAGAATAGAATGAGTCAGGTAAAGTGAAACTTAATAGAAACTTATGTGAACATTTTACTTCACACATACAAACTAAAAATATTGTTTTAAATTAATTTAATTGACTTTACTATTAATAAAAATTTAATTAATGTTTTAATAAAAGGCCTAATTTTTACTTATTTATTTATTATTTATTTAAGATAGAGTGAGAGAAGCTGGGCATGGTGGTGCACACCTTTAATCCCAGCACTCGGGAGGCAGAGGTAGGAGGATTGCTGTGAGTTCAAGGTCACCCTGAGACTACATAGTTAATTCCAGGTCAGCCTGGGCCAGAGTGAGACCCTACCTCAAAAATCAAAAACAAACAAACAAGCTGGGCGTGGTGGCGCACGCCTTTAATCCCAGCATTTGGGAGGCAGAGGTAGGAGGATCACCGTGAGTTCGAGGCCACCCTGAGACTACATAGTTAATTCCAGGTCAGCCTGGGCCAGAGTGAGACCCTATCTCCAAAAAAAAAAAAAAAAAAAAAAAACAAACAAACAAACAAACAAAAAAAGATAGAGTGAGAGAAAGAGAGTGAAAGAGAATGGTTGCATCAGGGCCTCTAGCCACTGGAAACAAACTCCAGATACATGAGCCACCTTGTGCATTTGACTTACATAGGTACTGGTGAATCAAACATGGGTTCTTAGGCTTTACAGATAAGCACCTTAACTGCTAAGCCATCTCTCCAGCCCCCATGTTTAGTAAGTTTTGAGGCCAAAAAAAAAAAAAAAAAAAAAAAAAAAACAGTTTTACTATAATAGTTTAGTCATAATAGATGAGAGTTCTTTACTCTTTTTCCATTGTGTATGTGTGTGTGTGTGTGTGTGTGTGTGCATGCACGCACACATGTGCACACACGTTTGTGTGTGTGTACATGTGTGGTATAGGTATGATGCATGTATTTGTACTCTTGATGTTATACCCCATGCAAATCCCTGCAGTGCCCCTTGGGTTTGCCTGAGGCTGCCAGAGAATATCAATTGTCCCATTCCATCACTCACCAGCCTGTTTTTCACTTGTGCTGGAGTTTCTTACTAATTTTGGAGCTTGCTGTTCCCAAGACCCAGTGATTCTCCTGTCAAGGCTCTGGGATTAAAGCTGTACATGGCCATATCCAGATGTTCATAGGTTTTGGAGATTAGAATCTGGACCCCTCAGGTCCCATGCTTGTACAGATAGTACCCCTTGAGTCTTTTTTCTTGAAACTGTTTATTATTGTAATCTATCTAGATGTCAAAACAATGTAGAAATAGAGACATTTACTCCATAATGAAACACCATAAATGGTGACAATAGTGAAAGCATCTATAGAAATGATGGTTTAAATAACTGAAAATGCTCAAGCTGGAAATATTTATAAGAAAAAACCTCTTCAAATTATTTGGAATTGTAATCAAATTGAAGAGGAATTGCTTGACATTGAGAATCTTCTATGGAGAATTGAGATGACTATACTTCTATATCAAGAAAACGTGTTAATGCATAGAGATACTAAAAACAAAATTCTTTTTCAGTGATGTACAGAGTACTTGATGATGTATGGGTATAGGGAACACTTGTTAGGCATTCAGGTATGAGGGTGTTGGAGTATATTAGACTTGCAGTATATGTGATCATGATTTTCATTCTCAGAGTCTGTCTTGGAGCACAGTAAAGGGCAAAGTAGGTAACAAATTTGGAGATCCTAAACCAAAATTGAATTTTGGCATAATCTTGTTAGAAACAAAGTTTTTTATGAATTATTTAGGCAGTTATGACAATGAAGATAAGATCATGCAACCACTATCTAGGAAAGTATAAAGAAAAATGTTAAGAGAATAATGCATTACTTTTATCACTAGGGAAACTTTGAAGTCACTACTCAAAACTTTTCTCTGATAATGTATAGATAACATGTTATGGTTACTTGAAAGGAAGGTAAAGTGAGAAGTTTATCAGCTCTTTCCTACCTAGTATCAAATAGGGATAGGTTTCATCCTGTCTTTTCCCCTTTTCAGATCTTTTCTGTTTTGTGCACTCTCTTTGACCAATAATCCACTGATCTTGTTTTTGAGCATATTTTTATGCAAATGGTTTTATTATTTATTGGTGGTTCCTCTCTTAATATTTTACTCACCACTAAACATTTTTTCCTATTCTATATTTATAATTCTCTTAAATATTCTTTGTTATTCTGCTAGCTAATTTAAAATTAGTCTTCTTTTTCTCATAGGCTGATATCATAACTTGCTAATCAGAAATAAACAGAATTCTAAATTCTATACAGTTTATCTGTCCACTCATTTATATTCTCATTTATAACACTGATTTAATATTGTTATTATTGCTATAATCAATGAAATACAAAACTCTTAGTAAATTCTTTTCATTGAAGTACAGTGAAATAACATGGAACAAATCATTTGTGACACCCGATAAGCACAAAGAATAATATCTTCTTTCAGTTCTTATTTCTAATGATTATCAAAGTGAGAAAAAGTCTAAATTCAGCCTGATATTCAAGTCCATAAGAAAAGTTCTGGAGACCAGAGTTCTAGACTCTACCAAATCATGCCCAGAAATCTCTTCCATTTCTATTCACATCCATACCTTAGTGCGTTGCTCTCATATGTATAATTAATTCCTAGGTAAGTGTCAGAAACTTCCAGCCATAAGAACAAGATATAGAGAGAAACAGATGGACAACAACGACAACAAAAATAATCCAAGGCAATGATGTATCTGAAAACATTCAGAAAGGGCTTGCACACAGCACTCACATTCCTATGCAGGAACAAGAAGTTGTTAAAGTGGCTATATATACTGTCAGCACAAGGAATGGGGATAAAGTTTCTAAACAAGGGCCTGGACTGATGGCTTAGCGATTAAGGCACTTGCCTGTGAAGCCTAAGGACCAATTTCAACTCTCCAGATCCCACATTAGCCAGACACAAAAAGGTGAGGCAAGCACAAGATCACATATGGCCACTAGGTGGCACAAGCATCTGGAGTTTGATTGCAGTGGCTGAGGCCCTGGGTGCCTATTCTCTTTGTCTCTCTCTCTGTCTCTCTGTCTCTTTCTTGCTTTCTCTAAAAATATAATATTTTAAATGTTTCTAAATGAGTAACCAAAGAACTAAAAAATTATGAGAGAACCATGAACAGCATCATTTCTCATTTTTTTGTGATTTTTCTGTTATTCTATGTCTTATGCCTCAGTCTCTGTTACATGTTCATATTCATCCTTTTCAGACTATTTTGATATATTCTCAACATCTGAACTTCTCTTGCCCAAATATCTTATGCTTCAAAGCTGCTGGATAATATACTGATCTTTCCAGCCCATAGGAATCTCCCAAACTCCCATAGTTCTTTGTTGTATTTTATTAGTTATTTATTTGCTTGTCTCACCTTTATTATAGTCTTTTCCCCATAGAACAAATCCTTTATCTTATTTATAATTCACCTGCTTCCTTGATTTTGTATCATTTCTGCTCAGGATTCTTGCAGTGACAGCATGAGGGAAGTGATCAGTATTGTTCTAAAGTTGTCTGACAATGAAAAATCAGCAAACAAGACATGTAACGGGAACATGTAGAATGCATATAGGTCTTTCCACATAAAAGGACTCACTCTGTAGATACATGAACACTGGATTTGAATTCAAATCACATTAAAGTGTTGATGTATCATACACGTGAGAGATTGCAATGGAAGTTGAAAGGTAGAGGTCATTGAAAACAAGGGAAGAATTAAGGTTTGCATATGAGATAAAATGTTTGGTATTCTTTATCCTAATGAATTATTAGTCTTGATAATTTACATCAGGGACACAATAGACATCACTCTGCAGACTACAGGCATAGTAGGAACATTTCAGATGCTTTCCTTGCATTCTGCTTGATCATGCTGCAGTGCAGTATGTGATGTGGAAAATGGGCATTGTCTATATGTACACATGCATACATACATAGGCATGAGTACCCACTATGATTATGAGCTGTGCCAGAATTGGTGAAGTATCGTAGTTTCTTAGACCTAAATCAGTTGTTAAAAGTGATACTCACATTCAGATAATGGCTTTGGAAACAGCCTGTTAAATAACAGAATTTATAGAATGAAAACACAAAAGAGTTTATTACAGACCAAGTAAAAAACAACCTTGAAAGAGTTTATCTAGATTGCTTTAGACTATTTTGGTACATTTTTTAGCTTAACTTTTAACTTCCCTTAACTTCTTAAACTTTTATTACTTTCATTATAGAATAATCATTAAATATTGTGCTACTTGGCTATATGGAACAACATCGAAATTTGACATGTATGCTAGGTAATTAGAATATCTTAGGGTTATCCATTTTATATACCCATTTGTGGCCAGTATAAATTATGTAAAATGAGAGAACCCTTATTTGAGGAAGATACCTACAACTACGTGTTCACAAACTGGATTCAGGTTAATCACATTTTAAGAGTCAGAGGGAAGTAATAATAGAGAAGAATTGCAAAGACAGCCTTGGACTTAGTGCCATCTGTCCACATTACAGAGTCTGTATATTGGTATTTGCAGTCAAGGAGAGATAGGAGTCTAGGATAAGGTTGAGATATCAGGGGATAATGTAGTAGAAAAGTGGTGACTCAATTAATGTTTACTAATCATATTTCTTATCTAGGTCTCTTTGTATTAAGCTACTTAAATGTGAATTTTTAAAATGGCACATGAAACATATTTTACTCGCTAACCCCTTGACTTTTCAGAGAACTGATTTCGGACATGAGACCCACCTATATCTACCATATTCTGATCACCCTTAAATATTATGAGAGCTTTATATTTCATATATTATTTTTAAAAGGAATGGCCTTCCTGCTCTCTCAGTACCATAACAGAATAGAAAAATGTTCGCCAAATGCTGCTTGGGAGGATGGGTTTAAATTTCGAAATGTTAAAGGGGCATGCATTGCATTTTATTTTTCATCTTTGCCTGAAGCACTCTTGAATATTCCTAATATTGGATTCAGAAGCTGTTTATAGTTTTTACATAAAGTGTATGAAAACATTTAGAAAGCTATTCATTAATCAACTTTATAGAAGCACGGGTTTAGATATAAACACCATCATCATAAATTTGGTGAGTGGCTATGTTCTCTGGCTAGGGTCTTTCATTTTGAATTTTGGTGCTATCCGCATGAGGCCGAATGCATTTCTGTAACACAGCCTTCTTTTAGCTATGTGTTTATATTTAAACACAAACATTGATCTCATGGTTTTATTCTCTTATTTTAAGCCTTTATTCTGGACTTGTTAAGTCTCACCAAATAAAACCTATAATAAATCCCAAATACCCATGTGCAATTTCTATTTTTTTCTATTTCTTTCATCCTCTCCTTCTTTTGTTCACTAATTTCAATGTAAACATAGCACATTAATGTACATTTAAGTGCTTCATAATGCACTTTCAACTAATAAGGACATTTTCATGGTTCATTAGGTGTTCATGGACAACATAACATAGAACAGTTTTGAAATAAAAAGAAATTTAGTGTCTCATAGAGTAGTGGCTAGACGTCCAAGATCCATATTCCACAGTCATGCTCCCTCTGACAGTGCTGTGGAAAAGCTCTTCTTGCTTCTCTTCTTGGATTAGAAATGGCCATCTTTTCCTTTGTATATCTCTGTCCTAATCTTAGGTCATATGAGTCATATTGGATTAGACCCCCCCCCAATGACCTCAGTTTTCAAGTGAGATTAATTGAGCTCATATAAAACTACCTCTGATGAGTCTCTGCAAATAAGGCCTCTTTCTACATTCTTTTTAAAATATATTATATGCTGAATAAATCACAAATAATATATATAAATAATATACTACATATTATATATTATTACTTTGTACCAATAGTAAGGAATTAGAGGGCAAATTTTATAACACAATGTCATTTGAATTGAGTGAATAAGTGAATTTCTCAGGTCATAATTGACCAAAATATTTAAGGATTTCTTAATTTTATTTAAAATGTATTTTCAGACTTGATCTGTTCAATTCAGAGTCCACAAAGAACACACTCATTAATTAACTTGTAATGTCTTTGTGAATATTTATGTACATACTCTTATTACAGGACTTTTTGCCTAGATAAACTTGTACAAGCCAGAGATGTGTAGGGATTATATATGAATCTATGCATTTTTCATCATGCTATTTTATGGAAGCCTGCAAATGATGCTTTTGGTAGAAGTAGATATGTAGGAACTATTTTTCTTCTATGTTGCTTTATACAATTTTAATGTCATATTTTCTAGAAATGTCCACTAGTAAACTGCATTGTTTTTCTTCTCCAAGTTAAATATATATATGTAAATCCTCATGATTATCCGAATAAAGATAAATGCCAAGAAACAAAATGAGAGACTGCCCAATTTAGTAGACTAAATTAGATCTGACTGAAAATGAAAGTGTATTTGGAAACTCTCATGTATTGAATTGCAATACCTGTGAACTTTCTCTTCTCAGAAGACAGTTTGGTTATCCTGGTTTAGTGAATATAAAAACTCATCAGAAGTTAAGTGTATGTTCTGCTCCTATTGTACTGCTACTTACCACCATCATCGCAGAGTAACTTATCTGTGCTCATCTCTAATGTTAGAAGCTATAAGTATGTAAATTGTTAGTAGCAGGAAACCATAATTCAACCACAGTGCTAAAATTTTGACAATGCACATTCAAATATATTCATTCCCTGCCTAAAATTTGAACAAGACTAGTGGTCTAAAAGAATGGGGAACAATATTCTTAGTATAAATTGTGACCATTATGAGAAAGACATTGGTTTGATTGACTGATTATAGTTTTACACAAACAGTAATAAGCAAACATATTTAATGGAATGAATTTTTGAACTTTAAGAATTTTATGTAAAATATACATAAAATGCAAAAAACTTCCCTTGATATTATTAATATTCTAGGATTTGCTGTGAATCGAAAGTATTACCATCTAGCAAATAGTATCTGGAGTAAAGACAGCCAGGTACATTTTATGCAATGTTATTCCATTATATTATGGACCAGATCCAGTTGAGATACTATTGAAGAAATATGCCTAAATAATGAACACACACCTATGGTTTCTACTGTGAGCTAGGCTTAGCTATCCTAAAGAAATGTGAATGGAGAGCAAGTGATACAATCCTATTGATCAGTAAAGTGCTCACATTCTAATGTGTGAAAATGTTTCAGCACTGCTTCCCAGCTATATGATTCATTAGCTATGACTTAATGAATTGAAAATATAGATATCATGGCAATAAGTAAGTTGTTTTCTTCTTTTTCAAAGTTTTCAGTCCAAAATATGTAATGATATATAGTATATTTATATATTAAATCCTGCTATGCTGAAATCCTTCTCATGACAAGTATGTATTTTTCCAGCTTTCAAGTTATATTTAATATATTTAAAATAATTTTCTTTTGCAAAACATTGATTTTTATTTTATGCATGGTATTCAAGTGGAAGTGCCTGTTTAATTACATAAGATAACAGTGTAACTAATGCCATTATTTATTTTTCTAACTTGAGTTGTACCCTAAATATTAATATTTCTTTTCTAACATTTTATTATATTGTACTTGTTAGAGAAAGATTAAGAGAAAGAATGAGTGTGTCAGGGCCTTCAGCCCCTGCAAACAAACTCCTGACACAAAGACCACCTTGTGCATCTGGCTTATGTGGGTTCTGGTGAACTAACCTGGATCCTTTGGTTTTGCAGAAATGTACCTTAACCACTAAGCCATCTCTCTAGCCCCAATATGTCGTCGTCATCCTCCTCCTCCTCCTCTTCTTCTTCTTTTTGTATAATGAGAGACTTAATAAAACAATCTTGTTTTTTTTTTCTTGAAGCTAGCTTTCATTCTTTCTCCCTCTTTCTTCCTTTTTTAATGTTTTTAATTTAAAGTATATTTTATTATTTAATTTATTTATTTGAGAGATAGAGAAAGAGAGACAGAGAGAGAGAATGGGCATGCCAGGAACTCCAGCCACTGCAAATGAACTCCAGATGCATGTGCCCCCTTGTGCATCTGGCTTACATGGGTCCTGGAGAATCAAACTGGTCCTTGGCTTTGCAGGCAAGCACCTTAAACTCTAAGCCATCTCTCCAGCACCTCTTTTTTGATATTTTGAGGTAGGGTCTCACTCTTGCCCAGGATGACCTGGGATTCACTATGTAGTCTCAGGGTAGCTTCAAACTCATGGTGACGCTCCTACCTCTGCCTCCCGAGTGCTGGAATTAAAGGTGTGCATCACCATGCCTGGCTCCTAACACACTATTCCTATTGTTTGTGTCAAACTGGAAATGCATTGCAAGTACAGATATTTCCTAACACTAGATTATAAAACAAGACTTCCTTGATCTGCCATGTCCATTGTTGTTGCAGTTACCACATTCTGATATAAAATAATTTGTTTGCCCTTTGCTCAATTTTTTTTTTTTTGTAAACATAAGCTCAGAGAACAAGTTGTAGCACATACAATTAGAGTCAATACTTAGGAAACCTACCATGAAACACTGTATTGACCTGAAAAGCACCTCGTGCAGCCAAAAAAGGCCTATTTTGAAGATGCTGGTCTCCAGATATTGATAAAGAAGTTGAAGATCTGTCACTAATTTGACAGGTTTCCTTTACAATGGACATAATTCTATTTCTCTTCCTTTTGATATTTCTCTTCTGCCTCCCAACTGAAACACATTGGATATTGATCTAACTACCTCAAAAATGCAAAATATAATGCCTGCAGAATAGTATTATTCTTGACCTATATGTAAGAAATATTTACTATGAAATTAATATAAAAATGAATTATTATTATATCATATTTTATATGTTTATAAAACAATGCAGATGTAGTCAGTGTGTACAAGTTATGTTAATGTCAATAGTCTATGACCTTATAAATTATTTAGCCTCACAAATTTGCATATAACAAAAATTACCAATCTATTAATGGATGCTTCTTAGGTAAAATACTTACTAAAATTTAGATAGAATGTATTACAATTTAATTTGATAAAGTAACTATAAAAGCAATGGCACACTGAGAACATTAGGATTGATTTACTAATATATTTATTTTTGTTTTAATTTTTAAAAAATTTTTTTTGGTGACAGAGAGAGAACGAGGCAGAACGAGAGAGAGAGAGAGAGAGAGAGAGAGAAAGAAAGATAGAGAATGGGCATGCCAGGGCCTCCAGCCACTGCAAATGAACTCCAGATGCATGTGCCACCTTGTGTATCTGGCTTATGTTGGTCCTGGGGAATCGAGCCTCAAACTGGGGTCCTTAGGTTTCACAGGAAAGTGCTTAACCACTAAGCCATCTTTCCAGCCCTATTTTTGTTTTAATTTGATTATGTTACTTTATCTGGAGTATATCTTATTCATAGAACTTGAATTTTTATGCCCTCTATTAAATTGAAGGGTAGGCTGAGTCAATTAATTATCCTCCCAGCCAATGAGTGGTTGTGTGTGTGTGTGTGTGTGTGTGTGTGTGTGTGTGTGTAGTATGTGTGGTGTGTGATTTGATACGTTTGTATAAAGCATTCATGTATGTATCAAATGTAGTCACCCTGTGTGAATATGTGGGAATGCAAGAGGAAAATATTAGGTATCCTCTTCATTGGTCTCTTTCCTTAATACAGAGTCTCTCTCTCTCTCTTTCTCTCTCTCCCTATAATTGTCATTTGTTGATGCTGTTTTCCTGGTCAGCAAGCCCCAGCAATTTCCTGGTTTCCCTCCCCCCAAAAGACTTAGATGACAGCCACGTGTGTCCTTGCCTAGTTGTTCAATTTAAGATAGAGAAAAAGGCTGGGCAAAAGCATGAAGGCAGTCAATAGGGACACATGATTTGGAAATGCTTCTCAGATCCCAACCTTGGTTTATTTGATTTAGGGGCTAATTTCCCCTGATTTGTAATAATATAAAAGCAACAGATCACCTGATTTTCCTCAGCAATTTTGCCACATTTCTTTGTAGAGGCTTCACCCTATGCTTGCTGATGGACCATAGCTTCTGATCCTCAGCTGTAATGTCAGATATTAAGAGATTAATCAAACTGTGATGATCATTGGATTAGTTTCAGGATATCTAAGTTCATAAAACACTTCCTGTACAGACATTTATGTGAATTCAAATGTTTAATAGTATCTTTTATCTTTCTCTGGAGTGCCTGCTTGAGTGACTTTATTCTAAAGAATGACAAACTGTATTTTAATCAAATGTTCTACTACTTATTACCCATGCATTAATAATGAAAAATGTATGTATATGTGTGTGTATGTATATATATATATATATATAATGTATTATGTATTATATATTATATACATATTATATAGATATATAATTTTCAAATATATTTCATAATATTGTAGATTGACTTTTCTCAAAGATAATCCTAAACACATAGATCTATTTAGATGGTTTTATTGTAGAAGAGTTAAGAAACATTCTAATACAACATATTATACATGCCTATTAACATATTTCAGAGATGGAGAGGAAGTGTGAAGTATCCTCTATTTAGCTTCTCATTAGAATTTTTACCTGGAAAAATAGTGGATAATTACATTAAATATTGCATAGACAGTTTAAAATGGAGAGTGAGCAGCTTTGGGGAGTCATGTTTGTAATTGCTGTAAACAGTACAATCTTGACTGTGGTAAAGGTATATTGTTTCAAGAGGTAGAAGGTTTTAAAAGATTATTGGGAGACATAGATATAATTTCAAATTAAATGTCTGTATTTTGGGAGACAATAAGAAAATGAAACAATTTCTGTATATTAATATAAAGTAACTGTCATTTAGGAATTTTAAAATATCTGCCTCTGTTTTTGTGCATGCTTGCATGTTTGCTTAATTGCATGCCATGATATGTGAATATGTAGAGGTCAGAGACAACCTGTTGGTGCTCTACAATCTTTGAGATAGGGTCTCTTGCTGTAGCTGAAAGCTAGTCTTGCTAGTATGCAAGTTGGGGATTCTCCTGGCTCTGCCTTGCTTTGTCATTGGTTTGTTGAGATCATGGACGCATGATCCACTTTGTCTCTAGTGTTACATAGGTAGTGGGGAATATCAAGCTCACACAGACAGACAAGAAAGCACCTTTGACCCTGAGCCATCTGTCCACCCTTTTTTAAAGATCATTTAAGATTTAACTGACTTTGAATTATGGATAAAAAGAACATCCATGTTGCATACATTTTTTAGGTCTTGAATATAGTTCAGGACATTTTTCTCATGCTCACCATATGCTTTTTATAATATTGCTTATAAAGAGTTATCAATAATGCAATAATATAAAGTTAACTTGCTGGGCCTGTTGACACACACCTTTAATCCCAGCACTTGGGAGGCAGTGGCAGGAGGATCACTGTGAGTTTGAGGCCACCCTGAGAATACATAGTAAATTCCAGGTCAACCTGAGCTAGAGCAAGACCCAACCTCAAAAAAATTAACTTGCCAAAGTGAAAATAAGCTCATAAAATGTTGTGTGAAACTGAGCATATTTGAATTTATCTATGGTAAAGATAATTCAGTCATAAGATAACCTTTGTTAAAATGCATGGGTTAGTTAAACTTGCCATAAATGATCTTCCTATGAAAATATTAGCCTTTTTTTTCTCTTTTTTCATGTTTCCATTTTATGTCCTGAATAATCGTGTATGTATAGGTGTGTCTGCATGCAAATATAAATATGACTACTCATATTTAAGTCTAGTGAGTGCATATTCTTTGCCTAAATAATTCTTGCATTTCTGCTGAAAGTATATGGAGCAGTGTAGTAGATAGCTTCAGGTCTCCATGCAAACCACTGTCCATCTTCCAAAAGCTCTTCCAGCCTATTCCTGAGGGTCTTCATGCCCTGCCTCATGCTGCATCTCAGCAGCAGCTCCTGGAACCGTGTGCAATTCGTGACCACTCCATGCATTTGTCATGCTTCCAAAACTAATACCAGGTGTGCAGGACACAACCATATTCTTAATCCAGGGACAAAATAAATCATAGCCTTGAAAAGCAGGTCCCTTCACCAGTCAACTCTTTCCAAGAGTTTGCATTTCTAACAGTCTTTCCTCAGGCATCCTCTCCATTGTTTTAATGTAAAGCAGTCAGGCCACCTTCCTTCCATCTTCCTTAAGATTGCTAATGAGTTGACAAGAGCAGCTCCAGTAACCTAAAACCAGTCTCAGTCCCTCTAATTTTAACTTGCTTGAGGTTTTCCAACTTAAAATCTTAAATCTCTCAGTCTGGTATCTTTAGCCAAGCACATCAGTCCATTACAAATTTAACTTTGATCAAACTTTCTGGGCCTGGATAGTGGAATGTAACCATCCCTTATGCCAGTAGCCCAGTTCCAACAAAGTCTTCTGCAGTCTTTCCTTCCCCTTAGAAAGCTCATAAGCCAAGCCTCAAAGTTCAATACTGTCTGCACTTAGCATTCTCAAACTCTCCTCAGAATGATCTATAAAACTTGGCTTACCACTCCAGAAGGCACCTTCAGTTGCAAGCACCAAGTCCATGCCCATTCCTCCAAAACAAAGTTTCCAAAAGATGAACATCCATTTAGTCAGGTTCATCTCACCCCACACTCCTCCGTACGACTTCTCTGTAGCAGACAGCTTCAGGTTTGCTGAGATGAACTTCCAGACCAGGCACAATCATGGAGGAAGGGATATTATTTATTAAAGCTTACAGATCCAGGGGAAGTTCCATAATGGCAGAAGAAGCTGGCCTGCCTTCACAGGGCCAAGCAGAGAGAGAAAAGCTACCAGCTACACAGCACACAGAGCAAAACTACAGCCCCAAAGCCACAGCACACTTCAGGAACTCCTATTAGGCACACTTTGCATATCTTTACAATGGAATCTCAAACCACACCACACCGCCCAGTGACATTGCCTCTAGCAAGGTGACTGCGGATGCAAACTATAAACTGATAAAACATTGAATATATTGAGGGACATATATTCAAACTACCACAAGCAGAGTAATTAAATAATACAGAGACTTCATCTGCAGGTATAGTTCATTTGTAGTACAAAGCCTTGGGTTTGATCCTCAGCACTCTACATGAAAAAAAAGTAGGAAAATAGACTTGCTAAAAGTGCATTATATAGATGACTGATTTATGAAAAAAATGGTCTCTGTCTTTTGTTCATGTCTGTTGTATTAGCTGCCAAGGCTAGAAAACACAACAAATTTGACTAGCATTTTGTGTTTGTTCTGCAACAAAATCAGCATTGTTAATATGCTAATCCTGGAAAATGAACAATTAAATTAACATTGGAAATGAGTGCACAATTACTCAGATTTATTTAGAAGTTCTTGGCATAAGAAACTTTTGGAAGGAAAGAGGAAATTATGATTGTGGTTCATAGTTCAGATAATAAATTTTCATGAGTGGCCACAGATTGCTAGACCTTTGTGTAGACAGATACCTTACCATTCTGATTCAGAATCTAGATCATGCCTTTATTATAAATAGAACAGCAGTTTATTTACTATTTTTTTTTGATGAACAAAAAGTGGATATAACCAGAAGGTATGAAAATACTGCCACTACTCTGTGGCCTAATATAAATAAATTTTATGCTAGAGAATTTCCTCAAGATGACTACTGAGTTGTTTGAAAATTAATAATAACTGACAGAAGTTTATTTTAGAGTTGTCATAGAGTAACTGTGACATACACATTATAGTGATAGCTGTCCACAGTATGCACTGATAAAAGGTATTTATAACCCTGGTGTTATTTCTGTAGAGAGAAGAAACCATATTTAACCATGGCCATATATCCAGATTATCAGTTCAGAAACAAAAACAAAACATAAATTGCCACATCTTCTTAGTCCCCCACCTGATCATCTTGTTTGTCATGGTGAAGTCTGGTTGTGATAGCTATGCCGAGACTCTTGGCCAAGCAGTGGTAACTGGAAATGAGATGATAGTTTCCTTTGAGGAGGACACTTTCGTCTTCATTAATGTGAGGCTGCTAAAAATTTTCATTTGACTTTATTTTGTAAAAAGTTCTCTTCACCCTGTTTCTGCTCAGAGATGATAGGGAATCATTCTCTTGGTGAAGTCACATGATGTGCAAGGAATTCTGGGGAATGTTTGGTGCATTGCTGTTTAGGAAGACTAGACCCAACTATGTCTATCTAGTGATGGGCTTGGGTTCTGGCATGAATTTCTTGCACATTGCTAGTCTATAGCTAAAAACAAAATACAAGTACTGCTTATTTCAGCTGACAATGCTCTATGGTTTTCCCATAGCACAATTTTTTTTATTTATTTATTTATTTTTTTTTTTTATTAATGACACTGCTTCCAAGTTTGGGGGAAAAAAAGATATCTAATTTAGATCATTATATTGTTTTCAATCCTTTGGCTGGAAATCATCCACAGTGCGGTTGGTCATTTGAATAAAGCAGTATTGCATAAGGTACATGCATCCATTGTTTTGAACTGGGTCTGTTTTTGAAATTGTGGCTTTAGAAAAGGTGATTGTCATGAAATCAGCAATCATTCAAGCTGAGCTAAAGAGACAGTTTTTTGGTGAGTTAGTTAATGAGCGATGCTAAACCTCTGTCACAATTACATTTAGCAGTGATTAAAAAAAACAAAAAAAAAAAAACTGGGGGCTGGACAGATGGCTTAGTGGTTCAGGCACTTACCTGCCAAGCCTAAGAATGCCCCTTTGATTTGCCAGACACAAAAAGTGATGCAAGGGTGCAATGCCGCTATTGCTCACAAGGGGGCACACACCTCTGGAGTTCATTCTCAGCAGCTGAGAGGCTTCTGGCACACCCATTCTCTCTCTGTCTCTCTCAAATAATAATAGTAATAAAACCTGTTATTTTTACAACACTATTCCAAATTAGAACAACTATTTTCGACTGGAGAAATTTCCTTGAGCTTAATACCAGGAAAACATTTAGATATTGAACCTTTCATGAAATGAACATATATTTCTGCACTTTCTGGAAAATTTCTCCCAACTTATTATGGTATTAATTTGTGAGTCATAAACCTATTGCCTTCAAAATTGGCTGTTTTGGATTTGGATGTCAAACTTTATTTACTTACCTGCATGAAACATGCCTCTATATTTGTATGAAAAATGTAATCCAATATGCATTCTTCCATATCTAATGTGGCCTATGAAAGTTAATATGTTGGAATGCATAGGTATTTATTTTAAATTCCTGGCCCACATTTTCATATCATAATTATGGTATAGCTTCATAGGATAATGCCTAAACTTTATAAAAATATCTAAACTAATTTGGGCATGGTGGTGCCCACCTTTATTCCCAACACTCTGAGGTAGGTGGATCATCTTGAGTTCAAAACCATCCTGAAACTACAGAGTGAATTCCAGGTCAGCATGAGCTAGAGTGAGACCCTACCTTGAAAACCCCCCTAAATAAATAATAAATAAATAAATAAATAAATACTAGACAAATCAAACAAACAAAACAAATAAAAACAAAAATAGCTAAAGAAAAAAAGTAATGATGTCAATGAAGTAAATAGGGGACCTGTTTTGATTCCCAACCCCCATGTAAAAAGGTAGGAATGTCTGCATATTTGCATAACCTCAGTGTTGAGGAGGCAGAGGCAAGGATCTATGGAACCTGCTGGTTGGCCAGTCTTACTCTAGAAAAACTTCAAGCTCCAGGTTCAGTGAGAGGTCCTATCTCAAAGAAATGTGATGGAAGAGTAATAGAGGGGATACCTAATATCATTCTTTAGCCTTCCCATGCTTGTGCATGGGCAACACACCTGTTCACACACACATACTACACACACAAACATGCATGCACACACATACACACATTAGATTTTTCAGTGGTTAAAGGTTCTTGTTCATAAGATGGCTGATCTAATTTTGATTTTTCTGAGTGCCTACATAAAACCAGGCACAAAGTGAACACATGCAGTTTATATCACATGAGCTTATGTGAATTGGAAGTCGGACCAGGAAAAGCCAGAAGCTCACATCAGTGGAAAGAGAGACCCTGTCTCAAAAGAAGGGGGAAGGAGAGGAGAAACACCCCAAGGTTATCTTTTTACATCCAATCATGCAATGTGGTGTGCCCATGCCCATATGCAAGCATATCATATGTGTACATGCAAAATACACACATATACATAAACACCCAAATAAATAATAAAATGCACATAAATAATAAATGAGCTAGTGATACTGTATTTTGTATGAAAAGGAGATGACTGAATAGATAAAATTTGTATGCCACTGGTTTTCATATTTTGACAGCCATAAGCAGAGAGCAGGGATGTCATTCAGTGGTACAGAGCTGTTAAACTAAGCACTGTTCCAGAGTGGGAATACTCAAATGTTTCGCAGGGGCTTAGAGCATGTCCTGGGTATTTGTCTTTCCGATGTCGTGCTGCTTAGAAACTGGAGACTCAAGACCTACTACAAGATGAAAATAGATTCCAGCCACTTGCTGCCTGCTGAGATTTGCCAGTGTGATTGGAGAGAGAAGAGGATTGCTCATGGGAAAATGAGGCAGATATGAATATGTTAACAGATGGAGATCCACTGTGAGTTTGACTTTGCGATGCACTCATGAGCTTTCATCTTTGCCTGTGACCATCTGTACTTCCTTGCACATTTGTGCTGGACCTTAATGCCGCACACGACAAGATTTAGAGTTTTCTTTTGAGGCTATTGGGATGTGAGTTTGCAAAAAAGTAATGAAGATGATTCTGAAGACTGAAGCCTCTGTGAGCTGAAAGTCAGCTTTGGACATGAGGATGATGGGGCAGGAAGAGTGAACATAAAATTTTAAAAAAGAACAACGAGAAGTCAGCTGCAGACATAGTCATGGTGACTGTATGTGTCTGAAGTCGACTCTCATCAGCGTTTCTGGTTAGAGAATGAGCAAGGCAAGGAACCTGACAGGAAGGAAAAGGACAACTGATTGAAATATATGGTTTTGGATGCAAGCAAGATGAGGAACAGTAGAAAATAAAAGTTATGTTTTTAAAGAGACTTTGAGGTGTTAGAATTGTGGAGAGGGAAAGAAGGGGCCAGTGAAGGCACTTGGGATGAAGTGCTTTAAGTTTTAATTGCTATGACCTGAAATAAATGCAAACCTTTTAAAACAATTATTTTACTTTTCTGAAACTTGAACGTTTTCCATGCCGTGTCAGTTCAGCATTTCGAAAGGCTTTTGTCATATTGAGGAGAGGAAACTTAAAAGTAAATGTCTTTAGAAGGGAAAAGGGGAAATTGTGAAAAGAGAATTAAACAGACACTTCATCTCCCTTCCCCAGTCTCTCTCCCTCCTTTCCCCATCTCTCACTCTCCTTCCACTTATTCCTTCTTTTGCCTACCTTTCTGGCATATTCAGTCCTTTAATAAGTTCTCTTGCCCATGCTTCTAAAATGTGCCTAGAATCCTACCACTTTTTCACCACCCCTGATACTAATTGTTTGGTAGCAAGCACAGAATATCACCATTTTCAGAAATGTCTCTGTGAAGACACTTTATGTAGATTTTCAACACAGGGGTACAATGTTCATCTGCAGATGGACAGTGGTATTGAATGAATTAGTAAAAGACTGAATGGAGAAAGGGAAAAGACATTTTTGGTTTGTTTTTCTTTGGCAATTTTATTCTTTTTATTCATTGATTCATTTCCTTTTGAGATAGAGTCTCGGATGGAGCTCGGGCTGGCTTTGAAGCGACTATGTAGCTGGATGCTGGCTTTCACTCCTGACCCACATGCCTTCATCTCCCAAGTACAGGGATCACAGGAAGGAGGGAGATTGAATCTTTCATGAATGTTTCTTTGCATTATGATTGCTTTACATAATAAATCAACTTTGCTCTTAAAGTTGAGACATGCAGATTCTTCAGTCAGCACAAATCCTACTCAGTTGCATGTGTCCAAAGAGGAAGTTGAGACTCTATAAAAGATATCATAGTTAGTATGTACCAACCCACAGTTGCCCTACTTCACACTGATCTCCAATCCAGTGTTCTTTCCATTAACTATCACAAATCACCCTCAAAACATTGCATTATGAACAAGAAAGTACTTCTCTGTGTCATGCTGAATGCTGATTTATAAATAGTACCACAACCGAAAAAAGTTTTATCTCAAGGAAACTATTTCTTTTTTGCTCTGCACGTTTTGTACCTCTGCCCTTCTTAGGAACATAATATTTTCTTCCCTATCTGGAATTAAAAATCTCCAGAGCTAATAACACCTTTCTTTGATTTTCAGGTCCATATTGTCATGTGCGTAATAAGTGACAGGGGCTGTATCTCCTTCAGTTATGAGCCCTTATGGATCCCCAGCTCAAATATCTACTGAGACTAGTTAAATAGGGGAGCTCAGTGAAATTAAATAATACTCTGGCCTCCACATGTATACACATGTGTCTACAAATACATGTGTCCACCTGCATACACATGCATAATCACACACTCAGAAATAACTGCTTTAAGATATTTTTTCATAAGTAATGTGTGATTCTTCTTCTACTGGAGATATTTTTTTGTACTTTAGTTTTTATTTATGGAAAAATTATCCACAAATATCGCAACATATTTATAAACCAAATATAAATCATTCCAAGACTATAAATGCTTCCTGGTCTTTGATGGTCTTCTATCTAGGGTGGAGGAACCAAAACATCTTTTCTTACATGTGCTTAAATTAATCTGAAAATAAAAATGACTTGAGATGTTTTCTCACTGTACTGTTTCCTCACTGTGAAGTTGTTATGTGACTTTGAGATAATTTGGTTTCTTTTGTCTGTAGGCAAAGCTTGGGTGTTTTTGAAGTACAGATATTTTGCGCTCTATATCAAGACACAGGAAAACATTATCCTGGCGGTTCAGGATATCAATGTCTGTTGGAACTCATTCCCCTTGCTTGTTAATATGTTGCACAAAATACCTTGCAGCTCTAGCCCTTATTTTCCATTACAACACATAGTATCATTTGCAAATTTCATTTCCTATAGACTAATGCATCTTGTGAAAGTTGTCAAACAAACTCTGATTGTTTCCTCAGATGCTGATTTAAAAGTTTTTGAGTTAAAATGGTTTCTTTTTAACCTCACCCTCCTTTTTTTTTTTTTTTTAACCTCACCCTGGAAACAGTACTAGTTCTCTCCCAAGTCAGATTTTCTCCTCTGCTGAACGCTGTTTATATGGCAATTAGATAGTGAATGAGTAGAAAAATAAAGCTAGTATTTTCCTTGTTATCACACTACCTTAGGCAAGGAATTGGACCTTGTTAACATGTATTGGCAAAAGCAATGTCACTACTCATGTATCATTTAAGGTGATTAGTTATTCTCGATTATTAGGTTGTTCTTATGTAAAGACTACTAATTTCTCATGGCTTTTTCTCCTTCATTTCTGTCATACATTGTGAAGATTACCATACAATAGTGAGATAATTTATTACTATCAGAACAATTCTTTAAAGTGTTTCTTCTCTTCCACTGTAAAAATGAATCATATAATCTTCCTATAATTTGATCCTTTTTGAAATAAGTTTTTATAATTATTACACGAGAATTTTAAATATTGCATTCTTCAAAAAACTTATTTGAGCAAAGAAAAAAAAAAAACCTACTTTTTCATACTTTGCTTTCAAAAGTAGATTCTGGAAACCAGAATAGATGTTTAAGGATCAATTTTGACAAATTGAGTTTATCCCTTCCTATGGACAATAGTCTGAAAAAAGCCTACATCTTTAGTACTTAAAAAAAAAAAGTCAAGTGAAATATAAGAACAATGCATTTTTCTTTTTCTCATAATGTGTATTTAGTACGTTTCATAATGTAAGTAAATAACCTAAATTACGTTTCTAATAGAAAAATATTGGATTGTTGTTCTGGCTGCTTTATATAACAACTGTTTGTGTGTGTGTGTGTGTGTGTGTGTGTGTGTGTGTGTGTGTAGAATATGCATGTAGTATAGGGTGTGTGCGATATGTCATATTTGCAAGTGTAAATGCAGATGTGTGTGCTCCATGTACATGTATACAGACCCTATAAGAGAGCTTTGGGTGTCCTCTTATCATTCATACGCACCTTTTAGGGAGTCATGGTCTCTCCCTCCTCCCAGAGCTGCTGTCTGTCAAGCTCCAGCAATTCTCCAGTTTCTTCCCTCCATGGGCTGGGGTGACAGATGTGCGTGGCAATGCCTCGTTTTTTTTAATGTGGGCTCTGGAAGTCAAATTTGGTGATATCCTGCTGAGAGGCCCTCATACTTAAACACCAAGATCTCAGTGCTGAGAAATCTCCCCAGACCCCAAAATATTAATTTTACAATTATTTTTTAAGTGGAAACAATAAATTGTGTATCTGGTTTGTATGGTTACTGGTGAATCAAAACTGGACCATCAGGCTTTGCACCTTTAACAACTACATCACTTCCTCAGCTCATAAAAAGTTTTTTTTTTAAAGATATTCTATTTTTTATTTTATTTATTTGAGACAGAGATAGGAGAGACAGACAGAGAGAGAGAGAGAATGGGCATGCTAGGACTTTTAGCCATGCAAACAAACTCCAGATGTATGTGCCACCTTGTGCAGCTGGCTTATATGGGTTCTGGAGAATCGAACCTGAGTCATTTGGCTTCACAGGCAAATACCTTAACCTCTAAGCCATCTCTACAGCCCATGGAAACAAATTTTTAATGAATATTAAGGAGGAAATTACATATGAAACAAATTCTAAATAAAACCTTTTCTTCCATAAGGAAATCATTTGATTTACCTTGCTTATGCTCAGTTTACCATGTGCAATTTGAAAAAGATGAACATGAAGATAGAAAATAAATATGTTTTGTATACAATTTGAAAGATTATATATATCATCCACAGCAGTGTTGCAGTCAGGTTCCCCTTGCTGATAGAAATCACCCAACCAAGAGCAGCTTTGGGGGAAAAAAAGTTCATTTTGGCTTATAGGCTCAAGGGAGAGCTCCATAATGGCAGGGGGAAACTATGGCATGAGCAGAGAATGTACATCACCTCCTGGACAACATCAGGTGAACAACAGAAACAGAGAATGTGCCAAGCACTGGCATGGGACACTGGCTATAACAACTATAAGCCCACCCCCAACAATACACTGCCTCCAGGGGGCTTTAATTTCTAATTGCCATCAGCTGGGAACCTAGCATTCAGAACACTTAAGTTTATGGGGGACACGTGAATCAAACTACCACATTGCACACCTGGCCCCTATAAACAGATAACCATCCATGATATAAAATGCAATGCATTCATTCCAACTTAAACATCCCCATAATTTTTATCAATCCCAATGATGTTCAAACATTCCTTGCCGGGCGTGGTGGCGCACGCCTTTAATCCCAGCACTCGGGAGGCAGAGGTAGGAGGATCGCTGAGAGTTCGAGGCCACCCTGAGACTACATAGTTAATTCCAGTTCAGCCTGGACCAGAGTGAAATCCTACCTCGAAAAACCAAAAAAAAAAAAAAAAAAAAAAAAAAAAAAAAAAAACATTCCCATAGTCCAAGATCTTTTAACCGAGCTGTAATAACCAAAAATCCCCCAAAACAAAACAAAACAAAAAAAACAACAATGGTACAGTATAAACATTCACACTGCAAAAGATGGCAATGGGCATAGCAAAGAAATATTCAACCAATACAAGATTTAAAACAACCAGGGCAAACTTCAAACTCTGTAGCTCTAAGTCCAACAACTGCAGTAAGTGACAAACTCCAAGACTAATAATTATAACCAGCAACAAGTCTCTGGAGTTCCAGTTCTGCCCCTCCAGCTAGACTACTCAAAGTCCTAGAAAACTTAATTGGGGCTGGCAGCTTTCCTTAGCAGCCATCTTTTGGTCCCAGCATCTCCACTGGGTCTCTACTGCAATCCATGGTTCATCCTCATGGTTCCATCAGGTTTCCATGCAGGAATCCAGAAAACCTGCTACTCACTGCCAATGGCCATTTCCAAAACACAAGACTGTGTTGTAAATTCAATGACCCTCTCTTTCCTGCATTTCTTACACTCCACCATACTAGGTAGTATGCCAATTTTTTAATCCAGGGGGAAATAAAGCAGACATTGAAGAACAGGACACTCCTTGAGCACTCTTCAAAAGAGTCTACATTCTTCCTGTTGTCCCTGTGAAGGTCAGCTGGCCCAATCTCAAAGGTTGTAATCTCTCAATTGCAACTGAACAGGCAGCAGTTTTGGCCTAAACATTTCTTTCTGTGCCATATCATTCTGCTCACATCAGTCTGTTTCTATGCAAAGCAACCCTTCACAAGTTCTCAGGACATGATCATAACAGCAAGCCTCTCATACAAACTGTTTCTAGCCCAGTCCAACCAAAGCTCTTTCACACCCTCATCAGCCAAACCTCACAGTCCATAGTTCTTCCTGCATTCAGGTCTTTCAACTCTGACCAGAATAGTCCATCAAGCTATTCTTACAGCACTGCAAGGCATCTCTTAGACCAAGGTTTCAAGTCCTTCCACATTCCTCTTGAAAATCAGCTCTAAAAGGCCAAAGCCACACAATCAGGTGTCTAGCAGCAAATGATCCCACTCCTGGTACCAACAGTACTGTTGCCATCAGGTTTGCATTGGTGGCAGAAATCACCTGACCAAGAGCAGATTTGGGGGAAAAATGGTTTGTTTTGGCCTACAGACTCAAAGGGATGCTCCACAATGGCAGGGGAAATGATGCATGGTCAGAGGGTGGACAATCACCCCCTGGCCAACATAAGGTGGACCATAGCAACAGAAGAATGTACCAAACACTAGCAAAGAGGAACTGGCTGTAACACCTATAAGCTCACCCCCAACAATACACTGCTTCTATGAGGCTTTGATTTTCAATTGCCATCAGTTGGGAACCTAGCATTCAGAACACTTAAATTTATGGGGGACACCTAAATCATATCACCACAAGCAGTGTCAAGGGATGAGCAGTAGAAATGGAGCACACCTGATTTGAGACCTGTTGCAGAAGGTAGAAGCTGTGAAATAGGGATGGCTAAGGATACTGTATGGTTAGCTCTTGAGGGTCATAGTGGGTATGGGATCGGGACATCATTAAGGGCAAGAACGTAGAATATGTCATAAATGATTACTGTCTAGAACAATGCAATTCTTATATCATTCTTTATTACTTATGAGATATTGAACCAGTGGTTACTTATAAAATAAAATATTTTAAGCAAAAGCAATAATTATCTCATTTGGTCCATATGTTGGGAAATAACTTCTTTTTGTAAAAATTCTTATAATTAATATGAATTGGTAAGAGGAGGCAGACATCCTTCACTGCATGACTAAGTTTGCAGGCTTGTTTTCAGACTACAGCACTAGCATGGGCAGAATTATCAGTGTTCCTCACTGTAAGATCTTGTTTTGTAATGATTCAAGATCTATTTGAAAATTAAATAATGGTGCTTAGCATTCCAGATAATTATTTCTCTCTCCACTATTCCACTGTGTGGCTTGGAAGGGCAGATGTTACCAATGTCAAATTGTTTCTGAGTTCATATTAGGATTTCTGGAATTCTACGCACAGATCACTTTGCAAATTTACTTTTGAAGAGGAACAGGTTGTCGGATTGCTGCCAGTAAAGGTGGCTACTATTATCCTTACTTTCAGAAGTGATTGCTATACAAGGGTGGAGGAGATGGACACTGAGGATACTCAACACACACCAAAGCAGAGATCCAGAGGCTCCTAAGACCTCATCACTAAAGTATACTTAAAATGAACCCAATATGGCTCAGAGAATTTCACTGAAGAGAGGGTGGAAAGATTGTGAGAGGCACAAGTTGGGACATTATGCACAGAGACATTGCCTCTTCCCCATAATTGATGGCTACCCCCACAATCATGACCCACAATCCCTGTGGAGATGATAGGCATCCTCCACAAGGAGGATACCTTTGGAGGGGGACAGGGATGAGGGAAAGAATGGTACCAACATGTGCTGTTTACATTACTTAGTATGTCCATAACTAATAATAAAAAAGAAAAAAAGATGAAATGATTGCTATTAATTGAGAATAGCATATAGTTCCTTTTGATGGAGCACAGTAGAGGAATGCGGCAGATCTGACTTGTCTACAGAAAGCCAAAGAGGAAACGGTAGAAATTAACTACCAGTTCAAAGGTTTCACGGCGTCAAAAGATTTCTAACACTTCAAAGCCATGTATTTTCCTCATTTACTTGTCATGACCTATCAAGCACCAGTTAAATATTCTCTACTGAATTCTTCCTCAATTGCAATAGATTTTTTTTTTTTAACAACACTTTCTCTTCCATTAGAAGAGACCTACTGGAACTCACTGATATTTGAGATATTTTACTCTTATGTTTGAAAATACTGACACCAGGGTGGCTGCTCATCCTGTTATCCCATTACTCAAAAGTCAGAGATGGGAGAGGCATGAGGGTGAAGCTAGCCTGGGCTACACTTTGAACCTGTGTATCAAAAACAATAAGAAAGCAGAAACAAAATATTGATAAATTCAATGAGATTATCAGTGAAAGTATAAAAGAATGAACCATTTGGTACTGCATAACTCTCATTGCTTTCGTACTGATGTGTTCATCATGAAAATGTCAGCATTTCCGCATTTGGAAAGCTATACCTCTTACAAGAAAACTCTACATTGAATTTTCCCTAATCTATTTGATGGAAGTAAAAGTATTAACTGAGTTGGAACTTTTAAAGCCAAACTTTTTCATTTTTCCCTGTTGTATGTGTGTGTGTTTTAAGAAAGCATCTCATGTGTCCCATACTGACATTAAACTTGTTATGAATTTGAACTTCAGATTCTCCTGACTTCCCCTTCTTAGTACTAGGATTACAGGAGTGGGCCACCATTCCCAGGTCTATGAGGTGCTTGGGATTGAACCACAGATTTTTTGTAAGCACAACAAGCACATTGTCAACTGAGCTATATTCCAAACTATAATCTTTTTTCTTTCCCTTTGAAAGAATATGTTGGGTTGTGTTTTGCCTTGGGCACATTGAACAATATTAAACATTTTTGTTCATTCTTACAACAGTAACACTCGTTTTCAGCAGTATTGAGTCTATCTTCATTATCTTAAAAACATAAAGGTAAGATAAGAAGGGCAATGGCCTAGAACCACAAGATTTCAGTGGCTTCTTGTACTAATTAGTGTTTAATGGTAGTCAAGAACCTTAGCCTTTAGGATAGAGTTCCTTTCTCTACAAAGACAGATGGCGAATTCTTGGAAATACGGGTGTTCGTAAGACTATGCTCAATACTCATTTTACATTTTAAAAAGTCTTAAATATTTCAGTTAAAAAGTTGTAGACTGGTGTCTTGATTGCATAGTATACAGTTATTACTTAATAATAATAAAAATGCAAAACTATGAGATAAATTTTAAGTGAGTAATGTAAAATTATACACATATATGCTGGTATATATAATGAATATATTTATTTTATAGCTAACATATGCATATGGCTAAACCCCAAATGGAATAAATAATAATAAAATAACTGTGCTTATGTAAGTGAGTTGTTCATTTTTTTTCTCCTTTTTCTTTGCTCATCATTAGCACTTCTGGGTTAATTTTATCACTGAAAGGAAGAAAAGAATCATATTGCTGTTTCTTATGTAATTCCTCTTCCTAAATGTACCTTACAGTGAATAAAAAACATTGAAAATAGAATAGTATCATATGCATTCAGTTTGTGGAAGACTGGTCTTGTAATGGACTTGAGTTTTCTTGGAAGGACATGGAAATGAGTTTTAAGCTACTGAGCAGGATTTTGGGATTCAGAAATGGTCTCCCATATTTATGAACCCAAATTTTGGGTCCTGTAGTATTGTTACATTTTGAATTGAGTTTATTTAGGGAGAATCATAAATTGTGAAAATTATTTAAGGGAAGTTGGGATCTAGGAAGAAGGCTAGAGCAGCATCATAAACATGGGAAGTAAGAAGCACACACTTATGTAGAAAACACTGCATAGTTCATAAGATTCATTAAAAGAAATAGAGGTTTTTAAGGAAAAATTGGACTAGAGCCACAAGCATGTGGAAGATAATTCATAAAGCTCATTTAAGAAAAATTAATGTTTTTAGGGAAAGACTGGAGTAGAACCACAACCATGTGGAAAATAGAATGCAGAAGCTTGCGTGTGCAGACTTAGAAGAAACACACATAGCATCCACCTTGTGCTTGCCCATGTAAATTAAGTGGGCAGTGAGGGCTTAAGGAAGAATAGCAGAAGGAAAACATCAAAGCAACGACCAGGAAATTACATGAGAAATAAGTAGTAAAGAGAGTTATGTACATGGCTACTCCAAGTTTAGAGTAAGTATACAAGTAAGAGGCCTAGAGTTGGAAAGAGCACCCACATGGTAGATTATAGTGTAAAGGAAACACATTCAGAGACCAGAGGAAAATCATACATGTAATTAAAGTGAGAAGTTACTCCAAATTGTAAAGCAAAGGCCAGCAAAGAAAGAAAGAAAGAAAGAAAGAAAGAAAGAAAGAAAGAAAGAAAGAAAGAAAGAAAGAAAGAAAGAGAGAGAGAGAAGAAAGAAGGAAGGAAGGAAGGAAGGAAGGAAGGAAGAAAGAAGGAAAGAAGAAAGAAAGAAAGAAAGAAAGAAAGAAAGAAAGAAAGAAAGAAAGAAAGAAAGAAAGGACACAGACAAAGAAGCAGTATTCTGCACCACCCCCCAGCCAGGCTTTGAGAAAGGGGAAGCCACTCATGTGTATCCAAATAGAGATGAGCAGGACTCCAGAGACAGAAAATGAGGAGCTGGAATAGCCTTTATAGTTGATTGAAATTATTCTTTCTTCAGATTCAGGTATGCAAAGGTAAGACCTGATTGGTTTGCCGATTTGAAGGGCAATCCCCAAATCCAGCCCACCTGGGTAGGGAAGGCCAGCTATCTATGTAGCATGCTAACTCTGGGCAGCAGGAGGCACTGTACCTACTGTAAGTCAGACAGGAGTTCCATTCCTGCTAAGTGCTCCATTCATGCCAGGGGGAGGTGGCATCAGTTCTCTCAGGGCCTGTTTTTAATTGAAGCTGCCTGAAAGAATCTAGTTTTCTTCTATTTCTCCTTCATGATCATCTTCCAATTTAATAAATTATTATCGTCATATAAAGTTGACATTCTTTTTTGTGTCTTTCCTTTTTTTTTTTTTTTTTTTTTTTACTAAGGACATATTTTGTATGGCTACATCATGTGTTAGTAACATCTTGTCCTTCCTCCTTGCCCCCATTCCACAGGGAGCCCTCCTCAGTGGGGTTGCAGTTATTCCCCATGGGGTTGTGGGATATGTGTGTGTTACTGGGGATAGACAATGTCTCTGGGCATGAGATCCCAACCTGTGGATCTTACAATTTTTCCACCCCTTCTTCCACAAAATTCTCTGAACTTTGGTGGATTTGTTTTAAGTTTACTTCACTGATGAGCCCTCAGGAGCTTCTGGATTTCTGCTTTGGTATGTGTTGAGTATCCTCAGCATCTGTCTCCTTCACCCTGACATTGATTGTCATGTTCACTATGGAAGCTGTTCTCTTGGTCATCTCCCTAATTCCTCTCTGTTTTCACCTGGGCCTTGACTTCATACTAAGTTGACATTCTTAATGTAACACAAAAAGTTTTGTACTAGCTAAACCTTCAAATTTATTTTTATCTTATTTTGTTTTGTTTTTGCTTTAATAGATCTTGTTATTAAAATAATTCCTGGGTTTGAGAGGTGGTTCAGTGATTAAAGGTACTTTCTTGCATAGCCTAATTGAGTTTGATTCCCCAGTACCCACGTAAGTGTCAGATGCACACAATGGTGCATGTGTCTGGAGTTTGTTTGCAGTGGCAGAAGGCCCTTGAGTGCTATCTTACACTCTGTCTCTCTCTCTGTTTCTGCCTGTTTCTATTTGTCTTGCTCTGAAATAAATTTATATGTATTTTCAAAAATATAATTAAAATCAATTGCCAATTTGTAAACAAAATACTAAAAATATTTTCAGCTTTAAAATTAGATTATTTACAAACTATCATTACATAATATTAGTAACTTTGATTTAAATAAACTAATTTAACCAAAAATATGTATTTCTTTTATTTTTAAGAATAGGCATTTTTAGGGCCGGGCATGGTGGCGCATGCCTTTAATCCCAGCACTCGGGAGGCAGAAGTAGGAGGATCGTGGAGAGTTCAAGGCCACCCTGAGACTACATAGTTAATTCCAGGTCAGCCTGGACCAGAGTGAGACCCTACCTTGCAAAACCAAAAAAAAAAAAAAAAAAAAAAAAAAAGAATAGGCATTTTTAAACTAAAACTATATATCATGTGGCCAACAAAGATTAATTATGACTCCAAATCAAAGAGTCACCATATTGTTATTATTTTGGAAGAAATTAACATGTTTCTAAATTATATTTCATAGGTTTATTCATATAATAATTTTCTGCCTTATTCTCACTATGTTGGCTTAAAATATATCTCATTTTATTTAATATTGAATAGAAATAGGATGATACATTTTTAAATGTCAAGATAATTTTACAACTTTCTCACTACTGAAAGATTTAGTTAAGGCTCTGTAAAAAATGCTAATGTGACAATACTCTAGTGTGTTAGTGATAAAAAAAAAAAAAAGGATAGAAATCTCCCTTTAATACCACTAGGCAGAGGAAGTCGAAGGAAACTCAAGACTATCTTCCTTCCCTCTCTTTCTATACTGAGTTATCATATATATTAGGCAAAATGAAAAAAAAAAAAGTTTTTAAAAATAGCCAAAGCACTTGTCTTTTGCTCAATGAACTTAAGATTTTTTGAGATAGTGGAAAAGGGTGAGTGTTGGCTAGAGATTCCTGCCCAAATCTTCAATAAGTGCAATAGTCTTCCTTCACCACCAATCTTGAGATAATGCAGAATATGAATCTGCTCCAGCTGAGGACTCTCATCATGTGAATTGCCTTCCTACTCATTCCCACTGTACAATTTGGGGGAAAGGCTACCTGTGAGCTGAATTTGAAATCAGCTTCACCTGCATGTGTTTTCATTGATTGATGCTTATTTGGCCCCTGGAAATCGCTAATATTGGGAACATTCTTCATTCTTATCTTGATAGAAATGGTGAGTAATCCTTTAGTGGAAGGCCTATTCAACTGGGAAAGTCAGCATTCTACAGCACACCAGAAATGACCACAGCTAAATATAATGTGTATTTCAAAAGAGCTAGAAGAAAGAGAATAAAGGATTGTGAATGTTTTCACAAAAAGATAAATGTCTCAGTAATTAGATATGTTTCCTGATTTGAATATTACACATTACATTAGTATATGAAAAAAAAAAGAATCTCATAGTACCATGTAAGTATATGCATATGAAATAATGTAATCAAACCTCCTAGCTGCCTCTGGGATGGAGCTGGACCACATGAAGCCCCTGTGCTGAGCTTTGAATCTGTCTATGTTTGCTTTCAAAAAATGTTCAGGAGAAACAGAAGTGGGGCAGAAGACCCACTTTATGTACTAGATACAAGCTTTCAGGTTGGCTTTCTAATATAATATGAAGGTGCTAATTTCTTTCTGAATTGAATGCACAATCACGGGAAGTAAGCCTACTGAGATAGCGAGCTTGAATATTTATATCATATCATGCAGGTCATTTCACGTGATTGTCACATTCTGTGAGGTAGTTCATGTGTACAGCAATCAGAATATAAGTATATTTATTTCTGGAGACTTCTCAATGATGAAAAATCTGAGAAAAATTAATTTCTAGACTTGAAAATGAAGCAGAGCTGACATTTGAAAGACAATTTAAGTGATTATTATTTGCATAGTAAATTCTCAAGGTTTTATATATGCTAAGATACTTTGCAGTGAGATCAAGGCATTTGAAAAGCAATGCACCTGGTGTTTGAATCCAACAGAGGGTCCAAGTTTAGCTAGAATGAAAAAATTCTACATTGGTTTAAGCTGGATTGAAATGCTGTTTTAACTTAATGAGAAAGGGTAACTCTGGGACATTCTGTTTGTGAGGTCAAGGAGTTTTGCTAAGACTAGTTTAATACTCCAGTCTACAGAAGAATTTTTGTCTTTTCTTTTTCATATTTGTGGACCCATGTGCTTGTATGAGCACATATACGAATGTGTGGGAGTATATGTGGAGACCAGAAGTTATAAACAAACATGTCTCTCAATGTCTCACCACCTTATTTTATGAGACAGGGTCTCACACTGAACACACTGAACCTCAAGTTTACCAATTTGGTACATTAACCAACAAGCTGTAGAATCCTTCCATCCCTCTGTCCTCAAGGCTGGGATCATAGGCATGTGCTGTTGCATCTGGCTTTTAGGTGTGTCATGAGGTGCAAACTAAGGTCCTTATACTTTTGTGACAAGGATGTTGTCCACTGAGTCATATCCCTAGCCCCAGCCCCTCCAACGGGTTTTACAAGCTTATGAAACATTTAGAATTGGCTTCATGCGCACCTTACTTGCCCGTCATTACAGCCAGTATTCTGCCAATCTGTCTTACAGATGATCTGAAAAGAAAAATAATAATAATAACCTCTCTACACTGACTAGGTTTCTTTTCCATATAGTGAAAAATGATTGGTGTCATGACTGGTTTTTAACTGAGATGTAAAATAAAGGTCAAGTCAACGTCCATATGTTTGTCTTTGTCTATCTTTAAACTATCATTATATTCACTGTGTCTCTTCTTTCTTTCAAACATCTTTTGTAGATTTTTTAAGAGCAGGACTGAACCAGGTTTCATGTCAGTTTGAGGCAATCGAAAGACTGTCACTCTTACCACCTAGAAAGAACTTTGATAGTTTTAAGTAGTTGTGACACTTTCCTGACTGCCTCCAGACCTTGGCCCTTCCTCTCTCCTATATTGACCAGACGTAAAACAGGATTAACATCCCTTTCAATATGCCACACCCTCCACAGCTACCTATCACCCTAAGACTGAGACCATCACCTCCATCTGTCATCTTTACTGAGTATGGCTTTCTTTTAAACATTTTTTATTTATAGATTCATGAGGAAAGGAGAGTGAAAGATGGAGGGAGAAGGAAGGTGGAAGGGAGGGAGAGGGAAGATGGGAAGGAAGGAGGGAGGGAAGCAGAGAGAGAGAGAGAACATGAGCATGTGAGGGCTTCTTTCCACTGCTAACTTCAGACACATACAAGACTTTGTGAGTCTAGCCTTATGTGATATTGGGAAAGTGAACATGGCCTGGCAGGCTTTGTATGCAAGAGTCTTTAACTACTAAGCCATCTCCCTGGCCCAAATACATAGTTTTCTTTGAGTAAGAACAAATCACAAAAATATTTTTTTAAATGTTACTAAACAATATACATGATATTGAATGTGTGTCAAACTTTATCCTAAACACACACACACACACACACACACACACACACACTTCATCTATCCATAACTTTACACATTACAAAATAGTCACTGAGGACTTCGTGGCTTGCCCCAGGTCACGAGGCTGGTAGACGGAGTGAAGACTCACATCAAGCAGAGTGTCTGTACCCTATAGCTTACACACATCATTCTGCTCTCTATAGCTACTTCTGAACACTGACACTTAAACACTTCTAAATGCGCGAAAATGATGCCCTTGTCCATGTGATTGGAGGGCATGCAGGCAGTGCAGGTAGAGGATGAAAGCTGCCAGTCTCCCTTCCCAGAACCTCCTTATGGTCCTCCAATGCATGTCATCTTGCCCAGATTCATGTCTCTCCTCTCCCAGATTCCCTTTGGCTTAAAATGTTTATTGTGTTACCTTTACATTCTGGCAAAGCAAAGCATTTCCTGTGCTATCATTCTGATCTCTGCCACCCATAGTCAGCAGTTGATGAATAGCAGTGCTTACTCCTTGATGAGGGTGTAAAATAAAATCTTTCTCACATACTGAGGTCTATTTTTTCCCCTTCTTTAACTGCTAACCTTGCTCTGGTTTTCTTTTACTGTTTTGGCAGGCATTTATCATAAATCTCAGTAGCTTCTTGTTGAGAAGTAGTAATTTATGATCTTGGTTATATTTTAAAGGGTAGTGACTTCCTTCATGGCATCTCTACTATCTCCCTTGGTTACAATTATTCCAGGCCTCAGCCCCTTAGCTGGGGCTTTGCCCCAATCCTTAGCTATGTTTCCTTCTCACAGGGATTCATTTGCCCATCCTCCTTCCTGGCACAATTTCTACTAGTACGTAGGCTTTGGACAGCAAATAGGAAGCTTCAGAAAGTGAAATAAAAGCTACTCAAAAAATGACAGATTGTGTGTGCTTGCAATGTGCTAAAATCTTAGTAACATGAATATTAAATCTAATTTATTATGGTTATTTCTATATACCCACATGTATTTCAAAGTAGAAATTTGCATACAATACTCTAAATTAAAGTTTCTAGTGAAAGATGTTTCCATAACTTAAAGAACAGGAACCCAACCATTTTATTAATGTAAGTTGAAATATGACATCTTGCAAATTTATGGACATTCAAGTCTTGTAAGTGAGGCATTAACTTGCAACAGAGAGACAGGAACTGAGCAGGGAAACAGAAGAAAGAGTGTATTTTTATAATTTTTTTCCTAGATCCCCTTCTCTGGGTATTTTCTCTCCCCGTTATTTTATTTGCTTTCAAATAATTTCAAATAAATGTGTGTGTCCTTGTCTGTGACATCTAACAGGAATCACATTTTAAACTATAGGTTTTAATAGGCACAAGATAATTGCATATGCTTATTGAGTAGGCCAGACATGGTAATGGATGTGTACAATGCACAATGGTTCCACCAGGGTAATTAATATGCCTGTCACCTTAACTATTTTATTGTTCTGTTGTTCTGAGAGTATTCAAAATCCATTCTAGTAGCTACTTTAACATATATAACGTATTACTTAAATTGTGTATTCATGTCAAATTGTAAGGAAGACACCTGAATTGATTTTATTCATAGCTTATGTGTTGTTTTCTCTTAAATTTCAAAAGATCTATCTCTGGTTGACTCACTTCTGGTTTGGATCTGCTGACACCTGCCAAATACTGTGTGTGTACATAAGAATGAGTTGTCAAAGTAACTTTGATGGTTTATCTTACAGCATTTGCTCGAGGGGAGACTCATGAGCATTGCTATACTATCCTTAGGTTCTATCAGTTGGTGCTCTGTCCTAAGAAGTCCTCTGGAGGAACATACGAATCCTAAATCAAGGTGTCACCAGGAACAGTGATATATATTAAAAAGTCACTAAATAGTCATAACTTCAAAGACTCTATATTATTATAGGAAATACATACTTAACCATGCTATGAAAATTAGATGACATATACTTTCTGATTATTATACTTTTGTGTGTGTGTGTGTTCTCTAACATTCTCTTGGAAATTAGAACTTTTTATATTGAGCATTCACTATCTATCCCTTGAAATACATGAGTTTCCCTATTTTTAAGGTTCACCTGGTTTATTGCTTCCTATGTGAAGACCACTTAACCAAACAAAGCTAATACACTAATTCAAATTATTTTTTAATTAAATGACTCATTTAATGATATTCTTATCTCTTACTGACTTTCATTCGTATTATATTTTTGGATGCATGTGTCCCTTCTTTTTCAAATTAAATTGGGAATATCTTGATAAATATATATGTATATGCCTACACCAATCTGTTTCTTTAAATAATGACATACTTATAGAATATTCTTACTCTTTTTCATATCTTAGATTTTGGTTTATTTCTTAAACACCCACATACATATATGTGGTGTATGGGATTTCTGTACTCAATAATTCTTTCTGCAAAATTGTGTATGTGTGTGTAACAAAAACTCTGTTCAAAAGTCTACACATGATGGGGGCTGGAAAGATTGCTCAGTGATTAAACACAGTTGCTTGCAAAGTCTGATATCCCAGGTTCAATTCTCCAGTACCCATGTAAAGCCAGAAGCACAAAGTGGCATATGCATCTGGAGTTCCTTTGCAGTGTCAAGAAGCTCTGATTCATGACAGTTTGCCTATTGCCTCTCTGTTTTTCTTGCAGTATATGTATGTATGTGATTGTTTGAATACATGGTCCCCAATATATTCAGTGTTTTATTAGTTTGTAGTTTGCATCTGCAACCACCAGGCTGGAGGCGGTATCATGGGAGTCGGATCTTAAGGTGTGGTAGGTTTAAGATTTTAATCTAAAGATATGCAAACTGTGCTGAGCTGAGTTCTGGAGTTGTGCTGTGCTGTGTGGCTTTTTGGCTTGTGACTTCTCTTTCTGTGTTTGGTTCTGTGGAAGCCGGCCAGCTTCTTCTGCCATTATGGAACTTCCTTTGGATCTGTAAACTTCAATTAATATCCCTTCCTCCATAACTATGCCTGGTCTGTAATTTCATCTCAGTGAATCTGAAGCTGTCTGCTACAATATATATATTGTGACTATATATGTATGTGTACGTATATGTGAAGATATATCTTCACATGAGAATTTGATGGATGGGGACTTCCAAAAAACTGTTTAGTATTGAAATCTTCTAGACAAGGCTGCTTTTATTCAATTATTTCCAGGTTGAGCACAATCTCTTTTTAGTATCTGCCTTTCCAGAATGTTCATATTGGTAATAATCACTTTGATCAATGACACATAATTTCCTGTACCTTCCTGGAAAAGTCTGAGCCAGCAGCTCATAGGTGGAAGTTATAATTTTAACAAATTTAACCAAAAATTATAGTTTCAAACATCACTTCTTTTCTTGCAGAGTTCTATATTTTTACAAGATACACCAGGTAGTATTTTACATCAGGAACTCTATAGAAACATCACTGTATGACAGTCATCCTATTTGGCTGCCTCCTTAGTTACTTGTTCCACAGCTTTATGGGCAACATAGTCACTGGTTTATTGAGAACATCTCTTGCAAGTTGGATTTAAAGGCAGCAAACCAATTATAGTTTATTAAGCTTCCTTTATTGACAAAGAAAACCACTCACCTAAGAGTATTGTTAGCTGGTGAATTATCTTCAGGGCTTATATTTTTAATTAAAACTATTTATTGTCCTTAATCAAATGTTCAGAGATCTGACAGATTTGAATTCAGGGACTATGTTAAAAGCATGGTATCTATCTATGAGCTTTTTTGTTTGTTTGTTTTGTTTTGTTTTTTAATTGTGTTTCAATCTTTTTAAAGTGTCCCTCTTTGAAATAATTTGAAATTAGGCTTCCAGGAAAGGAGAACAGCTCTGAAATGCAGTAGTATATCCACATTAAGGTTAGCAAATAGGGATTACATGTTGCTTAAGTCTTTTTCATTAAACATCTACTTTTGATTTCCTCTTTGCCCCTGGATTTTGAGGCCATATGTTGCTTGAGACTGCAGTCCACCATCATTGCAAGTATTTTCTGGGCTTGAACATATTTGCACCATAGAACACACAGCCTGTAAAAGAGAGAATGCTCACAGCAGGAAGCCACTTTCCTGAGAAATAAATGTACCACAGAAAATTTAAATTGCTTCCATTTTTTCATACTGATATTCTGTTTATACAACTAAGACATGCTTCTGTTATTATTTCCACGTTTGAATCCCTTCTGGTCTGAGATCTTTACAATTCTTTTTCATATTTCTATTTTGAGTAAGAAATTTGACCAAATTTTCTCCATGGCTAAACTGCCTGTCACCTGTCTCCTGCTGATTCCTTCTTTCCCTCTCCTTTTCTCTCTCCCACTCCCTCTCTCCTTTCCCCTCTCATTCTTTCTCCAAATAATGGAACTATTGGAATAACCAATTTTAATGTTTTATTTATTTATTTATTTATTAGAGAGAAGAGAGAGAGAGAGAGAGAGAATGTGTGCACCAGGGACTCCAGCCAATGCAAACAAATCCCAGATGCATGTGCCCCCTTGTGCATCTGGCTTACATGAATCCTGGGGAATTGAACTGGGGTCTTTTGGCTTTCAGACAAACACCTTAACCGCTAAGCCATCT
Organism: Orientallactaga sibirica; assembly: GCA_036365145.1. Classification (NCBI taxonomy): domain Eukaryota; kingdom Metazoa; phylum Chordata; class Mammalia; order Rodentia; family Dipodidae; genus Orientallactaga; species Orientallactaga sibirica. The sequence goes on along the minus strand of JAEOAD010000010.1, from coordinate 12,885,999 downwards.
TCTCCAGCCCCAGAATAACTAATTTTGACATTGTTACACTGAAATAATAAAGGACTCCTTTGGGATATTCTGCTTAGATTCCACATCTAGTCTAGCCAACCCCATTCACACAGCTATCAGTGAGATTCACCTTACCAATTGTTTGGGGGCAGTTCTTAACAGAAGAGTTGTAATGGATAAGCAGTTTCACACTTGCATGAGCAAAGTGGATGCCCTCAATTTTGAAATGCAATGTTGGAAGATTCTTCCACTCCCTTTAAGATGACTCAAATTATAGAAAGCTCCTTTGTAGAATATGAAGCAGTGTGAAATGAATAACAATGTGCACCTTTCTTAGGGATTTATAATACTCTCATTGTGTAATGAGAATATATGCTCTCATTTAAGTAAATGGAATTAAAAGCTTTTACTTGTTGCTGTGTGCATTTCCATTCCTGAGGGTTGTGGGCACATAAGTTTAGATCTGAAGTTGCTTTGAGGTGAGTAATGAGCACCTACCTTTGTGATAGTCTATAGAACCAGACACCTTCTGGATTTTCTTTTCAGTGCACCCTGGTATGCCTTTATGTAATATCCCATCATTTAAAGAGCCTACACTGTTGGATGAGGTGCATGGTACAGTATGTATGGATCACTCAACACATATTTCTTGTTTTGTTAGGAAGGTTTGGATTTGTTTTCCTTTTCAAACTAATTATTTCCTCTGTCCTTTGTCTCATCTAAGTAAGTCTAATGGACTATATTCTAAAATCAGAAAGGCAAAGACACACCACACCAAAATATAAACACTGTAATGCAGTATTTCTTTTCTTTAGATACACCCTTTTCAGTTTTTACACATTTCATTCTTTTTTCTATTTAAATCTTAATCTATTTCAAAATATTTCCAGGTGTCCAAGTATGTTTTTCTCTTTGTGTTCTTGTTTGCTGACTGGTAAAGAATACTTACTGTGTATGGCCTGTGGTGATTCTCAAAATCAAATGGTATCACACCCTTTATCCTCAGAATTCCTCAGAATATTGACAGACTCAGTTTTGTGCACTCCACATTCAAACGAAGCACTGGATCCCTGAGGAGTTGATATTAAAACAGGCAGTGAGCAATAAGGAAGATAATAGCATTATATTTTAGAGGAATGCAATCAATGAAAAATACTTACCTTTCCTCAATTTTTTTCACAAAATAGTAGAATCAAACCAAGTACAAATACTTGCAAATTTACTCTGTCAATTTGAAGTTAAAAACATCAATGTTGAATGAAGTGATGCAACGCTTATATTTAGATGCACACATTGCATCATGCAATAATAAATCACTCATTTCCTTTTCTTCCTTCTTCTTGATACTTGAAAAATACTTCTGCTTCTTAGCCTCTTAAATGGAAATCAGAAGTAGCTACCATAATATGTAAAATAGTCTATTTAGGTATTAATCAAAGCTCAAAAAATGATAGGATCAATGATGCTTGAAACATACCAAATTATGAGGTAAAATGCATTTAGGTTACTTGAAATTTTTCTCTGAATATATAATTTTACTTGAAGGGTTGAGATATCATCTGGGCAACTTCCTCCTAATGATCAACACACCCATTCCCAACACACAAACTAAAACAAAGCAGATAAAAATAAAACAAAAAAGGAAAATAAAGGAGGGGAGGTTATTGAATGATTTATCATACAATTCTGAAAAAAAAAATTAAACTGCAGGTTTAACTGTGACTATTATATAGGGGGAATTTTTCAACCTTTAACCTAGTAAGCAGTCTCATTTATTCTCCTGAATCCAAGACTTTCCCAAGGAAGAAAACAGGCCTCTGTCTGTCATCGATCTCCCAGGACCTCTGCCAGCTTTCTACAGGTGATTCTTCTTAGGAAAGTCAGGGTTGTTTTCCTTCCACACATCATCGCTAAGTCCACAGCTCACAGACATCGAGGAGAGTAGTGGAGGTTGGATTGATGGCATCCTCTTGCCTCCTGGAGGCATATTTCTAGTTCATGAGGTTTTGCCAAAGAGTAGAAATAGGTGAGCCATCTGAATTTAGAGATTTTTTTTTCTGTCAAAGAACTATAGACTACCTCAAATTTACTAGAACATAAATACTTCTTGTGTTAAAGGAACATTAGAGGACAGAAGAGAATATACTTTTCTCCCATGGAGCCATAGTAGATAAATATATAGCTATTACTGGAAATTGAAGTAGAAGTTCTGCATATCAGCCTGAAAAAGGTAGTATTTTTTCATGCCTAGAGAACAACAGCAGTGCAAACATCCTCTAATCTTATTTGTTGACTGTTTATTGTTTATAGTGGAGGTGTGCCCCTTTATGAAGTAATCATCAGAACCAATTGCCTTAGCATATTTATCTCCTTACATATTTTCTTCCTCCCTTCCTTCCTTCCTTCCTTCCTTCCTTCCTTCCTTCCTTCCTTCCTTCCTTCCTTCCTTCCTTTCTTTCTTTCTTTCTTTCTTTCTTTCTTTCTTTCTTTTTTTATTTGAGAGAAAAACAGGGAGAGAGAGAAACAGACAGAAATATAATGGGCACACCAGGGCCTTCAACCACTGCACACAAACTTCAGAAGCATGTGCCACCTTTTGCATCCGGCTTACGAGGATCCTGGGGGAATCGACCCTGGGTGCATTGGCTTTGCAGTCAAACACCTTAACTTCTAATCCATCCCTGCAGCCCCATATTTTCTTTTTTCTTGCTTGCTGGAAACAGCCTGCCATCTATTTTCTTAGGAAATTTCAAGTGGACAGTAGCATATTATTACCTGTAGTCAAAACATTGTCCATTTGAATTCAATAACTTAATCATTTTGTATATGGAATTTTGTGATTCTTAACCAAAATCTCTTCATATCTATTCTCTCTCCCAGCTTTGATAATCACCATTCTACTGTGAGCTGTCTGCATGCAAAATATGAATTTTTAAAAAAGTGAAAAAAATAAACATAAGACCTGAACAGTATAAAAAGCTAGAAAAAAAAAATCCAAAAGCAAACAAAAAACATCAACAAAAAGCAGAGCTAAGTTTCCAACATTGGTCTTGTCAAATACTATAAGTTTTATGATTTGTTGTTCTGATATAACACCAAAACTCAGCCAACAAGATAAAAAATGAACAAGTGGGCCTACATCTGACAAAATGCCGTGTGCACAGCAAAGAATACAATCAACATAAAGGCCTCGAGACCATAAAAATAAAATATTTGCACACCATACATCTGATATAGCATTTATATTCAAAATACACCAGAAACATTTAGCACAATAGCAAAACAAAGGAAAACTGCCAAAAAATGATTTTAAAAAAATCTGATTTTTAAAAAATGGCCATAGAAAATCAAAGAACAAATATGGAGGAATGCAATTAGAAGCTGTCAAGATGTGTTTTTTTTTTTGTTTTGTTTTTTTGTTTTGTTTTTTCTTTTGGTTTTTCGAGGTAGGGTCTCACTCTAGCTCAGGCTGACCTGGAATTCATTATGTAGTCTCAGGGTGGCCTCGAACCTTGAACTCACAGTGATCCTTCTACCTCTGCCTCCCAAGTGCTGGGATTAAAGGCGTGCGCCACCACACCCAGTTTAAGATGTGTTTTGTTTTTGTTTGTTTGTTTGTTTTTGTTTGTTTTTGAGGTAGGGTCTCACTCTAGCTCAGGCTGACCTGGAACTGACTCTGTATTCTCAGGGTGGCCTTGAACTCATGGTGATCCTCCTACCTTTGCCTCCTTAGTGCCGAGATTAAAGGCGTGTGCCACCATGCCTGGCTAGGGTGTACTTTTTCAATAAAATGTATTACCGCTATATCTTCTAAATATTTTCTTTCCAAAAATATTGTTTGTACTATTTCAAAACCACTTATCATTGGCACTTTTTCCCCCTTGTGTTAATTCTCAGCTTGCTGTAGTTTATGAAGCCAATGAATTTGAATTATTGCAGTTCTTACTGCATTGTCAAATATTTGTAGAGAGCTCGCCTTCTGAAATGTATACTGATCGCTGAGCTAATATGTGACTGGCATGACTTCCTTTGACTGAACATTACACAACAACATTACACAATATAAACAAAAAATGTCAAAAATCACATTGTTCCCCTAAATGTGGACAGATTACTGGCTTATTTAAAACTGAATTTAAATTCTAAAAGAAAGAAACAACAACAACAAAAAATAACAAGACAATCCTTCTTAGTTATCTGCATTGACTTATTTTTTCACATAGCGACTGTCCTACTTTTTTGTAGTCTGATTCATCCCCTAACCCCATGATCTTACAACTCTGTAACTCTTTAAGCATGCAGAGTATCCTGCTATCTTACCCACACTGTCTCAGTTGCATAAGTTAGTGTGAATGTTACAGTCCATTCTTGAAATCTTCCCATTGCCATTTAATAGTCTTATCTATTATATCTGCTAAAGCCTTGTAAGGGGCATTAAAACTAAAGAGCTTTCCCCTTCCTCCTCATCTTTTGATTTGCATACGATACAAACTCATCCAAGCAATGTTACAGTTTTCTTCCACAACAGCCGAATCTCACTTACATTATAATATTGAAACTAATGTGCATTCTTTCATAATGATGAAAGTAAAACAACAGCTATGTTTCTGGATCATATTCAAGATATTTATTTATGAAAGTTCTTCGGGGAGGTATGTCATCTAATAGTGTCATCTAACAGGTAATTCAGTGCTTTAAGGATAATCTAGTAAATGTTCCCTTCCAAATCTTACATTCCTGCCTACTGAATAGGTACAAAATATTCACAAATACCTTCATATTCATGTTGGCTCATTATTTTGTAAAGTAGAAATGTTACAATTACATTATCATTTTCTTTTTTTTTTTTTTTTTTTTTTTTTTTTTTTTTTGTTTTAGTGGGTCAACCTAGAACAGGATTCACTGAATTCCAGGCTTTTTTGTTTGTTTGTTTGTTTTTGTTTTGTTTTTTGAGGTAGGGTCTCACTCTAGCCCAGGCTGACCTGGAATTCACTAGGTAGTCTCAGGGTGGCCTTGAACTCATGATGATCCTCCTACCTCTGCCTCCTGAGTACTTTGACTAAAGGTGTGTGCCACCACTCCCTGCCAGGCTTTCTTTTTAAAAATATTTTATTTATTTATTTATTTATTTATTTAAGAGAGAAAGAAAAACAAATAGAGGGAGAGAGAAAATGGGCTCATTAGGACCTCTAGTAACTGCAAACAATTCCGGATGCATGTGCCCCCTTGTGCATCTGGCTTTATGTAGATACTGGAGAATCAAACCTCGGTCCTTTTGCTTTGCAGTCTGGCACCTTATCCGCTAAGTCATTTATCAAACACTTTATTTATTTATTTATTTAATTTATTTATTTATTTATTTATTTATTCAGGGTATATGCTTAGAGCATGCATGTGTGTTCATATGTGGGCACACAAGTTTGTGAGGGTGAGCATTGAACATGTGTATACATGTGTGTGGAGGGCAAACATTACCGTCCAGTGTTTTGTTCAATAACTCTCCACCTTGTTTATTGAGACAGAGTCTCTTCCTTTACCCAAAGCTCCTAAATTCAGCTAGTCTATCTGACCCACTTGTCCTGGGGCTTCCCTGTCCACCAGGGCTGAAAATGCAGGAGAGTGTTGCTATGCCTGGGTTTTACACTGCTGCTGGTAATCTAATCTCATTTTCACAGTTTACATGACAAGTACTTTGATAATGTAGCCAGCTCCCCAGGCCTAAGCATTTTCACCTTCACATAATGTTTATACTCTATGTAAATTGATGCTGACCATCAGAAAGCATTACAGGACGTGCTTTGCATCTCCTTAGATTAGGGCAAAGTGATATCTGTATGTGTAGTCACTTGTGGGTCTCGCCATTCCTGGGCGTAGTTGGCCACCAACATTCTGGGCGCAGGAGGAGTTGTGCGGAAGCAGGATGCTGGAGCGGGTGAATGCAATGGGCAATGAACACCCTGGAGGCAGTCTGGTGGATAGCACACTTTCGTTTATTCAACAGAGGAGTGGGTTTATAAACACTTGAGAAAGGTAGAGAAGGCACATACAGACTATATGGCGATTGGGTACATAGTTTATGGGATGCTATCTAATTGGTTGAAAGGCAGAAGTGTAAGAGAGATAGTGGCACGAAAAGCTGTGACTTCAGAGTTGTGAGGGAGGAGATGTAAGAGAGATAACAAAAATGTCAGGAAAAGCCATGTGGGTTCAGCCACATAAGGGTCTCTTAGGCAGGTAAGGTAAGGAACTGTGGGAACGGGGTGGGGGGCAAAGCCTGACTTATGGAATAATCAGATGTTTTTGGGATCAAGGGAGGAGGGCTTCACCAGCTCTGCCCACTCTAGGGGATGACAGGGCACACTATGACCTTGCAGGAGGGCAGGGAGGGCCAGTCACTGGTGCCAGGATGGGTTCCGACGATAAGGCCAGTTTCAACTCCCACAGCCCAAGGTCCCCGGCCATGTCCAACAGTTCAGGCCAGCTTCCTCATAGTCCCAGCCCGTTTTTATCAATGCCCAACAGTCACTCATAGACAGCCTTATTTTCTCTTCTTTGCTGGTGTTACTAGCATTCATTTGTCAGCAGGATTGTTCCTGAATTCTCATTTCTGGAAGACATTTTATCTCCTGATTCCTCCCATTTTGTACTTTTCAGCATCACCTTCATTTGGATGCATGTGAAGTTATCTCCATATTCCATATCTGAGAAGATGAAAGATACATGATTTTGGCTCATTGCTTCAGGCAATTGTTCCACATACTTTCAAGTCCTATGACCCCAAGGACCATATTAGGAACCCTTTAGCTAACCTCTCAACTGTGTTCTTCCTAGATCCCACTGAATCTGAGAACTGGTTATAAACTCAGAGAATTGGGTGGATCTTTTTTTTCTTCCTTACTTAGTATAAAGCTATATTTATTGTCTAAAAACAAAATAATTGTAGAATGAGTAATAATTTTAATTGACCCTTTAAGGAATTATGTATTATGGAATTATCTTATGGGTGGCTTTGATCATGATTTTTTTTTTTTTTTCGAGAGACACAGAAAGAGACAGAGAGAGAGGGAGAGGAAGACAGATAGAGATGGGCTCACCAGCAGCCTCTCAGCTGCTGCGAACGAAATCTAGATGTGCGCGCTGCCTTGTGGTCAAGTGCGGAATAGCGCCCTTGCATCACTTTGCATCTGGCTAAACGTGGGACCTGGATATTGGAACCGGCGTTCTTAGGCTTAGGAGGCAGACGCCTTAACCGCTAAGCCATCTCTCCAGTCCTGATCATGAATTTTATATGTTGAATCTATTAAAGAAATATTGTGGTTTCATATATAGTACAAGCAAGTCCTTCCTTTTCCTACAAAACTGAGTGAAATTTCATGAATTATGGTAAACAATCTTGCCTTTTCTCACTAGCTTCTCCTAAATCATAAATAAATGCTGATGTAGTTTGGAGATGAAGAGACACACAAATGTCATTTGCGCTGTCAGACATCAATACATCATGGAATCTACTCTCTACAACACTCTCACACTTCCTGGATGACACAGAAGCCTCAGTTAATCACATGTACCAGCAATGGGAGGAACAAAGTGGCTACATTTATAATCCTAAGCCTCTCTATGGGCCTGTTTACACCATCTTAGCAGCAAAGAGACTATAATATGACAAATCAAAGATTTCAAAGTATTACTGTATGCTCTAATTTCAGCAAGACATTCAGCATCTGTTACCTCATCTTTTAAAAATGTTCATCTATGTGGCTTGATTTTCCATGAAATTAACACTAAGTGGATCAGGGAAAGTGCCTGTTTCAACCACTCACATAGGTTCAAGAATTCACTTGAATTCACTACATCTGTTGTGTGTAAGCCCCCTCAAAGTCAGAACTTGTCAGATTTTCCCACAAGTTGCCATCTCTTTAGAGACTTTCATACATTAGCTAAAAATGTGGCAATTATTCAGAGATTACCATAGATTTCAACTCTGTTATAAATCTCTTATTAAACCAGGTGCTATTAAAATGTTCTATTTTTAATTATTATTTTGAAAGTTTTTACTCTTTTGGTTTAAAAATGTATGGGATTTCAAAACTTTTAAGTTTCAAGTTAGCCTTTAGGTAAAAGCTAAATTTAGATAGAGGTATGTTCAAGGGGGAAGAGATTTATAAGCATAGTGAAAAATGACTCAAACAAATAAAAAATTCAAGGTTGACTCCAATTTTACTAAAGGAAGGAGACGAAACTCCAAACAATTATCTTGCTGAGTCACAAACCACCTCTACATTTAGTATCTTATACTGAAACATAGGTCAAATTTGTCAGACTGTAATATACTTTGAAATTCTGTAGCATTTTCTTTTATGATGTCTTTAATGTTTTAAAATGATAAGAAAGCCAGGCATGGTGGCACACGCCTTTAATCCCAGCACTTGGGAGGCAGAGGTAGGAAGATTTCCATGAATTCAAGGCCATGCTGAGACTACATAGTGAATTCCTGGTCAGCCTGAACTAGAGTGAGACCCTATCTTGAAAAACCGGAAAAAAAAAAAAAAAAAAAAGATATGATAAAGACAAAGGAATTGACGGAATTGATGGAATATAACAAAGCTGTATTAACCAAATGCTGGACCCAGGTCTGGTCAAGTGAATGACAAAACAAATAGTAACTCTGACTGGTACTCTTTTCTTCCATGGCCATACACCTATAAAGTGATTGAGCATGTTCCAGTTATAGTAACATTACTACAGAAAAGAACCCTGCACAGTACTTTAAGCAACAGTAGAAGAGAAAGCAACCCTATCTCTAGCAACTTTATTGGAGACTTTTTCACTAGCATAATGAAATGTGTATGCAAAATTGGTGGCCTTCCACAATGTGATTGATGGTCTCCAGTGTCTTCAACCTTAATGTGTTTGCCTTTCCCTAGAATATTAGAGTTTTAACCTTCTTGGAAGAGAAAAATTGAAAATACTGTGTCAGAAACAGTCCATTAGCATCTATCAGAAAGTGAGTTACACACCCGAACTGGGTGCCATGAGGCTGGCCTATATGTCCTTGGTGGGACTTGTATTTTATGTCCAGTTCTGATTTTAGGAAGGAGAGCAAAAATCATTGTTAGGCTTTTGATGACCGCTGTTACACTTTGATAAAATTTCTGTTTGGAAGGAATTATAAAGATCATCCAATATGACTACAATTCCAATGTTTGAATTTTTATGAATTCAGGAAAGTGACCATTTGTCCCATATGTTCTCAGTGTATTAGAACGCAGCTGAATACACATACCAAGCAGGAAATAAGTTTCAACTGATAGCATAAATTAAAATAGTTTTGTTTAAAAATAGGTCATTTTTTTGTTGTTACCTTCACTCACATTCACTTTCATCTTTACTTAATATTGTAGAAATTCTACATAATTTACAGACTGTCGAATCTAATTATAGGCTTCTTTCATCAAAATCTGGGTAAGTTTGTAAGCATTTCACACCTATATGCATCATCTATCTGTGTATGGGAGAGACAAGGAGAAATGTATGATCCACATGTGCATAACAGACATGAGATAGAGTGCTGATTACCACTCAAGAACATTCTATTATCTCTGAACAAGTCTGTTAGAAGTTTGTTGCTGTTTTGTTTAGCTTTTGTTTTGGAATGATTGAAAATGTGTCTTATTGAAGATTTTGCCTTTTAGTCCTAAAGGTACAAATGCAATAATTCTCAATATTAGCTTTTATCAAAGAAAAGAAATGATTTCTTTACAAATCCCATCAAATTAAAACGTGACATATTCTAGTCTCATCCTTATTGAACAAGTGGTGAGTCTTTCCAAGGTTGTCTCTTCCATTATGTCACAATACCTTCCTTTGTTTAGTTTTATGTCAATGTGGAAAAGTTTTTTTAAAAAGTCAACAGTTTGTTTTCGCCCCCCCCCCAAAAATACATTGCTGAGTTTTTATTTATATAGAGAAAGGTAAATAAAAGTAATTGGCCAGGATCAACTCTTATTACAATTAACAGCTAGTTGTGGAATGTATATCATTGCCTTTGTATAGCTAACAGAAACATACAGAGAAATCTTAGGATAAACATTAATTCTTACCTTGTGTGGACTTAACATCCATGTTGTCTTATCCAGTTGATGTAACTGCTTACCTCAATGATCCTTTACTTTAGGTTAAGATTAGAGTGTATTACCTAAATTTAATTTCCAAAAGTAGATCTTGTAGCTATATGGCTTTCCAATAAAGGAAAATTTAGGCAGATCTATTCTCCCATCTTAAAACTGAGGTATACATGATGAAAATAACTAGAGTAACTATAAAATTAACCAAAGTGAACACATTTTTCCAAGTTTGGATCTAGTCATCACTCCTTCATTCCTTCAACATGATCTCTAAAACTCCCCCTTTGAGTAGTTCCCTTCATTGTTCTTATAGAATTCTAGATAGATTTATTACAAGACAAGAGGTTTTTGAGAAGCAGAGGATGTACTCCAGTTGTTTCTAAAGCAAACTCTAAGCAAGACTTTAGGATCTGCAGGTAGTAAGCCTCCCCCAGGATTGGGGAGGGGTGTAGCAGTGAATAGAGCTGGGCAAGGATCTCTTGAAGCACAGTTTGTATGGAATTACTTCTTGTTTAGAATCCTTTTATAGTGACTCACACATGTGTGTCTCTCTCATCAACCTCACATGAGCTAGAGAACAAAAAAAGCCAGGAGTACCTGACTTAGTACAAATAAAAATAGAGCCTTAGCCAACTAAGAAATTTGAATTTGAATTCTTATGGTTATTTGAATAGCAAGTCCTTCAGTTTTCTATTCCATTAACCTTTATTGTGAATTCTAATAGCAATCACTTGAAAAAAATCATATTATTCACAATTTTGTACAACATATGTGTTTCATTCTAGCCTGAAAATAAGTAATCTGCACTTATATTCATGAGTACATTTCTTGTCTATCAAAATACAATAAGAAACTCCCTTTCTAATGTATCACATTATGGTGTGTTATGATAAATATCCTAATACAGACACACAGATGAGACACAAATCATCCCAGTGACAGCTGACAGAAAGCAATGTTATTTGACATTGCTGTCTAAAATTACTTACTTACATATGCTCTGAAGATGTTCAGCAATGCCATTAAAAGACACATCACTTCCTGGAAGTTATCTCTCAACTTCTGTGTTTCCTAAAATTGCCTTTCAAATAGATATATGTGATGTTCCTTTAACTGTGACCTGAGTGACTTGCCCTAACTTGGGGGACATTGGTGACCTTTTATTTTTTCCTCAAACAAGTTAGAGAGGAGAAGGAACAGCTCCATAGAGCTGAGTTGAAAAACCATCTGTCATCTGATATTTGCTTACTACACGCTAAGAGTCTCGTACGTAAACAGGATGGGAGTGATTTTCAAATAGCAAGAAGGCAGAGTTGCTTATTCACAGAAGACCTTCAGTGAAGGATCCAGATTCAGAATATAGGTTTTACTTTTCTTGTGTTTTCAATGAGGACTGAACAAAGGGACAAAGACTGTGACACAGATGGGACAGAGGTCACAAAACAATATAACACTCCAAGTATCAACACATTTCTAGACATGGTGCTGGGCCACTGTGAAAGAGGCATGGAGACAAACATAAGCCACTGGGTGAGTCAAGTCTACCCCTGATTCAAAACTAGAGAAGAAGCTGAAGAATTAAATAGTTCAAGGTCTTCTGGAAAGACCCATCATAATCTGTTTCAAAATACTTCTGACCCCAACAGTTTATTCTCCAATTCTCCAAAAATCTACTAAATATCTTATAACTTAATTCATTTTAATACTAATTAACTGGACTTGCTAGCAATACCAAAAGTTAAGGTCTCCCTAACATATTCCTACTTCAGATGCCACTTTTACATCTTAAGTCAGCGGGAACACTGACATACTGGCAATGAACTCAGGAGATTGCCACAAATTCCATCGCAGTTTTAAGACTGTGTTAGAATGGTTTCCAGACCTCAAGAAAACACTTGGCTTAATACCATCTTATTGTACAGTTTAGAGTGTGACTGGAGGTTCGAAGGCACATAGGGCAAGGCTCAGAATGGCTTCTGTCTCACAAAATCAAGGTGCTTCACAACGTCCTGCTGGTGTATCGTTCTGGAGCCAGGACACATTGGAACTTCCTCAATAAAGAGCACGAATGCAGGGTTCTTCACAAAGACGTAGGTTAGGGTGAATTCCGGCTCTAGCTTTCGTTCCTCCACAGACATTAAGGGCGTGGAATTGAAAGAAAGTTCTAGGCTTCTTATCAAGACTTCATATTTCTGCAAACAGAAGCTGTTGAAGGCCTTTACAATGGTCCCCTCATTAGAAGGTGTGGTAGTTTGAATATATTGTCCCCCAATATATTCAGTATTTTATTAGTTTATAGTTTGCATCTGCAATTACCTTGCTAGAGGCAAGGTCACTGGGGGCCCGGTCTTAAGGTGTGGTGATGGGTTTGAGATTCCATTGTAAAGATATGCAAATGTGTCTAGCAGGAGTTCCTGAAGTGTGCTGTGTGACCTTTTGGCTGTAGTTAGTTTTGCTCTGTGTGCTGTGGTGGCTGGTTGGTTTCTCTCTCTCTCTGCTTGGCCCTGTGGAGAGCAGGCCGCTTCTCTTGCCATTATGGAACTTCCCCTGGATCTGTAAGCTTCAATAAATAATATCCCTTCCTCCATAACTGTGCCCGGTCTGGAAGTTCATCTCAGCGAACCTGAAGCTGTCTGCAACAGTAAAGTGGTACCGAGGAGTGTGGGGTGAGATGAATCTGACCATGTGGATATTCATCTTTTGGGACCTTTGTTTTGGAGAAATGGGCATGGACTTGGTGCTTGCAACTGAAGATGCCTTCTGGAGTGGTAAGCCAAGTTTTATGGACTATTCTGATGAGAGTTTGAGAATGCTAAGTGCAGATAGTACTGAACTTCGAGGCTTGGCTTATGAGGATTCTAAGGGGAAAGAAAGACTACAGAGGACTTTGTTGGAACTGGGCTACTGGCATAAGGGATGGCTACGTTCTGCTATCCAGGCCCAGAAAGTTTGATCAAGGTTAAATTTGTAATGGACTGATATGCTTGGCTGAAGATATCGGACTGAGATTTTAAGATTTTAAGTTGGAAAACCTGAAGCAAGCTAAAAGTAGAGGCACTGAGACTGGTTAAGCTGCTATTGTTGACACATTAGCAATCTTAAGGAAGGTGGAAGGAAGGTGGCCTGACTTGATTTACATTAAAACAATGGAGAGGATGCCTGAGGAAAGACTGTTAAAAATGCAAATTCTTGGAGAGAGCTGACTGGAGAAGGAACCTGCTTTTCAAGGCTATGATTTATTTCATCCCTGGATTAAGAATATGGCTGTGTCCTGCACACCTGGTATTAGTTTTGGAAATATGAAAAATGCATAGAATGGTCATGAGTTGCACACAGTTCCAGGAGCTACTGCTGAGATGTGGCATGAGGTAGGGCATGAAGACCCTCAGGAATAGGCTGGAAGAGCATTTTGGAAGATGGACTGTGGTTTGCATGAAGACCTGAAGATGTTTTGGATATACCAGGACTGTGCAATAGGGCTACCATGGAGTGCAGTGTTGGCATGGGATGAAAGTTTTCCCTGGCGACTCTGCCCAGCTGGAGGGGCGGGATTGGAAAACCTGGAGACTGTCAGTCTATGGTTATATTGAAGTTGAACTGCAGAAGTTTGATGACTGTTGATGGTGGTTGAGTTTGCATGTTATAGTCTCTCCTTGCTATGCCTTATACCACTTAAAAATGTTTACTCTGTGCCTTTACATGTTGAAAATATTTAACTTGTTTGATTTTACAGGACTCACTATCTTAAGATGACCAAGACTGTGAGAACCTTTGAAATTGGACTGAGTACAATTTACAATGTGTGATAGTTATAAATCTATTGGGGACCAGGAGCTAAATATATTGGGGGCCAGGGGCGGAATGTGGTAGTTTGAATATATGTCCCCCAATATATTCAGTATTTTATTAGTTTATAGTTTGCATCTGCAATCACCTTGCTAGAGGCAAGGTCACTGGGGGCCCGGTCTTAAGGTGTGGTGATGGTTTGAGATTCCATTGTAAAGATATGCAAATGTGTCTAGCAGGAGTTCCTGAAGTGTGCTGTGTGACCTTTTGGCTGTAGTTAGTTTTGCTCTGTGTGCTGTGGTGGCTGGTTGGTTTTTCTCTCTCTCTGCTTGGCCCTGTGGAGAGCAGGCCGCTTCTCTTGCCATTATGGAACTTCCCCTGGATCTGTAAGCTTCAATAAATAATATCCCTTCCTCCATAACTGTGCCTGGTCTGGAAGTTCATCTCAGCGAACCTGAAGCTGTCTGCTACAGAAGGTAAGGGGAAATTTCAGTGGGTCCAGAGGCTTGTTTGAGAACTAAAAGTTGCCGATACCATCCACATCACCCAGGAAATTATAAGCACTTTAGGAATTCTCTGTCAGAAGCAAGGGGAAATGATCAAACTGATATAAATTATAAATCATTTTCCCGAGTCAAATAGAGAATTTTAGAGAAAATAAAATCTCTGCTAAGTTTTTTTTTCTTCACTTGTACAATTTAGAGGATATAGACTTTGACTAGAGCTGCTTGGATGATCATAAATGAAATAAATTGGGAATGAAATAATTTCTCCTGATAGTTACTGCAAGACTGTTCATTTCCCAAAGGTCATAGTAGATCACTAGGGAGGAAACCACCTGGAGAGATTTTAAAAGGAACTTTGATAGGACTGCTGTCTAGAAGCACTAAACTGCCTCATGGACAGCTATAAGCCATGGTAAAACGCTGAGAATTAACATGCAAAAGGAAAAGAATTTCATTGGTATACATTTGTCATTGTAAAGGACTTCATGCATCTCACCAAAGCATCCGTAAGGAAACTATCAGTGTCAGCTGCCACCATACAGCTGCCAAACCAGGAGCCTGCTTTTCCCACCCTTGTTCTCCTTTACCTTGCTCTAGCTCTGTAATTGGAGTAAAAAAATGTGGCTCTTGAGCAGAATAAAGCAATGGGAGCACAAAATGGGTCTGATCTTTTTCCTTGTCCATAGCAAGGTATTTCTCAGACTACCAGTGACAAGCTGAGTGACAAGATAGAAAGCAAGTACTAAATTCTTGTACTTTGGTAATCTCTGTGCTAGACATTTTTTTTTATTGCTAAAAGTGTAATATTTATTATGTGAGAGCAACATCAAAATATTTTATTAACTAGAAGCAACTTCACCCAGGGGTTAGGGAAGAATGAGTCTATATGGGTCAGGTATAAGAGAACAGTGTGGAAAATAAAATAAATTGTTTTCTGATTACATAGTATTGTATTCCACCCATTCACTGTAATGAGTAGAGTCCCTATAAAGATGAGTGGAATTCATCCACTGTGGCAATAGAATGCACAGTGCAGCAACATTTATGTCTGAAGAAGAAGTAGGTTAAAACAAATAATATGGATATTAATATCACTGATTTAAATTTGACTTTGGAAAGTGGCTGCCCTCCATTCTGTATCTCCCTCACTATTTGTTTCATTTTTTATTTTTAGCCATAAGAGCACAAGCTTTTTCACTTACTCCTAGAAACAAGGGAAGGGCATGTAAAGGAAGGTGATTATCTTGGTGAAAGTGGGGAGAAGCTATCTGCATGAATGTTATGTAAATATCACCCAAGCCTTTCAAGTCTTCATGAAACAACAATGCTTGTTCTTTTGCTTTTTCCCAAAGCCCATTCCCCATTTTTCTCTTTTGAAAAAAAAAAAAAAAAAAAACTTTTAAAAGAAAGCACAACCACTCTGTGTGCAGGCACACACACACACACACACACACACACACACACACACACACACATTTCTACTCAAGTCAGCCATATCTAAAAGGAAAAGTAAGGAAATAATGCATCTGTTTAAATATCAAATTTCTTTTCATCTTTTTGTCTTCTGGCTACGACAGAAATCAGTGTAAGTTCTGGATCATAACACACAAGCTTTTTGCAAATCACCACTGACTAGGTAACCTTTTGCTCATTTCCTGTAGAATATACTCACACATAATTCCCAAGGTGGATTTGTGTTTATGTGTGAGTGTGTGTGTGTGAAATCAAACCAAGTCCTGAAGCAGACCTTCATATCAATTTTTTTCTGTGGAAAAATATTTCTGTTAACATTTCTATATGAGAGTGACTCTTTATAAATTATTTTAAATATGTAAATTATGAATAAATATTTTATATACTATTACTAAAAAAGTATTTATCACAATTATTTCCTTTTCTGTGAGCATATTGAGATGAGCTCTAAGGGATGTGCATTTGAAAGAGTTTAGTAAAAAAAGTAAAAAGCAGGGCTGGAGAGATGGCTTAGCGGTTAAGGCGCCTGCCTGTCAAACTTAAGAATACCCGTTCAATCTCTAGGTTCCACGTTTAGCCAGATATGAGTAACACAAGCACGCAATGCTATGCTTGCCCGCAAGGGGACATACATCTGGAGTTGGTTTATAGCAGCTGAGAGGCCGCTGGTGTGCCCATTCTCTCTCTGCCTCTTCCTTTCTGTCTCTCTGTCTGTCTCTGTCTTTCTCTCTCTCTCTCAAATAATAATAATAATAATAATAATAATAATAATAATAAAAAAAAAAAAAACAATAGCTAAGTAATTTCACAGGCTAAAAATTCAAATTCATACACTTTTTACTTGACCAATGTATTGACCTAGACTGCTTTCTGTGTCACTACAGGAGTTACAGAAATAAATTATAATTTTCCCATTATGTTTGCTTTTCTATCTGTCACTCATTACACCTCTGGCATTGTGACATCAAGAAATTGAATTCCGGGCTGGAGAGATGGCTCAGCGGTTAGGCGCCTGCCTGCTAAGCCTAAGAACACTGGTTCCAATCTCCAGGTCCCACATTTAGCCAGATGCAGTGATGCAAAGGCGCAATGCTGCACTTGACCACAAGGGGGCGCACACATCTGGGTTTCATTCACAGCAGCTGAGAGACTGCTGGCACGTCCATCTCTATCTGTCTCCCTCTCCCTCTCTATCTGTTTCTCTCTGTGTCTCTCTCCAAATAAATAAAATAATAAAAAAATTTAAAAAATAAATTGAATTCCATTCTGCTTCACTGCTTGGCTTTTCCTGTTTATGCCTCTTGCCATCATCTCATTATGCTCTGTTGCAAAGGAATGACATGGCATCCCATGACACTGGAGTGTTGGGAGTCTGCTTTTTCCCTTATCTTTCTCTCATTCTCTAAAGTCACCTTTCATTATTTTTTCCAATTATTATTATTTTTTTATTTGAAGCAAGTCCAACAGACAGGTCTTTAAAAAAAAAAATAATGCCAGAAAGAGAGAGAGAGATAATTGGCATGCTGGGGCCTCCAACCACTACAACCAAACTCCAGATGCATGTGCCACCTTGTGTGCCGATACAACCTTGCACACTTCTGTCACCTTTGTGCATCTGGCTTATGTGGGATTTGGAGAGTTGAACATGGGTCCTTGGGATTTGCAGGCTAGCACCTTAACCTCTAAGCCATCTCTCCAACCCTAATGTTTTCCATTTTTCATTGCCATCTCTCTGAGTTGCTTTGTGTTATTGAATTTTGGATAAGAATGCAAAGGATGTCAATAGTTGCATTTGTGTATCAAATAATTTTGTGTAAAATATTTTCTTATCACCTAATAATAAAAATAGAAACTCGTTAAAAAATCATTAATTAAAATACTAAATTAAAGAAATAACTCTCATGTTTAAAACAATGAAAATATTCCAGGTATGATTTGCTACTTTAATAGTTGGATTTTTATTGTTTGTTTGTTTGTTTGTTTATTTTTGCATACAGTTTCACTTTAGCCCAGGTTGACCTGGAATTCACTATGTAGTCTTAGGGTTGCCTCAAATTCATGGAGCACCTCCTATCTCTGTATCACAAGTGCTGGGATTAAAGATGTGTGGGAATGGAGAAATGCCTTAGTGGTTAAGGCACCTGCCTACAAAGCCTAAGAAAACCCATTTGAATTTCCAGGTCCCACAGTTAGCCCTACACAAAAGTGATGCAAGTGCACAATGTTGCACATGCACACAAGAGGGTGCATGCATCTGGAGTTCGTTCACAGCTACTGAGAGGCCTCTGGCATACCCACTCTCTAACCCCCCCCCCCCTTCTCTGTCTCTCTCAAAAAACATTAACAACAAAAAAAGGTGTTTGATACCACACCAGGCTCTTGTTATACTTTTGACCTTCCAGGGATGCATGTGTGGGAAACATTTGTTTTCAGAACATTTGGGGAGATGATTATTCCCTGAGCTATTTGAAAGTCCAGCTGAGCAATGACAATGAGGAATGGTGGGTCTTCTCTGACCTTGATGTATCCTCATTGCTTTATTCTTACCTCTGTTTTTGCTTTGACACGTTACTCACATTCAATGCCAATTTTGGTTGAAAATACAAAATACCTTCTCTAGGGGCTAGTTATCCTCGGAAAGAAGAGCACGGTGGTAGTAATGCAGAGACAACCAGGATTTTGTTTTCTCCCTGTGGGGTTAAGCTGCACTCCAGATTTACATTTAAATTTCAACGTCTTCTTGACTTTTGTCTCCATACCTTATGGCAGAATATGTGATAGAGGTTGATTTCATTTCCTCAAGTATTACTCTTCTCTAATGTATATTGTCTATATTTATAATTCTTTTGACTATTCAGGCATTTGAAGGGGCAAATCAGCTATTATAACGTGATTACATTTTGGTGCATAATGATTCTATTGTATCATTCCTACTTCCAGCAGTGCAAGCTGGGGTAGGAATTTTCATAGATCCCTTGTGCAGTGCTGATCCCTCTACTGTTAAAACCAAACCCATGAGTCTAAGAGTCCTGTGTATCTGAGGAGCCGCCAATATTCACTCAGCCCTTCCTTTACTCTGAGATATTTGGTGAATAAATGAGTCTCTCACACAAAATGACCCAGAAGTCATATATACATATGTGTGTGTGTGTGTGTGTGTGTGTGTGTGTGTGTGTTTTATGATTATAAGCTAGAGAAGTGTTAATGTTCATCAAGGAGTATAACAGGGAAACTACACTCTAAAGGCAAGATGCCCTCTTTTTTAAGCATGTACTTCTTTAGTGTCACATGTGAGAGTATGCTACAGGAAAGAAAAATAAAAAAGTAAAGGCCATTCTTAGTGAAGTTATAATCTAGCGATAGCATAGTAGAACTGAACTGAAAACAACCACAGGCTTACATAGGAAGAGAAATAAGACTTCCTGGGACAAGACCTTCATTGAAGAGAGTATTCTAAGCCAAAGACCTTGAACCCTTTACCTTGTAGGTGGTAGAATTCCCCCACTCACCTGAAACACTTCCAGCAACCCTCAATGGCATTACTAGAAATTTTTAGGTATGGGGTGTCATGTGGTAGACCTAGTTTAATTTTGCTGTTGTCTTGTAAGTTTTGGTTCTGGATAAAATTATCATTGAAACAATGTTGCATATGATTGGTATTTCCTTTAGAATTGTCAGATATTGAACTTATCTCCATGTACTGTAGAGTTGGGAATAATATTGAATGATTAGTAAATATGTTTGATATTTTACAATAAATATAAAATATGACATCTACACATAATTCATGAACTCAATCATGCAGCACTGAAACTTAGAATAACATATATGTAGTATATCGAAAGGAGATTAGTATGCAAAAATAAATCCTTTAAGGTTATGATACAATTATCAAAATCATCATTTCCTCCAGTTTTTTTAGTCTAGAAACATGTGGTGGCTGTATAGACATGAATCTTGAGGTTAGCGCATACAATCTGGCTTCATACCTCTTACCTGGATGCTTTACTTGTTATATCACAGTTACTTAATGCCTTCAAGCTTTTGTTTATACATGTTCCAATGAGGGCTGATAATACCTACAAAATAATGTTATTGTAGGACAATGCCATCATTACTGGTACAGTGTCTAGTCCTACTTTCAATTCACACCATGTTTTTACACCAGTCACCTCCAGGGAATTATATGGCCATGTCCAGTGTGTCTCTCACACTGTGCTCTTTACTTCCTGCTCCCTGTGCCTCCTGAAGGCTGTGTGCCACATTCATTCCGGTCTTTTCTCAGACTGTCAGAAAAGCCTGTTTTGGAAAGTTCATTTTACCTCTAGTGCACTTTTCACAAGCTATGATGTTATACTCTTCTTATTTTTAAACATTATGTGGCTCTATTTCCAACATTAAAATGTAGTCTTTACAAGGACAAGAACATTTACTGTTTGTTCCCCTTTATGAGAACATCTGGTACAATGCCTTATATTGAATTAAAATAAAAATAGGTTCAATATTTAAGGGAAAAGAGGAGTAGATATTTATAAGCTTATTTATAGACATATTGCAAAACAGTAACCCCCCAAATATACCATTACCTTTGTTATCATCTTTATTATTGTTGATGCCATCCTATAATGATGAAGGATGTTTTATTCTTAATATTTATATACTATGAGCATTTGGATTTACTTTTCAGTTTTACGTATGTGTGAGTGTGTATGGGTGTATATGTGTGTGCACATATGGTGTGTATGTTAGTGGGGCATATAAGTGTCACAGCATGCATGTTTGAGTAGCAACTTTCGTGGCATCCTTTCCTTCCTACCTCATTTGAAGCATGATTTCTCTCTGATTCTCATTCTGCCATTGTCTTTCTTTACTCTGTGAGAATCCCAGTTCTCTTCATTCTCCCATCTTGATGTTAGCATGTTCTGAGATCACAGAAGCCCACCTAGGCATCTAGATTATCTGGGCTTGGGTTTCAAAATTGCGTACTCAGACATAATCAGCAAGCCTTTACACAAAGAACCATATCCCAGCCCTATTATAATTATTATCATTATCATTACTATTACCATTAATGGATAATTTGGATCAATATGCTATACAGAGTTTTTACTTTTTTGAAGCCTTATATGGAAATGTTTGCTCTGTTTCACAGAATGGGTACATCTGGCACTGATTTTATCCCAGGACATATGTGTGGCAGCTGTTTCTTAATCTCAGCTTTATGCTCCTGGTATTAGTCCTAATTAGCAAGATACATTGAAGCTTAATGGTCTTCTACCTATTCTTATAATAACATATGAGAACTAGTGTAGTTTATCTACCAGTTACATATTTTGCCACCCTGCTACATGTCATATTGTTTTCCTACTCTGCCAGTTTGTTCCCATTATTAACCTGATATTAGAAAACATTGTGACTTACAGGAGAAAAAGAAGTCTGATTTATAGCCATACCACACTGGATGTCCATTATCTCAGCTGATCTTAAATGCTAGGCATGGTCAGGTCCTGTTAGTATTTGTATGGGAGGAAAGGAAGTCTATACGGTTCTACAATATAAACCTTGTATTAATAAGGTTTTTATAATATGTTGATAATATTTATATACTTAGCTTGGTAGTTAAATTTTCTTTTAATTTTTCTTAGAAGTTACTCAATATGTGTTTAAAGGTCTAAATTCTATCTTATTTCTATTTATTATTTGACTTCTAGAAATTTCACATTACCAAATGAGTTTTGACCATTTTCTTGGTTCTACTAAACTACTGTGATATTGTTTTAGCTATAATTTCTTATCAAATTTTATTCATGTTAGCTGAGTAACTCATTATTGTGTTCTGCCCAAGAGAATTTCAATCTAAAAATATAATATAATTACCAGATATTTTCTACTTCACTGTCCTTCATTGCAAGGTAGACTGTTCACTTTGTTGTTCATTTTTGATTTGTGGCTGTGGGAAATGCCCAGATAAGACTTTCATGGTTCAAATTAACAAGGTTTACTTTGTATTCTCATTACTCTGTTCACTTCATCACCCTAACTACAAAGGCAGTTACTGCAGCATCTTATATATCTTCCCTCCATTAAACCTAGCTGTGAACCAAAACATTTCAGAAATCACTCAAAGATTAAAAATGATAGGAATATCAAAATTTGATCTATCAAATTTTTGTTTTTAAAACCATCAGATGACTAGAATATTACTCACAATAAAATTAAGAAATGGGTTCTTCATTGTATTCCTGCCAGCCCTAAACTCAACCTGCTTCTGATCCAGTCTTTCTTGAAGCTATATACATGGTTTTGGTGCTTTGAAATAGGTGTCTCCTAGAAACTGAATACAAGGGCCCCAGCTGGTGGCAGTTTAGGAATTGGGACGCTGCTGGAGAAGGTGTGTTGTTGAGACAGGGCTTGTGGGTGTTATAACCAGCTTCTGCTTGCCAGTGTTTCACTCACTCTCATGCTGTAGTGTTTTATCTTCTGTGACAGAGGCGAGGTCCACCCTCTGCTCATGCCACCCTTTCTCCTGCCATCATGGAGCATTCTCTGGAGTCTGTAATGCAAAATAAACCCTTTCCACCGGCAGGCTGATTTTTTTTTTTTTTCAGGTACTTTGTGCCAGCAATGAAAAGGTAAGTGCAACAGGAAAATAATATTACTTAATAGACTCAGGTACTTTTGACTAATAGTCCTACTTAGTTGTAAGCAGGCAGAGACCTTCTGGAATAAGTATATCTGTATGTTCAGAGCCAGTTTGAGTTCTGGCTGTTCATTATCTCTTTATATCTATGCCAAGGATGTATGAGGATGCAAGTTTCTTTTACCATGATGAAGCTTCCCCTGGAATATGTAAACCTGAAATAAACTATTTTCTCCTCTAAGTTACTTTTGATCAAGTATTTTTCCAATGAATAAGAAAGTACCTGCAACAGTAAAGTTAATACAAGGAGTAAGGTCATTGTTGTGATGAACTTGACCATGTGGTTTTTGGTCTTCTGGAATGTATTTGCGGGAGAAATATGGGGATAATTGGGACTTTGGATTGGAGCAGTCTTGCATTGTTGTAAGCAGAGCTTGATACACTATTCTGAAAAGAGTTTAAAAATGTTAAATGCAGAGAGAATTGTGGACTGTGAAGGTTGGACTTAGGAAAATTGGGCTACTAGCAGAAAGTTTGATTGAATTCTGACCATACCCTGAGAATTTGAACAAAGTTGAATTTAAAAGTAACACACTGGCTTTAGAAACTGACAGAGGGCTGGAAAGATGGCTTAGTGGTTAAAGCATTTTCCTGTGAAGCCAAAGGACCTAGGTTTGATTACCCAGAACCCATGTAAGCCAGATTCACAAGGGGGCACACACATCTGGAATTTGCTTGCAGTGGCTGGAGGCCCGGATGGGCACATTCTCTTTCTCTCTCTCTCACTGCCTCTCTCAAATAAGTTAATTCAGTGGCTTCAGAGATGGTTTAGAGGTTAAGGCACTTGCCTGCAGAGCCAAAGGACCCAGGTTCGATTCCCTAGGACCCACATAAGCCAGATGCACAAAGTGGCACATGCATATGGAGTTTGTTTGCAGTGGCTGGAGGCCTGGAGCGCCCCTTCTCTCTCTCTGCCTCTCTCTCAAATAAATAAATAGAAATTTAAAAATTCAGGTCACCAGATGAAGCCATTGAGTTATAAGGGAAAAGAGCAAGAGTGCTGCTTTCTTGGTGAAACTGGTACCAGCACAAGGGTGAAGGAGATAGACGCAAAGGAATCTCAACCCCTACCAAATCAGATATCCAGAGACACAGAGACTCACAAAACCTCGGCACTGAAATAGACCTAAAATGTACCCAACATGGCTCAGAGCAACTCACCAAAGAGGGGTGTAAAGATTGTTAGAGCCATGACTTAAGTCATTATACACAGAGTCATTGCCTCTCTGGCATAACTGATGGCTACCCACATAGGGCAAGAACCACATAAGCCATGGGGGAGGACAGGGAGAAAGCTAATGATGGTACCATCATGGCTGTATATACACATAACTACTAAAAATATATTAAAAATAAATTAATTAACTAATTAAAGCCAAGCGTGGTGACACACGCCTTTAATCACAGCACTTGGGAGGCAGAGGTAGGAGGATTGCCATGAGTTTGAGGACATCCTGAGACTACATAGTCAATTCCAGGTCAGCCTGAGCTTGAGTCAAAAAAGGTAAATACATAAATAAATAAAATAATAAAATAAATAAATAAAAATAAGTTAATTAATTAAATTTAAATGAATAAATAAAGTAACAAACTGGTGTGATTGGCAAAAAGTATACAACAAAATCATGTTAAAGATGTACAGTTTATTCCAGAAAGATCTACTATTTATTCAAGTAAGTTTTGTATTACAGACACAGAGATTCCTTTTAGATTACTTAAACTTCAATTGTTAAGGAGATTACTACCATTAAAGGTGGTGCAACTGTTTTGCATAAAGATGCCCTGATGGTGAAAACCAACACTTAGAAGGCTCAAGCTAGTAAGAAGAGAGCTTGTGAAAGGAGGGGGCTTGCAGAAAGTCTGGTGAAGGAGTATCATAGTCTTCAAAGTCAAGCTTTATTTTCCACTGTGCTTAAATTAGGCTATACCACTCAATTGGTACTAGTTCTGGAAGCATGAAAAAAATGTAAGGACATGGATCACAAAGTGTACATTGTTATAGAAGCCACTGAGATGTGGCAATATGTGGCAAGATTGGAACCCCTGTATAGAGACAGAGTAAAGCAATTGAAGATTTGAAGCTCTGAAGATGAACTGTGGTTTGCAGTGTAGACACAAGGATGATTTGTAAATATCTGGACTGTGAGGACGTACAGAATTTGTCACTGGTTACTGAAGGTGAGGACGTACAGAATTTGTCACTGGTTACTGAAGGACTTGGAACTGCAGACTTTTGAGGTTTGCCTGCTGATTATTGTTTTACATTGGTCTAGTCTCTCCTGTTATGCCTTCTTTGTTTCAATGGAAATATTTATTCTGTGCCATTATTTGTTGGAAGTATGTATCTTGTGTGTTTATAGTACAGGGTTCTCAGTTAAGAGGCAGTCATGAATCTTAGATGAAACTTTGGACTTCTGATCAGAGTAAAATTTGGTAAAGACTATGGGGGCTTTTGTAGTTTGAGTGTATTTTGTGTTGTGAGATGATCATGAATCTATGGGGACCAGGAGCAAATGTGATGTTTTGAATGTAAATGGCCCCTCGGAATCAGCTATCTTTTTAAAGATTTATTTATTTATTTATGACAGAGAGAGGGAAAAAGACAGAGTGAGAATGGGCATGCCAGGGCCTCTAGCCACTGCAAACGAACTCCAGACACATGCCCCCTTGTTCATCTGGCTTACATGGGATCTGGAGAATGGAACTGGGGTCCTTAGGCTTTACAGGCATGTGCCTATCTAATCCACAGATTTTTTTGTTTTTTTTTTTTTTTAAAATATTTTATTATTTATTTATTTGAGAGAGAGAGATACAGAAATAGGCAAGCCAGGGCCTCCAGCCATCAAACGTGGATGCATCAGATATTTTTGATTAGACTTCCAAGCGTTTAACTTAGTCTCTCAGCCCGAATCAGATGTTTTTGATTAGACTTCCTACTTAGTCTTCAGCAGGCAGATTCCTGCTGGAGTATGTGTGTCACTAGGGGTGGGTCTCAGGTCCAGCCCTATGAAACATGTTCAGAGCCAGCTTGATCTTTGGCTGTTCCTTTTTTTTTTTTTAATTTGTCTTGATGCTATGGATGTATGTTGAAATAAGCCAGCTTCTTCCACCATGTTGAATCTTCCCCTAGAATCTGTAAACATGAAACAAATCCTTTCTTACCATACATTTCTTTTGTTTGGGTATTTGTCCCAGCAACACAAAGGTAGCTGCAACAACAGTGGACCATTATATTTCTGCTCTCCACATTTGCTACCTTGTTCAGCTTCCCTGCTCACTTCTCTGTTATGTTCTCAGTCTGGAAGGCTTACACCTTGACTGACATTGAGCGTACCTTCCATATGGAAGGATGGTTTCTTCAAGAGCAACTTGACCATACTATGTGTCCTAACTGCTCAATGAAAAATCAGTCCATTTCATCTAAGCCATGCCAGTTTCTTTTTTTATTTTTATTTATTATTATTTTTTATTATTTGAGAGAGAGACAGAGACAGAGAAGAAGAGGCAGAGAGAGAAAGAATAGGAGGCCAGCTGCCTCTCAGCTGCAGTGAACTATCTCCAGACATGTGGGCCCGTTGTAGGCAAATGTGGCATTGCATGTTTGCATCACTTTTTGCGTCTGGATAAACATGGGATCTGGAGATCGAATTGGCCTTTTTAGGCTTGGCAGGCAGGCTCCTTAACTGCTAAGTCATCTCTCCAGCCTAGCATGTCATTTTCTTCTTGTTCTATAGCTGCTGTGTACAGGTCTGCCATTGACTACACTGTAATACAGCTGAGAATGGAAAATATGTTAGACTGAGTATGTGAAGTTCCCACATTAAATCAGAACTTGCCATAATTTAGTTATTAGCTATTCCATTGACTTTATTTCTACCATCAAAAGGACTAATATGGGAGAAGTGTGTTTTTTTTTTTTTAAGAGATACCCTAGATCCAAAGGGGGCATAATGATATCTGTCCATCACATAAGCATAACTATGTGTGCAAAGGGCACCAAGTTTGACAGTAATGTCTTGCTTTTTTTTTTTTGATTTGTGGACACATCTATTCCAAGTACTCTCTAGAAACTTATAGACAGGGTAGAATCATGCTGGGTAAGAACATTGATGTGTGTCAGCTTTTATTTTATGCATTTATGATTTCAACCATAGACACCAACCAGAGGTGGCCATTTTCTCACACTTCTCTGAAAGAGAGAATATGAAGTGGCCCAGGGGTTCTCAGCTCTGATGCTTCTAAGTTTACATCTGGCTGTGCTTATATTGTATACTCTCTCTCCTCAAAAGCAGAGCAAGTTGTCATGATGTATATTAGAACACATTTCTTGGAGTAAGAAAGGCACGGAGAATAGTCAGTTTGTGAAACAAGGTCTAATGGCTTCAATCTTCAGGGAACAGGTGATAGTGGGGATAAGATTTCAGAGATGTCACATCCAGGCCATGATATTTAGATGTCTTTTCTGGGGTTCTGTCCCAATGATGGCTCACCTTCTGTGTTTAGGCAAGGTAAATCCCCATTGCTGAATTGGCAGCCAGTCTCCAGAGAGCCATATTTGAGTTGGAGCCAATGCATGACATTATGAAGGGATCCTAGGAGCATGAGAGCAGTGACTCTGCCATGTTCCCATAGGCAGTTCCTGCTGGCAACCCTAGCCCAAGCAGGTCAAGTGACAGGAGCAGTATATCCAGATGCAGGTGGGAAACAGGTGTGTTCTCTGTAGAAACTTATACAATAAGATAGAATTATACGCTAGCAACCTGCTTTTTATGATTATGTACCAACAGCTCTGCACACCTGCTGATGATTACATATTCAAAACCCTCCCCCTTGTGTGTGTTCACACACACACACACACACACACACACACACACACACAAACACGGCTTCCCTGGTCCACTCTTAGGTTTGCAACTACATTACATTGTGGTCCCTGCCATTTGTAAAGAGCAGTGTTTGTACACCATTTTTATTGTAAACACTTACAAGTATTAAAAAAAAAAAAACACAGTCATTATCATCATGGGTATAAGTAATTTAGCATTATTTTTTAAGCCACATGAAAATAAAACAAAACCAAGGTACTATTTTCCTACACCTATGAAGTATAGATGTGCCTGCCTGCTATTGAATAACCCCAGGCCCTATAGAGAGAATGAAAGGTAATGGAGAGGCAGAGCCATGTGACAAGTTTTTGTTTCTTCCTAAAAATCTTTGAGGGACAGCTAGTATATGTTTAGTACAAAATGCTACAAATGTTTTGAGACAACTGATTATGGAAACATCAAGTATTCTATTATATGTATCAGAAATACACATACAAACACTGTGCAGACTTTCATGCAGTAGATGCATGAATACAATACCATATGTAGCATACATGCCTATCAATTATGCATACTTTTTATCTGTGGTTCATATATGTTTAAAGATTTTTTTCAAACTTTTATTTATTTGAGAGAGAGACAGAGAGAAGAGAGAATGGGCATGCCAGGGTGCCAGGGCTCTTGCCACTGTAAACAAACTCCGGATCAAAATGCTACCTTGTGCATCTGGCTTACACGGGTAATGGGGAATCATATCTGGGTCCTTAAGATTCACAGGCAAGAGTCTTAACCACTAAGCAATCTCTCCAGTCCTGTGATTCATATCTTTATTTGATATGTCTCTCAATATAGCCTCATGTATATAACCAGAATCTCTATAGACTCTCTGCCTTTAGAATAACTTTTTGTCTGTTTATTTTTTTTTAAGTAGAGTACTACTGCAGTTCATTTCAGCATCCTGAAAAAGACAAAAGGACTTAATTCACTAGAGAAGCCTCAAGGAGAGCTAAATTCTGCAGATTATTTGCGAGTGAGTCAGCCTATTTACCAAGAATTCAAATTGCAAATTAGTCATGTAGAAAGATTTAGTTGGCAAAGATAGAGTAGGCACATTTGCCCTAAAAATAGACACACTATGCTTGTTCGTAAAGCAGTACAGTAGCAGCTCACATCAAGAGACACAGTGAGGCAGCGAGAGACTTTTATTTTTCTTACAGCAGTGATCAGTCCCTTTCCCTGGTAGAGCTTGGAGTGCCTTGCCAAGCATTTGTGCCAGCTTCTTTCTGCCCTGGAAAAGAAACCCTGGTCCATGCTAATGAGTCAGGCACCAGCACAAACCAATTGGTCTGGTTTTTCTTTTGCTTTCTGCATTGCTGACATTTCCTCTTTCCAGCTTAGGAGTCACAGCTGTGGAGATAGAGCTGCTGTGGATTTCTAGCTACTGTCTCATTAAAATGGCATCCTGGAACTAGGGAAAGAAAGTGGACATATTATTTACAAATATACGAACTGGGAGCCTGTTAGAGCCTAAACAAAGATATTTAAAATCCTCTGAAAGTGTACTGTGTCAGGCTGCAAGGGTGGAACACATGTTTCCCCGTCTCATTAGGTCCAATGATGCTTCTTTCAGAGCTTGATTTTTAGTAGGATAGTGGCTCTCATCACACCATCGCAAAAGCTTATTTTCTTCCTATATTGGAAAAGAACCAACATTAATTTCCCTTTATTCTCTTTTTAGGTTTTAACTTTGCAAATGTAAGTTCAATCAATGTACCAACAGGTACAGTTGTGAAATGGCCAGGTTGTAGTCCATCCACTCGGTACTGCTTCTGAATCACATGTGCATGTAGAATGGCTTCTTTTAAGCATACCTTGAGAAACCAGTGAAGGTCTGAGAACTCCATGGTTTTGTTTATATTTGACAAGTTTCTGATAATGGTAAAAGGTTCTTGAGCATAAAGACTAATACTTTATTGGGAAAGACATTGTACTAAGACATGACCTTATGAAGTACTCAGAAAATGCAGCTCTATTAGAGGATGGCATGACCGTTCTGAATAAACGGATGCCAGAGCTCATTAATGAGGCTTCTTCAGCAAATTACCCTTACTGTGGAATATGCCTGCATATTGCTGGACTGAAATACCAAAATTTGCATGTGTTTTTCCAGCTGTGCTTGTTTGTTTAATTTAAAAGATCAGCTGCAGAAGACATTCTGATCATATTCTTAAATTAGGAAATGGCCTCAGATCCCCAACTACATTTGAAGGCTGAGTCATTTCACAGAGTAACTTCCTGTCGTTTGTTGTCTTCACTCCACCTGGTACTCAACTTGAGGTCTGTTAACCCATTTTATTTGCCAACTGTGGGTAGATTTGAGTGCGAGTCATATGGAAATAGAGACAGTACACAAATGAAGGCATAGACGTTGTCTCCTAGCAACTTGGAATCATCCTAAATTGACAAGATATGTAATTATGTACTTATAACAATTAAGAACATGTCAAATATATGAATTGGATACAATTTCCTGACATTTACCATGTTCCACGGACTGGGAAAGTGTTTGATATTTGTACATTCAAACTTTTTTACCCTGTGCAGAAAGAATTCTTTTTTTCCAGTTGAGATACCTGAAATACAAAGCACTTAAATGATTTGCCTTAATACTCCAATGTTTAGGCCATATAGTTAGCTTTGGTCACAGATAGTCAAATCCTTATCTAGCTGCTTTAGAATGGAGAAGAATTAGTTTATGGCCATTTCTAATACACTGAGTTTAAAGGAACTAACCAAAAAAGTGACAGATACCTTGTTTAAGATAAGAATGATTAAGTGATTACTCCCTGGGCAGTTTTCTGTGTAGTAGCACAGACAGTCTGAGCAGTCACCAGCTAACTGTACTTGGTGGTGTCACAGAAGGTATACAGGCACATGACTTTGATGTGCATCCAGAGGGGGACACAGACCCCTGGTGGATGCTGATCTCCATCCAGCAGGGTAAAATGCACTGAGTGGGGACCAAAGCTCAGACACTGAGCTCGATGCTTTCCACAAGAAATGAAGTGGCTATGTCTGGAGAGATGGCTTAGCAGTTAAGGTTCTTGCCTACTAAGCCAAAGGAGCCAAGTTCAGTTCTCCAGGATCCACGTATGCCAGATGCTCAAGGTGGCATATGCTACTGGAATTCCTTTGCAGTGGCTGAAAGTCCTGGAGTGGCCATTTTCTTTCTCTCCCTGTGTCTCTCTGACACTTTTACACACACTCTGTCTGTCTCAAATAAATAAAAATAAAATAAAAAATTAAAAAGTAATGAAGTACCTTGAAGATGGTTTCTGTGGTTTCCATAGAAACCTGCGATGCTATACACAACCATGTGTGGTTGATACAGAGAGTGTGGCATTCTGTTTCAGGTGAAGGCCATTTTCTTGACTTTCTCCTTTAAAGTCTACTTTGAACACCAGTTAGATCACCCTCTTTATAGATATTTTAAAATATATCATTTATCCAGCGTGTCTATAGTCTGGAAATGGGCTAAAAGGAACATAAATGCAATTAACTATATATATATAAGCTTGAAACATATGTAACAGCATTAAACCCATTTCTAACTCCATTCTGCTAGAATGCCAGAAGCATTTGTCTTTGACAAAAATACCAGTCATTCTTTAAAACTTGAATCTCATCCTAGCTTCCTTGTATCTTTAGAGAAATGAAAATGTTTGAAATCAGATGGGTCTATCTGTGGATTTTCTCCGAAATGTACCAGTTGGCAGAAAATTATAAGCAAAGGATGTATCTTTCAAAGGATTGGGCATACAGAATGCATAAGTGGAGCTTGAAGAACCTTTGGTTGCAAAGACACGTTCTCTAACTATGTGTGGTAGTTTGAATATATAGTCCCCAATATATTCAGTGTTTTATTAGTTTATAGTTTGCATCTGCAGCCTCCTTGCTAGAGGCAATGTCATTGGATGGATCTTAAGGTGTGATGATGGGTTTAAGATTCCATTGTAAAGATATGCAAAGTGTGCCTAAGGAAGTGTGCTGTGGCTTTTGGCTGTAGCTTTGCTCTATGTGCTGTGTGCCTGGTTGGCTTTTCTCTCTCTTGCCTGGTCCTGTGAAGGCAGGCCAGCTTCTTCTGCCATTATGGAACTTCCCCTGGATCTGTAAGCTTCAATAAATAATATCCCTTCCTCCATAACTGTGCCTGGTCTGGAAGTTCATCTCAGCGAACCTAAAGCTGTCTGCTACACTATAAGTGAGAAGTTAGAGAGAGAAGTATGGCAATGTAGACTTTCTTCTAGGTTTTACACAGGCATGCAGCTCCAGTCCCCATTGCCAAGACTGAACTTTTATGGATGTGTGGGTTCAGGTGTAAAATGACTTGCTAGAAATTTGTAAAACAAAAAAAAAAAAAAAAAAAAAAAAACTTGTATTGTAGAAATTCATTCAAAAAATATCTACCAGAATACAAATAAAATCTTGGATTAGCAAAAGATTAAGACAAACTGATCACTTAAGAAGGTGCAGCTGATCTTCCTCATGAATGACGTGCCTGTTAGAGCTGAGTATATTACTGACTGTATTGCCTACACACATTATATCATATCTCATTTTTTATGTGTGTGTGGGTGTATGTGATAGGGTTCAGTCTGCGTGTGCTTTGGTGTATGTGTGTGGTATGTACATGTGCTGGCTTGCCATGGAGGCTAGAGGGGAATAGGTGTCCTCTTCTTTGCTCTTCTGGCCAAACTTGAGTTGGTGTGGCTTGCTGACTCAGCGCTCACCGTTTCTTTTTGTTGTTGTTGTTTGTTTGTTTGTTTGTTTTTGTTTTTGTTTTTGTGAGGCCTGGAGGTTCTTGGATCTCTACTTCCCTCAGCACTGATATTATAGACCTGCATGTGACATGACCAGCTTTATTTGCGTATCTTGAAGACTCTCTCAGGCCCCCTCAGGCCCTCTAGTCATCTCTCAAGGCCATTGTACTGGTTTTAATTAAACCATTATAATTACTGCTCATATTGATATAGCAGAGTTTAGAACAACAAATACAAGATTTTAGCTACCCAGACTCATGTGCTCCTTTGAACAAGAGGGTAAGAATGGTACAATCTGTTTCAACACACTCTGCATATCATTAAGATGAACTGAACAAGCAGCTATTTTAAGGATATCTGATCATCATTCATGAAATACTGTCTTTTAACTTGAAGCATTTATTAGCATACAGGAGTAAAGCTTCATTATGGTGTCCTTTAAACAATATATTTTGTTTTCTTTTCCTTTTCTTTCTTCCCATCTTTCCATCCATGTTCTCTACTTACCATAGCCTCACTTCTGCTTCTACATTAAGAGTCCTTTGGCCCACTCACCCTCTCTGAACACTTCTTCCTCCCCTTTTGTGTTATCCCATTTAATCTCTCACAATCCCTAATTACACACACACACACACACACACACACACACACACACACACACACACATATATATATATATATATATATATATATATATATATATATATATATGCATATTAAAAGTTAAAATTAAAATTTACACATGATGGAGAACATGTGATTTGTGTCTTTCTAGGTCTGGGTTATCTCACTTAGTATACTCTTTTCCCAATTCCACCCAGTTTTCTGAATATTTCATAATTTCATTTTTATTGATATGTAAGTAAAATCCCATTTTGTGCATGCACCACACCTTTCCAGATGCTGATGGACTTTTTTTTTAAATATATATTTTTATTTATGTTATTCTGATTTTACATTCATAGTATTGGTTCCATTGTCCTCCTCCCTGTCCTCCTACTTTCAAAGGGACCCTCATCAATGGGGAATGTGGGTCATGCATTGTGAGGTTAGTCAAGAGTTCTGGGGGGTATGCCCCAGTTCTGTGCATAAAGCCCCAACCTGGGACTCTAACAATCTTTCCGCCCCCTCTTCTGCGAGTTTCCCTGAGCCACATTGGGGTCATTTTAGTTCTGCTTCAGTGGTGAGGTTTTGGGAGCCTCTGTGTCTCTGGATATCTGGCTTAGTTGGAGTTGGATGTTCTCTGTGTTTATCTCCTTCAGCCTTTTTCTGGTGTTGTGATCTCCATGAACGCTGTATTCTTGCCCTTCCCCTGTGTTGTTCTATGGTTTCAGCTGGGCCCTGGTGGGTGTGGTTAGCTGATCCTCCCTTCAGGTTCGTTGTCCACCTGAAAAAAGATAAGCAAATTCTCCAATGGAGAGAGAAGTTAGTACTAGATAGAAGGGATGACCATATATGTTTTGGAGGGAATTTTATATGTGTTGGCTCTCTTCTAGCCCACATGTGGTGGTATCTTGATCTCAGAGACTGAGCTCATTTTTGTACATGGTTTTGACTTATTTCCCAGTTCTAGCAATGAGTTCCATTCCACTGAGTGGATCTATTACCCAAATCAAGAGCAGTTGGTTACCCACCATGGCTGTGTGCCACTACTGCACTTGTATGAGCATTACGTCAAGTTGTTTCCTTCTGGGTATCTTAGACTGCAAATTGTTTGGACCAATGTCGGGCATTTTCCCCCAGTTGCTCTTGTAGCACCCTTTGGTACTAGACTAGCTAACTGTCTGGGGACTGACCTTCTTCCAGATTCTGGCCAGTTCTCTCTGTGTTTGGTCTCACACACGTATGATGTATTCGACAGTAGGGTCTTACCATTAACCTTTGGTGGGTCACCAAGAACTCTGACAGAAGTCCTTTTTGGGAATCCTTGTAGGTGTTTCAGATCAACAGCTCATTGTAGAAGTTAACCCCGTGCTGGCACTGTGTGTTATAAGTCTGCACCTAGGAAGGTGAGGGAGGAAAAAGATAGATAATGTAAAAGAGAAAGTGAGTATAGACAAGAGAGGGAGAGAGAGAGAGAAGAGAAAGACAATCAGGACAAGATTAAAGTTGGCCTTCATGATGTTCTCTCCAGGTTCCTGTGGTTTGTGTGTTCCCTCTGCAGGCCTGCTGAAGGATCAATGTTTTAGCCTGTTGTTCAGAGTAAAGGGTTTTATAGTATCTTTTATTTTGGGTCCCAATTTGTATCCCACCCTTGTCCTCCCTCCCACCCTCTCGTTCCCTCCCACCCTTGCCCTCCCTCCATCCTACCCTCCCTCTTGTCTGGGCCTCAGAATGTTTATTAGGTTTGGCCGCATGTCACCTGGATTCCGGTTACAAGTGACAGATAAACGAGACCATGCGATGTTTATCTTTTTGTGCTTGGGTGAGCTCACTGAGGATTATCTGTTCCATGTTTGACCATTTTTTTTTCAAATTTCCTTATTTCATCTTTCCTTACTGCTACGTAGAATTCCATAGTATAGATATACCACATTTTTGTTATCCATTCATCTAGTGATGGACACCTGGGTGGTTTCCAGCTCTTTGCTATTATGAATTGAGCAGCTATAAACATGGTTGAGCAAATGTCTGTGATCTGAGGCTTGGAGCCTTTAGGGTAAATGCCCAATAAGGGAATAACTGGATCCATTGGTAGGTCTCTGATCATCCTTTCAGGAGTCTCCATATAGCTGTCCATAGTGGTTGAACCATTTTACATTCCCACCAGCAGTGAAAACTTGTTCCTATTTCACCACAGCCTCACCAGCATTTGTTTTCATTGTTTTTTTTTTTTTTTTTTTTTTTAATGTTAGCCATCCTTACTGGGGTAAGGTGGAATCTCATAGTTGTTTTAATTTGCATTTCCCTGATGATTAGGGATGTTGAACATTTTCTTAAATGGGTGTTTGCTATTTGTATTTCTTCCTCTGAGAACTCCCTGTGCAGTTCTCTGCCCCACTTTGTGAGTGGGTTGTTTGGTGATTTATTGTTTAGGTTTTGGAGTTCTTTGTAGATTCTAGAAATTAGGCCTCTGTCAGTTGTGTAGCTGGTGAAAATTTTCTCCCATTCTGTGGGTAATCTGCTGGCTTTGGTTATAGTATTTTTGTCAGTGAAAAAGTTTTTCAGCTTCATGAGATCCCAATGGTTGAGTGACTGTTTAATTTTCTGAGCTGCTGGGGTTTTGTTCAGGAAATCTTTTCCCACTCCTACATTGTGGAAGGTTCCTCCTATTTTTTCTTCCAGTAGTAGCAGAGTTTCTGGTTTTATATTAATGTCTTTGATCCATTTGGACTTAATTTTTCTGCAAGGAGAGATGTGTGGGTCAAGTTTCATTTTCCTACATATGCTTGTCCAGTTTGTCCAGCACCATTTGTTGAAGATGCTGTCTTTTCTCCATTCTGCATTGGTAGGGCCTTTGTCAAATATCAAGTAGCTGTAGTTACTTGACCCAAAGTCTGGGTCTTCAATTCTGTTCCATTGGTCTATATTCCTGTTTTTATGCCAGTACCATGTTGTTTTTATTACAATGGCTTTGTAGTATAGCTTTAGATCAGGTATGGTGATGCCTCCAGAGGTGTTTCTTTTGCTGAGGATGAGCTTGGATATCCGAGGCCTTCAGTCTTTCCATATGAATTTTGAGATATTTTTTTCTATCTCATTGAAGAAGGAAGTTGGGATTTTTATTGGCATTGCATTGAATCTATAAAGTGCTTTTGGTAAAATTGCCATTTTCACAATGTTAATTCTACCAATCCAGGAACATGGGAAGTCTTTCCATTTTTGTAGGACCTCCTCAATTTCTTTTTTGAGAGTTTTTATATTTTCATTGTATAGGTCTTTCACTTCCTTAGTTAATGTTATTCCAAGGTATTTTATTTTCTTTGTTGCAATTGAAAATGTGCCACTGTTAGTTATTTCTTTTTCTGTCTCTTTGTCCTTTGCATACAGAAAGGCTATTGATTTCTGTGCATTGATTTTATATCCTGCTACTTTGCTGAAGGTGCTAATCACCTTTAAGAGTTTTGAGATGGAAGTTATTGGGTCACTTATGTATAGAATCATGTCATCTGCAAATAGGGCTAACTTAACTTCTTCCTTTCCAATTTGTATCCCTTTGATTTCTTTCTCCTGTCTTATTGCTTGAGCTAATACTTCTAGCACTATGTTGAAGAGCAGAGGTGAGAGTGGACACCCCTGCCTTGTTCCTGACCTCAATGGGAATTCCTTCAGTCTCTCCCCATTAAGAATTACTTGGGCTTTAGGTGCTTTATATATAGCCTTTATTATGTTGAGATATGGGCCATCCGTGCCTATTCTCTCCAATGTTTTGACCATGAAGTGATGTTGTATTTTGTCAAAGGCCTTTTCTGCATCTATCGAAATGATCATGTGGTTTTTGTGTTTCAGCTTGTTTATGTGGTGTATTACATTGACAGATTTCCATATGTTAAACCACCCCTGCATTCCAGGGATGAAGCCTACTTGATCAAGGTGGATAATGCTTTTGATGTACTGTTGAATTCGGTTTGCAAGAATTTTGTTCAGGATCTTTGTGTCTATGTTCATCAGAGAAATGGGCCTATAATTTTCCTTTCTTGTGGCATCCCTGCCTGGTTTTGGAATTAGGGTGATACTAGCTTCATAAAAGGAGTTAGGGATCTCTCCCTGTTCTCCTATTGTGTGGCACAGTTTGAGAAGAATTGGTTTCAATTCTTCCATGAAGGTTTGGTAGAATTCCGCTGAGAAACCATCTGGTCCTGGACTCTTCTTTTTGGGGAGGTGTTTGATTACCTCTTCAATCTCAAAGGGTGTGATGGGTTTGTTTAGGAAATTAATCTGCTCCAGGCTTAGCTTTGGTAGGTGGTATGTGTCTAGGAATTCATCCATTTCCTCCATATTCTCCTGTTTTATGGAGTAGAGGTTTTTGAAATAAGTCCTAATAACTCTTCCTATTTCACTCATGTCTGTTGTGATCTCTCCCTTTTCATTTCTAATTTTGTTGATTTGAAGTGTTTCTTTTTTCTGCTTGATCAAATTGGCCAGGGGTGTATCAATCTTGTTAATTTTTTCAAAGAACCAGCTCTTTGTTTCATCAATTTTCTTA
The DNA here is from genome assembly GCA_036365145.1 of Orientallactaga sibirica. Classification (NCBI taxonomy): domain Eukaryota; kingdom Metazoa; phylum Chordata; class Mammalia; order Rodentia; family Dipodidae; genus Orientallactaga; species Orientallactaga sibirica. The sequence continues at coordinate 12,848,618 of JAEOAD010000010.1, read as the reverse complement.
ATTGTCCTCTTAGTTTCCAATTCATTAATTTCTGCTCTGATCTTAATTATTTCTTTCCGTCTGGAGCTTTTTGGGTTGGCTTCTTCTAGCTTTTCCAATGCCTTTAGGTGAATGGTTAGGTTATTGATTTGGGATCTCTCTGTTTTTGTTATGAGGACATTTAGTGCTATGATTTTTCCCCTAAGGACTGCCTTCATTGTGTCCCACACATTTTGGTATGATGTGTTCTCATTGTTATTGAATTCTAGAAATTTTGCAATTTCATTCTTTATTTCATCCACAACCCATTTATTGTTTAAAAGTGTGTTGTTAAATTTCCAGGAGGTAGAGGGATTCCTGGTGTACTTTTTGTTGTTGATTTCTAGCATTATAGCATTGTGGTCTAATATCATGCAGGAAATTATATCAATTTTCTTGAAAATATGGAGGCAGGTTTTGTGGCCCAGTACATGATCTATTTTAGAGAAGGTTCCGTGGGCTGCTGAGAAGATTGTGTAATCTGTAGATTTTGGGTGGAATGTTCTGTATATATCTGTTAGGTCTAGTTGCTCTATGGTGTTATTGAGCTCTCTTACTTCCCTATTAATTTTCTATTTGGATGATCTATCCATTGTTGATAGTGGAGTATTGAAGTCCCCAACTGTGATGGTGTTGGTGTTTATTTCTGTTTTGTTGCCAAGTAGATTTTGCTTTATGAATTGTGGTGCACCTGTGTTTGGTGCATAAATATTGATGATTATGCTATCCTCTTGTTGGATTGTTCCCTTGATAAGTAAGAACTGGCCTTCTTTGTCTCTTTTGGTTACTTTTGGTTTGAAGTCTATTTTATCTGATATAAGTACAGCTACGCCTGCTTTTTTTGTATTTGTGTTTGCTTGGAATATCATTGTCTACCCTTTCACCCTGAGGAGGTATCTGTCTTTAGTGGTGAGGTGGATTTCTTGAAGACAGCAGATTGAGGGGTCCAGTTTTCTGATCCACCCTGTTAGCTTGTGTCTTTTGATGGGTGAATTAAGGCCATTATTATTCAGAGATATTATTTTGAGGTTTGATTTAATACCTGCCATCTTGTGGTGGGTTGTGGTCTTTGTGTTTTTTTTTTTTTGTTTGTTTTTTTGTTTTTTGGGGGGTGGGGGTTAATGTGGACTGCTTCTTGATGGCTCTTGAGATTGGTTATTTGTTTCTTCTGTGTGAAGAATTCCCTGAAGTACTTTCTGTAGGTTTGGCTTTGTGTTCATATATTTGTAAAGATGAGTTTTATCGTGGAACGTTTTTCTTTCACCATCTATTATGAGGGATACTTTTGCTGGGTAGAGTAGTTGGGGCTGGAAACCATGGGTTCTTAGAGTTTGCAGTGTTCCATTCCAGGCCCTTCTGGCTTTTAGGGTTTCCATTGAAAAGTCTGAGGTAATTCTAATGGGGTTCCCTTTATATGTAATGTGTTGTTTTTCCCTGGCTGCTTTTAGGATTTTCTCATTGTGCTTGATGTTTAGAGTCTTAAACATAATGTGTCTTGGGGAATTTCTCCTTTGGTCCAGTCTGTTTGGAGTTCTACTAGCTTCTTGTAATTTGATGGGATTTTCTTTTGAGAGAGCGGGGAAGTTTTCTTCAATTATTTTGTTGAATAAGCTTTCCATTTCTTTGGTCTGTGTTTCTTCCCCCTCTGGTATACCCATGATCCTATTTGCATGCTTAAGGGTGTCCCACATTTCCCTCATGTTCTGTTCACAGAAATTTTTGAACTTGTTGAAAATTTTTTGACTCATGAACTATTTCTTCTGTTTTGTCTTCCAGTTCTGAGTTTCTGTCTTCCACTTGAGTTACTCTGTTCTTAAGAGCTTCTATAGAGTTTTGGGCTTGTTCAATTTGGTTTATATTTTCTACGGTTTTTTTATGTATAGTTTCCATCCCTCTGTCTAGTTTTCTTTTTGTGTCATTTTCTGATTTTCTTAATGCTTCTTGGAGTTCATCCTTGCATTTCTTTATGTCTTCATTGAACTTAGCCAGCTAGTTATTGAGGACCTCTTTTTTTCATTCTCCTTCAGATCATTTAACTGTCTTTGGAGCCCTTCCTGGTTCCTTTCTATTAGGCTGGGGTGGGGGACATTGGCCTTCTGGCCAGTGTTCCTTATGGAAGTGGGAGGGGTAGGGGACCACACCCACCCTAGTTGAGCTCAGGCAGGGTAAGGTGGGAACACTGGCCTACTTCCCTGGATCCCTGATCTGCCCTGGGAGAGGGAGTGGTGGCACCTGACTGATGGGGGTCAGGAAGGCTAGGGGGCACCTGACTAGTGATGCGGATCTGGCCAGTGAGGGAGGGGTCTGACCAGGGGTGAGGGTCAGGCAGGCCCGCTGGGATCTGATGTGGCTCAGGAGGGTCTCCCCAGGACTGGCCAGGTGAGGGAGGGATCTGACCAGTCACTCAGACTGGCAGGGTCTGCAGCACCTGCGGTTGGTTGGCCCCGGGCTCTGGCCAGTAATGGTGGGCTTCCGAGTGGTCACTCAGACCAGCAAGTTCTGCCACACCTCCGGGCAGGTGGCCCCGGGCTCTGCTGGTAATGGTGGTCGTCCAAGCAGTCACTCAGACTGGCAAGTTCCACTGCATGTCAGGGCAGGTGGCCCCAGGATCTGGCCAATAATGGTGGGGGTCCGAGCGATCGCTCAGACCAACAAGTTCCGCCCCAGGCTCTGCTGGTAATGGTGGGAGTCTGAGCGGTCACTGAGACCAGCAAGTTCTGCCAGGCTCTGTCCAGTAATGGCAGGCATCTGGTCAGCAGTTTGGGTCACCCCCACCCAGGAGGACCTAACCAGTGGTGGCCCCTGGCCTGGAGCGTGGGAATCAGTGGATTCCCTATTTTTTCATCCAACCCCCTCCCTCTGGAAGCATGCAATGGCCAGCAAACCCTTTAAGAAATCTTTTATAAGCTTAAAAATCTTGCTTTTACTTCCCTGTAAGGTGAGGCGAGGTTACACAGACGCCATCTTCAGGCCAAAACCTGATAGACTTTTTGATTGAGTTAATTTCCTTGTTATTAGACTCCAACCAACCTGCAAAAGGGTTCTCTTTTCCCCACCACCTCACCAGCATTGTGGTCATTAACTTTCTTGATAGTCATTCTGACCTGAGTGTGGTGAAATCTCAAAGTGGTTTTAATATTAATTTTTTTTCTGATACCAAATGTTGTTGAACACTTGTTGCCATATGTGTTTCTTAACACAGTTGGCTTTCTTTCTGTTTCTTTGTTTCTTTCTTTCTTCTTTCCTTCTTTCTTCTTTCATTTTTGATATTTAATTTTACTGTTCTTCAAATCAACCAACTGCCTGAGTATAGCTAGCAAGGGCAATATTGTGTCTTAAACAATAAATATAAAAGTCAAATTAGTTTTACTTACACACTGAGAATGATGTTCTACTTTATTGGATCTCACAGAAATACCCTGGAATTAATTTGTAATGGAATATTACTTGATAGCTGTTAGCTCAAATAACAAGCAGATCCCATATTGTTTATAGTCTATTTTTCTTCAATAAATTAAAAGGTAATTGATAGTCCATGTCATAAAGCATTTAAAACTAATTAGTTATTGGTCACTGGTAATTATTATTTTCAAGACAGCCTTAATATTATTGTAACAGTTGAACATTGGGCCATATCAGATGAAATGCAGTTATATAGAAACAGTATTTCCTAAAATACAGACTCTCATTATATTGTCATACAGCCAAAAAGTCTCATTTTTGGCCATCAAAGTGACTTATTAGTATCACAATTTATTTTAAGATACCAAAGCCCTAAATTTATCTTTTCAGAGATATATTTAACACATGTACCCTCTGTTTAACAGTCCATTCAGTATTAATTTGACAATATGAATCATGGATAGATGTGCTGATTTTATATATGTCCACCATCACTCAGTTCTCAAACACATACAGAAATGTAGCAATGACAGACCATTGTTCCCTTGACCTTACCTTTGAGCATACTTCCTGAAGCTTCAACACAATCCTGAATTGTGCATACATTAGCTTCCTGCATAACTAGATGAAATATAAATAGCAGAGGATTCTCTGTCTGCTTTGAATCACAAAGAGATGATTCCATTTCTCTCACTGTGGTTATAATTCAAGTCCACAGCTCTTTTCCATTTCCATGGAGCAGCAATGTCAATGGCAGCATCGGCCCACAAAACATTTCAACTCTTTCATGTCCTGAATCTGGAATGTCTAATTTCCCTTAATAGGTAGTTTTCCAAATACCTCCTCAGTATTTCCACTAAGATATCAGACTCTAACTTACTTCAAACCTGACACGAGTCTTGATTAATTCAGATAGCATAGCATTTTTTTTTTTTCTCTGTATTTGGTTTTGGGAATCAAAGAGTAATTTCAAAAAAAAAAAAAAAAAAAAAATCAATCCACTACAAGGTCACTTGTACTCTGGATTTAATATTTAGTGTTTCCAGAAATTAGTCCTACTCACAAAGCCAAGACAAATGGTGAGCTGAGTGTAGTTCCCAGAATGGCAACTCTGATGGCTTTTACGGATTCTGCAGCTGATATTATTGAATGCTTTTAATGAAAGACTATTTACTGTGGCTATGACCATTCTGTAATTACCCAAATTAATATTTCCTCTCACATACTATTTTCTGAACCATCATATGCTCCTACTTTTTTTTTTTTTTCCTTGAAAAGGCAATTCTATCTATAATTGTTGTCTCAATGGATCCTTTTTCATGTGCCCTTGAGGACAGCTCTCTCAGAGTGTGGAGACTCTTTTATTGCTCTTCATCTCTTTTGCTCAGCATTTGGCACATTTCCAGGTAAATGCTAAGTATTCAAAAAATTTGGAAGGAATAAATGAAATTGCATTAATTCTTGGATCTTGATGTATAACCAAACTCTAAGAAAATGATTAATTTTTAAACCTCCTACCTAATTTACCTTGTTAATCAAACAGTGAAATAAAAATGATTATTTCAAAGTAGACCTTCTGAAATATTTTTCTTTAAAATTCCATTACTTAGAGTACTGTTCGTTTAAACTGCCTTGTATGTATATTACTGATATAAAGATGGAAAACATGACAAAGTGTCTTCATTTATAATTCACTTTCAGATTTTACATTTGATATAACCCCTTTTATGTTTATTATTATTATTAACAAAATATTTTGTATGGATACATCATTTGTTGGGACCCTCTTTTTCCTTGTCCCTGCCCCCAATCCATTTAAGGATTCTCCTCAGGGGTTGCAGGCATTCCCTATGGGGTTGTGGTTTATGCCTTATCAGAGCAGTGGTGCGGTCAGTGATTTGGGGGAAGGAAATGCCTCTGGGCATGATGTCTCAACCTGTGGCTCTCACAATCTTTCTGCCCCTTTTTCCCCCAAATTCCCTGAGCTATGGTGGGTGAGTTTTAAGTCTACTTCAGTGATGAGCTTTTAGACACCTCTTGATCTCTGCTTTGGTAGATGTTGAGCATCCTGAGCGTCTGTCTCCTACCCCTTTTTTAATATCAAAAGTATATAAACTAACAGGTAGCTAGTGAGACATTTGCTCATATAATTAAATGTGGAAAACTTTGAGACCACTGAGATTATATTATATTTTACAATCTATTATCAGATAAACATAGAGAAATTTCTCCACATCAGATTAAGAGAAATAGGAACCACAATGTTCTTATCAAATAACAAGAATATATAAATTATCCTAGGGCTTATATGTCTGATTTTTCAGATATTTTTAAAGCAACATAATATAAAATGTTTAAAATGTTGGACAAATTTGAATAAAACTAAAACCTCACAGTATAAGATTTCTGAAGTCGTCCGAAAGAAATGATAATTCAGTAATATAAGGTTTGCTCTGAACATTAAATAAATTTTTAAACCATTATCTACAAACACATGAAGTCCAGTTTTTTCTAATACATATGCAGAAGTGTCCATAGATTGCCTTGTCTGAGAGAATTTGTAGTTAAGGGGCATTCTTTTCCAAAAGAGTCTAATTTTAAAAAATATTTTATTAGTTATGTATATAGTATATATACAGCCATGATGGTACCATTGTTAGCCTTCTTCCTGTCTTCCCCCCGTGGGTAATGTGGGTCTTATGTTCATCCTCAAAAAATGTTCTTCCTCCACTTCTGCCTCTCACCCTACATTCCTTGCATCAGTGATACCTCAGCATATTATTGAAGGACCTGAAAGACGGTGCTTATAAGCAAATGCATTGTAGAAAATTCCGTGAGACAGATTTAGAGGTACCTTTAATGTAGGAACTTTCAGATTTTCATTTTACTGGAGTGTGTCATGAATTGCCATTTGCAATTAATAGAATCCACAGAATTCCCACTTTTGAAATTATTCCCTATTTCATGCTTTCTTAGTTATATTTTGCCATGTTTAAAGTATGTGTAGCAAATTGTAATTTTTTGTAATAAAATATTTCTCCAGAAATCTTTAATTGTTTAGACAAAAATAACATTTCAGGTTAGATTTGTATACAAGATAAATTTCCTCAAAACATGTTTTGGAAAATTTTATACGATTTTTTTTTCTTGGTCAATATCCAGAGTTGATAGTTGACTCTACTTACACTGATAGTTATAAGCTCTTATTTCTGTTCAGTATTCTTACTAAGGATAAATATACCTGAATACATTGTACATTCATGTACATTATATATTTCATGTATTATATATGTATGTTGCATATAAATAGACTAAGATCCCAATATATTCATATGTATGTATACATGTATGTATATGTACTTATATAGGAAAAGTAGAAATTGCCTATGCAATCACATGTTATTATGGGGTTATGGCTAATTATAAGATTGGGCCTAAATGACTATATAGGCTCAAATCAAATCAGATAATGACATAAAAACAAAAAGAAAATTTAAAATACTTGATGCATTATTAATGCCTATAAAATTCTATGACTGTCACATGGAAGAGTACTATACTCAATCAATCCTCAAAATAATCCTGAGATAGATAGAATTTTACAGCTGATGAAAGTTTAAAAGAATGAATAAATGTACTCCAGGCCAAAGAGATAGAATGGTGAATTTGCAATCTGCTATCATTTGTGTAAATAATATTCTATCATTTGAAAGAGTTTACACCACAAAGTAGAATAGCATTTTAACTGTATTCCACATACAGGATAATTTGAATTCCAATAGAAACAATCCCGCTTTTCCTTTTTTCTCTTTCTTTCTGTTCTTTCTTTAATTTTTATTTCCTTTGCTTTCCACCTTCTCCTCCTCATTGTTTATTTTTAGCAAAGGAGTTTTATGTAATCTAGGCTATCTTAGAAATAAAACTGCAGCCAACATTGAACTCTTGATGCTCTTGCCTCCCTTCCATTAAAATTTCCCCTCAATGAAATTAATGAGATATGTACTTTCTTTAATTTGGAATAAAAAACCTTGACCAAAGCACTGAGGTCAAATGGAAGGAGGCTGCAGACAGCACTCTGCTAGGGACAGATGGAAAATAGATAATTGGCATTACCACTCACTCAGGTCTTGAGGGAGGAAAAATAAATTATTTCTGTTTCTTCTCTCAGTTTTAATTGCTGATAAGTTCTTTAGCATATTTTCATGATTTTGCTTCAATTGTTCTGCACCAATATTCTTCTCTGAATTATCTCAATCTTCCTGCAATGGTTTCCTACTTATCACTGCATGAGGATCTTATGTAAGTTTATCTCAACGATGTCACTACTTAAAATTAATCTTACTATTCTTACAATAAAAATAAAAATTTCGGGCTGGAGAGATGGCTTAGCGGTTAAGGCGCCTGCCTCCTAAACCTAAGAATGCTGGCTCCAATCTCCAGCAGTTCCAATCTCCAGATCCTAGGTTTAGCCAGATGCAAAGTGACGCAAGGACCCAATGCCTCACTTGACCACAAGGGGGTGCACACATCTGGCTTTCATTCACAGCAGCTGAGAGGCTGCTAGCACGCCTATATCTATCTGTCTTCCTCTCCCTCTCTCTCTGTCTCTCTCTGTGTCTCAAAAATAAAATAAAAAAAATAAAATAAAATAAAATAAAATAAAATAAAATAAAATAAAATAAAATAAAATAAAATAAAAAAAAAAAAAAACTTTAGCCAAGTCAACCAGGTGATACACATTATCAGCCCTTTCTTACCTCTTTCTTAATCTTCATTTTTTTCCATGAATTCATCATGTTCTTGGTAGAGTGTCCTTTTGCATTCCTCTTTGAGGACTTCACACTTCTCTTTCCTTCTAGAATGCTCTTTCTCATTCTCATCACCCAGGGTGACTTTCCTAGCCTGGGATAAGTGATGCATCTCATTTCTTAAATAGCCAGTTGCTGTATCACATCATTTTATCTTCCTCTGACTGCACATTGCTACATGCAATTTGTTATCATTTCTTGATTTATCCACTAGAATGTAAATCTTACTTCTTTTCCTCACTTATTTATCATGAGTTCTAGGAATGTTGACTAAAACAGTGAATGTCTCAACACAAAATCTTCTAATGAGTGATTAAATGCATCAAAGCATGATAGTAACTCAGTGGCATTGAGTGTCAGGATGAAAAAGTAAACCTTCAAAAACTGATTTATAAAGAACATATCTCACAGAAATTTTGAGTCTGAATGCTTCACACACAGAGATACAGATGACAGGAACAAGACAATTCCCCAAAAGAACATGATGAACATAAAAGAGAACAACACATAAAAATTCCGAGATTCTGAGGAACATGAAGGAAATGAAGAGAAATTTAGAAGATATTTTAAAATCATCATCTGAGTCAAATTTGCTAATGTTGATTATAGTCTACTTTGGGAAAAAGAACTGTAACTAAATCTGTGTGTTTACAGTACATAAAATTCCTTATCAATTATGGTTTTATGATTTCCTTAATCTTAATATATAATATTGTGAGCCTTATTTTCCCTTGAATTGTTGAATTGGGTCAAATATATCTTTATGTTTTGAGTAAATAATTAGTCAATATAACATACTACAAAAACATGGTATCAATGTCAAGAGTTTATGGTATGCATGGATTTATAAATACATGCCTATGTAAGGATATAGGAAAAGAATAGAGAATATGTTCATACATAATTCAAATGAAAATGGGTCATATATATACATACACATACATATTAATGTAATAGAGAATATATAGAAAGATAATGTATATCTATATAACCTATATAGATAGAGATATCTGTATCTATATCATTTATATCTACATCTATATGTCTACAGATATCCACATGCATATAAATGTAAAAAAAGTTCTCCCAGTGTAGTTCTTTATTTCAATTTAACTGATGATGCTAAGATATCAGAATAAAAAAGTCTATGAGCACTTTTAATTCAGATGATTGAAAGTCATATTTTTAAGATTTATTTTTATTTATTTATTAAAGACAGGGAGAGAGAGGGAGAGTTAGAATGGGCACGCCAGGGCCTCTAACTGCAACAAAAACCTAGATGCATGCACCACCATGTGCATCTGGCTTACGTGGGACCTGAAGAATCAAACCTGGGTCCCTAGGCTTCACAGGCATGTGCCTTAACTGCTAAGCCATCTCTCTAGCCCGAAAAATAATATTTTTAATCTGGTAACATTTTTTCATTTAGAAATAGTACCACATTCCAAATAGTAGAAATCAAATATAAACTTGACTGAGAAAATGAGTTTTTATGTCAGCCAGCCAATATTCCCTTAGTTTTTAGTGCTGTTCAATAATAAGTCATAAAACCTTTGGTACCACTTTATTTTTAAAAAGCAAACTTAATTGCATCATAGAAATTAATCTACAAAAAAGTCTCAGTGAAACATGAAGAACTTTAGAATTGCCCATTCATCTTTTCAACTGAGTAAAACTGAATGTTGTCAGTTATCCAGATAAATTATTCTTTTTCATTAATAAATATAACAATAAAATGTATCATTTAAGTTTTCTTCTTTATTCCTATTCAATATCAATGTTTAAGTGGTACAAAGAAAATAATAATGTCTCTTCAATGTAAAACATCCCTAGGAAAGTTTTGTGATATGTGACTTAACTATGAAATCACAATAGTTTTTCTAAAAATGGAAAGAAAAAAATAACCTGGCAAGATCAATAAATATACAATAGTGAACTCAAGGAATGAGTTAACTTTTGGAGAAGTTTGGACCAGTTTATTTATTTCTTATATTTCAGCTAATTCATAGACTTTGATTAACTGCATGATAGATTTTAATCTTGGCATGCTCAAGTGACAGATTCCTTAATAATGAGAAGCATATCACTCACAAAGTCTGCACTGAATCATGTGTGTAGCAGAACTGTGGGAAGCATCTCCTAACTCACTGTTCATTGGCATTTTCTCATAGAGAAGTTGTTGCTAAACAATTGAAACAAATTTTCAATTTGAGAAAGTATCTTCCATTGCATGGAGTCCCAGAGAAGAGGAAAATTATTCAGTTTTTCTGACCCTCTATCTTGACTCTGGTAGCCTAGGCTAGTTAATTCTTGCTTCTGTTGAGAATTTTATGAAGAAACAAGAGGACTATAGAAATGAGACTGTGTGCATTTGTATATCAATAAATCATAATAAAACATCAGGTCAAACCTGTCTTAAATAGTTCTTTTGCCTTATTACCTTTATCAAGTTAGAAAGTACCAGAAATGTTTAGAACACAGAAAGCTACCCGCCCATTCACCCACAAAAGATGTCTTACAGGAATCCTAGTCCATGCCAGAAACATGTTTGGTATAACAACCTATAAGCACTATTTTTTAAATATCAGCTTATATACATATTAAAAAATTATATTCATAAGTCCAGCATAGTAAGAGACTAATACTATAATACAAAATAATTATAATAGCATGCTGTGATGAAAGTTGCATTGGTTCTCTTTCTGTCATACTGTCCTTACCCTTATTCTTTTTGTAATGATGTAAGGGATGAAATGTTATCATTGGAACCCTATGTTATATAAGTAAGGGTAAATTTACCATAAGTACTTGGATACCCCAACAGTTTGATAACTGAGTTGCATATTGAGTGATGGCTAAGAAAGCAGCATGAACCACACATGTGATTTACATCCCTGGCAAGATGGTACAGGACAGCCTGAGATTTTATCACTCTGTTTAGAATGGCACACATATTAAAACTCATACATTGTTGATTCCTGGAACTTTCTAGTTAATATTTTCCAGACACATTTCACTGTGAATTATTGAAATTATGGCAGATAAAATGATGGATAAGGTGGACTTCTAGTATTGAAAATACAGTACCTGCATGTCCTAACATCTGAAAAATTATTGCAACCTTGCCCTTCCTTGTACTTACCATCCTCAATTCTTTCTTTCTATTTCATAGCCATAATTTATGGTTATCTTTAATTCTTTCTCTCTATTCCCATCAGTTTAATATTTTCTCTTCTTTCATTTACTTTGAGGGGGTGGTGATTTAAAAAAAAAATCAAAAACTGCAATGACCTCTTACACTATTTTATTATATTGACAGTGATGGAATAATGGTAATTAATGAGAAATTTGTTTGCTTTGACTTGGGAGATATATTAGAATATCATCAATCTAGAAACAGTAATTCAATGATATTCTTATTTAAATTTTCATGTAACTTAAAGACTGTCCAACATTTATAAGCAAGAAATTACTATTATTTCTTTTCTGTATTTCCTTTCAGTCATTTCCTAGATATAAAAATATGTACAGAATTCCAAAGCTTGATTTTTTTCCACCAACAAGGGTGTTGTGTTCGTCCTTCCTCCTGTACAGACATGGTTTTCAGCAACAAAATTTGAAGGGTGTGTGTGTGTTATATACTCTATTTTTAGTCAACCAATATTTTTGAGCAGCTAGGCAATTCACTGTATATGTCTCCTTGTATATTTGAATTAGTTTTAAAATAATTCCTTTCTCCAAAATAATAACTACTTTTATGGAAATATTTTTTCTTTCATAATTTATTTTTATTTATATTATTCTGATTTTACATTCATAGTGTTGGCTCCCTTTTCCTCCTCCCTGTCCTCCCTCTTCCAAAGGGACCCTCATCAATGGGGAATGTGGGTCATGCATTGTGGGAAATTAATTTTAATATCGATTTAAAGGTGGATCATCTTATTATTTATCAAATAATTTAATATTTATTATACTCCACAACTCAAAGGGTCACTGTAATTCTGTTATATGTACCATCATGTAGAACAAAAAAAAATTAAGTAATGTTCGAAAGACAAAACTAGGTCTTGGAAAAAGTAGTGGTTTATCTCTATGTCATAGCAAGCAGTCTAAAGGAGATACCAATAATCAGATTCAGAATAACTTGATCCAGATAAAAAATAATGATGGCGTGGTGGCGCACACCTTTAATCCCAGCACTCGGGAGGCAGAGGTAGGAGGATAGCCGAGCGTTCGAGGCCAACCTGACACTACATAGTTAATTCCAGGTCAGCCTGGACTAGAGTGAAACCCTACCTTGTAAAACCAAAAAAAATAAAAATAAAAATAAATAATAATAATAATGGTATTAAGGCCGGTGTGGTGGCACATGCCTTTAATCCCAGCACTCAGGAGGCAGAGGTAGGAGGATCTCCATGAATTCGAGGCCACCCTGAGAATACAGAGTGAATTCCAGGTCAGCCTGGGCTAGAGTAAGACCTTACCTTGGAAAGCCAAAAAATAAAAATAAATAAGAAATAAAAATAAATAAAGAAAATAATAATAATAGTATTCGACTGTAATCTAGGCATAAATTAGTATCCATGACTTTATATTGTATACATAACTGAGTAAATGAATAGATGGACTGGAAGTGACAACTATTTCTCTAATTCATATTTTAATCACTGAAATATATTTAAAAAGAGAGAAATAAACATCCTTCAATCATCACTGTAACAAAACCACAGGCCAGAATCTCTGGTGGAATTCCAATAATGAGCAACAGTTGGGGACAGTTAAAATGAGCAGTGGACAGAATAATGTTCATTCAAAGATTTCTGTGTTCTAATCCCCATTGTTCATGAATGAATCATTTACCATGAATATGTACAAGAGTAGTTCAGGTTGCAGATAAATTTGAAGTTCTTCATCAGGTGATCTTGAAGCAAGGCACTGATTCTGGGTCATCTTTATGAGACCGATTGAAATGACAGTGGAAGGTAGATCAGAGTGGCATGCTGTGAGCAGAATGAACTGCTGATGTTTTTCAAGATAAGAATTCTTCCCTAGATTGGTGCATGTGTCTGGAGTTCATTAGCAGTGGCTGGAGGCCCTGGCATGCTCATGCTTGCTTTCTCTGTCTCTGCTCCCTCTCTGTCTCTCAAATAAATAAATAAATAATTTAAAAAGAAAAAAAATTCTTCCCTATAACCTGCAAAAACAACAACAACAACAAAAAAAAAATAGCACAGCCCTACTGCACCCTGATTTTGTCCCAGTGAAGCCTGAGTCTAATAACAAAGCCATGTGGGATAACAAATGTGAGTTATTTTAAGTTAATTTGTGTATAGTTGTTTTTTTTTTTTTTTCTGGCAGCAATAGGAAGTCATTGCTCATCATAAAGTTTATAATAGAGAATCCTGGCAGACATCTCCTTAACAATGTGATCTGAGTTGACAGTGCCTTTAATATATGTCACCATCATGCACTACAGTTATGTGTTGAGAAAAACACACGATTTCTGGAAGATTCTCAGAAATAGAGTACCACAGATCTAATCTTGAGAAAATAGAAGACAAAGACAAATTTAGAGATATTTACACAATATATGGCCAGTGCAACCTGAACATACCAAACTATATAAGACATAGAACCATCACAGATTAGACAAAACAGAAGAGAGGTGAATGTAAAAAATCAACTGTGAAGTTTGGAGAGATGGCTTAACAGTTAAAATGCTTGCCTGCAAAGCCAAAGGACTCAGTTTCCATTCTCCAGGATCCATGTAAGCCAGATGCACAATGTAAATAATGCATCTGGAGTTCATTTTCAGTGCCTAGAGACCCTGACATGCCCATTCAATCTTTCTCTCTCTCTCTCTCTTTATCGATCTGCCTGTCTTTCAAATGAATAAATAAATAAGTAATAAATAAATAAAACTCCACTGTGAGATTGTTGAGTGGAGTTTAGAACAATTAAAGGAAGAGTGATAGAATTAATTAAATCTGAAATAATCTGTATTTTTGTATATTCATTATGAAAGGATACTTGATTTCTCTGTTTCAATTGATGATCTGTGACAATATAATATGTTAAAATAAAGGGCACCATGGAAGTGGTCATGTGGAACTTCTATGTAACTGAGGATTTAAAATTATTCACATGAACACATATAAAGTGCATATTATCTTCATGAGTTCTTTGGAAAATGTTTTCTCTTAAATTATACATCAATGGGAAATATCCTATAATATCCCTCAGCATCCTGGATTAAACAATTCCATTTCCTGTTCTTGGAAAGTGTTCACTTTTCTGTGTGTATTTATGGATATGTGTTGATTGTCTGTAATTTACAGCAATTTTACTGATATTATATTCACAAGTACTCAGTACTGGTCCATTAGAACATGTTTGTATGATATAGTGGTAATGTTTTACTATTGCTTTGTACTTTTTGGCGAGTTTTTCTGCATCTATTTCCTATTGAAATTTAGTGAGTATTAACTTATTGTTTGGATGGACTGTGCACTATCGATTGACACCTGCTTTGCTAAGTAGTATTGAAACTGATACCCCTAAATCTGAAATTAATAAGTGCCCATCAATTTTGGTGCAGCTACTCATTAGATGGCATTAACATTGAACTAACATTGAACTACATTTTTCAAGGACAAGGATTTTGCAAATTTGCAGACATACACAAGGGATGACAAAGGCTTATCAGATAAGCTAAATTTAAACTGCTCAGTAACTTTAAATGAGAAATTCTGTTTGAAGGTCTACCTTGGGAGCTGATCTAATTCCCACCCCATTTGGACTACTTCTTTATGATCATCCCATTCTCATACAACATAGCAACACAAAATGCCTATCCATTATCTGTTATCTTTAGTGATTAAAAATATAAAGGAAATTATTGATTGTTGTTTACTTTGGATTATCAATGAATAGGCAATTGGAGGGCAGATGGAAGAAGAAAACATTCATCTTATTGAAGGAAATTGTGGAATTTTCCTTATGGTGACTAGAAACATGAAGAGACTACTTGTGCACATCACATGAAAGAACACGAGTCACGAAAAGTCACTTCTTCTACATGGGCATCCTTATTTCCATTCTGTGGGGTCCACACAACATCTGAAATCTCTACATCTGCATAAGTGGTAAACCAGAAGTGCTCCTAAAAGAGATATAATACTAATGAATGTTAATCATGGTCCAGCTCTGACACACACAGGAAATTGTGGGATATTAGAAAGAGCACTGAATTCAAAAGACTAATTCCGGTATCTATCTAAATCATTCACTTGATTGACACATTTTTTGGGAAATTAGGTACCTAGGAATGAAGAGGTAGGTGGTTAGAGGAAGCAGTGGGAGGGGTAATGAGAACATGTGTAGGAACACAATGTACCCCATTATTTTATATACCAACTGAAAATTAATAAAATAAACAAATATAACAAATATGAAACTTTGTACATAATGATAGAAACAAAACACTACCCAGTGCAACTGTGTCTTCAATTTATGCTACTTTTTCTTTTGTTCACATGGAAGCTGGAGGAAGAAAGCAATGGTGGCCTTGAAGCAGAAGAATTCTTAGTTTGCTAATCCAAAACAGAAAACTCCAGGCTTTCTTCACTAGATAGAGGATGCTGTGGAGATTAACATTGGCTCTCACATTTGCTTCTTGGTCCATAAAGATTTTTCTCAAAAATAAACTTAAGTATTGAATTTCTTGCTATTTCAGATTGCAGAGGATTTTTGACCATGGAACAGAACACAAAATGTATGAATTTACAGATAAAAATCAGAAACTGTTGGCCTGACAATTTAGTAAACAGGAGAAGGAAGGTGAATATCTGTCATAGCACATAAAAGGAAGCTTCTGCTTTTCATAAAGAGAGAATATTCCAATCAGTGGCCCAAACACTTCAGACAAATCTGGATAATTTGTACAATGTTTTATTGCATGCAATAACTATTCTAAAATGGTAACATACAAACATTTTTAACATGGACCATGAATTTAAATATTAACATGATTAACAGATGACCTAACATGAAAACATATCCTTTTTTTCAGAAAATGCATACTCAGTTATTTGAAAACCTTAAGGACATTTAGGAAATACAAACTTGAATTTATTAAATAATAATTCTCTATTATTTTATTACTGTTCATAATAAATGAGGAAGAATTTAGTCACTATGTAAGAAAGACTTCTCTTAAATTCATTTTCTTTATATCCTCACAAACACATTTGGTGTTCACTAGTAATTCAGTGATATATCATATATAATATACTCCTCTTTAACCACTATTATATAAAATATATTTTCCTTATATGATATGTTTATTTTCTTTCTTTCTTTATTTATTTATTTGTTTTTTTTTTTTTTTTTTTTTTTTTTTTTTTGAGGTAGAGTCTCACTCTAGTCCAGGCTGACCTGGAATTCACTATGTGGTCTCAGGGTGGCCTTGAACTCATGGAGATCCTCCTACCTCTGCCTCCTGAGAGCTGGGATTAAAGGCGTGCATCACCATGCCCGGATGATATGTCCATGTTCTGGTCCTTAAAAAATGAAACCCCAAATACTTTCAGCACACATATTTTTTCTATTTTTTAAAATATTTTATTTTTATTAGCATGAAAAGAGAGAAACAAAGGAGAGAGAAGGTGAGGGAGAGAGAATGAGCACATTAGGGCCTTCAGTCAATGCAAATGAACTCCAGATGCACGAGTCACTTTGTGTATATGGCTTTATGTGGATACTAGGGAATAAAACCTAGGTCATTAGGCTTTTCAGGAAAGCTCCTTAAGCACTGAGCCATCTTCCAGCCCAATGTTTCTATTTTATTTTCAACTTTGTTACATACTAAGGGATAGAATTTAAAGAAATGTTTCTGCCCATGTTTCCTAAAAATACAGGGATTAAACTGATTGCACTTATTTGATTTATTTGTCCATTAACCTAACCAGGAAAAATGGGTTCTTCCCAAAGATTGTATTGTGGTTCAGTTAATTTTTTAAACTTTCTTGAATCATCACATTTTAAATAACTCATAATAAAAGCTTTTAATCTCTTATCCCCTTTGAATAACATGATTTTAAAATACAAGTATTTCAGATGGTTATAAATGGAAACCCTAGAGTAAAATTCCCCAGACATATAGCATTAAAGTCACATAGAAAATAGATGCTTGAATTGTGTTAGTGGTTATGAAAAACCAGACAAAATGGAATCTTTAATAGAAGTGTTTGGCTATGTGGGAGAAAGAATGGATTTTTTTTTTTTCTATTCTCTGCTTTTCAGTCTGTTTGTCCAACTATGAGTACTACTCTCAAGTTTTATTCTTGAAATTAAAATGTTTTTCTACCATCAAAATTGATGTTAAAAAAATCAACTGAAAGGTGGCATCATCTATACTTCTTTCTGGTAGATGAAACATAGCCTTGTAATACCTTTTTTTTATAAATGTTCTTTCTGCCCACTTTTACCCTCCTACACTGTAGGTCACGGGCAGGGCCCAAAGCAGGTGTAAGCTATCAGACATGACTAGGGCACCAAGCTATGGAAAGGTCGCAGCAGCCTGGACCCCAATTGACTCTCAAGTCCCAGGAACAGGCAGGAGTAAGTTCTCTACCCTATCCCAGGGATGGCAGTGAGCCTGGACTCACAGACAAACTTCTCGCCCGGTGACTGGCTATTCCCTCCTAGCCCAGGGTGCCTGAACTCCTGATTAGCCTTAGGTTTTCCTCATAGCCCTATGACCTTTGGCCAATTACCTAGGAAACTCCTTATACATATCAGCCAATAGCCTTTACACAGCCCATCTCCCTATGACTCATACCTCTTCCCGCCACTAAATAGATCACCTGATCCTCTCCCTACATATTGAAATGAACCTCCCGATATGCCAACTGGGCATTAGCAAACAACCTTTGAACCCACCAAGCCCCTTGGGACCCTCTTCTCTCTTTTTCTCTCTCAATTGCTTATAAAACCCAGTTTCTTGTTGAATAAATGAAAGCTGTTCTCAGAAGTTGTCTCCTGGGTATTTCTTCCTGTTGCACTCACAGCTCCTCAAGACCCTGCTCCATAGCTACTTGGACACCTCCCGGGAGCCTGTGTGCAATGGCCCCTGGAGGAACAAGGGAACCACACTACACTTCCTTCACATATAAAGAAAATGGAAGCCCTTATCTAAATCAATGCTTTATATTACAAGAGCACTTTTCATCAAGTAAAGTCTGTATCTCCTACAATATGACAGGGGTAACAATGAGAAAATGTGATTATAATATTCAGAGTTTTACATACAGTCAAACACTCCTGACCAAATGTGGTCATTTGTCTTAGCTCTGAATTTTAGTGTCTGATCTCTCCTCTTTCCTTCCCCTCATTTCCCTGCCCCTTCCACCATACTTCTTTCTTTCATTTCACTTTTACTATCCTCAGGGTTAATTAAAATACCTTTATGCTAACTCAGTAACTAAATGTTGCCTAAATGTAGAAATTTTGGATTCACAGTAGATACTAGTAAGCTTAAAATAGAACACCAGGAGCTATTTTAGATCCAGCCTATTTCTTTCCTTTCACATTTAAATTCTTTATCATTCATCTCTATCTTGTTATGCAAGCATATTACTACAGAAGACTTATTTCTGAAAGATTTGTGTGAATTGAAATGTCAATTACTGCACTTAAATTATTTAAGTGACTTTCAATTTAGAGTCATTATTCTGAAAATCATTTTTAAAAATGATTATAATGTATTTATGGAAATGCCATAAAATGAGTCCATTACATTGTATATTAATTTTTAAAAATCTAATAAATTTGATTATAAACATTAAAATACCAAATATTTTCTAAGTATGTCTAAGTTATATATATGACCACTGCGAGGTCATAGATATCGAGGCCACTTTCCATCTAGGCAATTGCATTATAAGGAGTCATATCCTTCCTTTGGCTCTTACATTCTTTCCACCACCTATTCTGCCATGGACCCTGAGCCCTGGATGGTGTGATGGAGGTTTATCAGTGATGGACACTCCTCCGTCCTTTCTTCTCAGCACTATGTTGCCTTTTGGGTCATCCCAGTGGCCATTGCCATCTGAAAAGAGAAGATTCTCCAAAAGAAGTGAGAGTAGCATTCATATATGAACATGAACATTAAGTGTTATGCTTTCAGGGCATTTTGGTGAGAATAATATACACATTTAGCCAGACAAGAGAAGGCTTTATACCCCTAAGGCTCATGACCTCCCAGCCATAGGCTTTTGATTAGGTTTTTCAGTACCAGGCATGTATTCCCTCCATAGAGTGAGCCTTCAGTCCAATTAGAGAGCAGTTGGTTTCCCCTAAAGCAGACATGCCACTATTGCACTCATTCAGTCATTTGCCCTGTCTGGTCAAACTTGAGGCTTCCAGTGTCCACTTTTTTCATCACTGATGTCTTCTGTCTCTCACATGGCTGCATGCAGTGCACCTTTTTCCAGCTTTCAGTTGTCTGGTCTACAAGAAGAAGGTTTTCTGCTCAGCACCAGCTTGATTTCTTAGTAACCTTACCACTCAGGCAAGTGAAGTCTTCAGCAATTGGGTCCTACAATCTGTTTCTCAAGGGAAACTAAGGGCCTTGGCAATTGCCTGTAATGTTTTGGAGACAACAGAGACCTCCCTGGCCAACAACTGACTGGAAGGTATCCCATCCCTGGCACTGAATATTTTCTAGGAACAATTTATGGCTTCTGGATGTGCCATTATTTAAAAAGTAGGTTATCATATGTCTCATTCAGAATATCTTGAATTTTGATTAACGCTCCCCCCACTATCCCCTCCCCCCACACTATCTTCCCTTGGTCTTGCTTAAACTTTTCCCCTCTCTGTAATCTGTTCTTCTACTTACATACACATATGCAATACCATCCCCTTAAGTCCTTCCCTCTCCTCCCTCCCTTATAGCCTTTTTCTAGTTTACTGGCCTCTGCTACTGATTTTTGGTTTCAGTTCCCACACAAGTCTATAAATTTGTAGCTGGGATCCACATATGAGAGAGAACATGCAATGTTTGGCTTTCTGTGCCTGGGTTACCTCACTTAGTATAATCCCTTCCAGATACATCCATTTCCCTGCAAATTTCATAATTTCATCTTTCTTTACCGCTGAATAGAACTTTATTGTGTAAATGTACCACATCTTTATTATCCCTTCATCTGTGGAGGGACATCTAGGCTGGTTCCATTTCCTAGCTATTGTGAATTGAGCAGCAATAAACATGGTTGTGCAAGTATCTCTAAGGTAGTGAGAAGAATCATTAGGATATATGTCTAGGAGAGCTATAGCTGCATCATATGATAAATCTATTTTTACGTGTCTCAAGAATCTCCACACTGATTTCCACAATGGTTGTACCAGATTGCATTCCCACCAACAATATAGAATGTTTCCCCTTTTCCACATACTTTTCAACATTTATTGCCATTTGTTTTCTGGATGGTAGCCATTCTGAGAGGAGTGAAATGGAATCTCAAAGTAATTTTAATTTGCATTTCCCTGATGACTAAGGATGTAGAACACTTTTTAGATTCTTATATGTCATCTGTATTTTTTTTTTTCTGATGAAAACTCTGTATTTAGTTCCATTGCCCATTTTTTAATTGGGCTTTTTGATTTCTTATTGTTCTGTTTTTTGAGTTCTTTGTATATTCTGGATATTAATCCTCTGTTAGATGTGTAGCTGGGAAAAATTTTCTCCCATTTTGCAGGTTGTCTCTTTGCACTATTCACAATGTCCTTTGCTGTACAAAAGCTTTGTAATTTCATGAGGTCCTAGTGGTTGATTAGTGGTTTTATTTCCTGAGCAATTGGAGTTATATTCAAAAAGTTATTGCCTATGCCAATAAATTAGATTTATTTAGTTATGTGCCTGGACCACCTTTAATATAATCAGTTTTTAATCTCTCTTTTATCTTTTTCTAATCTTTAATTCCTCTAAAGGGCAGAAATTAAATACTATTCTAAATTTGCATTCAGAATTCCTAAAATGCCTAGGGTTTATTACTATTCCATATTTGTGGGAAAAAAAAAATGGACCCTTCACAGTAAATTTACAACCCCAACAACACTTCTGACAAGTTCTTCCTGTTCTTCTAACCTGTTCTGTCTATTAGCTAGATGAATTGCTTTGCTTTTGGAGTAGTGAAGTATCATATACTATGAGTGATAATCGATATGGATTTTCCATCTAACCATGCTCTGTTGCCTGGCTCTATGGTTCTCTCCTGAATACATGTTGAAATCTTAGTCATTCAATATGATGTTGTTAAGACTTAGACATTTGGGAGGCAATTAGATCACCAGAGTGCATAGCTCAAAATGGATTTAATGCCATTGTAAGGGACTCAAGAGAACTTCTTAGCTGTTCTCATCATGAAGGGACACAGCAAAGAGACATCACTTATGATACAGAAGGTGGGTCCACCACACAATCTCTGACACCTTCTTCTTTGACTTTCAAGCCCTAAGGGTATTAAGGAAAATATTTTTATTATTTATAAGCCATTCACTCCATAATATTTTTAATATCCCAAACATTCTCATTCTAACATATAACAGTGGTACCTGGTGTGGAGTGTTGTGATCCAAAATACCCAAAAATATGGAAGCAGCTTTAGGAATATAAAATGGAAGAAGCTCAGAGTGTTTTGAGGTATATCCTATAAAAAGTAACTACACTTCTGTCACCACACCATTAATGGGAGGTCCTGGTTGGTGAGGCTATAATAAAAAGGACAACTGGAGGGAACACTTTAATCATTTCAGAGAACATTTCAGTAATCCTAATCAAGATATGGAGGCCTTTCTAGTAAATGGTGAGAGAAATGAGAAGCATGCTATTGAACAAGGATGGGAAGTGCACCCTTTTTATAACTGGCAAAGGTTAGAAACTGATACAGTATTTCTTATCAATTCATATTTAACTGACAGATTCTGCCCATGTCCTCATGTTTTGTAGATTGTAGAAAGTGTGAGAGATTAACTAAATAGCCTTCTCTAAATTTTCGTTTGTAAAATGTGAGAAAAGGAATTAAAGATTTTTTTTAATTCAAAATGGAATTAGGACTTTAAATCTGCCAAACACTTAGCACATGCACATTAAGAACTGTGTTTTGCAGCCAGGCATGGTGGCATATGCCTTTAATCCCAGCACTCTGGAGGCAGAGGTAGGAGGATCACCATGAGTTCAAGGCTACAAAGTAAATTCCAGGTCAGCCTGGGCTGGAGTGAGACCCTTCCTCAAAAAAAAAAAAAAAAAAAAAAAAAAAAAAAGAATTAAGTTTTGATGTGATTAAAGGTTTCAATGTGGATGCTTTTATCTCATTATATGTCAGGCACTGTCCATCCTCACAGCATCTCAAGAATATTTTCTTAATTTTTTTTTTATAATGAGGGGCTCATATTCTTTTTACAAACCCAAAATATAAGAACCTGAGGATGAGGTACAATGATTTCAAGTCTCCACTCACTGAAATTCTATGTAATGTCTCTTGACTGCCTCATTCTCTTGGGCCCAACACGAGGCCCAGGTCTTATGAGACATATCTCCAGAGAGCGCAGGTATGACTCTTGCATGTGACTCTACTCTTACCTGCATAGTTGATGCTCTTTGAAAGTCTGACAATAGGTTTTTCACCACAGTTTGAATCAGACATAAAAGCTTATTGGTCAGGTTTAAAATTACATTATCTAATTTGAAACTTTCCTGACTCATGTCAAGCTAATGTCAAAGATGTTAAACACATTCCTAGTGCCAAGGATCCAGAGTCTATAAGGAAAGCCTCACATACCACTCTAATGCTTTTACCTATTTATAGCATGCTGGGAAACTACATGACTATGAATATGCCCAGGGGCATCATGGCTGTGAAATGTATATCAAGCTGGATCCCTACATTCTAACTCTAGAACTGTGGCAGACCAATTGGTGTTGCTTATAAATTCCTCCACTTATGGAATTTTGTTTTATTCTCTGAGTATATTGTTATAAAATCTCCAAGACGTGTTGTTATGTTAGCAACTTTATGACATCTAAGATAATTAGGAATCTATAAATCTATAATGAAACTAAATATGAAGAAAGCTGTATTATGTTGAAAATGAATATGTATATTATGTATGAATATCCAAAATTTACATAATGTATATGTGAAACACATTTTGGAAAAGATACAATAACTAAAGTCGGTTCAGTTTGAAATTGATGGTGTTTACTCTCTGTGACTATGAGTCAAAGATAGCTCATAGAACTTGTCTCATTGAAAACAACTATATTGATTAATCTATTTTTCTCTATTATATATTAGCAACATATGAACACATATATAATCAAATATAATCATTCATAATCTAAAGGATTCTTGGTATGGAAATTGTTTTATATTTGCATATAGTTTAGTTTATTCAATCAAGGTTTTCTAAATATATTTTATCTTATCAGTATCATGATGTTAGTCCATAAGTTAAAATCAACTGTATGAACTAAACAAGACTTTCCAATGGAAAATACTCAAGTTTATATGTAAATATATACTAATATTTACATTTCAATCAAAGATTCTTTAGTCAGAAAATAATTTGTATTTTTTTTTCCTGTTTTTTTGAGGTAGGGTTTTACTCTAGTCCAGGCTGACCTGGAATTCACTAATTAATGATGAAGTCTCAGAGTGGCCTCGAACTCATGGAGATCCTCCTACCCTGCCTCCTGAGTGCTGGGATTAAAGGCATGTGCCACCATGCCTGGCTAATTTTTTTTTATGGGTTTTATTTTCAATCAAATTAAATCTGAGCCTTCAAAATTACATTACATTTTATGACTATTGTTTTGACTTGCTTTTACTTCTTTTTAAATATGTATTTTTGTTGCATTTATATTTTTGTTGGGTTCTTGGTTGCATGGTGTAAGTTTAAATCAGTACAGAACTTCATGCATCTTAATAATGTTCCAAGGTTCTACATAGTAAAGATGTACAAAATGAAATATAAATTAAAGAATATAATATCGTAATATTGAAAACTCCAACCTTGGTAAGTTTTGCACCCACAAATACATGTGAGAATTTTTATAGATCTCCTGTAATGTAATTTAGTTTTCACTTAAAGTAATGAATCATTAATAAACCTGGCTCATCTAATTCCATTTATATGTGTACATATGTATATGTACATACATACATACATGTCAATAACATTTTTTCTACATTCTGACTAGGAATTTAGCAAAGATAGTATTTCTTTGACAGTTAACATAGTAATGGTATGTAATATCAATATTATGCTAATGTGTACTAGGTATGCTTATGTGTAACCTAAAGTAACTCATATATGACTAGCTGTGATCATTTTATTATTCTTACTTGATAAGATAATCAATCTTGGAAAGTCAAGGTTATGAGATCAAACTCACAATATGTATGGAAGGTGTATTGGTTATTATAGAGTGTTGTTTCTTGACTGTGGTTGTGGCTACATTAGCCCTAAAATCTCAGATATGAAGAAACATGAAGAAAGTTCACTTTTATATGTAGATGGGTAGTAATGCAATACTGTAAGTCAGTTTCCCAGAAGTGTTTCCTCACAATTATATACCACTGGGGTTTCTTCCTTTCTTTGATATCCCATATGACCTTTCATTTCCTTTTCTCTAATGTCTTTAAGAATAGTCCCTTACTATTTTATTGATGCAATCTCATTCAGAAGAATCTCCCAGGTCACAGAAAGCCTGTATTAGAGACTCTTAACTCCCATCTTTCATTGGAACTTAATTCACAGACAGAGCATAGTGTTCATGGCATGGGAGACAGAACTGAAGTTTTACTTGGGTCTTTGAATCTTCAAACATCTCTGTGCTTATTTTTACCACAGTTGATTCACTGACATACTCTATTCCCCAATTTCATTAATGTCATTTTGTGTTTTATATATTTTTTGCATATAGAATCTATAGGTCAGGATTTGATCCAACTTTGATAAATAGATGAGTATATTTTGTCTCACTTTAAAAAATATTGACCATTACTTTTATTGAATAGGTATAAAATCTCTGGATGATCTCTAGAAAATTTGCCTTTGTGATGTGCAGATATTTTGTAAATGTCTATTCCAGCAGATATTGTAGGTAGAATTTTAACTTGTGTTTGGAGAGATTTTTCAGAATCTTTGAGGACAGTGGTATCATTTCCATTGTTCATGTTATTTCTGTCTTTCTCATTGTTCTTGCCTTTAAAAAGAACTATTATGTCTTTTCCATCTTCAAAAAGCATCAAGTACATAAGTGTATGTAGTATGGAATAATTAAAATCTAACTTAATTGTTCTAATAAATATGTTTCCAGTGTCAGAGATGAACAGATCACAGGTTCCAATAAATAGGAGTAACTTAAAACAGTGCCTTTCCTGATCGCTAATGTTTGCTTCCATTCAAATTTTGTAGCAAAACGTTTAATTTTCTGGATTTAATAATGCCTGTTTGAAGCACTGAACTATCTACGAAATGTTTAGTCAGCATGATGAAATGTAATTAACATGAAATGAAAAAGATTTTGACAGTATACAGTTTTTCTGGATTAAAATAAAAAATATTTTCAAGAAAATTAAATAAAATTTTGATGAATTGTTCATAGTTTTCAAAATCACATTAATATATTTCTGATACAGCAGGTTTCTTATTATGATGTATTCAGTTTTCAGTGAAACATGTATTAAAATCATTGACTTCTGATTAGGGTGGAATGCAAAGTTGTTTAGCTAAAGGCCTCTTCCCACAATCTCACCTTGAAATTGCATGAGCAACATGTGGTTTGTACATGGCTATAAATAGCACCTGAAAACCTCAGGGACAGTTTTCCAGGGGAGTGTGGGAGTCTATGGTTGTTAACAGACTCTAGCTTTGTTGATACCCTGAAGCCCCACTTTCATTTTCTCCTGCCTCTTCCTTTGCAAATCTACTGTCTAAATAATAAAAGTAACATCAGGAGTACCTGGCACACAGCAGTCTGAGGGCCTAGTCCCTGTTTCTTTGGGGTTTTAACAGTTGTCCTACTATGGCCAGATGTCTGATGATCCTTTCTAGAATATGCATTGAAAATCTGCTTATGAAAATTTGCAAGGCCTGGAGAGCAGCTAGCTGTTGACTTCCTGTTGCCATTTGCCTTGTCTGCTTGTCCATGATCCTATTCTTCATTTCCATATGCTTTATCTTACTATGATTTGCCCAATGCAGCTTTTCAGCTTATAGTTACAATTTGTTGTTAGCAAGGCCACTGTTATATTCTGAGTTATAATGAAATTTAAATGGTGGAGGGAAAAAAGTTTCCATGGTTTTATTTAGATTTTTTAAATATATTTTTATTAGTTATATATAAGGTATGTATACAGCCATGATGGTACCATCATTAGCCTTCTCCCCGTCCTCCCTTCAGGGTAATATGGGTCTCACCTTATGGGGGTAGCCATCAGTTATGCAGGAGAGGCAATGACTCTGTGTATAATGACCCAACTCATGGCTCTAATAATCTTTCCTCCCCCTCTTCCACGAATTTCCCTGAGCCATGTTAGGTTCATTTTAGGTCTATTTCAGTGACAAGGTTTTGTGAGTCTCTGTGTCTCTGGATATCTGATTGGGTAGAGGTTGAGAGTTCTTTGTGTCTGTCTCCTTCGCCTTTGTTCTGGTACCAGGTTCACCAATAAAGCAGCACTCCTGCTCATTTCCCCTACAACTCAATGTCTTCATCGGGTGCCCTGCTGTGGTTCAATGGGCTGATTTTCTCCTTAGGTTCTGTATCCATCTGAAAGAGAGAAGCAGATTCGCCAATGGAGAGTGAGGTCAGTACAAGATACATGGATAACCATTATTATTTTAGAGAGAATTTAATATGTGTAGGCCCTTTTGTATCCCACTATTGGTGGGAGCTTGATGTTGGAGAGCAGGCTCATTTTTGGATATGGTTCTGACTTGTTTCACATTTCCAGGTATGGGTTCCATTCCACTGAGCAGATCCATTAGCCAAATCTAGAGCAGTTGGTAACTCACCATGGTGTGTGCCACTACTGCACTTGTGAGAGTATCACGTCAGGTTGTTTGCTGCTGAGTAGCTTAGACCACGAGTTGCTGTTTCAGCCATCATCTCCTTACTTGGACATTGGTATAAATGTGATGATTTTTTCCCCATTTTTCCTGTTTAGGCTCTAGCCTAATAGCTAAGATACTTATTTGTAACCTTATTTCTTTTTCTCCAATGTCATCATGTTCCTTAGTGTATAATTAAATCTTAGCAGTATTGTTTGATTGCTGTGTAGCCATGAATTTCTCTCCCATATTGGAAAATAAAGAATTATAATATTACTCTAATTATAATGGCATAAATACATATTGTCTTACTTTCTCATGACAACCTACAAATGTCCTTTTTCTGATTAATTCTATCTTGTTAGATATTTACCTTTTACCATCATGAATGAGATCTCTGCATATAGGAAATAAGTTGCTTCCATACACATGAGACACTTCTCAACTGAGCTATCTTAGTTGTCCAGACACCAAAAATATATGTTTCACATAATTATAAGCCTATTTGACAGACTAACATTGGATTAGAAAAGTATGCTAAATCTTCATAGGCTAGATCTGTCTTAAACATCATTTGTTTCTAATGATTGATGGGTACTTGTTATAATCATATGAATAGTAGTTGATTTATTGAATAAATGAATAAATTTAATATCTCATCAGTTTTCCCAGTATAAACTATTAAGTTTACTTTAATGAAAACATTTAAGAAAACAAAAAACTGATTTATATATAGAAAAATAGGGAGGAAGGATACTTTACAATTATTTTTTGAATAGTTAGCTTTTGAAAATTCTTCTCTTTAAAGAAATTTTCTTTCCCCTCATCCTGCCCTTCTCCCTTTCTCTCTTCCTTTTCTTCCTGCTTCCATCACTCCTTGCTTTCTCCCCATCCATATAAACAAATATTCAAAATGCATGTAACAAATTTATATTTTATGGTAAATGAATATAGCTAATATTTCCTTTGTTGTCTGAAATAACTTTTTTGGCTCTTGCATTCTTTTTTATTATTTGTTTTATATATAATATGTTACCATCATTAGCCTTCTCCCTGCTCTCCCCTCCCCCCTCGAGGATTGTGGGTCTTTAGCCATCATTTATGGGGGTGAGGCAATGTCTCTGTGCATAGTGACCCGACTTATGGCTCTAACAATCTTTCCACCCATTTTCCATGAATTTCCCTAAGCCACATTGCATTCATTTTAGGTCTATTTCAGTGACAAGGTCATGGGAGTCTCTGTGTCTCTGGATCTCTGGTTTGGTAGGAGTTGAGTATTCCCTGTGTCTATCTCCTTCACCCCTGTGCTGATACCAGGTTCACCGAGAAAACAGCACTCTTGCTCATTTCCCCACTTATTCTATGGCTTCAGCTGGTGTCCTGGTGAGGGGTGATGGGTTGATTCTCTCCTCAGTTTCTACATCCATCTTAAAAAGAGAAGGAAATTCTCCAATGGAGAGTGAGGTCAGTGCAAGATACATGGCTAACCATTATTGTTTTAGAGAAAATTTAATGGGTGTAGGCCCTCTTGTATCCCACTATTGGTAGGACCTTGATATTGGAGAGTGAACTCATTTCTGGATATGGTTCTGACTTTCTTTCCAGTTCCAGATATGGGTTCCATTCTAGTGAATGTATCTGTAGCTAAGAGCTGGAATTAACCCAGATGTCCATGATTAGGTGACTGGATAACTAAGATGTGGTATATCAACACAATGGAATTCTACACAGCAGTAAGAAAAAAATGACACAATGCAATTTGAAGAAAAATGGTCAAACTTGGAACAGATCATTCTCAGCGAACTCACCCAATCACAGAAAGATAAATGTCACATGAAATAACTTTTTATAAACATATTACAAAGGTTAATGTTAAGACAAACTAAAAAGTGAACAAAATATCAAAAAAAAATTGATAAAGCCTGGATCAAATTAGAACAACAAAAAAACAAGAGGGAATTTGCAATTTAGAGGAAGAGGGCAAGAGATATGGCTTTGGAGTTAAGGCCCTTGCCTGCGATGCCTAAGGACACATGTTTGACTCTCCAGATCCCACGTAAACCAGACACACAAAGGTGAGGCAAGCACAAGGTTGCACATGCCCACTAGGTGGCATAAGTATCTGGAATCAATTGCAGTGGCTAAGGCCCTGGTGAGTTAATTCTCTGTCTGTCTGTCTGTCTGTCTCTCTTTCTCTTTCTAAAATAAAAATAATAATAATAAATAAATAAATAAAAACAAAAGAATTTAGAGGGAGAAATAAAAGTCAGGGAGTTAAAGGAGGATACTGTTGTGTGAGCTTTTCCTGGAGAACCATAAGTAGACTGCTCTCTCTAGGTGAGACAACTATGATCAAAGTAAAATTCTTCCAGATTCCAAATTGGGGAACCAATGAGTTTAATGTGCTTATTTACAAAATATGGGAGAAGGATTACTTACATGAGCAGGGGAGAGGGGTTACTTACAGAGCACGAGGAAAGGGTTATATAAAAGAGCAGGGATGACCACAGAGCAGTGGCAACATTTAAAAGTCCCACCCCAGCTTAGATGAGAACTTCCACAAAGCTTCCATTGAGTTAATCATCTGTAGACTATATCCTCTAATACCTCATCAGATAATGAGAGCAAATGCAATGGTGGCATAATCACACATAACTGGATGGTAGGTGTGGAAGGAGTGGCTGAGATCTCAGGTAAAGTTTGATGACCCTCCCTAAACCGTACTTCAGTGATGCCCAATGTTGAAGGTCTCTTGCTAGCAATCCCAGCCTCTTGTGATGGAGATGGCAATGGCGTCTATTTTCAGAAAACGGGGCTCTACCACAGTCACTTAAGGATGTCAAAGGAAAAAGTGTGAGGGAGGGGCAAGGGTGACATGAGTGAGTATCATTAAAGCATAGTAGATTTCATGTATGAAAATGTTATAAGGAAAGCAATTATTTTTATAATTAATATGCATGAATAAAGATAAGAAGAACACACATGACCTGTTTGTTTCTTTGAATGACCTTTAGCATTCTTGCTTATGAAATTTGCAAGGATCAGAAAGGAGTCATCAGTTCTTTCATCTTATTGTTTCTCTTATATTTCATTATCCTCTTAGGTAAAATCTCAAAAAACTAATTAATGGTAACTATGCCTCTGTTGGTACTAAATTCTGAGAATAACTAGTGCTAGAGATTCATTTTTGTATATGTATTCTAGTCAATGTTGACGGTACAATAAGGTCCTTGGTTACATCTTGACAAACTTCCTGTCTGAAGGTAACATATCTGTTTTCTTTTCTTACTGTTATGATATGGACAAGAAGTTAAACCAAATGGAGTTCATGTCCTGTTCTGACTTCATCTTCTTATGATGCAGAAGTCAGTTGCTGCCACACTTCACATGCTTAGTTGAATTTTATACCATACTCAGTGACATGTGAGCATTGTATCACTGACTTCTTTTAAGAACATAGAGTTATTCTAGGCTAGTTCTGTAGAATACTCCAATACCAGGAGGTTTTCATCTGAATTAAAATCCAAGATATAATATTATTTTCCATGTGAACTTTTCTTACCATAATCATTCTTTATTCCTTGTACTGTCTTCCCAATAAAATCACAACTTAAAGCTTTATGAATCTGGTCCTAGTTTGCCCATCTAAGTGTCACCTAATTATTTGATGAGGCCAAGATTCTGAGCGAAGTGGCCTCGAGTACCTCTGCTATGGCACAAAGGTTGCTCTTAGAAGTCTGAAGTGCACCTATGATCCATATTAGAAGCAGAGATGACAGCTTGTAAGTTTTTATTAGCCTCACCTGCAAATATGCAATGGCTTTTCTTGGAGTCCAATTTACAGTTTAGGAGGAAGGAAAGAATAATTAGATAATAATTTCAGGTCTATGTGATAAAGAATATGATGGTTATGTGATGTTCTGATCACTGAGTAAAGCTATCTAGGGGTGTCATAGTTGTTCTTTGTTTCATCCTTAGGAATTGCCGAGGCTGAGATGGTGTATTCATTTGAGGCCCCACACTTCTCTGGCATCCTCCACCTGCACTTTCTTAGCTTAAGACACTCCACTCCAGGCATAAGTGGCCCTTTGCTGCACCTCAGAGAAGTCAGTTATCCTTCACAGTCTTTTTTTCTGGATGGTTCTTTTGCCTTGTAGGCTTTCATCCAAAGGTTTACTTAGCTATTTTATGGAATTTTATAAATGTTATCTGTTTTTAAATTCATCATATAAATATTTTTATTTGTTTATTTGCAAGCAGACAGAAAAAGAGAGAAAGGCTGAAAAGTAGGAGACGGAGAGCAAACATCAGGGCCTAGTACCTCCTGCATTTGCATTGTGCATCTGGCTTTAAAAATGGATACTGGGAAATTGAACCCAAGCTATCAGTCTTTGCAAGCAAGTGTCTTTAAATGCTGAGCCATCTCTCTGGCCCCTTAAATTCAATTTTAATTATCTTTAAGGGTGTGTTTATAGCACGTGTGTGTGTGTGTGTGTGTGTGTGTGTGTGTGTACTCATGTGTATAAGTATGCTTACAGGTGTGCTACAGAGAATGTGTGGATGTCAGAGAAAAACCCCAAAGATCTTTTCTCTCCTTGCTCCTTGTTTGAGACAGGGTTTCTTGTTACTCACTACTGCCTGTGCCACTTGGATGACACAGGAGCTTCAGGGTGTTTCTCTGTCTTCATTTCCCATCTCTCCATGCAAAGGCTTGCATTATAGATTGTCATTACAGTCTCCAGCTTTATGTGGGTTCAGGGAATCTGAACTCAGGTCATTATGCTTATACAGCAAGCAATTTTACAGCCATCTTCCCAACTAAATGTTACCATGTTATTTCAGTGAATTACTGACTTACATATGTCTATTATTTCCTGACCACTCTGATAGATATTTCACTTACCTGGGTAAAACTCATTAGGTTTATTTATAATTATTTCCAAATTTCTTTTCAAGATAGGATGGTACTTGCTGTTCTAACAAAATTTGGTCAGTCAGTGTAAGTATTGTTTTTAACACATATCAGTTTTCTTACTATTAGAATCAGTTCCTGTCTGGCTCTTAGTCTTGTCCTGTATTCATCCATGTACACATTTAATCGATGTGTAAAATTTCCACAAAAAGTAATGTCAGCTTCCATAAATCTTTGCCTAGGCTTGGAAATTTGCACTTTACAGAAAAAAAATTCAATCATATTGATAAATAATCTACATGCTTAAATAAAATTAAGCCTGGAATGTTTCAGTTGTTTTTCTTCCAGTCAAATATTGGCGGGAAAGCTGCTGATAATGTGGAACCACCAGTGAACATAGAAACAATTTGGAAAGATTCTTTGCAGAGGTGAATCTGCTGATTGAATTTCTATGATTGCTTCATGTGTCATTTATACTCTAGTAGCTCAGGCACTTAAAATCCCCTTTATTGTCTTCATGCTTCATGTGCTTAGGAGATTATGCAAAATTATGTGACAAAAGGCACAGATTCTAAAAGTAGAATGTGTAACTGTCAAAGTGATTTTGCTTTCATAATTCAAGAAAGGTGTTTGGAAGGCTCTGAAACTGGACAAACTAATGCACCTTCCAAGGTGAGTGCATAGCTTTTTACGTGGTGGATTGATAGGTTTATTTTCTTCCACCACTGAGAAGAGTAGCGTGGCTAAACATTACTACTCTCCTTATCTTTGAGAAACATACAAAGTGTAAAAGACATGTCAGAAGAGGGAAATAAATGATTCATTCTCAAATATTTTAAAAACCAGCATGTAACCATCTTTTTTCATGGTTTAAGACTTTGTGGAATTTATAGATATGACAGAAACTTCCACTCTAGCAAAAAAGAGAAATAAGAGAAAGGCATAAATGAACGTGTGGTGCATTTTACATGGGGATTCAGTTAATACTTGCACAATAAAGGACATATTATGCTTCCTTGGTTTAAAAGACATTTTAATTAATTACTTTGTTCTCTTGAAAATGCTGCATTGAGGCATACATTTTATTAATCCATTTACATGAACATAATACATTCCATTAGCAAAATACATTTTACATCACAGAAATATTTTAAAGAAAATGCTTTTGAATTTTTGCTAAGAAGGCACTGTTTAATTGATTAAACATTATTTACTTTTCTGATTCTAAAACAGAAATATTCATCTACTTAATCATTTATGTATTTATTCATTTGGTATTGAGACAGGGTGTCATGTATTTCAGACTAGCCTCAGACTTGCTATGTAGTTAAGACGGACTGGGAACTCCTGATCTTTCTGCCTCCACCTTCCTAGTGGTAGAGTTAATTATATGCACCCCACCACCAAATCCTGCTATACATTATTTTTACTGTGCAGAGAACCTGACTTGTAATGTTTCATTACTATTGTACTGCATAAAGTCTATATGGCAGAAAAATTGTAATACCCATTTTAAGGGCAAGGAGACATGTTTTTCTTACAATCTTTAAAATAAAAATAGCATAGCCATTTCGATCAAAGTGTATATAGTGGGGGCAAATAGACCAACAACCTCTTAATAGGTTAAAAAAAAACAAGCAAACAAACAAAAAAACTGTATGGTGTTGGGGGAGTTGCAAATGTTTAGAAAAGGAGGGCATGGTTTAATAATAAACTGGGGAAATAGCAAGTCCCATAGTTCAGATTCACGTCTGTGTCCATGTTAAAGACATTTCACTCCTTTGATCCTAGGTGAGCTTGAAACTATAGAAAGTCCAAGGTCCTTTTACATCTGTAGGGAGCAAGAGTGGGAGATTGCTGGGACAAAGTCTTCCTTCAGCTGTTTTTACAGATACAAAGATGTCTTATTTGGGAGGTAACATGTCCTGAGTCCAATGATCATATAATATTATATATAATTATATAAATATCAAGGCAACTGACTTGAATTCATACTCAATCTAGGAAGTGCTGAGAATGCTTATAAACAACTAAAAGCTTAAGTTTTAGAAGACAAAAGCCATGGAGGACATTTCTAGTTCAAGAAGGGTGTGCCTGCCTGGGTCATGAGGAGGAGAGGCAGTGAGGTCATGTCTAGTTCAAGAAGAGATTGCCTGCTTGGAATAGGAGGAAGTGAGGCAGTGAGGACATTCCCAGTCAGAGGATAGAGAGCCTGCCTGGAACAGAATAATGAGAGGCAGCATAGCCCATGAGCCAGGCTGGAGCTCAGAAATGGAATGTATCAGACAGGAATCACAAAGGAAGCAAGCCAAGCCTTAAAAAAATGTGCTTGATCTATTAATGACTGTTTTCTTTCTTGATTGTCAGGTACAGTTGGAAAGCAACAATTTGAATTGCACTTTCATGGGCAATGAATGGTTTTATTTTTGTTGATAGCACTGACGGCAGAGCAATAATGGGAGAAATGTTACCAAACTATGCAGCCATCCAAATAATGGTGAGGGAGTAAAAGGAAAAGAGATGGAAAACACAGAGGCTAGAAAGCAGTTGGCAAGTGATAGGACAGCTGGCTGGATAGTCACTCAGAATAAGTTGAAAGAAGTGTGAGAAAGGAGAATACATTTATGACTGATAGTGTGACCATTTTACATTCTTCTAAACAGCAGAAGATAGAACATTTTCAGACAGCAAATGAAAAATAGTATTCAAATTCCTTAATAACAGAGAAAAAATGATTTTTAAGAAAAAATGCACAATGTAAGAAATGGAAAGTATTAATCATATTAGAAAAGGAAATTGTAAATTAAACGAGCAAGTACAGAATCTTCGTACTTGGCAAGAATGCTTTCCTCACATTGTGGAGAATGAAATTTGTGAGGAAATGGTGAAGGGTGGTGACTGGACATGAACATTACAAAGGTACTGGTGGAAGAAGGAAGTGTAGCATGGTAATTGGGAGAGACACTGTTGAAATATTGTTCTTTCCTCTTTCTTTTTGCTTTACTGTTTGTTTGTTTTTGCCTGAGTAGAACTTGGAAGAAGTACAGCTTTGAAGAGAGAGGAAGGGAGAATGAAGGAGGAAGAGGTCTGGCATAAAGTTACATTGTGTCCAACAACAAATGGATGTTAGGACAATATACCAACACACTCTGGGAATTTTAGGTTTAGCTGCTGAATGAGGAAGAATCTCTGAAATACTAAGTATTTCTTCTAGCCTATAAAAAATAGAGATTGATAAATCATAGGTGTGCTAACTTTTTCCCACAAGATAGAATTTGATGGTTACTGAATTTCATATTCTTAAATCTCATACCCCTCATCCAGAGCTCTACATGTTCATATATATGCAAATATTCAAATACCTATTCAAAATTTCTGTCCTGTCCCTCTTCTATCATTCCTTGGAGAACTGCTCTCATAATTCTACTTAACAATGAAGAACCTTGCCTCTCAAAAGACAGACTTCATAATTTGTCACTTAATTTTCATGGAAAGATAATGCAGTTTAGAGGCTTGGGCAGACTTGACCTTGGTTGTCACAGGGTTCCCAGAAAAAGAGTTCTCAGGTAACTGGACTGGAGATATGACTCATATTTCTGAGTGAATATATGTGAATATATACAGGTGATACAAATAATGATTTGTATTCCATAGTTCATTACTTTATTTAGCATATTTCTTTTGAGGTTCTACTATTAATTATTCAAATAATTCATATTGAACAATACAGGGGACATAAAGGAAAGATCTAAAACCAGCAAGAGTAATAAAGCCTATATATTATTTTTCTTTCAATTTAATTTAAAAAAAAATATTTTATTTATTTTTTTGGAGAGAGACACAGAGAGAGATAGACAGAGAGGGAGAGGAAGACAGATAGAGAATGGGCGCGCCAGCAGTCTCAGCTGCTGTGAACGAAATCCAGATGTGTTCGCCCCCTTTTGGCCAAGTGCGGCATTGCGCCCTTGCGTCACTTTGCATCTGGCTAAAGTGGGACCTGGATATTGGAACCGCTGGAGATTGGAACCAGCGTTCTTAGGCTTAGGAGGCAGGCGCTTTAACCACTAAGCCATCTCTCCAGCCCATCAATTTAATTTTTTTATTGTTTCTGTTACCAATGTAAAGCCTATAATATACCTTGATATTGAACAAACATACATAATGTAGATTTTTGGTTCACAAACAGATATAAATGTACAAATTCAAAAAGATAGAGACAGAAGTGTGAATGTTCATTCTGTATTCAGGGGTAGATCACATACCAAGCATACACAAAGCTCTAAGATCAATCCCAAGTACCTGAAAAGTAAACAAACAAAAAAAATGTACAAAAATATATTTATGCAAATTATCAAGGAATACAAAAACTATACTATGGGATATTTATTGCAGTTTATCCTTTTATTTTAGTGTGTATTTTATAATGAATATGCATTTTATGTGCTCTGCATTTTGATTATGTCTCTACATATGATTGTTCTGCCAGCATGACTATTTTTATCAGAGAAATATAATTTTGATTTGGAAGAACATTGCCAGAAATAAAAAGAAGCAAGTCAGAGGTATGTGCTATTCTTGTAATAGAGTTAGTCTTTTAGGTGCCACTGTTAATTATATATCCTCTGTCCCTCACAAGGAGACTTAGGTGATCACCAGGCCTGCTTCCTTGTGGATGCCTCAGCTGACCACATCAGCCCACCATGATGACTTTTTTCCCTTCCTCTGAAATCCCATGGCTTCCTATGTTTATACCCCATATTTCATAATAATTATAGATTCACTTAATTTTTATAAATGAGACACACTTTTTGGATATTTTTCATGTAAGTAAAGCATGATTTAAGGAGCTTGCAGTATGTTCTGGATACATCACCATATACTTCGATACTTTACTCAGTCTAGTACCAATTAGTGTGTTATATGTGTTTTGAGGGGGAAAAAAGAATTTTCCCTAGAGCTGGGCACACTAGTTCAGGCTATAATGGAACTCAAAGTATTTTTTTTTATTTTTCTTATTTATTAGAGACAGAGAGAGGGATATATATATATATATATATATATATATATAGAGAGAGAGAGAGAGAGAGAGAGAGAGAGAGAGAGGAGGAGATAACGGGCATACCAGGGCATCTAGCCACTGCAGACAAATTCTAGACACGTGCGCCACCACCTTGTGCATCTAGCTTATGTAGTACATGGAGAATCAAACCTGGTTCCTTAGGCTTTGCAGGCAAATACCTTAACCCATAAACCATCTCTCTATCCCTTAAAGTGATTTAGAATCTGGTTCAATCATAAA
The DNA here is from genome assembly GCA_036365145.1 of Orientallactaga sibirica. NCBI lineage: Eukaryota > Metazoa > Chordata > Mammalia > Rodentia > Dipodidae > Orientallactaga > Orientallactaga sibirica. The sequence continues at coordinate 12,811,060 of JAEOAD010000010.1, read as the reverse complement.
AGGGTTTCCCTAGGTCTCAGAGCAGATGGAATCAAACCTACTTTGAAGATGATGGAGAAGTAGCTACTGAGCGAAAGGGGTCAGATATGGACTGGTTACTTCTTATTATCTTTCATCTATGACTCCTTACCAATTTCTACACCTGATTTTCCCATTCAGCCAACTTTGTTCATCCTTTCTATCCACTCAACCCACAGGTTGGGCACAGTAGCACTTTGTCTCAGCACTGTTCCTGTTATTCATTTTTCACTTGGTCATTGTACTTTTGTGGACTATGACTTAAGGCAGGTGCTTTTATTCTTTATTTTGATGAATTTTTACATTTCTATTTAGTACATACCCTTATTTGTCATCCATAAAATTAATTAATTAATTTCAGCTAATTTTCAGTCTAAAATTTTGTCATAAAGTTAGTTTTCTTTCTATGCTATGAATTTTTAGAAACACTTAAAATGATAGAGTGGTAGGCAGTTCCATAAAAATGAGCACAAATATGGTTTTCAAAGATGACTTAGCAGTTAAGGCACTGGACTGCAAAGCCTAAGGACCTAGGTTCAATTCCCTAGTACCCTGGTAAGCTAGGTGCACAAGGTGGCACATGTGTTTCAAGTTTGTTTGTAGTGCCTGGGGGCCCTGGCATGACCTCTCTCTCCCTCTCTCTCTCTCTCTCTTTCTCCCTCTTATCTCCACTTGCAAATAATAAGTGAAATATTAAAAACCACTCTGAGTTATAGCTATATTTACAAAACACTTTAAAACTTAACATAAGTGATTGAAATTATATTTTCATTAATTTAAGTCCAATTCATGTTACTATATATGACTGTATAACCATATATGAACTACCTTACTTTATATTTATCATCAGGAATGATTTGTTAAAAATTTCTAAGAATTGGGGCTGGAAAGATGGTTTAGTGGTTAAATGCTTGCCTATGAAGCCTAAGGACCCTGGTGTGAGGCTCAATTCCTCAGTACCCATGTAAGCCAGGTGCACAAGGTGGTACATGCATTTGCAGTTAGTGTGCAGTAGCTGGAGGCCCTGGTGCACCCATTCTCTCTCTCTCTCTCTCTCTCTCTCTCTCTCTCTCTCTCTCTCACTCTCAAATAAATACATAAAAATAAACCAAAAAAATTTAAAAAATTCTAAGAATTGTTCCAACTATAATTATTTTCCAAATATATATTTAACTGGCCCCCTCACATTGTTTGTGTAGCTAAATCTATGCATTTTAGTAGCTATGAGATTCTCACCTAAAACCACTATAATTTGGAAGACATCCCTTCAGACAGGAAGGAGTGCACACTAGTAAGAGGGAAATGTTAAGTGTTCTTTGCTTTCAATTTCATATGGGTCCACCCACGGGGAAATTCAACAGCCTCTCTCAAGGGATCAAGGCTTTTTTTTTCAGTTATAATTGGATAATTACCTGGATAAAACAAGCTTTCTGAGTGGATACATTGTCACACTTCAAGTAAGAAAACTTGAGGGGGTGTGTGACTGGTAACTACTTGGAGTCTGCACGTCCCAGGAAGCTTCAGGTGTTTCCTTGCTGCTGCTCTGACGTCTTGGAACTCCAGGAGCTCTGATCCTGTCTCCGGCTCTAAAAACAATGTGCTCTATAGCCAGCCTGTCACTCAAAACCTCAGTGTCTTAGTTGACTTTTTAATTTTTTTAAAAGTAAGTACATTGTTTCTATGTTTAATGATTTGTTTAATAGTTCAAGTCATTGACTAGATGGAAAAGTAATTAGGAAAGTGATATATATATATATATCATTCATTATATATAAATCTTCCTTATAATGTTATTTATTTCATGATGAATAAAGTAATTTCAATTTTCAATTTTCGTAGAGGCAAAAGAGAGGTCAGAGGAAAGCAGAATAACAAGCAATTTTGTATTTGAAGAACATGAGTAAACAGATTTAATTTTTCTCCTTTCACTAAACCATTGTCCAACCCAAATGATTTGTAATTAATTGTACCAGTTTTAACAAGTGTCTCTCTTCTAAGAAAACTCTCAACTCTAAACACCAGCATAATTAGTTGAGTCACAGACACATTTCCTGTGCAAAGAAAGTCACAGGGGTTGAAAGATAGACAAGTAGCCAAAGACCGGACTGACATCCAGTGTGAACGGATGATTAATACCGTATTCAGGTTAAAAGGAGCAGTTTTCTTTTTTTTTTTTTTTTATCTGAAGTGTATTACTTTTTAATGACAAATATATTTTTACATTAAATACACAATTGTTTTTTATTTTGACTGCAATCAAAATAATAAAATTAAAATTTTATTAATAAAGACTTGGGGATTCAGTAGTAAATGGCTTTAAATTGAAACACCTATATAGATTAACTGGAGTGTAAAACCAATGGCTTACCTTACACAATTAACACAACTGAAACTTTATTTATATGCCTCTGCTATCAGTTTTAGAGGTTTTTGAAATAGTTGGTTATATGTATTCATTGCCATCCTTTTTTATTATCTAGTGCAATTAACTGGTAGATATTGAAGGCTACTCCAATAAACATTGCAATATTTACATGTTTATAAAACTAACTTTTTAGTACTAAAGGCTTCTCAAAACACACTGAACTGAATTAATAGTTCCCTCCAGAACTTCCTTAAAATAAAGGTAGTCCTCAAATTCACATTTTTCCCACATTTAGGGAGACTTTTTTGTCTCCCTAAATGAGATCTTTTTTTTCCCATTCATGCTGATGTGGTTCTTGTTTATGTTCATAACTTTAATACATCAAATATTTTTCTTTATTAATTTTTGTTTGCTTAAACATACATGTATCTCTATGCAGTAAGTTCAAATGTAAATTTTGGACAAACATGAGTATGTATGGCTGCCCCACAGCTGTGGCAGAGATGCTAACAGAGATATGCTATTGGCTTTTCTTCCAGAGGAAGATTCCAGAAACATGTATGACTCACCAAGGCCTGCATCTTAAATATAGGCTCTGTATTTAGTTTGATCACATTCTATCTTCTACTCTTTACTAAAAAAAAAAAAAAAAAAAAAAAGCCTTTGCTGGAGTTTGAGCAGGGGTCAAAGGTCCAATTGTAGGAATCTATATTTTAGTAAACATTGTGACTCAACATGAGATCAACAAATATTACTTCCTACATTACAGTGTGCTCTGACTATAACTTTCCATCAATGCCAATGTTGGATTACCTCCCACAGTTAAAAGTAAAAGCTACAGGCTGAAGAGATGGCTCAGCCTTTAAGGCACTTTGCCTGCAATGTCCAATGACTGGGGTTCTATTCCCTAGTACACATGTAAAGCCAGATACAGAAAGTGGTGCATGCATCTGGAGTTGTTTGCTGTGCCTGGAGGCCCTAACGCAACATATGCGTGCGCACACATGCACACACACACACACACACACACACCTCCTTGCAAATAAGTAAATATTTATAAAATTAAATAAAACAAATTATATCTAACCTTTACTTTTCTATTACACCATGGACTTCATTAATTTTATCTTTTCTTCTCAAAAAAATCCTAAAAAAGGATTAATTTGTTCCTCCATGCATTCATTAATTATTTTCTTCCAAAGGGTCTTCCATAGACCAAGCTAGCTTTATACTCAGTATGTAGCCTTGAACTCCTGATCCCCATGTGTCCACCTTCCAAGTGCTGGGAGTACATGCATGTACCATCACACCTGTCTTGTATTCATTCTTTATTAGCACACACCCTTCACTTAATTGATAGCTCCACTAGGCACCTTCAGAGATAAAAGCCTGGAATCTTGGAAGGTTGATAGTATGAGATATTTCATGTGTTGTAATATGCTTCTCTTATAAACAGAAGTACAGGGGTGTGTCAAGTTTTGTTTCACAGCATGCCAGACACAGCTTTATTGACATCTCTGGCCTTTTGTGAGATGCATCTGAGAATGATGACAAAAAATACAATTCAAAAGATGACATTTAATTTTTGAAGATATTAAGAATGGATCCAAAATATGACTTGCAAAATATTGAAGAAAAAGTAGCCTGTAATATCATCAGATGTGTGTGGAAGGAGTTTTATCATCCTTGCTGCTCATTAAGGAGAAAGCTGAATTTCTGACTCTGATCATATGTATAAACTAGGTTGTTTCTAGTAATTTGTTGACATTGCAAATTACAAAGATGCTTTCAGAATCTTATGCTTTCCTGTCAAAATGAATTTTGGAGATAATCATGTTGAAATCTTACATTCTATAATTGACAAACCCAAGATCAGAGAAATGAGCTGTCTGGATTAGTGTGTTATATTTATATGCATACAGTTAATAAAACAAGTGCAATTAAAATAGATGACATTGAATAAAACCTGGGAAGCCCCATTAGCTGGTATTCAGAATCACACAGGCTGACATTACATTGGATCTAGAAATTTGAGAAATATTTCACTTGCATCATCCCTTTACTTAAAAGCACAAAAATTCATTCACATACATTATAGTAAAGCAATAACTGACTACTTAATAATGAGACATGAGCTCAATAGAAATTTTCGTGCAGAATGGTGTGTTTTCTTCTCACAGTAGATTAAAAGTGCATGCAGAATCATCAGGGGATTTGGTGCATGCATCAGAGCAGAGTTTGCATTGAAGAGCATGGTTAACTCTTTCCAGAGTGTAATCTAGGAAAGCTTTAGAAACGAAATGCCAGAAGGCAGTTAAGAACTTTGCCAGAAGAATAAAGATGATTCTAGCCTGAAAAATACAACTGAAAAGCAAAGAATCAAAAGTAAAATCCTATATCTCTCATATAGTGTGCTATGCTGTAAAAGGTCTTAGAGTTGCTGAGCAATGTCAAGGGTTAGAAGTGGTCAAGTCAAGAGCTGGAAAGGTAGAAAGGACCCAACCAGACCCTGAAAAAAAAATCAGTACAAAATATGACAATAATGTGAATTTAAGCAAGGAAATTGAGAAAGGACAGAGCAGTAGAAAGTAAATGTAGGAGAAACTGGAAACCTGGAAGCTAATAGCAGGTGTATCATGTCAAACCCTTGACTTTAGTTTCTCAATAAAAGGAGAATGTGGCTGTTAAATAAGGCCACTATATTCTATAGTCAAGAGTTTTTCCAGCTTGGATATATGTCCTAAAACACCTCCTAGAAAGGAATAGGCCATGGCAGAAAGGACATCCTGAGGCAGGGACAGAGCCATGTGGAAATGCAAAACATCACTATTGTTATGAGAGGGAAAATAACAATGGCCAATTGGTGACACCATTTCACACTGATGATGTATTTTAGAGAAAAATGTCTCATTGGAATGTTTAAAGCTATGTTCCAAATTGAAAACACAAGTAACAAGAAGTCATTAAGAAAGAATGGTATGCCAACAAAAACGTTTCCCCTTGATTCCCAGTCTCCTATGAGTCATTTACTATGTCCTATTCAATAGTGGATAGCCACTCAAGTGTATTACACTTGAGTCCTCTGGCCAGGGGTCAGAGCACAGAGAGCTTGTGGTGTCAGATGGAAGACAGGGGCTAAGTCAGAGATTCAGGCAGATCAGCAAGGTTTGTAGGATGGCAGTGCTATTTACTTACAAGTCCTTTAGGTCTCTCTATTCAGTACAAGCTTAACTAGTGTTGTATGGCTGCTGGAGAGGGGAAAGGAAGCCATCAGCACAACAACATTGAAAACAGAACCAGACTGTACAGTGCATCAAGGGTTACTACTCAGGATTAGCAAGGAAAATTTGGAAATAGGACTTGTCACCATTTCCTAGTCTGTGGTCTCTCAATAATGAGATGGTAAAATAATCTGTAATGATCAGGTGGTGAAATCGGGGGAGAGATAAGAGTGGTGGGCATTAAAGTGGGACTTCCCATCCATGTGTGACCATTTCAAGGGCATTGAAGCCACTGTTGCTCTAATCCAGATTTAAGTGGCATTTTTTTTTTTCAATACTGAGGATTGAACCTAGAACTTTGCTATGTTAGGCAAGTACTCTACCTCTGACCTATACCACCAGTCATTTCATTCTACTCACTTTCTTTTTTTTTTCTTTTCTTTTCTTTTCTTTTCTTTTCTTTTCTTTTCTTTTCTTTTCTTTTCTTTTCTTTTTTTTTCTTTCTCTCTGTCTTCTTTCTTTTAATAGGGTCCCACATAGCCCAGGCTCAATTGGAACTCATTGTGTATAAGTCTCTGTCTGTGGGCTGGAGAGCTGGCTCAGCTGTTAAGGCGCCTGTCTGCTAAGCCTAAGAAACCGGTTCCAATCTCCAGGTCCCATGTTTAGCCAGATGCAAAGTGACGCAAGGGTGCAATGCCACACTTGCCCACAAGGGGGCATGCACATCTGGATTTCATTCACAGCAGCTGAGAGAATGCTGGCGCGCCCAATTCTCTATCTGTCTCCCTCTCCCTCTCTATCTGTCTCTCTCTCTGTGTCTCTCTCCAAAAATAAATAAAATAATTTTAAAAAAAAAAAAAAAAAAAAGAATCTGTCTGTGAGCTTATGGTCCTCCTTGTCTCTATTTCCTCAGTGCTGGAATTATAGGACTGTGCCATAGGACCCAGATTTTTTTTTATTTTTTTATTTATTTTTGGAGAGAGACACAGAGAGAAACAGATAGAGAGGGAGAGGAAGACAGAGATGGGCGCGCCAGCAGTCTCTCAGCTGCTGTGAACCAAATCCAGATGTGTGTGCCCCCTTGTGGGCAAGTGTGGCATTGCGCCCTTGCGTCACTTTACATCTGGCTAAACGTGGGACCTGGAGATTGGAACCGCTGGAGATTGGAACCAGCGTTCTTAGGCTTATCAGGCAGGTGTCTTAACTGCTAAGCCATCTCTCCAGCCCCCAGATTGTTTTTATAGCATGGTCTCTCTAAGTTGCCTTAGGTTAGTGTTGAACTCATTCTTTAACCAAGACACATCTTTCTTGAACTTACAGTCTCACGCCCTCAACCTTTAGAGTAGCTGGAATTGCAGGTTTGTGCCCCCATGACCAACAGGCATTCATTCATATGTTAGTCAGAACTATGTCCAAAGATGACATTTGAACACAGAACTATTTTGGGCAATAGCAGTTTTAGGACAGTTGACTGCCTTGGTTGATGTACTGGACCACATGGCAGTTTCATTCGTTTTAATTTTATTTAGCTGAACTTACACCAAAAGGATGCAAGGGAAATGGATAGAGTATTTCATTGTGGATAACATCAAATGTTCTGTGGCCAATATAGCTAAGAATCCATACAACACTGGCTTCTGCTTAACATCCAACCTTTCCTTCTAAAAGGCAAGAGTGTGAACAGCAAGTTCAAAGTAACCATGCCACTCTGTTTTCCTCACAAAGTACCTGTTCACTATTGAAGAAAGGAAGCTGTTTTGTTTGTGTAGATCAATTGGACCTATTTAATTTAAAAATGATGGCTAGAGAAATCCCTAATCTTCCCCAGGTTATAGTAGCTATGCACTGTATAAAAGAGTAACACCAATGACAGATCCAAGCCCTTACTTTGGACAACTTGAAGGTCTAAACTAACATGAATGGGATCCTCTGTGTGCTGTCTGCTCATGTTTGTTTTGCTATTTTAAATTCATTATATAGTCAAAACTACCATCTGTTAATGATTTAGCATGTGTGTACACATTGTCTTAAGTCTTTCATTTTCCTGTTGAGTCCTAGTGTGGTAGGCATTAAAACACTTCTTTTGCAGGTTACAAAACAAAATACTTTCTAAGGTCTTGATCTAAGATGTGGAGCAGGGTTTGAAGCCAGGCAGCCTGCCTTGTGAGTCATTTCTCAAAACTACACCACCGTGGCTTCTCTACAATCACTGAATGTCACACATTACCTTGCGTGGCTTCATTTTTAATTTGGCATATCTCCTTGGGCCAGTTTCAGCAGGTATGGATGCTGTTGGTACTTCCTTGCCCATTTTTCTTTCTTTGCTTTTTTTTTTTTTTTTTTTAATGTTTTCCTCTGCTTCTGTAGCTAATCAGTACCTTTCAGCAAGGCTTACATTTTATATTGTCATTTCCTGAAAACTCTTTCACCTCATAATTGTCACCTCTGTTAACTCCTTTTTCTGAAATGATTACAACATTCACTTCTCTGAGAAGTGGTGTGAAGCCAATGGTGATGAGTATGCCTTTGTTAACTGTTATCAATCAGTGCCTCCTGTGTTTTTCCTTCAAAAGAATCCACCATAATCAGTTCTTGTGAAATCACAATCATTGAAAAAGGTTACAAATATAATCTATATGTACATGAATTTTTTAAAAATGAATTTAAATTACTCCAATGATTATCCAGGTGTCCTTACTTCCTTATAGCATTCTGAGAGATAATCTACATTGACTTTTTATTCTCTCTTTTATACAGCATGATAATTATCATCATGAGATTCATTATCAATAGAAAGATGGGTAAGCAGCAACCTCAAAGTATAACCTGACTTTCTTAGAATATCTTAGGAATAATTTGTTCTCTCTGAATCCACAGAAGCTTAGCTATTCCTTCCTCTTTCCAGGGGAACCATACCTGTAATTTTTGTGCTCCTGACATTTGGAGGAAAAGAGTAACAAGGTTGTTAATGAGTGAGGAAGAGTGAAGGTGGAAAGAGGAGGCATTGATGCCTACTGGCCTTTCTGTGGAAGTATCGATAGTTTTGTCTAACTTACAGCCTTCTGGGTGCATGTTTTTCAGTATAGCTATGGATGCGGCCCAACACACTTGAAGATGGCAACATTATGCAACAGTGCCAAAATGTTGGCCATACCGTCAACTTTGGAAATAAAAAAAAAAAAAAAAACCTTAATTTGTAGTATCTAAACATAAACTATTCATCCTTTAAATAACAATGATGTGACTCCATTTTAAAACAATGACCTAATTTCCATTCTTGAAAATATACCTGGTTCTGTTTGAATTTCATTCTGATAAATAATAAAGATGTAAAATAAATACTAACTTATACCACTTCTAATACATTGATTTGTCACTTATTTTGATGCTCTGTATCATAATTGTTTATTAGAATTATATCACTAAATCTGAGCTATAAATATCAATTCCTAATTTTGGTAAATGGGACCATTCTTAAAGGATTTTGTTTGGATACAGAAAGTACTTGCAACAAAGTAGATATTGATACCTATTTAGTTGTAATCTCAGAATTTGACATTTACTTTTATGAAAAATATTTTAAGTTATTATAAATATAGTTTTGCACTTATAATTAGTCCACTCTCATTATTAGAACTATATTATATGCATGAGGTACAGCAATATTATTTTTTGATGAGGGCAGTTTAATGGCTTTGCCCATGATGATAAAAACAGCTAATTAGGGCTGGAGAGATGGATTAGCAGTTAAGACACCTGCCTGCAAAGCCTAAGAACCCAGGTTCGATTCTCCAGGACCCACATAAGCCAGATGCACAAGGTAGCGCATGCATCTGGAATTCGTTTGCAGTGGCTACAGGGCCTCGCCCGCCCATTCTCCCTCTTCTCTATCTCCTACTTTCTAATAATAAATAAATAAAAATAAGATATTACAAAAATAGCTAATTATATAGCTGGGCATGGTCCTGTGTGCCCCACTTAAGAGCGATGTTTGCTTCCTCTTAGGATAACATGAAAAGACATCCTTGACATAGCCGAGGGCATCAGAAGCATGCAACATGTGATTTCTCCATTGCTGCAGATTCAGTTATGTCACTGTGATCCCAGGTTGTACGGTTTCCTGATTAGCTCTGCACTGCTCTGTTAATCTGGTCCACCCCCTGGGCTCAACACCCTCATTTGTTCAGCGACTTTCAATTTGTTTTTGCAATATTTTGTTCTGCCCTAGAGAGCGTCTGAGTGGGCATATCAGGTGGGATGGAGCCACTGGGAGCTGCGTGGAAGTACCATGGCACCCACCCAAGCAATCAAAGCACTGATTTTGACTGCAGGATGTGGCAAAGTTGCCCTCTTGATCCACACTATAGAATATAAAGGTATGAAACATAAGAGTTTAGAGAAGAGGGAATGCAAATAATGATAAATCAGAACAGTACTTTCCAGTAAGGCCTATATCACTCCAAGTAAAAACAGAATACACACACACACACACACATAAACACACACACACAAGAGTGAGTGTATACAGTGCAAAATTCTGTGAGAAGTGATCCTGGAAAATTAACTCTGAAGAAAATTAAAATGACAAATATAATATGTACATGCGAATATCCCCACAATGTAAACGCATGGCATATAATGTCATCGGGAGGGTATATTAAATGATTCACAAAGTATAGACCATTTTTTGCCTTGAGAGAGAAAATCTTTGGAAATCTTTGCATATTAGTACCTCCCTGTGTCTCAGCAGTAACTCTCAGAATGGACCATCCCCTTGATCACTATTTTTGCCGGTATTGATGTTATTTCTACATTACTGTCTCCTGAACATTTTCCTATTATGTATACATAATTAGGAAGTTCTATCATATAATACTTTGTAAGCTTCTGTGTTATTTTTCACATTCACAGGAGTATTTGTTTGTATTAACTAGTAACTAAACAACATGGGTCAACATTATGTTTTATGTGTCTGTCTGTCTTTTGAATCTACACGATGAGGTTTTAGGCTAGGCTGCCATAAACACCAGGTGGGCCATCAAGGAGAACCTTTTGTCATAGTCATGAATACCATGAGCTGATTTCATGTTCCCAAGTACAGTGTTTTGTACATAAGCAATTTTATGCATTTATATTCAGAACACTATAGTATGTATCCTTTTTGACACATACATTTATAAATGATTCCCTTAAGTAATTAGCAATTAATTAAAGATGAATTAATACTTGGATGATATTAGGAAGCCATTTGATATGTTTTACCAAATGTAGCAGACAGCTTCAGGTTCGCTGAGATGAACTTCCAGACCAGGCACAGTTATGGAGGAAGGGATATTTATTTATTGAAGCTTACAGATCCAGGGGAAGTTCCATAATGGCAGGAGAAGCGGCCTGCTCTTCACAGGACCAGGCAAGAGAGAGAAAAAATCCAACCAGGCACAAAGCACACAGAGCAAAACTACAGCCCAAAGCTACAGCACACTTCAGGAACTCCTATTAGGCACACTTTGCATATCTTTACAATGGAATCTCAAACCATCACCACACCTTAAGACTGGCCCCCAGTGGCATTGCCTCTAGCAAGGTGATTGCAGATGCAAACTATAAACTAATAAAACACTGAAAATATTGGGGGACATATATTCGAACTACCACACCAAGTAATCCAGGATCTTTTTCTTCAAGTTTGTACGTTTACCCTTGTGAACCATGTGCTTCAACTCAGTCAGTGTGCTCTCCACTAGGTTTTAGTTTCACTTTAGTATGTACTGGGTGTGAGTTTTTTTCCAGCAAAATTACCTATATAAGAAGCTCATTCTTCAGTGTGGCTACACTGGAAAACTGCAGTAGATCCTTGAGGAGATGCAGCCAGAGGCACTGCCCTCTTCAGGGTTTCAGGTAGTTCTAGTACAACCTTGAATTTGTTCTTGAGAGAGTAAACTATGATAAAATAATAAAACTGGCCTTCCATGTTCACATGGCTTCATCTCTTTGAATCCTCCATGTCCAAAACTTTGAAAGTCCCTAGCTTCATATATTTTCTTACAGTCATAGAGCATAGGGTGATGTTCCATATTCTACCTTTCTGCTTTTGTATATACCATCTCTCTCTTAATACCCATTTCTCCTCTTACGCCAGAGTAATCCACAGTTTTGTCATCTTAATTTGCTTCATGGTCTGGAGAGATGGCTCCATGGTAAAGGTGCTTGCCTGAAAAGTCTAAGGACCCAGGTCCCATTCCCCAGAACCCACATAAAACAGATGTTATTGGTGGTGCATGTATATGGACTTTTTGTGCAGTGGCTAGAGGCCTTGGTGCACCCATTCTCTCTCTCTCTCTCTCTCTCTCTCTCTCAAATAAATAAATAAGTAAATAAGAAATTATTTTGTTTTATTAAATCCAAAGCTTATCATACTTTCTTAATTCAATCCTAGAGAAATTGTCCTCTCTATAAACTTAAACAGTTTTTTTACTTATTTCACCTTCCCACCAGCAGCTTTATTGTATTCATGTTGATCTTCTTTATTTGTAATAATCAGTGTTAAGAAATTTTATGATTTTTTCCACCCTTTAGATGAACTTTAAACTACTTTAAATCCATGAATTTTTGCTATCTTGTTATGGCCTTCCATAATAACTTAGATTCCTGTTTTTAAAATATATTTTATTTTATTTATTTGAGAGAAAGAGGCAGAGAGAGAGAGAGAGAATTGGCACACCAGGACCTATAGCCACTGCAAAAAAACTCCAGATGCCTGTGTACCCTTGTGCATCTGCTTATGTGGGTCCTGGAGAGTCAAACCAGGACCCTTTAGCTTTGCAAGCAAGTGCCTTAACCACTAAGCCCTCTCTCCTGCCCCAGAATACTGTTTTTTTGTTATTATTGTTGTTGTTGTTGTTGTTTTGTTTTGTTTTTAAGTAGCTTTGGGCTGGAGAGAGGGCCTAGAGGTTAAGGCACTTGCCTGCAAAGCCAAAGGACCCAGATTTGATTCCCAAGGATCCATGTAAGCCAGATGCACAAGGTGGCAAATGCATCTGGAGTTCGTCTGTAGCAGCTAAAAATACTGTGCTCTCATTCATTCTCTCTCTCTCTCTCTCAAATAAATAAAGTATTTTTAAAAAGTAACTGTGGAATCAATTATATGGCATTGAGAAAGGGAAATTGAATACAAGTTCAGTACTCAACAATAAATTGATAAATGAAATCAGGAAGTAGATCTCAACTTTTAAATTTCCTTACAAGATAAGGAATAAACAAACACAGATAACTCTTAGTTAGTATCCATTTCAAATTGTACTGGAAAATAAATTAGTGCTTGTGAGAAATTTGAGTTTTGTTAATTATTTTTATAACTTTTATAAAGCAACATGACAGTTTGATTAGTGCAAGTTTTCTTTATGTTAAATGTATTGACTTTTATGTACAAGGGATATGTAAATATGGATAACAATACAAGCCAGAAAAACAAGTGTGGATATGATTGGTATGAAATATTTGGCCAGTTCCAGCACTATGTATGCTTTTCTAAAAACAATAATTTATATATAAAATAAAGATTGAGGAGTACACTTTGAGGCTGATATATTGGAATAATATGACTTTAAGAGATAAAAATACAAATGTCTTTCTGTTGTTTGCTAAATGATTGGCATAAATCTTTTCTGTTTCATGAGCATAGAGAAGGTTTTTATTTTTTTCATGACTCAGAAGCATGCATTATTTTTATTAATAATTTTGTAAATATACACAGAGTTCAGTCCAGTGACTCAATTGAAAGGAAATTTACCGAAGAAGAACAAATCAAGTTTTCCACATGATTGTAGGCTGTCCATTTTGTCAATGTATTTTGTTATTTTGTATTTTGTCCATTGTGGTTGTTGGGGGTGGGAGGAACCAAACAAACAACAACAATATGCTCTTTTGTTATACACATGAAACACATAAAGGAAGAAAAAACACAGGAAATAATTTCCTAAACTTTGTTAAAAAATAAAACTAATACCATTGTGCATTCTAAACTCCCTCATTTTGAAGGCTTGAAAGGAAGGCCAGTGTGGCTTCTGGTCAGGATGATTAGTACTAGTTATGTGAAATCAGAACTAGGGGTTGTGAGGATTGGGATAAGTAAAATACCATCACACGTTTTCATGGGAAGGAAATTGTAAAATGTAAATAGTCATACTGGGTAAAAAATAAAATTTAATATTCTTGTTTTTTTCCCCGTTTTATGGATCACCTTAGAAAAATGGCAGATTTTGAGAGAGCAAGCTATTTCAAATACTATGAGTGCATCAATTTTTACTGGACTAGCAGGAAGATGAGACCAGATTAAGGAAGATTTTAAAGGTCAAATTAAAGCATTTAGAGTTTATTTTGCAAGTTATTGCTATAACCTTACATTCAAGACTTTTGAGGAATAAAGAGGTGAAGTGATGTTAGGAAGATAAAGCTGGCAGGACTGTTTAGTACAAAGTCAAGATCAAGCAGGGATAAGAGCTTTGATCAAGGTTGCAGTTATGGGCTAAGAAGTTAAGAAAAGGAGAATTAGCTATTATGAATGATGCCTTTTAATAAGGAGCACTGTGTGACTATTTACTAATGACAACTAATGACATCTCAGGAACTACAAAGTAGATCCTATTTTTTCCATTTTGAGAGTAAAGAAATAGGTTTTGTAAAGGTTATATAAGTGACCAAGTAAATGTTTGGAAAGTGGTTGGGCCAGAATGCAAAATAACTTCCATTTAACTTCAGAATTCTCCAAGTATATTGAAGTGCTGATCACAACAGTTAGGAAATAAAACTGTCTAAATGTCCATCACAAGATGAATAGGCATATACCCAATAATTTTTTTTATACAGCTAAAAAGAAAAATGGAATCATGACATTCACAAGTTTATGGACTGAAATGAAAATCATTATACTAAATGAAAGTATCCCAAAATTAATATACAAATACATGTTTTTCCCTCATATGCTGATCCTAACATTTTAATTTTATAAGTGTGTATTTCTGTGTGTAGGGGTGGGCATAGACCATGGAATTTGAAAGGGCATTGTGACAGAGGGGAAAGTCTGAAGGGAAGGTTGGGGGGAGAAAATTGTGTAACACAATATATGTGACATGGAAGCAGAAGTGTAGAGCCCACTGTGAGGCATAAGGAGGAGGCAGGGGGATCAGGGACATGGTGAAATGAGATCAACAAAGAGTATTATGAAAATTCCATTTGAAACCTGTAAGTTTGTATGGCACTTAAAGGATGACATGGGCTGATGTGAGGGAATGGAAGAATATCAGCTGCTATATCCCATGTAAAATATTTTTTTAAAAAGGTAACTACAACATTCAAGATTGAACATGCAATGAAGAAAGGGTACTTAAAGCACTGATAAGTGATTAGTTATAGGCACATGGATGGGTGAAAGAACGTGGAATTGTTGGAAGGTGACTTTCGCTGTGGGAGGGAACACTTGGGCAAGCAGTAGATTTAATACTTAATCCATTTTGTCATCTAATAATGTATTGGTTTGAACATAAATTTGGATGTAAGGATATCATTAAAATAGAAGATTGCAACAGAAATGATTATATGTTTTAAATTTTAAATGGCTTTTAGGAGTTTGAGGGATAAAAGTGAAGAAAATCACAGAAATAAATCCATTTGTTTTCCAGCACCCTCACCTTTTCCTTGATCTTGTATATCAACTATAAATCGATCTGTCAATGAATCTAAAATCATGTTTCTATTTAGTCTTAAAATATTAGTGGCTACATTTATTGATAATAAGCATGTTTGAAAAATGTTAGAGTGTAAGTATTTATACATGAAATGATTTAAATCCATCATGAGTAGAAATAGATATGAAAATCTGAATTCTTTGAATATTATGTAGAGAATTTTAGGACCCATGCCTAGGTTAATAGCTGTGATATTAATATCACATTTATTTATTTCTATAGCCCAGACCAACTAGGAACTCACTATAGCTAGGCTTGAACTCATGGTGAATCTCTCAACTTCTCAAAGCTTTTACACAAAGTATTACAGAGGTATGACAATATCACACTTTTTTGTTGTTGGTTATGTGCAGAACACAATAAAATGACAAGTTGAGAAAAATATCAGATGAGTAAAAATTGGTTTCACAATATATAATCATTTTCAGTGAGGTTTGACTATACATAAGACTTCCCAGATAATGAGATTTATTTAGTCATCAATTCGTTAACAATAATAAAATTTTCTTTTAGAGTAATTTTAATGATCTGAGAACAACTAGGAACTCAAGAGATATTTCTACTGCAACCAGTATTAACTTTGGTATTAAAATCAAGCTACAGTGTATCATAGTGTAAAGATACTGATTATGATGACTCCAACTTTCAAGACAAGCCTGACATAACGGAACTACACATTGCCTTTAAGCTTAAATATATTTGTAACAACCTGCAGAACTTACCTACCCATATATTTGATACTTAGAACAAGTTTTAACAATTCTAATCATAAAATTTCTTTCTATCTTTCCTCCTTCTATCTTACCTCCCTGTCTTTTTTCTTTGCACCCTCCTTTCCTTTCCTCCTTTCTTCTTTCCTTCCCATCCTCCCTCCCTCTCTCTCTTTCCTTCCTCCCTCCTTTCTTCCTTCATTGGCCTTAAATTTGTTCTGCTTCTGCATCCCCATTACTGGGGCAATTAGTAAACATCACTGTGGCATGACTTTGACGGTAAATTTATTAACCAGCCAAAATTTTGCTCATATGCATTACCTTTCAATGGGATATCAGACCATAAGGTGTTTAGTGCAATGGATATAACATTTAAAATTGTTTATTAAAATATTTTATTTATTATTTATTTGTAAACAAGGAGAGAGGGAAAGACAGATGAAAGAAAGAAGAAAGGAAGTAAACAAAGAAGGAAGCAAAAAGAAAGAAAGAAAGAAAAGAAGAAAGAAAGAAATTAGGAAGGAAGGAAAAGAAGGAAAGAAAGGAGAAAAGTAAACAAAGAAGGAAGTAAAAAGAAAGGAAGAAAAAAGAAGAAAAGAAGAAGAAAGAAAGAAAGAAAGAAAGAAAGAAAGAAAGAAAGAAAGAAAGAAAGAAAACATGGGAGGAAGGAGGGAGGGAGGGAGGAGGGAGAAAAAAATAGTAATTAAGTATGAGTGTGCCAGGGCCTCTGTCCACTGTAAACTCCAGATGCTTGCACTACTGTGTGCATCTGGTTTTACGTGGGTACCTGGGTCATCACGCTCTGCAAGCAAGCACTTTTAACCACTGAGCAATCTAACCTGCCATTACAATTAATTTTAAAGTTTATATGTTATATAAAATGGACATTTCTTTCAGTGTTATTGAGATATCATTGAATCTTATACAATTCACTCACTTGAAGTGTTCAGTGGATTTTTTTTAACACATTCATGAGATCATGCAGTTGTCACAGCAATCTAAGTTTAAAACTATCTCCCTAGCAGCAACCCCTCTAGAAAAGTAAAAGAGTAATTTTCACTACTAATAACACCATCCTGTTCTTGTTGGTCCATCAGCCCTAACCAGCTGCTATTCTACTGACACCATGCTGGACTAGATTTTGAATAAGTTTAGTTATACACAATGTCATATTTGGTGAGGGAATCCTTCACCTAGCAGCATATTTGAGGGTTCATTTATGTAACTGCTGATATTAGTATTTTTTCTTTTACTTTGTACATCTCTTTACTACTCCATAGCATCTCATTACATGGCTAAGATTTAGTATTTTTTCTTTTACTTTGTACATCTCTTTACTACTCCATAGCATCTTATTACATGGCTAAGATGAGTAGTCTTAACCATTCATGAGTGGACAGGTATTTGGTTGTTTACACCTTATTGAAATAATATTGCCATCTCATGAGTGTTTGTCACTGAACATTTTTATGAGGCTGTGCTTTCCTTGCTCAGATTTATAACTAATATCATAGATATTTTTGAATGGATATTTGGAGATTGATTAGTTAATTCTTCTGATTTTTTAAATTAAGTTTTCTAAACAAGATTAGATGAATTTAGTGTTGACAAGAAATATTTACTTCTTTATATAAGTTCGTTCAAATAATTGAAACTTACTGTCTAATTTACATCATTCTATATCTCCTATGGTTCTTACATGATCACAAACATAAAATGCATAAAAACATACAAATACAAAATCTAATAAATACATGTCTATGTATCTTGTATGAGTTTTCAAAATGAGATAATGATGCTTGCATTTCTTTGAAGTACAAACTGTTTTTCTCAATTAAAAACAACATACGTATATCTCTCCAGACTCTGAAACATTCTTTTTAATGCAGAACAATTTACAAAATTATAATAACAAAGTATTTGTAAACAATTACCTCTTATTGGATATTTAAATTGAGTTATTTTTCATGCAATAACCTTTGCACATATGTTCATTATAAATACAAGAATAATTTCTATGAACTAGAGTCCCCAAAGCAGAATGGGTTGCTCAATATTCTCCACTAATTTTATTTTATATTGCTAAATTAATATTCAAGAAAGAGCATAGCAATTCGTATTAAAAAGAGTAACTTCAACAGCCTGTCACCAGCACTGGATATAGTAAATCTTTTTAAATTTGCCAATATTATATGTATTTCATTATTAATTTGATTTGCATTTCTCTGACTACAAATGAGAGGGAACATCTTTTCATGTGTTTATTAGCAATTTAAATATCCTGTTCTGAGAAATGCTAATTCTTTTCCCTTTGCCCATTTTCAACCAAGTCTCTTTATTTCTTCTTTTAATTCATTGGGGTACTTTGTACTCAAGTATATTAGCATTTGTTTATAATTTGCATTGTAAATATTTTATCAATTTTTTATAATTTATTTTTGTTATATTATTCTATTTTACATTCATATTGGTGATTCCATTATCCTCCTCCCTGTCCTCCCCCCTCAAAAGGGACCCTCATCAATAGGGAATGTGGGTCATGCATTGTGGGAGTAGTCAAGGATTATGGGGAATATGCCAAGTCTCTGCAAAATGACCCAACTTTTGGCTCTAACACTCTTTCTGCCCCCTCTGCCATGTTGGGATCATTTAGTTCTACTTCAGTGATGAGGTTTGGGGAGCCTCTGTGTCTCTGTATATCTGGCTTAGTAGGAGTTGAAAGTTCTCTGTGTTTATCTCCTTCAGTCTTTTTCTGGTGTCGTGTTCATCAAGAAAGCTGTACTCTTGCCCTTTCCCCGCATTACTTTATGGTTTCAGCTGGGGCCCTGGTGAGGTGTGATAGGTTGATCCTCCCTTCAGGTTCATCATCCATCTGAAAAAGAGAAGCAAATTCTCCAACAGAGAGAGAAGTTAGTTCTAGATAGATGGGATGGCCATAGTTATTTTAGAGAGAATTTTACATGCTTGGGCGCTCTTGTAGCCCACATTTGATGGGAGCTTGATCTTGGAGACTAGGCACATTTTTTTGTACATGGTTTTGAGTTATTTCCCAGTTCCAGAAATGAGTTCCATTCCACTGAGTGGATCTATTAGCCAAATCAAGAGCAGTTGGTTACCCACCATGGCTGTGTGCCAGTATTGCACTTGTTTGAGCATTATGTCATTTTGTTTCCTGCTGGGTAGCTTAGACTGAGAGTTGTTTGGACAGATGTCAGTCAGTTTCCCCTAGCCGCTCCTGTAGCACCCTCTGGCAGTAGACTAGCTAACTGTCTGGGGACTGACCCTCTTCCAGATTCCGACCAGGTCTCTCCGTGTTTAGTCTCACCCACATATGCTGTCTTCAAAAGTAGGGTCTTACCATTAAACTTTGGTGGGTCATCAAGAACTCTGACAGAAATCTGTCTTCTTTTGGGAAACCTTGTAGGTCTCTCAGATCAATAGCTCATCTTGAAAGTTAACCCTGTGCTTGTATTGGGAGTTATAAGTCACCACCAAGGAAGGTGAAGGAAGAAATAGATAGGTAATATAAAAGAGGAAAAAGAGTATGGAGAGGAGAGAGAGAGAGAGAGAGAGAGACAGAAAAATATCAAAGTTGGTCTTCATGATGTTTTCTCCAGTTCCCTGTGTTTCAGGTCTTCCCTCTGTGGGCCTGCTGAAGGATGAATGTTTTAGCCTGTTGTTCAGATGTTCAGAATACAGGGTTTTAATAGTACCATTTCCTTTTGGGTCCCTATTTGTGTATCCCCCTTACCCTCTGTGGTAGTTTGAATATATGTCCCCCAATATATTCAGTGTTTTATTAGTTATAGTTTGCATCTGCAATCACCTTGCTAGAGGCAATGTCACTGGGGGCCAGTCTTAAGGTGTTAATGGTGTGGGTTTGAGATTCCATTGTAAAGATATGCAAATGTGCCTAGCAGGAGTTCCTGAAGTGTGCTGTGTGACCTTTTGGCAGCAGTAGTTTTGCTCTGTGTGCTGTGGTGGCTGGTTGGCTTTTTCTCTCTCTGCTTGGCCCTGTGGAGAGCAGGCTGCTTCTCTTGCCTTTATGGAACTTCCCCTGAATCTGTAAGCTTCAATAAATAATATCCCTTCCTCCATAACTGTGCCTGTTCTGGAAGTTCATCTCAGCAAACCTGAAGCTTTCTGCTACACCCTCCCTCCCACCTTTTCACTCCCTCCCACCCTTACACTCCCCCCATCCCACCATCCCTATTGTCTGGTCCTCAGGGTACTTATTAGTTATGGCAGCATCTCAGGTGGATTCAGGTTAGGAGCCACAAATTAATGAGACCATGTGACAATTATCTTTTTGTGATTGGGTGAGCTTACTGAGGATGATCTGTTCCATGTTTGACCAATTTTTTTTTGAATTTCATTATTTCATCTTTCCTTACTGCTACATAGAGTTCCATAGTATAGATATACCACATCTTTGTTATCCATTCATCTAATGATGGACATCTGGGTTGATTCCACCTCTTAGCTATAATGAATTGAGCAGCTGTAAACATGGTTGTGCAAATGTCTCTGATATGAGGCTTGGATCCTTTAAGGTAAATGTCCAGTAATGGAATAACTATATCTGTTGGCAGGTCTATAGTCATCCTTTTCAGGAGTCTCCATATAGCTTTACATAATGGTTGAACAATTTTACATTCCCACCAATAGTGAAAGCTTGTTCCTATTTCTCCACAGCCTCGCCAGCATTTGTTTTCATTTTTTTTTTAATGTTAGCCATCTTTACTGGGTTAAGGTGAAATCTCATAGTTGTTTTAATTTGCATTTCCCTGAAGATTAGGGATGTTGAGCACATTTTTTTTTTTTTTTATATTTTATGCCTATTTTTTATTAGTTACTTTATAATGTGCATAGAGCCATGATGGTACCATTGTTAGCCTTCTCCCTGCCCTCCCCCCTCAAGGATTGTGGGTCTTGCATTATGGGTATAGCCATCAGTTATGGGGGAAAGGCAAAGTCTCTGTGCATAATGACCCAACTTATGGCTCTAACAACCTTTCCGCTCCCTCTTCCATGAATTTCCCTAAGCCATGTTAGGTTCATTTTAGGTCTATTTCAGTGACGAGGTCATGGGAGTCTCTTTGTCTCTAGATCTCTGGTTTGGTAGGGGTTGAGTGTTCTCTGTGTCTTTCTCCTTCACACCTCTGCTGATGCCAGGTTCTCTGAGAAAGCAACATTCTTGCTCATTTCCCAAATTATTCTATGGGTTCAGCTGGTGCCCTGGTGAGATGCAATGGGCTGATTCTCTCCTCAGGTTGTATGTCCATCTGAAAAAGAGAAGCAAATCCTCCAAGGGAGAGTGAGATGGGTGCAAGGTACATGGATAGCCATTATTCATAATAGCTAAGAGCTGGAATCAACCCAGATGTCCATCATTAGATGAATGGATAACTAAGATGTGGCATATCTACACAATGGAATTCTACATAGAAGTAAGAAAAAATGACACAATGCAATTTGAAAAAAATGGTCAAATTTGGAACAAATCATTCTCAGCAAACTCACCCAATCACAGAAAGATAAGAGTCACATGGTCTCACTAATCTGTGGCTCCTAAGTGAATTTGCCCAAAATGTTGACACACCTAAGAAACATTTAGGACTGGACAATAGGGATGGTGGGGAGGGAAGAGAGGGTAAGGGGGGGGGCAAAAAACTGGACCCAATTTGAAATCGTACCATAACATCCTATAACTTGTAAGATGCACTAAAAGGCTGATCCTTCATCAGGTGCTAGAGAGAACACCTGAATCACAGGGGCCTTGAGAGTGTAGGATGAAGATTAACCTCAACCTTCTCCTATTCCTGTCTCTCATCCCCTCTTCTTACTCTTCTCTCTCTCTCTTTCTCTTTCTCTTTCATACTACCTATATTTTTCTTCCTTCTTTTCCCATGGCACTGACCTGTAACTCCCAGTACCTTCATGTGGTCAACATCCACAATGAACTATTGATCAGTGAGACCTACAAGGTCTCCCAAAAGAAGACAGATTTCTGTCAGAGTACTTGATGATCCACCAAAGGTTGTTGGTAAGACCCTATTGACAAAGACACCATATGCTATTGGGATGGAACATGAGTGACCTGGCTGGAACCTGGAAGAGACAGTCCCCAGACAGTTAGCTTTTCTAGTGCCAATAGATACTACATGAGCAACTGGGGGGAAATGACCAACATCTATCTAAACAACTCTAGATGTAAACAGCAATCAACCTGTTGTAATGTTCACACAAATGCAATAGTGGCACACAGCCATGGTGGATTACCAACTGCTCTTGATTTGGCTAAAGGATCCACTCAGTGGAACAGAACCTATACCTGGAACTGGAAAACAAGTCAGAACCATATCCAAAAATGAGTTCATCCACCAATATCAAGCTCTCACCAATAGTGGGATACAAGAGGGACTACACCCATTAAATTCACTCTAAAACAATAATGGTTATCGATTTTTTTTTTACGGTTTTTGTTTTCCTCTTCCATAGAATTATTTTTGCTCTATTGAAACATAGTCATTCATTTTTTCTTTTTGGTTATTTTCCTTTTATCAGGAAAACTTTCCTTCCCTGATAGTGATAGAAAATTTTCATACCAGAAAACCTGCTGAACACCATAAATATGAAAAGTAAGGCATTATTTCTAATACTATAGAATTTAAATCAGATTTAGGAAGGCTATATATCTTTCAAAAAATTTACAATCAACATATAATTCTTAGAGGTTGGACATATGGCTTATTAGTTAAGGCACTTGCCTATGAAGCCCAATGACCCAGGCCCAATTCCTCAGTTCCTACATAAAGCCTACACAAAGTGGTGCATGCATTTGAAGTTCATTTGTAGTAAGTGGAGGCCTTGGTGCACCCATTCTCATGGTGACTCTGTCTTTTCTCTCTCTTATGTAAATAAATAAATACATTTTATAAAAGAAAAAACAATGCTGAACAGCTGATACTCTATTTAAGTTAAAGGGCTTCATGTCACTTACACACTCAGTCATGCTCCCAGTGTCTGAGTGATGCCCAACTGTTTTTCATATTTCTTTTTCTAAATATTTAGAAATATTTAGAAATATTTCTATATTTGAATATTCTATATTTAAATATTTAAATATATTTAGAAATAGTTTATATATAAAAGTATATACATTTATATATAAAAGTATATACATTTAATTTTTCTATACTATTTCAAATGAATATTGTAAATTATCATATGTAGTATGAATGTCTGACATAGACTACTTCACATGTTATTAGATTATATAATGAACATTAAGGCCAAGTGATGTTATCATTAAAGAGGTGGAACTAGTGATTCACCTGATGCTATAACATCAAACAGCTCAACTTGTAAAACTAGCAATTATTTTAACATTTACTATTTCTATAGCAGTCTCAGTTACAATGAGCCCCATTATTTGTATAGTTAGAGAAGCACTGAGGTTGTGGAAAACTTGAAGTGTGCATGACCCAGTGGAATATGACATTTTTTGGATGAGGGAAATACAAGGATATTAACAGCTAGGAAACTACTTTTCGCATTACCATCCTCAAGCTATTTAACTGGTTGTATGCTTCCTTGATTCTATTCAGAATATTAAAATGTACCCAGGGTTAAATGATTACTTTTATATTAATATTTTATGAAGCATATATTAAATCTTGTCTTGAATAGAATTCAGAGCTGACAAAAAGGATTTAATTTAGATGCCTAAAAGATTAATACTTCCAAACAAATTGGATAGTTTTGAAACTTTAAATAATGTGTTTATGTTTAATAATCTTAAAAACTTCAGAATGTTTTCCTTGACTGCATTGGAAAGGTCAGTATTTCAAAGTAGCTAATGAAGTAATTTTTAATAATCATAATTGTTGCTATAATAGCTAAATAGCTTTAAAAACTGCTTATATATCAATCCCATGTTGTAATGAAAAATAAAATCCTATATATTTTTCCCCAAAATAGAAATACAATTTATGTTTTGATGATTCAAGGAAACAAACAAACAAACAAAACAAAAAAAAAAAAAAAACAAGTGTGTGATTTGCATAATTTACTACTCTACAGAGGAGTAGTTTTCCCAGGGTGAAGGGTGGAGATGGTGTAATGCTGGTTGAAAAGAAGAAAAGCTATTTATTTGACTTTTTGAGCTATTTATTTGAGTTATTAAAGTTTTCTAAACTTATTGACTTATATTAATTTTCAACATGCTGAGTATTCCTGTGAGTTTCAGGAAGTTGTATTATATATAGTATAAACATAAGATTTTTGTTAAGTAGACCATTCCTTATATTCTACAGATAATAATTAAAGTAGGATACGGCTCATACATGAATTTCTTCATAAATACACAAAACTCAAAATTCCATATGGATACACACAAAAAGATGATAAGTAAACCTATAAAACGTTCACTCAGATACCAGTCTCAGATGAGCTCTTTTCCTTATGGTGGCCTTTTGTCTCCTGTTGTGAGTATATCCCCTCTACCCACAAATACTCAGACTTCACTAGTCACATATTCTGCATTTTGATTTTTTTTCCTGGAACACATTTGTTAACACCTGGCATTTCTGACATAATCTAGAATTATTATTTCCTCTTCATCTCTAAATGTAATTTCCTTGAGTGCAAAGAGTGTGTTTTATTACTTGATCTGATCATGTTCCATGGTCCAAACTCATGCTAACAACATAACTGTAGAATATGTTATTGAATTCATTCCCTGAATGATACTGAGAAAATAAGGTGAGTTACCATTGGGAAAAAAAAATTAAAAAAAAAAAAAAAAAGAATATGCCTCTTTCTTCATACTTCAAAAAAATTGCCAGATTAATTGGAGGTTTTCTGTTTCAAGGTTATGGTCAGAAAAATCAAATAAGTACCACATTTTAGCTATGAAATAACAGGAAATGTCACAGATGTCTGAAAGTTTCTATACACAAAATACTGGGAACACAATAAAAACTAAATGCTTATCTGAAGGAAGTATGTACTACAGATACATAAAATGAGGTCTACCAATCATGATGAAACATATTTGACCTCATTAAATGATTAATTTAAAACTAAAGAAAATTTAAAATACCTTAAAATTATAAATGACTGGGCTGGAGAGATGGCTTAGGGTTAAGGTGCCTGCCTCCTAAGCCTAAGAACGCTGGTTCCAATCTCCAGGTCCCACGTTTAGCCAGATGCAAATGCCACACTTGACCACAAGGGGGCGCACGCCTCTGGATTTCATTCACAGCAGCTGAGAGTCTGCTGGCATGCCCAACTCTATCTGTCTTCCTCTCCCTCTCTCTCTGTCTCTCTCCAAAAAACAAATTATAAATGACTATTACATTTTATTATATTTTTACATTACTATATTAAATATATATATTTATATAATATATTTTATTTATAATAATATATTTAATATAATAATTTAGGTTATATTATATCTAAGCTGGGGAGGTGGCCCAATCATAAAAGTCCCTTACTTCCAAAGTCTATTGGCCAGGGTTTGATTCCCCAGTACCCATGTGAATCCCATGATACCCAGGACCTGGAGGTTGTTAGAATCTAGCAGACCTAGAGTACCCATTCTTTCTCTCTTTGAAGTCAAATAATAAATATCAAAATATTTTAAGTATCTTTTTATTTTTTAAAAAATATTTATTTATTTGAGAAAGAGAAAGAGGCAAAGACAGAGAGAGAGAGAGAAAGAGAGATAATGGGTGTGCCACAGCCTCTAGCCTCTGCAAACAAACTCCAGATGCATGCGCCCCCTTGTGCATCTGGCTTACATGGGTCCTGGAGAATCAAACTGGGATCCTTTGGCTTTGCAGGCAAATGCTTTAACCACTAAGCCATCTCACTATCCCTGTTTTAAATATTTTATCATATTTGTAATCAAGCAAATTCAAAATAAAACTGCACAGTGAACAACATTTTTCATCTATCACTGATCAAATTTTATTGTGGGGAGATCTCTCGGATATCATACATTACTATGAGATGTGAAAGCTTAACATTTTTTAAGAATTCAATTCAGAAATAGTGTCAATTTTAAAACAACATTTTTGCCTGTGATCTTGAGTTTTGAATCTCAGAATCTATTAAGAAATTTTTATGAATATTGTATATATAAACATCTTCCTCACTTTGTTAATTAAAAACAAATTAATATTTTGTTAAAATGTTGAAATTGGACATGCTGACACATACTTGTGACCCCAGCTCTTAGAAACCGGAGGCAAGAAAATTCCTGGGAGTTTCAGAGTAGCCTGGGCTATAAAGTTAAGTCCCAGGCCAGGCTAAGTTGTAGAATGAGACCATATTTCTAGAAACCAAAGGAAAAACAAATTTTCAAAAGCATTAGAAGAATTAAAGAAAAGAATAATCGAGAAGATTAAAATCATAACTACATGCAGTTTTTATAAGAGATGTTTCGACCATAGTTCAATCCTATAAATCTATCATGTTATGGATATACCCATATACCTATCTACATCATATATTTAGATATAAAATTATAAGGTGTATACTAATGTTTATTTTTGAATATAAAGATCATATTATTATATAATTATGTTTAGATTTTTTTCATTTTAATGTTATAACGTTATTCTACATTTGCATATATATCATGCTTCACATGTACAAAGAGTTAGTAAATGTTATTGAAAATTCATGTTATATATTTAAGAATGTGTGTATGTCATAAAAGTGGTGGAAGTCAGTTGTGACTTATTGAGGTAAAAATTTAACCTTAATTTTTAAGTCAGCAGGCCACAAAATAAGTTTTTCAAGCATTTTTTATGATCATAGGCTTCCTAATGCTACACAATATGATAAAATTGCAACTTTGACCACAAAGGACTACATTCCCAGAGACACAGAGGCTCCCAAAACCTCTCCACTGAAATAGAACTAAAATGATCCCAATGTAGCTCAGGGAAATTTGCAGAAGAGGGGGCGGAAAGAGTGTTAGAGCCACAAGTTGGGGCATTATGCACAGAGACTTGGCCTATCCCCCCATAACTCTTGACTACGCCCACAATGCATGACCCACATTCCCCATTGATGAGGATCCCTCTGGAGGGAGGAGGACAGGGAGAAGGATAATGGAGTCACCAATATGAATATAAAATTAGAATAATATAAACAAAAAAATTATAAATTTAAAAAAATGTACTGATATTCTTTAATATATAGATAGTGGCATTGTAGGTACTATTATGATTATGAAAATGAGATAAAATGAAATAATTAGAGTTATACATTATAGGTCTAAATGGCAAGTGAAGGCCACCCAGTAGGAATGCTTCTCAGAGATGTTCTTTATACAAGGCTCACATTGAAAGCACAGTTTTAATGTAGAACTTTTCTTTGGGCTGGAGAGATGGCTTAGCGGTTAAGGTGCCTGCCTGCTAAGCCTAAGAACCCGGTTCCAATCTCCAGGTCCCACTTTTAGCCAGATGCAAAGTGACCCAAGGGCGCAATGCCACACTTGACCACAAAGGGGCACACACATCTGGATTTCGTTCACAGCAGCTGAGAGACTGCTGGCGTGCCCATCTCTATCTGTCTCCCTCTCCTTCTCTGTCTGTCTCTGTATCTCTCTCCAAAAATAAATAAAATAATAAAAAAATACTTAAAAAACTTTTTTCTCTTGTTTTCTTTATGAATTTCCAAAAATGAGATCACATTTTATCATGCTATATGATTATTCTCTCTTCCCGCTCTCTCTCTCACCTTTCTCTCATCTCTCTCTCTCTCTCTCTCTCTCTCTCTCTCTCTCTCTCTCTCTGTGTGTGTGTGTGTGTAAAACTACTAAACCTAGGAAGCAGCCATATTCAATTTATGAGTATATCTTGTAAAAGTTAATGTATACACAATCTACAGAGGTTCCAGTTTAATGCTATCCTGTTTTATTGTTATTTGTGTGTGTGTTTGTGTGTGCATGTACATATGTGTGGATATGGTCGTACTTCTGCCACAGCACTCCTGTGGTCAGCGTCAGTCCTTACCTTCCTCCTTTGAGGAAGGATCTGTGGTTCACTGCTGTGCTTGTCCATGAGTTTCCTTGCAATTTTCCTGTCACTACCTCCCAACTTTCAGGTGGTGTGCTGGAACTATAGAAGCCCACAGTGTCTTCTGACTATTAAGTAGTGTCTGGGAATATTAACTCAGACACCCAAGCTTGCAGAGAGGGTTTTATAATCTGAGCCTCTATCTAACTAGGCCCATTAAAAAAAAATAAAGGACTATGGCTAACAGATTTCTTTGGGTTGTTAGGAAAAATACTAAATATTATATATCAAATCACTATTTTTTTAAAAATATATTCTTCTAATAAATAGTTACAACAATGCTTTGATAATTGATTCTTATTTGGAATAATTTAAAATAAGTCAGGGAGACAAAAAAACTAAATTTCTAATGTGACTCAGCAGGTCAGGCAATGCATGTTTGCAGATGGTACCCTTCCTGAGTTGATGCTCATAGTCCATTTTGGCATCAACTGACAGCAAAAAGTAGAATATCTAGGTTTTTGGAATAGCTCCATCTTCATCGTCCAGAAATCAATGGCCTTTTACATAGACTTATTTGGGAAAGGCGTTATTTGCATCTTGGAAAAGCTACTAGGTAATCAAACAAAGAATAGTTCCTGTAGAAGTGGAATCACATTTCCTTATTTCCTAAAGAGTTCATTGTACAAAATCCTTTATGAGCATTTTGGTTACATGAACTCTCAATTAGCCTTACCTTTTTTATTATTAAAGAACCAGAGATAGACATTTCTAGAGATATATACCTATAGGTATTTAGAGGCTTTTGGAAATTCCAAAATGTTATTATATCTGAATCAAAGATATTTGGATACCACTAGAAGAGCCAAGGTAACCTTTTGTAATTAGAGATAAGAGTTAATCTCACTGTCCTTTAACTGTTTATTATAAAGAGGAGAACAATTGAGATGGTTCCATATATCTCTTAATCTGCAAATGTGAACCAAAATTGGCTAATGAACTCCAACTTCCTTGCTATTCAGCCTGTTATTAATTAATTAATTAATTTATTTATTTATTTATTTATGGCAGCCTTTTATTTGATGAAAAATGGTTTAACTATGTAACAACACGTTAATCTATATTTGTTCAAAAATCTATATTTGTTCTCTGATCATTAGTTCTTTTCATAAATGTAATTTAATTCTTATATTCTTTTAGAAGTAAATCTAGTAGGCCAAAGTCAAAGTAAACATTATTTTGATATGAATTTTGTGAAGTTTAGTATTACACATAAAACTTTAGAAGTTTAGCTGTATGGAGGTTTGGGTCTTTATTTTTTTTCCCTTGGTGCTGTCATCATAGTCCATACTCCAAACATATTGTACTTTGTTCTCTATTGAGCCATATTCACAATATCTTATTATATATTTTGTTTTATTTTAAAATAAGACTTAAAATACTTTATTTTAATAAGCAAAGAGACATGATACTAACAAAAGTAATGAAAAACTACACAATTTGAAATTTTAATATTAAGCCAGAAGGAAATATAAATAAATTATACCAGGATTAAAAACATCTATATTTTTGGCTGATGAGGTTTTTCTCTCCATGTTCTAAGTAGAGCACTTAATATAATATAAATTCTGATAAAACTAACCCAGTAAAAGATGAAAAAAAGGCCATTCAGATGTTAGAGAACACTTACCAAAAAGAACCATAAAACAAAAAAACTGGTAAACCTGGATAGATCTGGAAGGACTAAAAAATAATAATTTTCATCTCTCTCTCTCTCTCTCTCTCTCTTTCTTTTTTTTTTTTTTTTTTTTTTTTTTTTTTTTTTTTTTTTTTTTTTTTGTTTTTTTGAGGTAGGGTCTCACTCTAGCTCAGGCTGACCTGGAATTCACTATGTAGTCTCAGGGTGGCCTCGAACTCTTGGTGATCCTCCTACCTCTGCCTCCCAAGTGCTGAGATTAAAGGCATGCACCACCACGCCTGGTCTAATTTTCATCTGTTTAGGGAAATTATACTACAGTTCTTTGTTGGTATTTTTTTGCAGATAATAAATATGAATGAGATGAATTTAAAACATTCATACTTTAAATCCTTTCTACTCTTTCTTGCAGA
Source organism: Orientallactaga sibirica (assembly GCA_036365145.1). Taxonomy (NCBI): domain Eukaryota; kingdom Metazoa; phylum Chordata; class Mammalia; order Rodentia; family Dipodidae; genus Orientallactaga; species Orientallactaga sibirica. Next base: position 12,780,856 of record JAEOAD010000010.1, on the reverse strand, counting down.
AATACATTGTTATACTGATACTTAAACTCCCCAGTTCAGCACTTTTCTAATAGTTTTACTGAACACCCTCCACTAGCTTTGTAGAAGGCCCTATGAATGTACTTGTGTTGTGGGACAAATAGGCCTTGTGATGAGAGCTGTACTTGGTGGAAGTGTGACTTATTACAGTGGCTTGGAGCTGGATTTCTCCTCCTTTTGTTTTTCCCATCATGCATTGAGATTGTTTTGTGATTGAGTTCTTGTCACCTCAGATCTAAAAAAGATTTAGATAAATTATAAGAGCTTCCGAGAAAAGCCACAAAAATGATGAAAGAGTTACTTGTATTGATTTATGAGGAAAGATTAAACAAATGACTCTGCCTTGGCATGGCATCAAATTAGGATGTAGCAGAATCCTATGGCTATAAATATTTGTAAACAGTGGGGAAGAAAAAGTGACTTACATTGGTCCAGTGAGGCAATGTGTTATTCAAGAAGGAGAAGGTTAGTACCAGATATTAATACCCTTTCTTCTGGATTTTTTCTCTAATTCTTCTGGCCATCACTCCTAGAAAAGGAATGCTTACCATTAACTATTTAGGTAAACTCACAGCCATATTCTGGTTTTACATAAAGGGGGAAAAAGGAGAATAAGAATGATGATTTTTAAGCCATTTTCTGAAAAAAATGTTTTGCAACATCTCTGAGCATTCTAGGTCTTTGGGAGTCTGTCTACCAATGCTGTCCACAAACACTGAACTCCTAATAATTGTCAAAGAGGTTAGCTGCCAGCAGCAAAATTGTAGTCAGTTTGTTCCTCAGAGCACAGACAGCTCTGTGTCCCATGGGTGAAGAATGATACTCATTTATTATGGGCACAGTTACTTCCACTATGGAATCTGTGCTCACTGATAGCCACTGTCCCCATGAGTAAGACAAGGCAATCACAAGTCAGGGGTCCGTACCATGATACACATTTTCTGCTGTAGTGAGAAAGCTATGCCTATCTTTGAATCCTGAAGGAGGGAAAGAAAAGAACTGAACCTCATTATAAGGCTATTGGGAAAATAATCCTATTTTAAATTGGGTATAAGTAAAGGCATTGGGTTTTATTTTATTTCTATAAAGCACTTGAGTTGGTTCCAATAAATAGTGCGAAAAACAAACTAGGAATTTCTCCTAAAAGAATTGTATTATGTACAAATAGATTTTCTTTAAATTGATTTAAGCTGTTCTGTAGCTTTAATACATGCTGTGTCATGAAGGCAGAGTTGTATTTAGTGATCAGATTTTGGATGAAACCATGGGATCCAATTTTAATTTAAATAATTCTATTCGACTCTATGAATCAACTCTATTCGCATTGTTTTGATGAGGACATAAACATTAAGACCAAGCTTTAAGACTTAAAACAACATTTTCCAGGAGCCCCAGTTCTCTTGGTGAAGGTTTTTGGTGTACAGATTAGCATAAATCACTTTTAATTATCTTAAATTATTTTAAAGCAAAGGTTGTCACTCAATCGGAGATCTGTATTCTTTTAAGTTATATAATTCAGTATAAGCTTATTAGTACTTCAGTATTGAAGAATTACATATATACATACTCTACCTACCCTTTGGAGATGCTCATTCATACTCTTAAAATAACTCATAATTTTTTTTTTTTTTTTGTTATACATTTATTTATTTATTAGTGAGAGGGAGAGCAAAAGGGAGAGAGAGAGAGAGAGAGAGAGAGAGAGAGGGAAAGAGAGAGAGATAGCATGCCAGGGCCTCTAGCCATTGCAAAAGAACTCCCGATACATGTGCCATCATGTGCATCTGGCTTATAATGGGTTCTGGATAAGTGAACTTGGGTCCTTAGTCTTCAAGGACAAGAGCCATATCCTACAAGGCATCTCTACAGCTCTTATTCATACTCTTGAAGTAGACTTAATAAAACTCCAAAAAAAATCAGTAGTTTTTTTTTTTTTTTTTTTTTTTAATAAAGAGGTGAAGATGAATACCTGAAGTATCAAGATTCTATTTGATTTTGTTCTGGTGATTTTTTATAATCTTTAAAATAGCCATCCCCAAAAGCTTGTTTTTTGACAAATATTTGAACATTTTAGGTTTATCACCTAAATATGAGAGTTTCAAAATAACTTTACTAGATATTCATTAAATATGAGTATACCTACAGTCTAAGGTGAACTACATGCTGTCTAGAAATACCTCTTACAGCCATCTAGTTTGGCATACTCTATCTTTCTCTCCCTCCCTCTCTCTCTCTCTCTCTATGTCCTCTCTCCTAATTTTAAGTGTAGTTCTTCCCCTTCTCTTATCAATTCTGAGATAAATTTTACTCAGTCTTTTAAAGGAATATTATCCTTCCATTTTCTCATTGTGGATGGTTAGGAAGGACATTAAACAAAGTAAAATAAGTCAGATACAGGAAGTCTCAGGAGTGCAATCTTTCTGACAATTTCTTGATGCATTTATCTATCCACGTATTTCTATATCTTTGCTATTTTGTGTAAAGTTACAAGAACCATGAGTATATATATATCTATAAGAATTTATCTATAAGATGTTAGTTTTATTTCTTATGTTTATAAACCTAGAAGGGGCATTGCTGAATCATAATATAGGTCTAATTTAGGAAAAATGTTTAGACCTCCCTTCTTGTCATTGCCACTCCAGGATTACAAATGCACACCTGTTGCATTGCCAGGCTTTACATGGGTTCTAGGGATCAAAACTCAGATCCTCATGCTTGTGTGACAAGTGCTTTATCCCCTCGTCCATTTCCCTAACCTTAAACTAATTATTTTTTATCAAGTAAAAATTTTGTATGGACACACCATATGTTGATACCATTATTTCCATCCTCCCTGCCCCCATAATTGCTCCACCAATTTACATTCTCACCAACATTGTACCAAAGTTCACTGTTTCTCCAAACCATTGACAAGGCTTATTACATCTTATTTCTATCATAGCCATCCTTATTGATGAAGTGTCATCTATGACTTTAGTTTTCATTTCTTTGAAATTGGAGATTTAGAGTAACTTTTCATATATATTTTTGGCCATTTTTCTCTTTCTTTAATGTAATGCCTACTTGAGTCCTTTGTGCATTTTTCAGTTTCATTGCTATTGATTTGTGCTAATATATGTTGCATCCGAACTTAGTATCAGATATATGGCTTGTAAATATGTTTTACCAATCCATGGACTGCCTTAGAGTGGGTATTTCTTTTGCTAATCAGACATTGTCCCACTAGAAGAATGTGCAGAAGGCCATTTAATCTTGTAAATGACATAGTGAACAAGAAACCTTAACTCAACTAAGTAGAAGGCAAGGACCACCAGCTAAATTGTCCTCTGTCTTCTTCACATGTATGCTATGGAATCTGTACATTCACCCTCACACACATGAACACACACACACCAAAAAAGAAAATATGGCAACTTACCTGCCATTAAAAAATAGTTACTATATGTGCTTGAATTTTTATGGGCTTTTTATTTTATTGTATTGGTTTGTTTTTCTGTTTTAAAGGCAGTACTATGCTGCTTTGATTACAATATCTTGTGATATAAGTTGAAATCCATAAGTGTGATGCATTTTGTTTTGCTTTCTCAATATTAGTTTGGCTAATTTTTGTTGTTTATATTTGCTTATGAATTTGGGAGAGACATTTTTCTGCTTCTGGGTAAATTGTCATTGGAATTTCAAAAAAGAATTCCTTCCAATCTGCATATTGTTTCTCTCTATGTAGCCATTTAAACAATATTAATTTATCTGATCTATAAATATTTAATATGTTTTCACTTATTTGTATCCTGTTCAATTTTGTTTGTCAATGTCTTAGCATTGTCAGTGTATAGATCGTTTGTTTCCTTGATTTAATTTATTTCTATCTTTTAAATTTTACCATGAATGGAATTGTTATTTGAGTTCTTTTTAAAGTTGTATTCTCTAAAAACACACATATTTTTTCACAAATTATAGAACTTGGTCAAGTATACTTTTTTTTTTTTTATTAAGAATTTTCATACATGAACATGTGCTAATTTGATCATAATCTCCTATCTTTTCATTTTTTCCCTCACCCTCCCTACCCCTTTCACTGCACCTGTTCTTCTTACAGTCTAGTCCCTCTTCCATTTTCATGTCTTTTTTCCCACCTTAATCATCTATGTCAAAATGTTGATGGGCTCAGTGATGCAAGTCTTGTATAGGTAACAACAGCCAACAGCTGCTATGAGGTCATGAATGTGACAGTCAATTCATGTCTGGGGGATACTGTTCCAATGTCCTCTTCCTCATCCTCTTGTTCTTATATCTTCTAATCGCTGCTTCCTCTTGTTCCCCAAACATTTGATGGCCTTTCTCCCTCAATAGGCCTGCAGAGCACTTTACCACACAGACAGATTGCAAGTGGGGAGGAGGTTCCAAATCACATCAAGTTTTATTATTCAGTGTCATACACCCAAAGCAGGTGGTGTTTCCAGCAATAGATTGTTACCATATAGTACTGGTGGACAAGCAAAAGCCTTGAAAATAGTCTATATCATTTTGAAGACCTTAGGAGCCTTCCTGACCAACAAACAACTCACTGGGAGATATACCACCCCCTCATACTGGGGTTTTCCTGCAACAACCTGTGGTTATATATTACAGCATCATCCACCTCCACAGAGAGTTTTTGCCCAAATCTTCTCTCTTTCTTATTACCCAAGTTATATATATTTAAGTATCTAACAAAGATGTGTGTTACCTCATGGCTTTTGTCACAACATCTTCAGTTTTGATTAACCTTCCCCCACCTTCTCTTCTACTGCATTCCTTTCTCCTGACCCCACTTTAGCAGTTCTACTTGCAGTGTTCTGCCTAGTATTTACATGTCTATTATCCTCTCACCTTCTCCTTCTCATGGTTTCTTCCTCATCTCCCATGTCTTGTTTCAACTTAACAAAAAAATCTTAGCAATTCAAAGTTAGGATCTGAATATGAGAGAAAATATGTGAGTTTGTCTTTCTGAGACAGGGTTACCTGAACATATAATATTTTCCAGATCCACACATTTTCCTGCAAATTTCATAATTTCACTTTTCTTTACAGTTCAATAATTCTCCATGGACATATATACTACATATATATTATCCATTCATCAGTTGATGGGTGTCTGGGTAATAAGCATGGCTGAATAAGTATCTTTATAGTAACATGTAGAGACCTTAAGGAACAGTACAGCTGTGTCACATGGTAAATCTGCTTTTAGCTTTTTGAGAAAACTCTATAATAACTTCAATAATGGCTGCATCAATTTATACTCCCATCAACAGTGAATAAGGGCATCTCTTTTTATTAAGTTGTATAAAAATACAGCCAATATTTTCTGCTTACCTTATATACTGCAATGTTACTGAACTCATTTACTTAATTGAACATTTTTTGTTGGCATTTTAGGGTCATCTAAATAATGATATATCTTTTTAATTGCCATATTGTTCTTGCTAGCAGTTAGAATTTTGAGTTGAAATGGTAAGTTAATAGCCTACTGTTGAACTTGATCATAAAGAAAAATTGTTTTATAATTTTTCTGACAGTAATAAGATTAACTGAAGGCTTTTCATAAGTGATCTATATTTTATTGAAGAATTTTCCCCCATAATAATTTATAGTTTTTAATAATAAAGATGTTTTATGCTAAGTGTGGTGGAGCACATCTTTAATCCCAGCACTTGGGAAGAAGCGGTACAAAGATTGCCATGAGTTCGAGGCCACCCTGAGAATGCATAGTGAATTCCACAGTCAGCCTAGGCTACAGTGAGACCCTGCCTCAAGAAAACAAAATAAAACAAAATTTAAAAAAAGATGTTGAACTTTGTCTTGTGATATTTTTCTGTATCTATTTTTATTCTTTTTTATCCTTATCATTCATATGGTAAATTGTATTAATTTATAACAAACCAACCTTTCATCAGAGAGTCAAATCTTGCTTTTTAATGTGATATTGAATTTGGCTTGTTAGATCATTTATGCATCTATATTTATTGCAGATATAGGTTCATAATTTTCTTTTCTTATGAGGCTTAAGGTATTGGCTTCAGTGCTTATGATGCTTTGAGCAAGATGTCCTTCATAGGGTCATGTCTTTTTAAAGCTTGGTTCCCAACTGGTGGAAATTTGGGGGCTGGAGTTTTGCTAGAGGAAGTTGTTGCTGGTTGCAGACTTGGGGGCTAGAGTGGTATAGCCCAGCTACCCCCATGCTAGAGCTCAGCTCACTCTTGCTACTTCCTGCCAGCTGCTGTGGCAAGACATGATTCCTAGTCTCTGCCCCTGCCATGCTTTTCCCTTCCTTGATGATGCTTCCCCTTGACACGATGAACCAAAATAAACTCTTTCCTCCCATCAGCTGCATTCCTACTACTTAATATACTGGAATTATTTAAGAAGGATTGGTAATAATTTTTCTTTGATTGATTGGTAGATGTTTTAAAGGTTTTTTTTTGTTTTGTTTTGTTTGTTTGTTTGTTTGTTTGTTTGTTTTTACTTGAGAAAGAGAGATAGATAGATAGAGAGAGAGAGAGAGAGAGAGAGAGAGAGAGAGAGAGGGTGGGCCAAAGCCTCTATCCAGCCACTGCAAATGAACTCCTGACACATGGGCTACCTTGTGCATCAGGTTTACATGTGTCCTAGGTAATTTAATGTGGGTCCTTTGGCTTTGCAGGCAAGTGCATTGACTGATAAGCCATCTCCCCAGCTCTGATTGGTAGCTTTAATCCATGAAGTTATCTGATGCTAAAAATGAGTGTTTATTGTGAAATGTTTATTACTTCAGTTTTTTTTTTTTTTGCCATTTTTTTGGTTTAGGCTTTTTATTTCTTCTCTGATAAAGACAATAGTTAGTATAGGTTAAAGAATCATTTTAAATTAACTGACTTCTTAATTTTTATATTCAAATATAGTTACATTGTGAGGTTTGGGGATTGAGACTTCAACATATGACAGTGGAGATGTTATAGTTTAACACATGGCACACAGAGAATCAGGGTTTTCACTACACTATTAAATATTTCCAAAAGAGCACTCTACAAATAAACTGTAAAACAAACAAACCAGCAAAAATTCCACTACAAAATTGTTAAACTAAAGAAAAGAGTAAAATAGTTACGTTTTCTTAAAATGCTCAGTAACATACAATGATCCTTTTCATAAATGTTCTCTTTTTCTCTATTTTTTATTTATTATACCCTTATAAGAGAACTAAGTCACAGTAAATACAAACAAGTTTGGGATGAGGATATAGCTCAGTCAGTAAAGTGTTTGGCTAGGATGCACAAAGTTTGTGGTTGAATCCTTAGCCCCATATAAACCTAGATTGGTAGCACATGTTTGTGGGATTCTAGAGACAGGGGAATTCTTACTTCAAGGCCAACTTCGGCTACACCTTATATTTATATAAAACTAAGCAAGGATATGAAACAAATATATTTCCTATAATATGTACATACATATGCTTTCTTCTTTAAAGTCCATATGGCATATGTAAGGCCTATTATGAACTGTTACAAATTATTCTGATCATTTGTATCTTCAAGTTGTTTGAGCATGTTTTCCTCGCTTATTTTATTTCTCTAAAATAATCTATAAAACTGTTTCATCTTAAGTGAGCTGGCAATTAATAATTAAAAGGATGATTATCTTGTTTTCTATGTATTGACCAGAGGCCAATTATGAAATGGCATAATCAATGTAAGATTTTTCTTTCAGTAAAACAGTCAGATAATGGATATATAAGAAATTGATTGCAGGTTAGAGTTAGAGAGAATGCATTTTAGATCCTGTTTCACATCTAAAAAATGTTTACTGGGAATCATAAAATAAAAGGTAGAATTTTAAAAACACTGAAACTGCCTTTGTGTTTATAGTGTACTGAGTAAAATTTATATATATATATATATATATATCTGTTACCAGTCTTGAAAATGAAACCAATATTTGGGGCTATGAAAGAAATCCACTTGCACAGTCAACCACTGGTCTTACCTGCTACAAACAGATCCCCTTGTCTTCTGCTGAAACCTTCATGTGAATCATGTTATGTTCCATAGGTCTGCTCATCAAAATCATTTACATTCATGGGTGTTATTGAACTAGAAATTCATTAAAATAAGAGGGCTATGTATCCCTGCTTCAAAAATTCATCCTCACAGTGTGTTTGCAGATGTGAGAAATTCTCTCAAAAGGTTACTTTCAGTATGGAGAGACGACTTAGTGGTTAATACACTTATTTGCCTGTGAAGCCTAAGGATTTATGTTCCACTTTCCAGGTCTCAAATAAGCCAGACACACTGACGCAAGCACGCAAGGTAGCCCATGCACAAAAGGGGATGATGAATGTATCTGGAGTTTAATTGCAGTGGCTGGAGGCCCTTAGCACACCCATTCTTTTTGTCTCTCTCTCATTAAAAAAGGCACTCTGGGGGGTGGGGAAATGGCTTAGCGTTAAGGTGTTTGCCTATGAAGCCTAAAGATCCTGGTTCAACTCCCCAGGACCTATATGAGCCAGATATACAAGGGGGCACAAGTGTCTGGAGTTTGTTTGCAGTGGCTGGAAGCCCTGGCATGCCCATCTCTCTTTCACTCCATTGTCCTCTTCCTCTCTCTCATTCTCTGTCAAATACATTAAAAAAACAAAGGCAATCTGGGGCTGGAGAGATGGCTTAGCAGTTAAGGCGTCTGCCTGCTAAGCCTAAGAATGCCCGTTCCATTCTCCAGGTCCCACATTTAGCCAGATGCAGTTACACAAGAGTGCAATACTGTACTTGTCCACAAGTGGGAACACATATCTAGAGTGCACTCCCAGCAGCTGAGAGGCTGCTGGTGCACCCATTCTCTGTCTTTCTATCTCTCTGACTCTCTCTCTCTCTCTCTCAAAAAAAAAAAAAAAAAAAAAAAAAAAAAAAAAAAAAGGCACTCTGTTGGGCCTGCCTCAGAAACAAAAATTTACTTTTGATTTTAGGTATTCACATTGTGTTGCAGTCAGGTTCACACTGCTGGTAGAAATCATTAGACAAAGAGCAGCTTGTGGGGAAAAAAAAAAGAGGTTTATTTTGGCAAACAGGCTCAAGGGGGAAGCTCTATGATGGCAGGGAAAACAATGGCATGAGCATTGGCTAAGGTAAGGTAGACAACAGAAACAGGAGAGTGTGCCAAACACTGGCAAGGGGGAGCTTACTATAATACCCATAAGCCCGCCTCCAACAATACTCTGCCTCCAGGAGTCAAATTTCCATCAGCTGAGAACTTAGCATTCAGAACACATAAGTTTATGGGGGACACCTGAATCAAACCACCACATTCCTCCCCTGGCCCCCATAAACTGATAACCATACATGATGTAAAATGCAATGTATTTATCCAACTTTAAAAGTCCCCATAGCCGGGCGTGGTGGCGCACGCCTTTAATCCCAGCACTCGGGAGGCAGAGGTAGGAGGATCACCATGAGTTCAAGGCCATCCTGAGACTACATAGTGAATTCCAGGTCAGCCTGGGCTAGAGCGAGACTCTACCTCGAAAAATCAAAAAAACAAAAAAAAAAATAAAATAAAATAAAATAATCAAAAAAATAAAAGTCCCCATATTTTTTATCAATCCTAATGATGTTCAAACATCCCCATACTCCAAGGTCTTTTAACTGATTCATAATACGAAAAATAACCACCCCCCCAAAACCCATAATGGCCCAGAATAAACATTCACACTGCAAAAGATGGCATTGAGCAAATCAAAGAAATATTCAAACAATACAAGATTTAAAACAACCAAGGCAAACATCAAATTCTGTAATTCCAATCCAACAACTAGTCAGTGACAAATCTCCAAGTCTGGTAATTCTAACCAGCAACAAATCTCTGGAATTCAAATTCCACCCTCCAACTAGGCTACTCACAGTCCTGGAAAACTTCATCCAGGGCCTGCAGCTCTTCTTGGCAGCCATTTCATGGTCCTGGCAGCTTCAATGTGTCTCCACTGCAACCCACCGCCCCCCCTTATGGCCCCACGGGATGTCCATGCAGGCATCCAGCAAACCTGCTTCACACTGCCCATGGCCATTTCCAAAACACAAGACTGTGCTGCAAACTCAGTGACCCTCTCTTTCCTGCATTTCTTATACTCCATAATACTAGGTACAGTGCCAATTTGTTAACCTGGGGGGGGGGGCGGGGTATAAGGAAGACTTTGAAGAACAGGACACTCCTTTAAGAACTCAGGCCCCTTCAAAAGAGTCTACATTCTTCCTGTTGCCTCAGTGCAGGTCAGTTGGCCCAATCTCAGCAGGTCAGTTGGCCCAATCTCAATGGTTGTAATCACTAAAACAATTTTCAGGTGAACAGGCAGCAGTTTAGGCCCAAATACTTCATTTATTCTGTGCCATATCCCTCTGCTCACACCAGTTCATTCTATGCAAAGCAACCCTGCACAACTTCTCAAGACACAGGCATAACAGCAAACTTCTCACACCAAATGCCAGCCCAGTCCAAGTAAAGCTCTTTCTCACTCTTATAAGCCAAACCTCAAGGTCCATAGTTCTTACTGAATTCAACTCTGACCAGAATAATCCATCAAGCTGTGCTTACAGCACTGCAAAGCATCTCTTAGGTCAAGGTTTCAATTCCACATTCCTCTTGAAAATCAGCTCCAAAAGGACAAAGCCACACAGTCTGGGGTCTAGCAGCAACCTCACTCCTGGAACCACTTTAATGTGGCAGTCAGGTTCACATTGCTGGTAGAAATCACCTGACCAAGACCAGATTGTGGGGGAAAAGGGAGGTTTATTTTGGCTTACAGACTCAAAAGGGAGGCTCCATGATGGTAGGGAAAATGATGGCATGGGCAGAGAGTGGACATCACCCCCTGGCCAACATAAGGTGGACAACAGCAACAGGAATGTGTGCCAAACACTGGTGAGGGGGAGCTGGCTATAACAGTCATAAGCCTGCCCCCAACAATACTCTGCCTCCAGGAGCTGTTAATTCCCAAATCTCCATCATCTGGCAACCTAGCATTCAGAACACCTAAGTTTTGGGGGGACACCTGAATCAAATCACCACACATTGTTTTCTGTAGATAGGTTCACAAAGACATATGTCCCTTATTAAAAGGATCAACTCATTATCATAATATAATTAATCATATATTTACATTTTTTACTATCTTTTACCTATTAGTTATGTAAATACTCAGTGTGTAAACAGCACACGTTGGTACCATCCTTACCCTCATCCCTGTCCTTCCCCCTCTTAACGGACCCTTCTTGTTGGGGATGCCAGTTATCCCCATGGGGATTGTGGGTCATGTATTGTGGGGATAGCCATCAGTTATGGGGAAGAGGCAATGTCTCTGTGGGTAATGTCCCAACTTGTGGCTCTAAGAATCTTTCCACCCCCTCTTCCATGAGTTTCCCTGAGTCATGTTGGGTTCATTTTAGGTCTACTTTGGTGATGAGCCTCTGTGTCTCTGGAGCTCTGGTTTGATAGGAGATGAATATTCTCTGTGTCTATCTCCTTCACCCTTGTGCTGATACCAGGTTCACCAAGAAAGCTGCAAATGTAAATATATAATATACTGTAATTCAAATAGCATCTTAATGTTTTGCTCCAACTTAGAATATTAATAAATTCATTCACTTATATTTCCAAATCTAGGTTGTGTTCCAGTCTAACTGGACAGTTCTGTTCCTTTAATGATGCCCAGACCTCCTTTACCTTAATGTTACTCCTATCAGAAAGGGAAGGCCAGTATATGCAAATCTTGCTTTTACATGGAGCTTAGAAATGCATTAATTCCCTGGGGTAGACTCATATAAAATAGAGTTTTATATCATAATTTAAAAAAAGGTGCAGAATACATGTAATTATTTTAAAGAAGACAGGTCAGATTCTTTTGTGAAGGACAATAAAATTAAAAAAAAAAAAAAAAAAAAAGAAGTGACCAGAATGTCAGCAGAACAGAGAGAGTCTGATTGCAAGCAAATATATATTGACTTTAGGGTCCTAACATTTAACTCCCCTTCCTGCAAGGAAGTTTAATTCAAGCCAAGTCCTGGCTGTGATGAACTATTGTATCTGATACACTATCAATGCAACAAGCTAGCCAAGGGTGTGGTAGTAGGAATTTAGTTAGTGCAAGAGGATGTTTAAGGCACCCCTTTTTAATTGATTAAGTTATGAATAAATACATTGACAAAGTAAAGTAGAAGTTTGTTTATGAGAATTACATGAAGGATTCACTTCGTTCTCTATGATTTCAGAGGTCATGAGTTCTCTTTTTTTGGGGGGTGGGGGTGGGGGTAGACAAATGGTTCAGAGCCTAAGTGTCCTTTCTGCATTCCTAGGGTGGCCTGAGAGAGCCTGACACTGCCAGAGTTGGTATATCCAGATAAACATAAACAGCTGGGTGTGGCAGCATACCAGTAAGCCCAGCCACACAAAGGGGAGCAAAGAGACCAGAGAATCACCCAGGCTTGTGAGGGAAAAAAATACATCAATCATTGGTATTAATAAGTAATTACAGATCAAAGAAAAGCAAAGGAGCATTACCCCTGTGGTCTATTCCAGCCAATACCACAAGCATCCCCGCTCTGCTCCACAGGCAAGCATGTGAAGCACTGCCAGGACACATCAATGTGCATTCACCTCTACCCCCACCCACAATTTATTTTCTCCTCACCTCAAACTTATTTTAAAGGTCAAAGGTAGCAATAAGAATTCTAAGTATTATTGTCTCTTTCTAATCAGCAGTAAAGAGGATATTTAAAGAAAAATCCTTCCATTTAAGGCCATTTTTAAATGTGATGCATATCATTATTACTTATATACTACTGAGGAACACTGACTTTTATGACCACAGTTAATTTCAAGTAAGACTGGGAGATTTAGCCTTTCATGGTCTTTGTTGCAAGTGTTGTGACAGATTAAAAACCTAAAATAAAATTGGATGACAAAAAGGATATTAAAATATGAGGCTGCATAACAATTTGTCATAGAATTAAGAGGGAAGTTGCCATCCTGTAACAGAGATTATGAAGCAAAAAGGGAAATTTCAAAAAGGCTGGAGGCAGGCTGTGTCATCTAATTTACTAATCTAAGTTCCTAATTTTTCCTACATAAGCATGGAGTAGCTATAGATCTTGAAACATGCTCAGTTTGTAATCAGTGGTTCAATGTCTGATAATTGTACTCTATAAACTTTTTGGAAAGGGGAAGTCAAGTCACTCAGTTCCAAACTTTATCCCTGGGTAGAAAGGGACAAGAAATCAAAAAGGAACTTTGAAGATAGATACTTAAAAACCCTACAAAAGACATTTTTGGACAATACATCTTAACAAGTTGTTTTATTTTCCATTTCTCTTGATAGAATTTTTCATTATGTTCTACATTGTATTCACCAACACAGCAAAGATAAAATCTTTGCTATAAAATTGTTAACCTTTAATAAAGTCTACTTAAAAGATCAATATGTTTCACACAAGTCACAATAAGTCTCCAGATCAATGACATCGTTCATGTGAGTCACATCTTAACAATAGAAGAAATATATATTGATGAGTCTAGTCAAGATTGATCCATCAACAAGGTGATGAAGAGGCCTTCCATCATTCAATAAAGTTTTTCCAAACATAGGTAGGTGGGGAAGCTGCCACAGGACGGTGCTGAGCAAGCAAGTACAAGAAGTGGTTCTTGTGTGAGCATCACATCAGGTTGCTTGCTGTTGAGTAGCTTAGACCACAAGTTGATTAGACAGATGTTGGTCATTTTCCCCCAGTCACTTATGTAGCACCCTCTGGCACCAGACAAGCTAACTGTCTGGAGACTGACTCTCTTCCAGATTCCAGCCAGGTTTCTCCATGTTCCATCCGAACAGCATATGATGTCTTCAGCAGTAGGATCTTACCGATAAGGTTCACTGATAAAGCAGCACTCTTGCTCATTTCCTCTATAACTCTATGGCTTCAGCTGGTGCCCTTGTGAGGTGTGAAGGGCTGATTCACTCCTCAGGTTCTGTGTCCATATGAAGCAGAGAAGCAGATTCTCCAACAGAGAGTGAGGTCAGTGCAAGATACATGGATAACCATTATTACTTTAGAGAGAATTTAATAGGTGTAGGCCCACTTATATCTCACTATTGGTGGGAGGTTGATATTGGAGAGCGGGCTCATTTTTGGATATGATTCTGACTTGTTTCCTGTTTCCAGGTATGGGTTCCGTTCCACTGAATGGATCCGTTAGCCAAATCTAGAGCAGTGGGTAACCCACCATGGCTGTGTGCCACTACTGCACTTGTGTGAGCAAGGGCAAAGGAGATAGACACAAAGAACACTCAAATCATACCAAATCAGATATCCATAAACACAGAGACTCACAAAACCTTGTCACTGAAATAGACCTAAAATGAACAAAACAAGGCTCAGGGCAACTCACAGAAGAGGTGGTAGAAAGATTGTTAGAGCCAGGAGTTGGGTCATTATGCACAGAGACATTGCCTCTCCCACATAACTGATGGCTACCCCATAATGCAAGACCCACATTACCCATGGGAGGGGAGGACAGGGAGAAGGCCAACAATGGTACCATCATGTCATCATGGCTGTATATATACTATATGCATAACTAAAAAAAAAAAAGTGGTTCTTGCCATAGTATGAATGAGTGTCATAGCTGTAGGAGGGGCCACTCAACAGGGGTTATGGCTTTTGATAGAGAAATACAAACAGAATCAGCCTTTTTTTAATTTTTCTTTTCAGAGAGCACTTTTGGGAATCACACTGGGCTTATTTCTTTCCCTACCTCCCAGGTCCTGTCAGTGCCTCTCTTTGGCTGAGGGTTACATAGATACATGACCTTAAAAATATGCTTTCTGAAGACAAAAGTGTGAGAAGAGGGAGAGTGCACTGGAGAAGTTCCGCAGCAAGTTTGACACTCAGGGAGCATCATAAAACACACTGTATTATTGATTTCTTTTCACTGCTAAACACTTCAGAAGCTATCTTTAGACCTAGTTCTTGAAAACATAATCATAGTGTCATTAGTCACAAAATCAAAAGCAATGATCAGATGTGCTTAATTGTCGCACTTTTTAAATGTGGTTGATTTGTTAGAACCAACTTTTTTGATGCAGAATCCATATTTTGTGTAGTTGATATTCCATTTGTCTCTTATGGCCTATTAAATTCTGTCCTCTACCTCATCTGTTTCCTGTTTCTATCCCTTCTCATTTTTTTTTTTTTTTTACTTAAAGAAGAACATTGCTATTTGCCTGTTAAAATTTCCCTGTACTTGATTTTACACCTGTGTAGAATCTACAGGTTCATCTGCATTCACATGTTTGTAAGCAGAGTTATTTTATTAAGCATGCAGAGATTTCAGTTCACTACTTATCACGGTACTTCACAACGGAGCCTGTGCACTAGAGATTCCATCAAACCATGTGATTAGGACTCATATGTTACAAGTAGCATCACCTAGGCTGTCACTCCCAAGAGGGGGACAAATCTAGATAAAGTGACATTCTCAGATCTCCTCAAATTATGGCACTAAGGCACTTGCACACTTTTATATGAATTCTGCTTAAGTGCTGGACTATAAAAATGGTTGATGAAACTAAATTCTAAGTTAATATCATGTAAAGTGCCAAACTTGTACTTTCCCCAAGATTTAACTCAGATTCCAATAGCAATATTAATTAATTTTGCTCAGAAACTTTCATATTCATCATTTGTTCTTCACGATGAGCAGAGTAGGGGTGAACAGGTATTACTTTAAAGCTAATTTATTTTAAACTACAAACCTCCCACAAGTATGAATCCATGTAAGGAGCATGTAAAACCAAAGCATTTATATTATAGAATTAAAAAAAAATTGACTTTAAGTTTGGGGCCCTACCAAATCTGTTGACTCTCCTGGCTGTTGTCTGTATGAATAATGATGTTAAAACTAGTCTTAGCCAGGCGTGGTGGCACACGCCTTTAATCCCAGCACACGGGAGGCAGAGGTAGGAGGATCGCAGAGAGTTCAAGGCCACCCTGAGACTACATAGTGAATTCCAGGTCAGCCTGGACCAGAGTGAGACCCTACCTTGCAAAACCAAAAACAAACAAACAAACAAACAAACAAACAAACAAACAAAACCAAAAAAAAACAAACTAGTCTTGTCTCATTGTTTTCTATGACTAAGATTCATTTATTTCTTTCTCTATTATTATTTTAATAATAAAGTGGTTTTATTTTAATAGTAATGGAGTGGATTTTATTGCTTATTTAGGAAAGAGTAAATGTAAAAAAAAATTTTTTTTTTTTTAAAAAAAAAAAAAAAAACCTTAAGGCCTCCCAAGACTGGAAAGAGTCCCTTAGTGTAGCTAAGTATAATATGTTGCTGAAAGAACTCAATTATCTTCTGAGAATGAAACTAGTATTCCTCTCCTACACAGCTGGTTTGTCAGAGAGTTGCCTTCCAACTTTGACACTCTGGCCTCCGCCCCAGGCACTATGGTGACCAATAATTAGTTTGCCTTCTGGAGCTGTGTTTCATGAATGCAATGAAACATGCCAAGTGACTTCTTTCCAAAATGGGGATTGGTCTTGTAATTGCTGGGATTACAATTTGGTCTGTAAACCACATGCGTGCACTGAATTCTTCCCCTACTCATCCTCTAGTGTTGCCAAAGACAAAAATGAGGACTTTGTGTTTTTCTTTCTTTTGGAAGATGGTTTTACAAGTTTAGACTTCTTGTCCTTCTGAAGACCTTCACCCCATTCCCTGATTATAGTCAATATATTTAATTCTGTTGTTCATGTTTCTTTAAGTAATAAATATTTTAAGGGAAATTTAGTATACAATTAAAGTACTGATATTCTTCTAAAGCCTTCTGTCTTGAAGCAAAGTGATTTTATTTCCACTGAGGAATTCATATAGGCATATTTGGAAATCATCATATACTTGTGAGGAAGGAATCTTAATTTTGCAAAATTAATTGAAATGTGGAGATATTCAGCATGTGGTTTCCACCAGTGCTCTTAACTAATTTTGATCTTGTCAACAGTGTTCATGATGGTTACCAACGGCTACACACATTTGTTACATGATAAGCATGACACTCAGTCTCTTTGTTAGAGAAGTTCATGAGCCTTGTTCTAAGAA
Organism: Orientallactaga sibirica; assembly: GCA_036365145.1. Lineage (NCBI taxonomy): Eukaryota > Metazoa > Chordata > Mammalia > Rodentia > Dipodidae > Orientallactaga > Orientallactaga sibirica. The sequence goes on along the minus strand of JAEOAD010000010.1, from coordinate 12,763,680 downwards.
ATTACATGTTATCTTTGTTCATAATAAGCACCAAATTAGATCAGTTTTCTTCAATATTTTTAAACAGTTAAACTGATTTATATTATCTTGCATTCTTTAAGTTTGACTCAGCCCATGTCAAAATAGCAAGTGAAAAGAGGGGTTTTGACTCCTGTGTCAGTCAGTCCTATGCCGAAGACTTAACCTTGCTGTCCTCACACAGCCTTTGCCCCTCCTGTTCCCCTCCACATTCAGATTTCTTATTTCCTAACCTAGGCTCTGGGGACTATGGCAAATATCATTTCCATTTTGTCCCTCTATCAGTTTCTGATAATAATCTGTATCAAAATCACTGTTTATTTTTTAATTCCATGAATTCTGTACAGGACCAAAGAAAGGCAAATAACCCAACTGATCGCTTTCCGTGTGTGTGTGTGTGTGTGTGTGTGTGTGTGTGTGCATAAGTGTGTGGCGTGTACATGTGCACATGTTTATGCATATGAATTTGGATACTTGCATTCCTTGGCTCAAGTGTGGCTATCAGATGTTGGTTTTCATCTTCCATCCTGCTTTGAGGTAGGGTCTCTCATTGCTCATCTCTATGTTTGCCAGGCTAGCTGGCCCAAGGAAAATGCCCCATATGTGCCCCCATTTCCCCTGTAATCATGCTGGTATTACAGAATATTGTGATATAGAGTCTGGCTTTATGTGGGTCTGGATATCAAAACTTAGGAACTAATGCTTGCACATGCACTTTATGCACTGAGATTTCTCCACCAAATATTAGCTGAATTGTGTGTGTGTGTGTGTGTGTGTGTGTGTGTGAGAGAGAGAGAGAGAGAGAGAGAGAGAGAGAGAGAGAGAGAGTTGTATGTATATGTGCTGTGTTAGTGCAATGTTCCATCTGTTTGCCTGAGGAGGCCAGAGGAGAATGACGAGTAACCCCTTCATTGACCTGCTTGATTTTACCTTGTAATGGAGTTTGATTCTGGTGATTGCCTTTGGTGTGTCCTAGCAATTCTGCTAACTCCATTCACCCACAGGATTGGGATTATAGATGTACAGCACTCTACCCAGGTAGTTAAGTGTTTACTGGAGATTCAAACTCAGTGGTCTATAATCTAAGGCCCCCTTCAGGCCCTCAAACTTGTGCAGGAAGTATACTTGACCACTGATCCAACTAATACAATTAATTGATCCAATTAATTAATTAATTAATCCAATTAATGTGAACTGACTATCAGAACAGAGCTACTCTGCACTCAACTTGCTTACATACTATTCACAAGTGGGTTTGTGTCTATAATGAATAAAAGGAACCAACATGTACTATATATCTATAGTATATAAAATATCTGGGGCTGGAGAAATGGCTCAGTGGTTAAGGTGCTTACCTGCGAAGCCAAATAACCCAGGTTTGATTCCCCAGAGCCTATGTAAGCCAGATGCACAGGGTGGTGCAAGTGTCTGGAGTTTGTTTGCAGTGGCTACAGGCCCTGGCACACTCATTCTTTCTCTCCCTCTACCTATTTCTCAAAAATAATTATTTTTTTAAAAAATCTGGTATTTGAGTTAGATCATTTATGACCATTCTTTAAGCCTCATTGAAATTCATCTTCAGTCTTATATAGTCGAAGATGCTTTGTGCTGTGGAAATTGTCAGACTTCTGATGGTTGTATTGTTTAAGCAAGCGGCTTGATGTGAGATGTGAGAGTGTGTATAGGGATGGGGTGGGTTTCAGAATTCAGTTTGCACAGGCAGTACATTATCTCGAGCCATCTTCCAGAAGCTAGAAGTGGTAATTCAAGAACACTTTTTTAAAAAAAAATTCCATCTTAAATTCTCTTGATGTTTTACTTACAATTTTGAAACTCTTGTTAGGACTGACATTTATTTGCACACAGAATATCACGTGAAACCAGATGCACAAAGTGGCCCATGCATCTGGAGTTTGTTTGCAGTGGCTGGAGGCCCTGGTGCACCCATTCTCTCTATATATATCTGCCTCTTTCTCTCTCTGCCTGTAGCTCTCAAATAATAAATAAATAAACAAAAAACATTAAAAAAATAAGCATTGAGTTGGAGTCTTTTTCTTTTCCTATTGTTTTTGAAATCTTTTGCAAGAGGCTTTATATTCCATAGGGACTAAAGTGTATAAAGAAGTGTAGGTATTTGTTCTTCATTTTTATTCACGTACATTAGGTTGAATTTTAAGTTCGAATATGTGAAGATACTATGATTTTAAGATTTTTGTCTCTCTTGCAAGTTTTTTTTTTTTTTTTTGGTTTTTGCAAGGTAGGGTCTCACTCTGGTCCAGGCTGACCTGGAATTAACTATGTAGTCTCAGGGTGGCCTCGAACTCTCGGCAATCCTCCTACCTCTGCCTCCCGAGTGCTGGGATTAAAGGCGTGCACCACCATGCCCGGCTCTTGCAAGTTTTTATATCTGTGTATGTGTATGGGGGTGGCAGCCAAACTTGATATCAGGTATTTCCTTCAATCACTTTTCATCTAATTTTTTTATATATTTATTTTTATTTTGGAGAGAGACAGACAGAGAGGGAGATGGAGACAGAGATGGGTCACCAGCAGCCTCTCAGCCACTGCGAACGAAATACAGATGCATCCTCCCCCTTGTGGGCAAGTGCGGCATTGCGCCCTTGCGTCACTTTGCATCTGGCTAAACGTGGGACCTGGAGATTGGAACCGCTGTAGATTGGAACCAGCATTCTTAGGCTTAGGAGGCAGGCGCCTTAGCTGCTAAGCCATCTCTCCAGCCCTCCATCTAATTTTTTGAGACACTAAAACTGGAGTTAACCAATTAGATAGACTACCTGACTGGGAAACTGCCTGACCAGCAGTCTCCAGGAATCCATTGTCTTGCACTAGCCAGTGCCCAGATATAGGTACACACCACACCACACCACAATGCCCAGGTTTTATATGAGGATCTGAAATCTAGTCCTAATACTTGTGCAGCAAGCACTTCACATACTGAACTAGCTCTTCAGGCTCTCCTAGGTGGTTTTAAATAAAGCTATTATGGAGGAATGATTGAGTATTGATAATCATTGACAGTGCATAAATCACAAAGTTGTCCAAGTGTCACATATTATATTTAAAATGTGTATTAACATAATAAAGGTCAATTCATACAATTTAGATGCCCTTTGGAATGAACATATATATATGTTTTAATAATGATTATTGGTGGTAAAAGTATAGTCTTTTAATGGATCTCTACTTAGAAGAACTCAGCCAATAGGCAGCCTTCTAGACATTAATATAATCTTAAAACTATCCCAGCTGATTTGAAATTACATGAAACAATGAGATAAATCTAATTAAACCATTTTAATAGAGGTTAGTAAATATTAATTATTCTTTCTTCAGGCAATAATCCATGTTTTAGATAATTTATAGATGTTACCTATGCTTATGGAAGCAAGGAATAAATAGTTGTGGCTTTTAAAAAATATTTTGTTTATTTCTTTGAGAGAGATAGAGAGGCAGACAGAAAGATAGAATAGATGCACCAAGGCCTCTAGCTACTACAAACAAACTACAGATACATACACCGCCTTGTGCATCTGGCTTACATGGGTACTGGGAATCTAACCTGGGTCCTTAGGCTTCATAGGCAAGTGCCTTAACTGCTAAGCCCTCTCTCCAGCCTTGTGGCAGTTTTCTGTTTCAGAATATGCTCAGACACTACACAGCTCAGCTAGTTAATTATTATCACACAGCTTATAAAAAATTATCCAGACTGGGTTCAGTCTTCCAGACCACATAGGTGGAGAGGCTCACATTCTTTAATTGTTCTTGTGGGACACAAAGTAGTATGTAAGGGAAGAATGAACTGGTTCCTAAATGGCTGTGGTTTTGCCTAGCAAAACATTGCATCAAGAGTGTTTGTCTTTGTATTATGGAAAGGAGGTTCTTCACACAAAAGAGTGTCAGTAGGCCCCACCCTGGCCAATCTTTCACAATAGGATGAGATGCAAAATATTTGTCCTGACAATATGGCTTTGTGAAAATTTCTTGGCTTATGCACATGCCAAAACTAAAAATGCAATCCTCTTTATGAAATAAAGAAATCTCTTATCCCACAGAGGAAATGTTTTTGATAAGTGCCAAGGATAAAGAAGGCAGACAGAAATTGTGAAGAAAATGAGGGAAACAATTGTAGTTCATCATGATTGTGTGGTAAACAATGATCAGCTGTTTACTCTCAGAAACCACACTGCCAGTTCAGTTAATTCTAGATGAGAGGAGACAGACCCTCCTGATTTCTGTAAGGGTTGAGGTAAATGAATGAAGTGCAAAGTGGCAGGCCCTGTTGTTGAACTGAATAGTAAATGACTACTGAGTTTTTAGGTACATGGCTATTTGATTCTGAAGTATTACATTTGTTCTTATGTTCTTCTTAATGCATTTCTAAATGCATATAGGCCATATAATTGTGTGATGATCAAAAACATAGTAAAAGCATCACAGACATAAAGTACTGCAGGAAGTCTTAACATATCAATTAACAGAGCAATATAGAGTTATAATAATCTCAACACAAAATTTTTAGTAAGGGGAGAACCAAGTTTGTTGTGTATGAATGTCTGTATGTTTAGATAACACATGGAAATGACATCTTTGTTCTTTGGGGTCTGGCTTCTTTGTTAGATAAATTATTTTCACTCTGTGACAGTTAATTATGCTGTAGCTACTCAAGATAAAGCTCAAAAGAAACCATCATAAAACCATTGGGAGGGAAATGACAAAAGGATTGGAAGAAAGGGAATGGCAGTGCATACATGAGACTGATGAATGAAAATTTAGTAATGTTGATGCAAAGAACACAGACGTTTCTTTTAGTTGTGTGCTTGTTTGTGATGTGGGAGTAAACAGCTCATTTCATCTTCACCAAATATCGTTACTCATTAGGACTCAGGTTTCATTGCCTCCCTAGTACAAATCAATGATCTTCCCTAAAAAAAATAACCCCCACTTTTTCAGTGGTCTGATGTTTTACCAAAAGAATTACCAACAGTTGGACCACAAAGTAGTCTTACCACGTTCATTAAACCCTGTAGTGTGCTCAATGCTGGGTGTTAGAAGGTGTCACCTTCCTGTCTAAGTGTGAATTCCTGGGGCTCCATCTCCTGTTTCATAGTCGTACTATCTGCTGCCCAATGCTGTGACAAGCAGTGCACCTTTCCTCCCTCACTGTACTTACTTCAGCTATAAAGGATATGGTTTCCACAAGTTTATGGCCAAGTGTGAGTATGATTCTCTTCTTTTTCTTCATATCCTTTAAGAATATAGGCTTTAAAGGAACTTCTTTTATGGTTAGTGGAAGTTGCATGTGGAGAACATATTATTATTATTGTGACATCCACTTCTCACACAATCCTAATCCAGACTCATTCTCATGAAGTCACTTTCATGCTGCTATTTATCCCGCTCATAATGCCTCTTGTTTTCCTAGGTGTAGGATAGTTTATCTCCCTAAGAATTTCCTCACCCAAGTATCCAATTCCCAATCTGCTAGTCTACTTAGGAAACATTCTTATCTTTGCCCAGGGCTCCATTCTCAGAAAATTGCACGTATATGGTTTCTGTTAGGGAAATACATAATTGCATTCTCTACTGCCTTAATGAGAAACCCACTCTCAATGAATATCACACATGTATGAAAATGATAAAAATAACAGAATATATTTTTCTTTATTTTGCTGTGGTTGTTTATGTTCATTGTCAAATTGACAGAATCATCTGTGAGGGATTATCTTGGTTAGAATAATTGAGGTAGAAAGATACATATTAATTGCAGGCTACATCATTCCTTGGGCAGAAGTCCTGCAATGTATAAAAGAAAACGCTGACTGAGTACCAGCATTCATTGTTCTCTGCTTCCCCACTGATGGTCCTAGCTCTTTAATGTCCTCAATCTACTTCTTCTGGACCCTAAACTCAATGATAAAATGAATAATTGTTACACATTTTACTTCCCAGTTTGGTTCACAATTGGGAAAGACTATACTGATGAAATGTGTATAAGAATTTGGTGTGTTTGGCACTCAGATTTCTCATTATACATTAAGCAGCATGAAATGTATTTGTAAACTGGATTATGAATTGGTGTTATATTAGTTAAAATCATTGCATCTGAATATGTCCTGTGATTTTTCTCTGATTTTGCTGACAAAATTAAATTATTATCTATCCAATTTAGGACCCAATTACCATTTTCTGGAAACTTTTTGGTTGGTCAGCCAACATTGTGGCAATAGCTTTCCTTTCTTTTTATGATGCAACTTCAGTTAAAAAGCAATTTATGGGCTGGAGAGATGACTTAGTGGTTAAGGTGCCTGCCCACTAAGCCAAAGAACGACAGTTCCAATCTTCAAGTCCCACATTTAACCAGATGCAAAGTGATGCAAGTTTGCAATGCTGCACTTGCCCACAGGGGAGCGAATGCATCTGGAGTTCATTCACAGCAGCTGAGAGGCCGCCAGTGCACCCATTCTCTATCTGTCTTCTTCTCCCTCTCTGTCTCTCTCTCTGTCTCTCTCCAAAAAAAAGCAATTTATTATCTATGTATAAAATTTGAGGGTGTACATATTTGATGAGCTCTTTTATTTCTTGAGATTGTATACCTTATTATATTAACTTTTGAATACTGAAATTATTAGGAAGTCATATATTAATATAAATTTGTTAAAGTATACATATTCCTATGCAAATCTTCCACAAAATCATGCTTTCTCAACTTTAAATGTTTGCAGATTGCCTATGTAGCATTCTAGTTTTAAATGTCCATGACATAAGAAATGTGAAATATTCTTTGATATTATTTGCAATTAAAAAAATTGCTGAAACAAAAAGAAATCTATCTAAAACACATAGGATCTTTTTCTGCCTAAATACATAATGGGTCTACATCAGCTCTCACAATGAGAAGTCTCTAGTGAAGGTAATGACACATTTTTCTTTGGTGTTGTTATGACCCAGTTAAAATGCACTGCAAATCATAGTGACAGCAATTCATACCCTCAATGTTGCTTAGTATCATGTTCCAAGAGGCAAAATATTATTGGATTTCACATATTTGTAAGTACATCAGTGTTGAGGGGATGAATCATAGCACCTCGTGGATCGAAAACACATCTTCTGAATTATAATGTCTCATTGAAATATCCTCTTTTGTGTTTTTACATACTTTTAAAAAATAAAATGTGTCATGGGAAGAATTTTGAGAAACACATAAATTGACCACTATATAGCCACAGGATTATATATATTTCTTTTTATTATAGTCTTGTATTCCCTCATCCTCAGTCTTCATTACCCTGAGGATCCTCCTCAGTAGGGTCCTTGGCATTCATTGCAGTGTAACTAGGACTTCTGTTAGTTTCAGGAGGGTTATATATCAGGATATTTCTATCTTCTCTGTGATTCGTACAGTCTTCTCACCCCCCTTCCACAACAATCCCTGAGCCTTGGGTGTGTTAGCAGATTGTTTTTAGTGTTGAGTTCCCTGTAGCCTCTGTATTTCTGTTATGATGTATTTTGGTTCACCACCACATTTGTTGCTATTTCCCTGGAGATGGCTATCAGCTGGCATTGGGAGCTGTGTTCATGTTGTTGCTTCCTCTGTGGTTTCTCCTAGACCCCAATAAATGTGGTAGACGTGACTAAAATGGCTGTCACAAAAATGCTTAAGCACTATTTTACACAAGTGATTATTATTTGTGCAATACTTTTGGCTATGACTGTAAATATCCAACTGGGTTAATAAGACACCCTTTTAAAGCTAGAGACTGGATCTCAGAAAACAATGTGCTTGAGCTAAGTAAACCAATTTATTAGAGCATCAAACTATGTTGATAATACTCAGAGGTCATATTCTTGTTCTACCCTTTAAGCAAAATCCCATAAGTACCTGAATAATAGCTAAAACTTGTCTGAGAGCCTACATATTTGCATAAATCATTTATGACATAATCACAAGTTTTACTATTGCCTTTTAAAGCCCAAATCCAATAAATATGTCAAATTTTTCTCTCGTGTGGGACTTGAAAGCTTTACAAGCTATGAGGCACTTAACAAATTTTATGATTATTTAATTGAGCTATAAATTTGCATAGATCAGTGAGGATGTGATTGCTCTTTATACTAGGTATTGAGACTATCAAGAGCAAATATGTATACATTTAATGTATAATATGATGAGGTTATATCATGATTTGCAAGTGAGATATGTAGTTCATCAAGACAGTGCCTACTTTTAAAGCACCATGCTTTCTATGGAACAAATGCTATAAGTTTTTACTAAGAACATAGTTTCATTCATTGTAAAGACATATCTAGCCAAGCCATCTCTATCCCTCGGGAAGCTTTCCAGCATAAACCAAATTAGCTTTCTGAACAGTCAACCTCCATTACATTTATCAACTGCTGATCTTGCCATAGAAGGCATAGTTGTGATATGCAAGGGGTGGCCAGAGATATCAGTAGGAAGTGCACTTTGCTTATAGGGATACCAGGTATATATCAAAAACTCATATAACCTAGATTTCATTAGTAGTTATAGATCAAATAATAAATGGTATTAATAGCATGTATTTAAACAAAAAATATATATGGTCACTATTTACTTAATGCATTGCTATAAAGAGATTATTTCACTAGCCTTATGAACAATCCTATCACGGATGATTATTTCCCTCTTATAGCTCAGGAAACTAGTACTTAAAGACATTCTGTGAGTTACCCATGATGGCAAAAGAAGCAAACTCAAATCTACACAAGCTTCCTCTAGGACAATGAAGTTCAGAGATGAACTATTGTAAGACAGACTGTGGATGAAAACTTCCTAGTAATATGTGTTCATGCATGTATGTATAATCTGTGTCAAGTCAAAAATCACAGAAACTATGGTTGGAAAACAGGTCTGAAATATCTCAAATCTAGGTAGAATTCACCCCCCCCCCCAGTGAGCCTATGTTAAAAAAGAAAGAAAAGAAAGAAAGAAAGAAAGAAAGAGAAAGGAAAAGAAAGAAAAGGAAAAGAGAAGAGAATAGAAAAGAAAGAAAAGAAAAAATAAAAAGCTAGGAAGCTTTCTGCCACTTGAGAATGTGATTTCAAGATTTCCAACAGTGTAGATATCACATGGTGAGTTACAAATCATCTTATGGTGAACTGTATCCCCTAAATTCTTAGCAGCAAAATTTTTCCTGGAATGAATTCCTCAACCATGAATTACAATACTGAGAAGCTATTTTAAATATAAACTACAATTACTAATATAAGTTGTGTTTAAAAATAGTTTGAGTATGTTTTATCTTTTGTTTGTAGAAACCAAATAAAATTTAATATTAACATATATTACTGATTAAAATAAACACAATTATTGAATCAGTAAAATTGTTTTCTCATGTTAAATAATTTACTTTCTAATGTATAAAATTTCATTTCAAGTTAAAAACTGAAAGAAGGGAGAGAGAAATTTTTGTTTGACCTTTTGACATTAGAATTGCAATTTTTAACTATCAAATTTTATTTCTATAGTTATAGTGTTACTAAAATCAAAAGTCATATCATTGAAACAAAATCATTAGGTAATTTCATCAAGATATGATAGCTAAAATACTGACTTTTGACACATGGTAATTTGAGATAAAAATATTGATCGTACACTAGTCAAAATATCTACTATAACTATATATTAGCATGTAACTTTATTTAAAGAAATTAAAAAATAAGTTCTTTACTATTTTGAATGAAAACTTTAATAGTGATTTTCAAACATAAAATATTTGATATTTTGCCTTATTATTGAGTTGTTTCAATGTCCAGTCTAAATTTATTTTCTGATTTTTTTTGCATGCATGTTTAATTTTTCTGTCTGTCTGTCCTGTCTGATTATTGTAGTAACACTGGGGATTGAACAATAGATCTTTTTTTCAAGCTAGCAAAGTGCTCTGCCACTAAGCTGCTTCCCCATCCCACATTCCTTTTTTTTTTTTTTCTTTTTGTCTTGAGACAGGATCTCATTAAGTTGCCTAGGTTGGCTTTGAGCCTATGGCCCTCTTGCTTTATCCTCCTTAGTAGCCGGGATTACAGGCCTGTGATGCAAGGACCTGCTCAATCTCAGTGACTTTTTAAGACTCATTTGCTCTTTGAACTCATTATAAAAGACTATAAAGTATGTTATTTTCTCTCTTAGCTTCACAGGCTACCTAAGCAACCTTTCTTCTGGCAGGATTTCAGCTTCCTATATTAACTCAAATATACTATTTATATTATTTTTGTTGCCATGTTTAAATGTTGTTTTGATTGAATTTTACTGCTGTTGAGCTGACATGCTGCTTTCAAAAGTGACTGGAGCAAGGCCAGTGGTTACTTGGTCAGTTTCTGAATCCAAACCAATCACTGATTAACAGAATCTGGGTACTGAGGAGACTTCAGAAATTACTCCCTTCCAGTTTTGCAGCTAAGAAAACTGAAACTTAACGAATATGACCACCTCTCACAGGGTTACACAGAGAGCTAAAGGAAGATTTAGACTTGACCCCAGGTTATGTGGGATGAACAAAATGATTCTTATGGTCACACTCAATACTATTATTTTACATTTGAAGAAGTAGTTCAATCAGTTTGAATGGTTTTATTACGGCTAAGCATGAGAAAAACAGTATTTAATATGCTTTTCTGTTACTGTCTTCTTAGTAAATGGTCTGACTTCTTTAAATTGAGATGTCCATAGGTATTAAATGAGAGTTGGCTGGTTTCCTTTAAAAAACACAAGTCTTTGGCCAGTTATTGCAAATAATAAAGGGAAGCTTTTTTAATGGTTGAGATTCAGAAGTGAAAGTTAACTAATGAAAAGATTTAATCACTAATCACAAAAGCCTACCTGATCTAGTTAAACTAATGAGTGCATTCAAAATAAAGCAACAGTCTTTATTAATCTTATTACCATGTAACATAATAGACTTCTCTGTCCTATAGTCTTAAAAGGTGAAGGTGGCAATGAAAATCAAGTTTGCTAAGTAGTTTTCTATTCATGTTTTAAAATAAGCCAGCAAAACATCACATGATTTGAGAAAAAAATAAAAATTGATTGGTGTGAAGTGGAAAATTTAAAGTTTGTGCATTTGCTAGGAAAAGAGAGTATTTTTCACATGTTCTAGATTTATAAGCCAAACTAAAAACATATAGACTCAAATAGCCATCTATACCATATAAATTTTATTTTAACACCTTTCTATTTCTTGTCATAATGGCATGTATGGTAATTTTCCTGTTTTTTTTTTTTTTTTTTTTTTTGATTCACACCAAACTGCTCAGGGTTAAATACAGACAATTGCAATTTTCTTTCTAATCTCAGTATCTAAGTGAAGAAGCTTATAAGGAGAGCACTTTTTAAAAATGTTTTTCTGTAAGGTTGAAAGCTGTATTGCTTTAAAAAATATATTTATTTATGCAACTCTGAATGTTAATTATTATAACTTCATTGATCTTTAGTGAAATTCTTCATAGGTATGTACTGCAATTCACAGAATTTTCATCATATAAAGTTTTCTGTATTACCAAGTGTACACCGTATTAAGAATTGTATTATTAAATACTGACAAAATTTGGACAACACAATCTAAATTTCAATAATAGTGACAACTGCATCCTGTTCCACACATTACCCAAAACAGGATAGCAGTTCAGAAATGTATATTGTTTTCAAATAATTTGTTAAACTTTGCTTTTGGTTATGTGTAACTTTAGATGAAGGATCTGGAAAATATTGTCCAAATGAGCTGTTTTAATTGTTCTGTATTTTATTCATACCTATTTTAATTGTTAAAATACAAATTTCCCCTGTAAAACATGAAAAACTTGAAAATGGTCAACTGTGAACAACTGGAAAGAAGCTTCAATTTTCCCACTAACCCATTTTCTTTTCTTTCTTTTACTATGTCAACTTCTCCTCCTTCTTAATAAGGTATATTCAAGAAAATAATCTTATTTTCCCATCTCCCCATTTCTTTTTCATTTATTTTAAGGCAGTGTTTTTCTTCTTTCAAGAAGACATATTGAAGTAAACGTGCTCCAGGGGGATTCTAAGTAATCACTTTATAGACTGATCTCTGCTGCCTCATTTAGGTCATATCTTTAGCAGAATAAATATGACAAGAAACAATGACCACTGATTCTATAGAAACAGTAGAAGCTTACCTTCTTTGCCATTGAATAGCTGTGATAAATAAGTCAATTCAGTTAAATTAGTTGTCCATTCAGAGTGAAAACATGCTCCAGGGATGTATTATTGGATTACAAATCTCAAACCTAGAAAGTTATGGGGAAAAAAAATCAGAGGAAACAAAAATCACACCAAAACAATGAACTCTAGGGAAAAAAAGCTGCCAAAATAGAACGTCCACAGGCAGAATTTCAAATATTTGTGCATTCTTTGTAATACTTAAAATTGGTACACAAGTCCCCTTCCCTACATAAAAAAGGCATGTGTGAACAATGGCTCTTATCTGGTAGCCATCAGCTAGACCAGAGTAATGGAGCCATCAGTTTACACTTCACTGAGATAATCCTTTCTGGTTTTAGCAAAGCCCACCCTGTATCTGGTTTCTGATACCTGATGTGCTATAGATGATCCATGGTGTGTCCCTGAACAAAAAAGAACCTTTCTCCCTCATTTATAGCATCATTTTTTAAAAACTCTCATAGATTTACATGTTACCAGTATGATTATTATGTACACAATTAAGATCAAAACCAAGAAAACATTTAATGCTTTGGTAATACCTGCTCTGTTTGGCACATCAGCACAGTGATAGTAACAGGATGTTGCTGTGATTCTCATTCACATTGCTTGGAGTTGCCACACACTTCTCACAAAGCATGAATGCTTCATAGTCCTTATTGACTACTTGGGCAGCGGGTCTTAAATCCACAACTTGTATGTCAGAAACACTTATTTTGCTTGCTTTCTTTTGTCTTCTATGTGCGATGAGAAGTTACTCCAGTAAAACAGTTTGTGTAAACAATTTTCTCTGAAGGTCATTTGTTATGCTCCCATTCAAGATGAGAAAAAGTGAAAACACAAATAAATAAATCAAAACATGAACCTACAGCACATGCTCATCAAGGACACAGCTCTTCTAGAAAGAACTTGCATTCATCCTTGCCAATTTGTTCCAAGAGTCTAGGCCATGAGAATGTTCACTGTGAATGATGTCTTTTTGGATAGTGCATGAATTATGGATATAGGAAAAAATCAGGTTCATATCTTTCAAATGTGGCATGGTCAATTTTCTGACATGCAGCTTTTTTTTTTTTTTTTTTTTTTCTCTGATCACATTCTCAGCAGTCACTAAGAGTTCTCTGGGTTGGTGGAGATATGGGAATTCACAGGATTGACAAAAAATTATATGGAGAAAACCTTTCTCTGTATATTTCTTCAGAAATTTTTATCTAGATTCATATTGTCTAACAGATTGTGATTTAATTTACCCTCCTTGTCTACTATGGAATGTTCAAACTATAAAATTATACAGATGTTAAATGATGCTTAGATAATCACTTCAATCTTTTGAACATGAAAGAAGTTCAAGAAAATGAGTTGAAAATTACTGTAGGGTAGGCAGTATTGTCATTTTTGTTTTCCACAAACACACCATATTCTTCTGTGTCACTCAGCAATTGTAGGCAGTAAACCTTAGGAATCTAACTTAGTAGTAGGCTCATTCAATATTCACACTAGTTTGTTTTTCTTTACCTTGTGTTGCTCACTTAGCCTTCTTGAGCTTTAGGGTTCCCCTGCATCAGTGACAATGACACAGTTGGCTTTTGAGAAATTGAAATGAACTCTTCTTATATGAAGTAAATAACAGGGAACCAGGTTCATTTAAAAATCTCTTAATAGGCACACACACACACACACACACACACACACACACACAGAGTAATATGCATGAGAATGAAAGAAACTCATACTCCAGGAAGGTGAGTGCGCTAGCTTTCTTGCTCTGAATTAGGATTTACTGCATGTCAGTGAGGGTTTATACATCTCAAATCTCCACCTTTCAAATTGTTGATCCTGTGGTTGCTGACAGAACTACTCCAGCAATGTAACAATGGGGAGTGATGCCTAGTTATCATTCCTATAGTAAATGTCAGGCAGATGAGCTGGGTATTCCCCACATATGCATCTATTGACATTCTCTGCATTTTCTTGCTTGCTTTGCTCTTTGGCACACTGACCTCTGTGGGCCAATTTAACTGGGCTTTGGTTAGGCCATTGGATAAAGGGGGAAAAGACTGGTATGTACTTGAATAGGCTGGGGAGTGTACTTCCCCAGCCTTCCTTTGCAAAGGCTGCTGTTTGTGATGGTTCCTCTTCTCAAATAATGGCTCCTGTCCAGGGTTCTTCTCTGGCTAAAGTCTAGCTAGATCCAGGTATGTCTACCCAGGACCAGGTGGAGAAGGGCTCCAACTCTCACACATCATAGGTTCTTCTGCAGGTGCCTTTGTCTTTCTTCATCACACTATCTTATCCAAACCAGTCCCTTCATTAATATCCCCTCAGTCACACATTTTGTGAGTGTCCTCTGATTCTTGGCACAACTTTGAATGCTTAAAAAAAATGACTTAAATGAAATAAAATTGATTTCTCTACAGAGAGGAAGGAATAATAGATTATTCAACTCCAGGAATCAATAACACTTAATGTCTCTCTTTCTAAAGACAAGATGAGCTGTAAGTGATTTGTCTGAATTCCTTTCTCTTCTCTCTCTGTCTCCCCCTCTCTCTTTCACTGTGTTTAAGAGTTTATAAAAATGATACTTCTGTGTGCATGTCCACACTATCATTTTGGTCTCCAAACAAAATATCGCTATTGCTTACATTTGGAAATAACTGTTAGGGCCAAATATAGAACATAAGCTTGAGAGAGAAGAAGACTGAAGGTTGAAACATGCATATGGAGAGCCAGCTGTGGTGTTGCAATGGCTTAATGCAAGCCTTTGTGGGCTGTGAGATAAGACAGAAGGATTATGGATTTGAATTAAACATAGGATAAATAACTAGTGTACCAAGAAAACCTAGGCTACATAGTAAGACTGTTCCCATCCTTAATAGTTAAAGAAGAAAAGGAGGCCAAAGATATATCAGTGGTACAACCCCTACCTAGCATACACAGGACCCTAAATTCAATTCCTAGTAACTCAAAGCAAATGAAAAAATCATTAAAGACTGTTGTGTATTTTAATGTTTTATTTATTGTTTATTCATTTATTTGCAAAAAGAGGGAGACAGAGACCACACACACACACACACACACACACACACACACACACACACAATGGATGTGCCAGGTCCTCTAGCCTCTGCAAACAAACTCAGATGCATGCATCACATTGTACATCTGACTTTATATGGGTACTGGAGAATGAGCCAGTATCCTTAGGCTTTGCAGGCAAATGCCTCAACTGCTGAGTCATGTCTCCTGACCGATTGTATACTTTAGGTAATAGTTAGCATGCCCATGACTTGATCAGTAGGAGGAAAGATGTACTAGGAGAAAAATGTAGTTTGTTATAATTAAATGGCTAACCATGCTCAGTGTCTTACCATCTTTATGATCTTGAACAAATTAGTTTACATTTTTGAGACCCAATTTCTTCATCTCTTTAAAATTTGGAGATTAATACCTATCTACCAGAGTTGTTGCAAGGACAAATTTCCATATGTCCATTATCATCTATCTAATATATCATCTACCTATCTACCTATCACATTGAATAATTTCTTGTACATATTAACCATAATATATTTCCAAAGCATATGTCCATGTTTAGAATTCTGAGCCTTCATTAGTTGAGTCAACCTATGGAAATGCTTTATTTCCTCACTGTCTTCTATTATCAAGTATTCAAATGTTATTGAAACTCTTGATTTGCCTCTTTAGAACCTTGTTATAGCTTACTCTTTGTATTTGAAATGTAAAGTTTTATTCTTTGTGTTCAAAAAAGTGCTAATCATTTACAAAACAAAACCAAAAAAACCTAATTTTTAGAATGATCAGCTCAATCTGTTTATCAGACACCATTTTTGGAGTCTCTTTTACAACCTTGATTTTTGTTTACTTAGATCATGTTACATGTAAGTCTGTAAAAACAGTTTTCAAAATATTACTGTATTAGAAAAAAATCTCTAGATCTTATGATAAATATCATTAGCGTAGCTGCTTGGAGCTCTTGATCTAATAGATTCTGATTCATTGATCAGGTCCTCAAGTGTTAATGTGGATGTCTATTTTCCAATAACAAGCAATCAAGACTGGCCCTGCACATCCCCATCTCTCACATCCTTCTTTTGACTTGAAGTCTGTATTCCCTCATGCTGGGTACATCACCCAGGACACAAACAGAAGGATGTAGTCTATCCCTGTGACACTGATTCATGAGTTGAGTGGTCCCCAACTTTCAATTTCTGTCTCAAAATAAAGAATACATTGAGAAAACAAACATCTTTCCAACTAATGTCTTTCTCTCATATGCATATTATAGGTAAATATGGGGGACTAGACTATGGAACTAGAAAAAGAATCATGAACTGGACAGGAGAGATATTGGGGGATAATATGATAATCAAATGCTAAAAAATATGCTATAGGTGAGAAGTAGGGGACCAAAAAGAGTGGAGCAGAGAGGAATTGCAGGGAACAAATAAGAACAAAGTATCTATGAAGTGCCCTATGAAAATGCCCTAACAAAACATATTACTTTGATAATTTTAAAGCTAATTCAAATGAAAGAACATGAAAAAAGTATTAAGACTATTCTTTATAGAAAAAGTTACCATCATGAGCCTGCATACTCAACCATGACATACATTCTGAGCTATACCCGTGCCTACAATGTTCCTCTTATGTTATGTTTTCTGGGTTCTATTAAGACAAAAGTTCTGTCCCCTGCAGTTCCAGCTCTTCTCCTGAAGGGAATAAAGTCAGACAGAGTTGTCATTGCTATATGCATATCTCCATATCAGGTGTTCACTTCAATAAACTGTATCTCTAAGCGGCACTTTTATTTTCTTACAGGAAGTTCTAAATCTTGCAATAATCATGAAAGAATAAATTTCCATCACAAAATTACTTTGCAGACTGTTGTTAGGGAATAGCCTCAGTTTGACATGTGGAAACTTACCAGCAAAATGCCTACGAAGAAAGAGGATGCATTCTTGCCATGTAGAAGCCCCGTGCTTTCCCTTTTACAACTAGATATTCTACTGTCTATGGCAATTCCTGCTGGGTAAATTTTAAAAACATATGCTCTGTAACATATGGCATGTCTGTGAGAGTCTGTTTCCCCTGTGATAGGGAATCATTCCAAATAGACCACTGTTAATAGAAAAGGTTCTTCATATGTAGTATTTTGGATCACTGTAGCCTTTTTCACTCAGTTCACTATTACATATGAAACTGAAAATTGTTGTAAGATAAGAGGAGTAATTTGTAACAGTTTAATCATAAATAATCTAGCTATATCTAAATGTATATAGTTTAAACATCATAATTTATAGAACTAAAATAGACTCTGTTAAAATAAATTGTTAAAAATCAAGGGTTAAATAATTCTGATTTTTTCAGTATGATTAGTAGTTTTCAGCATAAGAGAAGATGAAAGTATTGACATTAGGATTTTCCACACAAAACGTTTGTGAAAGTGAATTTGGTAATGCATGGTGACTGCTTCTTTATTAAGGCTATCACATCCCTCATTTTGTTAGCAACTTTAACTCACACAACTAAACAATCACAATGATGCTCTTTTGTTTTCCCTGACTCAGATAAAATCAGAGTAAGTTGAATACTACAGAGTAGTACATGACTGTTCATCAGCTCAAATAGTTCACTGTATCTGCTTATAATACTGAAGAAGCTACAAAAGAGCAGAAGGGAAACACAGTCTCTGGTTGGAGACAATTGGCACAGAATTCTGACATGCTTAGCAGGTAGCAGTTGGGTTTCAATTACCAGCCTTTAGGGCAATCAATGTATGACAGCCAGAAGTGGAATGTATCATTTAGTTCAAATATCCATTTGAAAATAAAATCCGCAGGAGCTACTGTATGTGATGATAATGGTGGTATATTGAATACCAGCTGTGTCAAAGAGCTAGTAATTAAAAGATAAGTAAAAATAAGAGCAAAGCTGTCCTTTACTGTGGTGACCTTGGAAAACAGTGACAGGAGAAAGAACCCCAAGAGAAAAATATGTAGGATCCCGTATTACAAAGTCACTTTCATGTATGTGGCATTTCAATTCTTGGACTAAGGAAAAAACAACCAGAGCTAACCACTCAGGAACAATAATGTTCTCTGTCTTCAGCAACTTTAAATTATATCCTTGGTATAATTTAGATCTATATTTTATATGTGTTTCTTGGGAAGGTAGTGTTACCTTAGTATTGTAGGGAGCATCCTTGAAGCTGTTCTGTAGATAAAGTTATTTTTGATGTCTCTGTTGACTATTAATTCTTAAAAATTTACTTAAATGTAATCTAGGTTGAGGTATTTCACAGATAAATGGTAGAGATAGCTAGCTTCCTTCTGATCCTGGCACATATATTAGATATACATGGTTGTCTTAAATTTCTTTACTTCAGGCTCTTCCCCTCAAGGAAGAAATATAGGATGATTTTTTATTTTATTTTATTTTATTTTTTTGCTTTTTAGAGGTAGGGTATCATTGTACCCCAGGCTGTCCTGGAATTCACTATGTAGTCTCAGGGTGGCCTCAAACTCACAGCAATCCTCCTCCTTTGCCTCCTGAGTGCTGAGATCAAAGGCATGTGCCACCATGCCCAGGCTTTGAAGACATTTCTGTCCTTAGTAGCCTAAGGTCCTAAGGTTAAAAAAATCTTGAAAATGTATGCTGATATTTTATCACTGTATACAGGTTTCCTTCAGTGTTTATTATCAGATGAGGCAAGTAGAAATAGGTATGTGTATTTCAGTGCTATGGAAGAGACCATTAGGATATTTGGCTAGAGACAGTAATCTAAAGTATTATGACATTCTTACATTAATTTGCTGTCATAATTTGATATACTAATATAGGTCAATGACAAAACACAACTTAAAAGTACTACTAGCTAATAAGAACAGTGGTGTGAGAACTTGTCAAGCAGGTCTTTCATTGTACATTAAGGAACTTTTGATATATGTCAAAATATCTCTAGAATTAGACCCTCAGATCTCTTGATCTCATCCCTTAATTAAGTTGGAGATTTCATCTGCATAATAATATTTTTGATTTATGTCATTTCTTGACAAATTTGGGTATTGGACCTTCATAGGATATTTTAAAGAATTTTCTTCATGTTTGGCTCCTTTTCAGGCTGTATTAAGGAAGCAAGTAAAAACTTTATAGTCTGAATATTGACATGATGTTTCTTAAAATGCTAGAGATACTAAAGAGATACAAGCATATATGAAATTAAGCTTCTCTGAAAACACTTGAGAGTTATTTATTCAGTGTTATATTAATTTCTATTTGTTTAAGAGTAGTTAATGGTCTGGAGAGTTGGCTTAGCACTTAAGGCACTTGTCTGTGAAGCCCAAGAATGTAGGTTTGATACCCCAGTACCCACATAAGTCAGACACACATCTGGAGGTTTTTTGCAATGGCTAGAGGCCCTGGCACACCCATATTCTCCCTACTTCTTTCTCTCTCTTTTTTTTTTCTCTTTCTCTCTGAAATATAAAATAAAAATAAAAGTCAATGATATAATATTTTCTTTAAGAAACTATTTCTGTATTTTGATAAATACTCAGTTTCAGTTAAAATTTTTAGCAATCATTTTTATTCCATTTATTTTATTATCTCACAAAAGAAAACTTTAGATTTTTTGACAAATTTGGTCATTTTATGATGTTAGTAATTTATAAAAAGTTGGTGTCATTTTTTTTTATTTCTAGCGTTTTTGTTTTGTATTAAAATTAAGATGAAATTATAATCATTTTATCAATAAACAATATAATTATTTCATATATATTCCATATATTGATATTTTAGACATCCAAAAAATTGGGGTTAGCCCTAAATATAAACCCTGCACTTTGATTATTAGGACACTACGTTTAGAAAGTCTAGTCATCCTGTTTCTGTCAACAAGGACAGGGAGATTATCCAAGAATACATACTAGCATTCCCAGGAAATCCAACTCCAAAACCAAAAGATTAAATCATCAACACAGTGAATATTTAACTATTTTTGGATAATTTTAATTGGATAAATACATATATTTACTCATTTGAACTGAAATATTTCTATTAATTATTTGTCAAACTCGGTAAACAGATGTGAAATAAAATTACTTGTAGAAGAAACTTGCTCTCATAAGAATAACTCCCTGTTCCTCTGCTTTAAAATTCCAATGCTTAATATAAAGGCTTTCTTTATGCTAATAATGTAAAGATACTATGTTGCAGTTTGCAAACATAGAAATGGATAAAAAATGGGAAATAAACTGGATGTGGTATGATGATTCATGAATGATGAGTAGTTCACCATTCAGCAAAGGGCTGTGGGAATAAAGTGGATCTGGCAACTTGAACTATAACGAGGTTGGTCATTCATTGTAATTTTAATTGAAAATAAATTTAATTGTACCCTACTTGCTATTAACGTGAGTTGGAAGCATTAAAATAATGTTGAGAGAATTCCAGATAACATTAAGAGTTTACTAATGTACTTGGGAAAAGGCACAAACAGTTTACATTGGCATCTTGGAAGATTACAGGAAATAGACATACAGATATTGAGTCTAAAATCTGAACCTCCATAAGATCATTGGTGATTTAGCAGAGCTTTAGGACCCTTTAGAAGTATCCTGTCATCTTCTGGGACATGATTTACCTAAGAGCAAGTAACAAAATATTGGTTGCCCTTTTTAGCTCTGATGTTTCCAATTAGCTTTGGCTTTTACGTGTGATTATTAAGCACTCAGAAGGAGTTCCACCACTCTTAAAAGTATAAATTTATAAGTACAGGAAAACATTATAATACCACTAGACATAGTCTTACCAATGAAGTTAAAACTACTTAAGTTATTTTGTTTAAAAAAAAAAAAAAAAAAAAAAACTAAAGCAGAATAAAATCCTGAAATTTGTTTTAAGACAGTACGAGAAGCGTCCCCAAAGTTAATATGGTAGCCTCAGGGATTAAAAAAGCTTCTGTTGTAATTGCCTGGAGGAAGACATACCTCAAACTCCTGGTCCTTCTGCCTCTTTCTCTCAGATGCTGGCATTAAAGGGGTGGAATACCACACCTGGCAGAATCCTGTGACTCCCAATAATGGCTTAAACTTCTTGGCAAAGCTGAGCCCTGGACTTAAATACTCCATTCTCTATCAATGAATTGAGAAGCCTGTGGGTCTTACCTATGCCTTTGTATCATCTCTGGATTTCTCAGAGATAGAAATAAAGTAGCACATCAAAAGTTATATCCATAAGTTTCAATAGCACAGAAATCTGTTTATGATACTATAAAGATAAGTTTTACACGAGATAAATGACTACTTGGAATAACAGTGAGTAAGAATTTGAAACATCTTCAAAGTCATAAGCAGAACTGTTGGCTATGTTCCTGGAAAAGTTGTCAGGGGTGGGGAGGAATGGGGGATGTTAAGAATAGTTATAGATTATAATTCATTAACAAATAGCCTGAAATTAATGGTGAAACATATGCTAGATACTGATAGATAAGTCTGTGTTATGTCTATCTAAATCAAATAACTATGGTAGATGTAAAGTGAAAGTAGAGAAAGTGTTACAGACAGTGAGATAAAGCTTGGTTTCAAAACTTGTAACTACAATATCATTTTAATAGTTTGAGAAAATAATAAACTTGTAATGAAAGAGAGAAAATGCATAACCATAATAACAAAAATAATACTTTAAAATCAGGAAATTAGCTGTCCAAAATATCACTATTGTGAACATTCTAGTCAACCTTCTTCAGGCATGTATTTAGGCACATAGTTAGTAATCCTACATGAATGGGATCAAATCATACTATTATTCTTAGGCATATATTATGGGTTTTGTTACTTGAATAATTTGCATAACTTTACACTGGCAGCATAGTAACAGATTTATGCATGTTTCACCAATTATTAATATAGGACTTGAATGTTAAATAATATTTACTGAGCTCTCAAGAAGCAACTCACCTGCTTTCATTACTCTTCATGGCTTTGGGTGCATGTCATCTCTACAGTATTTCCTTTCTTACAGGGTCCAACAATATTCCTGAAACATGTTAAGGAACTTACCTTGCTTTGGGACTAGTCACAGAAAATAGTTGCAATTTCTCAATGGAAAG
Organism: Orientallactaga sibirica; assembly: GCA_036365145.1. Classification (NCBI taxonomy): domain Eukaryota; kingdom Metazoa; phylum Chordata; class Mammalia; order Rodentia; family Dipodidae; genus Orientallactaga; species Orientallactaga sibirica. Next base: position 12,741,298 of record JAEOAD010000010.1, on the reverse strand, counting down.
AAGCATTGGAAAAGTTGGTAGACAGATCCTCAAAATTCTAGCTACTCTCATCCCTCTTAGATAAGCAAATTGAAGTTTTTATTTTTGGCACATTTTGTAGTAAATCTCATTTGTTTCTTGATGAGCTAGGCTGGAAGAATACCCAGTTTGTGATTAAGCTTGGAAAATAATGATGAGAGTAATTGCATTTTGGTTAGAAAATACTGAAGCTTTATTGTCATTTCCAAGAAAGCTGAAAAGCTCTTAATTTTATAAAGGTATGGCATATTCAGGTATACCTTTCTGTTCAGAGAGCTAAATGATGATACTGTTATTATCTGTACTTTAAATTTTTTTGGAACGGGGTGTGGCTTCAACGTAGGATCTCACACTAACCCAGGCTGACCAGGAATTCACTATGTAGTCTAAGGGTGGCCTCAAACTCGTGACAATCTTCTTACATCTGACTCCCGGGTGTTAGGATTAAAAGCATGCACTACCATTCCAGACACCTGTACTTTTGAGTTGTGATCTCTTAAGATCTGGTGATATTTTATGAAAGGCAAAAAGGTTTTAGTTCAAAAGACTTTGGCGGGTTCATTGACATCATGATATATGGCTTCTGACACTATTAAAGAGGAATTCATTTTACGTTTGATTTAGAAGGCCTGAGAGACATTATCAAAGACTTAAGGATTACATTCCTGCCCTGCCTTTTCTGCCCTGTTATGACAGTCTCTGTCTTCTTCGCTGTGACCCACACAAATATTAAAAGGTATAAAGAATTCCATGAGAGCAAGAAGACAACATCCTTGTGTTTACTTCACCTTTCTGCTTGTTTGTTTTGCTTTTTGTTTGACTGTCTGTGAACTGGTCTTCAAAATATCTGGAGTAGATTTTTATTTGTTTGTTTGTTTCCAAAATGTCCTGTTAGGTGAAGTCCTAATCCAACCTTAGTTGAAGAAAATATAGGATATGCCACAAGTTCTAAAAAAAAAAGCAGGACCTTGCATGTAGAATATTACATTCCTACCCAAGGAAGGAAAGCTCTGCTTCCAACTTTTTCCTTCCTTTTGCAGTACTCCACTCAATTCACATGAGCCCCACTTTCTTTTGAAGTACTCCACTCAGTTTACATGAGCCTCACTTTCTGTTGCAGTACCCCACTCAGTTTACACAAACCTTACGTGAACAAAACATTAAAATAGTAAAATTCGGGGCTGGAGAAATGGCTTAGCGGTTAAGGCATTTGCCTGCAAAGCCAAAGGATCCCGGTTCGATTCTCCAGGACCCACATAAGCCAGATGCACAAGGGGCACATGCATCTGGAGTTCGTTTGCAGTGGCTAGAGGTCCTGGCATGCCCATTCTCTCTCTCTGTCTGCCTCTCCCCCCCCATTGCAAAAAATAAATGAATAATTAATTAATAATTAATTAATTAAAATAGTAAAATTTCTGATGGACTTTCCAATATTGCTTAGATATAATTTAACTTTTTTCCCAGAGATTACTGGGAAGAACTTGGTGAAGGGTTTGTAGGAGACAGCCTTGTAGGGACAGGGATGATTAGTGCCTGGGCATAGGTGTATAAGACTTGATTGGTCCATGTTTCTTCTGTAGTGTACATGGTAAAAGTTGTCAAGTGTTGGATTTGAAAGATGCTGAAGCCTGAAATTGCAAGAAAGTTTTGTTTTTCCTTCTTTAAAACATAGAAGAGTGTTTGAAGTATTGTTTTTAGATATGAATGGATGAAAACAAAGAATTTTTTTTTCAAATGAAATGTGAAGTCTCAGCTACAGAAATCAGTAAATACATTTAAAAAATAAAACTACAGAGCTTTGATTTAAAAGTACATTTACTTGTTGTTGCAGTCAGGTTCTCATTGCTGGCAGAAATCACCTAACCAAGAGCAGCTTGGGGGGAGGAAGGTTTATTTTAGTTTACTACTAGAGGGGAAGATCCATGACAGTAGGGGAAATAATGGCATGAGCAGAGGGTGGACATCACCTCTTCACCAACATCAGGAGGAAAACAAGAACAGGAGAGTGTGCCAAACACTGGCAAGGGAAAACTGGCTACAAAACCCATAAAGCTCACCCCCAACAATACACTACCTCCAGGAAGCTTTAATTCCCAAAATCTCCATCAGCTGGAAACCTAGCATTCAGGACACCTAAATTTATTAGGGGTACCTGAATCAAACCACCACACTTGTTACTACATGAATGGCAGTTCAGATTTTTGTTTTCTAATTTTGAATTAAATTTTCTAGGAAGTTAATAACTTGATTTTAGCACATTAAAAATGGTCATTACAATCTAGCTTTTAAACCAGACATTATTGCTCTTGTTGTTTTAGCATTAATATGTAAATTGTATTTTGCTTAACATTAACTTGAATGCACATAACTAATGAAAGTTTTCTTTTTCTTTTTTAAAATGTCTTCTTTTATTTAGATACTTAGAGAGAGAATATGAGACAAAAAGAATGTGTGTGTGTCAGGGCCTTTTGCCATTGCAAACTTTAGATGCATATGCCATTTTGTGCTTCTGGCTTCATGTGGGTACTGTGGAATCAGACCCAGGGTGATAGACTTTGGAAGCAAGCTCCCTTAACTATGGAGCCACTTCCCCAGCATGTGAATGTTTTCTTTATAATAACAAACTTTCTTCTATTGTCTTCAATAATATCACATCTAAACAGGTCTTTTTCTTTAAGCTCACACATAACCTTAACTTAAAAAAAATCATGTTAACTTTTGCTGTAGAGGAACATTAATGACTTTCTGATAAAAACAGTTATTTTAACATTTAATTTTTAATCTTTCTTTGAGCTTTGTAGTCTTGGATTGACAACAGAAACTCATGCCAATATTAGACGTGCTGAGGAAATAATACAAAACTATTCCAAACCTGTCATAATCAAAAATCTGTCCCTCAAGTCATATAGAGTAGAAATGACCTTCATTTTATTAAATTAAAAGTAATTAATATGTTCTTACTGCTTTCATTTTATTGTTCATCAAATTAATAATTAAGAAATAGTTTCTTCTAGTGGAGAGGAATGAAGTTTTAAAGACATTTGAAGGGTGAGAAGAGCTCATAGTGGAAGCCAGGTAATATGGTGATGCCAAAATTATAGCTAATTCAAATTAAACAAAGAAAGAGAACAAATTCCATGAGCTAAAGATGGATGTAAACTGGTATTTACATTATTTGCATATGAGAATGTTAGCATTTGGGGACTACTTAAGTGACAATGCTGAAAAGATTCTAAGTATTTTTTTTTTTTTTTTACTTTTTATTGACAGCTTCCATGAGTATAGACAATAAACCATGAACATTTCCACTCCCTGATTTTACCCATTTTTAAGGAATTTATTGAAATGTATCAATATACAAATTAAAACTTTGCTTGTGGGCATGTTGGGATCTATATTTATTTTTATAGATCTACTTAGGATGTCTTGAAGTGTCTCATTTTAAAAGGTCCTTACCAAAGAAGCAGAGTCAGGTAAACAAATACTGAAGGACAGGGCAAAGAAACAAAATAGTGAAAAAGTGACAGCTTGCCAAAGTGGTCTTTTTACTTACCCTGTGATTTTTCAAATGTCAAATGACAAGGGGAAGGCAGACTGACCTCACATGCACACAAGCATCCCTAAGTATGTTCACGGTCATTTGTAATCACTACACTTTTAAGCAAAAACAAGAACAGGGCTGGTGAAGAGAGGGTGCTGTTGTTTTGTCTTGTCTGTTTTCTTAATATGGAAGTGCTGTTCTATCTTTGTATACTGCATATATAGGAGATGACCCCTGATTGGGTATGATTTTATAGAAGGCATTAGAGAGCTTGAAGAGAGTTCTATATAAACAGAAATATGTTGACAATAGTCAACCTTGGAAAAGAATTAATTAAGAGTAAAAAAATAATAATCATAATGGGCTTAAATACATTTTTAAAAGAGTAATGGAAGCCCTAAGAAATTCATAATGTGAGCTGGGCATCGTGGCCTATACCTAAAATCTCAGCACTCTGGGGCCTGAGGATTGAGGACTGCCTTGAGTTTGAGGCCTGGGTCAGCCTGGCTAGAATAAGACTGTCTCAAATAAAAAATCTGTATTGGCACACAGTTATAGTTATATTGGAAGTACAAGCATTGTATTTTGCTTCTTATAAAAAATATAAATAATAAGTTCTTTATATCTTGAGATGATGATAGATTACTGTTATACTATTCCATTGTTTATGCATCAATCCTTTATGTACCCTCAACAACAGTTTTGCTTGATTTGACCTACTGAAATTTTCTTCTTTAACAACGCCTCATATCACTCCTCTTTTGGTCCCATTTTTGTAGACATATGTCACTCAGAAATCCTCACTGCTGCCGGGCGTGGTGGCGCACGCCTTTAATCCCAGCACTCGGGAGGCAGAGGTAGGAGGATCGCCGAGAGTTCGAGGCCACCCTGAGACTACATAATTAATTCCAGGTCAGCCTGGACCAGAGTGAGACCCTACCTCGTAAAACCAAAAAAAAAAAAAAAAAAAAAAAAAAAAAAAAAAAATCCTCATTGCTACCTAAGTTTTCAAAGGCAGTAAACTTTTGTTTCCATTCTAAAGAGTGCTTTTGCCTCTCTTTAAGTAACTTCCGGAGTACCTCATTTTCTTTTCTTTTTCTACCTTCCTTGCTGTCATTTCAAGTTTCTTTCCTTAGCTTTCTTGGTAAAAAAAAATTCACATTGTGGGGGCTGGAGAGATGATTTAGTACTCAAAACACTTTGGCAAAGCCTAATTAATGACCAACCTGAATTTGATTCCCCAATACCCACGTAAAGCCAGATGCACAAAGTGGTGCATGCATCATGTATCTGCAGTTCATTTGTAGCAGTTAGAGGCCTTAGTGCACCCATTCTCATTTTCTTTCTTTCTCTCTCTGCAAATAAATATAATACTAAAAAATTCATATTATTAGGTTTGATCATTACCCTTTAATTTCTTACTCTACCTAATCTGCTAGAAAAATTTCACTTGTCCTTTCAAAACTCTTCTGTTTAGCCAGCAAAACTTATCAGCCATTATTTAGCTCACTGACAGCATCCAAAATTTAACTTTTCTAAAATCTCTATCTATCTATCTATCTATCTATCTATCTATCTATCTATCTATCTATCTATCTATCTATCTATCTATCTATCTATCTATCTATCATCTATCTATCTATCTATCTATCTATCATCTATCATTATCTATCTATTTATGTGTGAGAGAGAGAGAGAGAGAGGGAGACAGAGGCAGATAGAGATAGAGACAGAATGGGCATGCCAGGTCCTTCAGCTTCTGCAAACAAACTCCAGACACATGTGCCACCTTGTGCATCTGGCTTATGCGGGTACTGAGGAATCATACCTGTGTCCTTTGACTTTGTAGGCAAGTGCCTTAACTGCTAAGCCATCTCTCCAGGCCCCAAATTGAAATTTTCATTTGTCCTTAAAAATGTTTATTTTCCAACTCCACATCTGAATTTGGAGTAATGGAATATGTCATATAAATTTATATATAGTCTCATAAAAAACCCAAAGCTTTGGCAATGAAATCATCAAAAATAATAGGAATAATTGTTGGCTAGGCCTACATATAGAATGTTTAATTCAAAAACCAAATTAGGACATCATTGTAAAAAAAGGAGTGGGGAAGCATTATAAAATGAATAACATGGGTGAGAAGGAGAAGAAATAAGAACAGAAGCCATATGTACTACACATCTATGCTATAAAGGAAGTTCAGAAATAAACAGAACATATCAGTTATTATCAATGTTGTTCAACTGAGTGTAAAAGGACAATGGAAATGAGACACAATTTAAGAAAGAATATGACAGCTTAAATCAATAAAGAAATAGAAGGGAATATGGAAATGTTTTCTGTTTGCTTCGAGAAACAAAAGTGAATGACAGGCAAGAGAACACGATAAATAATGCAATCTCACTCTGCTCCCTGTCTGGCAATATGAGAGTGGTTCTCTCCTTGTTGCTCTCCCTTATCGTTAATAATTTCCCTTTTTTTCCTTCTCTTTCCTCTTACAATCCCCCCTTCCCTCAGTCTTCTTCCTTCTCCTACATTGTTTGAGGAGTCCTTATGCACTGTAGTTTGAAGTCTCTGCTTTCCTGTTCCTAGGAGAAGGCCATTGTGTGTGCTCATCTCCAAGGCATCTATCCCAGGAGAAGTATTGCTTGTATCAAGAACCCACATTGTGTTGCTTTGGTGTGGAAGAGTGGCCAAATTCTGGTGGCAATTTGAATTCCCATAAAATGGATGCATGAGGAATTTGAGCAGTTCACTCAAATTAAAAGCTCTTATTTGGGCTCTTAAGAGGATCAAAAACTAGCACCAAGCTATTGCTGCCTAATAACAACACAACCCTTGGCAGTGTACCTGCCATTGGAAAAGGTATCTTTACAATATTTTTCATGAAATTCTGCACTTTAAAAAAACTCTGCCATGGGTTGAATGCAGGAATCCTCATCTCAGGATTCACCTGAGTCATGTGACCTCCATGGTAATCTAGAGGGTGTCTTCTATGAAGAATCCTCTTTCTCTCAGTAAGGCCAGGAATACACAGCAGTGTCATCTCACCTCTTCTTCTTTGCCTTTGTATTCAATGGATCATCAAGTCTTGTCCAGGAAAATTCCTACCTGCATTTCCCCCCTTCCCCAACTCATGTCTATATGCAGACCTTAAAAATTCTCTACTGCATGGGGAGACAGATTGCTAAAGAGACTAAATAAGGCCACTGTCAACGTTTGAAGTGAAGACACATCTGAATGTATATATTTCAGCAGACACTCTATTACAGGTATGTCTTTAAACATAACTCTGGAATATTTCTCCCCTGTCCTTCCTACAGTATCTTTTCCCACTTTGGTATACTGCCATTGAATTTGTGAGGCCTTTTAGACTTCTCCACATGGATTTAATTCTCCTAAGCTTTGTTCTCATATAGCTCTTTGCATTTTCATCTCTTACATTACCTATTCTGTTCACCTATGTTGTTATGGTTAATGAATTTGACAGATACAATAGACTGTCAGCCCTTTGAAGACACAGCTCATGACACTAATCTCCCTGTGTGCCCTCATGTCTGCTTTAGTAAAATAGGCTTGCAAGTCTGTATGTGACACAGAAAGATGAAAGTTCTCCTGACTTTTGCTATTGGAGAATAAATTATTTGTGTTCTTTTTCCAAGGGAATACAAAGAGAATTCAGTTTAACTTTCAAAAGAATACCTTAATAAGATAAAGAATACCTCTTTTTTTTCCTTTTAGACTGACCTCTTGAACCCAAAGGCAACTTACTCAAATTAAGATATTTGATGTGATTAGTGCTAGGAAAGTAATGAGATTTGGTTTACTCAATAATATTGGAATGAATATAAGTCTTATGCAACATTTTAACATTTTAATTCATTGCTGAGTCTTTGAGGCAAAAAGGATCATAACCTTTGCTCTGATTTCGCTATGATGAATTGGGACTTTCTCTAACAAAGCAGATGATAACAAAATGTCTTGTTCCTGCTTTAACGCAGAAAATTTCATTTAAAGTCGATAAATTTAGCACCATGGTACTTGGTATTTTACTAAAAGAAGAAGTTGATATCACTATACTATTAGTGATACTCAATATAAATGTGTATTAATTGGGCTGAATAAAATCAAATTCATTATATCTGTATATGAAAATGTCAAAAAATGAAAGAATAAATGTTTATATTACAAATTATTTAACATAATTTATTTAATTATATTTATCTATAATTTATAAATATAAATATAATGCATAATTATGTATTATGTATAATATAAAGCATATTTACATAAAATAATTTATATTAATAGTAATTATATATTATTAGCTACTCTGTGCTCTCATTTATGTGATGTATGACAGTTCACCCCACATTGAAAGTACTTTATATAAAGTAGAAGGGTGGAGAATTGCAAGGAAATAACTATATATCATGGAAATTAGAGAGGAAGTAATTGGCTGATAATCAGACATATATGAGGACCATAGTTATGGATATCCGTAAGGAAATTGAAGATGAGAGAACATTCTGAGCAAATGCACCTCTACATTCATCCTGTCTTACTTTTATCACACATAGACAGGTGTTAGAGGCACACCCTATATTGACAGTGGTAAGATGTCAGGAATTTGACAAGATGGAGAACTGGGATGATGCTATATGATTTATATCCAGGCAATGATATTACTTACATTGTTAATGTACTTATGTTGCTTTATTGCATGGATGACTTTGCGATCCTTTATGACTTATCCTAATATAACTTCTCCAGACATTGCTTCAATAGACACTATGAACTAGGAAAAAGAACAAAGGACCAATGTTTTGTCACATCTAGGCTACAAACGGTCATAGGACTATGGCAGTGCACTTGATATCCTCAGGTTTATTTCTTTACCCTCTAATTTGGAAACAAGACTATTGACATAGATGCACACTAAGACCCTTTTAGCATACTAAAGTCATTGATACAAGCCTACAAAATGTTTACCTCATTACTGGATTAAAGTATAGAGCATATGGTATAATGCTTACTAAGAATGTGTGTTCATAACTAAATTTAGTAGACTATTCCTCCCTCCTACAGGATAGGTGGTAGGTTCCTGACAGTGTAAAAGGCAATTACCTTTTCCAAGAACATGTTAGAATATAGAAGAAAATAGCAGAAAATTAACCCTTGTAAATGTCACAATTTGCCTACTGTATAATTTAAATGGTTCAAATAAAGCTACTTATTTGCATAATGATGCATTTGAAAGATATATCTTAAAATAACAACATTACACATTGAGTTGAAATATAAATAAAAATAACAAGTATAAATTAGTCTAGAAAGGATGCCATGTCACTGTATAATTAGACATATTAATAAATGTGGACTATAATTATGAACCTAAATTTAGCATGGGTATTTATTTCAGGATAAAGATCTTTTCTGTTTAATTTTTTTTCTATTTTTTTGCATTGCAAGCATTTATTGATTGTCAATGGCTTGTTAACTTCTATCATGTGTATACAATTATATTAGCCATATGTCTTGAAATAAGTGCTTTGCTGGGATTATTTATCTAAATTGAACTCTAAATTTGATCATTGAAATGATTTGTGAGAAACATTTTGTGAGCCATTAGATCCTCCACCATAATACTAAATATAAAAATCTTTAATGCCATTAATCCCAACAAACTCTTTCCATGTCTAGACAGAGTCCAAAGCAGTGATAAAAAGTTCTGGATAAATTAATTGCACAGACAAAACTAACTTTTTTGTTTAAGAATCATTTCATTTCTCAAAAGAATGTTGTACAACATGAAGTTTAGTTATGTAAGAAAATTCAAAGAACAAGGACATATTATCTCTTGTAGTTGTTTCCTTTATTCAACAAATATTTATAAGACCCAGAGAAATACTTCTAATATTGTTGTCAAAGAAGCAGTGCCATTATAATCACATCGTGTTTGGTAAAATGCAAATTCCTGGAGTTTGCTGCAGATTTATCAATTCTCTCTATGTACCTGTGAAATTTATTTATAATAAACTCTTGGGATGTGAATTGTGCACACTGAGACGATATAGTACTTTTTTAAGATTTTTTTTTTTAAATTTTATATTTTATTTATTTCTGGAGAGAGACACAGAGAGAGACAGACAGACAGAGAGGGAGAGGGAGACAGATAGAGATGGGCACGCCAGCAATCTCTCAGCTGCTGTGAACGAAATCCAGATGTTTGCGCCCCCTTGTGGTCAAGTGCGGCATTGCGCCCTTGGGTCACTGAATCTGGCTAAACGTGGGACCTGGAGATTGGAACCGCTGGAGATTGGAACCAGCGTTCTTAGGCTTAGCAGGCAGGCGCCTTAACTGCTAAGCCATCTCTCCAGCCCTAAGAGTTTTTTTTTTTTTTTTTTTTTTTTTTTCATATCCTGCTTTTGCATCATTTTGATGATGGGTAATGGACAGCCAGCTCCTAGGTTGTAAGACTGAAAAATACACAGGACATGGTTACATAGAAAGATAGAGATAAACTGTTTTGTGTGTGTGTGTGTGTGTGTGTGTGTGTGTGTGTGTGTGTGTGTGTGTGATGAATGGGGCTTTTCTATTCTTATATCTGCCTAAGATTGAGAAAAATAACAAAATATGCCCTTTTAAAATATTCATCTCTGTGAATGGCCTATGCATCTATGTTACATAAAGCAAATGATTACATATTAAAAAGTGATGTTGATTTCAAACATATTCCCCAAGAAGAAATTTTCTCACAATGGCCTTATACTGTTTTTCCTCCTTCATAGAACCACCAGGTTCCTTTCATAAACTATTTGATTTATGATTTTTAATGCAAAATAAGAAATTCTAAATATTACAGTTTTAGGGCTTTTCATTTATTTTTTTCTTGAATCCAAGTATATCTTCTATGGCTGTTGGGTCTGGGAAGAAAATTTAGAGTCTAAAGGCACTTGCTTGCAAACCTGATGGCCCAGATTCAATCCCATAGCTACTCACTTAAAGCCAGACGGGCATTCATTTGCAGTGGCAAGAAACTCTCATATAATGATACACACAAAAGGTCAAAAAATAAATGGATATTTTTAGAGTATGGATGGCTGCTTTCATTGACTATTTCCATTGGAAAATGTTTAAGACCACTGTCCTATACCTGCATAGGAAGTCTTTATTTTCCTTTAATTGAATAACTTTCTATTCCACCTCCAAATATATTACAAATAAAAAATGTTTATTGGTTCTTGTGCACAGAAACAGGGGAATATAGGAACCTAGATAGTTTATTGAGTGTTGGGTTCCCACTGAATTAAAATTTGTACTTAGTCATCAGTGATTTACTGCGATCATTAATACCTGATCAGTGATCATCTGTCATACACACCAGAGGTGGTGTTGTATAAAATACAAACTGAATTGATACTTTCCTCCTTAAAATCAAATCATTTTAGTATCTACTTGCAAGACAGAACTCTATAACTATTGCATTAATTGTAAAGTTTTTGATTCAAAACCCTTTCCCCTCTTCTACGGTGGTGGTGATCATCTTCTTCCTCTGCTTTCTCCTCCTTCCCATCCTGTTCCTCCTCTCCTTCCCTTCTTTTTCTTCTCACCACCTATTTCTGGTACAGCTTTGCTTATCATGTTAAAATTTAAGTTATAAAAGGAAGAGAACTTCCTGCATTTCAAAAATCAAAGTTATTATGTGATATTTAATTTGTTTTCTCCCAGTGTTCGGTTCCCCTCTGCCATTCTCAGAGTGTTGTGGTGACCTTAGATGAAGTAGAAGTTTTCTGTTGAGAAAAGTCTTTAATCTTTTGGGAAAGCAAAGCATTATGCATTAGTGGTTCTGACTATGGTCAAGTCTAGTTAGAGTTGCTCTTGATTTTAAGGTGGCGCATGGAAGGTAATTGCTGAACTTCTGTCTTCTTTCCTCCCTGACACCACAGCTCCGCCCACGGTTCGGATTGTGCACTCAGGCTTGGCCTGTAACATTGAGGAGGAACGCTACTCTGAACGGGTCTACACGATCCGGGAAGGAGAAACCCTAGAACTGACCTGCCTGGTCACAGGACACCCGCGGCCACAGGTGAGTCCCCAGCTGTGACATTGGAGAACATTCTCTGTCTCTTTGTGCCCTCTCTCAGAAGTCAAAAAGTATGAATTTCAGATTTAGCTAAGGCTAGTGTATGTATGTAAAGTGCAAAATAAGGGTAGTAATTTATGATTTTTGAACAAGTATACATACATGTGCATGAGATGAAGCAAGAAATCTTTGGTTTTATATTTTGAGAAATGTAGAAGACATTTCCAAGGAAGCTGTTAAAAAGACAAGTACAAAAATAACTCAGTAAAATAATTCATATGGCAATGAGTTTATTTTAGAATGTGGAACATGATTTCACGCTGACAAAATTCCAACCAAGGAGGCGTTTGTTCTAAAGAATATGATGCATGGGTCACATGCACCTACCTTATCCCTAGTCATTATATACATTCACACAAAAAAATTTTTAAAAGTTTACAGATACTCTATGCATAGGACTTCCAGAGTTTTCAGCTGCAACTTTCTTAAGCTGTTTTAAAGCAAAGAAAAAAAAAAAAAAAAAAAAAAAAAAAAAAAAAAAAAAAAAAAAAAAACACTTAAATGTTTCAAATAATATGCCAGGAAAAATCTTAGAATAGGCAAAATAAAGGGTTATATATAAGGAATCTATGCAAATTAATATATAAGAAATCTGATTTGATATAGAATATTTAAGATGTTTTTACTCCTTAAAAGATGACCCTTCTTTCCCTATATTTAATCTGCCAACTTTAAAACCTACACATTTTCTATGGCAGAAAAGGAAGTTGATTTAGTATATAAACATATATATTTGCGTTACCAAGAAAAAAAATTCTAGTTAACATAGCTATAGAGGAGAAATGAATGAAAATGTGGCTTTTATGAATTCATCATTTTCAACATTACTTTTTGCCACCACTAAATAAATAATTAATGCTTTCTTGACTTTATCCTGATTTAATAATAAGAGTAAACATAAGATGTTTTACAGAGTAGAATATTAGACAGATTTATAGATGGTAGATAGATCATAGAATTATATCTAAAGATGAAAAAAATATTTTATAAAATTGATTTTGTTGGTAAAAATCTAAAAAAGTAAGGTCATCTAAAACAATTATTAAATTCATTGAAAAAATAAACGTTACTTTGTAGTATTTGCTGTTAACTGTATGTAAATTAAAGAATAAAATTCCTTTAATAAAATGAAATTTCATAAAATTTGACTCAGGTTAAACTTGAAACAAAGTTTAATAACGATTCCAAGAGGAAACATGCAATGTTAGGAGTGATGATTTTAAAATTTGGTACAAGAAACTCATGCATTAAACATTTTATTTAAAATTCATACAGAAAATATTGAATTCAGTGAAAATACATTTAAAATTTTTATTTATTTATATTTTTACTTGAAAGGAGAGAGAGAAAAAAATAAATGCCCAGTGTCTCTTGCCACTGGTAACAAACTCAAGACACCTGTGACACTTTTCCCATCTAGCTTTATGTGGGTACTGGGGAATCAAACTTGGGATGTTAGGCTTTGTAGGCAAGCACCTTAACCACTCAGCAATCTCTTTAGCCCCCAGTGAAAATACTTTTAAAAGAAGTAGGAAAAAAATATAAAATTAACTTGAATAGTAGTTCAAAGAAAATTTACTACTGTTATGATTTGATTATATTTGTAATTTAAAGTCATGGAATGAAATTTTCAGTCTAAAGTTGGATTCATAGCAGGTGGATCCAAGTGACAGAACCACATGGAGCTTGATGACATGTAATGCATGGCAAGGGAAGACCATGAGGGTGCCATGATTCCATACAGAACATGCCAGAAAGTGCTCCTTCTGAATTCCAAGTTTGATTTCAAAATCAAACTCTTCTCTCTGCCTGTAACTCCTCATGAATCTCTCTGCTTCTTCCATATTGCCTTATTTCCTTTAATATTAGAAATCTCTCACATTCTCTGTGTAACGTCCCTTTGAACATTCAAAACTAGCATAGCAGTACAATCTTTGGTCTTCAGACAAACTGCACAAAGCTCGGAGGCAAAAAATTAGTGGATTACTCTTTTTGTCTTAGCAACTCTATTTTGAAGTGATTTCAGTATTCTCTGGTTATGAGAAAAATACTCTATGCAAAGCAAGCATCTTTCTCTTCATTCCTAGAAGTAAATTTTGGATTTGTACCTCACCCTGTCTCAGCTTATGTTGCCTGTTTGAGAAAAGTTAACTAGGCCTCTTCTTTGCTGACAAAGCAGCTGGGACTTAGTATTCTGGCCAAAGACTCAAGAGCATGGAGTTGGCAGCTGTTCCTGAGGTTGATTTTCTAAATTAATAACACAAAGCTGGGATGTCTCCCTTACATATCTATCACGAGCATGAAAATGATTGGAAATGTAGTGGAAGAGATAAGTTTTTCATTCACATATCATTGAATTTCTTAATTGGTGGCTTCTGCCTATAGCAATTAGAATTGTCTATTGCACTAGTCAAAGGAAGCATTTTCATAGCCTTTTTTTTTTTTTTTTTTTTTTTTTTGATTTTTCCAAGTAAGGTCTCACTCTAGCTGAGGCTGACCTGGAATTCACTCTGTATTGTCAGGGTGACCTTGAACTCAAGGCAATTCTCCTACCTCTGCCTCCCGAGTGCTGGGATTAAAGACCATGCCACATTGCCAGGCTTCTAGGCTCTTTTTTTAAAAAAAAATGTTGTTTGGGGCTGGAGAGAGGCTTAGTGGTTAAGGTGCCTGCTTGCTAAGCCTAAGAACACCGGTTCCAATCTCCAGGTCCCACGTTTAGCCAGATGCAAAGTGAGGCAAGGGCACAATGCCACACTTTCCCACAAGGGGGCGCACGCATCTGGAGTTAGTTCATAGCTGCTGAGAGGCTGCTGGTGTGCCCATTCTCTATCTGTCTCCCTCTCTGTCTTTCTCTGTGTCTCTCTCCAAAAAAAAAAAATGTTGTTTGGAGATGAGTAGTAAATGGCCTAAGGAAGTATACTAGGAATATAGAGTAAGTGAAGGAGGGCTCAATACAGTGACTGAGGTAAGAACATGGCAGCGGAACCAGAGTTCCTGTGTAATACATGGTTATAAGAGGACTGAGAGATGACTTTGCAAAAGGTTCTTAGTCTCTTTGTTTCCTATATCTCTATTTTTGTCTATGCCACAGAAATTATAACCATTATACCAATATTATAGACACATTTTGAGTGTAATGTATAAATTTACATATATTATGCAAAACAAATATTGTTATATGCAGATAGTGTTGTATTATGTTTGAGAAAATAAAATAAAATATTAAGTTTAAATTTACATTGCTTAACTCAGTGAATTTCAACATTTTACAAAACAATAACTTGTGCATCATTGCTTATTGGTTGTTTATATTTTCTATTTTCAGTTTAGACTGTCACATATCATCTTAAATACTTGTGGAAAATTTTATATATGACATAAATAAATTCCATGGCTAATAAATATACTATAAATTTTAACATTGTTCAAGCTAATTTTTGTCCCAGTTTTACTTTTAAAAGATGATTTTTAAAATATATATATATATATATATATATATATATATATATATATAATTTATTTATTTGAGAGACAGAAAAAGAGGTAGCAAATGGGTGCACCTGGGCATCCAGCCACTGCAAACAAACTCCAGATGCATACGCCTCCTTGTGCATCTGGCTTATGTGGGTCCTGGAGAATCAAACCAGAGTCCTTGGGCTTTGCAGGCAAATGTCTTAACTGCTAAACCATCTCTCCAGCCCCCAAGATGAGTCATTTTAATCTTTTTTTAAATGTTGGCTTCTGAGTTTTACCTTATTTAGCAAAGTTTTCTTTATATCATATGTCTTATAGTAGATTCCCATATACATATAGCTAGCTAGACAGATAAATCTAATCAGAAAATTATTATGTGCATAGTATGAAGTATAATCTACTTTACTCTTTTTCTGTTTTTTTTATTCTCTTTTGACCTTATACAAACAAGGTAACCAGATTTAAAATAACATTTTTGTTAAATAAGATTGTATTATTCTTTCTAATTTCCCTATTGGATCAATGCCACACTATTTTACATTGTATAACAGTAATCTGATATGACATATAAAAGGACAGCCATTTTTACAGACATTTCTCAGTATGATTTGGTTAAACTAAACATTTCATATTTTCCTTATGAATTACAAAATGAGTTTTTTTATCTTCACAACTCAGATAATTGTGATTTTAATGCTATTGTGCATTCGATGAAGTCATGTGACAGACAGAAGGCATGACAGACTTTGAGAACAAAATTTTCAGTAGGATATTTTGAGTATTTCAGATTTTCATGCAAGAAGACAATTTTATTACTGCTACATTGGGTGTCTTTGAATTTGATCTAAGAATAACAATAAAACCTGAATATGCATATGTGGAAGATTAGAATATACTGATTTCTTTCAAATACAAAAGAAAATTGTGCATCCATTGAAGTTCTGTTTCTGTAAATTTTTTGTATTGCATGTCTGGATAAAATTGTATTTGGATAGTATCTGCCATCCCTAAAATATGCTTCATGACATTCTTTAAAGGTAATTCTGTATATAGTCAAAGAACTAATATAAGAAGCATTAAAAGTATTTATTAGTTTATTACAATTTAACCTTTGTAAATGTTTGCTTTTGCATGGCAAAACAAGACAAGGCCATTTCAAACTTATAGTAGGATCATATAGAGTCACTTGATAACTTTATATATGTATTATTAACTATCAAGGCTATGCTAGAGTTTTTGATGTTTTTGTACTTGTTAATCTTCTATTCAGGTTCCAAATGATATTCTGACCAAGATGAAAATCTTAGCAAGGGCAGTGAAGATGTTCAGCATTTAAACACTTGCTTGTAAATTCTGACTTATGTTTGATTCTCCAGTATCCACATAAAGGCAGACACACAACCTTGTGGGCATGTCTGGAATTTGTAGTGCCAAGCAGCCCTGGACCACACACTCTCTCTGTGTGCCTCTCAAATAAATATAATAAAAGACTTTTAAAATTTCCACCTTTGCAAACCTTTAACCAGGTCTTCAATTTGAAATAATCAGTGATGTTCAAGTATAACTCTCTACACATAATTCATATTCCTTGGTTCTTATTTCCATACAGTATTTCCAATGCAACCTAGGAAATTTCTATCCAAAGTGATAATACATGCAAATGAAAAATAGACATACTAAACTGTTTCACTTACATGTAATAAATGTGTGAAAAAATAGGTTCTTGTATCCTATAGAAGTCATCAAATATTCTTATCCTTCTCCATGGATTACAAAAATCAAAATAATTTACTTCTTTCATCTGCAGGATATCTATCTAAACTATACTGGTTTTCAGCATCATGTGAGAGTATTGCCAACTCAATTTTGCTATTTTTAAATAAATCTTTGGATGTGATATGAAAATGGTGTTGAGAAGACATTCAAAATTTTATTATGAAGATGCCCCATCTTATGGCTAATTTCATATGCATATATACCCAGAGATGCTAAAAAACTAATACTTATGTGGGTAAATATGCTTGATATAGTTTAGATGGGGGAAACATGTTTGGCTTTACTCATGCTTGATCTTATCACTCCATATAATTTTGTTTTCAGTGATTTTATATAGTACAAAAAAAGCTTGTGTGTGTGTTTCTGTGTGTGTGTATGTATGTGTGCACATGTATGCTTGTGTGTGCATGCACATGGGTTTGTGAAGATCAGGGGACAAATTCAAGTTCTGTTCTAGGAATGCCATTAAGCTCCTTTGAGACATGCTATCTTACTGACCTGGATTTCCCCAATTTGGCAAGTTTGGTTGGTCACAGAGTCTCAGGCATTCTCCTTTCTTGATTTGCCTCATGATGGGCTGGGATGATAAGCACATTCCACCACACCCTGAATTCCTACATGGGTTACTAAGTATTAAACTCAAGTCTTCTCTCTCAAGACAAGCACATTACTGACTGACCCATCATTTCAGCCCCATTAATCTTTTATGTTTTTTTTCAAATCAACTCTTTTTTTGTTTTGTTTTTTTGAGGCAGCGTCTTGCTCTAGCCCAACCTGACTTGGAATTCACTAGGTAGTCTCAGGGAAGCCTCAAACTCAAGGCAATATTCCTACCTCTGCCATCCATGTGATGGGATTAAAAGTTGCACCACTACCCCTGCTCTGAAATCAGAATTTGTAATTATATTAAAAAACAGTGTGTACTTTGCACTCTTAGTACCTCATCAAGTAACATTAATTTAATTAAAATTTCATAGTAACAGAGTAATTTTTGCTCCTTAGATGATCTAAGTTCATTTAGTATTTTTCTAGAGTTCATTTTTGTTTACTTGTATGAATAACCATTGTGCATAGAAAAAAATAGCTATTGTATATTCCAGAAACTTTGTAAAATTAAAAATAACAAAAAATAAGACAATGTCCTTAATAAGACAATACATAGAATGCATAGAGATCATTTAACACTGTGTGTAGCATGATGTAAATGCATAGCAAAAGTTAATCATATTGGTGATTTAGTTGCATAAACAAAGCAATTGATTTTATAAACTAAATTTTAAAAATATTTTTTTTTTGATTGATTGATTGATTGATTGATTTATGAAAACAGGCCGAGAGAGATAAAGAGAGGAGAGAGAGAGAGAGAGAGAGAGAGAGAGAGAGAGAGAGAGAGAGAGAGAGAATGGGTCCACCATGGCCTTTAGCCACTGCAAATGTGAATTCCAGACGCATATGCCACTTTGTCCTTCTGGTTTTACATGAGTACTGGGTAATTGAACTCAGGTCCTTAGGCTTTTTAGGCAAGTGCCTTAACCACTGAGACATCTCTTAAGCCCCTATAAACTAAATTTTAGGCTACTACTGTCACTAGTTGGTAAATTCATTTAACCTAATAGCCAGCACAGTAGTCCTATGTGCAGCATTTACATTAGCTTGACCATATGCTCACTTGTGGAAAATGGAAATTGAGTTAGATGTAGGTTCTGATGCCTTGGACGAAGAAAAAGTAAAAGCATTCTTACATGACAGAAGAATACCTGAAACCAATTTATATAAGAGTGACCGTCCTGAATGAACAACAACAACAAAAAAGGTTGCAGTAGGTGATGTTGGCCTTGGAATGTGATCTCCAAAACAAATAGGATGATTGCATCCCGAAACAGCTGACTTTGGGTACCAATACTTCACTAGCAATTTCAGTGTTGATATAAATAAGCAGCAAGAACAGAGTAGCAGCCAGAATGATTTCATCATCAGGAATTTGTGATGATGGATAGTATATCACTAAGATTTTGCAGGTAAAATATGGAGCAGCTGGCGCCAGTGGTACATGTATCACATAAAGTTATAAAAGTGACACCTTGAAAATGTTGAAATTTTCTGTTACAAGGAAAAACCATGATCACGCATCCAGTTTCCAAATCTCAACTAGTTCAAGGAACCAATACCCATTGGCTAAAAGGAACCCATGTCTCCTTGATGAGAAGTCTGGAGTTATAATTGTTAGGTGAACAAAAAAAAAAAAAAAGGAAAATCCCATTTGAGTCCTTCTCCAAAGGAATTTATGACCTGTTATCACAGTTATTCAAGGTAGAGAATAACAACAAAGCTTAGGCCTCCTGAAAGCTCTTGAAGGTAGGAGTTAGAGCTGGTATTGTACTCTGGACTTGAAATGTTAATGTGGTTAGTGTGGGAGCATATGGAAGACAGGTTGTAAACAGAGTAATGACCAATATGAGGAGATCCATGATTATTGATCCAGATTCTCAGGCATAATTAGTATTGACATATGTGTATTTAGGGAAATGCTCACATTGATTATGTTATCATGAAAGAGATCATAATCATTTGTAGTAAAAATTCCATCAAACTATCCTTCCTGAGTCAGTATTTTAACTCCTTAGTAATCCTCCATCCTAGGGAAAATTCACCCATTGGATGCTGCCGTTAACAACTGAACAGGGAAGGAACGGTAGTTTCCATCAGCATCAGGAGAGTATTCAGAACTCTAGCAAGGGAGAACTGGCTAAAGCACCCCTAGGCCCGCCCCCAACACACCTCCTCCAGCAAGGCTTTATTTCCCAATCTGCCACCATCCAAGAGCCAAGCATTCAAAATACATGAGTTTATGAAGGACATCTGATTCAAATCACCACAAATCCCTACTCATTTCACATCTAAGATATATGAAACATCAAATGGATTGTGATGTAGTAGGAAAAATAGAGTGAGCAAATAATAAAACACAGCTGCAGGCCCGGATGGGCTCTCCTCACTGAACCAGTCCCTTCACCTCAGGCACTAGCTGCCATGTCATTAGTGTCTAACAAAGGCATGTTCCTTTGAATCATCACAAAGAAAGGAAATTGAATGTTCATTTTCATGTTGGATGGATAGTAGCCCATAAATAAAGATCTGAACTAGAACAGAGTTGACTCTAATTCTCTGTAATATTATAGTGTACAATTTTATTGTCTTCGTAATCTATGGACCACCCTGCTACTCTGCTGTATTTACTGCAATGTGACATATTTTATTATACCACTGCCATTCTTGCAAGTACTGTGAGTGCCATAGTAAGATAGATGCAGGTCAAAAAAGGATAAGAGTTCTTCATTAGTAACCCTACCACTCAGAATCACGTCCATCATCTCATAGGCCTCTTTGAATCATAAAAGCTGTGCATAGCACATGTAAAATGTTATCCCCAGTCACTTCATCAGTTAAATGTGAAGGCTGTTTATGTTCAGTAGGGCTCAAAGCGAGACAGCATTCTGTTGCATGTTCACATTGTAGTACAAACTGCTTTTCCTCCTTCCTCCTTCCCTATGTCACTGTCCTCAATCCCCTAGTCTGTTTCCCTGATAGTTCTTCACAAATGAAGGTATTTACTTTTAATCTAAGGCCCCCTTTGAGACAATCCAGGACAAGACAGTACACATCTGTTATATCAAAGCTAATGAGGACAGATATGTACACATGGCCTTAAGGTCTTTGTTACTTGTGATAATTGTGAGGAAGAACTAGTGTGCTTAGTTTTTTTCCCAAAAGCTTGATTAAAAAAATCTGCATGTTTGGCTGGCTACATGGTTAAGCAGTTAAGGCATTTTCCTGCAAAGCCAAAGGACCTTGGTTCGATTCCCCAGGACCCACATAAGCCAAATGCCCAAGTTGGTACATGCACCTGGAGTTCATTTGCAGTGCTAGAGACCCTGGCACACCCATTCTTATTCTCATTCTCTCTCTCTCTCTCTCTCTCTCTCTCTCTCTCTCTCTCTCTGTCTCTTTCTCTCTCTAATAAAAAAAATCTGCAGGTGTTTAGTGAAGGTATGGCATTCAAATAATTTGTTTACTTTATTGATTTGTACATTATTATGCAGATATATGTGCTCACTTGGATTATTATAATATTATACCATGAGATGCTCAGTTTGTAGTCACCAGAAGTATATGTCTCACATTTATAGAGTATAACAAGTCTGATATCAAGGGCCTGAATATACCATGTCTGGTGTTTCCTCATGGTTTTCTAATTGTAACCTCACATGGAGGAAGGTGAACATATTCTTGGAATCTCTTACAAAGACCTCTTTCTGGAGGACTCCCCTCTCATATCCTAGTCACCTCTTAAAGTCACCTACTCTAATACTGTCACCTCAGTGAGGTAGGATTTCAGCATATGAATTTGAAAAGGACACAAATGTTTTGAGAATACCACTGCAGTCTGTTGTTTCCTAAAGTATTCTCCTTATCTCTTAAAATATACATCTTTTGGGTTTGGGGAGCTACTTCAGTGAGTAAAAGTGTTTGCCATGCTTGTGTAAGACCTGAGTTCATATCCTCAAACCCCACATAAATACTGAATGTGGCAGCATACATATAATCCCAGATCTTGGAAGGCAGAGACAGGAGGATTCCTGGAGCAAGCAAGCTAGTTAGACAAGGTGAATCAATGAGTTCTAGCTTTAGTGACACACCTTGTTTTGATAAAATAAAGTAGAGGTCTTAAGAGTGAGACACCCAGCAAGTACACACACACACACACACACACACACACACACACACACACACGCACACACACACACACATCTCTCCTACTTGAGAGATTTTATGTAATGGAGATCTATAGTTTAAATATAGACTGGAGTAACAACTTTTTTTGTTTGTTTGTTTTGTTTTTTGAGTTAGGGTTTCACTGTAGCTCAGGCTGACCTGGAATTCACTATGTAGTGTCAGGGTTGCCCTTAACTCATGGTATCCTCCTACTTCTGCCTCCGGAATGCTGGGATTAAAGGCATGCGCCACCACGCCTGGCTGGAGTAACAATTTTTCCCCTCACCTTATTTCATGATAAAAACTAGATAATGTGAGAGGAGACAAATGGATCTCAAGACACAGAAGCAAAATAATCAGATACATGATTATTTTTCTTTTGCATGTAAACTGCAGAACTGCAAGGAAATGCATGGAAACTTGAAATTAGGATCTCCTTTGAAATCTACAAATTTTCTCAAAATGTATTGAGGAGTGATATGATCAGAATTATTTAATTATAGTAGCACACATAAATAGTTGACGATTATCATGAACTTTGAAGAAGACAGAGGAAAATTATTTACTGATTACCAACCTATAATTGATATATCATTTATTGTATTAGCTATTCTTATATATGTCTTGCTTTCTAATTTCTTTACTATATAAACCCTAAATAGCCACAGAAACATATAAATTGGATTATATAGGCACCCTAAATAGTCACATATTAATAAATTGGAATTGATAGTTTTACTATTAGAATAGTACTCTTATGACAATACAGTGAGGCATTACACAAATTGGGGTTAATTTAAATATTAAATATCCGACCATATATTTTGTTCTCTAGTTTTTAATCTTACATTTTGGTAATATAGAAGATGTTCAGTCAAAATATACTAACCTTAATATTACCTGAGATGAATACTTTCTTATGAAATGAAGAGCCCTTATGTGTTTCAACTGAGTGTGCTTATGTTGGCAAGTCCAGACATACTAGTCATTGAGTGCATTCAACATGCTGCAAATGATTATTCTTAGTTATATTCTAGTCTACTATGTTTTATAAGTAGCTTAAAAATGAATATAGTAATGATGTACTTCAATCAAATTTATCCTTTCCATTTATGGTTAGGTCACTTGAGATGCCAATCAAGACAATTGCATTTGCTTAAAATTTCAAGTCTCTGATACAATGGACCACCTTATTATGACAGATAAATAAGGAAGTAAAAATTCAACTTTAATAATTTTACTGAAAATAATAGCATATATTTCCTATCTAGTACCATGCTAAAGAATAGGCTGTCAATGGTCATTAATAATATACATCAATGCTGGTCACAAACAAGACACATTTATTCTAAATCAGGCTCATCACAGCCTTTTCTTGAAATGTGCAGAGATGCTTCAAATCAAATCAATAAAGAATTTAAAAAGATCTTTCTGTGATCTGAATAAGTGAACTTACATTATTTAAGGAAAGTGCTTGCAAAATGGGAATATTTCCATAAAGGAAAAATAAGAAAGCAATGGTTAAGGATGATTCCATGAATTCTTTTGTAGGAAATGTTAATCTTTTGATTTTTCTCTTACTGTCAAGTTCTCAAAAAAAGTAAAAATAACATCTGTTTTCCTGACAGTTTTATCTTTTTCCATCATCAGACATTGATTTCTTTTTCTGCTTCTTGTGTTACACAAGAAAGCATTATCCTGTGTAGCATGGCCCCTTTTTATTTACTTGCCTTTGGCACAAATCATTACATGATGTTGGATAGGATTGAACAGAACAAACCTTACTTAATTAGCACCTTCTCTGTTGGGTGTCATAGAAATTTGGATTTTCGTTTTATGATTAACTTGTGAGCATCTAGGATTGCAATATGGTCATATATGAAAGGAATCTTTTTTATTGGAAGATTGTATAATTTCAGCCACAGACCATTGGAATAACTGTGTTCTATGTTCAATAATGACAAAAAAAAAAAAAATCAAACTTGCAGAGCACTTTGAAAACTGTTTCCAAAGGTACTACAAAAGCATTTTGTGAGATTTATAAATTCTCATTCAGCTGAATTACATGGCGATATACTGTGAGAGTTTCCTAAGGCTATCTTAAGAAACTCTCACCAATGAACTGGTTTAGAACAATACACATTTACTCCCTTGCAGTTTTGGGAGACTCAATTCCAAAATCAAAGGACCAGCAGGACCATTTTCTCCTTCTGGGATTAGAGATAGTGTCCTTCTTAAAAAGGCATCTGTTTGGCAATTATATTTGTAAAAAAAAAAATATTTGTGGAACGTTGTGGTTCTTGCATAGTCTTTTGAGAATACTGGAGTTTAAATTCTTGTGACCCCTTCCTTCAAAACTTCCAGCTAGTGTTCACTCCTTCCTTCATCTATTTATGATTACGGTTTGACATAAGTGACTTCACTTGCATTCTGAGAGTTTCCTGGAGAATGCATTAGTTACTTGACTTGTTGCTGTGACCAAATACCTTTCCAAAAACAACTTAAGAGAATAAAAAGTTACTGTGGTTTGTGGTTCCTGTCAGATAGCTCAACATGGTGGAAAAGTCATGGTAGCAACAGCAGGAGGCCAGCTGATCACATCCCAGCCACAGTTGAGATGCAGAGTGTGGTTAAAGAAGTATGTCCAGGCTATGAAACCTCAAGGCCCAACTCCAATGACCCATCTCTTCAAGCAAGGCTTGATTTTCTAAAGGTTTCACAACCTTCTCAAGCAGCATTACCAGTAAGGGACCAAATATTTAAACACATGAGCCTGTGGTGGCCTAGACATTATACATTCAAATCACAATGAGGATAACTCTGAAATATTTTCAGAGACATGTAATTCTATCCATATCATACATGTTTGGTTTTATTACGTAAGAGAAGTCACACCTTTGCTTGGCATGTTTTGCTGTTGCCACTGAAGGTTCTACTGTTTAACATCATTACTAGAGTTAATTAAAATGTATTGTAGACTTGAAAATGGTTAGTGCAGTAAATCTTTGATACTCTTACAACAAAATGTATCTCAAGTGATGGATATGTTAATTAGCTATATTAAAGCATGTCATAGCTTGGGCATACATACATATCAACCTCATGCTGTGTTTATAATTTATTTTTAAACCATTAAAAATAATGATAAAAATAAATGATAATATAATAACTTCTGTACATAATCTTCAAGGAAGTGCAAGGGCTTTAATAACTTTATATTCTTGTCCCTTCCACTGGTCCCTACCTCTTCTTCTTGTCTCACTGCACAAAAACCTTGCATCATCACTTCTAAAAGCATTAGATGGGCTGGGGATATGGTTCAATAGTTAAAAGAGTTTCTTGCCATGACTGCTGGCCATGCTTCAATGATCTAGTACACACATAAAGCTAAATGTTTAAAATTGTATTTGTGTCTGAAGTTTATTTGCAGTGGTGACAAAAAGCCTTGACACATCTATACCCCTTCCATATATACATATATTCATATATATATATATATATATATATATATATATATATATATATATATATATCAGAGACAGCTTCAGGTTCACTGAGATGAACTTCCAGATCAGGCACAGTTATGGAGGAAGGAATATTATTTATTGAAGCTTACAGATCCAGGGGAAGTTCCATAATGGCAGGAGAAGCAGCCAGTCAAGAAAGCAAAGCCCCCAGCCACACAGCACACAGAGCAAAACTACAGCCCAAAGCCACAGCATACTTCAGGAACTCCTATTAGGCACACTTTGCATATCTTTACAATGGAATCTCAAATCCACTACCACACACCTCTAGCAAGGTGATTGCAGATGCAAAATATAAACTAATAAAACACTGAATATATTGGGGGCCATATATTCAAAGTACCACATTCTGCCCCTAGCCCCCAATAGATTTAGCCCCTGGCCCCCAATCAATTTGTAACGATCACACATTGTAAATTGTATTCAGTCAAATTTCAAAGGTTCTCACAGTCTTGACCAACTTAAGATAGTGAGTCCTGTAAAATCAAACAAGTTAAATGCTTTCAACATGTAAAGGCACAGAGTAAACATTTTTAACTGGTATAAGGCATAGCAAAGAGAGACTAGAACAATGCAAACTCAGCCACCATCAGCAATCATCAAACTTCTGCAGTTCAAGTTCAATATAACCCGAGACTGACAGTCTCCAGGTTTTCCAATTCTGCCCCTTTAGCTGGGCAGAGTAGTCAGGGAAAACTTTCATCCCATGCCAACACTTCACTCCATGGTAGCCCTTTTGCACAGTCCTGGTATATCCAAAACATCTTTAGGTCTCCATGCAAACCACAGTCCATTTTCCAAAGTCTCTTCCAGCCTATTCCTGAGGGTCTTCATGCCCTGCCTCATGCCTCATCTCAGCAGTGGCTCCTGGAACCGTGTGCAATTCATGACCACTCCCTGTGAAAGACCCCAGATAGCGGGAACCTTCCACACTCAGGCTGGGATAGGTGACACCCCAGATCACCCATGAGAAATGGTCTTGATGCAAACAGCAAGAGGACTTTATTCCAGCATGCTGGGGCCCACAGTCATACTCCACGCAGGTGAAGAGGATTGTGGCCCCCTTAATGCAGGGTTAAGGCAGTTTTTATAGGGTTTACAACAAAGCTCATGCATCATGTACCAATCATTTCAAAACATCAGAAGCCCACGCTGTGCTGACCAATCCATTTGTAATGCACCACAGTTCTTAGACCAATTATTTCAAATTGCTCAAGCCCACACACGGCTAGACCAATCATGTTGTAACACACCAAGGTTCCTCCCTGCAGCCCTAGAGGTCTGTGGCCTCTTGGGTGGGGTGACGAATTGTGGTCAGAGCTGGTCACAGGACTTGGGTTGAGCTGGGCATTCCCCTGTACATTCTTTTCCATCCATAGCGCAAGCAGCTATTTACAGAAGCCAAATAAGCGGTTATTCATCTTATTTCCTGGTATTTACTTGGTTAGGGCCACGTATTCATGAGCCTAGCCTACATTCTTTTGCCCAATTTCATATAGAAACTGGGTTCTGAAACACCAAGGAATGTGACCTTTTACCCATTTACTGGCAGCAAAGCAAGTTCCCATTTACTGGCAGCAGGGCGGGTCTGGAATCTGAGGTATTCAAGGTTGGGGTCTGAGAAGGGTCAGGCTATCCTTTCACCTGCATTTTTCATGCTTCCCAAAACTAATACCAGGTGTGCAGGACACAGCCATATTCTTAATCAGGGTAAAATATAAACCATAGCCTTGAAAAGCAGGTTCCTTCTCCAGTCAACTCTTTCCAAGAGCTTGCATTTCTAACAGTCTTTCCTCAGGCATCCTCTCCATTGTTTTAATGTAAAGCAGTCAGGCCACCTTCCTTCCACCTTCCTTAAGATTCCTAATGTGTTGACAATAGCAGCTCCAGTAACCTAAAACCAGTATCAGTGCCTCTAATTTTAACTTGCTTGAGGTTTTCCAACTTAAAATCTTAATAAGTCTCCCTGTCTGGTATCTTTAGCCAAGCACATCAGTCCATTACAAATTTAACCTTTATCAAACTTTCTGGGTCTGGATAGAGGAACACAGCCATCCCTTATGCCAGTAGTCCAGTTCCAACAAAGTCCTCTGTAGTCTTTCCTTCCGCTTAGAAAGCTCATAAGCCAAGCCTCGAAGTTCAATACTGTCTGCACTTAGCATTCTCAAACTCTCATCAGAATAGTCCATAAAACTGGGCTTACTACTCTAGAAGACATCTTCAGTTGCAAGCACCAAGTCCATGCCTGTTCCTCCAAAACAAAGGTTCCAAAAGATGAATATCCACACGGTCAGGTTCATCTCACCCCACACTCCTCGGTACCACTTTACTGTAGCAGACAGCTTCAGGTTCACTGAGATGAACTTCCAGACCAGGCACAGTTATGGAGGAAGGGATATTATTTATTGAAGCTTACAGATCCAGGGGAAGTTCTATAATGGCAGGAGAAGTGGCCTGCTCTCACAGGACCAGGCAAGAGTGCAAAGCCCCCAGCCACGCAGCACACAGAGCAAAACTACAGCCCAAAGCCATAGCACACTTTGCATATCTTTACAATGGAATCTCAAACCCACCACCACATCTTAATATCCGCCCCCAGTGGCATTGCCTCTAGCAAGGTGATTGCAGATGCAAACTATAAACTAATAAAACACTGAATATATTGGGACCATATATTCAAAATACCACAATATATATAATAATTACTTAATTAAGAGGCTTTCTTAAAAGTTTCTCATGTGTGGCCCTAGAATACCTGGCCATTTGTCTACCATAGCATTTCCAACAATGATGCCTTAGGGAGTGATTGGAGTTTAACACAGTAGAATCAAACCTCAGAGTTCAAATGTCACTCTCTTCATTTTCTAGCCCTGACTATTTAACCTTCCATTCACTTGTTTTCCTCATGTATAAAATGAGGATATAACAATTATGGATCACAGAGTGCTATAAAATACTTAAATAAAAACTTTGTATAGTAGTTAATGGTAGTGCTACAATAATGAAATTATAGTACTCATTTTCAAATTTTTTGCTTATTTTACATTCTTCTAACAAGAATGACTGGGTTTTACATTTCTATTTTTCATTATGTTAATCTCCTTAAGAAGGTGACAAGCCCAAGGTAGGCATTATTTGTGGCTATTGTTTTCATATATTTTAAAGATAAGAACTTAAGTGCAAAAGTTTCACACATGTATTAAATGAGTTTATCACAGGCATTATTACTTTGGGTAATTGTTTGGTATTCTAATTCTATTGCTTTTTAAAAATTCTAAATTAGGGCTTGAGAGATGGCTCAGCAGTTAAAGTTACTTGTTTGCAAAGCCTGATGGCCTGGGTTTGACTCTCTACTACCCAAACCCACAAAGTGACATATTTGTCTGGAATTCATTTGCAGTAGCAGGACACTCTGGCATGTCCATGGTCTTCTCTTTCTCTCTTTTTCTTCTCCCCCTCTGTCTCTCTCTGTCTCTCTTTCTCTCTCTTACAAACACACACATAAATAAATAATAAATGAATAAAAATATTTATAATAAAATAGCTAAATTATATCTAACTGTGCATATGTTGTTACCTCTAAGCATGGAGCACTTGAAGAGAGCTTTGGATTACTGTGTCTGTGAGGTCCTGTTGAGCTCTGTACACCTCCATGCCTGAAGGAATGCATTAAATGTTCCTCTAGTGGCTGCCAAAACTTAAGGCATCTTCCTGTTTTTCCACCACCACCTGTTTTTCTCACAGACAAAACAAGATTCAGTAATATGTAGTTATTAAAGTCCAATAACAAGTGAAAATACACACTTTAAACACTTCATGGTCTTTTGACAGCACCACCCATTTTAAGTACAGATGCAACATTCGAAAATTGGGATCTCAAATGACTGGGGCACATTCTCAAAGTATCAAACATAAACCTGGGAATTTAGTGATAACATCAAACTACAAAGTTATCTCTAAAACATATACAGAAGGGAGTTTGGTTCCAAAATGGGTTTAAAAAAAAAACAGTATAACAGATAATAGAACAGAATTAGAAAAAATGTATGCTAACACACTCTGAACTTCATATCAGTAACTACCATAGTTCTTTTCACAAGTAAGAGATGCTTAGTTATGTGACACAAAACCAAAACCCCCAGTCATTTCCTTCTTAGGTACAGGGAGTTTAGATGGTTGGATGACCAATCCATTCTGTATTCTATGAAACATAAACTACTCATATATCTCTTGATCTCCAGCCTGGACTTAGTAAATCTCTCAGTAAATCTGTTAAATGTTCTAATATTGTAATAACTTCTGGTGCCTTTCAGTATGATCATTCCTACAGTTTTCCCCAGCTCCACAATAATTTGACAATTTTTAACTAAACAAACAATGGCATTTAACCTGTTTTTAATTTTCTTTTAATTTTTTATTTATTTTGGAGAAAGACACAGAACGAGATAGAGAGGGAGAGGGAGACAGATAGAGATGGGTGTGCCAGCAGTCTCTCAGCTGCTGTGAATGAAATCTAGATGTGTGCGCCCCCTTGTGGGCAAGTGCAGCATTGCGCCCTTGCTTCACTTTGCATCTGGCTAAATGTGGGACCTGGAGATTGGAACCAGCGTTCTTAGGCTTAGCAGGCAGGCGCCTTAACCACTAAGCCATCTCTCCAGCCCTAACCTGTGTTTTAAAATACACAGATACTAAGTCTACAATTCCTCTCACAATCTTTTGTCTATTTTTAAAAGAAAAATATATTTTCTCTCCCTAATTATCAGTTTACAATCACAATAAGCCACATAATTGTATTTTAAGGTGCCTATCCAACCAAAACATTACCAAAGAAAAACTTACCAAAAATTTAAAAATAAAAAAAAAATAAAGGAATGGACACAAATCAAAATTTTGATTATGTGACTTAAATATAAATGTGTATCATTATGCATATATCATAGTGTTTGAAGAGGTAAGTGGCTATGTTTACTATTGATTTCAAATGCCATGTAATATATCAGTCAAGGAAAACAGAAACCAATAAGATTATTTAAAATTCTGGGCTTAATACTGATGGAATACAGAGGAAATGTTTTATTTTCTCTCTTCTTCTTCTTTTTTTTTTTTTTTTCCACCTTGGAGGTAAAGATAGTTGAGAAGAGAGAGATTAGAAAAAGTGAATTTGTGGGCTGGAGAGATGGCTTAGTGGTTAAGGCAGTTCCTGACAAAGCCTAAGGACTTATGTACAAGTCTCCAGAGCCCACATAAGCCAGATGCACAAGGTGACACAAGCATGAAAGGTGGCACATGTGCACAAAGTGGCACATAAGGTTGGAGTCTGACTACCTTGGCTGGAGGCATTCATGTGCCAATTATTTCTCTCTCTCTCTCTCTTTCATAAAAAAGCAAGTCAGTTGGGCTTGTCTCAAAAAAAAAAAAAAAAAAAAAAAGTAAATTTGTGTTCAAAATAGACCACTTGCCAGCAAGGCCCCACCTGTGGAAGGCTGGCTTGCTTTTTTATGCAGCTACTCACAAAGAGACATTGTCCTAGGTAACAAAGAATATGCCAATATCTAATACTATTTTTCCAGGTTCATAAACCTGATTTTCTTTCTATAGTATGAGAAAATTAAGGATACATTGGTGTTTTTCAAATCCCACAAAGGGTTATCTACACACAAACAATCCTGAATTTAGCTTTGGCATTTATGAGAAATGAAATTACAAATAGAAGAGTATCCCTCTTATCAATCTCTGTGGACAAGGAACAAATTAAAGTAAATTATAATCAAAACATCATTTTAAAACTTGTGATGGTAAGTGGCTTGGGCATGGCTCTTTTAGAATAAGATTGTGCTCCTATAAGCAAGCAAGCAGGGAGGCCAAAGAGAAATGAGGGGGAAAGGAAAGGGCTATCAAAGGCACCTGAAGTCATCAAACCTTTCATTGTGGAGGAGCTATGAGGTCTGAAGCCAACAGTCAAGACCTCTCCTGTACAGTTCCAAAATGTACTACTTGAAAATTGGTCCTACTAGAAGCCTGCTTTTCAGTTCTCAAGCCTGATCATTTGAAATGGATTCTGAAAATGTTTATTTGGAAGAAAATTTGTATTTTAAGTAAAGGCTGGAATGGTCAAGGGATTTCCAGGGAAATTGCAAAAGGGCCAGAATGTAAAGGAACACACACACACACACACACACGGGAAGTGGAACAAAAGAGTATAGAGGCTCTCTTTTTCACATCAGAAAAAAAAAGGAAGCTAAGAGATCAGTTAAACAAGGACTCATAGCTTTAAATAAAGTAATAAAATAAGAAGGAAAAAAAATATCTTCCTCTTCCCCAGCAGGCTGCCTCAAAAGCCTTACTAGAACAAGGACACTGAGGTTCAGGAGAGAAGTGGCAACATGGTAAGCCTCCATATAACTTAGTGGGTGGGCTTTAAGATCAGGCTCAGGTGAGTCCGGTAGAGAGCTCGTTGGGTGGACTCAAGGGACTGGCTTAAGAGGCTAGCATACCAAACACGTCAGGTTAGGGAGGAAGAAGGGGTGCTGTTGCTGAAGAAGAATGTCATAGACATCTTGCATAAGACTAGGTCTGACCCCAGATTCCAGACTTGCCAAGACCATTGAGGTGACATCTCCTTGTTCTATTTGGGACTTTGTCACTGACTACCTATTAAAAAGATCTATCTGGCTCCTATATGTCCCTCAATCTCTCTAGTTTAAATTTTCTGAGGGACCTCCATATTTATTTCCAGAGTGGCTATGTCCATTTGCATTCCTTCCAAACGTGTGTGAGTTCAGTAGAGGCTAGGAAGAAGAGAAGAAGTGACAATCAGAGGCTGCATAGTGGAAACCAAAAGATATCTAGATTAGAAAGGAAAGTTCCAATATTAAAGCACAGTCATGTGAATGTGATTTGTAATAATTTATTATCTATTGTAAAATAACTAGAAAAATGAAGCTTGGACATTCCTCAATTTAAAAATACCAGTTACCTCCCCCCAGTCTTTCTTTCTCTCTCAAATAAATAAATTAATAAATTTTTAAAAATTAGGTTGCAATGGATAATTATTTTTTACTTTGGTATCTTGACTGCAGTTTACATTGTTGCTTTTGTATTTTACATCAAAAAGTAGGAAATGATACTCATGTGATGATTATTCCTGGAAACATGAAAGAAGCATGGAGGAATATGTGTAATGTTATGCTCTTAGTGTTATTACAAAATAGATAGACACTATGTAAGCTACCAGTAAATTATTACAATTTTAAAATGGATTAACTAGCAGAAAGAATTTGACCCCAGTCTGACAGAATTTATTAGAACAGTATATCTGTAGTAATACCAAGCCTTTCTAATTCCCATTCATTTTTGCGCTTCTTTTTAAAATTATTTAGTTAGTTAGTTAGTTAGTTAGTTAGTTAGTTAGTTAGTTTGTTAGTTAAGAGAGGGAGACAGAGAAAGCAAGAGGCAGATAGAAAGAGAGAATGGGTGTACCAGGGCTTCCAGGCACTGCAAACAAACTCTAGATGCATGTGCTACCTTGTGCATCTGGCTTACATGGGTAATAGGGAATTGAACCTTGGTCCTGAGACTTTGCAGGAAAGATTCTTAACTGCTATACCATCTCTCTAACCCTACTTCCTTAAAAATAGAAGACTGGCTTAAATTCTGCTCAGTCCTTATTGAGTTTTTCTATTACCTCCCAACTCATTACTTCCTTTCAGTCTTCTTTTTTTAATATTTTACTTTATTCAGTCATTTATTCAAGAGTTAGAGAGAGGAAGAAAGAATGATGCAGATAAAGAGAATTGGCATGCCAGGGCCTCTATCCATGGAAAACGAACTTCAGATACATGTATTACCTTGTGGGTCTGGTTTACATGGGTTCTGCAGAATTGAACCTGGGTCCTTTGGCTTTGCAGGCAAATTCTTGAACCACTAAGCCATCTTTCTGGCCCAGTTTATCAATCTTTATTTCATGTTCTTTGTGTTTCTCTAATCTTCACATCACTTTCCTTCTTCTAAGTATTCAAAAGCATTCCACAGGGGATGGAGAGATGGCTTAGCAGTTAAGGCACCTGCATGCAAAGCATAAGGATCCATGTTGGACTTGATTCACCAGATCGCACATAAGCCAGAAGCACAAGGTGATGCAGTTGCAAGGTTGCACATACACACAAGGTGGCACACACATCTGGAGTTTGAATACAGTGGCTGTGGCCCATCCTGGCATGTTAATTCTCTCTCTTACTCTTGCTGTTGCTCTTGCTCTGTCATAAAAAAAAAAAAAAAAAAAAAAAAAAAAAAAAAAAAAAAGAGAGAGGCTTGCCTCAAAAAAAATAATTCAGAGCCAGGCGTGGTGGCTCACACCTTTAATCCCAGCACTCAGGAGGCAGAGGTAGGAGGATCACCATGAGTTCGAGGCCACCCTGAGACTACATAGTTAATTCCAGGCCAGCCTGGGCCGGAGTGAGACCCTACCTCGAAAAACCAAATTAAATAAATAAAAAATAAATAATTCAATCGGTCCTGATTCACACAAATATTTCTGACATACAGTATTTCAACAAAATTATTTTTCAATTGTGCATTTGAACAATACATATTATAACAAATTATCCTTTTTATCCCCTCACACTTGGTCCTATTCCCTTGGGTCCCTCCTCACTGAGGTTTTGGGGATTCACTGTGGGGTCATGAAGGCCTAACTCAGCTCTATGTGGTAGTGGGAGACCTCTGGTTGTTTCTATACAGCTATGGCTCTTACAATCTTTCCACTATCTACTCTTTAACATTCCCTGAATCATGGTAGATAGACATGCTGTCAGTCTGATTTTGGGTTGAGTTCTTTGTAGCCTCTGGATTTCTGCTTTGATAGAGGTTGATTGGCCACTGTTTCTGCACCATCCCCTGGAGCCTGTTGTCAGGCTAGCAGTAAGAGCAGTATTCATGGAACCACCTCCACTGCATGTTCTCCTGGGCTCTGGCAAATGTAGAAGAGGTGGCAAGTCTCATGGTGGGCAGTTGGTTATGTTCTTGTCTTCCTAATGAATCTTGGATCTCCACCATTTTCTCTGCCATCTGTAAAATAAAGCATATTTTCCAAATAAGAGTGAAAACAGCTTGGGTTCAAGGGGTATGCAAAGTTATTTGAGGGAATTTTGGTGTGCAAACCCATGCTTCTTCTCCAGA
Organism: Orientallactaga sibirica; assembly: GCA_036365145.1. Taxonomy (NCBI): domain Eukaryota; kingdom Metazoa; phylum Chordata; class Mammalia; order Rodentia; family Dipodidae; genus Orientallactaga; species Orientallactaga sibirica. The sequence goes on along the minus strand of JAEOAD010000010.1, from coordinate 12,706,863 downwards.
GAGCAGTGGGGGCTTTTCTCTGAAGTCTGACCTTCCTGATTATGGGATTCTGACTTGGTTTCTAACACCAGATATGAGTTTCTCCCACTGAGTGGACCTCATGGCCAATCAGAGAACAGTAGGTTACCTACTAGAGGCTGCATGCCACTATTGCACAAGTGTGTACTTCATGTTTGGCTTGTTGATGTCCTAGCCTACAGGGTCCCCTGCTTATTCATGCTCTTAGTGATCTTTTTCTTCCAGAAGCTTCCATAGGGCTTTCCAGCACTGTGAGACCTAGCCAGGAAGGAACTAGTTTCCCTTCCTGTTCCAGCATGGTGTTCTGATATCCTGTGACCACAGACTGGTGTCTTTAGCAATAGGGTCTTAACGTTTAACTCTGGCAGGTAATCAAGTGTTTTGACAATAACCTGCACTGTTTTGGGGACCTCATGGTACTCTCTGGCCAATAGTTTACAGAAAGGTTTGGTATTTTGTCTCAGCTATGAGAAAGTAACTAAAGTGTTGCAGTATGAGACAGAATGTCGACTATGTATTTAAATTTCTGGAAACATGTGTTTAATAATTTTTGGAGGCAGGGGTACATTGCAGAATATATGCATATAAAGGGTTTCCATTATAACATCTTTATACTAACAAAATGTACAAAAAGAAAATGTTAAACTTAGGATATTCAATAACAAAGTTAATTAAAATGGAATATCATGCAATTAATTAAAATTAAGGCTTCCTTATTATGGTATCATTTTATTCTGCCATGAAGCTATTGGGGGCAAAACAGTGCTATCATTTCCCTGGAAAATTCCTAGAATACTTCTATAATACTAACAATAATTCTACAATACTTAAGGCAAGACAGCGAGGATTCAACAGATGGATTTTAGTGCATGTCTTTATTGTTACTTTTGAAATATGCAACATATGTCCTCCATATGTAGGTTCAACTGACCACAGAATATTTTTCCAGTCTAAAAATCTGTGTCTGTACTGAAAATATAGTTTTGTATTTGTGATTGGTACTTTCCAAATAATGAAACTATTAAACTTAATAAAATATACTATTTATATTTTATATAATATATAATATGTAATACATATATTTTATATAATATATATTATAAATAACTGTACTAAACAACATAACCATACATATGGTGATGCATTGTGTTAGGCCTTATATATAATTGGGAAATTACTTAAGTCTTAACAGACAATATGTGTAGGTAATTTGCCATTTTATATAAGGGACTTGATAATTCATGGAGTTTTGTATCTCTGAAGTTTCTGTGACCAATTTTCTTCTGGTATTGAGGTTAATGATATTAAAAATGCATTAACTTAAAAATAGAATAGCATTCCCAAGGACTAAAAAAATAACAAAAAGTCCTCACTCTCACGTGACTTTTTTCAGGAAGGCTCAATACTCAATGTCATCCTTCCCATCACTGTACCACACTTTTGGATCCAATTTGCACTCTGCAGAGAGCCTGTGTCTGCAAATCTATGGTTCAGCCTCTGTCAGTTTGTGGTAAAAGCTAGTCCCACAAAGATGACACCTCTAGAGGGCAACGGTTCCAAGTGGCATAGCCCAGCTTCACAGTCTGGATTGTTCACTCATTAAAATATTTTGCAAGAACATTGCATTATTGATATTCCTATCTTACATATTAGATTTGAGCCCTGTTAAGGAAGCTGCTTTGCTGATTTCTCCGTATTCATCCTTTTAGTCACATAGATGTGGAACTGGAAATGTTTCTCTCTCCCCCTCCCCTCTGCCTCCCTCCCCCCCGGCTATTCTTAACATCTGCAGTTTTCCCTCTGTTGGCCACTGCCAAGAAAATGGTAGATAGTCCACCTCACTCCATCTTGGGGCAGTGCTGGACACCTTCTCTTCTTTCCCTTTATCAAGTAATAGCACTATCACAAAGGAATCACTTAGGATGAGGTTCAAAAAAAAAAAAAAAAAAAAAAAAAAAGAGTGGTTTGAGAAATGGCTTAGCGGTTATGGCACATGACTGTGAGGCCTAAGCACCCGGGTTCAATTCTCCAGGTCCCACATAAGCCAGATGCACATGGTGGTGCATGTGTCTGAAGTTCCTATGCAGGGGCTAGAGGCCCTGGTGCACCCATTATCACTCTCTCTCCCTCTGTCTCTAATAAATAAATAAAAAATAAAATCAAGAAAAAGTGGGAAAAAAAGGGTGTGATTTCTGGCAGAGGATGGACAACAGAGGATGGCTTCAGAAAAGCTTTGAAGTGTAGATAATGTCTCAGAGTTCCCCAAAGGGAATTCCCAGGCAGGCATGGCTAGGGTGTGTGTGTGCTTGTGTGTGATCCTCCTACCTCTGCCTCCTGAATGCTGGGATTAAAGGTGTATGCCACCACGCCTGGTTTGCTAGTGTATTTTTTTCAAAGGAAGTTGGCTTCATAAATTTAAAAGATTTTTCCATTGCATAGATAAGTAGAATGGTAACACGAGTTATTATCTCTTTTATCTTGGAATAATAATTATAAAAATAATGTGTTAACTAACATACATTTATCAAAATTTGGTAACTTAGTAGGTACTTTAGTAAGTTAATTTAGTATTACCTAGTACATATTTTATGCATATTAGATTTATGCATGGCATGATTTACAGTTATTTATTTCTCTTCTGATAAGTAATCTGGGGAGATACAAGCCAAAGAAACATAATTTTCTTTTTACTATATATTCTAATGTTACACATTTAAAAATACTAGCACATGATAGGAAGATGATAGAGATAGAATTAGTCTTATCAGATTGCTGTGTTTAATTGGCCACAAAACAGTGATAAGGTTGATATCAATTTAATGATTATCAAATGGGTTTGGTTTCTTTATCCGTCAACACAGAGTTCCATTTATTTCAAAAATAGGATCAAAACTCATGTTTTGGAAACAAGTAATATTGCCTGGTTTTATATATAATGTCTGATTATGTTTAAAGAAGAGACAAATGTCTGATGGGTACTTTGGAGAATCTTACCTGTCACTGTCAAGTCAAACTATGCAGCTGAAAATCTACTTGAATGTCTACTCTGCTTTGTCTGAAGCATTCACATCCTTTTGCATTCACATCCTTTTTCACTTTTAGTTTCTTTCCAGACAGTTCATCCAAGAACGTCACAGTTGGAGAATGTATCTAGTCAAATCTAATCTTTAAAATGAGACAGTGGTAGTGTCGTGAAGATAAAGCAGTGTGTCAGAGAACACAGTGCAAGGAATAAGAAACTGTGTGTTGACTCTTAGACCTCAGCTCTGTACTACATAGACTGCTTTTATGTAAAAGGCATATTTCTCTGGTGAAAGATCAGACCATCAGGCATTGGTATTTCAATTCAGGACACCATACTTTAAAAAAATTAGCCAAGACTTTCGCACTTAAAATACTCATGTAAATGAAACTTTGTCTAAAAGTAAGACAATATAATTCTATTGTTAGTAATAGTGTTACAATGCTTTCAATTTAAGACCGAAGCTCAGATGCTCTGTAAATCTGATGCAAAATGCACATGAAACAGTAGTTATAAAAGAAATAGGTAAATCATACCACATACAATTTAGAAATGTTTGTGCTGCCAATGAAATTAAAATGGAAGTAAGACAAAAGCATCACAGAATGAGAGAAAACATTTATGAATCCACACATGCAGTGAAACTTTTATCTAGACTACAGAAAGTACTCATGCAATTTGTTAATGAGAAGATTTAGAAATGGGAAAAATATCTAAATAAATTTTCCCCAAATAAGATTTTCAAATGTCCAATAAACACATGAAATAGATACTCAGTATATTTAGTCACTACTAAAATGAGATTGATCTATGCAAATTAGAACTACCCAGAGATTGAGGTCTTCAAAGTCTTTCAAATGGGCATGGGCAAAATTAAAGATAATCACAGTAACAGTTTGGAGGAGTTGAAACTCTTTCTGTGTTACCAGAGGGGGTCTAAAATAGTGTTTCCCCCTTTAAAAATAGTTTACTAAAATCTCAAAAGTTTAGACATGGGGTTTCTTTATGACCTAGTCATTTTCCTTTGAGGTATAAAGTCAAAACATAGTTAACAAAAAACAATTAGTGTAGACATACACATATGTCCTGATGCTATTCACAAAGTTTCAAAGAGAAAAATCTAATAGCCATCAACTAACAAATGGATAAAGAAAATATGGCCTATCCACAAGAGAATGTTATTAAGCAGTATATATTAACTCAGTAATGATATGTGCTATAGTAATGATGGGCTCTGACAGTATTCTAAATAAAGAAGTCAGTACACTTTGTGTGCTGTCACTCATATAAATACCTAAGAGAGGAATACTGGTGTCTATAAAGATGTAGGAGATTCCAGACCTGTGTGGACCCTAAATTTTGGATTCATATCTGATTTAACAAAGAGTTGAATAAAAAACTCAGACTCTGAGATAAGTAAATTAGGAATTTGGAGGTTTATTTTAGGAAGGATAAGGATCCAGGAGGAATACTAGCTGAGAGTCAATCCAGAAGGGAATTCTAACTCTTGTCTAGCTAGTAAGGGGGAGGGCAGGTGGAGAGAATCTCCCCCTTCACAGAGAAATTCCTCAGGGAGGAGAAAGCCTTTGGAAAAGGAACATGCACACAAATGGAAAGCAAAGCATGAGAGCCCAGGCCAACATGTCCCCTTCTCCCTCACACTCACACAGCCTATCAGGAAAAGACTAAGAAATAGGATAAAAATCACACTTAGTGAGGCAACCCAGGCCCAGAAAGCCAAACATCACATGTTCTCTCTCATATGTGGATCCTAGCTACAAATGATTTGACTTCTATGTGAGAAAAAAAAAAAAAAAAAAAGGATGGTATTGTATATATGTAAGTAGAAGAACAGATTAATGGGGGTGAAAAGGCTTAAGTGAGGTCAGGGGAAGAGATTGAATAAAAGAAAGGTGGAGGGAGGACTAATCAAAATCTAAGAGGATATAAATAAGTCATATGGAAACCTACTTTTCTGGACAATGGAACACTCAGAAGCCATAGACAGTGACTAGAAACTTTTCAGTGCCAGGGATGGGATACTTTTCAGTGAGTTGTTTGTTGGCCAGGGGGGTCACAGATACCCCCAAAACATTATAGGCCATTGCTGAGACACTTGGTTTCCCACCAGGAATAGCTGGTAAGACCCTAATTGCTGAAGGCTCCATATACTTGGGCGGCAAGGTCACTGAGAAATCCTGCTGGACCTGGGCTGAAAGTCTCTTCCATGTGAACCAGCTGACAGAAAGCTGGAAAAAGCTGTGCTGCATGCAGTTCAATGGGACAGAGAAAAAAACACCTGTGAAGAAAGTTAACAGTGCACACTGCAAGCTTTAAATTTGGCCAGCCAGGCCAAATGAGCCAAGGGGTACAATAGTGGCATGTCTGTTATGGGGGAAACCAACCACTCTCTAATTGGACTGGAGGTCCACTCCATGGGAGGGAATACATCCCTGATATTGAAAACCTACAACAGGGGTAGTCATAAGCCCTAAGGGTGTAATGTCTGCTGGTGTCTCCCTAAATGTATATACTATGCTCACCAAACTGCCCAGTAAGGCCTTCTCTTAATGTCCACACTCATATATTAATGCCACTCTAAGTTTTGATTAGAGAACCTTCTCTTTTCAAATGGCAGTGACCTTGGGATGACTCAGAAGGCACCATGGTGCTGACAAGAAGTGACAGAGGAGTGCTCAGCACTGAAACATCTCAAACACACCTTAAAGGCTCAGGGTCCATTGCAGAAGAGGGGCAGAAAGAATGTAAGAGCCAAATGAAGAGTAGAACTCCATACAATGTGCTCCTCCAGACACAAAATGGCCTGGATATCCATGACCTCACAGTGCCTGACACTACCTACACAAGACCATCATAATAGGAGGAAAAGATCATGACATCAAACTGAAAAGAAAGACTGATTGAAAAGGGAAAGGGATATGATGAAGAGTGATGTTTCAAAGGAGAAAGTGGGAGGAGGGAGGGAAGTACCATGGGATTTTGTCTACAATTAAAGAAGTTGTCAATTAAAAAAAAAAATAAAATATTTTTTTAAAAAGAAATATGATAAAAAAAAATACCCAGGGCTAAAAGAAAGATCACACAGATAGGATATGAAAACACTGAGGAACAAAATACATGTAGGAAGTAAGCAGGGAAATGCCCAGGCAAATAAAAAATCCATCCCCGACCCCACTTCCCAGTTTGGCTAAGAAGGGGGAAGGCTTGCTAAAGCAAGGACCAGGAGAGAGAATCAGGTGCCTGGAGAATAAATAGCCAAGATATTTACACAAGTATCATGTTAATTTATGGATTAAACATACAATTAGAATGAGACTCTTCATCAGGCATGGGTGTGTAAGACAGAAATGTGATTGGTTAGTGGCTGCAAGGGGATGACCCAATGTGCTAAGCTAATGAAAAAGCAGGATGTTGCTGCCTAGGAGTGTTGCTTATATCCATCTTGGATAAGATTGGATAAAACTTGGATTCTAGTCCTGCCAAGGTGGGCCAGGTAACATTTCCTTGGGCATTTGTCACTGGCTGACTACCTATAAAAAACTATGTTGGGCTGGAGAGATTGCTTAGCTATTCAGGTGCTTACCTGCAAAGCCTAAGGACCTAGGTTCAATTCCCCCATACCCACATACCCACATAAGCCAGATGTACAAGGTGGCACATGCATATGGAGTTCATTTGCAGTGGCTAGAGGCACACCCGAATTCCTTCTTTCATTTTCTTTCTCTGCCTCTTTCTCATTGCCTATGAAATGAATAAATAAATAAATAAATAAAAGAAACAAAATATTTAAAAAAGAAACTATTTTGCTCCTGTTCTTCCCTCAACATGAATAAACTACACTAAACATGGAATTGTAAACTCTAAATCTGTGGATCATATAGTTGTAAATTATATTTCAATGATATCTGAATAAAGCTTTTTAAGCCCTAAATTTAAATATGCTATCTAGATAAATATGTCTGAAACTTCAATTTTTTAATTATCATTCTATAGTTTCTGCTGTCTACATTTGTGCTAACATTAAAATGCTTCATATGACTGTCATTTCCACTGTACTAGAAGTTCTCCATGATCAGATGAGTTACTTACTTTTATTCTTGTCTGAGTCTAGCAAAGTGTCTTATAGGAAACATACAACTAGACTTCACTTTATTATCCTTACCTTAAAATTGCCTTGTAGTACTATAATAAAATTTAAGAATATTGTAAAGAATTATAGATAGGAAAAATCCTTTCCTAAAGTGGAAAATATCCAAGTGAAAGGATTGTCTTTTTTTTTTTTACATTTTCTTTTTTTATATAATTTATTTTTTATTTATATTATTCTGATTTTACATTCATAGTGTTGGCTCCATTATCCTCCTCCCTATCCTCCCTCTTCCAAAGGGACCCTCATCAATGGGGAATGTGGGTCATGCATTGTGGGGGTAGTCAAGAGTTCTGGGGGATAGGCCAAGTCTCTGTGCATAATGCCCCAACTTGCAGGCTCTAACATTCTTTCTGCCTCTTCTTCCACGAATCTCCCTGAGCACATTGGGGTCATTTAGTTCTACTCCAGTGATGAGGTTTTGGGAGCCTCTGTGTCTCTGGATATCTGGCTTAGTAGGAGTTGGATGTTCTCTGTGTTATCTCCTTCAGCCTTTTTCTGGTGTCGTAATCCCCAAGAACTCTGTATTCTTGCCCTTCCCCTGCATTACTCTATGGTTTCAGCTGGGGCCCTGATGAGGTGTGATTGGCTGATCCTCCCTTCAGGTTTTTTGTCCATCTGAAAAAGATAAGAAAATTCTCCAATGGAGAGAGAAGTTAGTACTAGATAGATGGGATGACCATAGATATTTTGGAGGGAATTTTATGTGTAGTCCCTCTTCTAGCCCACATTTGGTGGTATCTTGATCTTGGAGATGGAGCTCATTTTTTGTACAAGGTTTTGACTTATTTCCCATACCCAGCAATGAGTTCCATTCCACTGAGTGGATCTATTAGCCAAATCAAGAGCATTTGTTTACCCACCATGGCTATGTGCCACTACTGCACTTGTTTGAGCATTATGTCAGGTTGTTTCCTGCTGGGTATCTTAGACTGCAAGTTGTTTGGACAGATGTCTGCCATTATCCCCCAGTTGCTCATGTAGCACCCTCTGGCACTAGACTAGATAACTGGGGACTGACCATCTTCCAGATTCTGGCCAGGTCTCTCCATGTTTGATCTCACATGCATATGCTGTCTTTGACAGTAGGTTCTTACCATTAACCTTTGGTAAGTCATCAAGAACTCTGACAGAAATCTGTCTATTTTGGGAAACCTGGTAGGTGTCTCGGATCAACAGCTCATTGTGGAAGTTAACCCCATGCTGGTACTGGGAGTTATAAGTCAGTACCTAGGAAGGTGAGAAAAAGATAATAAAAAAGAGAAAGTGAGTATAGAGAGGAGAGGGACAGAGAGAGAGAGGAGAGAGAAAGAGACAGAGAGGGAGGGATGGAGAGAGAGAGAGATTAGCAGGAAAAGATTAAGGTTGGTCTTCATGATGTTCTCTCCAGTTTCCTGTGGTTCATGTGTTCCCTCTGAGGGCCTGCTGAAGGATCCAGGCCTTGTCTTTTCAATTATGGAAATATTTTCCTTTGAGCATGTGGGTTTAAAGGGTAAATTATATGAATGTGGGTCAATATTTCCATTCACAAGTGGTCACAATGTCTTGGGCTATTAATATGATTTGATAAAGGACAAGTCAGATCAGACATCTCATTGTTTTCACTATAGAGATTTTACAGATTTTCTAGATGAGCCCTTATAATTATTTTATACTTTGTTAAAGTACCATTAAACCTTTTGGATATTGTTAATTCATTGTGACTTTTCTTTACTTCTGTATATTTAAGTGAAAGAGTGGTATTTAATTATAACATTGTTATTCAAGTAATGTTTTTTTAATTTTTTTATTGACAACTTCTATACTTATAGACAATAAACCATGATATTTCCCTCCCTTCCTCCCATTCCCCTTCAGAACTCCACTCTCCATCATATCCCCTCCCTCTCTCCATTAGTCTCTCTTTTGATTTGATGTCATTATCTTTTTCTCCTATTATGAGGGTCTTGTGAAGGTATTGCTAGGCACTGCGAGGTCATGGATATCGAGGCTAATTTCTGTCTGGACAGTTGCATTGTAAGGAGTTGTATCCTTCCTTTGGCTCTTACATTCTTTCCACCCCCTATTCTGCAATGGACCCTGAGCCTTGGATGGTGTGACAGAGATGTTTCAGTGCTGGGCACTGCTTCTCAGCACTATGTTGCCTTTTGGGTCATCCCAGTGGTCACCTCCATCTGAAAAGAGAAGCTTCTCTGACCAGAAATGAAAGTAGCATTAATATGTGAATATGAACATTAAGTGTAGTGCTTTCAGGGAAGTTTGGTGGGAATAATATATACATTTTGCTAGACAAGAGCAGGCTTTATACCCTTAAGGCTCATGACCTCCCCTGCCATAGACTTTTGATTATTTTTTTCAGTACCAGGCATGTATTCCCTCCTGTAGAGCAGGCCTTCACTCCAATTAGGGAGCAGTTGGTTTTCCCCAGAGCAGACATGCCACTGTTGCACCCATTCGGTCATTGGGCCTGTCTGGCCTAACTTGAGGTTTCCAGTGTGCACTGTTTTCACCGCTGATGATTTCTGTCTCCCATACAGCTGCATGCACTGTGCCTTTTTCCAGATTTCAGTTGGCTGGTCTACAGGGAGAATGTTTTCTGCTCAGCACCAGCTTGATTTCTCAGTGACCTTGCCACTCAGGCAAGTGAGGTCTTCAGCAATAGGGTCTTACCATCTGTTTCTCAAGAGAAACCAAGGGCTTTGGCAATAGCTTGTAATGTTTTGGAGGCTACAGGGACCTCCCTGGCCAACAACTCACTGGAAGGTATCCCATCCCAGGCATTGAAAATTTTCTAGTAACAGTCTAAAGCTTCTGGATGTGCCATTATTCAAAAGAGTTGGTTTACTTAAGTCTTATTCAGAATATCTTAGATTTTGATTGACCCTCCCCCCACCCTTCTTTTGCACATTCTCTTCCCCTCACCTCACTTATACCTTTCCCCTCCCTGTAATCTGTTCTTCTACTTACATATATTCAATACCATCCCCTTGAGTCCTTCTCTCTCCTCCCTCCCTTATAGCCTTTTTCCAGCTTACTGGCCTCTGCTACCAATTTTTGGTTCCAGCTCACACACAAGTCTGTACATTTGTAGCTAGGATCCACATATGAGAGAAAACATGTGATGTTTGGCTTTCTGGGCCTATGAGTATAATCCTTTCCAGATACATCTATTTCCTTGATTTTTTCATTTTTCTTTATTCTTGTGGTACCTGTGGCAGTTTGAATATATGTCCCCAATATATTCAGTGTTTTTATAATAGTTTGCTTTGCAATCACCTTGCTAGAGGCAAGGTCAGATAAGGTGTGGTGATGGTTTGAGATTCCATTGTAAAGATATGCAAATGTGCAAATTGTGCTGTGTGACCTTTCATTTTTGCTCTTTGCTGTGGTGGCTGGCTGGCTTGGCTGTTTGGCCCTGCGAGAACTCCATTGGAACTTCCCCTGGATCTGTAAATGTAAATAATATCCCTTCTTTAACTTATCCATTCATCTGTGAAGCTATCTGGTACACATCTTTTTTATCCATTCATCTGTGAGGGACATCTAGGCTGGTTACATTTCCTAGATATTGTGAATAGAGCAGCAATAAACATGGTTGTGCAAGTACCTCTAAGGTAGTGAGAAGAGTCCTTCGGATATATGCCAAGGAGTGCTATAGCTGGATCATATGGTAAATCTATTTTTAGCTGTTACATTCCTACCAACAGTGTATAAGTGTTGCTCTTTTTCCACATCCATGCCAACACTTACTGTCATTTGTTTTCTTGATGGTAGCCATTTCTGACAGGAGTGACATGGAATCTTAAAGTATTTTTAATTTGCATTTCCCTGATGGCTAATATAGAATACTTTTTTAGATGTTTATATGCCATCTGTATTTCTTCTTCTGAGAACTATCTTTTTAGTTCCAATAGCCCATTTTTTTAACTGGGTTGTTTGATTTTTATTGTTCTGTTTTTTGAGTTCTTTGTATATTCTGGATATTAATCCTCTGTCAGATGTATAGCTGGCAAAGATTTTCTCCCATTCTGTAGGTTGTGTCTTTGCTCTATTCAAAGTGTCCTTTGCTGTACAAAAGTTTTGTAATTTCATGAGATCCCAGTGGTTGATTAGTAGTTTTATTTCCTGAGCAATTAGGGTTATATTCAGAAAGTCATTGCCTATGACAATATGTTGAAGGGTTTTGCCTACCTTTTTCTCTAGCACTTTCAGAGTTTCAGGTCTAATATTAAGGTCCCTGGTCCACTTGGACTTGATTCATGTGCATGTAGAGAGACAAGGATCTATTTTCATCCTTCTACATATAGATACCCAGTTTTCCCAGCACCACTTGTTGAAGGAGCTATCTTTTCTCCAATGAATATATTTGGCATTTTTGTGAAAAATCAGGTGGTTGTAGCTGCCTGGATTAATATTTGGGTCTTCTATTCTGTTCCATTGATCTATATGTCTGTCCTTGTGCCAGTACCATGCTGCTTTTGTTATTATGGCTTTGTAATATAACTGAAAATCAGGTATGGTGATACCACCAGCCTGATTTTTGTTGCCCAAAATTGTTTTGACTATTCTAGGTTTTTTTGTGCTTTCAGATGAATTTTAGGATTTTTGTTCTATTTCTGTGAAGAATGCTATTGGAATTTTAATGGGGATTACATTAAATGTGTAGATTCCTTTTGGTAAGATAGACATTTTGGCAATATTGATTCTTCCAATCAAAGAACATAGGATGTCTTTCCATTTCCTTGTGTCTTATACAATATCTCTCTTGAGTGTTTTAAAGTTCTCCTTGTAGAGATTCTTCACTTCCTTGGTTAAGTTTATTCCAAGGTATTTTTTTTTTTTTTTTTTTTGAGGTAATTGTGAATGGGAGAGATTTCCTGATTTCATCCTCTGCTTGTTTGTTGTTAGTAAATAGAAAAGCTACTGATTTCTGTGTGTTTATTTTCTATCCTGCTACACTGCTAAAACTGTTTATCAGCTCTAACAGTTTGATGATTTACATGTTATGTTGTCATCTGAATATAATGAAATGTGATCTCTTCCCTTGAAAGTATTTACTACAACCTATAACCTAACAGGGGTGTGAAATTTTATCTTCATTTTTATTTCTTTTTGCAAATGAATGTGATGTGTGAGCTTGTGCATATGCATGGTTATGTGTGTGTAAGTGCACATATATGATCACATCTGTTTACCATTGTTTTGTTTTGGAGATAGGATCTCACAATGGCCTAGACCTCACAAATCAGGCTTGACTGACTGGCCAATGAGCTCCAAGGATCTACCTGTCATCCCAGCACTGAGCTTACAGATGTATGTTACCACAATCAGCACTTATGTGGGATACTGAGGATCAAACTCTGGTCCTCAGAGATGTGAGGCAAGCCCTTTACCCCAAGAATTGATGTTATATTCAAAATTGTGCATGAAGAAAATAGAAAGTTAGTACCTACTGATTTGCAAGGTTTATCCAACTGTTTATCCCACCCCAAATATTGCTCAATCTCACTCAAAATCCAGTATATGAATCATACAAGAACAGAGTTGTTCTGAATTTTAGGAATTGAGAAGAGTGGTTTAAAAAAAAAAAAAAAAAAAAAAAAAAAAAAAAAAAAAACCTAACCTCTAGCCACCTTTCTCCACTCACTTCCAAAGATTGTGGCTTAGAGTAATAATCATGCTTTAGTTCTATAAAAAGTATATCTGCACATCTCCCTACAGCAGAGGAAATATTTTTATGGTAACAAATTATCTTAATTAATGGTCTGTTGTTAACTTATTAGCAAGCACTAACACTTATCTCATATTACATATGTATGTGTGTATATACATAAAATATTTATATAGAAATTCAATATCCATATATTTATGTGTGGATTATTGTATAGAGCATTTTAATGGGGCAACAGTAAAAATAAACAAACATGATGAAGACAACTATGGAATTAGTTGAATGAATTTAATTATATGTAATATCTAAAATGTCTATTTTTTGTGATTAGTTTCCTTGAAAAATACAAGGTTTCTCTTATAGGGAAATTATTTTATTTTCTTTCTTTTTCACTATTAAAGCCTAAGTTAGGGTACTGGAGAAAAGAGTAGAGTAACAGCTCAGGGGCTGATGAATACCCTCAATTTGACTATCAGACTAGGGAAGGGAGAGAGGACCAAATATCCCAGATGGGTGAATGAGAGTGGGCTCTTCTTTCCCTTCCTTTTCCCCTACTTCTCCTCCCCCCCTCTCTCTCTCTCTCTCTCTCTCTCTCTCTGTGTGTGTGTGTGTGTGTGTGTGTGTGTGTGTGTGTGTGTGTTACTCCCTAACTTGGTTTCTGTTTACTTTCTTTGGTTTCATCTACGTGAGAACCAAATGTTGCCTGGCCATTCACTCACAAGGGAGCCTTCAATGTGCCTTTTGCTTTCCCTCCATTTTCCTTATAGGTCCAATAAAGATCACCATGATTGCTCTCCAAAGGGGCCCTGTGATGACTAGATGAGAAGGGCTCTAGAATGTAGCTGGCAGGCTACAAGGTTGAAGTGAGGGTCCCTTGAATAGCAATAATTTATCTTTTTTAGTTACTTTTGTTGTTTCACAGGCTTCTTTCTGTTTGGTAAATTTTCATTTTAGTTTTTAATATGTTGCATCTTCTTTATATATGAAATAAGAAATGGCAGTCATTTTGATGACATTTTCAAGGCTTTGATTTCAAAATACTTTAATGAGATAAGTGCATATAGAGGAAAAGAAAGTATTGCTAATGCTATATCTCTGAGTATAAACACTAGGATATATGTAATTGTAAACTGTGGATATCTATGGTAGCAAAGAATTATAGCTAAGAATATACATGAATGAACTTCTATATTAATCCAGTTTTTTTAGGGCCATTCACTCACAATTGAGAATGGAAATCATTTTGGAATCTGAAAGGAAGTAAATAACTCATATTTCAGGTTTGGACAATTAGTTATGAACTTTTTGTTGAGACAGCATCCTGCTAAACTGTATGAGTTGGCCTGGAACTTACTATTCTCCTGCCCTAGCTGCTCAAGTAGCTGGTAGTACAGGTTTGTGCCACCATCCAGCTTAATAAGTACATTCATCTTTATAATTTGAAACTATTAAGAATTTGAAAGGGCTCTTTAGATTTTTCTAACATTATTGGAGCTGCTGTGCCTTAAGAGAGACAATCGACACAAAAATGAGTTGGGAACTCTGATTTTTGTTATTCTTGCTGTTTGGTGATTCTTTCAAGGGCAGCACTCTCAGGATGTTTTCAAACACTGACTCTGTGTTTCTACAGGTTATTCTTGAGTTCATTACGTATCCTGTGTCTCAGAATCACCCTCTGCAAAAGGGACCAGTACCACATCTTAAGCTATTGTGTTTTATTTATATTATTATCTTTTTAACAAAGCTCAATACACAGAAATAAATAGCTAGCTAACAAACTTGATCACACAATATCTTGAACTTTATATATATTTTCATTTGAAACTTCATAAAAGGGGTAAAAAGGTAGAATCATATTAGTATTTTGTTAAATTCAGTGTGTTTAAATGCCAAAGAATAAAAGAAAGAAATTCAGAAGTGAAGCTATTGATCATATTAGAGCAGTGCTTATTCAAAAAGAAGCATAGCCATGCTTTTAGGAAAAAAACATTAGAAAGTCAGGGTAGACATAACAAGATTTGGAAACATTTTTAAGTTCCTTTCTTTAATACTTTGGCTCTGAATACTTTCACTTACATCAGAGCATATGAAGAGCATATGACTTCCAAATTAAAATTTGGATTCTCACACAGGAAAGAAAACTGTTAAATAAGACAAAAATAACTTCCTTTTTACATGGAGAAGGCTAGCATTATTCATTCTACATTGCATTTTTAATGCAAGATTAACACAGTGGACATCACAGGAATAAACAAATACATTGTTTTGAAAACCAAATATATCATCTACTTTTTTTAAGTTTTTCTATTATTTTGAATGCATATTCCCCAATACATAAATTTAGAACATGTTCACATTTATGATCAATCTTTTTTTTTTTTGTTGTTGTTAGTTGGTGGTGCATGTGTATGTTTGTGTGTGTCTGGTTTATGAATATTTTTGCCTTTGTTGTGACCCATGCACTTGGTTGCCATGGAGTATGTTCACCTATGGTGGCCAGAGTGAAACATTAGATGTCACATTCCATCATTCATTTGTCCATTTTCATTTGAACCATAGTGTCTTAGTGATTCATCATTAGTTGTTAGTTTTTTTTTTTTTTTAATATGTGACATATTTTCATTTGAGCCACCCATAATACAAGAATGGATGTAAAATGGTGTAGTCTTTCTTTTGCTCCATTAACATCATGTATATGTTGCAAATATATTT
The DNA here is from genome assembly GCA_036365145.1 of Orientallactaga sibirica. Taxonomy (NCBI): domain Eukaryota; kingdom Metazoa; phylum Chordata; class Mammalia; order Rodentia; family Dipodidae; genus Orientallactaga; species Orientallactaga sibirica. The sequence goes on along the minus strand of JAEOAD010000010.1, from coordinate 12,691,272 downwards.
CTTCCTTGTTTTATATTTTCTGGACTTGATAATCAAAATACTAAGCGTTTTTCCCTGTGGTTTCTTCAGCAGCATCTATTGCCAACGTGGACATTTATGCTTTTCTCCCCAGTTATTCCATTTAATATAAATGGTATTCTCTATGGAACCACTTTATTATGTTGGGCAAAATCAGGATTGAAATTCTATGCAATACCATACTCTGGTACTCTGGAAAATGAGCAGAAAACTTGCATTACCTAATTTTTAGAATACAATGAAGCCGAATATAGTGTTTAAGTGTCTAACATTACTTAATGGACAAAGCCATGGTACAAACTGAATGAAATAATGATGTAAGTTATGGTATTCCTTCAAACAGCATCTTAAGTAGATACTTATGCACTTCTCAGTTCAACCCCACAGCAGCCATGCAACCTCGGAGCTTGTTATGGACTTTCATATCCTTCTAATGGAAATGGCCCTATGCTGTGCTTTCACTTCTCCAACTGTGGCAATAATAGTTAGTAATCAAGTCATAATGTAATAATCACAACCACGGGAATGCTGGCTGATGGAATAGGTTGGAAAGGAAAAAACATATTGATACTTTTCCAGGCTATTTCTTCAGTCTTTTTAGTGTATGTGGAAGAATCCAACCTGGTAGGTGAAAACAGGCCCTATATTGTACCTGTTCAGAGAGTGCAGTACCACTTCACCTTGCTGAGAATTCCAGCCACAGATGCAAGAGTTTTAGACTGAAATTTGATCAGAGCAACCATCTCCCATTCAAGGTGTAGTATATCCCAGATTTTAGACTCTCTTACTCTCACTCTCACTCTCCTTCCCTCCCTCCTTCCCATACTTCTCATATTTTTAGGTAATATTTTAAAGAAACAAACATCAACAGAGTATATTTTTATTCTGTAGCTTGTAATTTTATAATTCCATTTTTATAGCTTTTTTATTTTATTTTTTATTTATTAACAACATATTTTGTATGGATGCATCATGTGTTGGCCCCCTCTTTTCTTCATCCCTGCCCCCATTCTGCTGGGGAATCTCCTCAGTGGGGTTGCAGGTATTTCCCATGGAGATGTGGGTCATGCATTGTGGGAGCAGCAGGCAGTTGTTTGGGGAAGGGAATGCCTCTGGCATGATATCTCAAATCTGTGGCTCTTAAAATCTTTACTCCCACTCTTCCACAAAAATTCCCTGAGCCACAGTGGGTGAGTTTTAAGTCTACTTCAGTGATGAACTCTTAGAAGCCTCTGTATCTCTGCTTTGGTAAGTGTTGAATATCCTCAGGGTCTGTCTCTTTCATCCTGGCTCTCATTGTCAGTTTTGCAGCACTTTTGCTTATCTCCCCAGTCCCTCTATGGTTTCAGCTGTGGCTTGGCTAAAGAGTGAAGGGTAGTTTATTTACTCTAGTCTCACTACCTTCTGAAAAAGAAAGAGATTCTTCAATGGAGAGTGAAGTCAGCATAGTTTAAATGGAATAAGCATTATTAATTTATGGAGAATTTGATGCATGTAACCCCTCTTTTAGCCAAAGACTAATGAGAGCTTGACACTGGAGAGCATAATTTTTGTCTCCATAGGATTCTGATCTAGGTCCCAATTCCAGATATTGGTTCCTTTATACTGAACACATCCCTTAGCCAATCAGAAAGCTACTGGATACCCTCTAAAGTCGTGTGCCACTATTGCATTGGCCTGTACATCCTCTCAGGGTATCTGTTTCTGAGTAGCTTAGACCTCTAGTTGCTCAGACCATTGTTGGTCACTTTCCCCCGATAGCTCATGTAGCTCTTTCCAGCACTAGGTAGGGTAACTGGGGACTGACTCTCCTTTATCTTGATTCCAACCAGGTCTCTCCATGATCTGTGTCAACAGCATATGGTGTCTTCAGCAATAGGGCCTTTCCTTTTGCCTCAGGCAGGTAATCAAGTGTTTTGACAGAAGCCTGTCTTGTTTAGCCCCCCCACCTAGGTCTTTCCAATTAACAGCTCATTGTCGGTAGCAACCAATTTCTGGTACTGGGGCAATTCCTTTTAATATCAATAATTTATATGGGTTTGAAATGTCATATAACAAATACTGCTTGCTGCCTTGGATCAGTTATCTCTGCTGTTTCCTTTTTTAGTATTTTACTTTACTTATTTGCAAAGAAGAAGAGACATAAAGAGAAAAGCAGAGAGAGAAAGACAGAGAAAGATAGAGAGAGAATGAGAATGGGCATGCCAGAGCCTCTAGCCATTGCATAGGAACTCCAGTTGCATGCACCACTTTGTGAGCCTAGCTATATTTGTGTACTGGAGCACAGAACTTTGGCTATTAAGTTTTGCAACCAAGTACCTTAACTGCTGAGCTGTCTCTCCAGCACTACGGCTTCTTTATTACTTTTATTAATTATGGTCCCTTAAATTTTCATAGTAAAAATCAAACTTCTCTAATTTAGAAATATATATTAAGCAATAATTCCATGAAAGATATCTGGGCTAGTCTCTTTATTTTATGGATAAGGAAACTTGGCCCCTCAAAAGGTAATTTATTTACATACAGTGGTCTGAGTGAATATAGTTAATGTTGACAGCGGATCATTTGAAATCATCTGTATAGCTTCACTTTTTAATTTTTATTGATTTTTAATCTTACATACCAAAAAAAAACCCCACCTGATATTTCCCTCCCCTCCCCCATTCCACTTTAGAACTCCAGTCTCCATCATATCCCCTCCCTTTCTCCATTAGTCTCTCTCCTAATTTGATGACATCATCTTTCTCTTCTATTTTGAGGGTCTTGCAAAGGTATTGCTAGGCTCTGCAAGATCATGGATATCGAGGCCAATTTCTGTCTGGGCAGCTGCATAGTAAGAGGTCATATCCTTCCTTTGGCTCTTCCATTCTATCCGCCCCCTCTTCCGCAATGGTCCCTGAGCCACTGGAGGATGTGACAGAGGTGTTTCAGTGCTAGGCACTCCTCCATCCCTTCTTCTCAGCACTATGTTGCCTTTTGTGTCGTCCCAGTGGTCATCACCATCTGAAAAGAGAAGCTTCTCTAGCCAGAAGTGAGAATAGCATTAATATGTGGACATGAACATTTAGTGTAGTGTCCCCAGGGCAACTTGGTGGAATAATATATACATTTAGTCAGACATGAGCAGGCTTATACCCCCAAGGCTCATGACCTCACCTACCATAGACTTTTACTTAGGTTTTTCAGTACCGGGTATGTATTCCTGCCCGTAGAGAGGGCCTTCAGTCCAATTATGGAGCAGTTGGTTACCCCAAGAGTAGACACGCCACTATTGCACCCGTTCAGTCATTGGGCCTGTCTGGCCAAGCTTGAATATTCAGCATCCACTATTTTCACTGTTGATGGCTTCTGTCTCCCATACGCTGCGTGCAGTGCATCTTTTCCAGCTTTCAGTTGGCTGGTCTACAGGAGAAGGTTTTCTGCTCAGCACCAGCTTGCTTTCTCAGTGTCCTTGCCTCTCAGGCATGAGATGTCTTCAGCAATAGGGTCTTACTATCTATTTCTCTAGGGAAACCAAGGGCTTTGGCAAAAGCCTTAATGTTTTGGAGGCTACCGGGACCTCCTTGGCCAACATCTCACTGGAAGGAGTTCCATCCCAGGTACTGAAAATTTTCTAGTAACAGTCTACATCTTCTAGACGTGACCTTAATCAAAAAAGTAGTTTTACATATGTCTTATTGATAATATCTTGAGTTTAGATTGTCCCTCCCCTGCCCTTTTTGTATGCATTCTCTTCCCATGGCCTCGCTTAGGCCATTCCCTCCCTGTACTCAGTTCTTCTACTTACATATGTGTATTACCATACACTTAAGTCCTTCCCTTTCTTCCCTCCCTTATAGCCTTTTACCCGCTTACTGGTTTCTGGTACCTATTTTTGGTTCCAGTTCATACACAAGTCTATACATTGGTAGCTAGGATCCACATATGAGAGAGAACATGTGACGTTTGGCTTTCTGAGCCTGGGTTACCTCACTAAGTATAATCCTTTCCAGATCCATCCATTTCCCTGCAAATTTCATAATTTCATTTTTCTTTACTGCTGAATAGAACTCCATTGTGTAAATGTACCACAACTTTATTATCCACTCATCTGTGGATTTGACATCTAGGCTGCTTCCATTTCTTAGCTATTGTGAATAGAGCAGCAATAAACATGGTTTTGCAAGTATCTCTAAGGAAGTGAGAAGAGTCCTCTGGATATATGCCTAGGAGTGCTATAGCTGGATCATATGGTAAATCTATTTCTAGCTGTCTCAAGAACCTCCACACTGATTTCCACAGTGGCTGGACCAGCTTACATTCCCACCAACAGTGTAGAAGTGTTCCTGTTTTTCCACATCCACGCCAACACTTATTGTCATTTGTTTTCTTGATGGCAGCCATTCTGACAGGAGTGATATGGAATCTCAAAGTGGTTTTAATTTGCATTTCCCTGATGGCTAAGGATGTAGAACATTTTTTTAGATGTTTATATGCCATCTGTATTTCATCTTCCGTGAATTCTCTATTTAGTTCCGTAGCCCATTTTTTAACTGGGTTGTTTGAATTCTTGTTATTCTGTTTTTTGAGTTCTTTGTATATTCTGGATATTAATCCTCTGTCAGATGAATAACTGGCAAAGATTTTCTCCCATTCTGTAGGTTGTCTTTTTGCTCTATTCACAGTGTCCTTTGCTGTACAAAAGCTTTGTAATTTTATAAGGTCCCAGTGGTTGATTAGTGCTTTTATTCTCTGAGCAATTGGAGTTATATTCAGAAAGTCCTTGCCTATTCCAATATGTTGAAGAGTTTCCCCTACTTTTTCCTCTAGCATTTTCAGAGTTTCAGGTCTGATATTAAGGTCCCTGATCCATTTGGACTTGATTCTTGTGCAAGGAGAGAGACAAGGATCTATGTTTATCCTTTTACAAACAGATGTCCAATTTTCCCAGCACCACTTGTTAAAGAGGCTATCTTTTCTCCAATGAGTATTTTTGGCGTTTTTGTCAAAAATCAGGTAGCTGTAGCTGTCTGGATTAATATTTGGGTCTTCTATTCTGTTCCATTGATCTACCTGTCTGTCCTTGTGCCAGTACCATGCTGTTTTTGTTACTATGGCTTTGTAGTATAACTTAAAATCGGGTATGGTTATACCACCTGCCTGATTTTTGTTATGCAAAATTGTTTTGGCTATTCGAGGTTTTTTGTGTTTCCAGATGAATTTTAGTATTGTTTTTTTCTATTTCTGTGAAGAATGCTATTGGGATTTTAATGGAGATCACATTAAATGTGTAGATTGCTTTTGGTAAGATTGACATTTTCACTATATTGATTCTTCCAATCCAGGAGCATGGAATGTCTTTCCATTTCCTTGTGTCTTCTGCAATTTGTCGCTCGAGTTTTTTATAGTTCTCATTGTAGAGATCCTTCACTTCCTTGGTTAAGTTTATTCCAAGGTATTTTATTTTTTTTGAGGCAATTGTGAATGGGAGAGATTCCCTGATTTCATCCTCTGCATGTTTGTTGTTAGTGTATAGAAAAGCTACTGATTTCTGTGTGTTTATTTTGTATCCTGCTACATTGCTAAAAGTGTTTATCAGCTCTAATAATTTGCTGGTAGAGTCCTTAGGATCTGTTATGTATAGAATCATATCATCTGCAAATAATGATAATTTGACCTCTTCCTTTCCGATTTGTATCCCCTTTATGAGTGCCTCTTGCCTTATTGCTATGGCTAAGACTTCCAATACTATATTAAATAATAGTGGAGAAAGTGGACACCCTTGTCTTGTTCCTGAATTTAGAGGAAAAGCTTCAAGTTTTTCCCATTAAGTATTATGTTGGCTGTAGGTTTGTCATAAATAGCTTTTATTATGTTGAGATATGTACCTTCTATTCCAAGTTTCTGTAGTACTTTCACCATGAAGGGGTGTTGGATTTTGTCAAATGCCTTTTCTGCATCTATTGAGATGACCATGTGATTTTTGTCCTTCAGACCATTTATATGGTGTATTACATTTATGGATTTGCGTATGTTGAACCATCCCTGCATCTCTGGGATAAAGCCTACTTGGTCAGGGTGAATAATCTTTCTGATATATTCTTGTATTCTGTTTGCCAGTATTTTGTTGAGAATTTTTGCATCTATGTTCATGAGGGAGATTGGTCTATAGTTTTCTTTTTTGATCTGTCTTTGTCCGGTTTGGGTATCAGGGTGATGCTGGCTTCATAGAAGGATTTTGGTAGAATTCCTTCCTCTTCTATTTTATGGAAAAGTTTGAGAAGCATTGGTGTTAGATCTTCCAGGAATGTCTGGTAAAATTCAGTAGTGAATCCATCTGGGCCTGGGCTTTTTTAATTGGGAGACTTTTTATGACTGCTTGGATCTCTGTGGTTGTTATAGGTCTATTTAAATGGTTTATCTCATCTTGATTTAATTTTGGTAGGTCATATAAATCAAGAAAATCATCCATTTCTTTCAGGTTTTCAAACTTAGAGGCATATATATTCTTAAAGTATGTCCGTATGATTTTCTGAATTTCTTTGGTATCTGTTGTGATGTTGCCTTTTCATCTCTAATTTTATCAATTTTTGTCTCTTCTCTCTTTCTTTTGGTCAGATTTGCTAAGGGTTTGTCAATCTTGTTAATCCTTTCAAAGAACCAACTCTTTGTTTCATTGATTTTTTTGATTGTTTTTTTGGTTTCCATTTCATTAATTTCTGCCCTAACCTTTATTATTTCTTCCCGTCTACTGATTTTTGGTTTGCCTTGTTCTTCTCTTTCCAAGGCCTTAAGGTGAAGCATTAAATTGTTTAGTTGTGAACTCTCTAGTTTCTTAATATAGGCACTTAGAGCTATAAATTTCCCTCGTAGGACTGCCTTCATTGTGTCCCACAGGTTTTGGTATGTTGTATTCTCATCATCATTTGATTCTATGAATTTCTTGATTTCCTTCTTAATTTCTTCAATGACCCATGCGTCATTCAATAATGTACTGTTTAGTCTCCATGAATTTCTGTATGCTCTGTAGTTTTTCTTGTTGTTGATTTGCAGTTTAATCCCATTGTGGTCAGATAGCATACAAGGGATTATTTCAATTTTCCTGTATTTGTTGAGATTTGATTTGTGTCCTATCATATGGTCTATTTTAGAGAATGACCCATGTGCCGCTGAGAAGAATGTATATTCTGCAGTATTTGGATGGAATATTCTGTATATATCTGTTAGGTCCATTTGTTCCATGATATCATTTAATGCAGTTGTTTCTCTGTTTATTTTTTGTTGGGTAGACCTGTCAAGTGATGAGAGCGGGTATTGAAGTCACCCACTACTATTGTGTTAGGTGTTATTTCTGACCTTAAGTCTGATAGTGTTTGTTTGATGTAATTGGGGCCCCCGTGTTGGGAGCATAAATGTTTAGGATTGTGATATCCTCCTGTTGGAGTGTTCCTTTAATCAGTATAAAGTGACCTGCTTTATCTCTCCTCACTAATGTTGGTTTGAAGTCTATCCTGTCAGAAATTAGAATGGCAACCCCTGCTTGTTTTCTGGGTCCATTTGCTTGATATATCTTTTTCCAGCCTTTCACCCTAAGAATGTTTCTATCTTTTATTCGGATGTGAGTTTCCTGAAGGCAACAGATGGTAGGATCCTGCTTTTTAATCCAGTCTGCAAGTCTATGTCTTTTGATTGGGGCATTGAGGCCATTGATATTAAGAGTTATTATTGAAAGATATGTATTTGATCTGTCCATTTTTCTTGTTTTGTAGTTCTTCCTGGTTTTCTTTTTACTCACTTGTTCTAACTGTTGAATATGATTTCTTTTTCCTATTTCCTGCTGTGTGTGTTTTGCTTTTTCTTCAGCATGAATGATTCCTGCAAGTATTTTCTGTAGAGCTGGCTTAGTTGTCATAAATTCCTTTAGCCTGTCTTTGTTGTGGAATGTCCTTATTTCTCCATCAATTTGGATAGAAAGCTTTGCAGGATAAAGTAATCTTGGTTGACAGTTTTTATCTTTCAGAACTTGGAATACATCACTCCAGGCCCTCCTGGCTTTTAGGGTTTGTGTTGAGTAATCTGCTGTGACCCTGATGGGTTTCCCCTTAAATGTCATTTGCTTTTTCTCTCTAACCGCTTTCAGTATACTTTCTTTGGTTTGTGTATTTAGTAGTTTAATTATAACATGGCGAGAAGAGGTTCTTTCTAGGTTTTGTCTGTTTGGTGTTCTAAATGCTTCTTGTATCTGCATTGGCATTTCTTTTCCAATTTGGGGAAAATTTTCTTCTATGATTTTATGGAAAACACCTACTAAGCCTCTGGATTGAAATTCTTCCCCTTCTGCTATACCTTGAATTCTTATGTTTGATCTTTTCATAGTGTCCCTCATGTCTTGGAGTTCCCATTCATACCTTTGTATTAGCTTGTCTTTCTTTTTGTTAGACTGTGATAGATCTGCCACCTCGTCTTCTAGCTTGGATATTCTGTCCTCTCCTTCATCCATTCTACTAGTGAGACTTTCCACAGAGTTTTTTATTTCACTGACTGTGTTCTTCAATGTTAAGATTTCAGCCTGGTTTTTCTTCAGTAGTTCTATTTCCTTGTTCATGTCCTCTAATGACCTTTTTATTTCATTAAACTGTTTCTCTGTAATCTCCTTCAACAGTTTGTTTTCTTCTCTAATTCCTTTGTTTTCTTCTCGGATTGCTTTCATTTCTTCTTTCATTTCTTTGAGCATAGATATCATCATTCCCTTGAAATCTTTGTCAGAATTTCATCTAAAACAGTCTCATTGTTGGACCTATCTGATGGATTTGCAATTTTTGGTGGAATTGCATTGTCTTGATTCTTTGTGTTTCTTGTATTATAATGTAGTGACTTTTGCATCCTGGATTGCTTTGATGCTTAGGTTTCCTATTTATCTTCAGTGTTCTTAGGTGTTGTGATCCACCTTTATATTATTTTAGGATATGGGTTTAAGGTGTCAAGTGTAGCACTTGTACTTAAGTAGAAGTACTCCTAGCTGTTGAGTTTGCTTGTTAAGCAATTATTGTAGTAGACTGGTGGAACAATTTCGATGCAAGTTCTAAACTTCAACAGAGCAAAATACACATTCAATTGACATGAACACAGAGTATACAAGTGTGAGAATTGAGACAACCAGTCCTATAGGGTTAAAATCCCTAAGGGCATGTGATGGTCCACTCCCTTAGTCCTGTCAGCTTGGGAATCAGACCCTGTCCTCAATAATAACTGAAGCAAAAGATAAAGGCCCTTTAAATCTATAAGTAGTACAGATAGCAATATTCAACCCCTCACATTCAGCTTATTTGAAAATGGTAAAGCCACCCACAAATATGTAATACATACCCTGCCTTGACCTGGAAAGAGTGGTTAGCACTTCCAATGCAGGCCTTTGTTATCTTTTGGTGTGGCTTTTAAACTCACCAATGCTGGGTGCCCACCTCGTTACCTGGGCTGTGGAGCTTGGGTCAGGTCAGCTGGGGCCGGTGTTGACGATGTGGTTCAAATTTGCCACTGGTTGTTGTTCGATTCTACCAATTCCCTGGGAGCTGATGAATGGGGATGGGCGAATTCAGGAAGCCTGCAGCAACTCACGGTGTGTGTCTCTTTCAGTAGCTCCATGATTTTTCTTTGATTTCTGGGCTCTGTGAGGACACTGATGAGGTTGAAAAGTCCCTTTTTTTTGTTTGTTTGTTCGGGCGGTGTTTGCAGCGGAAGCTCAGCGGGGCTTAGCTGACCTGGTTGGAAGAGTTGGAGTCTTGGTGCCGATCCGTTGGGGAACCGGCTGAGTGAAGTGAAGTTGCTGGGGTGCTCTTGGGGTGGAGCGAAGCCGCTGGGAGCGCGCGGATGGGAGCCCGCGGCTGGGGAGCCCGCGGCTGGGGAGTCTGGGAGGACAAGGGCGTTGGGGAGCGAGCTGCCGGGGGCCGCTCTCTCCACAGTGGGTTTCTGGCTGTCTTTTGCTTTTCCGCTATTTCCCGGAGAAAATATTCTGCTCTCTTCCTCAGATGAGTGTAGTTTTTCTTGATTCTCTGCCTGATCCGGTTTGGCGTGACTCCTATGCTGCCATCTTACCCCACCCTCCGCCCACTTTCTAGCTTCACTTTTATAGAATAAATATATAACATATCCTAGCTCAAATAATGTATGTTCAAGGACCCAGCTACAGAATTAAATGATGATCTTGAGAACTGCAGTCTATTTTGCTAATCATGCCTTTCACATTACCTAAATTATAAGACGTCCCTTTAGATGTGGTTTTGATCTACAAGGACTTTTTCTTTCCTTAATCTTACCATACTTTTTTGCACACTGGGGCCAATCTTTTGTTCAAAGCATGCTGAAAAATCTTTATAATCTCAAACGTTATATGAATATTTTCAGCAAAATGCAAGGTTTTATTTGCAATCACTCTTACTCCATGAGAAGCAGAAAGCTTTACAATTTTGCTAGTACAAGGGGATGGTGAGGGGAATAAAAAGGAAAGAAGAAACTGCAGAGAATTTCTTCAAAACCCACATATGGGGCTGGAGAGATGGCTTAACGGTTAAGGCGCCTGCCTCCGAAGCCTAAAAACGCTGGTTCCAATCTCCAGTGGTTCCAATCTCCAGGTCCCACGTTTATCCAGATGCAAAGTGACACAAGGGCACAATGCCGCACTTGACCACAAGGGGGCGCAAGCATCTGGATTTCATTCGCAGCAGCTGAGAGACTGCTGGTGCACCCATCTCTATCTGTCTTCCTCTCTGTCTCTCTCTCTCTCTCTCTCTCTCTCTCTCTCTGTGTGTGTGTGTGTCTCCAAAAAAAAAAAATGTGTAGAGCAAGGTGTAGTTTCATCTCTGAACACATTCATTGGAATTAATTCTAGCATTCACCTGTCCAAATGCCACATAGCTCTAGATGACCATTGGAATAAGAGTTAGGACAGACCAGTCTGATTCCACAAGAATACCTGTACTCTTTTCATCTTCTTTTTAGTTATTAAAAAAACAAAACAAACAAACAAACAAACAAAAAAACATTAAAGACAATGTAGACCACCCTGCTCTTTAGCACCAGAATTTGCTGCTGGCCCTTCCTAGTCTACATCTTATTGGTTGGATTCAACAATGCTGTTTCTATATCTCTAAAAAATATTGTGGTGAGAATTGCAAGTTGTACAAAACCATTCGGTCTTCCACCAGCCAAGCATTTCAGTGCATGGTATCCAGGGCACTCAGAGTTGGCTGTTCTACAGTGGCAAGGTGAGGAATGGAGAACGTGATGGAGATGGGCTAATGGCCTATGGAAGACTCTAAGGGGCACTTCATTTTAAACATATTTTTATTTATATTTATTTATTTTATTATTATTTACAAGCGGAGCGAGAGAAAGAGAAAAGAGGCACAGAAGGAATGGATGTGTCAGGGCCTCCAGTCACTGCAGACAAACTCCAGATGCATGCACTTTGCATCTGCCTTTAATCATGGGTACTGAGGAATTGAACCAGGCTTATTAGTGAGTGACTTACCCACTTAGCCATCTCTTCAGCTCAAGGAACACTTTTTACCACTTTTTAAAAATATTATTTCGATAGTGTGTATACAATTATGTTGGTCCCATCATTAGCCTCTTCCTGTCCCCTCCCCAAAAAGGACTCTCGTTTTGGGAGCTTGTGGATCATGCATTGGTAGCCATCAGTTATGGGGAAGAGGCAATGTCTTTGTGCATAATGTCCCAACTTGTGACTCTAGCAATCTTTCCACCCCCTCTTCCATGAATTTCCCTGAGCCATGTTGAGATCGTTTTAGGTCTACTTCAGTCATGAGGTCTAGGGAACCTCTGTGTCTCTGGATATCTGGTTTGGTATGAATTGAGTGTTCTCTGTGTCTATCTCCTTCACTCTTGTGTTGGTACCAGATTCAATGAAGAGATCAGCCCATTTCCCCCATTTATCTATGGTTTCAGCAGTGGCCATGGTGAGGTGTGATGGGCTAATTCTCTCCTCAGGTTTTGCATCCATGTGAAAAGAGAAATTCTCAAACAGAGAGAGAGAAGCACCAGATAAATGGGGTAACCATTATGATTTTATGGTCATTTGATAGGGATAGGGACTCTGGTAGCCCAGGTGGTGGGAGCCTGTTTTGGAGAGTGACCTCAGTTTTTCTGATGGTTCTGATTCATTTCCCAGTTCCAGATGCAGATTCTGTTCCACTGAGCAGATCTGTTAGCCAAATCAAGGTCAGTTGGTTACCCACCATGGCTGTCTGCCACCATTGTCCTTGTGTGAGCATCATGTCAGGTTGTTTGCTGCTTGAACAGTTACTGGTCACTTTCCCCAGTGCATGCAAGATCATGGATATCGAGGCCAATTTCTGTCTGGGCAGCTGCATAGTAAGAGGTCATATCCTTCCTTTGGCTCTTCCATTCTATCCGCCCCTCTTCCGCAATGGTCCCTGAGCCACTGGAGGATGTGACAGAGGTGTTTCAGTGCTAGGCACTCCTCCATCCCTTCTTCTCAGCACTATGTTGCCTTTTGTGTCGTCCCAGTGGTCATCACCATCTGAAAAGAGAAGCTTCTCTAGCCAGAAGTGAGAATAGCATTAATATGTGGACATGAACATTTAGTGTAGTGTCCCCAGGGCAGCTTGGTGGGAATAATATATACATTTAGTCAGACATGAGCAGGCTTATACCCCCAAGGCTCATGACCTCACCTACCATAGACTTTTACTTAGGTTTTTCAGTACTGGTATGTATTCCCTCCCCGAGAGAGGGCCTTCAGTCCAATTATGGAGCAGTTGGTTACCCCAAGAGTAGACACGCCACTATTGCACCTGCTCAGTCATTGGGCCTGTCTGGCCAAGCTTGAATATTCAGCATCCACTATTTTCACTGTTGATGGCTTCTGTCTCCCATACGCGCTGCAGCAGTGCAGCTTTTTCCAGCTTTCAGTTGGCTGGTCTACAGGGAGAAGGTTTTCTGCTCAGCACCAGCTTGCTTTCTCAGTGTCCTTGCCTCTCAGGCATGAGATGTCTTCAGCAATAGGGTCTTACTATCTATTTCTCTAGGGAAACCAAGGGCTTTGGCAAAAGCCTTAATGTTTTGGAGGCTACCGACCTCCTTGGCCAACATCTCACTGGAAGGAGTTCCATCCCAGGTACTGAAAATTTTCTAGTAACAGTCTACATCTTCTAGACGTGACCTTAATCAAAAAAAGTAGTTTTACATATGTCTTATTGATAATATCTTGAGTTTAGATTGTCCCTCCCCTGCCCTTTTTGTATGCATTCTCTTCCCATGGCCTCGCTTAGGCCATTCCCTCCCTGTACTCAGTTCTTCTACTTACATATGTGTATTACCATACACTTAAGTCCTTCCCTTTCTTCCCTCCCTTATAGCCTTTTACCCGCTTACTGGTTTCTGGTACCTATTTTTGGTTCCAGTTCATACACAAGTCTATACATTGGTAGCTAGGATCCACATATGAGAGAGAACATGTGACGCTTGGCTTTCTGAGCCTGGGTTACCTCACTAAGTATAATCCTTTCCAGATCCATCCATTTCCCTGCAAATTTCATAATTTCATTTTTCTTTACTGCTGAATAGAACTCCATTGTGTAAATGTACCACAACTTTATTATCCACTCATCTGTGGACGGACATCTAGGCTGCTTCCATTTCTTAGCTATTGTGAATAGAGCAGCAATAAACATGGTTTTGCAAGTATCTCTAAGGAAGTGAGAAGAGTCCTCTGGATATATGCCTAGGAGTGCTATAGCTGGATCATATGGTAAATCTATTTCTAGCTGTCTCAAGAACCTCCACACTGATTTCCACAGTGGCTGACCAGCTTACATTCCCACCAACAGTGTAGAAGTGTTCCTGTTTTTCCGCATCCACGCCAACACTTATTGTCATTTGTTTTCTTGATGGCAGCCATTCTGACAGGAGTGATATGGAATCTCAAAGTGGTTTTAATTTGCATTTCCCTGATGGCTAAGGATGTAGAACATTTTTTAGATGTTTATATGCCATCTGTATTTCATCTTCCGTGAATTCTCTATTTAGTTCCAGAGCCCATTTTTTAACTGGGTTGTTTGAATTTTGTTATTCTGTTTTTTGAGTTCTTTGTATATTCTGGATATTAATCCTCTGTCAGATGAATAACTGGCAAAGATTTTCTCCCATTCTGTAGGTTGTCTTTTTGCTCTATTCACAGTGTCCTTTGCTGTACAAAAGCTTTGTAATTTTATAAGGTCCCAGTGGTTGATTAGTGCTTTTATTCTCTGAGCAATTGGAGTTATATTCAGAAAGTCCTTGCCTATTCCAATATGTTGAAGAGTTTCCTACTTTTTCCTCTAGCATTTTCAGAGTTTCAGGTCTGATATTAAGGTCCCTGATCCATTTGGACTTGATTCTTGTGCAAGGAGAGAGACAAGGATCTATGTTTATCCTTTTACAAACAGATGTCCAATTTTCCCAGCACCACTTGTTAAAGAGGCTATCTTTTCTCCAATGAGTATTTTTGGCGTTTTTGTCAAAAATCAGGTAGCTGTAGCTGTCTGGATTAATATTTGGGTCTTCTATTCTGTTCCATTGATCTACCTGTCTGTCCTTGTGCCAGTACCATGCTGTTTTTGTTACTATGGCTTTGTAGTATAACTTAAAATCGGGTATGGTTATACCACCTGCCTGATTTTTGTTATGCAAAATTGTTTTGGCTATTCGAGGTTTTTTGTGTTTCCAGATGAATTTTAGTATTGTTTTTTCTATTTCTGTGAAGAATGCTATTGGGATTTTAATGGGGATTGCATTAAATGTGTAGATTGCTTTTGGTAAGATTGACATTTTCACTATATTGATTCTTCCAATCCAGGAGCATGGAATGTCTTTCCATTTCCTTGTGTCTTCTGCAATTTGTCGCCGAGTTTTTTATAGTTCTCATTGTAGAGATCCTTCACTTCCTTGGTTAAGTTTATTCCAAGGTATTTTATTTTTTTGAGGCAATGTGAATGGGAGAGATTCCTGATTTCATCCTCTGCATGTTTGTTGTTAGTGTATAGAAAAGCTACTGATTTCTGTGTGTTTATTTTGTATCCTGCTACATTGCTAAAAGTGTTTATCAGCTCTAATAATTTGCTGGTAGAGTCCTTAGGATCTGTTATGTATAGAATCATATCATCTGCAAATAATGATAATTTGACCTCTTCCTTTCCGATTTGTATCCCCTTTATGAGTGCCTCTTGCCTTATTGCTATGGCTAAGACTTCCAATACTATATTAAATAATAGTGGAGAAAGTGGACACCCTTGTCTTGTTCCTGAATTTAGAGGAAAAGCTTCAAGTTTTTCCCCATTAAGTATTATGTTGGCTGTAGGTTTGTCATAAATAGCTTTTATTATGTTGAGATATGTACCTTCTATTCCAAGTTTCTGTAGTACTTTCACCATGAAGGGGTGTTGGATTTTGTCAAATGCCTTTTCTGCATCTATTGAGATGACCATGTGATTTTTGTCCTTCAGACCATTTATATGGTGTATTACATTTATGGATTTGCGTATGTTGAACCATCCCTGCATCTCTGGGATAAAGCCTACTTGGTCAGGGTGAATAATCTTTCTGATATATTCTTGTATTCTGTTTGCCAGTATTTTGTTGAGAATTTTTGCATCTATGTTCATGAGGGAGATTGGTCTATAGTTTTCTTTTTTGATCTGTCTTTGTCCGGTTTGGGTATCAGGGTGATGCTGGCTTCATAGAAGGATTTTGCAGAATTCCTTCCTCTTCTATTTTATGGAAAAGTTTGAGAAGCATTGGTGTTAGATCTTCCAGGAATGTCTGGTAAAATTCAGTAGTGAATCCATCTGGGCCTGGGCTTTTTTAATTGGGAGACTTTTTATGACTGCTTGGATCTCTGTGGTTGTTATAGGTCTATTTAAATGGTTTATCTCATCTTGATTTAATTTTGGTAGGTCATATAAATCAAGAAAATCATCCATTTCTTTCAGGTTTTCAAACTTAGAGGCATATATATTCTTAAAGTATGTCCGTATGATTTTCTGAATTTCTTTGGTATCTGTTGTGATGTTGCCTTTTTCATCTCTAATTTTATCAATTTTTGTCTCTTCTCTCTTTCTTTTGGTCAGATTTGCTAAGGGTTTGTCAATCTTGTTAATCCTTTCAAAGAACCAACTCTTTGTTTCATTGATTTTTTTGATTGTTTTTTGGTTTCCATTTCATTAATTTCTGCCCTAACCTTTATTATTTCTTCCCGTCTACTGATTTTTGGTTTGCCTTGTTCTTCTCTTTCCAAGGCCTTAAGGTGAAGCATTAAATTGTTTAGTTGTGAACTCTCTAGTTTCTTAATATAGGCACTTAGAGCTATAAATTTCCTCGTAGGACTGCCTTCATTGTGTCCCACAGGTTTTGGTATGTTGTATTCTCATCATCATTTGATTCTATGAATTTCTTGATTTCTTCTTAATTTCTTCAATGACCCATGCGTCATTCAATAATGTACTGTTTAGTCTCCATGAATTTCTGTATGCTCTGTAGTTTTTCTTGTTGTTGATTTGCAGTTTAATCCCATTGTGGTCAGATAGCATACAAGGGATTATTTCAATTTTCCTGTATTTGTTGAGATTTGATTTGTGTCCTATCATATGGTCTATTTTAGAGAATGACCCATGTGCCGCTGAGAAGAATGTATATTCTGCAGTATTTGGATGGAATATTCTGTATATATCTGTTAGGTCCATTTGTTCCATGATATCATTTAATGCAGTTGTTTCTCTGTTTATTTTTTGTTGGGTAGACCTGTCAAGTGATGAGAGCGGGGTATTGAAGTCACCCACTACTATTGTGTTAGGTGTTATTTCTGACCTTAAGTCTGATAGTGTTTGTTTGATGTAATTGGGGGCCCCCGTGTTGGGAGCATAAATGTTTAGGATTGTGATATCCTCCTGTTGGAGTGTTCCTTTAATCAGTATAAAGTGACCTGCTTTATCTCTCTCCTCACTAATGTTGGTTTGAAGTCTATCCTGTCAGAAATTAGAATGGCAACCCCTGCTTGTTTTCTGGGTCCATTTGCTTGATATATCTTTTTCCAGCCTTTCACCCTAAGAATGTTTCTATCTTTTATTCGGATGTGAGTTTCCTGAAGGCAACAGATGGTAGGATCCTGCTTTTTAATCCAGTCTGCAAGTCTATGTCTTTTGATTGGGGCATTGAGGCCATTGATATTAAGAGTTATTATTGAAAGATATGTATTTGATCTGTCCATTTTTCTTGTTTTGTAGTTCTTCCTGGTTTTCTTTTACTCACTTGTTCTAACTGTTGAATATGATTTCTTTTTCCTATTTCCTGCTGTGTGTGTTTTGCTTTTTCTTCAGCATGAATGATTCCTGCAAGTATTTTCTGTAGAGCTGGCTTAGTTGTCATAAATTCCTTTAGCCTGTCTTTGTTGTGGAATGTCCTTATTTCTCCATCAATTTGGATAGAAAGCTTTGCAGGATAAAGTAATCTTGGTTGACAGTTTTTATCTTTCAGAACTTGAATACATCACCCAGGCCCTCCTGGCTTTTAGGGTTTGTGTTGAGTAATCTGCTGTGACCCTGATGGGTTTCCCCTTAAATGTCATTTGCTTTTTCTCTCTAACTGCTTTCAGTATACTTTCTTTGGTTTGTGTATTTAGTAGTTTAATTATAACATGGCGAGAAGAGGTTCTTTCTAGGTTTTGTCTGTTTGGTGTTCTAAATGCTTCTTGTATCTGCATTGGCATTTCTTTCCCAATTTGGGGAAAATTTTCTTCTATGATTTTATGGAAAACACCTACTAAGCCTCTGGATTGAAATTCTTCCCTTCTGCTATACCTTGAATTCTTATGTTTGATCTTTTCATAGTGTCCTCATGTCTTGGAGTTCCCATTCATACCTTTCTATTAGCTTGTCTTTCTCTTTGTTAGACTGTGATAGATCTGCCACCTCGTCTTCTAGCTTGGATATTCTGTCCTCCTCTCCTTCATCCATTCTACTAGTGAGACTTTCCACAGAGTTTTTTATTTCACTGACTGTGTTCTTCAATGTTAAGATTTCAGCCTGGTTTTTCTTCAGTAGTTCTATTTCCTTGTTCATGTCCTCTAATGACCTTTTTATTTCATTAAACTGTTTCTCTGTAATCTCCTTCAACAGTTTGTTTTCTTCTCTAATTCCTTTGTTTTCTTCTCGGATTGCTTTCATTTCTTCTTTCATTTCTTTGAGCATAGATATCATCATTCCTTGAAATCTTTGTCAGGAATTTCATCTAAAACAGTCTCATTGTTGGACCTATCTGATGGATTTGCAATTTTTGGTGGAATTGCATTGTCTTGATTCTTTGTGTTTCTTGTATTATAATGTAGTGACTTTTGCATCCTGGATTGCTTTGATGCTTAGGTTTCCTATTTATCTTCAGTGTTCTTAGGTGTTGTGATCCACCTTTATATTATTTTAGGATATGGGTTTAAGGTGTCAAGTGTAGCACTTGTACTTAAGTAGAAGTACTTAGCTGTTGAGTTTGCTTGTTAAGCAATTATTGTAGTAGACTGGTGGAACAATTTCGATGCAAGTTCTAAACTTCAACAGAGCAAAATACACATTCAATTGACATGAACACAGAGTATACAAGTGTGAGAATTGAGACAACCAGTCCTATAGGGTTAAAATCCCTAAGGGCATGTGATGGTCCACTCCCTTAGTCCTGTCAGCTTGGGAATCAGACCCTGTCCTCAATAATAACTGAAGCAAAAGATAAAGGCCCTTTAAATCTATAAGTAGTACAGATAGCAATATTCAACCCTCACATTCAGCTTATTTGAAAATGGTAAAGCCACCCACAAATATGTAATACATACCCTGCCTTGACCTGGAAAGAGTGGTTAGCACTTCCAATGCAGGCCTTTGTTATCTTTTTGGTGTGGCTTTTAAACTCACCAATGCTGGGTGCCCACCTCGTTACCTGGGCTGTGGAGCTTGGGTCAGGTCAGCTGGGGCCGGTGTTGACGATGTGGTTCAAATTTGCCACTGGTTGTTGTTCGATTCTACCAATTCCTGGGGAGCTGATGAATGGGGATGGGCGAATTCAGGAAGCCTGCAGCAACTCACGGTGTGTGTCTCTTTCAGTAGCTCCGCAGATTTTTCTTTGATTTCTGGGCTCTGTGAGGACACTGATGAGGTTGAAAAGTCCCTTTTTTTGTTTGTTTGTTCGGGCGGCGTTTGCAGCGAAGCTCAGCGGGGCTTAGCTGACCTGGTTGGAGGAGTTGAGTCTTGGTGCCGATCCGCTGGGGAACCGGCTGAGTGAAGTGAAGTTGCTGGGGTGCTCTTGGGGTGGAGCGGCCGCCGCTGGGAGCCCACGGATGGGGAGCCCACGGCTGGGGAGCCCTGGGGAGCCCGCTGGCTGGGGAGCCCGCGGCTGGGGAGTCCGCGGCTGGGGAGTCCGGGGAGTCACAAGGGCGTTGGGGAGCGAGCTGCCGGGGCCGCCTCCACAGTGGGTTTCTGGCTGTCTTTTGCTTTTCCGCTATTTCCGGAGAAAATATTCTGCTCTCTTCCTCAGATGAGTGTAGTTTTTCTTGATTCTCTGCCTGATCTCTACAGTGGCAAGGTGAGGAATGGAGAACGTGATGGAGATGGGCTAATGGCCTATGGAAGACTCTAAGGGGCACTTCATTTTAAACATATTTTTATTTATATTTATTTATTTTATTATTATTTACAAGCGGAGCGAGAGAAAGAGAAAAGAGGCACAGAAGGAATGGATGTGTCAGGGCCTCCAGTCACTGCAGACAAACTCCAGATGCATGCACTACTGCATCTGCCTTTACATGGGTACTGAGGAATTGAACCAGGCTTATTAGTGAGTGACTTACCCACTTAGCCATCTCTTCAGCTCAAGGAACACTTTTTACCACTTTTTAAAAATATTATGTCGATAGTGTGTATACAATTATGTTGGTCCCATCATTAGCCTCTTCCCTGTCCCCTCCCCCAAAAGGACTCTCGTTTTGGGAGCTTGTGGATCATGCATTGGTAGCCATCAGTTATGGGGAAGAGGCAATGTCTTTGTGCATAATGTCCCAACTTGTGACTCTAGCAATCTTTCCACCCCCTCTTCCATGAATTTCCCTGAGCCATGTTGAGATCGTTTTAGGTCTACTTCAGTCATGAGGTCTAGGGAACCTCTGTGTCTCTGGATATCTGGTTTGGTATGAATTGAGTGTTCTCTGTGTCTATCTCCTTCACTCTTGTGTTGGTACCAGATTCACCAAGAGAGCAGCCCATTTCCCCCATTTATCTATGGTTTCAGCAGTGGCCATGGTGAGGTGTGATGGGCTAATTCTCTCCTCAGGTTTTGCATCCATGTGAAAAAGAGAAATTCTCAAACAGAGAGAGAGGTTAGCACCAGATAAATGGGGTAACCATTATGATTTTAGAGGGAATTTGATAGGTATAGGGACTCTGGTAGCCCACAATTGGTGGGAGCCTGGTATTGGAGAGTGGGCTCAGTTTTTGGATATGGTTCTGATTCATTTCCCAGTTCCAGCTATAGATTCTGTTCCACTGAGCAGATCTGTTAGCCAAATCAAAGCAGTTGGTTACCCACCATGGCTGTGTGCCACCATTGTCCTTGTGTGAGCATCATGTCAGGTTGTTTGCTGCTTGAACAGTTACTGGTCACTTTCCCCCAGTCGCAAATGTAGCACCTGCTGACACTAGACAAGCTAAATGTCTGGGGACTGACTCTCTTCCAGATTCCAGCCGGATCTCCCCATGCTCCATACCAACAGCATACTGTGTCTTCAGCAGTAAGATCTTACAATTAACTTTTGGTGGGTCATCAAGTGGTCTGACAGAAATCTGTTTTCTTTTGGGAAGCTTTGTAGGTCTCTTTGATCAACAGTTCATTGTGGGTATTAACCACACGCTGGTATTGGTAGTTATAGGACAGCATCAAAGGAAAAGAAGAAAGAAAAAGATAGGTAATATAAAAGAGAATGAGAGAGGAGAGAGAAGAGGTAGAAAGAGAGAAGCAGGAGAAGCTTAAAGTTAGTCTTCATCATTCCCTCTCCAGAGCCCTGTGAATCAGGTGTTCCCTCTAAGGACTTGATGAAGGTTCAACCATTTAGTCTGTCTTTCAGGATGTAGGATGTTATGGTGCCATTTGCATTTGGGTCCAGTTTTCTGTCCCCCACACACATATCTTCTCCTTCTGCCCCACCCTCCCTATTGTCTGGACCTTGAGATGCTTGCTAGGTATGACAACATCTCAGGCAGATTGAGGTTAGGAGCCACAGATGAGTGAGATAATGCCACGATTATCTTTCTGTGATTGGGTGAGTTCACTGAGAATGATCTGTTCCAGGTTCGACCATTTTTCTTCAAATTTTATTGTGTCATTTTTTCTTACTGCTGTGTAGAATTCCATTGTGTAGATATACCACATCTTAGTTATCCATTCATCTAATGATGGACATCTGGGTTGATTCCAGTTCTTAGCTATTATGAATTGAGCAGCTATAAACATGGTTGAGCAAATCTCTCTGAACTGAAGCATGGAGCTTTTAGGGTAAATGCCCAGTAAAGGAATAACTAGGTCTGTTGGTAACTCTATAGTTATCCTTTTTAGGAGTCTCCATATTGCTTTCCATAGTGGTTGTACCATCTTACTTTCCTCCAATAGTGAATGAGGGTTCCTACCTCCCCAGCATTTGTTTACATTAGATTTTGTAATGTTTTAGCACTTTTTTAAACATGTTTCTTTTCCTTTAGGTAGCTCAGTCTGTTCCAAGTGAAATCCCACAGGATGAAACACTGATAGGGTAAGCAATAATGCTCTTATCCAGTGAGAGTTTGCCAAAGGAATCACTGGCAAGCCTGGGCATCTATGTCCTTATCATCTGGAAAACTACAGTCATTGTGAGCAGGCTTGTCAACAAAGTTACCACCGAAAGCTGTCAGTGATGGCAAAGAGGTGTGGGGCTGTGTTACTTAGTCTCCCAGTAACACTCAGAAGGCTTTTCAAGGGTAGTTTGACTTCACTGTAATTCCTGCCCCACAGGTGTCAGTGTTTCCACAATGACGACACATATGGAAACAAAAGTATGGCCAGTGCCTTCAATGTGTCTCCATTTGCACAATTTAGCTCTATTTCTCAGCAGAAAGACCATTTCTCATGGAAACAAGTATTTTCTCCTACGGTTAGAAAACCATTCAACAGTTGCTCTATGGCAGCTGTCCTGATCTCTGTCCAAAGTAGCAGATCTGAGACCCACCAAGGGATTAGCCTGAACCTGGAATTCTGTCCAAGTAATAGGCTGCTACCTCTGGACTGTGCAGTCAAAGCCAACATATGGTTTCTCTTCCACTCTTGTCTCAGCTGTGCCAGTTAGATTTGAAGACAACTTATTGTCCTCCTTTCAGTATCATTAAGGCTCTCAGCTACATCCCACAGAAACATTTTCTCAGTGATTTTCTCAGTGGCCATGGAGTGAATGATTATTCCCAGTCCAGGTAGATCCTCAGAGTATACTTCCTGAGAAACTGTCCACTGGACTTCTTTTCTCCCAGGGATTCTGCAAGATGTCACTCAGCTTGTGTACAAATTTCACCTGCAAGACAGCCATCATTCAGTGAAAAGGCTACTCTTTATCCCAGTTGGCAGCTGATGTAACTAAGTCATCAATAAGGAAAATGTAGAGAAAGATACAGATAAGGAGAACGACTAGCAGTTCACCTCTCTGCTTCAACTTCCTTCTGGAAAAATCCTTCTCCCATGACCCACTCTCTTGATCACTTATGAATGCAGTAAGAATTAGAAAGGAAATTCTGTGATGAACTGTTCTGTCTTTTCACTGAAAGAACTCTTAACTATTCTTGTTGATAATCCATGGCTGCCTCTGAGGAGTGGCAGCCCACTGGCCCTCTTTCCTACCCCTGACCCTCACTCCCAGACCTACCTTTCCTTAGCAATCTCTTCCCATGCTGAGCCAGCTGTGCCACTCTCATCTTGTCCTGCTTGCCTCCTTCACATGATTTTATTTTAATAAAATGAAAGTTTATTAATTTAATCCATATTTTGCTTTTATGAATATTATATGACACTTATATTACTGATTACTGTTTTATACTAACCTTGCCCAATGTTTATCTACTCCTAGCATCATTCTTCTTAGGTGCTGAGAACATTTTGGGCATTGTTTAGAGTTATGACATCATTAGACAATCACAGAACAACCTGAATTGCATTCTTATTTCTTTTTAAAACATATTTTATCATTTATTTATTTATTTATTTATTTGACAGAGAAAGAGGGAGATATATATGTATATATATATATATATATATATATATATATGTATATGTATATGTATATGTATATATATATATATATATATATATATATATATATATATATATAGAGAGAGAGAGAGAGAGAGAGAGAGAGAGAGAGAGAATGGGTATGCCAGGGCCTCCAGCTACTGCAAATGAACTCCAGACGTATGTGCCCCCTTGTGCATTTGGCTAATGTGGGTCCTGGGGAATCAAACTGAGGTCCTTTGGCTTTGCAGGCAAATGTCTTAAATGCTAAGCCATCCCTCCAGTCCCTGCATTCTTATTTCTAACAAATAAACAACTATATATTTTTTTTAATATATATATATTTTTTTATTTATATTATTTTGATTTTACATTCATGGTAAAGGATCCATTGTCCTCCTCCCTGTCCTCCCTCTTTCAAAGGGACCCTTGTCAATGGGGAATGTGGGTCAAGCATTGTGAGGTTGGTTAAGAGTTCTGGGGGGTTGGCCAAAGTCTCTGTGGATGATGCCCCAACTATGGCTCTAACAATCTTTCCGCCCCCTCTTCCGCAAGTTTCCCTGAGCCACATTGGGGTCATTTTAGTTCTGCTTCAGTGATGCGGTTTCGGGAGCCTCTGTGTCTCTGGATCTCTGGCTTAGTTGGAGGTGGATGTTCTCTGTGTTTATCTCCTTCGGCCTTTTGCTGGTGTCATGATTGCCATGAATACTGAATTCTTGCCCTTCCCCTGCATTGTTCTATGGTTTCAGCTGGGGCCCTGGTGCAGTGTGGTTAGCTGATCCTCCCTTCAGGTTCGATGTCCACCTGAAAAAAGATAAGCAAATTCTCCTAACTATACATTTTTAACATCAAAGGAATTAGAATTTTATCTAGACCCTGGTAGTAGAATAATTCATATTTTAAGAAAGGGAGGATTGAAAGTATTCACCACCTTGTTTTCTCATTGTTCACATGGTTATAGGAGGAAATGTTTCTGAAGCCTGTTCTTATTGCTGCAGTTCAATCTTTTCTGTTTTTAAGAATGTTTAATGGATGCAGGCATTTGCTCTTTGAGTTACTTCAGTAACTAAAACTTTCAGACTTCTTTTTTGATGAAGTCACCTACATACCAGAGGAAAATACAGTTTATTTGAGGGCACAGAGTAGGCACAGCCTTAGTCACACTGTGTTGCCTACATAAGTACTGAAGGCAAAGATGGAAAGAAGGTGGTACAGTACTTACAATCCATGCTTATTAATGAAACCACATTCTGACTCCTAAACTAAAGACCCAAAAAGCATAACTTTGATCATTGATCACCAATATTATTTAGGCCACTGTATCAAGGTTTTGACATATTGAGGAACATGAAGAAATGGCTGAGCGGGAAAGAGTGTATGTTATGTAAACATGAGTAATTGAGTATAATCCCCAACACCTACACTGTGACACCATCACTGAAAGTGGTGGAGACAGGAGAATGGCTGGGTTTCACTAATCAGCCAAGTTCAGTGTGAGACTCTCTTAGGAAATTAAGGCAGAAAATCAATTCAGAGATCATTTTCGTCTCTCGCCTATACACATGTCCACAGGGTGAGCACATCTACTTTTGAGTGAACACACAAACACAGACACACACACACACACACACACACACACACACACACACACACAACAGAGAGAGAGGGAGAGAGAGAGAAAGCACAATAAACATAGTTACTGCCCTCACACACAGTGTAATGAGGATAAATTATTATATATTTCAAGAAACATTTTGAATGGAGGCATTGTTGATCACATGAAAGAGGGACCTACCTAGACCTTGAAAGTCCAAAATGATTTCCCAGAGGAAGTGACCTTGAAGTTGAGAGTTGAGTGGTTGATAAGAGAGTACTGTGGAGGTATTGAAGAAAGATGAGGATGGAGAATCAGCCCTCCAGGTAGAGAGAA
Organism: Orientallactaga sibirica; assembly: GCA_036365145.1. Classification (NCBI taxonomy): domain Eukaryota; kingdom Metazoa; phylum Chordata; class Mammalia; order Rodentia; family Dipodidae; genus Orientallactaga; species Orientallactaga sibirica. The sequence continues at coordinate 12,665,996 of JAEOAD010000010.1, read as the reverse complement.
CCACCTATAAGGATCTAGTGATGAGAGCTTGCCACCTTCAGAGAACTATGGGTATTACACTCATGAACTCACAACATCTATAGTTTTCTACACAAGGGTAATATTCCTTCATGGATGGAGAAGGGCTCACAAGACCGACCTCTTTCTGAGGGAGTTATCTCTAGTCAGTGGTTGCTGGGGAAGAGAAGTCATGCTCATCAGCAGGATAACCACTGGTAAATTGTCCATACTTCAGTAAATAATTCCAAATCCATGCTCATTGAACCAAGTTTAACTTAACTAAGTGGATCAAAAAATAAAAATACATCAAAGTGGAAAGAGGACTTATTAGGAGAAAAATATAAAGTCTAGGGGTATGGAAATAAAAGAAAGTAATGGAGTGAATATGACCAAAATACATTGCATGTGTATGAAATTGTCAAATTTAAAATTAATATTTTTTTTCAAAAATAGAACACATTAACCACAGAAAAAGTTAAAATTGTTTAGAGTTTCACTAAAAGGTAAAAAGCCCAATATAGAACACTTATTTCAATTTTGCACTGTAGATAACACTGAAAGAATATGTGAAGTGTTGTAAGGTATGTTTGCTTTTCTTGTTGGTTTGACAAAATACTTGACAAGAAAAAGCATGTTATGGTAATATTTTTTTTTGGTTTCAGTGTCTCAATTCTCTCTGCTTCCTGTGAATACAATTTAACCAGCTACCCCACACTCCCACAGGAAGCAGAGAGAGTTGAATGCTAGCACTCATCATTCCCTGTTAATTTGGCCTGGGATTCCACTCTGTATGAGTGTGCCTTCATGTTCAGTGTGCCTTCCCCACCTCACTGGAATCTCTCTGGGAACACTCTCTAAGACATACCCATAAGTGTTTTTTATTTATTTATTTATTTATTTATTTATTTATTTATTTATTTATTTATTTTATTCCAAGAGATTCCAAATCCAACCAAGTTGACAATGGAAATCAGTTTCTCCTTAAAAATGCTAGACATCTTTACTCTTTTCCAAAATCCTGCTTCAAACACTAATTTCAAACTTGTCACCCTGATATTTCCAGCCTATTAAAAAATAAGTATGTTAAAGGTGTGGCTGTATTATTATTTTGGTGTATTACCTTTTAATGGTGTCTAGAATTACATGTTCATGTGATATGGTTAATGATTTCAGAACATAAAAACATGTGAAGAATTTTCAGTGACATAGGCAGTTTTAGACAGTACATTATAGATGGATTCCAGAACTACAAATATAAGATATGTTTCAGAAATAGCACCACTCTACCCCTTCAGAATAATAGCAGTTGTTAAATCATTCTGTAGTCAAGGACACCTTGACTTACATAGCCTATTTCCTGATACTTTTTTTTTTCTTATGGATTCAAGAAATTTTGTGGAAAAAAAAAATGGAGATTGAATACCATCACCTTATTTAACTAAAATTCCTGTGGCTTTGTCACAAGTTGGTCCATTTTAGTATGTTTGAACACAGGGTTTAATTGTTATTTTTCTTTATGAAGAAGCAAAGGAGTTATTGTAACAATCTATGATAAATGGTTAAAATGAGAAGAAAGTGAATAAATTAGTTTTCCATCTTAATATAAGGGTTGGCAACCAATGTTTACTTATAAGTGAATATTTGGAAAAGAAATCACCTTCAGAAAGCTGGAAGGCAAATGTGATGAGGTGATGTTTGTGCTGTTAGAACATCATCACCACACAGGATACAACACGGGAGATGAACTGAGGGTCTAAGATGGCTGAAACTGCACTCTCTAAATCCCTTGACTACGAAGCATTTCAGTGACAGGATCATCAAATAAATATTATTTCATTAATCATCCACCTTCTAAAAATTATTTTAATGAAGACCTCACTGAAACACACACAGTCTCACTCTCTCTCTCTCTTACACACACACACACACACACACACACACACACACACACACACACTGAAGCACCAGCAGCAGTCCATAAGAGATCTTTCTATTTCAAATGATGACTTCTCAGCAAATAAATAAAAAATAAATCAATAAATGTAAATCACAGACAGCTGAGAGAAACTAGGGAAATGCCCCTACGTTCTACCATTAAGCTGTATCCTGTATTCTTGTCTTTAGTGAACATTTCAGTGATATGATATAGTTGTACGTAAAACTAGACAGACACAAGAACAACTGCAAAACCTTCTCATTTGAATCTGTATACCTGAGTAGATCTGGATCCTTGAAATGCTATGACATGAAGACAAAGAAGAGAAATACCCTACTTATTTATCCAGCTGTCCAACACCTGTGGTTATGCTTAAATTTAGAGAACTTGAAGCAATAGCTCCAGCTGATCTGGATGTCACGCCATGGTGCAGCCAGGCTGATAGTCAAAGTCCTAGCAAGGAAGAATGATGCTATTGAATTTGCTTTTCTCCAGGCTCAAAACCTCGGCTTGGTAGGTGCTGAAATTTAAGCTTTGCAGTGAACTCAGAAGGCCAACTAATGCCTACAAAACCTAAAGTAATTTTAAGTTATGTGTAGAATGTTTATATACCAGAAATGAAAAACTTAACTCTCAGGGAGGTAGTTTAATTCATGGAATGGGCCATTCTTGTCTTGCTGAAAAGCAGTAAGGGAAGTTAAATTAAAATTTTTTTATTATTTTATTTATTTTTGGAGAGAGACACAGAGAGAGACAGACAGAGAGGGAGAGGGAGACAGATAGAGATGGGCGTGCCAGCAGTCTCTCAGCTGCTGTGAACGAAATCCAGATGTATGCGCCCCCTTGTGGGCAAGTGCGGCATAGCACCCTTGCATCACTTTGCATCTGGCTAAACGTGGGACCTGGAGATTGGAACCGGTGGAGATTGGAACCAGCGTTCTTAGGCTTAGGAGGCAGGCGCCTTAACCGCTAAGCCATCTCTCCAGCCCAGGGAAGTTAAATTTTAATAGAGAAGTGGGCATGTAACGTAAGACATAGAGTTATTAGGAATGAAATTTTTATTTTGTTTATGTCTATGAGAATGAAGACCAAGACATGACTGGCTGTCAGCCAAACTTCAGGTTCTTTTGGTCTAGTCTTTATTTCCAAGTCTGTGTTTGTGCATGGGTGGCCATCTTTGCCTCTTTACTCAAAATATTCACTATTCATTTTTTCTTCCTTTAGGCTGGGGGCCAAAGTGCAAAAAAATTACATGAACAAGGGAGGGAAGTGTTTGAATTTATAATTTTGCTTATTCTCATCACCTTTTCAATTTAATGTATATTTTACAGTATAGTCTAATGGCATCAGATAGTATAGGCATCAGATCGTATTGTGTCCTACCTACAAGGATTTAGAACATATTTGATATTTAGTTCTAAACAAATCCAGATTAGTCATATTAAACCACTCATTGTGAGAATGAAGACTCAAAACTTTTTTTTTTTTTTTTTTTTTTTGTTTTTTTCAAGGTAGGGTCTCCCTCTAACTCAGGCTGACCTGGAATTCACTATGTAATCTCAGGGTGGCCTCGAACTCATGGTGATCTTCATACCTTTGCCTCCTGAATGCAGGGATTAGAGGCATGCAGCACCATGCCCGGCTTTAAAACTATTTTGCCTAAATTCTTGAGTCTGTTCTTTTAGCCATGACACTGTGCTTCCTGTCCAGGTGCAATGCCTCTGGGTATTTGCAGGAAAATGAATACACTCAGTTTAGTGAACATTATGTATTGGTAGGGCCATGTAGACAAATCCATTGTTCTACCCTACCCTGCTCTTTCTGATATGACAATGCATGTCACACATCTCCAGTTATTCGCACTCTGCTCCGGCCTGTTTATGGGACTCGTTTAGAGTTGAGATGTCTGTGAGTAACCACAGATTTCTCTTCCTCCGCCTTCACACTATGTGCCCAGGTTCTGAAATTATTTTCCAACATCACATTTAATTTTAAGGTCATTTCAGCAACATTTAGTGTCAAAAGACCTAATGAGTGCCCTCTTTTCATAAGAAACAAAAAGCCCAGTGAATTCTCCAGTCTGCTTGCAAAAAGAAACCCCTGCAAATGTATGCAGAACAGTGGACTCTATGTTTATGGCCTTATTCTCATTACTTTCCTCTGCTTAGTTGCATATACAAGACAAGGAGGCCTCATTTAAGAAAGGAGGTTAGTTTCTTTTATCTGAATGTGGCCAGCAACCAATAGCTTCAACATAAACACAGAAGGGGGAAAAAAAATCTCAGCAAATAGCATCAAGTGTAAGGAGGAAAAACCGTTTGAAAAGTGCAATTTCTTCCCAAAGGTATTTTTGCTACAGTACTTAGCATCTTGTTAATTAAAAAAAAAAAAAAAAAAAAAAAAAAAAAAATTCTTTCAGTTATTTTAGTGCTAGTGCTCTTGCTCTTGTGATGACTTGGGCCATCTGTTTACCATCTCATTCTTTACTGGTTTTAACAGATGAATCCTTTAAATACTAATTCTTAAAACTTGATCCTCACTTTCTTATTGCATTATTTTGTTTTCTTGTTAAGATCCTAAGGCTAGGATCTTTAGAATATAAGATCCTTAGGATATAGTTAGTAAAAACAACACCAAGGAGCCAGGCACGGTGGCTCACACCACCATGCACTTGGGAGGCAGAGATAGGAGGATTTCTGTGGGTGAGTTCAATGCCACTCTGAGACTACATAGTTAATTCCAGGTCAGCCTGGGATGGAGTGAAACCCTACCTTGGGGAAAAAAAAAAAAAAAAAAAAAAGCACCATGTAGTTGTCAAAGATTCCAAATAAATATGAATTTTCCCATTCTAATATGTAACTTACTGTAGCAGACAGCTTCAGGTTCACTGAGATGAACTTCCAGACCAAGCACAGTTATGGAGGAAGGGATATTTATTGGAGTTTACAGGTTCAGGGGAAGTTCCATAATGGCAGAGGAAGCTGGCCTGCTCTTCACAGGACCAAACACAGAGAGCAAAACCACAGCCAAAAGCAAAAAGTCACACCTCAGGAACTCCAGCTAGGCACACTTTGCATATCTTTAGATTGAAATCCTAAACCCACCATCACACCTTAAGATCTGCCCAGTAACTCTGCCTCCAGCCAGGTGGCCTGCAGATGCAAACTACAAACTAATAAAACACTGAATATATTGGGGGCCATCTATTCAAACTACCACACTTACCATCCTGCTTTGTTTTGTTTTTTCAAATTTCAAGTTCAGAGTTTTAAAAGCTTGAACAATATATCGGGGAAGTACCTATAATGAGCTGCTATTCATAAATAAGGATATTTATTACTTGCTGATTGATTTGTTCTTTTAGCTCTGCTTTTTCATGGCCCCTGAAACCTCTTAAGCCTTTCTGGATCTCATTCTTATTGTCATTTGATATGAAATTAGAGCAATTTGCTTTTCCTCAACTTCTATGCCATTCTTGTCCATATTATCAACTCAATGGGTTAGAATGCTAACAACTTTAAATAACCCATTTGTTGTCATAGTAACAGATATTAAAGCTAAATATAATCTGTCTCTTGGATATCACATTTAAATCATTGTGGGTATTTGCATTCTTTATTAACATTCTGGGCTGACCATAAGACTTTATACAATAGGGCTGTGGAAAATTGGGTTTCTTTGAACTAATCCTGTGACATTCAGTATTAGTCACAGTTGAGATCTACCCAAACCTAGTCCAGTTCCATCAAATGAATGTTCAGAGAATACCAAGGAGAAACCTTAGGTAAATATATGGTTTTGCATTTTAAAATTGTGTTTATTTACTGTGGTTATTTCCCACACTTTCATTTTATTTCACTCATTTTTACTAACCTTTGTCATGCTTCTATAATATTTCTAACATTTTGATAACTACACTATAGATTCCCAGAATAGGAAGAGCATATTATAGGAAGGTTTTTGAGAAAGATGACTTGTAGTCACACCCTGATGTCTGTGCTGTTTTTGTGTGACAATTGCTTCCCAAAAAGTGGACTTGATAAAGAGTCCAACTTCTGCTTAATTTTTGACTATCTTTCACTTCTTTTAATTTTTTGTGAACTTCATTAAGAGTGTACCACAGCACTAAAGTGCTAAGGAATCTTGTAGAGAAAGAAAATATTTGACAAAAAAAAATACATTTTAAAAATCTTAATTCTTCATTTCACACATTAAATCATCTTGCATTAATTTTGACAGTTCATTGCTGTCATCTGAACTGAGTAATCCTTCCATTCAAGCCAGTCCTCTTTCTGCACACCATTATATTTTGATCTATATTATCCTTCCACCCCTTCCCAAATTTCCAGTTTTCTACCTACAATCAATTCAAGGCTGAATGAGTTTTCTTAGCTCCTTTGGTCCCTAGAAATGCAGTTAGTTTCTGTCTTGGCCTCCCATCCACCCCCAGCTTCAAGAAGAAAGAACACTCTATTGTCATCAGCAGCTTAAGTGTTGAATATGTATGAAAAAGCTTGATTATTAGATCATCATGTTGAAAGACTCAAACGCTAGAGTGACACCATGACAGGCCTCAGCCACCCCATAGGCCTCAGTGTCAAGTTCCCGGAATCTAAAGTAGAACAAGCAGTTACTGGAAAAACCATAAGGTTGCTATAACAAGCTAAAAGCCCTTAGGCAGAAGCCAATCAGAGATGAGTTGGAAACCCCCTAGAATACCAAGGCCAAAAGGCCCTAGACAGAGCCAATAAGACAACTTGGTAAGCCCCTAAAGCCACATCTAAAAAAATGGGTCAGCATTCTTACGGTCATAAGCCAAAAGTCCCTACCGGACCCACCAATAGCAAACAAACATCTCAGACTGATGTAAATGTTAACCAACCAGATGTGTGCCCACCTGGAAACCCCCTAAGCTTGCAAAAATTACAAAAAAAAGCCTTCTTTTCTGCTTCTTGGGGCTCTTGAATGATTCCACTGTGTTGGTTAAGTCAAGAGACTGAGTTTAAACTTGAAATAAAGCTCTTTGCTTTTGCCTACATGTCTGGTCATCCTTGGTGGTCACTGGGGGCGCCACAAACTGGGCACAACAATGTCAAAGTCCCTTATATAATATATTATTGATAGTACTGAGTCCTCATCCTTCCCCAAGTTTCAGAACTTGTCCGTTTACTGTTCTGAATACTCGGCTTAAGGTCTGAGTCCCTTTCCAATCTTACACATTCTGTAGTTTTAAAAATTCTCATACTATGACTTCGACAATCTATCACATCAAGCCATTTTCTTCTAAATTCTTCATTATTTCAAATATCTTATTTAAAACCATTATAACATTGTATTCTATAGGTTTTCAAATAATATAGCAAGAGAAAGAGTGTTCTGCTTTCAAATGATTTAGAAAACCTGAGTTAAACCAACAAAACAGGATTCTATACCAGAGAACACCCGTGTGTTCATTAAATGCTAATGGTGAACAATATGACTCACTTAAAGGGAAAAATAGAAGCAGAATTTCTTGAACATGCCTACCATGTAAATGTTTTTAGACTTTCATTCATGATATATAATGGTTTACTTCACTTTTTTTTTTTTTTTTTATTTTATTTTTTTTACTGTTTTTAAGCAGTTACCTTCAAGCAAGGGTATGTGTGGGAAGATGGCCATGAGGGAATCAACCCTCATGTCAACCTCCATGTCTACACTTCACTAAAATTGAACTAGTTGAGAAAGAGGTGAACATATTTCAGTACTCTTGGTCTAACCTTGATAATCATTCTTATTCCTCTTTACACAGGACACAAATTTGCATTGCAGCCTTAGTCATATTATTGAAACATTACTCCATGATAAAATAACTGGCAAAGACCAAACTGAAATTGTTCTTCAGGAAAAAAAAAAAAAAAAAAAACAAAAAAAAAAAATCATTGAATGAATTATAGGTTTGAGTAACAGATGCTTCAGCAACTAAAGAAATTTTCATTGTATTTGTTTTCAAAGAATTTTAAGCTGGACCTAGTGGACTAGTTAGCCAAAATGTTATTGGAAATTATTTTTGACTTTGTTGTATTATAAGACATCCTTCTACTTCCTTGGGGAAAATATTTATGAATGAAAATCCCATATTTTTATATAGGTGAGCAAATATTTTGTCTTATAATTAGAAAAATGAAAAACATAACTAAACATCTTGATGAACTCCCTGTATCACTAGCAATAAACCATGGTCATTCAGGTACTTGAATTAATGAGAAAAACACCTTTATGTCTTTTATTAAGAGATATATTCCCAGTAAATATGTTACAAATTATGCAATGTGTTTTTATGATTTGGTTCATTTAGTGATCATTCAAAAGTGAGGGACAATCTCAAACTATGTTCATATTTCTTACCAAGCTAATATGAAAATAGACAAAAACTGATATTTGAACATATAAACTATCTAGGTTTAAAAAATCTTCCCAGGACATATATGAACAATAAATGCTTGAAAACACAATTCCCCCAAACACACATTTTTAGGCTTGACATCTAAAATTATTCCCATTCGTTAGACAGAAACGTACTCTTGACAAGCATTGAAAAGAGGGACTCCTTTTTTTTTCTTTGGTGCATGGTTTCTTTGTGCTTCTCTGCTTGGCTTTGTGGCTTTTTATGAGTAGAGCTCATGAACTATGAAAGAGCAATAATTAGCTAATCAAAATGTGTAGTAAGTTTAGGTAACAGATAATAGTTTTGAGACTCGTCCATTACTAAACTTTTATTGGCAACAATGCCAGACATGCTAATGGTGCTTGATAAACCATCAGCCACAACAACAACATAAATATCTGTCCTGACACATTTCTAATGATGTGATAGTTAGTAAACACATTTCAGCAAAACATGAAAAGTAGCTGGAATACATGGGCTGATGCAATCATAAGTTTCAATAAAATGCTTAGAAAAAAAAAAAAAAAAAACTTCATGAAGAATTGATAAAATTAGAGTTTAGACTATAGGGATATGAAGAGCAAAACATTTCAATCTGTTGCAAAACATTCCCTGAAGAAGAAAGAGCAAGGCAAAGGTCCCTGAGGTGAGAGCAAGTCATGTATGTCATTGACTGGGAAAAGTGTCACTCTGCATGAACTAGATGTTCTATGAGGATGGAGGGGGTAAGACTTGAGACAGTCAAACAGAGCACAAGAAAGACCAGATCATTTATGGAAAATACTTTATGTTTTATTCTAAGATGAAAGCTATTTGGAGTGCTTGGAACCAATGTTGGAATATCTTTCTATTTGTCTCTCATTTTACAACTCTCCCCCATCTACTGTGTTTTTTTTTTTCCTTTTTTTTTTTTTTTTTTTTCACATTGTATCTAGATAATTTTTGTGATGTTTCTTTGGCATTTTCCAAAGTAATTTGCTCCATTTCCTCAAAAATCAAAAATCCAAGACAATTAAGTTTTAGTAGAGAGAGAAAATACTGTGCTTACAATCTCAACTGAGTAGAATCACTTCTAATGGGTTATTACATTAGCCTTCCAGAGTAAGGTTCTTTTGTCTAAAATAATATCTTCTGTAAAGTAGGTACGGAGTACTTGAGTACATGGTATGGTTGGACAAATCATGAGATAATAATTCAAATGGAGAAAGTTGCTGAAATTTGTAAGTAAGACATCTCAGAAAAAAAGCAGGAGAGTCAGGGAATAAGATGAGAGAGCATGTGTCCTGACAGGAGAGACAGAGTGGCTCACTGCCAACCAGTAATGATCTGATTACAGCTGAGTGAAAGTGGCTGAAAATTTTGGGGATTCATCATGAGTATTCAGTATTTTGTTTCACAGTTGTTTGCATGCTAATTGAAATCATATCCTGTATTGCCCATTTCCCCCACATCCATGTATCTCCTACACGTTTCCCATGTTATTTGTCTCTTGGTAACAACAACTTATAGGAAATAAATTACACTGGTTTCTGTATAGCATTGGAAAGAAAACACTGACATTTATTTGATAGCATCTCATTCATGACTATAATATAATATAATAAGTGAAAACAGGGGTTCTGAAATAAAAATAGGAATAGAAATTAGACACTTATATCAAAATAATACAAGTATTGAAGAAGTCATATGAATCTGGCTGTGGTGATCAGGCTTTCTACTATGTGCAAATATATATAGAAGGAAAGAGGTAGGAAGGAGGTCAAATGGATTTTTTCATTGTTTGTTTTTATTTTTATTTATTTATTTATTATTTATTTATTTGGAAAAGAGAGAGGGGCAAAGAGAGAGAGAAAGAGAGAGACAGAGAGAGGGATAATGGGTGCACCAGGGCCTCCAGTCACTGCAAATGAACTCCAGATTCATGTGCCCTCTTTTCAATCTGGCTTACCTGGGTCCTGGGGAATCAAACCAAGGTCCTTTGGCTTTGCAGGCAAACATCTTCAACACTAAGTCATCTCTCCAGCCCTGTTAGTTAGTTAGTTTGTTGTTGTTGTTATTATTTAGAAACTTTGCATGGGTACATCATGTATTGGTAACATTATTTCCTTCCTCCCTGCCCCCACTCCACTGAAGGTCATCTTTATGGGATTGCTGTTATTCAACATGGAGTTGTGGGTTATGAATTCTGAAAGCAACAGTCAGTCACTGGGGGAGCCTGTGCTGAGAGGCTACACCTCTGGATATTCTCTTACAATCATTCTAACCCCCTTCTTCAAAATTCCCTCAGTCTTGGTGGGTATGTTTTAAGTCTACTTTACTATTGAGCTCTCAGCAGCTTCTGGATTTCTGTTTTGGTACATTTTGAGTATCTTCAGTGTCTGTCTCTATTACCCTGGCTTAGGTAGTTAGGTTCCACTCTTGCTCATCTTGTCAACTCCTAGGTGGTTTCACCTGGACCCAAGCTGATGTGTGAGGCATGGTTCATTCCCTGCCAGGGAGTCAGCTATCTTGTCTTGTTGATAGATTTTGGTTGTCTTTGGTTCTCACTTCCTTCTGAAAAAAATAAAAGAAAGAAAGAAGAAAGAAAAAGAAAGAAAGAAAGAAAGAAAGAAAGAAAGAAAGAAAGAAAGAAAGAAAGGAAGGAAGAAAGGAAGGAAGGAAACACATTCTGAGATCAACATAGGTTAAAGGGGATAAGCAATCTTAATTTAAAGAGATTTTGATGGGGGTTGCTTCTCTTTTGAACAAAACCTAATGGAAATTTCTCCTTGGAGTTCATAGTCTTGGTATCCTTAGGATTCTGACTCAGTTTCCTGTCCCAGCTATGTGTTGCTTTCCATAATGGGATCTCTTAGCCAATCAGAAATCCATTGTTACCCACCTAGGCTTGGTGCCACTATTATTGCACAGTTGTATACATATTGTCAGGCTGGTTCCTCTCACAAAGATGTTTACAAAATCTATTTGATTTTAACTTTCTGTTACATTTTTCTGTATCATATCCATCTGTTGCAGTCTGGTTCACAATACTGGCAGAACCACCCAACCAAGAGTTGCTTGTGAGGGGAAAAGAGGGGTTTATTTTGGCTTACAGACATGAGGAGAAAATCCATAATGGCAAAGGAAAACAATGGCATGAGCAGAAGGGTGGACATCACCTCCTGGCCAACATCAGATGGACCACAGCAACAGGGTAGTGTGCCAAACATTGACAAAAGAAAACTGGCTATAGCACCCATAAGCCCACCCCCAACAATACACTGCCTCAAGGAGGTGTTAATTCCCAAATTGCCATCAGCTGGGAACCTAGCATTCAGAATACCTAAGTTTATGGAGGACAACTAAATCAAACCAGCACATTGTGTCCTTGGCCACCATAAACTGATAACCATACATAATGTAAAATGCAATGCATTCAGTCAAACTTTAGAAGTCCTGATAGTTTTTTATCAATCGTGATGATGTTCAAACATTCCCATAGTCCAAGTACTTTTAACTGAGCCATAATAACAAAAAAAAAAAAAAAAAAACACCAAAATCCATAATGGCACAGAATAAACTCTCACACTGCCAAAATGGCATTGGGCATAGCAAAGAAATATTCAAACAATACAAGATTTAAAACAATCAGGGCAAATGTCAAACTCTGTAGCTCCAAGTCAAACAACTAGTCAGTGACAAGTCTCCAAGTCCAATAATTCTAACCAATGACAAGTCTCTGGAGATCCAATTCAACCCTTCCAGCTAGGATACTCACAGTGCTAAAAACCTTCATCCAGTGATCTCAGCTCTCCTTGACAGCCATCCATAGCCTTGGCATCTTCACTGGGTATCCACTGCAACCCACAGTTCATCTGCATGGCTCCATCAGATCTCCATGCAGGTGGAACAACAGGCCTGTTTCACACTCTCCATGGACATTTCCAAAATACAAAACTGTTGGAAATTCAATGACCTTCTGTTTCCTGCATTTGTTATAATCCATAATACCAGGTGGGCTGCCCACTTGTTAATCCATGGGGGAATAAAGCTGACTTTGAAGAATGGGTCACTCCTTTAGCATCCAAGCCCCTTCCAAAGAATCTGCATTCTTTATTTTATCAATGCAGGTCAGTTATCCCAAATCTCAATGGTTGTAATCTCTCAAACAATTGTAGCTAAACAGGCAGAAGTTTGGGCCTGAAGATTTCATTTCTTTCTGTACCTTATCCCTCTGCTCACACAAGTTTATTTCTACATAATGCAACCCTGCACAAGTTCTCAGGACAAGGTCATAACAGCAAGCCTTTCACACAAACTGCTTCTAGCCCAGTCCAAGCAAAGCTCTTTCTCAACCTATTGAGCCAAACCTCACAGCCCATAGTTCCTACTGCACTTAGATCTTTTAGCTCTGAACAGAATATTCCATCAAGCTGTACTTACAGCACTGCCATACATCTCTTAGGCTAAAGTTTCAAATCCTTTCACATTCCTTCTGCAAAGCAGTTCTAAAAGACCAAAAGCAGTATAGTCAGATTTCTAGCAGCAATGACACTACTTCTCAATACCAACTTTACTGTTGCAGTCAGGTTCACATTGATGGCAGAAAACACCCAACCAAGAGCAGCCTGTGAGGGGAAAAGGATTTATGTTGGCTGACAAACTTTAGGGGAAGCTCCATGATGGCAGGGGAAGATAATGACATGAGCGAAGGGTGGATATCACCTCCTGGCCAACATCAGATGAATAGCAAGAGGAGAGTGTGTCAAACATCGGCAAAGGAAACTGGCTATAATCCCCATGTCCTGCCCCAACAATACACTGCCTCCAGGAGGTGTTAATTCCCAAATTGACATAAGCTGGGAACCTAGCATTCAGAATACCTAAGTTAAACAGTGAAACCTGAATCAAACCACCACAACATCCCTTTGTTTAGTTCCAATTTCAGGTTGTGGTTTGATTTTTCTTGATGCATCCTGGAATACATTCTTGCATTTAATCATGTCTTCATTAAGCTTAATCAGCTGGTCATTGAGATCCTCTATTTGTTCACTCACCTTCAATTCATTTATCTCTCATTTGAAGTCTCTCTGGTTTTCCTCAATTAAGACTAGTGATGAAAGCAATGTGCTGTATGAGATGATTCTGTTACATGTCACTTATGCAATTGTTGTTTTTTTGATGATTTGCTTTCAGTTCAGAAATTTGCTTGGTTAGGGTCATGTAGCCTATTTTGCTTTAATTTTGGGATACTATTTCTTTTGTGTCCTATATGATTTCACTGGAGACTTCTATTGTGGGACTGGACAATCCTGCTGGAGATTTATCAGGTTTATTTTTAAGGGGAGCAAAAAATTGCCCTTGTAGTATCTTCAGTTAGTATTCTGTTTTAGGTTTGAATTTGCTTGGAGTGAAATAGCATTGAAATAGCATTGTATCCACAGATTGTGGAGATTTCTTTTTTTTTTTTTTTTTTTAATATATATTTTTTATTTATATTATTCTGATTTTACATTCATAGTATTGGTTCCATTGTCCTCTTCCCCGTCCTCCCACTTTCAAAGGGACCCTCATCAATGGGGAATGTGGGTCATGCATTGTGATTTTACTCAAGAGTTCTGGTGGATAGGCCCCAGTCTCTGTGCATAATGCCCCAACTTGTGACTCTAACAATCTTTCCGCCCCCTCTTCCACGAGTTTCCCTGAGGCACATTGGGGTCATTTTAGTTCTGCTTCCTTGATGAGGTTTTGGGAGCCTCTGTGTCTCTGGATATCTGGCTTAGTTGGAGTTGGATGTTCTCTGTGTTTATCTCCTTCAGCCTTTTTCTGGTGTTGTGATCTCCTTGAACGCTATATTCTTGCCCTTCCCCTGCATTGTCCTATGGTTTCAGCTGGTGAGGTAATTGTGGAGATTTCAAGTGCAATCATGTACTTTCTCCAAATTTGGAGAAGTTGTTGAAACCTCCCATGTTGGGGTACCAAACACACCTGAAATCAGCATTTCCTAACCCACCCAGGGCCAGGCCTCCAAAATGCTAATAATTCTCCCCTGGTCTGAGATCACATACTCAATCAAGCAACCACCTCACCTAGTCCCAGTGCATAGGCCCCAATCATACCTGTACCTCCAAGACCCTGAACACACAGGCCCAAAGCAAGCTGGCCCCTTACCTGGTCTGAGTCACAGGCCTCAAACATGCTGAGAACTCAAACACATCAGCACCTCTCTTCCACAAGACACAGCCCCTGCAAAGGCCCCAAACACACCTGCACCTCACTGGCTCTGAGTGCACAGGCCCTAAACACTCCAGCACCTCCTCATGAGACATTTTTATTGATTCAATTATTAGCAAGATATGCAAAGTTTCAGGTTAACACAGAGATCTAGGTACATGTAAACTGCATAGAAGATACCTGTATGTGGACATTTTATTTTAAGATATATCATCAGTGTCTTGTTTTCTACAACTATATCTTTTTTAAATTAATTTATTTTTCATTTGAGAAAGACAGAGGAAGAGAGACAACAAGAAAGAGAGAGAGGGAGAGGCAAAGAGAGAATGGGCCAGCCAGGACCCTTTCAGGTGCTGTGAATGAACTCCAGATGTGTATGCTACCTTGTGTGCATGTGTGACATTGCACACTGGTATCACTTTTGCATCTGGCTAAACATGGGACCTGGAGATTTGAACAACTGTTCTTAGGCTTTGAAGTCAGGCTCCTTAACTCCTAAGCCATCTCTCCAACCCTACAACTATTTTCTTAATTTTTTTTTTCATTTATTTTCAAGAAGAGGGTGTGGATTGGCATGTCAGAGCCTCTTTCCACTACAAATGAAGTCCAGATGCATGTACCAGTTAGTGTATCTGGTTTTATGTGGGTTCTGGTGAATCAAAATGGAGCTGTCAAGCTTTGAAAGCAAGCATCTTTAACCAAAAAGCCATCTCTTAAACCCTGCCTCAGTGCTTTATATCACATAGTTTCCTTTAAGATCGGCTGTGCTCTAGTCATCCCATTCTAGACTCTTCTGATATTCTTTTCTCATTCAAACAATCATGTTTTGTCTTGGATTTTACTTCCTCCTATCTCTTTATCAGTCTTCAGTATCTCTATTTCTAACCCCTTTAGAAGTTTGGGATATTTTAATACTTTGAAAACTTCATGATTAAATAATATAGTAATTTAGGAGAATTATATAACTGAGTTACGTTTTCACCCACTAGTGGCTGTGTTTATACAGCACATTATTCATTCTGTACACATTTCTCAATTGTTCTACTACCCACCACCCCAAAAGATCAGTTGGGTTTCTTCTACTGTTATGATAATTAGATTAAAGTAATTACTTGAGAGAGCAATGCTGAGAAAATAGTAATGACCCTATGAATATTAGGTTTGTTAAGCTCAAGAAAACTTGAATAGACATTTCTCTAAAGATGAAATAAAAATGGCCAATAAGCATAAGAACTAGTGTTTTCTTTATTAAACATTCAAAGAAATGCAAACAAAAATCACAATTAGATATTATCTCATATCCAACAAATGACTATTATTAAAAATACAGATAATATCGTAAAAAGTGTTGGTATGGATGTGGAGAAGTTGGAATCTTTATGGGCACTAAAAATGGTGCATTTGCTATGGAAAGCAGGATGACAATCCTTCAAAAATAGAAGATACAACTACAATATAATCTAGTAATCCTACTTCTAATCATATTCCATGTTTGCCATTGGGATCTTGGAAGGATATATATGTACATCTATGTTCATAGCATGACTGTTAACCATAGTAAAGAGATGAAACATTAGCGTCTTATTGAATATTTTACAGAAACCATAGATGACTAGTCTTAAAATGAAGGAAATTATGCTACATGCTAAACATAAATCAATGTGAAGGCATTGTATAAGTGAAATAAGTCAAAGGACAATGGATACAATTCAACTTACATGACTTATCTAAAGTAGATATAGTCATAGAGCTGGAAGTAGAGTCTTCCTGTGGGGAGAGGGAAGCAGAAAACTGCTATTAGCGACTATCGAGTTTGAGTTTTATTACATGAAAAAGTTCGGAGATATATCATTCAGTAATGTCTAGCTACTTAATGATACTTGGTTGTACATGTTTAATGGCTAAGATGATTAGAGAAAAAAAAATCACTGGAAAAAGTCATTACAAGTTCTACTTTGTTTTTATTGAGTCTGTTTTACCTTGTCCCTTTCTAACCCTTTTGCTAATTTCTTCTTGTCTCTAGTAGAAATTTGTGCAATAAGAGTTGTATTGATGGGCTAGAGGGATGACTTAGCAGTTAAGTCATTTGCCTGCGAAGCCAAAGTACCCATGTTAGATAGATGCACAATGGGGTGCAGGAGTCTGGAGTTTGTTTTCAGTGGTTGGAGGCCCTGGCACGCCCATTCTCTCCCTTTTTCTCCGTTAAATAAATAAATAAATAAATAAATAAATAAATAAATAAATATGAAATAAAGAATTGTATTGATAATAATTGCTAACTAATTATCTTTTTCACAATTATTTTCAGTGTAGGCAGATTTTGAATCCTGTTCACCTTTTCCTCTTTAATGACACACACAGCAGTGTAATTAAATCATTCAATTGAGATCAGAAACATCAGCCATTAGTTATATTAGTCATCAGTTTCAATGCATTTTCTGCCCTTCAAAAAAAAACTAAGGGGAGGGGCTGTAGATATGGTTTAGTGGTTAAGGTGCTTGCTAGCAAAGCCAAAGGACCCAGGTTTGATTCCCTCAGTACCAATGTAAAGCCAGATGCACAAGGTAGTGTGTGCGTCTGAAGTTTGTGTGCAGTGGCTGGAGGTCCTGGCACATCCATTCACTCTCTCTCTCAATCTCTCTCTCTCTCTATATATATATATATATATAATACATAATTTTATATATTATACTATGATATGTAATATCTATATTTATATCTTATATATTGCATATATAATATATGTCAATATATGTATTTATAAAATAAATTTTATTTATAAAATAAAAATTTAATTATAAAATAAATATAAAAAAATATATAATATATGAGTATATATTATATTATCTATAATTATATATAATATATATGGTATATTTGGCTCTTTAAAAAAGCTAAATGGAGAACAAAGCACTTTACAATTAACTCACCTTGAGGTACTTTACACCATATTCTTGGATAGCAGGGTCTTACAATGTTAAAATTAATTTCTTGTCCATTAAAAATGCAGTAAATAGAAGAGAATTTTAACTTTTATGAACATTACTTGTAGGTAAATATGGTTGGATGGAAAATTATTTTATCAATTTTATAAAAGGAAAGAAAAATTGACAAAAGTTATTAAGTATAATATTGACCTTATTAGAATGTTCCTCATATTATGAGATATTCTGCTCTTTTGAAAAATTAAGATTAGTAACATTTTATTATCCATTTTTTATTTTTCTACTGTGTTCAAATACATGACAAGAAGCAACTTAAGGGTGGAATGTTTTATTTTGCCAGTCCACATTTCTGGGGAAAGTCTTGTTCCTTGTAAGACAAGATACATTATATAACTTCTTTCCATTCTCAACTGAAAAAATCACTTATGAATTCGCTTCATGGACTTCTACCCATTAGCAGTTTGATATAGGTATTCATGTAGCACCTATTTTAATACATGGTCCTTCAAGGTTATTGAAGGGCTTTTGGAAAGATTGAGTCCTCTGTATTGTATCTGTCCTTGAAGCATTTGAAGTCTCTATTCTTCTATAAATCACATTCATGATTTCAATGGTTGTGAAAAAATGATAGAATTTTGACAACTGATATATTCTGGGATAGTTATTAATGATAACAAACCGACAACTGGGCCCATAAGCTATTGAGTTCAGGCTGTCAAACCATTCTCTCTTAATAGTTGATACGCATTGTATATTTGTAAAATAGATAATGAGAAAGTCCAAATTTTCAATCAGCATGAAGTTCAAGTTACTATTTGGAGAAAGAAGAATTATTAAAAACATTGAGAAGGGATGAAGAGATGGTTCAGCAGTTACAGAATTTGCCTGTAAACCCTAACGACCTACGTTCAAGTCCCCAGTACCCACATAAATCCAGATGCACAAGATGGGTGCAGACATCTGGACTTTATTTGTCATGGCTGCAGGCCCTGGCTTGCCCATTCCTTCTCTCCCTCTCTGTCTTTTCTCTCTCAATAAACAAATAAAATATATTATTTTAAAAAACACTCAGCATCTAGAATAGAGAAGGTTAGTTCTGTTAGACCTGTTCTCTAAGATTATGTGCCCCTTTCAAGCCCAGATCCACTGATAAGAGATAGATATCCACCGTTAAGAGACTTTGCAAAGAAATGCTATTGCTCCCTACTTCAACTCCTCATCTGCAAATTAGAAGTAATAAGGAAAATTGCTTAAAGTGTTGTTACTATTAAATTGGTTAATATCTCTGAAACTGTTTAAGAAGGGTATCGTGATACATGCCTGTAATCTTACCACTCAGGAAGGTAAGGTTAGCTCAAGGTCAGACTGTCCAAACAAAAGCCAAAAGACAGCTTCTTTGGATGGAGTTAGAGCCATTATTTTCTTCAGCAAATAAAAGCAGAATGTTATAATACTCAACTAGTTATTGAACTATCTTAATACTTTGTGTATTTTCTATTGGAAATAAGAATAAGTTTAGAATCTTGTATTGTTACACAAAATGATATAATTGTGCATCTTCAGTTTTAAAGCTCCTATCCTTCCACCTCTGTATCTTAATTGATTATACTTCTTTGAAGCATTATGATTTTTCAAATTCCTTTTTAAAAATGTGCCATGTTACTAAAAAATGGTGTCATAATTAATACCAGCTTATTGTGTTGTGCTTTGTTTAGAGTAATCCAACCCAACTCCCCATGAGAGAAAATAGCTCTTGTTAGTAATACCCCTTGCTCTTTTTTGTGTAAAAATGCAAATCCTATTTAATTGCCTGAAATATTACACACGGAGCAGGGGAATAATTAAATGTAGAGGAATATAATCTTTTAAACCCTAGTTAAAAATAATAGCTTGCACACAAGCATTAAAGCCATTATGTTATAAAGTGGCAAAAGTGATGACCACAATGGGGAAAGACATATCAAAAGTAAATCAATGGGAGATAAAGAGCAGAGTCAGCAGGAAAGGGGGGCAGCTGAATACACAGCTAGTATTGATACTACAAAGGGAAATATGATTTGCAGTACAAAATCCATTCTTCATTGAAAGCTTACAAACATAGAGCAACAGATAACAGGAAATGGAGGGGTTGGCAATTACTACACACTGAGGGAGAGGGTTGGGAGGGTTGGGACTAAATCACTTGTGGTGGAAGGGTGAGTATCCACATTCAGATTTCCAGAACCCAGGTTAGATCAAAACCCTGTTGCTGGTGTTTGTAATTCCAGTGTACCTACAGCTGTCACAAGAAATTATCTAGGCAATGTTTCAACAAGATAGAGAGTAATTATATAATTATTAAAATTTGGAAGTTCAAGTATCTGTGATTTGTGATTGTCATCTATATTAACAGTAATTCTAAATGAAATACCTGTTGTGGCAATGACACTAGGTCTTAGAAGGATAAAAGACATGTTTTACTGAGTGGTAGGAAGCAGCAGAGATCCTAACATGAATGGAAAATATTACCTGTCTTCATTTTCAATTACTGTTTTTTTCTTTACAAAAGTTGTGTGTTTTGAGTATAATTATCTTCATTTTGTTTATAGGCCTTGTGAGATCCTAGAACAACAATAACAAAAAAGAATAACTTCTTAGTAGCTTCTTTATGGTAGAAAAAAAGATCAAGTTATTTTGTTTTCTTTCTTCCTTAATCTCTATCATCTAGAATCCACGAGATAGGCCATACTCTTTCATACTATAGGTCAAAATAATTCCTCTGTGATGTTGATTCTTCAAGTATTTAGTCACAACAATGAGAAAAATCACAAATACACTGTAAATAAGTATACTGTATTATTTAGTGAGTAATGAAAAGAAAAAAATAGTGCACATTCATTAGAGAATTTTTTTTTTTTTTGAAGGGCCATGTTTGATGCACAGTTGCTTATGTCTTTGGAAGTAATACTTACAGATAGATTGCTGACTATATTTTCAACTTATAAAAGATCATTTATTTTCCTTTTTGCCTGTGAAGGGGTTGACATTTTATTGAAGAAATAAGGTTTTCCTAGAGCTGTGTAGAATGCCGTGGTGATAGCCTGAGGCAGTGTGAGTATGTTTCTATGTTTATCTGAAAGGGAAATGGGGCCTTGAATGAAAGCCATAGTTTCATTATTTTGCCTGTGATGAGTTCCAGCCTTTAAACACAGACTTGGCTTGTGTTTCATTTTCTCAGGCCATGGAAGGTGTCTAACAGCTGAGTTGCAACCCTACTGAGGAACTGTTACAGTATTGTTTTGAGGTATCTAATAAATTGTAAAGCCTTCCTTCTGGAAGCCCTGCTGAAGTTCAGGTTAGTGACTTCTGAAAGACCAGGAAGATTTCAACAAATATATTTAAGGCACCTTTTCTCAAATAAATGATTTTCTAAAATCACACACACCCACATATACATCTTTTCATACTGTCATATCTATGGTATTTAACTTCAGCTGACTTAGCTGAATGTTTTGAAGAAAGCATCTGAATAAAGTAATCTGCTAATTATTTTAACAAATAATGAAGAGGCATCCCTCTCCTTAGGAGAGTTACTTTCCAGAGAGTTCACTAAGAGCTCATTAGTTGCAAGATCAGAACAAAGGAGCAGCAAATTAGCCTATTGCTTCCACTTCCTCTTTCATTTACCTAAAACCTCCATTGAATATACTCTAAATCATGTATGACAACATAGCAACTACCAATCAGCTATTTCTACCCATGACTTTTGTGACTTCGTTCCAAATTCTTTTTTCCCTCCATACTCCACCATGTTCATTTTTGTTTCTGATTTACATCTTCTCATCCATGGATATGCATAGAGAAAGACACTTATCATAGTTATTCCTGCATGCTGATAAGTGCAGAGCTTCTTAAAATTCTCTAATTATTTTCATTTGGTTATTATAATTGCAAGTTTATTGAGTCTCCACTGACTTCACACACTCCTGTTAACTCAAGGCAAGGCCCTTCACAATGACGGTACAACATTCCTCTTCTGGAAAGTGCTCCTCCCATGATGCTTGTTAAGATCACTTTGAGTTCTATCAGATCTTTGAGTGATAAAATTATAACACTGAATGTGTCCATGATGTTTAAAGATCTGAAATATTTAGAGAAAATGATTGTGCTACATTCCAGGAAAAAAGTACCTAAATATAACATAAAACTCACTGTTTCAAAAAGTAATGATGAAATAACAGCTATCTATATAGAAAAATAAAAATAAAGACAAAAAAAAAAAAAAAAAAAAAGTGATTCAGCTATCTATATAGAAAAATAAAAATAAACAAAAACATTGATTCAGTCAAATGCTTATTAAACTAGTAACTTCTTGGGCTGATAACCAACTTAGGCTGTACTGATGAGGATATCCTTTTCCTTAAAAAGTACATAGTAGTTTTATTGTAAAGCTAACAATATGATAGCCATGTGACTTGAAGATTCTTTTGTAATGTACTTCCTTGAAATATTTTAAAAAATGATAAAAATCATATTCAATTAATATTATATGCTTGGGTTCTTATACAAAAGAAGCCTTTTATGTTCCACATCATGTAGATCAAAGTACATTGCTTGCCTTTTCCTATGCAAACATTTTTTGAGAGGGTTGATTTTCTCTTGCATTAGAACTTTTTTTTTTTGTTTTGTTTTGCATCTGTTTTATGAGGTAGGGTCTCACTCCAGCCCAGACTGACCTGGGATTGACTATGTAGTCTCAGGTTGGCCATGAACTCGTGGCGATCCTCCTACTTCTGACTCCTGAGTGCTGGGATAAAAGACATGTGCCACCATGCCTGGCTTTGCATTAGAAATTTATAAATCATTTTAGACCATGTACATTAATTTACATTAGTCCTTTAAAAGTAAAATTATGTAATGAAATAATTATTAAATTAATGATATTCAACTCACTAATCCATGAAACTAAAGCTTCATGATAAATGTTCTTCACAATTTAATTGAGCACAATAAGAGTTGTTTTCTCATAAATTTGAACTTAGATAAAATTTGAGGCCTTTGAGGAGTCACAAAATATGCCTTGTTTCTACCATGCTGATGTGAACACACATGAGATTCTCAATGAAACTTTGAGAGTTAACTATTGTAAAATACTCAGATTGGTGGCAGATTATACACATCTGATAATTATTCAAAGAAAACTGGAGAGTAATTCCTAGATAAAAACAGGAGTCTTTAGTAAGGATCAGAGATTGAGCATCTTTTTCTGCTTCATGTAGAGGTCAAGGCCATCCTGATTTATAGGAAACCCTGTTTCAAAACATCAAAGTAAAGAAACAAATAAGTGAATAAGAAAGAAGAATAATCAAATAGGTGCCTAATGAATCTATATGTAGTAAAAATGTATATGCAGTAAAAATGTGATTATCTCTTCCTAATGTGGTCTTTCTACCTTTTCACTGTTCTGTAAGTAATTTACATTACAGTGTATTTGGCAGGAGTTTTAGTCAGTAACATTTTACAAAAAGTACCATATAACTTTCTTTTATTTATGTTGAAGTTTATCTTGCTTATATATCACTATGTGAAGAAGCTAGTGGATGGGTTTCCTTTCTGCTCCTAGCTTTTGTCGTCCTTCTTTTCTAAAACTGCTGAGGTTTTAAGTCTTTTCATAAAACCTCTTCTCTGAATAAGATATCCTTTGGGAAACGCAGTGTTTCCACATTTATCTGGAGAAGTCTATTGAGTAACTTAAACCACAAACACTTTAATTAATGATGTTAATGTTTTCATTATCGCTGAGAGATTAACCCATTTGTTAGCAGGAGTGAAATGGAGCTTCTTACAGTGCAGATTTACATCAGAATTACATGTGGGTATTCATGAGGTCTTTTCTGCTTTCTAATGCTTACCCAGGGTATTGTAGAGAAAGACTGGCAGTATGCCAAAGTAAGGAGGTGAGGATGAAGCACCTGTTAAGAGGGAGTCACTATTTTGTGCAATGATGCCACAATGAGCAAGATTTATACTGTTTCAGACCACATAGACCTTTTTGATATTGTTTGTTTTGTATTAAGGGGAAAAAGGGGGCAATAAAATATTTTATGTCTAATATTGATATGTCCTGAAGATAATTATAACAAATAAACTTGATTGAGAAAAAACAGAAGCCATTAGTGTATAAAAGATTGAAAAACTGAAAAATGAAAAAACAAATAAACAAATAAATAAATAAGTAAGTAAAAATAAAAAGATTTTCCAGGACTATTCCACTGTTGAAATTTTAACAGATAGAGTTAAGAAGAAAGGGGTGTCTGAAAGTCCAGGTCTTTAAGAAGGAAGATGGTTGGTGTGTTTGAGGCAGTCAGTCTACTTGGTGTGCAGAGACTAAGGTTAGAGTGACAGGACATGAAGAACATGAGCTTGTTGAAGAGGATTCGAGTTCCTTTCTATAAGAAATAGGAAGCCAAGGATGAGGTTATGAAAAAGGTATTATAATATGACTTGTATTTGTATAGAAACTTTCTGGCTATAACTTGGGAACTAGATTAGAGGGAAAAAGAGAGGAGACATGGTGTCATTAATGGGAGCAATGATGGAAGCAAGGGACTGCATGTTTATAGACAATGGAAAAAAGTAGCTCTATTGTATTTGGAGTGATGGTTCCTCACTGAAGAATTGGTTGTCAGAGGGTGAGAAGAGAAAATAGTCAAAGATACTACACATTTTTGGCCTGAAAAAAAATGTACTAATGGTAACTACACACACATATGGAATATTTCTTTTTATTTTATTTTTATTTATTTATTTGAGAGAGAGAGAGAGAGAGAGAGAGAGAGAGAGAGAGTGAGAAAAAGAACAAGAATTGGCATGCCAGAGCCTCTAACCACTGCAGGAAATAAACTCCAGATGCATGCACTACCTTGTGCACCTGGCTTTACATGGGTACCAGGGCATTGAACCCAGGTCTTTAGGCTTTGCAGGTAACTGTCTTAACCACTGAACAATCTCTCCAGCCCCCTTTTTAAATTTGGTGATAATTTTATACATGTATATGATAGATTTTTACCATAATCACCTGCCATTTCCTATTCTTTTCCTCCTCCTTACACTGAACCACTTCTTTCCAACCAATACCTATTCTAATTTGTTGCTGGGGGATGATATGGGAGGATGTGTGTTCCACTGAATTAAATTATGGATGCTTGAATAAGAATGGAGGAGGATTATGTGCCCAAGCACATGCATCTTACCAATGGCCACACCACTGAAGAAAATGTCTGGAGAAGTATGGAGGTCTCATACTGACCTACTCTATCCATGACAGAATGCTGCAGTATTGTACAGGTAAGGACGGCCACTGTGAAGTCATGAGTACTAAGGTGATATCATGTCTTGAAGACAGTTTTCCACATCACTCCTCCCCATCCTCTGGCTCTTATGTTCTTTCCAACCTTACTTCCTTTACGTTCCCTGGGCCTTTGAGGGAGTGATATATATGACTCTGATATATGTGTCTCACTTAGTGAGGGCACTGAACAGCGGCTTTATTCTTAGCACTTTGATAAATTTTGAATCTCTTCAGTAGACATCACCATCTGTAAAGAGAAGCTTCTCTGACCAAAGCTGGGAGTGGCACTAATCTGTGAGCATTAATACAAATATTATAGGATAACTTGATGAGCATAACATTCTGTTTAGCTGAACGTTGGTAGCTTCCCTCTTTGGGCCACATGTGTTTAATTGGATTTACAGCACCAGGCATCATGAAGTTCCTCCTATGAAGCGGGCTTCAACTCCAATCAGAAAGAAATTGGTTATCCCTATAATAAACTTGCCTTTTAAAAAATATTTATTTATTCATTAGAGACAGAGAGGGGGTGAAGGGGGGAGAAAGAGAGAGTGAGAATGGGCATGCCAGGGCCTCTAGCCACTGCAAATAACTCCAGATGCACGTGCCACCATGTGCATCTGGCTTACGTGGGACCTGAAGAATCAAATTTTGATCCTTAGGCTTCACAGAGGCATGTGCCTTAACTGCTGAGCCAATTTTCCAGCTCAATAATCTTGTCTTTATTGCACCAGTGGGAAAATGACATCTGTCTGACTGGTCAGTTATGAAGCAGAGTTCCCAGAGATTCATAAGCCTGTTGATGATCATTGACCCCCAGCAGCATGCATTGCACCTGCTAGCTCTATGGAAGCTATTCAGTACAGAAGTGGTTTCTAGCTTCATTCTAGCTTAATTTCTTGGTGCCCTGCAACTGAAGCGCTTGCTGTATTTCATAACAAGGTATTGTGTTCTAGTTTTGGCAGGCAACAAATACAATGTATTGTTCTGAAGGTCTCAGTTTTCTCCCTGACCAACTACTCATGTGGAAGTATCCAACTGCTGACACTGGAATTTTCCTATAATAATTTATGGCTTCTGGGAGCAGCATTAGCTTCCTATGCAAAGTCTTCCTGTTCAAACTTAACCTCTCTCTCCTCCATATGTATATAAATTCTGGAGTTTCACTCTTGAACTCAGGGTGATCTTCTTATCTTCCTAACTCATCCTCCCTCCAGGATATTGGGATTAAGGGCATGCACCACCACATACTTGTTAATTAGCTAACAAGTATGTTTCCTTATGATTTTTTCATGTCTTTAGCTTTGATTATCCCTTCTACACTCTCTTTTTCTCACTCTCCACCACACTCCCACTTATACCTTCCACCCCCAATGTTCTATTTCACTACTTCACTACTTTCATATCACATGTGTTCTACCATTGCTTCCCCTTAAATGCCTCCTTTCCTACTCCGTGACCCATTTCTAGCTTCCTAGCATCTACTGACTCTCAGCCCAACTGACATTCAAAAAGCTTTAAAGCTAGGACCCTCATATGAGATAGAATATATATCATTTGTCTTTCTAAGCCTGGGATTCCTCACTTCATATATTTTTCAGTTCCTTCTTTTTTGGTAAAATATGAAATTCTTCACAAATGTTTTCCTTGCTAAGGGGTCATGTCAAACACTGTACTGTTTCCATTTTAGTATAAATTCTGACAAGCAGTACCAGAATTTTAATCTACTTATTTTTTATGCAGCCTTCTGTATATATTATCAAGAGATATTTGTAAAACCTTAAATTTTAGTATTTTTGTGCTAAAAGACATACTTTGACCATTCCATAAAGAATGTCATGATTCTTTGCCAGGTATGGTGGTGCACGCATTTAATCCCAGCACTTGGGAGGCAGAGGTAGGAAGATCACCATGAATTCAAGGCCACCCTGAGACAACATAGTTAATTCCAGGTCAGCCTGGACCAGAGTGAAACCCTACCTCAAAAAAAACAAAAAAAAAAAAAAGAATGTCATGATTCTTGCCTTTTTTTACTTCATGATTTCATGATTAAGAGCAACATTTCATTATTTTCTCCTATGCTACTCTAAAAGCCCTAACTGCATTCAGAGTCATTTCACCTCCACTGAACTTTGAAAAAAATCCATATATATATATAATCTTACATTGAAGGCAAGACTAGAAAATGTGGGTGAATAAAACGTGGGTTCTAAGTATTATGAATCACTTGGTTATATCAGTAGTTAAGAGTTCTTCACAATGACTAAAATGATTTTAATTTCTTTAAGAAATTAAGGTATTTTAGCTTTAATAATTTGACTTTCTCCAATCAGGCCCAAGAAATGAGTGATATTTTTCCTTGGCTTTCCTCATTGTGCACTGTATTTTCTGACACTTTGAATTAATAATAAGTCTATCTAAATTGGATTTAGGTTGTGGGGAAAGGAAGATGATATGCTTGATAGGAGGCATTAGCTGCTGTGACAGAAACTTGGATAATTCAAGTACTGCATTTTTGGGATACTTAATATTAGAAGTATTGCATATTTGGGATATTTACACTAGTGGGGTATTAATAAGCAACTGCTGTCATTACTTTCTTGTTGCTGGGATAAAGTACCTGACTAAATGCAGGTGACAGGAGAAATTTTTATTTAACTATTTAGTTTTGGCTTGCAATCTCTAGGAGAAGCTTCATATAGCAGGAGAAAGCATGGCATGAGCACACACTGGGTGTCACCTGTGCCACAGCAAGCAGAAAATAGCTTCAGGTCAGTGAACTGAGCTTAAAGGGGAGTTGTCTATAACACCCCTAAGCCTGCCCTAACAACACACCTCCTCCCAGCCAGGCTCCACCTCCCAAATTTCCATCAGCTGGGCACTAAGCATTCAGAACACATTTGTGGGGAACATATGATTCAAACTACCACAGTAACTTGATAACAAATTTCTCAGAACTGAGTTAGGGCAAGAAACTAAATTTGTGCCTTCTAATGTTTCTCAACAGGAAATGTTGGATCATTTTACAAATGGAGCTAAAACATGCCTCTACATGGAGACTCCCCTTTGTTCTTTATGACATAGGTCAAGGAGATTATTAAAATATATTTTTAACTAGAGCTTCTATTGAATATTCAATTATTTTACACATTTTCAAATAAGTTTATTATTGGATATTTTAATTTACTTAACTTTGCTAATATGGAAAGACAGCTTATCTGTTTCTGCACCTCCCCCTGTGAAGGCGTTTGAAGTGGTAGTTTCATTTAACAATCATTTATGGGCTGCGGAAAGATGCCAATAATCATTTCAACATCAATCCTTATGCAGAAACTAGGAAATGATTTGTGGAAAATATCATTACCAAATTAGTGTGTATATATGCTCTCTTGGTGTGTGTGTATGTGTGCTTCAACAAAACTTTAGGACAAAGACTTAGTGCCCAGGTAACTCTCTCATTATTCCATAAAGGTATGCAACTCTCCAATTCCTTCATTACCATTGGCCACTCATTACTTCTAATAATAAGTGTCCTAAATTTATCCCCTGAAACTTAAATGTGTCCTCCAGTTTTGATATTTGTAACACTTAACATGTAATACATCTGTTACCTCCCCACAGCAACGTCTTCTCTTTTAAACCCATAGTATCTGACCACATCATTGCCTCTCGACTCTTGTTTTCTGGACTCTTGGACCCAGGCATTGGCAGTGGTAAAGTCTTTGGTTTCCCATGAACAGTTTTGGAGTTTCACATCTGGATCCCTGGCCAGCCACTGCAGGCTTAGCGAAGAAATTTAGACATGCACTTCTTCTTGACATGCACTTAGATAAATAGGAAGTAGAAAATAGGAGTGGGTAAGACAGGTTAATTTCCTTGTTATTCTCCCATCAAAAAACTGCCAAGAAGGTAGATTTCCTCTTTTGACACCTTCCAGATGATTCTGCATGCATAACCCAACATGACACAAGCAGCATACTGGTTCCCTGCACTACCTGAAAGATGAGCTCTCCTCTTTTCCCTCCCTCTTCATTTCCTGGGCTTGAACTTCCCAAAGACTATGTTGAAAGGCTCAGCTTTGCCTCAGGCTCTGCTTTCCTTTTTGTTTAAAGGATTCACTAAGATTGACAGTATTATAAATCTATTCATTTAGCAAAATTGTGATGAATATAAAGGTTTATAGGCTCCTATTTGTCTACACTGTCCCAATTGCTATCAGGTTTTTATGCAGTTCCTTTTATTATGAGTTTCTAATAAAGACAAAAACAAAACAAAAATCCCCTTTCAAAATACATGGACATCTTATTTCCTATGATCTTGTCAAGATGCTTTTAAAATTGCCTTCTAATCAAAACATAAGGGTCAACACCATGTGGTGGTGCATATCTGTACTAAATAATAGGGAGTATAAGGACAGCCTAGGCTATATAGGAAGACCATATCTCAATTTCCATCCCTGCAAAAAAAACTTTACAAATATTACATGTACCATAAATTTAAAATTGAATAAAGGAATACTATCATTAATAGGCATTTTGTTATACCATAATGTGTAGAAAACCAGACATTGCCCTGTGATCTGATAGTAATACATAAAATTTATACTATAATTTCCTCCTTATAAAGTTTGGAAGATAAGCAAGTTGAAAGGCAATATTCTAAGTAAAGCTTTATTTTTTAAGGTCTTTAATAAATATGTTATCTTAAAATAGGTAAGATAATTGTTTTCCTTGTTTCTTATACTATATAACTATGCAATTAGATGTTATAATTTCATGTTCAAATTATAATCTTCATGAACACTATTTTTTACCTAGAGACAATTATACAAACTGTATGAATTCTATGGTAGGTTGCAGAGTCCTTTGGGCCTATTCCCAGCAGTGGTATAGCTGAGTTATATGATAGTTTAATTTTTAGATTTGTGAGAAACCTCCACACTGATATACATAGTGGTTCCTCCTGTTTACTCTTCTATCAATAGAAAAATAATGGAGTTAACCTAGATGTGCATCAAGAAATTACTGAATAATGAAAATGTTGTAAATATACACAATGGAATTTTACTTGGCTATAAATAAAAATGAATTTATGAAATTAGCAGGAAAATAGATGGAACTGAAAAACTTATACTAAAAGAGGTAATAGGCCTAGACAGACAAAAATCATATCTTCTGCTTCTTATGTATTTGCATGTATGTGAATAAGGGGATTTGAGTGTTTGCATACCTATGAATGGAGATAAGAGAGCATGATATGGGAACAAGAGGAGACTGGAAATTTGTGGGAGAACAAAGAAAACATGTAACAAAAAAAGCAGAAAGGAAGATATGATGGGGGAAGGGAGAAAGAGGAGTGAGTTGGGAGAAAAGTGGTAAGTGAAACAAAAACACAAATCTGTTTTAAAAACATCATGATGGACTTCTGGTTAAGATAGCGGCAGAGGAACCAAAACAGGCTAGGGGGAAAAAAGCAAAAAACAAAACAAAACAAAACAAAACAGAACCAGCAAAATACACTCTTCTACTAAAAAGTGAGGTGTATAGTAAATTATCAACCACAGCATAGAAGTAGGAGAGATCCAGAGCATCTAGAGCCCACAGAAGCAGGCAGAAGTGGCTCCATCAACCGTGGTGAGTTCTACATGGCTGCATCCACCTGGCTCGGCCTGAGCCACAGAATTTTAAAGCCAGGTGAAGGCATTTTCCAATCATACCAGCCTCCTCAGAAACTCAAGAAATGTGGAAGGAGGACAGCAGAGACCAATGGAGCGGCTTGGGAGGAAGAGGATCATGTGGACGAGCAGATGGACTTCAGCCACCATCCACAGCCTCCCCTCCCCACCACTAGCACAAGTGCCAGCAAGTACCAGAAACCTGGGGAAGAAAGCTCACCTACCCAGCACTTGGCACAATCAGAGCAGTGACCCACAGATGCAGCCAGCCTTCCTGAGCCACAACACAACAAAGAAAGACCCAAGTGGCCATGCAGCATGGCTGAGATCAAAGCCATACCAAAAGGTAACTGGGATTACACCAGGTCAGTACCCACCAAATAAGCCTGATGTATAGGCTTGCATCAGAAGGGCTAATTGCACCTTCCATGTCAGGGTAAATTATATGTTAAACCTGATGCATGGTCAGATCTGACATTTTTAAATAAGCTATATTTTGGGCTGCTCATTTGTTGCTTCCTCATTTATAGTGCCTTTGTTTCCTCTTTTGTCATTCATTGGGGAAGGGTCTCACTTGGTCATAAGCTGACCTTGGAACCCTCTACGGACCAGAAACCTTAGCCTCCCAGTTGACAGGATTAAGGGTGTGGGGCAAAACACATCCTTAGGGACTGTGACTGTGTCAAATGATCTGTTTGTCATAATACCTACTTTTGCACAAATACTCTGTGCTGTATTTTATTGAAGTGGTAATTCTTTAGTTAAATACTTAGAATTTGACTGTATTCTATTCCATTCAGCCCACTTGAATACTCTCAGAGCAGGCAAATCCAACACCTAGGGTCACTTTTGTGGTTACTCTGAGAGTCTTAACAGCCACACCTAGCACCTTAAGCTCCTACCCTGAAGATATGTAACACCAGATTGATTGATACATCTAATATTACTGCAGGTAATTAGAAAACCCAAGCATTAAATTAATCCAAGATGCAAAAATCTCTATGTTATAGTACAAGAAATACAAAAAAATCAAGACATTATAAATCCACCAAAAAGTTTTAATGTATCAGAAATAACCTTCAGTGATACTGAATTAGAGGAAATGCCTGAGAAACAATTCAAAAGAATGATTATTAATATGTTCAAAGAACTCAAAGAGGAAACAAAAGGGTTCAAAGATCTCAAAGAGGAAATCAAAGGATCCAAAGAACACACAGGAAAACAATTTAATGAAATAAGGAGGTCAATACTAGACATAAATAAGGAAATAGAAATAATAAAGAAAATCCAGTCAGAAATACTAGCAATAAAGAACACAGTCAGTGAAATAAAAAACTCTGTAGAAAGTCTCTCTAGTAGAATGGATGAAGGAGAGAACAGAATATCTAAACTAGAAGACCAGGTGGCAGATCTGATACAGTCCAACAAAGAGAAAGGCAAACTAATAGGAAGGTATGAATAGGGATTTCAAGATATTCGGGACACTATGAAAAGATCAAACATAAGAATTCAGGGGCTGGAGAGATGGCTTAGAGGTTAAGGCACCTGCCTCCTGAGCCTAAGAATGCTGATTCCAATCCCCAGCAGTTCCAATCTCCAGGTCCCATATTTAGCCAGATGCAAAGTGACTCAAGGGTGCAATGCCACACTTGACCACAAGGGGGTGCACACATCTGGATTTCATTTGCAGCAGCTGAGAGGCTGCTGGCATGCCCATCTCTATCTGCCTTCCTCTCTCTCTGTCTCTCTTTGTCTCTCTCCAAAAAAAAAAAAAAAAAAAAAATTCACGTTATAGTCAGGGTATAGTAGAAGGAGAAGAATTTCAATCCAAAAGCATAGTAGGTGTTTTCAACAAAATCATACAATAAAACTTCCCTCAAATTGGGAAAGAGATGCCAATGCAGATACAGGAAGCCTTTAGAACACCAAACAGACAAAACCTGGAAAGAACCTCTTCCCACCATATTATAATTAAACTATCAAACATACAAACCAAAGAAAATATATTGAAAGCAGCTAGAGAGAAAAAGCAAGTCACCTACAAAGGCAAGCCCATCAGAATCACAGCAGATTACTCAACACAAACTTTAAAAGCCAGAAGGGCTTGGAATGATGTATTCCAAGTTCTGAAAGATAATAACTGTCACCCAAGGTAACTTTATCCTGCAAAGCTATGCATTCAAATAGATGGAGAAATAAGGAAATTCCCCAACAAAAGCAGGCTAAAGGAATATTTGAAGACAAAACCAGGTTTACAGAAAATACTTGAAAGGATCCTCCATGCTGAAGAGAAAGAAAAACACACATTTAAGAAACCTGGAAAAAACAAACCATACTCCAATACTAGTTAATATAAGACAGCAAAGGTAAAACTGGAAGAACTACAAAACAAGAAATATGGCAAAAATAAATACACCCCTTTCAATAATAACTCTTAATATTAAATGCCCTGAAAGTCCCAACCAAAAGATATAGGTTTGCAGACTGGGTTAAAAAGCAGGATCCTTCAATTTGTGCTTCCAAGAAATTCACCTTTCTACAACGGGTGGACACTATCTTAGGGTGAAAGGTTGGAAAATGGTGTTTCAAGCAAAAGGGCCTACAAAACAAGCAGGGATTGCTATCCTAATATCTGACAGGGTAGATTTCAGCCCAACATTATTTAGGAAAGATAGGGAATGTCAGTTTATATTGATTAAAGGAATGCTCAAACAGGAGGACATTACAATCCTAAACATATGTACACCTAACATGGGGGGGGGTCCCAAGTTCATCAAACAAAAGCTATTAGAACTAAGGTCACAGATAACACCAAACACACGTGTAGTGGGTGGCTTCAACACTCCACTTTCACCAATTGACAAGTCATCCTGGTAAAACATAAACAGAGATGCTTCTGGATTAAATGAGGTCATAGAACAAATGGACCTAACAGATATATATGGGACATTTCATCCAAATGCTGAAAAATACATATTCTTTTCAGTAGCACATGGAACATTGTCTAAAATAGACCATAAATTAGGACACAAAGCAAATCTTAATTATATGAAAATTGAAATAATTTCTTGCACTCTGTCAGATCACAATGAGATCAAACTACAAATCAATAACAAGAAAATCTATAGAGCATACACAAAATCATGGAAACTAAATAATACACTACTAAATGTTGAATGGACCAATGAAGAAATCAAGAAGGATATCAAAAAATTCATGGAGTCAAATGATAATGAGAACACAACATACCAAAACCTTTGGGACAAAATGAAGGTAGTCCTAAGAGGGAAATTTATAGCTTTAAGTGCCTAGGTTAAGAAATTAGAAAGGTCACAGGTAAACAACTTAATGCTTCACCTTAAGGCCTTGGAAAAAGAAGAACAAGGCAAACCAAAAATCAGTAGATGGGAAGAAATAAAGATTAGGGCAGAAATTAATGAAATAGAAACAAAAATAAATACAAAGAATCAATGACAAAAAAGAGTTGGTTCTTTGAAAGGATAAACAAGATTGATAATCCTTTAGCAAATTTGACTAAAAGAAAGAGAGAACAGACACACATTAATAAAATCAGAGATGAAAAAGGCACCATTACAACAGATACCAGAGAAATTTAAAAAAAATCATAGGGACAAACTATAAGAAAATATACTCCACTAAGTTTGAAAATCTGAAAGAAATGGATGATTTCCTTGATTTATATGACCTACCTAAATTAAATCAAGATGAGATTAACCACTTAAATGGACCAATAACAGTATGGAGATCCAAGCAGTTATAAAAAATCTCCCAACTAAGAAAAGCTCAGGCCCAGATGGATTCACTGCTGAATTTTAGCAGACATCCATGGAAGAACTAACACCACTGCTTCTTAAACGTTTCCATAAAATAGAAGAGGAAGGAACCCTATCAAACTCCTTCTATGAAGCCAGCATCACCCTGATCCCAAAACCAAACAAAGAGAACAAAAAAGGAAAATTACAGACCAATCTCCCTCATGAACATAGTTGCAAAATTTTCAACAAAATATTGGCAAACAGAATACAAGAATATATTAGAAAGATCATTCACCCTGACCAAGTAGGCTTTATCTCAGAGATACAGGGATGGTTCAACATATATAAATCAATAAATGTAATACATTATATAAATGGACTGAAGGACAAAAATCACATGATCATCTCATTAGATGCAGAAAAAGCATTTGACAAAATCCAACATTCCTTCATGATAAAAGTCCTACAGAGACTGGGAATAGAAGGAACATATCTCAACATAATAAAGGCTATTTATGACAAACCCACAGCCAACATAATTCTAAATGGAGAAAAACTTGAAGCATTCCCACTAAAATCAGGCACAAGACAAGGGTGTCCACTGTCACCACTTTTATTTAATATAGTACTGGAAGTTTTAGCCATAGCAATAAGGCAAGATACACATAAAAGGGATACAAATTGGAAAGGAAGAGATCAAGTTATCATTATTTGCAAATGATATGATTCTATACATAAAAGACCCTAAATATTCTACCAGCAGACTGTTAGAGCTGATAAGCATCTATAGCCATGTAGCTTGATAAAAAATAAACACACAGAAATCAGTAGCCTTCCTATATGCTAACAACAAACACACAGAAGATGAAATCAGAGAATCACTCCCATTCACAATTACATCAAAATAAAATAACATAAAATAAAATAACATAAAATAAAATAAAGTAAC
The DNA here is from genome assembly GCA_036365145.1 of Orientallactaga sibirica. Lineage (NCBI taxonomy): Eukaryota > Metazoa > Chordata > Mammalia > Rodentia > Dipodidae > Orientallactaga > Orientallactaga sibirica. The sequence goes on along the minus strand of JAEOAD010000010.1, from coordinate 12,630,746 downwards.
TTGGGATAAACCTATCCAAGGAAGTGAAGGATTTCTACAAGGAGAACTTTAAAACACTCAAGCAAGAAATTTCAGAAGATACTAGGATATGGAAAAACATCCCCTGTTCTTGGATCAGAAGAATCAATATTGTGAAAATGGCAATTCTACCAAAAGCAATCTACACATTTAATGCAATCCCCATCAAAATTCCAATGGCATTCTTCACAGAAATATAAAAAAAAAATCCAAAAATTCATTTGGAAGCACAAAAATATCTAAGATATCTAAAACAATTTTGTGCAACAAAAATAAGGCTGGTGGTATCACCATACCTGATTTTAATCTATATTACAGGCCATAGTAACAAAAACAGCATGGTACTGGCACAAAAACAGACATGTAGACCAATGGAACAGAATAGAGTATCCTGATGTAAGTCTGGGTAGCTATAGCCACCTGATCTTTAACAAAAATGCCAATAATACTCATTGGAGAAAAGACAGCCTCTTCAACAAATGGTGCAGGGAAGACTCGATGTGCATCTGTAGAAGAATGAAAATAGATCCTTTTCTCTCTCTATGCACAAGAATCAAGTTCAAATGGATCAAAGACCTTAATATCAGACCTGATACTCTGAAACTGATAGAGGAAAAAGTAGGGAAAACCCTTCAACATATTGGTCTGGCCAAAGACTTTCTGAATATAACCCCAGTTACTCAGGAAATAAAACCACAGAGCAACCACTGGGACGTCGTGAAATTACAAAGCTTTTGTACAGCTAAGGACACTGTGAATAGAGCAAAGAGGCAACCTATAGAATGGGAGAAAATCTTTGCCAGCTATACATGTGACAGAGGGTTAATATCTAGGATACACAAAGAACACAAAAAATTAAATGATAAATCAAACAACCCAATTTAAAAAAAAAAAGGGTTATGGAACTAAACAGAGAGTTCTCAGAAGAAGAAATACAGATGGCATATAAACATCTAAAAAAATGTTCTATATCCCTAGTCATCAGGGAAATGCAGATTAAAACTACCTTGAGATTCCATCTCACTCCTATCAGATTGGCTACCATCATGAAAACAAATGACTATAAATGCTGGCGAGGATGCGGAGAAAGGGGAACCCTTCTACACTGTCAGTGGGTCCAGCAATTGTGGAAATCAGTGTGGAGGTTCCTGAGACAGCTAAATATAGATCTTCCATATGACCCAGCTATACCACTCCTAGGCATATATCCTAAGGACTCGTCTCACTACCTTAGAGATACTTGCTCAACCATGTTTATTGCTGCTCTATTCACAATAGCTAGGAAATGGAACCAGCCTAGATGTCCCTCAACTGATGAGTGGATAATGACAATGTGGCACATTTTCACAATGGAGTTCTCCTCAGCAGTAAAGAAAAATAAAGTATTGAAACTTGCTGGAAAATGGATGGATCTGGAAAGGATTATACTTAGTGAGGTAACCCAGGCCAGAAAGCCCAACACACATGTTCTCTCTCATATGTGGATCCTAGCTACAAATGATTGGACTTCTATGTGAGTAAAAATAAAACTCAGTAGCAGAAGCCTGTAAGTTAGAAAGGGGATATAAAGGGAATAGAAAGGGAGGGGAGACTTAATAGGATGGTATTATATATATGTAAGTAGAAGAAAAGATTAATGGGGGTGAAAAGGCCTAAGTGAGGTAAGGGGAAGAGGTTGAGCTAAGGAACAATAGAGGGAGGGCTAATCAAAATCTAAGAGGGTATAAAAAATTTATATGGAAACCTACTTTTCTGGACAATAGAACACTCAGAAGCCATAGATTGTTACCAGAAAATTTTCCTTGCAAGAGACGGGATACCTTCCAATGAGTTGTTGGCCAGGGAGGTCACAGATACCCCCAAAACATTATAGGCCATTGCCAAGGCCGTTGGTTTCCCACCAGGAATAGATGATAAGATCCTATTGCTGAAGACTCCACATACTTGGGTAGCAAGGTCACTGAGAAAACTGCTGGAGCTAAGCTGAAAGTTTCATCCATGAGGACCAGCTGACAGAAAGTTGGAAAAAGCTATGCTGCATGCAGTTCAGTGGGAGAGAGAACACACCAGTGAAGGTACTCAGCAGTGAACACTGCAAGCTTTAAATTTGGCCAGCCAGGCCAAATGAGCCAATGGGTGCAATAGTGACATGTCTGTTATGGGGGAAATCAACTGCTCTCTAATTGGCCTGGAGGCCTGCTCCACAGGAGGCCTGCTCCACACATCCCTGATACTGAAAACTTATGGCAGGGGTGTTCATGAGCCCTAAGAGTGTAATGTCTGCTGGTGTCTCGCTAAATGTATATACTATGCTCACCAAACTGCCCAGTAAGCACTTCTCTTAATGTCCACACCCATATATTAATGCTACTCTCACTTTGGGTTAGAGAAGCTTCTCTTTTCAGATGGTGGCAACCTTGGTATGACTCAAAAGGCTCCATGGTGCTGAGAAGAAGTGACAGAGGGGTGCTCAACACTGAAACATCTCAAACCTACCTTCCAAAGTTCAGGGTCCATTGCGGAAGATGGGGCGGAAAGAATGTAATAGCCAAAAGAAGAGTAGGACTCCTTACAACATTCTCCTCCAGACACAAAATGGCCTGGATATCTATGACCTCACAGTGCCTGACACTACCTACATAAGGACATCATAATATGAGGAAAAGATCATGATATCAAACTGAAAAGAGACCCTGATTAAGAGGGGTAGGGGATATGATGGAGAGTGAAGTTTCAAAGGGGAAAGTGGGGGGAGGGAGGGAAATAACATGGGATATTGTCTACAGTTAAACATGTTGTCAATAAAATAAAATAATAAATAAAAACATCATGATGATAGCTGATTCTTTGTATGTAACATATACATACACACAATACATACACATGCACACACACACACACACACACACACACACACAGGAATTGACTGAAGTATCTAAATCAAGTAGGTACATCCATCAGAGAATGTTGGGGAAAATGAAAATATACATGTATAGTAATGTAATATGCCTCTGTGCACATTGTAGCATTTTTATAAGAAGTTTGATGTGAATTGAATGACATATGTGTTATATAAAACAGTGAATGTATAAATTTATCAAAAGAGGCAAAATTATTTTCCTTAGGTATTATGGGAACATCTTAGAACATATGTACTTTTGTCTTACCTTAAATTTAACAAAAACCTCTCTCTTTTCAGCATTGTGTGTTCAATCTGGGCTGCTATCAGGAAGTACTATTTATTTAAATGTGTTTGAATTATTGTGTAGGTTGGCCCTAGAAGACACCAATCCCATAAGTTGCATAGATAGGTGTACATTTGGAGGAATGACATCTTTACATGCACATTATTTTTTTGACATAAAGAATACAGAATTGAAAACCACTGGTGATTGACTAAAAATTCAGATATGTTCAAAGCTTAGTGAACATTTTATTTGTGATGTTTATATTTCACCTCTTTGAATTACCTTGAAACTTATTTTTGTCTTTTAACTTTAATTTTTTCCATATTCACAAAATTTTGTGTAGCTAACATGTTCAAGTTATTTTCCTTCTCTCATTATTTTTTCTTTTCCCAGTATAATTTAACCTGAACAACATAGGTACCTATAGATAAGAAAACTTTGTATTTTATTCTTTACCACCATTTCAATTAAGGTATATAAATACATATAGGATTTTTTTAACAGATCAGTACAATTTAATCATGAATGTTCTTGGTACCAAGTTAAAGCACAACCTTTATTTGGACTTGTTCTTAGAGAATGGCTTGCATTCAGGTAGAGGATCTGCTTCTGTGAATATAAGAGGAAAACAGAACAGAGCTCTGACTTTAGATGGCTTGATTTGTACCTCTGCCATTTATTAGTTTGTGGGGATTTGAGAAAATTATGTTCTTACATAAGGCATCCATTTTCTCATCATAAAATCATGTTTCCACTTAAGGCATCCATTTTCTCATCGTAAAATCAGAATATGGTATTAAGTATTTCTGTGAGGATTAAATGTGGCTTAACAGTAAAAAAAAATTCCAAGGCAAGCCTTTCAAAAATAGGCATGGTTTTGAGAAGAACTACTGCCATACAGTTTTTGTCTTAGAATCCTGGAGACCACTAGCTAGCATAACAATGCCAGATAGCTTTCTGAAACTGTTTTGTTATTTTCAACTTAAGCATAACAATTCTTCCTGCTGGGGCTTAAGTGAAGAAAATGGTGTACAGGTTGAGAGTCCAGAAACCAGCAAAGGATTGCTTCCTGTTTTTTTTTTTTGTTTGTTTGTTTGTTTTGTTTTGTTTTGTTTTGTTTTGTTTTTTTTCTCTTTCTTTGCTTTATACAAAATCAAAACATGTTATATATAAATTCAGGTAATATTTATCCCTGCCACTAATCTCCTAAACTGAAATATTACAAAACTTTCCATTCATAGCCAACTGCTAATATCACATGGCTCATGAGTTCTGAAGTTGGGTGATTTAAATGAACATTTAAAGTCATCCGATGTCATATATATTTCTTATGCATTCTTTTTGTTTTATTTTGCTCATCTTGTTGATAGACTTTAATCTTCTATTTTTTGATGAGAATTTAACATCTAAGCTGGTAGTTAAATGTTATGATGTCAAGGGTTCCAAAGCACCATAAAATATTCATTATTTTTCTTTTCTAAATTTTATTTTTTGAATTTTTTATTATTTGTATTTTATTTATTTATTAATTTGAGAGAGAGAGAGAGAGAAAGAGAAAGAGATGGAGGCAGATAGAGAGAAATAATGGGACACCAGGGCCTCTAGCCACTGCAAACGAACTCTAGATGCATGCGCCCCCTTATGTATCTGGCTTAAGTAGGTCCTGGGGAATTGAACCTGGGTCCTTTGGCTTTGCAGGCAAGTACCTTAACCACTAAAGCCATTTCCCCAGCCCCCTCTTCTAAATTTTAATGGGAACCTTAATATGTGTACATATTACAAATTGGTCATATATTCATTGGGTTATCTTCTTATGGCCCCTATTCCTACCCCCATTTCCTTCAGGTTCCTCTTCTTTGGTTTTGGTTTTGGTTTTATGTAAGCCTTCTGATTTTATTTTGTACCAAAATGTTATGTGAAGATTTCTCCATACATTGAAATTGCATATTAGAAGTAGTTAATGTTAAATTTATCTCTCCAGCTTTAAATACCACAAAAAAGGTAGTGGAATACATGACTCCATCTAAAATATTTCTTTGGCCAGTTGAATGTAATTTTGGGAAAGCATTTTAATTTTTAGAGAAAATAAAATAGAATTTCATTCTTTTGTTATATTTTGTTATATTTGTTATAACCTAAATCTAAATGTGCTTGTTATGAGGATGCTATATTGGTAAAAATCTATCAAGTGCATGTGCCTCAAATACTGTGCATGTATGTGTGTGTGTGTTGTGCATGTATATGTTTTGAGTGTTCACATGTGTAGGTCCATGTGTGTATGTGGCTACACACATGTATGGTAGGGAATATGATACTGTCTCTGTGGGTATTCCAGGAAAGTCCTTGAACTCCAGACCCTGAGTTTGTATTCAACCAAAGAATTGGGCAAATCAAACTGAGAAGGATAATTATTAAATTATTATATTTATTAGGTAAATACAAAACCAAGGGAAGGAAAAATCTATACACACATGAAGAGATTTAGAGAGAAGAAAAGATAAAATATAGAGAGCTCATGCCATGTGGAGGGTAAGTGGGGTAGAGAGGAGTTAAAGTGTTCTCCCCTCCTTTCATGCTGGGTGTAGAGCAGGGGAGACTTAACAGAACCTGCAGGTTAAGGAGTGATGAATGGGCAGTCCACAAAGAGGCTTGCCCCCACACACATCTATTTACAACCTTATTGTGGTGGGTTTCACCTTCTAGCTCAGGTGAAGCAGAGAAACAGCTAATAGGCCTAGGCTAGAGGCTAGTTCAATAAGAGGCTGACCAAGTTGGCAAGTTCTGGGGTCTAAGCTTGACCATCCATAATGTCACCTTTAGATTTGAATTCTAGAAAAGGAAGGCCTCCCTCCCTCTTCTGATGTGGAAAAACAGGTCTAGCGAACTCTTTTAGACAAGAGATAAGGAGAAGCCCAATGAGTCTGTGATCTCTAGCACAGCCCAAAGATATTCCTGCTTTTTACTTTCAGGGGCCTACTTAGCCTAACTGCTTAACAAAACTACCTGACTCCCTCTCATGTGGATGCCAGAGATTGATGTTGGTTGTTTTGCTCAATTACTTTCTGCCTAATTTTTGAGAGAAGGTCTCTTGCTGAACCCAGAGCTCACTTATTTGGCAAGATAAACTAGCCACCAGGCCCTGCAGATCCTTTCACTTTCCCCTCCCCAGCACTGGGATTACAGTCATGGTCCTCCAGGCACTGCTTTTATGTGAGGGTACTGATGATCTAAACTCAAGACCAAGTGCTTGCAAGGCAAAGCCTTTAACTACTGAGCCAAGTGCTGTTTCTAGTTTTCTATGAGTGCTGGTGTTGCTTTTGTCTTACCTTACAGGGAAGGAATTCATTTAGTTTCCTTATGAATAAATGTAAATATGGCTTTAGCAGATTGCTGTCTTGGAGTGAATGGAACAGAGCAATTTACTTTTTATTACATTTCTTATACTCTGCAGTGTCTGCAATACTGTTAATTTAGATTATATTCTATTATAAAATGCATTAAAGAAATTACTGCTTCACTTCCAACAAGATTGAGAATGATGGTGGAAAAATAGTCCCATAAGAAACCTGTAAGAAGAAAGTGAAAATTCTGTGCAGTAACAATGTTGAAGAAATATCCTTGATTTCTCAATTCTGTAAAAAATCAATATTGATTAATACTTATAGAAGCACTAAATTCACATCAAGGAAACGTTTAGAGCTCTGAAAGAAACTTTGCAATTAAAGTAGAATATTCTCTTCTATTTAGTCACATTACCAAACTAAACTTGTGTTTGGAATTTACTGAATTTCATTACAGAATTTTCTCCTGTATCAAACTGATATATTGATGATTAAGTTGTGATGTTCCATTTTAGGTTATTAAAATTTCAGTTTAATGATCTTTTTAACCAATAGTTCATTCTTTCCTGAGGTGGTACTCAAATTATTTAGATATTTTAAATAGAGCATTTCCAAAACACACAGTTTCCTTTATTTCTTTGGACACTTTTATTTGCTTCTTTCTTCAAATATATTTCTTTCATTTTTTTCTTTTTCTTTCTTTCTTTTTATTTATTTATTTATTTTTTTTTTACATTTGTAGGACATAGTAGGCCACTTGTTTAAGATGTCTTCAGACTTTATAAAAAATGCAATTCTTATATTTTGTTCAAATTTTTTATGGTGAATTTTATTTGTTTGGTGATGACTGGATGTAGAATAACCGTAGTTCTAACAAGGCAGGCCTAGATTCTGTCATGGAAAAGAAGTCTAGTTATAAATAACATTGAGGTTGTATGTAATGTCATGGTACCATCAGGATATGTCCATAGCATAAGACGACTACTTTGGAGTTGTTCCATACCTATATGGATCATAGAACCCCAAGTCATCACTTTTCTATTTCAGGCAGCAAGGGAGTAAAAGGAAACCATTCACTACTCTTTAAGAAATTACTTGAGAATGCCTATTAATACTTCTTGTTACATGGGATGCAGTAAAGCATTATCTTAGCAATTGTGTGAAAACTGTGCATGTAACATGGGACATTGACTGGTATCTGGGAATTGTGAATTAGAAACCTTTCTATCATTCTTGAACTAATGAATGGCTCCCTGTGTCTGAATTATTTTTGCAGTTAATGTGGAATCTTTTTTTAAATTTTTTAAATTTATTTTATTTTTTTTGGAGAGAGAGACAGACAGAGAGGGAGAGGGAGACAGATAGAGAATGGGCGTGCTAGCAGTCTCTCAGCTGCTGTGAATGAAATCCAGATGTGTTCGCCCCTTCGTGGGCAAGTGCGGCATTGTGCCCTTGCATCACTGCATCTGGCTAAAGGTGGGACCTGGAGATTGGAACCGGGTTCTTAGGCTTAGCAGGCAGGCACCTTGACCGCTAGCCCTCTAGCCCTAATGTGGAACCTTAACACATGCTAGGTAAAGGGTGAGCAGTGGCCAGTGAAAAATGTGGAAACTGGGTTTCTAATAAGTTTCCTTGGTACAGTGCATTTCATATCAATTGTAATTCATACTGGAAGGTGCTTGTGTACTTTCTCCTCAGCTGCCCTATACATCATTTTCATTTTGCTAGTTTATCTTGTATCTAATGTATTGTAAAATGACTGACTTTACATAGTTCCATGTGTTTGTTCCTCTGAGTCCCTGAATCTGAGTGTGGACTTAAAGTCTCCTGATAAACCTTGAAATGAAATGAAGAAATTTGTTACCATTACAAAAGTTATAACACCTATGCTAAAGTCTGTCACAAGAACTGTGCATGATAGTGTATGAATATAATCTCAGCATTAGGGAGGTGGAGGCCAGAAGATGAGAAATTCAAAAGCAGCCTGGGATACATGAGAATTTTGTCTCAAAAAAAAAAATGAATGAATGAGTTAAAAAATCTAAGACATATCTAGCTTTTTTTGGAGGGGTGAAAAGTGTTTTAGTTTGAATACAGGGCTTTCTGCATGCTTGACAATTGACATACCACTATACTGTATCCTAAGTGCTACATTTTTTAAAGCAAAGGTCAGTGACATGACTTAATATTTTATTTAAATTCTGTTTTCATCAAGATGGCATGGAAACTTTTTGGTCTTAATAACTGGAAGGATGGAGTTGTAATAGTACCTAAGATGGGAAAGACTTGGAGAGTCAGTCTGAAGGGTAGATCAAGAGTTCATTTTTTAAAATATTTTATTTTTATTTATTTATTTATTAGAGACAGAGAGAGGGACAGAGAAAGAGAGAGAGGAAGAGTGAGAATGGGTGCACCAGGGCCTCCAGCCACTGCAAACAAACTCCAGACGCATGCACCACCACATGCATCTGGCTTATGTGGGACCTGGAGAATTGAACCGGGGTCCTTAGGTTTCACAGGCATGTGACTTAACTTCTAAGCCATCTCTCCAGCCCCAAGAATTCATATTTTATATGTTGTCCTCTAGATAGTGGAAAATACTTGATGGATACAAGTCTGATATTCAAGGGAGAGAACTGAGTTTATTGGCTTATTTTAATTCCATCTAATACTTCTAGTTTATAATTAATTAACAATTTAAAAATTAATACTAGAAAGCTACCCTTTGATATTTCTACAATCTCAACCACTACTATTCAAAATTTATAATCCCATTTCTATCAAGAAGGATAGAAGAGACCACTTAGGAAGATTAATAAGTTCATTAAAAACCACAGAACTTAAACAAAAATTCCACAGTGTATATTCTAAATTGTCAGCAGTAGAATCCATTTTCATTTAAAGATGTATTAAAAGATTAACATCTGAATTAATGAAAGATCCTTGTATTGTGGATGCCTTGCAATTTTTTTTTTTTTTTTAATTAGATGTGGATTTTAACACCAGGAAGTCATCCAATCATCAAGAATTTTACCAGTAACTACTATATCTGAAACTTGACTCTTTGGACTCATTCAAGATCAAGAATAGTTCTTGCTGTACTAAGTATACAGTTAATCAAGGTTAAAAGAATATATTTTAGGACTGGTTCTTTCACAATAGAGTTGGATAATAGGACTCATAAGTAAGGAATGTTATTAAAGAGTTGATCTTAGGAGAAGCTGCTAATTCACAAGGAAACAAGGGAGGTGAGCAAGCCTGTGACTTCCAGAGTCAGCATATCATGTCCTACATACTGCAAGTGTCTAAAGTAAGCTTTAGAACTTGTCCTGACCTGAAGGAGGAATCAGGGCTTTCATATCCCCCACCAAACATTAATTGTAAAGTTTCATGAGCTGAAAAGTAATTCCTGAGATTTTCAATATTCCAGTTACCCTGAATATGATAGTGATGCATACACTACACACTTCCTATGAGAAACAAGGCATCATAGACAACTACATTATGGAAGAGCTAGGTTCTAAGAGCACTAGGAAAGCACACATCCCCTGCTGCATGTGAAGAGTACTCCCCAAGAGGGATTGCACTGTCACAACAAAGAAAACAGACATCATGCATCATTATGATGGAGGGAAGGCTTTGAAATGCAATGCTTTCTGAGGATCTGAAAGCATTAACCAAAGAAAACTTTTTTTTTTTTTTTTAATTTTGGAGAGAGACAGAGAGAGGAAGACAGATAAGAGATGGGCATGCCAGCAGCCTCTCAGCTGCTGCAAATGAAATCCAGATGCATGTGCCCCTTGTGGTCAAGTGCGGCATTGTGCCCTTGCATCATTTTGCATCTGGCTAAATGTGGGACCTGGAGATTGGAACTGCTGGAGATTGGAACCAGCATTCTTAGGCTTAGGAGGCAGGTGCCTTAACCACTAAGCCATCTCTCCAGCCCAGTAATTTGTATTTTTAAGAATTTACAGCCTGGAGAGATGGCTTAGTGCTTAAGGTGCTTGCCTGAGAAACCTAAGCCCATATTCAATTCCCTAGTACCCTTGTAAGCCAGATGTGCAAGGGGGAGCATGCATCTGGAGTTCATGTGCAATGGCTAGAGTACCTGGTGTGCCAGTTCTCTCTCTCTCTCTCACACACACACACATAAAATAAATAAAATATTTAAAAATTACACTAAATGCATCCTCTTTGGTAATCTCTTGTATGAAATAAGACTATAAGACCCTGTCACAAACTTCCATATGCATATAAACATCCCATCATGTCAGTGATAAATGCTAAATGTATATGGTTTGCCTCATTGCTTGTTTATACAACAGGTGAAGTGAGTTACTTGCTTTACCTACAAAGAAAAGCCATATGGAAGAATTGCTGCATATTTATTAGTAACACATTTTGATCATATATATAGTTGCATGTGTATTTGTGAATTTTGTATGCACATATGCATGTTTGTATGTATGTGAGCACACGTGATGTAAACATGGTGTATGTGTGTGGGTGCACATGCTCATGGAGGCCTGATGTCAGGTGTCTTCCTCAGTGGTTTTCCACCTTATTCTTTGAGAGAAGTCTCTTATGGAATGTAGAGCTTACCTGTTAGGTTATACTTACTAACCAGTGAGCCTCGAGATTTCCTCTTTCCCTCTTCGGTGCTGGGGTTAGAGGAACAGCTCACTAGACTTAGAATTTTACATGGATTCTGGAGGATCTGAACTCAGGTCATCATTCTTGTTTAGCAAGCTTTTTACCCACAGATTCACTTCCTTGTTCCTGACTATATTTTGTAAAAGATCAAAACATATTGTTAGGTTGGAGAGATGGCTTAGTAGTTATGGCACTTGCCTGCAAAGCCAAAGGACCCAGGTTTGATTCTGCTGGATCCATTTAAGCCAGATACATAAAGTGATGCATGTGTCTGGAGTTCGTTTTCAGCGGCTGGAGGCCCTGGTGAGCCCATTCTCTCTCTCTCTCTCTCTCTTCTCTCTCTCTTTCATTCTCTCAAATAAACAAATCATTAAATAATTAAAAGAACAACATATTGTTCTTTTCTTTATGGTCTAGAACTAGGATTACACATGCGTTCACTATGTTTCTTATATTTCCAACTTATGATGGTTTTGACCCCTAAGTCATTGTAGGTCCCATCCTATTTGTGACTTTAGACTTCCTTCTCTTTATCACTTGAATGAGTTTCATATATATTTCAGATAAAATATTTCATTATTTAGAAAAGTTTCAAAGCTGTATATTATCCATAGTAGCAAGGGAGACAGTCATGTAATCAATCCATAATCTAGGTAACTCAATAATCTAATAATCTAGGTGTACTAGAAAAACCCAGGACCATATGAAGTATAGAGATTTTTATGTTAAAAATGTATTGTCTTGTCAGAAAATTATGGTTCTTTCCATAAAGGCAGACTTAGCAGCAAGTGTCATGTTACTATAATTTATTTCAAACTGATACAATTTATTAAAAATTTAACCTGTATGATCTAGAGCCTTCTGCCATTCAGAATTCTATTTGTTGGACTAAGTAATTCAGAGAGAACCTTCTTCCTCTGTCATTTTCCCTGATATCAGGGCAGGAGATGAGGATGACCTTTAATTTCAAATGTCTAATGAACACAGTCTGCTCATAATCACCAGCACACACATTCCGCTTGCTCTCTCAGGCTGATACTCTCTAAGTGGATTTTTTGGTTTAGCTCCGCGTGGCTCAGTGCGGGATCATCCTGATAATTATAGCAGATCAGATCATGTTTATCTTATCTTTTCTTTGGCCTTTTGCTGTTGAAAGATCTCCCTTTATAGTGCAAGTAATGCTGAATACAAATAATGCTAGGCTAAGCTCAGATTTGTCACTAAAGATTGCCCAGAATATATGTGGATTTATTCATTGACCACTAGTGACTTTAATGAATGGCTCCTCATTGATGAGACTTGAGAACAGGTGGGAACCTTGGAGCTCAGCAGTGCTGAGATCTGCGTCTTGATTGTGTGCAGTAGCTGTACCATGGTACAATATAATTTTTAAATTCAGACAAGCTTTTACTTTAACCTGTTTCAGGTTTTAAATATTTTCCTAAGACTATCTCAGTAAACATTGATTTTATTTAAGGCTATGTTTATAATAAAAAGCAATAATGTGGGACTGGAGAGATGGCTTAGTGGTTTAGTGCTTGCCTGTGAAGCCTAAGGACCCCAGATCGAGGCTCGATTCCCCAGGACCCACATAAGCCAGATGCACAAGGGGGCACACGCATCTGGAGTTCGTTTGCAGTGGCTGTAGGCCCTGGCGCGCCCACTCTCTCTCTCTCTCTCTCTGCCTATTTCTGTATCTCTCTCTCTCTCTCAAATAAATAAAAAATAAAATATTTTAAAAATTTAAAAAAATTTAAAAAAGCATTAATGTTTCAATAGTATCATTATATCAAAAAACAAAAGAAGACATACTGTAAAGAACTGGCTTGCTTGCCCTAAACAAAATGCTGTCTTTTGCAGTTGGAGCAGATACCTGTGCTTTTTTTCTTCCCCAGCAAGAGTTACAATTAAAAGTATTTTCTGAATTCTAGCACCTTTATTTGACTGTTAATGTTATTTATATAGAAATGATTGTCTAAGTTTATAATGTTACCAAATTTAAACACAAGCCTACTTAAGAAATCTTCATATCTTAAAATCATAAGTATTTTACTTTCATTACGGGGCACTCAGTTGTCACAAATACCCACCCCTAATTTTCTAGAGTTATAGGCCATTGAATTCTGGCAGGAATGTCCTATTCAAAGAAAAGAGATTGTTTCCCAGCCTATTTTGTATCCAAGAAAGGCTATACAATATGCACAAAGTGTTATAGAGCAGCTTCCCAGAACTTGTATAAAAGGCCACTAGCAATTGCTTTTTGTCCTTTCCTTTTCCCTTCTTGGAATGAGAAATGAAAATTAGATCAGTAGTTGTTTGGTGGGGACCTTGAACTCAAGCCACACCATGAAGGCAATGCCCTGCAAGAGCCTGTGTCCCACAGTACTTAGTGAAGCAGAACCTTTAGGTCAGCATTGCCCCACTTTACACTGGATGTGTAGTTTTCCATGCCATAATCTTCCTATTCTCTGGGATAAGTCACTGTTAGTATGTGTATCTCCCCTACAGCTAACCTATTTCTTAGCATCATATTCCACAAACACTTGTGTTTCATCTCAAGTATCACGTTTTCATTCAACTTGTGTAAATGATTTATGCGTTAGGGATCAAGTGCTAAATTATCCATTAATTCTTTTTTCCCCCTTCCCAAGGCCATAATGCATATTTCTGGTTGCATAGCTTAGAAGAATTTGCAGGGGCAACACTAAAAGCAAAGAAATAAAGACTTAACTTATTGCTCATTATGTATTTGTTAATGGCAGTTTAGAGTAATGTCCACCGAGGGCCATATCAGATTAAAGAGCACTGTTCATTATTAATTCATCCCATCATACAGCTGGTGTTAGGTTAGGTTTTGTGTTCTTCTATGTACTTGTTCTGTAGTAATCGATTTTGTCCTGAAATGGATTTCTATCCATTGGCTTCTCATTAACAGTTTTCCATGTTTTATCTTTTAACAGTTTTTGCTTCCATGTATTAATCATGTTTTGATTATTTATTCATAACTACAATGAACTTAAATATAGAAAATATTACTTGCATTATATCATTAAATATTATTTAGGATTTTTTTTTGCTACAAGTTATATGATCAATTTAGCAAATGTTTCAAAAAGAAATATAATATTCCTTATTGTATGCATGCAAGATTTGTGTTCTGTTTTATTTTATTTATTTATAAGAAGAGAGAAAGACACAGAGAGAGAGAGAGAGGAGAGAGAGAGAGAGAGAGAAGGAACCAGAGCCTCTAGCCACTGCAAATGAAATCCTCCTTTTATTAAAAATTCTGCTTGTATGAGATCCTAAGCCATATGTACATGTACATGTGATGGTTTCTGTGCTCATAACAATAAGTGGCCCTAAAAGAAGTCCAGGCATCTCCTGGTGTGTCTGTGAGTTCCTTGCAGTGATTGTGAGGAAACTGTTATGTTTCAACTGGGTTGTCTTTGCAATGGTATAAAGCAATTTGGGATTGAACAAGTGTCATCTAGCAAAACCAAAGCAATGCATCACCTTCATAGTAACCTTTGTAGCCTTCTCCACCATACCCTTACCATAAAAAAATCAATGTCTGTAAGTATGTCTCTGATAAATCTATAAAACATCTTGAATCTTCAATAACTTTAACACTCCGTGTGATAAAAGAGAAAATACCTACAAAGAATGCCTACATCTTATATAAATTGTCAAGCAAAGGGATGTATATGGTTGCATCTTGTAATAGACTTTACCACCTACGTTTCATAAAGAACCATTTTTACTTAAAAGGGTGATTTCTATGCAAAATGTAGTTATTTGGACTTGTGGATTTGAGAAGCATTTTCTCAAATATAAATGAAATGAGTCTGCCAAATTGCCCCAAAGCACCTTAACTATATTTGTTAGTAATGATGAAGTCTATGTTTTAAAGAGAATTTATAGGTTCTAATGAATAGACTGGTGGTGAAATAAATATATGCACTTCCCATTGTATTTTGTAATGATAACATTCTTTAGACCTCTACAATCCTGTATTTTCCAAATGACTAATGCGTAATGTTACACAATGATGCAAAATAAAGGTCCATTCAAAGAACAGAAAATACCAATGGATTTAATGTAACTGAGCACGGAAGGTCATTGGTGTGGTTTTAAATGATACTTGGCAGAAAGCTTTTGAGGAGCTATCACTTGTGGAGTTTTGTGTAGGTTCCAAAAAAATATGCGTACAAATTCCTGAAAAGGCTATTATAATCCTTCTTCCTTTCCCACTAAACATCAGTTTGAATTCACATTTTCTTTATTTCAATACAAAGCAACACCTTACAATAGATTACATGCAGAAGCTAATAAGGAAATCCAGCTGACTCTGTTGCTCAGAAACTGATGTTAAACAGACTTGAAATTATCAATCAATGGCATTCTTTTATTTTTGAAAACCTAGCTTTTTTTTTTTTTCTTTTTTGAGAAAGAAACAGAGAGAGAAAGAGGCAGAAAGTTTGGGTGTGCCAGGGCCTTTCAGCTGCTGGGAACAAACTTGAAATGTGTTCGGCCCCTTGTGCACATGTGCGACATTGCACTCTTTTGTCACTTTTGTGTTTGGCTGTAAGTGGGACCTGGAGATTCAAACAAGTGTTCTTGGGCTTCCCAGGCATGCACCTTAACTGCTAAGCCATCTCTCCAGCCTTCAAAACCTAATTTTTCATTAAAAGCCTTATATTAACATGGTGTAAGTTTCTTAGTATGACTATAATGGCATAATGTATAGTTTAATATTTTATGTTTCTAGTTCTACTGCAATAACTATGAATAAATATATGAATGAATTAAAGTATTTAGGATCTCCAATAATTTCAAAAATGTTAAGGGTTCTATGCCCTCAAAGTATGGTAACATTTGCTTTATGTCATAGCTACTTTTGTCCGTCTCCCATTTTTCTCTCTTTGTCTTTCTCTTTCCCTGTTTTAATTTCTTTCTTTTTGTTTTTGTGTTTTTTGTTTCTTCTTTGGGTTTAATCAGGTAGGGTCTATCTCTATCCCAGACTGGTGTGGATTTCACTATGTACTCTCAGGGTGGCTTCAAACTATCAGCTGTCCTCCCACCTCTGCTTTCTGAGTGCTGGGATTAAAGGAGTGAGCCACTTCACCCTGCTCTCCCTTTGAATTTCTAATTCTCTTCTTTAACTACATGTAATACCACAATCATAGTATGCTTTCAAATTATTATATTTGAAAAACATATTTTCACAAATTTTAAATGCTTAGGCCGTTTCTGTTACTTTTTATCCTGGACTTACTTTTATATTCTGACAGATTCATTTTATTCCCAATTAACTTCAGTATTATCTTACAAACTTCAAAGCAAACACTATTTTAACAGTAATTTACTTATATTTGGGGCCCAGTCACCTTAAACTGTTTCAATGTCAGATTATCTCCTAGATCAATTTCTATCATTTTAAACAGATTTAAATTCTCTCTCATGAAAACAAAAAAAGTCACTTATTTAAATCACCCTCTTTTTTTACTTGTAGATTTTAAGATAAGTGAAAATAGAAGTTTATATTCCCCCATAGAAATATAACCAAAATTAAAACATCACAACTACTAAGGCTTTATCCTTTGCAGTTAAGTAATAATTTTATAAACTGCTTAATTATGAACCACAATTTTTATTTTTCTTGAACAGGTAAAATCTTGAATAAATATTTGGTATTTCTTTTTGTTTATTAATCTGAGGCATCCTAACTACTTTGACAATGAGAAAAAAATGTGATTATATTCAGAACGTTATTTAATGTAATAACTTTTAAAAATGGCCTAATACCATCATGCCATAAATTTAATGAAAGCTTATGAAATGAGACATATCCAGTGCTAGAATTATGAGGTTTAAGCTTTGAACACTCATGATACAGCTTCTTTCTCATGTTTCATCATGTGAGTGTGTGTGTACATGCGTGTACAGGCACATGTGCACAGAGGACTTATATCAGTTGTTTCCTATTCTTAAAATGCAAACAAGAACAAAAAATATAGTAGAGACAAAAAGCAAGTTAAACTAAGTAGCTTTTATTTTCTATTTTGTGTTATTACACAGTATCAGCCTGTGGCTTTTTGTGTATTAAAATACAACAAATTTGGACTGGAGAGATGGCTTAGCGGTTAAGGCACCTGCCTCCTAAGCCTAAGAACGCTGGTTACAATCTCCAGGTCCCACCTTTAGCCAGATGCAAAGTGACGCAAGGGCTCAATGCGCGCACTTGGCCACAAGGGGTGCACACATCTGGATTTCGTTCACAGCAGCTGAGAGACTGCTGGCGCACCCATTCTCTATCTGTCTCCCTCTCCCTTTCTGTCTGTCTGTCTCTCTTTCCAAAAACAAATAAAATAATAAAAAATAAATAAAAATAAAATACAACAAATTTGACTTGAATGCTAATCATTATTGCTAGTAAAAAAAACTCTGATGCACACAGCTGTGTTTAAAAGAATACTATTGCTTATAATAAACTGTTGTAGATATTAAATGTGTTTTGCAATTTAATAGAAATGTTCTTAAAGATTTTATATACTTTTGAAAATAATTATTGATGTAAAGTGAGTTCTAATTTTCAAAATACCAAATCGTTTGTGGGCTTATTAAAGCAAAGCCATTAAATGAAAAAAAAAAAAAAAAAAAACTTTTTTAACAGCCAGGTGTATAAAATTACACATAATGTCAATAAGCCATTATGGTAATATGCCTAAATTATTCAAACCAAATAGGAAATTTAAAATAAAATAATGAAGCATGTCCAAAAATATGAGTAAAAAGTATCTTACAAATTTTGGAACACATCAAAGGAAAATGTATCTATCTGACAGAAAAATAATTCACATTTCTCATGTATTACTTGTGCTAACTTTTTAAAAAAATTATATTGCCTCCAGCCAATTGCATTTTACAGAAATGTTTTTATGCTTGCAATGATATGATTAGTACATATTAAGTTTCCAAGTATTAGCTAGAAAAGTAATACAGCAGCTCAAAAGGCCAACTCTTCAGATTGGGTAGCTGCTCTTTGATGGTTCTGTGGGAAAACCAACCTAAGGTAACAATCTTTGTTGATGCTTGCTCAGATCAGGTGGACCAAAACAGCAGGAAGTGCCTCTGACCGATTCCAAGACTCCAGTGTCTTCAACGAGACTTTGAGGATTACAAATATTCAGCGACACCAAGGAGGCCGGTATTACTGTAAAGCAGAGAATGGTCTGGGGTCCCCAGCAATAAAGTCAATACGAGTGGATGTGTACTGTAAGTAAAGTTCTCACAAAAGTACAGTTCAGAATCATGTGTAGTGTTTCTGTCCTGCAACTATGGCTTTTCAAAAATAAAATAACATAGATACAGTTTGGTTTAGTTTAGAATGCAAGTTAATAAGATAGTAATAGATGTTATAATATATTTCACTATAAATTTTCATAATTTTATGATAATATATATTCAGTAGAGAATATATAGTATTACACTAGTAAAATATATATCCTTGTTACTGCTACCAATACCTTACTGTTTCATGTATCTGCTTTTACATATATGTATGCATATATATGCATATCTATATTTTATGAAGCAAAGATCATGCCAAAATGTAGTCTAATGTTTGTTTGCTCATTTGGCCTAAATGGAAATGCAAGCATTCTTATTCTCTGATGCACATTATGCATGCCTTGGAGTTATCTGTGTTGGTTTGGGAATGACTACAGATCTTTGTGTAGTGGCCAGTTTTGATCCAACCAGTTGCAGTAATCACGCCAATGCCGAGAAATGCTATTGCCTCCTGAAAAGTTGTGGCTGATGTATTTTGTTCTTATTCACATTTTCCTATATTTGATCTCTGACAGCTATATTTAAGACCTTCTAATCTCCCTACTTCTTTTTCTGACAAGACTCCCCAGTGCCTGTATTCAGTTTGGTATTTCACACAGGTTTATGTGTTGCTCTCTCTCTCTCTCTTTTGTGAAGGAAATGACATTTATTTTTAAATCTCTAATATTAGAATGTATTTTTCTCTCCTTAAAATAATTCAGACATAATAAGTGAGAAGTTCCTGTTATTGTCTCTTTTCCTTTTCTGCCCTTTTCCTTTGATTTCATTATAGCACAGGTGCTACAGGTTTAGGAAGAAGTAGAAATTATACACAGCCTATTCACTGTTAACCTCATTTATTTATTGAGACAATCAGGATGTTGGGGAGAGGAGTATTTGTTATCCAACTTTCACATTTAAGGGTTTGTTACCATTCTTGGTAGGACAGGAACGTTTGTTCCACTCTGCTCAGTATCTTCTGGCTCCTAAGACACCCACTCGCATCATGTGGTCATACTCAACCCATGTACCACATATTATCTTATGAGTACCCAGATTAGTCATGTCTGTATACTTCCCAGCATTAGCTCAGCTCCCTGCCTCCAAATATTCTCCCAATTTGTTGGAATGTAATTGTAAAGTAACCTACATTTTATTTACATGAATTAAAATTTTCTCATATAACTTTTTAGAGTACATGTTATTTTGTTATCATAAAGTATAAAATCCCCATCTCTCACATCTTAAATCCAATTGAGAAATGTGAAATGTTCTAAAATGAATAGATGGTTCTTTGTTTGCTAATTTTTTTTTCCAGTATAACCTGATGTCAACCTTGTTGCTAGAAAAGTATGACCCGAAACTAATTGAACAGAAAAATGTAAAGACACTGTATTCTTTATTTCACCTAACTTAAGTTTAAAAAATATGTTTGCATAGAATAGAGTTTCCTTGGCGTGTTACATAATGCATACTGTATATTTTGTATTTTTTTTATAAAATATTGAATAGTTCTAGAACACACTTGCTGCTGATTTTGAATAAGGGCTTGTGACCTACATTGCTATCAAAATTGGTTTGGTGATAATAAAAAGTTTGTGTTGCTGAGTTAAAATACCACATACAAAGAAAGGGAATCATACTTTTAGAGACATGAAAAATAATCTATCTTTTTACAACCACACTTTTCAGTACTAACCTGTTGTGTATCTACTTCTTTCTATAGTGCTATCACTCTTCACCCTGGGTTATGACTAATATTGCAACAACTGTTGGAATGAGAAAACTGCTACCTCCATTTCCCCAGCCCTATTAAAGTCCAAACCCTCCAACCACCCTCTGTGCTTCCTTCTTTCCTTTGATTTCCTTTTATCCTTCAAATATATCATAGACTTGTCAACCATATTCTCCTATGTTATTTAAGTGAATGTCACTGTGATGCATGTCATATTGAAGAACTGCTTTCTCTATATTGAAGAACTGCTTTCTCTGCTTTTATGGTAGCTAAGGTTTATTAGAAAGTTACCTAATTTTTTCTCTCTCTTTCTGCCTCTTCTTCTCTCTGTGTGTGTTTCTTTCTGGCCCTCTCTCTCTCTCTCAAAAAAGGGGGAGGCTGGAGAGATGGCTTAGCGATTAGGGCACCTGTCTGCCAAGTATAAGAACTCCTGTTTGATTTTCCAGGTCCCATGTTTAGCCAGACCCAAAAGTGATGCAAGCATGCAATGCCACGCTTGCCCACAAGGGGGTGCATGCATCTGGAGTTCATTCACAGAGGCTGAAATGGCCCTGGCATGACTATTCTCACTCTCTCTGCCTCTTCCTCTCTCTGTTTTTCTCTCTGTTCTCTATTCCCCTCTCTCATAAAAGAAAAGAAGTAAGTTACCTAAAATTTGAGAAAGTAGCATTATTTTTGGATATAGATCTCTACTGTCTTTTATATAATTATGCCTGTTTATGAAGGTTTCAATAAATATATTCCATTATACTATAAATTTAACCATGTTTTGAGTGGTAAAAAATTTTAAATTGAAAAAAAGTACTATCCTCTTGAGAAATCTGTTCTGTGAATATAACATTCAATAAAGACCAGAGTATTTAGGTTTTTATATGTTTTCTCTACTTGAAATTTTATAACTTAAAATACTTTAATCGTTAATAGAAACATGAGTAAAATATCAATGTTGTGTAGAAATATGGCAATTTTGTTGTCTATAAGTATTTGATTTGATTTGGGGTACTTGAATGAATAGATTTTCATTCACAAACTCTAAATGAGTGAACAACTTTGTTTAAGACGCATTTCTTTAATAAATTAAGAAATACTGCAATGAGATTTTTATGCTTGTAGCTATGTTCTTATAATCACCACCTATGCTATGAGTTTTGAATTCTTCAAAGATAGTTCTACATATGACACTTTCATTAACATCAATGTACTTGGAACACAAAGTGGGTATAGAATACTAAATACAAAAGAAAACAAGAAGTCCTTCCATAAGGTCTACAATTTTAACACCAAACTGAGGTAGATAATGACGCATTTTTACCAAAAATCACAAGTCATGTTCAAATTCATCTTTGAGACTCTGGAACAATTTTATTTGTATAAACTTTAACATAATGTATTGATATTATTTCCAGTGTATCCATATAATGCCACCTGTGTAGCTGCAAAGTTATTATATTGTTAAAAATGAACAGTTTTAAGTCACATGTTCTGACCATAGATTTTTAGAATTTAGAGCTAAAAGCTACTTAAAATTAAATGTGGTGGAAAACACTCATTGTTTTGATGAGGAATTATGATTTCAGCAAAGAAGTTGACTACAATGGTAACTAATCCAAATTGAAGTATCTTTGATAGATATTGTGAATTATTTCCAACCTATGTTAATGTTTTTATTACTGGGAAGTTCTCTGAAACTGCATTAACAATTCCCCTACCAAATTTTCTAAAAATGCTCTTAAAGTAGAAGAAATGGGCTATATAAATTTTATAAAGGAATTACCAAATACATGTGTCTTTCTCATTGAATGAGAATTTTCAAAAAATACCAAAGAACTCTTAGAATATTACACATGACAGCAATCAAATCAATAGTAACAATGGAGGAGAAATTAAAAAAAATATCAGGAGAGGTAAAAATCAATATAATAATCAAGAAAATGTTGCATAAGAATGAAATAAGAGGAAAAATTGAGAACCTGTCTAACATTTGAATCATGAGAATTACAACCAAGATTTTGAGAATTATAAAATTATTTCAAGATTTTTCATAAAATATAATGCCGATGTTCTCTAGAAAACAGAACAAAGAGAAAAATAGTCATTATAATGGGATTTATCAGACTGGTTTACATAACATGGGTTGGTGGTCCATAGATGGCTGTCTATACGTGGAGAGGATGAGAACATGTTAGCTGTTTAGTCCTCAAGGCTGGATGCCTCAGCAGTCCCAATGGGGTGTTGAGAGCCTGGAGGGTTCTTGAGAACCACTGGTCTTTCATCCATGTTGGAAGGACAAGGAAGCTAGGTTCTGATATCAGTAATAGATAGCAGCAGCAAGGGAGATGAATTCACCAGTAAGGGGCAAAATGGGCACATAATAATAGTACTTTTCATTGGGGCTTCTTGATATATTAGCTGCTGCCTGAAGGAATGCCCACTGTAACAATGGATCCTACCCCATCTCTCAGTTAGTCCTCCCTGGAAATAGCCTTACAGATCTAACAGGATGCATGTCTCTTACCAGCTCTTAAGTTGATCCAGTTGAAAATAAAGATTATCACAATATCTTAATGAAAAAATATATCTAGTATGGCATTCTTCAAACCACATAGTGATTTTTAAAAATGTGCTCAAATTCTTTATATAAGTATATAACCTAATATAATATTTTCTTATGGTAGAAAATAGCTTCTGATAGCCTAAAGTTTATGTGACATATTTAAGAGAAATATGTAGTTACTCTTAAAATACTCCTTTAAACATGTGCATTGATCATTCCTCCTCCCTGAAAACATCCTAACTGGAAAAGCATAAAAACAAAGACAACTGTATCAAAAACACACAATGATAAGGAAAGACAGAGTGGAAAGTATAAAAGTCAGAAAACAATTTTGAAAGAAAAGAATTAGATCCAGGGGTAGTCACTGTTTACTCTTCCAACTTAAATCAAGCTTTTCAGTAGGAAAGACAGAGCTAGGCATACTCATGTTCTCAAATGACTTAAAAACCAGTAATTATAATCATCAGAGTTCTCTTAGGTTGAAGATGTAGTTGAATCTGTAAACCGAATTAGTCAAACTATGAATAATATGGCTGACACAGCAACATTGCGTTTACATTTCACAACACAGTGCTTAATCCCTCCAGTGTCAACTAACTCCTTTGTTAGAAGCACTAGAAGTTTATTTTTGATGAGTAAGAGAAACTTTGAGCTAAATGAACAAGAAGTCATATAAATAAGAGGCAAAATAATGCTTTTAAATCAAGGTCAAAAAGTGATACACACCAGAATAACAACATGAAATTTTAAAATATTAAGAATAAAATGAAGACCTAACACATTTCCAGATAATATTTTTCAATATGATCACATATAAAAGGTTTACATTTCTCAGCAGAAATTTGTAGTCTAGAAAATAATTGACTGAAGCTTTTGAAATTATGGAAGTGCGTTATTTCTAAACTAGATTTTTTATATACTGTCTTTCTTTTAAATACCAACAAAAGATTATCTGTTTTTAACATATAAGGTTTCCAATCAATCTCCGTGTATTCTTTCTTAGAAGACAAATTATATGTAGCCTATAAAAAGGTGGAAGTAAAACAGAAAAACAAGAGATATTCTTTTTAAAAAGCAGATTTTATATGCGGAAGAATCTCAGGAAGATGTGGAAACAGCTTACTATGAAGAGAGCTGCACCATCCCTCCAAAGTGACCAGAGCAGATTAAAGGGGAAGAAAAGAATGTGTTCAGAAAAGAGAATGGATTTTTAGTATCCTAGCTTTCCATCACTGTGACAAAGTATCTGACATAAACAAATTTGAGGAAAGATTTATTTTGACTTAAGGCCTTAGAGGTTTTAGCACATGATCTCAATGCCTCTGGTAGTTGGGCAGAAACATCCAGGATATATTCCTGCTAGGAAGCAGGAATTCAGAGAGAAGAAGGAATCCAGGATAAGATACTCCGGGACCCAGTCCCAGGGACCTACTTCTAACAGCTAGGCTCCACTTCCTAATGTTCCCAGGTCTTCAAAACAGAGCAGCTAGCTAGAAGCTAAGCCTTCAGTGAATGTGTATTTGGCGTTTCTACTTCATATCAAAGCCAAACCTTATCAGAATATCTTGTGCCAATTCTAAACCTTAAAAGAGATCTGTACTCACATTTTAATTATTTCAAATTGATAGTACTTAATATTTAACAGCAGGTATAGAAAGGAAATCCCTTAGTTAAAAAATGAAAAAAAGAATAAATAAATGAATAAATAAGCAACAGCATAGGTAATGCTGTTACCATATTCTGACAATTAAATTTTTTCCTTAATTTTTATGATAAAACTCTTTCAGAATTGTATTTCCCACTGTCATTTGTGTATACACACACACACACACACACACACACACACACACACACTTATTTAGGATGAAGTATTTTTGAAATAATGTTTATCTTCATTTACCATATATCAAATTGTACATTCATTGAGTTTAAACTACTTAAACATACAAAATTAGGTATATAATTTAATTATATAAATTCAGTCTTTTTTTTTTTTTTTGTTGTTTTGTTTTGTTTTGTTTTGATTTTTCAAGGTAGAGTCTTAATCTAGTCCAGGCTGACCTGGAATTCACTATGTCATCTCAGAGTGGCTTTGAATTCAGGGCAATCCTCCAGCCCCTGAAGGACATGTTTCAAGTTACATTGCTTCCTGCCATTTCATGTCTCAGGACAATTTGCATTCTAAACTCTCCTTTTCAAATGTGCTTCTATATCAAACAGCCTTGGGCAACATAGTATCCTACCTTCATGGAAGAGGGTTTGTCTTCCTAGGCAGAATAATGAAGTAATGTTTTCCCAATGGACAAAGACTAAGTATGTTTCTATCATGGTTTCTGTAAGACACGAAATTTTCAAAACCCAGTTTTCCTTAGTGTGTTACAAAGCCTCTGTGTAAGGTGTTCATGGTGCCCTCTTTTTTTTGGTTTTTCGAGATAGGGTCTCACTCTGGCTCAGGCTGACCTGGACTTCACTATGTAGTCTCAGGGTGGCCTTGAACTCGGTGATCCTCCTACTTCTGCCTCCCGAGTGCTGGGATTAAAGGTGTGCGCCACCATGCCCGGCTTCATGGTGCCCTCTTAGAAATTGAGGGAGAAGTGAATGTGTGAAATAACAAAACTCATATTTCTATCTGAGACCAGACACCTCATTAATAAATCCTTTGACCTCTGCCCCAAGGAAACTCCTGTCTGTCTTTATCCATGAAACTGATAGGCTACCATTGACCAACAAATGGGGAAAATGTCAGATCCTTCCTGGTTTTTGACTAGCATGATTTAAATTCATAGGAGAAGGTCACATGAATCAATGAAAATTTTGAATAAAAGACACAAAACTAAGAATGTTGTTTAGAAGAAAAGTAATTAAAATAGTGGATTTGAATTAATAGGGAACTTATTTGAATAATTAGCTATTATATTGAGCTAATACTTAACAAGGACTCTGGACCTTACACATGATGGTCTGCCATTGATGGAAGTTGTAGAATAAGTAAATTATAGTTTTATAACTGCAGATGAACCAATGAAAATCAGCATTCTTTCAACATCCACATACTTTGTTCCCTGTAAGAAGTAATTCCGGGGCTGGAGAGATAGCTTAGCGGTTAAGGCATTTGCTTACAAGCCAAAGGATCCCGGTTCAGTTCTCCAATACCCCTGTAAGCCAGATGCACAAGGGGGTACATATATGTAGAGTTTGTTTGTAGTGGCTGGAGGCCCTGATGAGCCTATTCTCTCTCTCTCTCTCTCTCTCTCTCTCTCTCTATCTATCTATCTCTCTCTCTCAAATAAATAAATAAAATATACTTAAAAAATAATTCCCATCCATCTGGAGCACCAAAGTCCATTTGATGAATGAGACAATGTATTCTATGTAAAAAAAAAAAAAAAAGATTCTAGCTGTGAAATTCTAATCTCCAGATATATTTATGGCACTAAGATCCATGATATTTAAACAGTTTTCTTAAAATGTGTTCACCTAATTCTTCCACTTATTCTCTTCCATAACTATGTTGCTCACAGGGTAATAGAGGTCATGAAACATTAAAGGTTAAATTTTGATTAAAACTTAGTCTTAATTCAAAAAGAAATGAGATGTGGAGGCATTAGTTTAATAATTTTTTGTGTGCATTCACTGTTCACACATGAGACAAACCTTTTAAATATTTTCCAAGAGAATTATGATTTCTGAAACAGTTCCTATACTTTACTTTCACTGAGGTAGATTGCTGTATTTCATTATATTTTTAAGGCCATGCTTCTTTTATGGTCTTTGTCTGGTCTTTGTCATTTTTACATTTAATTATTTCATTTATACTGAAGAAATTGTTGGGAGAGTAAGATAACATGTTATTAACTTATTCCTTAAAAAATTTACCTGTGATAAAAATATAAAGTGCACAATTAGAAATGACAATGAATTTTAGTTCCTTTTTTTAAAAAAATATTTTTGTTTTATTTTATTTATTTATTTATTTATTTATTTATTTATTTATTGAGGCAGTTTCTCATTCTAGCCAAGGCTGACATAGAATTTTCTCTGTAGCCCCCGGATACCCCTGAACTCAGACCAATCCTCCTGCCTCAGCCTCCCCAGTGCTGGGATAAAAGCATCACAGTATTTATCAATTATTTTAGGGTAGAAACTTTTAAGAGGCTAGAGTGACTGATAAGTATGACAATCTCTGGAGGAACATAGATGCCCCATTAAGCATCATTTTATCACCTAGCACAAATCTTCCCAAAACATCAACCCTGGATTTAGAAAGTATTAATGATAATTGATGTGGTTAACTGCAGTACTTATGAAAATAGGACATTCTTCAGGTAATTACCTCATTAACACCATTCACAGTAGCATCTTGCCATTGTATGTATGCCACAAATGGAAAAAAAAAGAGAAGTTTGTGTGTTAATGTTCTTTAGTAAAGGGTCACACCCTGATCTAGATGTGATTTCTAGATAGCATTGGAATTCTTCATCAAAGAACTTAGAAAGGAACAGCTAGTCCATGCTATTTCACTGCTTCTTGAACAAAATACACGAGAGAAGAGATATTCATAAGACATTTGAGTTCTCTGTGCATGATGGTGATTATTATGATTCACTGTTTGCTTGTCAAAGGTAGGCTTTTAAGAGGTATTCACATAGCCGGGCGTGGCCGCGCAAGCCTTTAATCCCAGCACTTGGGAGGCAGAGGTAGGAGGATCGCTGAGAGTTCAAGGCCATCCTGAGACTACATAGTTAATTCCAGGTCAGCCTGGACCAGAGTGAGACCCTACCTAAGAAAAAAAAAAAAAAAAAAAAAAAAAAAAAGTGGTATTCACAGCACCACACACAGC
The DNA here is from genome assembly GCA_036365145.1 of Orientallactaga sibirica. NCBI lineage: Eukaryota > Metazoa > Chordata > Mammalia > Rodentia > Dipodidae > Orientallactaga > Orientallactaga sibirica. The sequence goes on along the minus strand of JAEOAD010000010.1, from coordinate 12,603,088 downwards.
CTTACCTACATCCCACAGATACCCAGTCAGAAAGGCAAACAGCTTTCCCTTACTTGCTCTGCACTTGGTCTTCCTGCCATCAAGCTCTCTGTTCATTCCACCTGATTTTGAAAATCCCAAACATAGTGTGATCCTTGCTGACTAGAGACACTGGAAGGCCACTTCCAATTAGTCTGTCAGTTTGCAATGCTATTGAGGACCCATGGTATGCAAAATACTTTGCCAGAAGCCCTGAGAAGAGATAAAAGATAAAATTGCTGTCTTTGCCCTAAAGGAAGTTTATAATGAGTTGATTAGTGAAAAATATAGATATAAAAATAAACAGTTAAAATTAGATTAGTATGTCTAAAAATAGCTTGCATATTAAAAATACTAATGAAAACTATAAAAATGGAAATCCTCTATGAAATATATTAAAAGTACAAGAAAATGAATTACGTTATTACATTTAAATGGCATTAAATATCTATGCTATTACTTTCATAAAAACTATTAAATCCTGAATGAAAACCTAAAGTGAAAACTTACAATAATTTGTATAAAATTTGAATGTTATTTTATATCTATGTTTATATTTTGATCTCACTATTATGGACAGAAAACAATCACGAATCATTTTTTTACTTGTACTGACCCTGATATTTTTAAATTTATTTTTATTAGTTATAGACATATTTAGTATGTAAACAACACATGTTGGTACCATCATTTCCCTCATCTCTGCCCCTTTTGCAAAGGAGCACTCCTCATTAGGGATGCAGGTCATCCCCATGGAGATGGTGAGTCATGAATTTTGGGAGCAGTAGTCAGTTACTGGGAGTGGCAATGTTTCTGTGCATAATGTCCCAACTTGTGTGACTCTAACAAGCTTTCTACCCCCTCTCACACAAAATTCCCTGAGCCATGTTTTATGCGTTTTAAGTCTGCTTCAGTGATGGGCTCTAGGAACCTCTGGATCTCTGGTTTGGTGGGTGTTGAGTGTCCTCAGTGTCTATCTCCTTCACCGTTGTGCTTATATTAGGTTTGCCAAGAAAGCAGCACTCTTGCTCATTTCCCCTATTTCTCTGATGCCTAGCAGATATGTCAGCAACTCGGGCTGATACAGTTTAGGAAATTCAGATGAGTGAGACCATGTGATGATTCTCTTTTTGTGATTGAATGTGTTCGCTGAGTATGATCTGTTCTAAGTTTGACCATTTTTCTACAAATTTCATTGTGTCATTTTTTTTCTTTCTGCTGAGTATAATTCCATCAGGTGGATATCCCACATCTTGGTTAGTCATTTGTCCAATGATGGGAACCTTGGTTGATTCCTGTTCTTAGCTATTATAAATAGAGCAGCTATAAACATGGTTGAGCAAATATCTCTGAATTGAGGTGTGGAGCTTTTAGAGTAAATGCCCAGTAAAGGAATAACCAGGTCTCTTGGTAACTCTATATTCATCCTTTTCAGGAGTCTCCATGTTGATTTCCATAGTGGTTATACCAGCTTACATTCCCACCAACAGTGAATGAGGGTTCCTATTTCTCCACATCCTCACCAACATTTGTTTTCTTTTTTTTTTTTTTTTTTTTAATGTTTGCTACCCTTACTGGGGGTAGGGGGAATCTTATAGTTGTTTTAATTTGCATTTCCCTAATGGTTAGGGATGTTGAACATTTCTTAAGTGAGTATTAGCCATTTGTCATTCTTAGTCTGAGAATGCCCTATTCAGTTCTCTGCCCCACTTTTGGAGTGGGTTGTTTGATTTTTTATTGTTAAGTATTTTGAGTTCTTTGTAGATCCTAGATATTAGGCTTCTGACATTGTACAGCTGGGGAAGATTTTCTCCCATTCAGTAGGTAATCTATTGGATCTGTTAATGGTGTGTATGTCTGTGCAAAAGCTTTTTAGCTTCATGAGATCCCATTGGTTGAGTGATTATTTAATTTCCTGGGCTACTGGGGTTTTGTTCAGGAAGTCTTTCCCCACTCCTATATCATGGAGGGTGCTTCCTATTTTATCTTCCAGTAGGAGAAGAATTTCAGGTCTTTATTGAGGTCTTTAATTCATTTGGACTTGAAATTTGTGTATGGAAAGATGAATAGGTCTAGTTTCATTTTTCTACATATGGTCATGCAATTTGCCTAACACCTTATGTTGAAGATGCTGTCTTTTTGTCAGTCTATATTACTGGCACGTATGTCAAAGATCAAGTAGATGTAGTTACTTGACCTAAGGTGTGAGTCTACAATTCTGTTCCATCAGTTATTTTTCTGTTCTTATGCCAGTACCATGATGTTTTTGTTAGTATGTTTTTGTAATACAGCTTTAGATCAGGTATACTGATACCTGTTTTTCATTTTTTTTTTGATACCTCCACAGGTGTTTTTCATTTTTTTGTTAATACCTCCACAGGTGTTTTTCAGGTTTTTATTTTTTATTATTATTATTATTATTATTATTATTATTAGTGAGGATATGTTTGAATATCCAAGGACTGCAGCCATTCTGTATGAATTCTGAGATCATTTTGTCAATCTCTGTGAAGAATGATGCTGGTATTTTTATTGGTATTGCATTAAATCTGTATATTGCTTTTGGTAGAATTGCCATTTTCACAATATTAATTGTACCTATTCTGGAACATAGGAGGTTTTTCCATCTTCTCAAGTCCTCCTCGATTTCTCACTTCAGTTCTTTTTATGTTTTCATTATATAGGTCTTTCTTCTTCTTTGTTAGTGTAATTCCAAGGTTTTTAATTTTATTTTTGCATTTTACTGAGTTTTGTTGAGTTTGTAAAAAGAGATGGAGACAAGACATCTGCAAATGATTTTTCTTTATCTGTTTATTTGTTCTTTGTGTATGAGCAGGCATCCTTGTTCCTGATCTCAGTAGAAAAGTTTTCCCCACTGAGTTTTGTGCACTGAGTTTGTAGATCCCAGTCCTCCATGCCTTTTCTTTCCAGCATTTTGATCACCTTTAGAAGTTTGTAGAGATGGAGGTTTGATCAGGTGTCCCCATTTATGTACAGGATAATGTCACCTCTGGAGGCAAAGTATTGGGGGGTGGGCTAACCAGCTCCCCTTGCCAGTGTTTCTTCCTGTTGCTAATTTGAAGAGAGTGATGTCCACCCTTTTATTTTTTCCTGCCATCATTCCCCTCGAGCCTGTCTAAACCTATTTTTTCCCACTGCTCTTAGTCGGGTGATTTCTGGCAATGCGAACCTAAAACAGTAAAGTGGTAGTACTATTGCTGTACCTGACTGCAGGCATCCTTGTTCCTGATTTTCAAGAGGAATGTGGAACTTTGAAACCTTGGCCTAGTCTTTCCCCATGTAAGTATTATTTGATGGACTATTCTGGTCAGAGCTGAAAGACCTGGCCTTTATTATGGACTTGAGGTTTGATGAGCTTTACTTGGACTGGGCTAGCAGTTTGTGTGAGAAGTTTGCTGTTATGCCCATGTCCTGAGAAGTTGTGCAGGGTTGCTTTGCACTGCTGCAGTTGAGAGATTACAACCTTTGAGATTGGGCCAGCTGACCTACATACAATGGGGCAACAGGAAGAATGCAGACTCTTTTGAAGGGGCCTGAATGCTGAAGGAGTGTCCTGTTCTTCAAAGTCTGATTTATTCCCCTGGATTAACAAATTGGCACCCTACCTGGTATTTTATAACAAATGCAGGAAAGAGAGGGTCATTGAGTTTGTAATGCGGTCTTATGTTTTGGAAATGGCCATGGGCAGTGTGAAGCAGGTTTGCTGGATGCCTGCATGGAAATTGAGATGAGGATGGACCGTGGTTGCAGTTGGAGATGGTTATGAGATGGCTGCCAAGGAGAGCTTGGATATTTTCCAGGATTGCAGTAGCCTAGCTGGAGGGGTGGAATTGAACTGAGACTTTTGCTGCTATGGGAGGAGCTGTCACTGACTAGTTGTTGGATTGAATTACAGAGTTTGATTTGGTTGTTTAAAATCTTGTATTGGTTAAGTATTTCTTTGTTTTGCCCAATGCCATCCTTTGCAGTGTGAATGTTTTATTCTGTGCCATTATGGGTTTTTTTGGGGATATTTTTGGTATTATGGCTCAGTTAAAAGACCTAATGTATGAACATCATTGAAATAAAACTACAAATTTGCATGAATACATTACATTTTACATCAGTGGCCAGTTTTAAACAGTGTCCCCATAAACTTCAAGTGTTCTGAATGCAATGGCAACTTGGGAATTAACACCTTAAGATCACAGATTGGGGGTGGGCTTAGGGTGCCAGCTCCCCCTTGCCAGTGTTTGGCACACTCTCCTGTTGCTGTTGTCCACCTTATGTTGACCAGAGAGTGATGTCCACCCTCTGCTCATGCCATCGTTTTTCCTGCCATCATGGAGCTCCCCCTCGAGCCTGTAAGCCAAAATAAACCTCTTTTTTCCCACAAGCTGCTCTTAGTCGGCTAAATGTTCTCTGCATCAATTGAGATGATCATGTGGTTCTTATGGTTAAATTTAGGTTGACTGGTTGATGGAGAACTTTGGCCTGAAACCAGGCAGTGAAGATCACAGATTGCAAGTTATCAGGTTGAGGTTGATACTCCTGAACCAGGCAGAGAACCAAGGCAAGCATCTGGCTTGCTGCTCTGCAGTCAATCCAGGAGCATGTGAAGGTAGCTTTTTCCTGAGGACATAGCCTCTTCCTGTCAAGTCCACATTACATGCACATTTCATTTAGGAAAACAAAAAGGCATCCTGAGTTTTGAGAACTATGTTTTGTACAAATAAAGCACAATAGAAATACTATTTAAGTTTAAAAGCAACTGTAGTAATGTCTACTTCCAGCTTTAAGGTATGAGTTTATTTTATTTCTTATTGGCAACTGAAGAAAAGTACACTTGCAGAGAGGACATCCGATCTTGCCTTGATATGTCACATTTCCAAAACTGTATATATTTTAACTCATGAAACACAGTGGTGGGAGTGAATATGAAATATTGAAGTATCTTAAAATTATACTACTTTAACTGTCTTAAACTATGAATGGAGTAAAACATCCACATCCTACCAGAAGACTTTTCGGGTGTTTTATTCATGGTCACTTGAGTGTGTCATCGGGCTTAGATTATAAATATCCACACACCAGGCAGCAACTCTGAGGCAGATATGCAATCAAAGCATCCAGATGGCTGTGAATGAAGTAAATGAATGGGTTTGTTTAATTTCAAACAGTTTCAGGTGTCCATTACTTTGAATTATATCCTAGATGTAGCAGTAAACACGAAAGAAAAGGCTTTTAGAAATATTTTCCAATTTTCAGAATGAGCTGAGATAGACATTCTATTTTCTAATCCCACCCCTGTGTCCTACCTCCTTCCCTCATCATTGCACACCTGGTTCTGCACGAAACCTTCCCAGCAGACCTGTCCTCCAAGAGCACTTTTCCTGAACTTACTTTACATGTCACTGGCAGATCACTATCTTAAATTCAGTAGTCATTATAGTACTTGAAACCATAATTTCCACATTTGGTAGTAATGTATTCATTTGGGAGAGAGAGAGAGAGAGAGAGAGAGAGAGAGAGTGAGTTTTATTCTCTTTTGTCTAATCAGCTCATATACTCGCACCTTTTCTTTTGATTCATTTTACTTTATCTACATTTTTTTCTAGACTTTGATATTATACATTTTATATTTTTAACTTAATTAAGTGCACTTTTTGGCTATTGGGAAGCCAAAACTTACAGTGAAGTATTTATTTGTTATATATTATGCTGTTTAAACTTTATGAACGAGAAATTCACATTTATATTCTTTGTAAACAGATCTGAGTTATTATTATGCAGTGGAGAACAACACTGTCCATATTTATATTCTTTAGTTATTCAAAAGACACTCTCATGCTTCTTAAGTATCTGGCACTCTGAGTTACTGTCTACTTTCAGTCTGTGAGAATCCTCGTAGTGACTTGCTGAAATCAAGAAGGTGGGCTCATCCTGCTGAGCTATTGTGTGCATGAGACCAAATGTACAGTTATTGTGAGATGAGGACCTTGGAAGGCATGGTTTCCTAAGGTCCAGTCTATCACTGACATTCTACTATTGCTAGTCACTGCTGAGAAAAATGGATATAGTTTCAACAATCACATAAATATTCAAAAATTTTAGAAGAAAGTGAATTTGTATACTTTTGTTTCTTTCAAACAATCTTAACTTTGTTATGGTGATTTGTTAAAAGAACTGCTCTATAATAGTGTTCTTACAATAAATAGTCAAAATTACTGGAATGTTAAATTAAAAAATGAAAAATTACCTAGATCAAGTTTTCTGTTTATTAAAACAATAATTTTATTAAAATAAATTAAAATTTACAATGTTTTTGGATACATACATGGATGAATTTGAGCAGCAAGAGAGAGAGTGTGAGAGAGAGAGCAATGCTTGGAGGCAAGCCAGGAGGCTTGACACTCTGATTATATGTGACATGGCAATCTTGGACAGGTTTCTCTGAGCAGCACCCTGAAACCTTGGGCCCAGATTCTATATTGGAATCTCAAGAATTCCCTCTTCTTCTCGAATTCTGGTATTATCCTCAAAGCTTTCACATTTTACCTGATTACATGAAGTTCACTCCCACTATGGGTACCAATATGTTCCTCTCAGAGTCTATTAAGTACTAATCACATCCAAAAATGTTTTCTAAGCTGTGTTTGGCTAAATAAATGGACATTCTGGTCAAGCCACATGTATTTACTTATTTATTTTAGGCTGAAAATGATCTTGAATAATAATCAACTAATCATTTCGCTCTATGAATTAACCTTCCAGTCTGATAGTTATTTTTGTTAGTTTTATTTTTTGTTTTCACAATTTTGACAGAATTGACTGCAACTAGCAATAGCTCCTCTTACAGGCACTGTTCAGTTCTATGCACATCTGTTCCCTGTTTGTAAATAAACTAACAATAGTTCCATAAGATTTTTTTTCTTTTCATATCATTTCCATTTTGGAAATTGTCTTTGCAATATCTCAGCAAATTCCTTCAAAAAAGGATTCCCTGGAATCATTTGCTATTAAATCATGGAAATTATCTGTCACAATATTACTTGGAATCATTTACCCATCTTATTAAATCAAAACCCTGATAATAATATCTGTCACAATATAAAAATTAATTTTTAAAGGTGTAAGAAAATACTAACAACAAACATTCAATCTTTAAATTGAGGATCTGTAGTACCCTCATTTTCTGGTTTGATGAAGCAAAATAAAACAGCAAGCCTCTCAGGTGATAACTAAATCAATTCATGAAGGCTCAACCCTTTTGACCCAATTACCTCTCAACCCACTAAAATACTCAGGTAAATTTTGCATGATGATAAAAACCCTTTTATTAAAATTATAAATTTTATAGAATCTTAAATTGAGGGTATTATTTTGGCAGTGTAAATATTCAGTAGATTTTATTAGTTTATAGGTAAGGCAGACTCATTATAGAATGGGTGAGATTCCATTGTAAAGATATGCAAAAACATTCATTTCTGACTGTTCTGGAGCCTGGCAAGTTTAAAATTGAGGATCTGTAGATGTGTTTTCTGATGAAGACTCATTTTCTTGTTTGATGCTGATGGCCTTCTTACTTTGTCTTCAGAGAAGGAAAATATCATAGCGTGACAGCAAGCAAGCTCTCAGGTTTCTTATACAGCCACTAAATCAATTCAATGGACTGAGGCTCAACCTGAGATTTCAAGATTTTAAGTTGGAAAACTTGAAGCACCCAAGCTGCTATTGTCAACCACATTCAATCTTCCAAGGTGGAAGGAAGGTGGCTTCAAATAAAACAATGGAGAGGATGCCTCACTGAGTAAATTTTGAAAGAGTTGATGGAAATTTTGATGGAGTGATTTAGTCTGGATTTAGAATAATTAACCCTTTTATTAAAATGCCATAATTATAAATTGCCGCTGCTGAGATGGCATCAGGAATAGGCTGGAAGAGCCTTGGACCGTGGAAGAATCATGGAGACCAGAAGATTTTTGGATATACCAGGACTGTGCAAAGTGTTGGCCTTGAGGGTATTTTTCCTGGCATGGAGGGGTTTGTGTTATATTGAACTATATAGCCAGTGGTTGAATTTGCATTATTCTAGTCTCTCCTTGCTATTCCTTATGTTAAAAATGTTTACTCTGTGTTTATATGTTGAAAGTATTTAACACATCACTATCTTAAGTGTCACTAGAACCTTTGAAATTGAGCATGTGAAATAAATCTACTGGGACCATGCAGAGGCCAGAAGAGGACATTAGGATCTTCCATGTGGTGATGGGTTTTTCCACCTAAAGTTCCTCTGATGTGTGACAGAGTTTGCTCTGTGTGCTGTGTAGCACTTTTTGCTCAGTTAGACTGTCTGGTCAGTGAGCCCCATAACTGCAAAGTTCATCTCCCCCTGAAGCTGTCTGCTACTTGATGCTAAGGTTACAAGCATGCATGTGTACCTGCATGCAGGCTTAGACTTTTATTTACACAGAGTGCAGGGGGTCAGTCCAATGCCTCCCCAGATCCAAGCATGCATCATGACTTATTTAGCAACAATGCAGGTCCACATGCTTACCCACAGAACCATCTCCCTAGCCCCTAAATTGTGAGTGTTAAATACGGAAATGTGAATCTTCTCTCAACCAGTACATATGAAATTGGGAATGACCAGTCATGATTCTCTCTTTGGGATCAAGACATTAAAATACAAATGCTAGTTCTAATATTACTATTTCTACTTCCACTATTATGATAACACTATCACAACTATCTGTTAAATCTCTAATATACTGAATGAGTAATAAATATTTCACACAATGTGATTGGTGGGTTTTAAATATTTTTATATATTCATTTGGAAATACAGAGGGAGAGAGAGGGAAAGAGACAGAGAGAGAGAGAGACAGAATGAGAATGGACATGCCAGGGATTAGTCACTGCAAATGAACCCCAGACACATGCACCACTTAATGCATCTGGCTTGCACTGGGGAAGAAAACTCAGGCCATCAGGTATTTTAAATAAGTGCCTTTAACCACTCATCTATCTACCCAGCCCTGTGATTAGTGTTTTTAATATATTTTTCAAGTAAAGAGAAAATTTGGTCTATTGTAATATATTCTGCTAAACTTTTGCACATAAGAGGTAACTAAAATAAAAAAAAAAAAACATTTTCCAGGCTGGACAAATGGTTCCATGGTTAAAAGCCCTTGCTTGCAAAGCTTGCCAGCCCAGGTTTAATTCTTAAGTACTCACATGAAGCCTGATGCACATAGTGATGATTGACTATGGAGATTGTTTACAGTGGCAAGAGATCTTAGAATGCCCATTTTCTGTCATTCTCTCAGCTTGCCAATTAATAAAATTAAACAAAATAAAATGGCTTCAAAAATGAAAACATAAAATACAGTTCTTTTTATAAGTGCAACTTTTTGTAAATAATATAGTTTATTAAATTATGATACAAAGATGTTTTATTTTGAAACTTTTCCTTATGTAATGATATATATATATATATATATATATATATATATACACATAAACACACACAAATATCTGACTGAATATCAAAACAGAATATATTAGAAAATGTCATTAAAATTAGTTTCAAATGATCAAAACAAAAAGTTATTGCATATCATGTTGTGTGTATATATAGTTATTTTAGATCTAGCTGTACTGCCAATTCCCTAATGCAGTTTTTGACTTGTTATTTTCCATTACTTGACTCAGGCATGCTTTCCTGATATTTCTCTATAGCAATATGCAGGACTTTGGCCCTTAAGATGTAATCCACAGATGGAAAGTAATATGTAATCTACTTATAAGTTCCTGAGATGCTTTTCTGACTTCTGAAGCATGTTTTAAATCCTATGCAGTAGCATTTCAAATTCCTATTCAAGATATGTAGCAAAATTCAATAAACTGTTAGACTTTTTCATGCTTTTTAGTTTTTTTTCAGAATCCAGTTTATTACCTGATCAGAATATCAAAGACATCCAAAATTGAGGGAGACTAAATTGTATACATGCTCATCTGTATTATTTCCCTTTATCATTTAAACATAGTCCAGTGAAACCAACTCATGAAACAGGGTTCTTTAATCCCTTCAGTGAGACATGTTTACCATATGAAGGGTCACTGTCTCCCTATTCCAACACAAAGTGCTTCCTAGCAATTAAATTTTACCTTAAGTTTTAAAGCTGGTGATTTATGAATATTTGATCTACTTCCTATTTGAATTTCAATGCTATTATCTCATTTTATTGAAAAGAAGTTTCTTTTCATGGTAGTTCAATGAATGTGAAAACTATTGTCAACACAGATGGAAGCTCAAAGAGTGGAAATATAATCAATGGAACCTGAAATATAAGTCAGGTGCCCTGAAAGGAATGCAATTTGAAGTTGCATGAAAGAAAACTTTCACCCAGTTGGTTTTAAATAGAATATGCCCTATCTTTTAACCAATATAATTATGCTGAAATTCAGAACTTGAACTTCAGAGCAGTGGTGAGGAAATGCAGGAAGCCTGTGTCTCATATCAGACACATTCATGTTACAATCTTCCCAAAACATGTCAACCAAGATAGTCATATACTATGATGCCTTTAAGGGTTAAAAGCTTCTGAGAAGGTTATGAAGTAACTATAAGCCAGATTTTTATTGCTAAAATTAGAATAAAAGTAAAAACCTGCCAATGTTGTTGTAGTTGAGAGATCCATCTCATTCTCCTCCTGCAGACCTATGATACTTAGAACACCGACATCACTGTGTAGTCAGAATTGTTTTGACACTAGAGTTTTATTCTTGGTTTCAGGTTTATTATGACCTCATGGGTTTACTTCATCAAATCTTGGAATAGTTCTTCCAAAAGGAATGAAATGGACCAGTTCAGTCAGCCTCATTGAACGTAACTCTTCAGATCTCCCTCTTAGAGAAAAGAAACATCTGATGATTTAGTTTTTAAAAAATATTTTTATTTATTTACGTGAAAGCAGAAAGATAGGTGAGAGAGAAAGAAAACGAAAGAGAGAGTGAACACATCAAGGCCTCCAGCCACTGCATAGAAATTCCACATGCATGGCTTTATGGGGAATCAAAAGGGGGTTGTTAGGCTTGGCAGACAAGAGCCTTAACTGCAGGGTCATCTCTTCAGCCCTTCTTCCCTTTTTTAAAATTCCAATGACTTTCAAGCCTGCATGCTGTTTAGTAGGAGAGAGAGAGTAAGGAATACTAATCAAACTAGATGAATTTACTGGAATGTCTCATCAAAAATTATTGGTTATTAAATGTCATTTATCCAGTATATGGACATAAAGGAGAGCTATTTTGAAAATACAGTTAGAAAAATCCCCGTGCTGCTGGCACTAACTAATGAACCACATTTTTGTGGATCAGCCAGCATGAACATGAACAGCTTAAGGCTATTATGATTTTTATTAAATCAGACTTTGATTTTTAAAATAATTAAGCCTTTTTTTTTCTGTTCCTAGAAATTTATTCAGTTCACCTTCTCAGAATGTAATGTAGTTATCCAGGATCTGAATAATACAATGAAATTAGAAATGTGAGATACACTTGGTGTGATGGCTCAAGCCTTTAATCCTGGAATTTGGGAGGCAGAAGGAGGATAATTGACATGAGTTCATGGCCACCTGAGACTACACAGTGAATTCCAGGTCAGCAGGGGCTAAAGCAAGGGCCCTACCTCAAAACACACACAAACACACACACACAAAAGAAAAAAGAAAGAAAGAAAGAAAGAAAGAAAGAAAGAAAGAAAGAAAGAAAGAAAGAAAGAAAGAAAGGGAAAGAAAAGAAAGAAAGAAAGAAAGAAAGAAAGAAAGAAAGAAAGAAAGAAAGAAAGAAAGAAAGAAAGGAAGGGTATGAGCTATACTATGCTAGGGAAATGACTTGTGAGTTACTTACTTACCTTGACGAGACTTTAAGGAGTTTGTTCTGCCATTTAATTTAGTGGATAAAGAGTAAACCATTGCCACCAGCTGTGCCTGTATATGTTGACCTTGTGACAAGTATACTTGAATTAATTAATTTGAGTGAATTGAAGATACTTGTATTAAAAAAAAAACTGTCTTGTTCCTGCTATCTTCTACTATTATGGTATGCTTAAAATAATTGTTTAGTACACTAGTACATGACAAGTGGAAAATGATGTCTTCAGGGGTTATGTAAATGTGCTATTAAAAGTACCCAGATAAATGAGTATACTTTTACCCTTCTCTGAGTTCTTTTGGGTTTGTTGTTAATCCAAACTTGGACACATAAAAGTTTTTTTTTTTTTTATTGTTTCTTTGTTTGTTTGTTTGCTTTTTGTCATGTATAGGTTCTTCAGAGGCCAGTATGTTAAGCCCTTTGCATCTACTACCCCATCAATATTAATATTCTCCTATAAAGGTGATGCAGAATAACCTCCACTTTCAATCACTTACAGGCCTTTGACTAAGACCAAATTTCTAAGCCCCAACTCTCTGGTTCTGCTCTATGTACTAAGAGATCAAAGATGAAGGGGTGGACATACCTTATACCACAAAAGGTGACAGAACACTGCAATTAATTCACAATCAGTGGGGAATGATATTTATATGATATATAATGACAAATAATATGTGGTCATTTGTTTGAAATCTCTGGCTTTAGGACTCATGTGTCCAATATTTAATTGCACTTTGAAACACAACTTAAATTTCCAAATATTATTTAGATGATATCAATTATTCAGTGTACTTAAAATTACTTGATGAAGTAATGCAATGTGTAACAGGTTATATTAAATACAAAATTTCTTTCTGTAATTGTTACTATTATAGGGGTCCTGCCATCACTCTCGTTATTACAATGAGAAAAACCACTTTACATTTTATTTTTGAAACTTAGTATCAGAGAGGACTGGACAGACTTATTCTAGCCTTTTCAGGGAGGGGTCATGTGGAAAAGGTCTCTATAGAACTCCCTTTGAACCTCAGGACAAGTGTTTACCACCAACAGCGACCACCAATCTGTTCCAGTAGGTGGCTGAGATTAGAAAACACCAGCGTTACAGTTAATAAGAACACACAATTAGCTTCTATACCTGAATTATTTTAATGATCATGTTTGTTTGTCTTGTTTTATTCTGATTTATTTATTTATTTATTTTGATTTTGAAGGTCTTACTCTTTAGCCCAGCCTGGCCTGGAACACACTGTGTAGTCCAAGGGGACCTCAAATTTGAGCTGCCAAGTGTTAGCATTACAGATATGCATTACCATACCTTGTTAATAACTAGACATTTAATAGATGTTGAGAATCTCTGTACATGGTCTATAAAATAATAATTCTATATAATTTATTGTCACAGATCAATTAATCATAGTATTTTACAACAGACTCCATACAATGTATTCTATAGAGCTATGATTATTAATATCTAATCATTTTTAAAAGGAAGTGGAAAAGCAATTAGATATCTTTTGGTCAGAAACAAATTTCTCTTAGTCCCTGTCATGCTTAGGTGTCCTGGCATTGCCATTACCTATCCTTATTACCTATTAATTTCCTGTAGTTCTCAACACCTGCATTTGTACACAGTTCAGATGTTTTATGCAGAAATTTCATTAATCACATAAGGTGCTTGCTTTCCCCAATGGGTTGTGTCAGACACAAGCAGTCCACGGCCCATTATCTGGGGTTGTGTCTCTCATTTACCTAGTTGAGCTTTCTACACTTTTGATTAGCATTTGTATTTTTTGCCTTGGTATTCATTTGTTATGTGCTCACAGCTGTGTTTATCTTCCTCTGTTATTAGTTGGAAAGGGAAAGTTTACATCCATTTTTATTGCTACATCTCTCTCTCTCTTGTACATCTAGAGTTTTACTCTGACTGTGTTCTACCTTTTAATTGCAAAGGTTAAGTACCTGAAGCAAAGCCAGGTTGTCAAGTAGCAACCTATCAATAAGCATTTTTAAGATTCCTTGGCTTTCTCTCTGCATCTCCTCTGCTTTCAATAAAATAAATAAAACATTTTTCAAAAGAATGGGACTGCAGAGATTGCTCAGTCGTTAAGGCACGTGCCTGCAAAACCTAGCTAATTGCCCAATACCCATATAAAGCTAGACACACCAAGTAGCACATGCATCTGATGTTCATTTGCAGTGGCTGTTCATTCTCTCTTTGTTTCTCTCTGCTTGAAAATAAATATATAATAATTTTAAAAAATATTCCTTGGATACCTTATTTACAAGAATATTTGGGTAATTAATTATACATCTTATTCAATGAAGATGCCATACTATATATATAAGAGAACTTCAATCTACAAAAGTATAAACATTATGTTAAATAGCTTTTTCTAATATTGGAATGCAGTTACATCAATGATAATGTTTCTACACCAGATGTAGAGTTCCAGGTCTATAATACCAGCACTTTGGAGGTGAATACAGGAGGGTCAGGAGTTCAAGGCCAACCTCAATGAGGTAACATGTTTGAGGGCACCTTGGGCTACATCAGACCCTATCTCAAATATATTATATTTTTACAAATTTTAAAAGAAGGCTTGAATGCAGATACATTACTTACATTCTCCTTGCTGTAAGCAAATACCTGACCAGAAGCAGCTTAAAGAAGGGAATGAAAAATTTCTATTGTTTCAAGGGGAACATTGTGTCAGGGAAGGCATGACAGGCTCCATTCATATTGCAGCCAGAGGCAGGGAATGGGAAGGCAAACAGGAAGTGGGACCAGTCTATAAAATCTCAAGGTAAGCCCTTAGTGGCCCACTTCTCCCAGCAAGGCTCCATTTTCTAAACATTTCACAACCCTCCAAATAGCACCATCTATGGATCAAATGTTCAGACACAGGAGCCTATGGGGGGCATTTAACATTCAAACCGCACCAACATATATACATAAGTTAGGATTCAGAAGTTGATATAGAAAGTAATTTTTGCTACCTTCAAATGAAAATTATTGGTTGGATCCTATATTTTTGGTCAGTAAAGAATACAAATGTAGGGCTGGAGGGATTGCTTGGTGGTTAAGAACTTACTTGTGAAGCATAAGGACCCAGGTTAGACTCCCTAGTACCCATGTAAGCCAGATGCACAAAGTCACACGTTTCTGAAGTTTATTTGCAGTATCTAGAAGCTCTGGTATGCATATTCTCTCAGTATGTCTCTCCTCTCTCTATTTCTTTCTGCAAATAAGTTTTTATTAGTTTATTTATTTTTGGAGAGAGACACAGAGAGAGACAGACAGAGAGGGAGAGGAAGACAGATAGAGATGGGCACGCCAGCAGTCTCTCAGCTGCTGTGAACGAAATCCAGATGTGTGTACCCCCTTGTAGGCAAGTGCGGCATTGCGCCCTTGCGTCACTTTGCATCTGGCTAAATGTGGGACCTGGAGATTGGAACCTGGTTCTTAGGCTTAGCAGGCAGGCGCCTTAACCACTAAGCCATCTCTCCAGCCCTGCAAATAAGTTTTTAAAAAAGTACTTTAAAGAATACAAATGTATAAAATAAGTATACATACAGAAACACAGTATGTTTTTAGGAGGTTCAAATTGCTAGTGAATATTTGACATGCTTAATATGCATGAAATTCTGGCTGTAAAGGAGAAAACATCACATATACAATTTTATATGCTGTGTGCATGTGTGTGTGTATGCATGCATGTATGTATGTGTGCATATTATAGAAACTAAATTCAGGTGATACAAATCTTTTTAAACTTCAAATACCTATTTCCTTAACATTCACTTGAAAACTTCTCTGCCTTCCCTAAATAGCTTAGTGGACGAAGCCCCTGACAAACTGAGCTTATGCACAGGGAATCCTGCCCTGTCTTTTCTAAATTGTCACACATAACCAATGTAGCAACATTGAAATCTCTAGTGCACATACATAACTCCAGCACTGAATTTCTCCACTGTATTACAAGAGCCAGTCATAACAATATTCCACTGTGGATGTGAGAAGAAAATGATTTAGTTATTTTCCCCCAAAGAGTCTTGTTGATAAAATAGATTTTTTTTTAAGGGAAAAGGAACAAAGATACTCAGTAGTTTGTATGAATTCATCACATTTGGAACAAGCTTAGACTAGATGACACATAATATGATTCCGATATGGCAATCTTACAAAGATGGACTTTTTTAAAACGTAGTCAAAATAGTATTTTAAGGATTGTGTCATCATAAGGACTTTGATTTTATATTCACTGTGTAGAGTACTTTATTGAATTTACAGATGTTTTCCTATTTCTACTGATTAGGAGAAAAACTGCAAAAGACACTTGCCTGGCGAGCAGAGTGCATGTTCACACAGGACATGTTCTGACTGTCACAGTCCTTTAACACACATACTCAATTTTGACCTGACTTTCCATTCTGAGAAGCTGTGTGCATTGATGCGGGTTCCAACCCACAGATTTCAAAGTGGTTTGAAATGTCAAACATTACATGGGGAGAAGAGGAAGAAACTTCAAGTTTCAAATGTATGGGGGACCAACCCTGACTTCATGTAGGTGCCGTGACAAGCCAAACTGACCTGAATGTATCATGACCTGCTATTTATTTATTCCTTTTTTAGCTGCTGCGGTTTAAATTCAGAACCTTAACTCATGCATGTGAGGCAAGTGCTCTACCCCTGAGGTATAACTTCAGAGTCTGTTTACTTTTATTTTGAGACAATGTCTCGTTAAGTTGCCCCAGTCTTGCTTTGAACTCACTATATAGCCCAGGTAGTTCTTAAACAGTCTGGTCCTCCTTCCTGAGCCTCCCCACCAGCTGTGATGGTAGGCCTGTGTTTTCAGAACCAGCTGAGTTTTGTTTTATTCTTTTGGTAAATTCAAAACCCAGAAACCTAATTGCTGTTGTAAGGTGTTGCCACTCTAGTATCACCAAAGCAACAAAGATAAATTAGAAAAATTATGGGACTTGTCAGGCAAGAGATATTCCATAGATGCCATCAAAAAGTGATATTTTACTAAAATGTCAGAAAATGGCCTCTTTATTCCTTTTTATTGTTACACAGATGTGTATTTTGAATGTTAATTATCACCATATGTGTGAGACCAGCCATAAAAAAAAACCCACAAAAAACAAAAACATGATTTCAGAGCTGGAGAGAAGACTTGGTGGTTAAGGTGTTTGCCTGTGAAGCCTAAGGACCCATGTGCAACTCTCAAGATGGCACATAAGCCAGAGGCACAAAGGTGAGACAAGTGTGAGGTCGCACATGCCCACTAGGTGGCACAAGCGTCTGGAGTTCAATCTGAATGGCTGAGGTCCTGACATGACAGTTCTCTCTCCCTCTGTGTGTCTCTCTCTTTCATTCTCTCTAAAGTAAAGATGATTTCAGGCATGTTAAGTCCATCTCTTCACAGGCACAGTGTTTGAATGCTTCTTGTGATCCACACTCATCCAAATCTATGTGTCTGTGGTTTAAATATAAAGTGAAACCAAATTGCTGTTTATATGACTAAGGAAACAATTCTGGGATTAAAATTACATGATATGTTTTGCTTCATGGAATACAGCAAATAAGCAGTAGTTACTTCATTTAACAGGTGATGGAAAGGAGGAAAATGGAATGGAAAGGAGGCTGGAAGCTGACTATCACATTCCATATAATGAATACTAGCAATGGCAGATAACTCAGTAGCAGAGGCTGTAGTTAGTAGAAGTTAAAGTTTTCTTGTGATATTTCTTTCTTCTTGTCATTCTGGTGAGTCTTGAAGGCAGGGAGTTCAACCAACTATACTCTGTGGCTCTGGAGCAGTCCACTGTACATTTCTTTGCAAAGTCACTGTGGTAAGGTTCATAGGTGAACCACATGGTGACTCCAAACTGTCCTTGTACCTTGAGGGATTACAGCAGCAACACTGGCATTGTTTAGACAATTTAATACATTTGTGAGCAGGTATGTTGACAGGCCTCAGAGGAAGGAGTAGAGAGGGAGGAGGAGACAATGAGATCAAGTTTACAAACTCAGGATCCCAGAGATTTCGGCCTTCCTGTGTTTAACTAAAAACACCTCAAATCAAATAACTATCCCTAAGAAATATAGCTAAACTTGTTTCCAAGACCTGCTTAGACTATTATGTATACATCATGATATGGGCCCAGAGAAACCACCAACCTAAATGTCAGAGTCATGGTGCTTTTACCTGAAGTTCAATCATTTTTATGAAGAAATATGTGTCAGTTGGATGTACAACCAAACTCAATTTTCAGACTTCTGTAATGTTTATTGAATTTGGCAAAAATAGTGATGTTTTTGGTATCATTGCTCTGACGTGCTTGAAATGAGCCTCCTCTTATCATTTGATGAAATGTATGAAGAATCTTTACAGCAGTACTGGGTAGTCAAATCCAGATAATCAGTTTTTTTTTTTTTTTTTTTTTAAACAAAATTATACATTCTCATACTGTTTCATTTCTATTCATTTTAACTTTACTATTAAAATAAAATAGTTTATATTTCAAAGAAGAATTTATATTCATTTCTAAAAGTGAAGTGTTTGGCTTAAAAGACATCGGTTTTCTCAGAATATTTGTGTATAAATAATTCTATCATGGCTTTGCTAGGTCTTCAGGTTCAGGAACTCATGTAAGGCTGCTATCAAGTTTTATGCTAGACGGGCAGTCGTTTCAAAGCTTGATTGGAAGAGAGTCGCTCCCAAGCTTACACCTGTTGGCATGCACTGCCTTCTCACTGGCTCTTTTCCAGAGAAAATCCTTCTCACATGAAAGCAGAGGCTGACGCCACAGCAACAAGCTTACTTGAGAGTCAGTACACATACATGAGAGCAGGAGTGAGCACCCAAGGAGAAAGCCACAGGACCTTTGTGATGGACACTTTGGGTTGAAATGCTATCAGTCATGATATATTTATTTTGACTGTCAAACCAGTGGTAGGTCCAGTCATATTCAAAAGAACTTTACTCAAGGATGTGAATGACGGAATAATGGCATTATTGGGGGTCACTTTAGAAGCTACTTAACAACACATGGTGGTATATAACCAATGGATTATCCAAAATAAAAAGGAAGAAAGTAGGTAGATAGGGAGAGGAGGAGGGATGGAGGAAGGAAAGGGAAAAGAGAAAGAGAATCAATTCTTGATTCACTATTACAAAATCACCAAACAGAACCATTATCCTTACCTTTGAATTATTATTTTTCATCATATATTTACACCCAGATGAACCAACTTCTTATACTTTGATGAAATTTTGGAAGGATCTTCACATAGTCACATAGACATCTGCATCCAACTTTTACTGAAAAAATATGGTTAATATAGTCAAATTTTCTTGTCTCCTTTCTTCCTAAGGTTTTCTCTCACATACACACACACACACACACACACACACACACACACACACACATACATATATCCTATTAAATCCATTATCTTCTGTTTGTTTTTCTTAAAACTAATGTTCACAAGATTATGTTAAAGATTGTTAAGGCATCAAAAATTAAAAATAAGACTATATTCATTAATTTCAATATTCATATATAAATAAAGGTGTGTTCATAAAATTAAATATTTTACACAATGAGAGTAAATGAATTAGTGCTTAATATTAAGGGGCATTCACCTCACAAGACTTAAATATCATATTTTAGTTGTACATATTTTCATTACATATTTTCATTACATATTTTCTTAGTTCCTTGTTGAAAATATGTATAAAACACATTTTCTTTCTTAAAATTAATTTTTTTAAAAAATGTTTTATTCATTTATTTTAAACAGAGAAAGAGAAAGGAAGGGATTGACAGAGTTAGAGTGCACCAGAGCCTCTTGACTTTGCTCTGGCTTATAACTTCCAGTACCAGAAATTGGTTATAATCTATGTTGAGCTATTGATCAGAGAGACCTATGAGGTCCGCCAAACATGACAGACTTCTGTCAAAGTACTTGATTACCCATCTTATGTGAAAGGTGAGACCCTATTGCTGAATACAGCACATGCTGCTAACCCAGAACATTGAGAGGGCTGGAATCTGGAAGGAAGGCAGTTCCCAGCTGTATAGTGCTAGAAAGTGCCACATGAGATTCTGGAGAAAAATGGCCAACAATATTGTGAGCAAGCTGGGGCACTGCTACCTGAAAGCATTGTTAATGAACTTCAGTCACATGTGCCACCTTGTGCATCTGGCTTTACATGGATACTAGAGAATCAGTCATAGGTCATCAGGATTTGCACAAAAGCACCTTTAACTGCTGAGCCATCTCTCCAGCCCCTAAAATTTATTTTGTAATATTTTTATTTATTTGAGAGCGATAGGGACAAAGAAAAAGAGGGAGGAAGAGGAAAAGAAAGGAGAGGTGAGGGAGAAAGAGTGAAAGAATGGTTGGCCATGGCCTTATACTATTGCAAAGAACTCCAGGTGCATGTGCCACTTTACCTGGCTACTGGGGAATCGAACCCAGACCATCAGATTTTGCAAGCAAAAGATTTTAAATGCTGAGCCATCTCTCCTGCCCTTAAAAGTCCTTTTCTGAAACAAAGTTAGACATACTCATACCACATTATTTAACTTGCCAATTGTTTATACAGGAATTTAAACATGATATTTTTCAAACACCCATGCAATTGTAATTTTTTTCAGCTACTAAATCTAAGCTTAAGTTATGGTGATATTCATTTTTTATGCTTGGTCTTACTAGGATCTATAGAGATCTATCCAGTTCTAACAAATAATCCTTTTCCTCTTTTATATTTATTCTGAACGCTCAGAGAATGGGTAGATATCTTAGTATCCCCATCTCATCCTCATCTCTCTAACTTACAGCTGTGCCTAAGTATTTACATTTAACATGATCACAGGTGTAAATAGCATCTTCCTCAGCCTTCATTATTGGCAGGTGAAATAAGTAATAACATTGGTCTAGGCTCATCACAGAAACAGTCACATTCAAAATTAGATAAAACAGGGCTGGAGAGATGCCTAAGTGGTTAAGGCACCCGTCTGCGAAGCCTGAGAATGCTTGTTCAAATTTCCAGGTCCCACATTTAGCCAGACACTAAAGTGACACAAATGTGCAATGTTGCACATACACACAAAGGGGTGAATGCATCTGGAGTTAGTTCACAGAGGCTGAGAGGTCCTGGCACCCAATTCTCTGCCTCTTCCTCTCTCTCTGTCTTTCTCAAATTTAAAAAAAAAAAAAAAAAAAATAGATAAAACAAATGAGAGCCAGGCATGGTGGCACACGCCTTTAATCCCAGCACTTGGGAGGCAGAGGTAGGAGGATTGCCATAAATAAGAGAACATATTAATAAAAGTTAGTAGTAATGATAGCCCATAATATATCATAATCCCAGAGTATCAAATAATCCAGAACAGCTATTCTTCAGGGTAGATGGTGTCTCTTTGCCTATTTATAAATCCTAAGTAATTTTGAAAATGATGAGTGACTGAGGTGCCAATGACAGTGAAAAATCAACTTCTATGTAAAATATACTGAGATTCACAAGAGTTTATGGTTAATAATATGAGATAGATATTTGGATTTAAAACAGCTTTATCAGTTTTCAATTTCTCAATCTTGACAATTTCCTAAATATTCCAGTACTATTTTCTTGCTGGTAATTTACATGTCTCCTAAAATTACTCTGAGCACTAAGTAAGTTACTATTTATAAAACTAGTAAAATAACTAGCATACTGTTAGCACCCTATAATTGTTAGTTATTCTTTTAGTAAAAATCAAGGATGTACAGACAATATATTTGAAAAAAATAACACCTTTAGCTTTTAGTATCATAAAAACTTATTTTTAAAATAAAAATCATCTAGAATTACATGTATCTGACATGTCTAGTGACTTTTATTTGGTTTTTATTTTATTTTATTTTTATTTTTTGGAGAGAGACACAGACAGAGACAGACAGAGAGAGAGGGAGAGGAAGACAGATAGAGATGGGCGCGTCAGCAGTCTCTCAGCTGCTGTGAACGAAATCCAGATGTGTACTCCCCCTTGTGGGCAAGTGCGGCATTGCGCCCTTGTGTCACTTTGCATCTGGCTAAGTGTGGGACCTGGAGATTGGAACAGGGTTCTTAGGCTTAGCAGACAGGTGCCTTAACCGCTAAGTCATCTCTCCAGCCCTTATTTGGTATTTTTAATAACAGTAAGGAATGAACCCCTTTCCATTTTGATTACTATTCAGATCTCATTTTTTATTGAAATAATTTTCCATAATATTTCCCTTAAGGCTATTTTTCTTTTTGCTTGTTTTA
Source organism: Orientallactaga sibirica (assembly GCA_036365145.1). Lineage (NCBI taxonomy): Eukaryota > Metazoa > Chordata > Mammalia > Rodentia > Dipodidae > Orientallactaga > Orientallactaga sibirica. Next base: position 12,580,832 of record JAEOAD010000010.1, on the reverse strand, counting down.
TTCTCAATATTAATAATTCTGTATATTACAAAATATCTTCTCAAATCTAGACATTTAAAATGTTCTTATAAAAGTAATTTGGGGCTGGAAAGATGGCTTACTCATGTTCAAATCTCCAGGTACCATATAAGCAATATAATTTTTTTTTCATAATTTGTGATTTTTTTTGTAAATATTTATTATTTTCTTTTACCTGGAGCTATTCAAGAGTATATATAACTTTGATTTTCATTTTTAGAACATTAATATTAAGAATCTGTATTTTGTGTATTTGTCCATATTTATAGTGATATCTAACAGTGAATAATTAAAATCATGGGACTTCAAAGTGGATGTTTATGTGATTGCTACATAGGACATACTTCTGTAAATTGACGAATATATTTATGAAGTATCAGAATTCAGCTGTATGATCAACTAAACTAGATGCAAACTATCACTTCACCTTACTTAGGATAATGTAGGCAAGTCACTATACTGTGCTTCAAGGGGAGGTTCTACTGAAAATTGCTCATTATGACTCACTAGCCAACCTACACTGGCCATGGGCCAGTACCACACTCGTGAATGCCTATAGACCAGTACCAAGCTGCTATTTGAGCATATCCTTACCCAGAATCTAATTTTATTTATTCTCCTTGAGTAGAAAAAGTTTCTACTTGAGTAGAAAAAAAATTCCAGAAATATTCTTTGAATTCCCAATTCTTCCCACTGTTCTGAAATACTCCCCTATACCAAAGCAAACTCCTGTGTGTGTCTAGATCTTATTATAACTGACATTCCATCCTATTGGTTATTTAATGCTTACTATAATGACACCATCATATGTAAGGACAGTTGTGCCAGATTTCTTTTTTAAAATCATGGTTCTATTTACTAGCTGGGATATTGAGGCAATTTATGTAATGCTTGTTGTTTTCCTTACTAATGTAATAACTTCATAAAGTATTTAGAAGATGAAGATTTAGATTTAGAAGATACTTATGAGTATAATTTGACAAATATTAGGCACTCAATAATTCTGACTCATTATTACTACAGATTTATAACAACTGTGATATTTCAGAGTCCATATTGATTTTAATTAAGTTATTTATTATATAAATAATATTTTATTAGCATTTTATTATGCTATTAATTGATAAAGGGTGACATTGTCTTCTTTAGTATCATGAAGAGTTTTGTCCCAGATCATATTTTTTCAATTATTTAGGTTCTTAAATAAAATATTTTAATTGTCTTTTTAGCAATTTTAAATTATTCTTTAATTCATTTTTTGTAAATTATTGATTGTGAACTTTATGAACATATTGGTCATATTCCTGTCTGGTTATATAACCTTATACACTCTCTCCTGTCCTCATTCCACTGAAGGCCCTCCTCAATGGGTTATTGCTATTCACTGTGAGGTCATAAATACACCATTCACTCACTGTTGTGGGGGTGGTATTGCCCCTGGATATTTCATTCCATCCTATGGCTCTTACAATATTTCTGTCCTCTGTTCCACAATGTTCCCTTGGACCTGAAGACATATTATAAATTCCCTTTAGTGTTGAGCTTTCTGCAGCCTATGATTTGCTCCTTGGATGAATTTGGGGTCTCCTCAGAAAGATTCTATTGTTCTCATGAATAGAATTTAATTCTTTTTTCTACAAAGTATTGGTAATAAGTATATACGTTCCTATCTTACAGAATAAACTTGGATATAGCAAATTTAATAGATTTATTTAAAAGATAACTCTATAGATAAGTTTCTTTTATCATACAATTTGCAAATGATAGCAGATTTGATTAGCATCTCCCTTTCCACTGACAATATTCATGTTTTCATTATGTATTTACATGTCTAAAACAAGCAGCAAAATGTTTTCTGAATTTTTTATATCTGTTCATACAGAGTTATGTCAACTATATCTTTCTTATGATGAGCTATTTTGACCATGATACAATAGTTTAAAAGGTTTTCTTTGTCCTGATCTTAAATAAGCAGTAAATTTCAATTCCATTGAATATTTTTAACTGTCTGCATTGATTTATGATGTGTATTTTTATACTTTTCATCTTTTGTGAAAAAAGTTGGGATTTATCTCACTTATATTCCAATGCTAAAAGCAATCAGGAATAATGGCTAAAGATAATAAATTCCTATGTTTTACTTCTAATTGTGTACAATTGTTGAATAAGATCATTAATAATGCAATTTGTTAAATGGAATTAGCTAAATTATCAATTTCTCCCATCCTTCACCAGTTTTACTTCTAATACACATGTAAAGGGTTAAGAACACAGTGTTTTGTAGGCACCCCCACTGTTTTCCTAAAAACTTGGTCTGTTTTTCAAAGTAATGGTGTACTTCATCGCTATTTATAATTTTCCTCTAGAGTACCATATTAGTTTGGGTAATATTTGCCTTGGTTCATTCATTAATGTTTTCAAAAACATTATAATATTATATCAATATTAGATTATAGCTGTGTCTCCTATAAGACGTATATTAGGTTTCTTGAAATATTCTTTATTTTCAATTTTCACTATCATAACTGACATAGAATTTACATATTTCTAAGATGTGATTCAATAATTTCTGCTTTATATGATTTCTTTGTTTCATTTAGTACTTCCAGACCTTTTCATTGGCTGTGATTGATTGATTTTCAAATATACTTTCAATGGATTTAAAATGCACACATTTTATTTTTATATATTAAACAATATTTATTTGTGAAGAGAGTGTGTGAAAATGGGCAGAGCAGGGCCTCTTGTCACTGCAAATAAGGTCCAGATGCATGCACCACTTTGTACATCTTGCTTTACGTGTATATTGGAGAATCATCCAAGGTTGTTAGGCTTTAAAACAAACACTTTTAACAAATGAGCTCTCTCTCAATCACTAACTTTTTATATTTTAATAGCTAAAATTTTAGCGTGAGAATTCAATATTCTATGATAAGCATTAAACAAAACATTTATACTTCATATATTACATGTTGTGGAAGGAGTTTAATCATTTAGTTTTTTGTTGTTATTGGTGACAGTTTAGCCGAGAATATCATATCCTAGTTTTCATAAAACATTTTATTTATTTATTTATTTATTTATTTATTTATTTATGTTTTGGTCTTTTGAGATAGGGTTTCACTGTAGTCCAGGATGATCTGGAATTCACTATGTATTCTCAGGGTGGCCTTGAACTCACAGTGATCCTCCTACCTTTGACTCCTAAGTGCTGGGATTAAAGGTGTGTGCCACCATATCCGGCTTCATAAAAATTTTTTATCTTGAGTATTAGTTATTTAATTAATTATATACAAGAGAAGTTAGATGCTGTCATAGAATTAAATTAAATTTTATTTTATATGTCATATTCCATAATAGCTCATTATCTAACTGACCTTATGAAGTACAAAATTTGCTAGTTATATACATTAGGAAATATTGAGACATCTTTGGCAGGAAAAGGGAGAAAATAAGAATGAGAGAGGCAGACAAACAAAAGAAAAGGAGAGACTATGTTTACACAAGTTCAATATGTATCTGTGGTAGTTTGAATAGATGGTCCCCAATATATTAGATTACTAAAGCTTCTGTTGTCAACACATTAGCAATCTTAAGGAAAATGGTCCAACTGCTTTATACTAAAACAATGGAAAGGATGCCTGAGGAAAGAGTATGATAGAAATGCAAATATTTTTGGAAAAAGTTGAGTGGAAAAGGAACCTGCTTTTCAAGGTTATAATTTATTTCATACCTGAATTAAGAATATGGCAGTGCCCTGTACACCTGGTATTAGTTTTGGAAGCATGAAAAATGCACGGAGTGGGTCAAGAAGTGCAAACATGGTTCCAGGAGCTGTTGCTTAGACGCAGAATGAGGCAGGTCATGATGACCCTGATAGGCTGACAAAGGCATTTGAAGATAGAGCGTGGTTTGCATGGAGACCCAAAATGTTTTGGATATACCAGGTCTGTGCAAGAGCTACCATAGGGACTATGGGTTAAGAATGACAGTTTTCCCTGGCTACTCAGCCCAGCAGGAGGGGCGGAATTGGAAAATCTGGCCAATCACTGGACTTGAACTGCAAGTTTGATGTTTGCTTGATGATGATGGAAATTGCATTATTCTAGTCTCTCTTTGCTATTCCTTATACCAATTGAAAATATTTATTCTGTGCCTTTATATTTTTAAAGTATTTAACTTGTTTTATTTTACAGGATTCACAGCTAAGAGAAAATCTTAATTTCAGAGGAGTCATGGGACTTTGTAACTATCTTAAATTAATAGAGACTGTGGGACCTTTGAAATTGGACTGAATACAATTTACAATGGGTGATAGTTTCAAATCTATTGGAGGAATATGGTAGTTTCAATAGATGCCCCCCCAGTATATTCAGTGTTTATTAGTTTATAGTTTTGGTCTGCAGCCACTTGCCTGGAGGAGGTCCCACTGTGGATCTTAAGGTATTGAAATTCCAATCTAAACATATGCAAAGTGCTTAGTTCTACCTGAGTTCCTGAAGTGTGCCATGTAGCTTGTGGCTTTTCTCTCTCTCTCTTTCCTTTAAGAGGGAGCTAGCTTCTTCTGCCATTATGGAACTTTCCCTGGATCTGTAAGCTTCAATAAATATCCCTTCCTCCATAACTGTGCCTGGTTTGGAAGTACATCTCAGCAAACCTGAAGCTGTCTGCTACAGAAATTGAAGCACAAAGTTACTTAGAATAGTAACAGATTTATATCAGTAACAAGTTATAAAATTCATCATTGTGTGGGTTGATTTCTTATTAACTACATGATCAAAAATGTTCGAAAATATCCCAATAGTGGTTCAATTTGCAGCTGTTTACTGTTTTCCCCATTTTTATCTACACAGCAATTTTGTATGAATAAAGATTTCTTGATGAGCTTTAAAGGGAGTATTGACCACTAATACATTTTCATTAAAATAATATTGAATCATAAAAATGTAAGCCAACAAGACATACAACATTAAATCAGGGTTAAGTTTTCAATACTAAGTAATTATAAAACTTATGAATAAAGGTTTCTTTCCTACCTCCATATACAACATACATATACATCTAATTAAAATACAATTTATTATATAAGGTGCATATAAAATTAGTGTACAATAAGTATTCAGCTTCTTTTTTCTGAGCTCATATAGGAACAGGTTTTAAACATTAGTTTTCTAAGAGGAAATTATGGAAGGCTTATTTGTGAAACTACTGTATAGGCTAAAAACTTAATAACTAAATAAGAGTTAGGAATGCCAGAAGTAATGAGAATATTTCCAGCATGAACAAACCCTGTGAGTCCCAGAGGCAGGTAAATGCATCAAGGTAGCTATGCACATTCTGATGTCAGGAAGATCTGAGTCTGAATTCTGTTAAGTATGTATAGAAGGGATTTCATTTGAAAGAATTATGTAAATTTCCATTACAATATTTTCTATGTCAAACTTTTTTGGAGAGTTGCTGTGTGTGTGTGTGTGTGTGTGTGTGTGTGTGTGTGTGTGTGTGTATTTTGTGTAGTTTTTAGCCCAAAATATGTGACTAATATATATTCATATCAACCTAATTGGAGGACTACTTAAAGAGAGAGTAGTAAAAATTAGAGTTGAAAAAGAGGGAAACTAGACAGGTATTGGACCATCTTGTGAACCTTATGAAAATATGTAAACATTGTTCTTCTGAAGTAAGAATATATTGAGGTAACTATCAATATTGGAAGTTTTCCATTTTTGAGACATAGAGGAGTGAAATACATGTAACGTAACTTAAAGATTATATGTGCCTTCATTGAAGGTGTAGTAGAGATTGATATAATTTGCTAGACACTTAGAGGTAGGATGTGCCAGGATTAGAATTTTCTTAGATCCAGCCATAATAAATAAAAAATGATCATAGGGTCTGTAAGGTTTGGAGGTGACCAAGACCACAAAAACAACTCTGAGGCAAAGATAAAACTTTTATTTGGGAAAAGCATGAACTGCCAGGGCTGACTCACAAGAGAGGAGCACAACCCACCTGAGTTTTCAGGTAGTGGGCTTTATAGTCCTTTTTTAGTTGGGGGAAGGTGAAGAAGGAAAAATAACTCATTTGTTAAGTTAGATAGAAAGGTTCATTTAGGAGAGATCATTGCATTAACCATTTAAAATATCTAGGGAGTGACACCAGAACAGTGACCATGTGACTTAGGAGATAAGGGGACAGGAAACCATGAGCTGGGGCATTGTTAGGCAAGTTGGGGATAAGGATTGGGTGGTTTCTTGAGGAATGGGGATAATCCACTTTCCTATGCCTCTGTCACCATTCTGCTGACCATGGTGACTCCATTTTGGGAGCCCATCCCAACCTAACAGGGTCTACGGAGATGGCTCAGCAGTTAAGGCACTTGCCTGCAAAGCCTAATAATCTGGGTTTGATTCCCTAGTACCCACTTAAAGCCAGATTCACAAATTGGTGCATGTATCTGGAGTTTGATTTCTGTGGCTGAAGGCCCTGGGGTGCCCATTCATTCTCTCTCTGTCTCATCTTTGTCTCTTTGTCTCTCTCTCTCTCTCTCTGCATGCATATAAACAAAATATACTTAAACATCTGATCACAGAGCAAATTAGATAGATGATAATACTGTTCCCTCGAATAATAAACAAAGAAGGATGAGCCCCTACAAGGAGGAAAGTAATAACACCACTTTTGTAATTATAGGTATAAATACCTGCAGAAAAATCAAATGTGTATGTGTAGCACATGTTATGTTGAACTACATTTCCTAATAGGAGTTGAGTTAGCAAAAAGTAAAGAATTTAATGTTATTAATAATTAAAATTAAATTCAGACTGGGGAGGCCATTTGGCAGGAAAAGCACTTGCCTGGTAAACACAAGGACCTGCACTCGGATTCCCAGAAGCCACATAAATACCAGGTGTCTCACTGCATGGCTATAATCCCAGTGTTTGGGAGTTGGAGATAGGCTATGGACCCAGGGCAAGGGCCATAGCTACACAAGCTGAATCCATGAGCTATTGATGCCCTGAAAAACCTGTCAATAAATAAGGTGGTGAGTGCTAGAGAAAGCCACCTGCTGTCAACTTATGACCTCAACACACACACACAAATATGAATATGCATGCACACATGCATGCTCACTACATACACACCCACAAAAAAAAAAAAAAAAAAAAAAAACTTCATACAGCTGGTAAGGTGGTGTATGCATATCACCCAGCACATGGCAGCCTGAGGTTGATTGATAATGAATTTGAGGATAGCCTGGGCTACAAGTGAGTTGTAGACCATTCTTAGCTGTGTAATAAAACCCTGACACCAATACTCCAAAAGTTAATGTAATCAGAATCATTATATTGAATTGAGGTACAGAAAATATAAGAACATATGTTACAATTACCCCCCCCATGAAGATATTAGAAAAATGAGAGCTCACCCAAATACCCAACAACACAGTCAGATTTAGTTGAAAATGCTGCTGCTATATGAATTCATGAAGCTGTTCCATGAGCTGCAACTCTTGGAATGTGTTAGTGCCATTTTGAATGCCCTATAAATGTCAACTATGACCGAGCCCATTCTCTCATTTTCACATTAATATTTGCATGTCCATGTTGCCCTGATGTACTCAGACTGAAGAATTACAGAGCCTGAAGATTCTAAAAGCTGTTAATCCATACTAAGGTGACTCTCGGATTGGTTTCTGGGAAGGCCTCTGTTCCTGGCTTGCTGACAGCTCAGGTCTTGCTGTCTCCACTCTGGGCCGTTCCTTTATGTCTGTGTTCTTATGTTGTTTCTTCCTCTTCATATACAGACACTATTTCTAAAACTGGGTTCAAAATTGAACATAAACAAGCTGTCCTTTTTATAAGTCTCTATTAAGAGTAATCAGAATAATTGTTCTATATTTCAGGTAAATAGAACCATCAAATTTTAGGAAAGGTACATCCCCCTCACAAAAGAAACATTACTGTAATAGGTTAAAGTTTTAAGCTATTGAGTTTTGAATGCACATTGAAAAAAATGACTATTTCAGCAAAAACTGTGTGTGGAAATTTTTGGGTTTATATAAGTAGTTAAGAATTCATTTAGTTTCAGTTTCTTAATACAGGTATGAAAGAAATTAAAATATAGTCTAATTGCTTTTTCAATGATGTTAGTTATTTAAAATAAAAAATGAGTAGGGGATTCAGTCTTTCTAAGTTTTGTTTTATTCTCATTAGTCCATGATGCATGATGATTTGAAGGAATAGACATATAATAATATGATTTACAGAGCAAAGTATTAAATTAGAAAATAAGAGAAAAAGAGACAAAAAGAAGACAGGCTAACTTGCTTAAAGGAAATAAAATTAAATCATTGAAAAGAAAATATACGATTATATCTTTGTTGGAAGGGACTGTGATCCATGGATGAGAAGTGAGAAACACTAAACTATAAAAATGACAAATCATAACTCTCTTACTGTATTTATGATTGAGTACCAACCTGAAATAGATTAAGAGTAAGAATAGAATAACACAATGAGCTAATGAATAAAAGGGAGTCTTTTGTCAGAACACATTAAATTATATTGATGTAACTAATAAAAGGATTTCTTTCAGTTCTCAATCAATAGATCCTGTCAAATTTAGGAAATGTCAAAATTAATTTATTTTAAAAATGCTCTTCTTGTTGACATAGAATAAACTACAATAATTCAATATTCTAAAATATATTTTGATTAGAAGTGCTGATTTTGAAATATTTAAATTTGACAACTAAAAGATTTCTTATGACTGATAGTTTGAAATTCTTCACCTGCCACTGTGCCCTCCTGAATTGATAGTTTTCTGACTTAGTACTTATGTGAAACACACAGTATGCATAACTTTACATATGGGTATAGATAATTTAATATCTTCTATCAGTAGCCTATTAGAATATATGATAAAAAGCACATGTATGTGTTTTTATGAAGAAAATACAAAACTGTTAGTGAAATGTGAATAGGACTTGAATGAATTTTAACATTTACTATGAGCTTGTTTAAAGATTGGAATAATATGGAAATTTCAGTTCCTTGAAAATATACACTGTTTTATTTGAATAATACATAAACTTTAAGGAAGGAAATGCTATGAAAATATAATGAGGATATTTGGCTTTGACTACTTTAAGCTATAATATAAAGAATTGTTAGGACTGGAGAGATGGCTTAGTGCTTAAAGTGCTTGTCTTTGAAGCTTAAGGACTCATGTTTGACTCTCCAGGTCCCACCTAAGCCAAATGCAGTGATGTAGGCATGCAAGGTTGCACATGCACACTAGGTGGTGCACACATCTGGATTTCTATTTCAGTGGCTTGAGACCCTGGTGTGCCAGTTCTCTCTGTCTCTCTCTCACTCTGTGTCTCTGTCTCTCTTTCGCTCTCTCACTCTTGCTCTCTCACATAAAGAAAATAACCCAGTCTACTGGGCTTGACACACACACACACACACACACACACACACACACACACACACACAGAATTATGTGAGGCAAACACAACTAGAAGAAAAGTAATAGAAGTAAATTTTTCAAGTAGAGTTCTTATCAAAAGGAAATACCAAAAACAACAATATTCTGTGTATATGTATATTGCTGAGTATCAGTAGTGTATGCTTTTCTTATATAAACATGCATGTGCAGTTTTGTAACTAATTAATTATTTATTGATATAAACTTATTTTGGTATAATTAATATGATTATATTTATTTATGTTTAGAGTTATTACATTGTAGATTCTATATTTAAAGTTTCCCTATACTTACTTCAGACCATATCTTTCTAGAGTATAAAAACCATGATGTTTCTCATGCATTATCTAAAATATATGATTTCAAAAGTTGGCTTTAGTGAGTTATACAAGGGATCATGAGCTAGTGGTTTATGAGAGGCATGTGATTTTAGATTTTCACATATATTGTAATCAAACTGCAGATATTAAGCTACTTTGTATTAAAACCAGACATTCTTATCTTTTGATATATTAGTCTAAATAGATGTGAAAATACTCAGGGAACTATAAAGCTAACCATTTTTAAAGTCATATTAATTCAAAAAACGAGCAAATGCTTTTGTCCTGTTGTTAAACTTTTAATACCCTTTTGTTAACCACTTTCATCTAGAAGGATAAAAACCAACAGAACCAACATTAGTTTTGAAACTCGAAATGTTCTTCCTATGCTGGCCAGAAAATTTGACAGGTGGTCTTCTACAATGTTTTATCCATTTATTTACAGTCTTCATATCATGTCTAATTACATTTTCAAACTCATAATCATCCATTATCTTTCAAATGAGGTGGATAATGATAGGGTTAAATGTGCATAGTGTTCAACATAAGAATTACTAAAGAAAAAGCTTTGAGGTTGAAAGGCATTCTTAAATCTCTGTTTGATATCTTGATCAATTTACTCAACAGCTTCAGGAATTATAGAGCATACTTTTGCACCTGTAAACTGGCAATTGTAGACCCTACTTCAGAGCACTCTTTCACAACTTGGACAAATTGTCAAATGTGAGCATAGTGTTGGGAACAGAGTAGGTTCTTATAAATCATAGAAAATAATTTAGTTTTTATATGGTTTATAATTTCTTTTCATAGCATCAGTCTCTCACTGCCTCTGTTATCAAGGAACATTTCTTACTACTGCTGTCATTTTCTCTGTTGTAATTTATTTCTAATTAACTGAGGATTTAGTAATTAAACCAGGAACTAATTTATTATTTTATAAAGGCATAGAACAAGATTTCAAGCCAAAGGAAAGCTGCTAATCACTGTGAAAAAGGGGCATAAATTTCACTTCTGTGGTCAGAAAATCCTTTCTTATGGATTGACACTAGGGTTTATTTTGGTGATTCCCCATACAAACAGATTAGCTGATGATTCCTGAATTAGATTATCTGACCTAGACAGATTCATTTACAGGGTGATTTGGGAAGGCACAGAGTACAGAGGTAGCTCTTGACAATTTGAATGAAAATGTGAGTTAGTTACATAGGTTAGATTATGAAAAACTTAGGCATGGGTTGGAGAGATGATTTAGTGGTTAAGGCATATGCCTGTGAAGCCTAAGGACCCTCGTTCAATTATTCAGGTCCCATGTAAGCTAGATGCACATGGTGGCACATGCATCTGGAGTTCATTTGCAATGGCTAGAAACACTGGTGTGTCCATCTCACTCTCCCCCTCTCTCTGTCTGTAATAAAAAAATTAATTAATTAATTAATAAAATAAAAATCTTTTTTAAAAAGAAAAACTTAGGTATGTCATAAATGCATAAAATATATGTAGATAATATTCTATTTTTAAATTTACAAAAACATGTGTGTGTGTGTGTGTGTGTATGTGTGTAAAGTTTCCAAACATACCCATATGAACACAGAATGCATATGGTCATTTACAATCGAGAGAAATGGAAACATACTTAAAGATGCTGTATTCAATGATAATTTCACTGAGGGAGTTTTCCTTTGACTATGAATTGGTTCATCCTAAGTACTTTAGTATGTCCCATATTTCCACAATTTGATATATATGGATATAAGAAAAACACATGAAATTAAAAAAAATGCTATTTTATTGTCATAATAAGCACATGGAAAATTAATTAATTAATTTTAATTATTTGGGTTTCATGGAAGGAAGGAGTTTTATATGAATTAGCTACGGAACTAAACTAAAGATATTTCTTGTTTTAATAAACTATAGGTAAATGTTTATATTATAATCAGATATTTTATATTATAAATATTGTTATTTCATCAAAACTCTAGTAGAAAGGTTCATTGTATGAATTATACATACAATACCTCAATTCTAAAACTAATATTGTTCAATTTTTATAATGATAGCCATAAGATCATGCCTTAGTAATAAACTATAACTTAATATGTAAATAATAATTTAATTCCAAGTTAATCATATTTTTCAATCCATAAGAGGAATTATTGGTTAGTAATAAATATGAATATTTTTAGTACCAATTTGTCAATGAAGGTAATGATATTATCTTTTATGAATGCAATTTTGTTTTATGACTTATGTGAACTCTTAAATTACATAAATATGTATATTATGAGTATAAAGTGGAAGTAAATTTTCTGAGTAAAAAAACTTAAAGTGGGGTTGGAGAGGTGGCTTAGCAATTATGGCACTTGCCTGCATAACTTTTGGACCCAGGTTCCACTAGCCAGATCCCACATAAGCCAGATGCTCAAGGTGGTGCATGTGTCTGGAGTTTGATTACAGTGGCTAAAGGCCCTGGCATGCCTATTCTCTCTCTCTATCTCTCTCTCTCTCTCTGTCTCTCCCTCTCTCATTAAAAAAAAAAAAAACTGTTAAATTAGAAGATTTGAAAATTTTAAAAATTTATTTATGTTTTAAATTTATTTCCAAGAAGAGCAAGAGAGAGAAAGCAAACATGCAAACATGTCCAGGGCTTCCAGCCACTGCAAACAAACTCCAGATGTATATCACTTTGTTCCTCTGGCTTTACATGGGTACAAGGAATCAAACCCTGGTCATTAGGCTTTGCCAGCAAGTGCCTTAACTGCTAAGCCATCTCTCTAGCCCCTTGAATGTTAGTTTTTAGTCATATTATTAAACTGGTGGGATGGGGAGATGGCTTGGCAGTTAAGGCACTTACCAACAAAGCCAAAGGATCCAGTTTCAATTCTCCAGTACCATGTAAAGCCAGATGCACAAGGTGGTGCATAAGTTTGGAGTTTGTTTGCAGTGGCTAGAGGCTCTTGCACACCTTCTCATCTCTCTCTTTCTCTCTCTCTCTCTCTCAAATAAATGAAATATTTTTAAAAACCATTAAACTGATTTTACAATGTGCTTAGCTTGCTTATTTTAATGTGTATAAATAAAAAAAAATTACAAATGGTTCCTATAATCCTACCCTGTCCATTAGAAGGGGGAATTTCAAGTAGATTCATAAAATACTCTTTTCTACCCATGAAAAATCAATTAAACATAAAATTTATTAATTAAATTACCATGTATATACTTTAAAATCAGCCTAAATATTGCAATCAAATTTTATATACTATAATACAAATGTTTATAATTTTACATTTTGTCTTACTTCATTTAAATGCACACATACCATATTGGACATACTGAAATACTTCAGATGAATCAGTTCTCAGTCATAAGGAAAATCTTTCACTGAATTAGTGTCTTGAAGGCAGAATTTCTACTATAAGCCATATTAGTATTTTATTACTTTGCTGTGAAAATCCAACCTCTTAACTGTAATATATAAATATAATTTAAGGTGAATTAATTTGAGTTTGAGGCAATTCCTTAAAATGTAACATGCTTTATAGCTAATATGTGAGTATAAAATTTAGTAGGCACATTTATTCCACAAATTTTCTTTCTAGAACTCTTCACATGTTATTGAGTTGCAGTATATTCTGAACTGTGCAATATATTAGTTTCAAAGACCCTTTTTAAAATTTATTTATATTATTCTAATTTTACATTCATGTTGGTGACTCCAGTAGCCTCCTCCCTGTCTTCCCCCCTCGGAAAGGACCCTCATCATTGGGGAATATGGATCATGCATTATGGGGTTAGCCAACAGTTATGGGGGAGAGGCAAAGTTTCTGTGCATAATGACCCAACTTGTGGCTCTAACACTCTTTCCGCCCACACTTCCATGAATTTTCCTGAGCCACGCTGGGTTCATTTTAGTTCTACTTCAGTGATGAGGTCTTGGGAGCCTCTGTGTCTCTGGATATCTGGCTTAGTAGGAGTTAGATGTTCTCTGTGTTTTTCTCCTTCAGCCTTATTCTTGTGTCAGGTTCACCAAGAAAGCTTGTCCTTTTCCCATGTTACTCTATGATTTCAGCTGGGGCCCTGGTGAGGTGTGATAGGCTGATCCTCCCTTCAGGTTCCTCATCCATCTGAAAAAGAGAAGCAAATTCTCCAGTGGAGAGAGAAGTTAGTACTAGATAGATGGAATGGCCATAGATATTTTAGAGAGAATTTTATATGTGTTGGCCCTCTTCTAGCCCACATTTGGTGGGAGCTTTATATTGGAGAATGGGCTCATTTTTTGTATATGGTTTTGACTTATTTCCCTGTTCCAGCAATGAGCTCCATTCTACTGAGTGGATCTATTAGCCAAATCAAGAGCAGTTGGTTACCTACCCCAGTAAGGATGGCTAGCATTAAGAAAACTAATGAAAACAAATGCTGGTGAGGCTGTGGAGAAATAGGAACACTCTTTCACTGTGTGTGGGAATGTAAAATGGTACAACCATTATGGAAAGCTATATGGAGACTCCTGAAAAGGATGACTATAGACCTACCAACAGATTCAGTTATTCCCTTATTGGGCATTTACCATAAAGGCTCCAAGCCTCAGGTCAGAGAGATTTGCTCAACAATGTTTATAACTGCTCAATTCATAATAGCTAAGAGCTGGAATCAACCCAAATGTCCATCAATAGATGAATGGATAACAAAGATGTGGTATACCTACACTATGGAATTCTACACAGCAGTAAGGAAAAATTAAACAATGAAATTTGAAAAAAAAATGGTCAAACATGGAACAGATCATTCTCAATGAGCTCAACCAATCACAGAAAGATAATCATCACATGGTCTCATTCATCTGTGGCTCCTAACCTGAATCCTCCTGAGATGGGTGGGATGGGGGGAGGGTAAGGGTGGGAGGGAGTGAAAGGGTGGGAGGGAGCTATAGAGTGGGAGGGGGGTAAGGGTAGGGGGACACAAATAGGGACCCAAATGGAAATGGTGCCATAAAATCCTATATTCTGAACAACAGGCTAAAACATTGGTCCTTCAGCAGGCCCACAAAAGGAACACCTGAAGTACAGGGACCTGGAAAGAACATCATGAAAACAAACCTTAATCATTTCCTGTTTCTTTCTCTCTCTCTTTTATATTACCTATCTTTTTCTTCCTTCACTTACTTGGTGGTGATTTGTAACTCCCAGTCCAGCAAGGGGTTAACTTTCACATTGAACTGTTGATCAGAGACCTACAAGGTCAGAGGGTGCTCCACAAACAACTAGGGAAAAATGACCTACATCTGACCAAACAGCTCTAAGCTACCCAGCAGGAAACAACCTGATGTGATGTTCAAACAAGTCGTGTTTTTTGTTTGTTTGTTTTTTGTTTTTTAAGCAGGGTCTCACTCTAGCCCAGGCTGACCTGAAATTCACTATGTAGTCTCAGGGTAGCCTTGAACTCACAGTGATCCTCCTACCTCTGCCTCCCAGAGTGCATAAATATGTGTGTATGCAGATACACACACATACAAATAGACATACACATGCACTATATGCCTTCTCTCCCTATTTACATAGGAATTCTAGAGCACATTCTTGGTCATGGCAGTATTTCCAGGAACTCTGAGGAGTGTACTGGTACATTTCATGGTATTTCAGCTCCTCTCATCTGCTATCCAAGGAGAACAGCTAAATCAGATCATTGGCTGCATTTAGGCATCTCTAGGTTTTGCTCCCTCCTGCCCCTGTTGGACTCTGCTCCTTCTCTTATCTGGAGAATTCTCACAACCTCCAATTTTCTCCTGATTAATCTTATTGCCAGGAATTAAGAAAGAATTCAAAAATTCTGCTTTTCATAAGCAAATAGCTCAAAAGTCTTCTTGTAGCAGAACCTTTATAAGGAAAATCAATGTGTACACAGAGAGGTTAAACACCTTGCCTCAAATTGCAAGACTACTAAAGTGGACAGATGAGACTCATAATGATTTAGTTCTTCTAAGCAGTAGATTAAACTGCTTCATATTCACGTATAATGTGAAATCATTTAATCCAGTTACTTTTAAAAGGAGTTAATAACATCAATGAAAAATATAATATAAAAAAAGGTGAATCCAACTGGGCACGGTGGCACATGCCTTTAATCCCAGCACTCAGGAGGCAGAGGTAGGAGGATTGCCATGAGTTCAAGGCAACCCTGAGACTACATAACGTGCTAGTTAAAAATATTATTAAAAGGGTCTTTGAGCTGGGCATGGTGGCACACACCTTTAATCCCAGCACTTGGGGGGCAGAGGTAGGAGGATCGCTGTGAGTTCAAGGCTACCCTGAGACTACATAGTGAATTTCAGGTCAGCCTAGGCTAGAGTGAGACACTGCTTCAAAAAAAAAAAAAAAAAAAAAAAAAAAAAAAAAAAGACTTGTTTGAGCATCACATCAGGTTGTTTCCTTTCTTGCTGGGTAGCTTAGACTGCGAGCTGTTTGGTCAGATGTAGGTCATTTTTCCGATTCATTTGTGGAGCACCCTCTGGCATTAGACTAGCTAACTGTCTAGGGACTGACCCTCTTCCAGATTCTGACCAGGTTGCTCCATGTTTCATCTCAACCGTGTACACCGTCTTCAGCAGTAGGGTCTTACCATTAACCTTTGGTGGGTCATCAAGAACTCTGACAGAAATCTGTCTTTTTTTGGGAAACCTTGTAGGTCAGCCTGGGCTAGAGAAAGACCATACATCGAAAAACCAAAACAAACAAACAAACAAAAAAACAAATCTGTATTAGAAAGGAAACCTTAAAGACTGTGAGTTATTCTCTTCTCAAAGCAGGGTCATCATGCCAGTGCTGATTGGCCAGGGTCAACATTTGGGAGTTTTGTTAATTTTCTTGTTTTCTGGACCCCTAAGTCCAGACCCTTAATGAATGGCATTTGAGAGGAAAATTGTAAGTACTAGATATTTGGAAAATGGCCTGATATATTCTCGCTGACAGAAAGCATCTTGCTTGTTTATGTGGAGGCCCTGTTGATTGGTTTTTCAATAAATAATTAGAACAAGGAGCAATTGGTAATCAGTGGAAGGTGTAATGTTCATTTTACTTCTTTTAGCACAAACAGGCTAGTGCTGGAACTGTGTGTGTGTGTGTGTGTGTGTGTGTGTGTGTGTGTGTGTAACATTTTTCTTCTCTCAGGTGAGGTTTTAGTTTTTGTGGTGGTACTTCATGTTTGTGGTTTTCAGTTATAATTTCAGTATTCATGTGTGTTGAGTTCTATTCCTTCAAACTGTACAGTCCAAAACTAGAGATAAGTACTTTTGGATTGAGCCTTAATTTGAGATCTGTGCTAATGATTCTTATTAAACATATTACCAAATATATGTTGCCTAAAGAGGAGTTGATGCTAAGGTTAGGCATAAAACAAATCATGTTGAAAAAATGGAAATAAAAGTTGAATTTTCTCTGAGAAAAAGGAAAAAAAAAGTTAAAAAAAATCTACAATATATATTTTTGTGCTAAAAGAATAAATAATATACATGCTATTACTGAACTTTTCAAAAGTTTCTAAGGCTACACTGAATGTTAAAATAGTCAGGAGAGTTGCTGATAAAAATTAAATACATCAAGAGCTGGAGAGTTGGCTTAGTGGTTAAAGCATTTGCTTGCAAAGCCCAAGGATCCTGGTTCGACTCTCCAGGACTCACGTAAGCCAGATACACAGGGGATACATGCATCTTGAGTTCGTTTGCAGTGGCTGAAGGTCCTGGCATTCCCATTCTCTCTGCCTTTCCCTCTTTCTCTTTCCCAAATAAATAAATAAACAAAATATACTAAAAACTTAATTGCATCAAAATGTACTGCAGACAATACAAGTGAATTTAGAAAAAGTGGAATGATTGGATATCTCATCACAAGGTATTCTTAGGGATCCAAGTCAAAGTAGACTTCTTATTTATTTATTTATTTATTGAGAACTTCTATACTTACAGACAATAAAACATGATATTTCCCCTCTCCTCCTACCATTCCTCTTCAGAACTCCACTCTCCATCATATCCCCTCCCTCTCTCCATTAATCTCTCTTTTAATTTGATGTCATTATCTTTTTCTCCTATTATGAGGGTCTTGAGAAGGTATTGCTAGGCACTGCAAGGTCATGGATATCAAGGCCAATTTCTGTCTGGACAGTTGCATTGTGAGGAGTCATATCCTTCCTTTGGCTCTTACTTTCTTTCCACCACCTCTTCCGCAATGGACCCTGAGCCTTGGAGGGTGTGTTAGAGATGTTTCAGTGCTGGATACTTCTTCACAGCATTATGTTGCCTTTTGGGTCATCCCAGTGGTCACCTCCATATGAAAAGAGAAGCTTCTCTGACCAGAAGCGAGAGTAGCATTAGTATGTGAATATGAACATTAAGTGTAGTGCTTTCAGGGCAGTTTGGTGGGAATAATATATACATTTAGCCAGACAAGAGCAGGTTTTATACCCCTAAAGCTCATGACCTCCCCTGCCACAAACTTTTGATTATTTTTTTTTTTTTTTTATTTTTTATTTATTTTTTTTTTAGTAGCAGGCATGTATTCCCTCCCATAGAGGGAGCCTTCAGTCCAATTAGGGAGCAGTTGGTTTCCCCCAGAGCAGACATGCCACTATTGGTCACTGGGCCTGTCTGGTCAAACTTGAGGTTTCCAGTGTCCACTGTTTTCACCACTGATGATTTCTGTCTCCCATATGGCTACAGGCAGTGCAGCCTTTTCCAGCTTTCAGTTGGCTGGTCTACAGGAAGAAGGTTTTCTGCTCAGCACCAGCTTGCTTTCTCAGTGACCTTGCCACTCAGGCAAGTGAAGTCTTCAGCAATAGGGTCTTACTATCTTTTTCTCAAGGGAAACCAAGGGCCTTGGCAATAGCCTTTAAGGTTTTGGAGGCTACAGAGACCTCCCTGGACCCAACAACTCACTGAAGTATCCCATCCCAGGCACTGAAAATTTTCTAGTAACAATCTATAGCTTCTAGATGTGCCATTACTCAAAAAAGTAGGTTTATATAAGTCTTGTTCAGAATATCTTTAATTTTGATTGACCCTCTCCCCACCCTTCTTTTATACATTCTCTTCCCTGGCCTTACTTAAGACTTTCCCTTCCTTGTAATCTGTTCTTCTACTTACATATATACAATACCATCCCTTTAAGTCCTTCCCTGTCCTGCCTCCCTTATAGCCTTTTTCCTGCTTACTGGCCTCTGCTACCGATTTTTGGTTCCAGCTCACACACAAGTCTATACATTTGTATCTAGGATCCACATATGAGGGAGAATGAAATTATGAAATTTTCAGGGAAATGGATGATGTGGAAAGGATTATACTAAGTGAGGTAACCCAGACCCAGAAAGCCAAATGTCGCATGTTCTCCCTCACATGTGGATCCTAGCTACAAATGTATAGACTTCTTAGTCTGCAAACAATGAGACTCCGTTTCTCCCTGCCATTCCTCTTTTAGTTCTCTCTATAATCCGAAAGAAACTGCAACTAATTAGAGTAGAAGAGAGGAGTTTAAGAAGAAAATGGGTTTTAGAAAGTGGTAAATAGCACATGCCCTTGCTGAACTTGCCCCTCACACTCAGCATATCAAGCCTAAATAGTACTCAGCTGTACAAAATGGAGAAAGTCTAATTTACAGAGTTCACAAGTTTTGCTTTTTAATTAATGAGGTGGACATTTTAATTGCAGAAATTAGATTGTTCTCATTATATGGAACTGGAAAAACTGTGAAATATATCTAAAATTCATCCAATAGTAGGATAAAATAAAATAATATCACCTAAAGCGTACAGGCTGGTGGGACAAGGAATAAAGTTGGCTTATAGTTTCCTCAAACTGAATAGTGCTAGTTCAATAAACCATTGCATAAAAGTGCTGTATATCAAATCTGACTGATGTAAACTGCATGCCTGTCTACCAAAACAAATGAATAACTCAATAAGGAATATGTACATTCAATTTGAAGGAATTGTTTTAAGGACACAGGGAGAAGTTTAGAAAACATTTCAAGCAGACAAAAGCTAAATAAGGGCTGGGGAGAAAGCTCAGTCGGTAATATACTCAATTCACAAGCAGAGAGCCTGAGTCTCATTCCCAGAACCCCATACAATGCTGAGTGTGATCCTCAAGCTGGTCATGTGGCCATGGGAACATGACTGGTGCTCTCTGCGCAGGAAGTCTATAGCAAATAGTCAATGAGAGACTCCTTCTTAAAGTCAGTGGAATGTGTTCATGTGGATGTTACCTGGGGGTGTTCTCTGGCTTCCACATGCACATGAGTACACACATATGTGCATTGAAACACACGTGCACCCTCAGACACACTAACAGTGCATACATGTGCATAATTTTTTAAAAGAGGAGCATAGAAGAGCTCAGCCCTCAGCCTCCCCACAAGCCACTGAAGACCCGACAGTCACTTCAACAGCCAGAGCACTTTAGTGTATGTGGCTGTCAGTCACAAGACTGGTGCTGCTGGAACACAGTGCTCTGTGTCCCTGGTAACTCGGCACTGGAGCTGATACCATTTGTCCCCATCTTCTTTGCCTCAGTAACTGACAATTCAAAGTTGATGTTGGGTACATGTATCAGTTACTTTTCTCACCACAACAAATACCTGACAAAAGCAACTTGCAGAAGGAAGCTTTATTTTGGCTCACAATTTGAGGTGAAAATCCATCTTGGTGGGAAAGGCATGGAGGCAGGAGCATAATGCAGTGGGCACATTGCATACATTGTCAGGGTTAGAGAGTGAGAAATGCTGATGCTCAGCTTGGTATTTCATTCGTAGTCAGTCCAGGACCTTACCCCATGGGATGGTGTCACCTACAGTCAGTGTGGGTCTTCACACCTCAACTAATGGAATCTGTAAAACCCAATCAGACAAGTCCAGAGATTTGTCTCCTAGTTAATTCTAGAACAAATCAAACTTGCAATCAATATCTAAGACTTCTTAATTGTCAAGACTTGAATATCTAACATGCCAAAAGCATCCTCTTCATGATCTTCACTGCTTATAATAAAATCAACCTACAGTAATGTTTAAAGTGCACAGTAAAAAAAGCAAGCTGTCTATTGATGTTATGGTTTCTCTGGTTTATATCATGAGCTCAAATTCAAAATATCATCTGTAGACAACGGACCCAATACAATTTTTTCTTATGTAATTTGTTTTACAATGCAACTGTATAATAGACTATTATATAACAATTTAAACAAATCACTTCAATTGCTATGAGCACCACTCTAGCCACTTGGACATGGTTGGATCATTTACCTTTTCACCCTACTTTCATGATTTTCCCTCAGCAATATACTCTCATCATTGAAGCTGAAACATTCAGAAAAGTCAAATGTATTCCTACCAGAATATGCTTCAGTCCCTACAAAAGCTAACCTTGAAGGCAAGTTCTGATCCCAGCCTCTTTTCTTTACCCCCTGACTGGAGACTTTTGAAACCTTTTATTTCCTTTTTCTCTAACTCCAAGCACCATTCCTAGATTTTTCTTAGGTTAATTTTAAATCTCTTTTCTGAAATTCAATGTTTTTGCTTTCATATTTGGATTCTTATTTAACACAAGCAAAGTGTTTATACATACCCTATATACTTAACCACTCTCCTGAACACACGCCCCACAACTTTTTCCATACTATAGTCCTCTGGTTAAATAATGAATGATGACATCACTGAATTCCTGGACAGCACACAAGCTTTCTTGATCTCAAAAGTCAACGGTATGGTCACTAGTTATTGGCTTCCTCAGTTTTAGTTTTTTTTTTTTTTTTTTTTTTTTTAATTATTTTGTCTTATAGCTTCTGATATCAAAATTAAGAACTCCCAAATTGACTTGTACCTCTTCATTCTTTGTCACTATGTGACTTTCCTCTTTCTCCTTATATTCCAGAATTATTGTTTTATTAAATATTAAGTAGTTGTATTTTCTTTTGAGCTAGTATGAATTTAACATTTTTTAAGAACTTTAGTAACCATGCTAAAAAATTCAAGTTTTTTTAAACTTAATATTATTTTTCCCTGGAATATCTGCTATTTCTATGTTAGTTCTTATGGCCCTACCCTTTTACACTGTCCCCTACTTCATTTTCATAGTTTGTTGATGTTTAGATGCCTTCTCTGCATCATGAGATATTTCTAGTTCTTCCTGTCCTAGTGCATCACTTTCACTCCCATTTCTAATTTGTTTACTGAATTTGGTTGTAAAATGATGGTTTTAGTCTCAGTATATGTCAACATGTGCATATACCTGGAAGGACATCTGGCCATCACACAGATTTGAAGTATTAGATTTCAGTTTGTATTTCATTTCTGCTTCTCTGGGTGTTCATTTACTACATTTTTGACAATAGGACACATTTGGGGAATGGTATTACTGATGAGTCAAAGTTTAAGCAATTTCAAAAATGTAGGAACACTGAGGCTTCCTTTTTAGGTGTCAGTGGAGTACAATAAGAAAAGACACTTTCTGAGAAAAATTTCCTATTAACTTTGTTATTGTAAATTGTAACTTTCAGCTTCAGGAACCGAGAATGCTGACTCCAACCTACTTTTCCATACATATGTCTGTGTTTGTGTGTGTGTGTGGGTTTGTGTGTGTGTGTCCATGGTTATACCAGGTTATACCAGGGTCTCTTGCTACTGCAAAGATGTGCACCATTTTTTCTTTTGGCTTATGTGGGTGGCTTGAGGATTGAATCTGGGTCCACAGGCCTGGCAAACAAGTGCCTTTAACCACTTAGCCATCTTCCTGGTCCTTTCACTGAGTTTTTGATAGAAAATAAATAAAAGGAAGAAAAGAAAATGATATTGAGAAAAAGAGCAGTTATAACTTTGCCCTTGTGAGATTTATATTCTATGAAAATTGACAAACATTTAATAAAGTATCACTTAATATGCATCTTGCTGACACTAATGATTTGAGAGGCCTAATATGCTATGAGAATGAAGCCATATAAGTGATACATTTCCTGAGGAAGAGCGGACTAGAAGATGGATTTTGAGGGGGGAGTTAAGGAAGAATTTCAGGGAAGGCAGAAACCTACAGAGTTGTTGGAATGTGCAGACCTGTAGATTCCATGAACTGAAACAAAAGCAGTGTGTGGAATCAATGATGGGGAAAGGAGAGGAAATGGGTGAAGCTTATGAGGCTGAAGGATTCAGCAGAAGGAGAGTTTTGGACAGTTTGCCCAGGTTAAATAAGAATCCACATATCATGAACAAAAAACGGTGAGCTTCAGAAAAGGGGTTTAAAATTAATCAAAGCAAAATCTAGGAGATGAGCTTGAAGTTAGGGAAAGGGGGAAATAAAATATATTCTAAATTCTCCAGTCAGGAGGTAAATAGCACAGCCTGGAATTAGAAATTGTCATCATGTTCATTGAAAAAAAATTATTGACATGATAGGAAAAGGAAGAAATAAGTCATTTTGATAAAGGAAAAGTTATATATTATTTAATATATCCAAACTATTTTATTATTTTGGTAAAAACCTTAAATTCTAATATGCAAAGATTTATAGAAGTTCTAAACATAACATAAATCTATTCTTACTGAACACTTCCCCACTTAGATTCCATTAGTGTTGAAAGGAATTAGAAACCATCTAGCAAACAACTAAGCAGATCTTTCCAAACACTGAATTTAACTGAAAATGCATAGCTTTTGTCACTAAAAAGAAGAAAATAAACTACTATTCACATTAATTCTTTCTAATAGAATAAAAATGAGTGAGGTAGGGTTGGAGAGATGTCTTAGCAGTTAAGGTGCTTGCCTGTGAAGCCTAAGGATCCAGATTTTACTACCCAGAACCCATGTAAGCCAGATGCTCATAGTAGTGCATGCTTCTCACGTTTGTTTGTAGTGGCTGGAGGTCCTGGCATACCTACTCATTCTCTATCTCTCCTTTTGCAAATAAATAAAAATAAATAAATAAAAATAAGTGATTGAAGTAAATTGCAAAGATACAATCAGCAAAGGAATGACTGAAAAATAGCATAGCAGCAAACAAAAATAAGTAGAAAGTGTCAAAACATATTAAAAGGACAAATGAATAAAAGAAAGCTAACATTTGCCACATCTGTAGTGAAAAAAGAAACATAACCAAGTTATGATTTTTGAAAATCATAAGATTAATAGATAATTCAGGCAGCTCTTACATAGATGGCTAAGGAAAATGTTGCCTGATAGTAGTGCTGAATAAAAAATATACTTATTTAATTAGCATTAGATATGTGACTACCCATTTTTTTGATCATGGCACAAGCCCAGCAGAGGTTCTTTGTCTTCTTTACCTAAAATTAAAATGAACATGAACATACAATCTCAGAGAGTAATTACAACAGATTTGTGTGTGTATGTGTGAAAGCTTTTTAGTTTGAGTAAAATAAAATAATGTAGACATTAATTTCATGACAGAAGTCTGAGAATAACCAACATTGTGTGAAATTGAACAGCAGTAAGGGACTGAGATGGGAGAAGCTGTCTTAATAGAACTTGTAAGCTAACAATTTCCTGTATGACATTAATGTAGTTCTGTATAGGAGCAGACAGAGTCATATACCAGGGGACAAGCCTGAGGGAACTCCTAGTGGAGGGGAGACACTATGATATGATAAAGTTGGCATTCAGCTCATTGTTGTGGAATGGAATGCTAAGTCACCCTACTACTACTGTTCACACATCAGAAAGACAAAAAGAAACATTATTTGAATGATCTAACATTGAAAATTTAATTATGAATAAAGTTTTAATGTGAAATTTAGGGAGAAACTGGCCCAATTTTATCATTTTCCCAATGAAGGTTATAAAAGAAGAGTCTGTTTTTCTATATAAAAATGAAATTATTTTGTTGATGAAAATATCTATTAAATTAAAATTAAATAAACATTTAAGCATTATTAAGATTTCAGTCTGTAATGCAATAACAGTTTTGAATTTTTTACAGAAAAAAGTGTCTTACCAAAATGAAAAAGAAAAGAGGCACATTAATAAGTTAGGGTGCAATCGTATATAGAAGGCTGTTTATGAAATAAAAAGATACTCAGGGTCACTAGTAAACAGAGAAGTATTATCTAAAATAGCAGTGAGTTGTCACTTTATATAACTAAGTGCACAGAAGTTCAAAACAGGAAGAAAAAGTTGTTATGGCCAAACTGAAAGAAGAATGATACTCATCTATTTGGTGAGGTGTAGGTACCTTTGGAAAAGCCACCAGGCATAATCAGTTACAATGATTTACACATGAGTTTCCTGACCATAAAATTTGTCTTATTAATTTGCTCATTGAGAGACAAGTAATGTAGAACTGCTTGCCTAAGCAAAAAAAAAAAAAATACATTGTCTATAATATATAAATGAATGAGTATATTATTATGCACATATGACCAGGAATATTTCACAACCATTGTTCAAATATTTTTATTTACTTATTGCAAGAAGAGAGAGAGAGAATGGGCATGTCAGGGCCTCTAGCTGCTGAAAATGAACTCCAGATGCAACCACTTTGTGCATCTGGCTTTACATGGGTATTGGTGAATCACTCCTGGGTCCCTTAGGCTTTGCAGTGAAGTGTCTTAACTAATGAACCATCTCTCCAGTGCCTCACAAATATTTTTATACAAGAAAATGGAAGAATATATTTCCATGGGATATTTTGTGTAATAAAAGCAAATGTTAAAGTATTTTTATTTAAGAAGAAACAAAACCACTTAGACACAACACATAAACACTTATGTGATATCTTCACCTATATGAATGAATAAGTGTGCTAAAAGAGGTAGAGGAGTCCGAAATATTCATATGGACTATTTGAGGAGATTGAAATTTCAGAGAAGAGAGGATAATGGGTGGAAAGAATTCATAAGAAAATACTTAATGAAATAATGTTTGTATATCATTTATAATTA
This sequence comes from Orientallactaga sibirica, assembly GCA_036365145.1. Taxonomy (NCBI): domain Eukaryota; kingdom Metazoa; phylum Chordata; class Mammalia; order Rodentia; family Dipodidae; genus Orientallactaga; species Orientallactaga sibirica. The sequence goes on along the minus strand of JAEOAD010000010.1, from coordinate 12,555,080 downwards.
TGTCTGTACATGTGTTATTTTGTCTCTTTCCTTATATTCACTGGAGATCTATACATATGCTGAAAATTTCATTTCATTTGTTATCCACATTTTTAGAAGTTTCTCAGAAAAGAAGTGAAGATAAAGAAATGTACTAGGACTATTATTCAAGGACATATGAAATCTGAGTATCTTTCCCCAGAATAATATGAAGGAAACTACTTCCTAGGAGCTATAAAACATATAGATACATGCACTTATAAAGCCTTAAAGAAAGTCAATGTATTCTAATTTTTGTGAGGAGATGACTAACAGCAAAATTTCACACAAGAATGAGTCTAAATTTTATGGGTAGGCTCACTGATATAAATGTCTTGCTTTGAGGAATAATGTCTTGCTTGGAGAAGTTGGCTGTTAAGTATTCATTTTGTCTATTTTCTTTTATTGAGTTACCAGATAAAATTATCCATTGTTCAGAAATCATTCTGCAGGAAAAGATATAAAACATTTCTTATCAACATGTACAGATAATTTCTCATTGATTTATTGTAGAAAACAGTGCATTTGAACTGGAATCTACAGAAAATGCTACAAATAATTGATGTCAGTTCTTTGTTATTAATCAAATCTTTAGTTCTTAAATTCTGGTAGTCTGAGAAAGATTTAATTAGTTTCTCTCTTGAAGGCCTTCAGGGTAACAATTTTATTCAGGTTGTGGCAATTGACAGACACATGTATATAGTTTAGCATTATATATTGTAATATGCAGTCCTCCTATGATGATACAAAACTTAACCATAAATTGAGAAAATAATATACTCTACTTTTTAGTGCCTGAAGTATATTAAGTAGCTATTTTCCTTAAGAAAACATCCTTGCATATTTTCTGTATAGAATTACTAAGATTTCTGGAACTTCCCAGAGGGAAAGATGGCATCCAATACAGTATTTAGTCTGTCTGTGCCATCTGGGTTTTCAGATTCATTTGGTTTAATTCAAAGATTAAAGACAGAAAAATTGGACCAAATGGTAGAATAAGCCCCTGTGGAAAACATGCTTCTGCTGTGATTATTTTTGAGATTAATTGATTCTTTAACTTATAACTACATCCCATGACTTCAGCTGAAGTTAATAAGTGATTAATTATAATACATAGGTTAATTTTGCCAGTGCATGCTGGGAGTTTGTTAACTCTTTCAGGGCACTAGAAAGCTCAGTGGTTGCAATTAGCAAGCTAAACAAGCATGCCCAGTGTTTACTGAATGAAATGCAAAGCAATTGAGTGTGAAATAACTAAATTTTGGGAAAAAATTCATTTCATTTTAAATTAAAAGGGACATCTTTACCTTGATATCAATAAGGGTAATCTAGAAGACAGAAGACTTTATTTAAGACATCCTAGAAAACAAAGGACACTACTGATGAAGAAACCTAAATAATACTGAATTGTAAAATTACATCCCAAAATTCTACAATTAACATGGCTATTTTTTATTAAAATGAATATTTCAAACATTAACTCCTTTGCAGGAGCTTCCTATGGTTCACTTGTGTTGAAACTCAAAGTTCTCCCTTATTTGGATTTAAATGTAAACCTTTCAAATTTGAAAGCACAAACAAAGTAATGACAAAGCCTGACTCCTTTCATCACTTGTTGCCCCTGACTACTCCAATCTCTGTGGTCAAAGCCAAGTTTTCTAAAGGATTATGTTTATTAGTCTCATATCGGACTTTCACTTTATGAAACACAGGGCAGTTACTTAGTCCCATCACACCATAACACAGCAGACAAAGGCCATTGGTGATCCATCTCTAAGCAAATGTGAAGTCACTTTCCAGTTCTGTTCTGGATTTGACTTCTTTTCATTATCTATTCTGCATTCCAACCTCCCCATGACTTGGGAAGTACTATTTAAATTCATTTTATTACCATTGATTGGTTCTGGCTGTGTCTTTCCTATCAACCGTGCCTCAGTCTCATTCAATGCTTTCTCCTCCTGAATGTTTGTAGAGCTGCCTACCTTTTCTTTATTGTTTTCAATTTGTTGAACACTCACTTCGGCACACAGCATACTAATAAATCCCAAATCCATATCTGTGGCCCAGACTTCTCATTCTGCTTCCAGGTCATATATCTTGCATCTGTAGGAATGTAGGTGGCTGACCTTCAGCATGATGCACACAGAACTCATCAAGGCCCTGCATTCCACAGCTGCCATCGCATCTCAGCCAATGATCAGACAGAGCTCTCACTTTACATTTACATTTCAGGAAGTATACTATCTACCATAGTGAGAAAGCCTGATCCTAGGTGTCTTCCTTAATGCAATCCATCTCCTCAGTCCTCTCTAGTCACCTAGCTCACTTCATTTACACCTTCTCTCTGAGTCGGTTGTCACAGTGTCATTTCAACTCTTTTATCAGTGTTCATCTCAATTACCCCTGTCTCTTTCTTATTAACTACTTGCTATTACTTTTGCAACTTTCAAATCTCTCATCAGGAAAAAAGGCCATTATGGCATTCGTGAAAAGAACACATGATTAGCTACAAAAAATATGAGTGATTTCTTATACAACCCATAGGCTTCAAATGCCTTAGGCCATTTCTTTGTCTCTGAAGAAGCTATCATATTATCACTTCTTATTCCTCCATTCCCCCAGCAAAGAAAACTTCTTGTTTTCAGTGCTGGATATATGGCATCAAAATGTTTTCTCTGAGCACTCCTGACTTTATAATTCCAATTTCTTCTCTTCATATGGTTTATTCTCATTCATGATTCAGAATTTAACTCATATGCCATCTTAGTAGAAAGTCTTTACTATTCTTTTATTCAAGATGCAATTTTTCATCTGCCTTTTTTATCTTTACTGAATCAATATCTAATCATGTGACATTATTTCATCTTACTCATTTTGACTGATAAATTACAAATTACAATCAACTTGTAAACCAAGTGGTTTACATAATTATGAGAAGATTTCAGGTATATGAAATTATGAATCAAAATATTGGACACAAAATTTATACATGTTGAAAACTATGGTTGACCTATATATATATTTGTGCATATATATATATATATATATAGTGACCATTTATTTAATCTCTCTGAAACTCAGTGTCATTGGAGATTAAAAGAGACAAAGTTTCTATAATGAAAATTTGTTGACATACATGGTTTCTTGCAAGTTAACTTGGTTCAAATATATGTTCCCATAATGTCTGGTCCATTAACATTAGTTTGAGATATGTATACTATGCCATAAGCACCTATGTCTTCCTCAAAGCATCAGGAATTTACATCTATAAAGGACTTTAAGGATGCATGATGCATCACTCTTCATCCAGATTATTGGCTGGATGACAGGGTCAGTGGGTCAGTTCCTGACTGTGGGTGGAGCACAGTTAACCTCTGATGTTATCACAGTGGTTGTAAAAACCTTCACCTATGTTGAACTAGGAGGGGCAATGGAACACAATCCACTATGAATTAAGGATCTCTAGCTTTTGAAGATTTCAGGAGAAAATAATAATGATATGAATAATGGAATCACTTTCTTCAGGGTTTTCTTCATGCAGCGGGCAAAAAAATTTTAAAAATGAAGAAATAAATGAAAAGATGGCTAATTAATCACTACTTGAAGGGAATGTGTGAGAATAGATGACCTCGTGAACAAAATATAAAGATATTCTTATTTGAAAATATCACAGAGCTTCAGGAAGCTAGTATGTGAAGTTAAACCTTGCTATGTGAACCCAAACTGAGAAAAGTAGAATCTTCACTTGAGGGATTGGTTATATCAGGGTATATTAATTAAAAATCTTGATACTCCTGATCTCTTTAAGCCTCAAAGTCTATAGAAGTATACTGTCCTTATTAGAGGCTATTGCATCCATCTTTCTTGGAATTATACAGAAACTTCTTGCATTTGAGGAAACATATACCTCTCGGGATATATTCTTTACTTCCATTCCTGTCCAATAGACCAATACATATAAAAGTCAATAGAAAAAACTACTTTGGCCTGGTGTGGTGAGCACCCTTTTAATCCTAGCACCTAAAGGCTGAAGCAGAAGGATTGCTGCAAGTTCCCAGACAGCCTGATCTACAGGGCAAATTCCAAGGATATCCAAAGCCACACCGCAAGACTGTCTCAACCAAACCAAATGAACCAAAGAAACAGCATTACTCTGCAATGGAAGTGTGCGGTCTTCAGAAGGAAAAGCCTGCTGCAGATGATCTGTAGACTCTGGACAATATAGTTCATGGTGGAAGCCAAGATAGTTTGTATGGAAGTAGATGCTAAGACTAGTGGATTTTATGGGGCAGAGAACAAAACTGGATGAGTTTGTGGATAGCAAAGGAGATTAGGTAAGGATGGGAAGTAAACATTTATTGATACATGAGTATTATATCACTGTGAGTGGTTTAGCAGGTTTGGTTCTTGGAATCTTGGAAAATATAGTGGTTCCCATACTTGGCAGAAGTGGTGTGAAGATTACTTTTTAAAGAAAAATGTCAAAACAGTTTTCTAGGCTTACTAAAATGTATATCAGTTCAGATTACGTACAGAAATCACATCATCTAACCTTCTTCTATGTAGAGGCTTTGAATATATCTCACTGACAAAGACATTAAGAATGTGCTGATAGGCCAGGCGTGGTGGCACATGCCTTTAATCCCAGCACTCGGGAGGCAGAGGTAGGAGGATCACCGAGAGTTCCAGGCCACCCTGAGACTACATAGTTAATTCCAGGTCAGCCTGGACCAGAGTGAGACCCTACCTCGAAAAACCAAAAAAAAAAAGAATGTGCTGATAACTGGAGACCTAAATGTCATTGAGGAGTTGGCTGTGACTGTCCTTTCTAGAAAAATGTTGATAGACCAGAAGATACTGTTATAGAAGTGACTCTGTGAGAACAGTGGGGATGATAGTATCTCAAGTTCATAGAGGCTGGGTGACAGCTTAGCTGGGTGAAATGTCTTAATCGGCAGCAAATCTGAATGCATCAAGGTTTCTAGGATCAAAAACATCTATAGACATCCTTAGTAGCATATATCATCTTTGTGGGAAAAAATGAGAGGAAAACCCCTCAGTATTTCATAGTACACATAATAAAAACAAATTGCAGACACATGTAAGAAGAGGCTGAATATGGGCATCTAAGAAAAAAAAAAAAATCCACCAGCCCTTGTCCTTTCTGAGCCTGAGGCAATTTTCAGAATTTGTGCTTATTGACCGCAGGTGCATCTGAATCACACTGCAGCATCACTTTCAGCATATATGGTAAAGATTCAACAAAATATTTCTGCAAATAGCATGCATCCATTTACTTGCTTACCAGGAAAAGGACTCCTGAAACATTTTCAGAACTGTTATATTCAACTGTGTTGAGGTGGATGAATAGAACTTTTCAGCAGGCATCTTTGCATAGGATTATTTTGTAATAGCATATACTATATCACCTGAAAACGACAGCTTAACAAATGATAGGATGGACTTGAAAAGTCAACATAATCTTAAAATGATAATATCTAAGGAGAAGAAGGTGCTTTCCTCTGGGTGCAGTGAAATTCTAAAACATTGACCATAATTATATGATGATTTTTTTTGGTAGAATTCATGGATATAATAACCAAGGAGTAATCTCACTGCAATCATATCCAATGATCTAGTAGGAGAATCTATATGTCCTTTCCCACAACTCTGGAGAATGCCATGTTTGAGGTCTCCATTACCAGAAAGGGAGCATGCTTTTATTAAGATAAGACCCATTAGTCTTTAATCTAAGCTATTAGTTACTTAGGCCTCCTATATCAGGAAGTAGAATGTAAGAAATTATTGTCCTCATAGGAGTCACTAGCCTATTTGTTCTACTAGAGGTAGGAATACTGTTACATAGCAAGTTCTTAAAAATGTGCTGGTGTGACAGAGGCTCAGGGACCATTGCGGAAGAGGGGGTGGATAGAATGGAAGAGTCAAAGGAAGGGAATGACTTCTTACAATGCAACTGCCCAGACAGAAATTGGCCTCAATATCCATGACTTTGCAGTGCCTAGCAATACCTTCGCAAGACCCTCAAAATGGAAGAAAAAGATGATGACATCAAATTAAAAGAGAGACTAATGGAGAGATGGAGGGGATATGATGGACATTGGAGTTCTAAAGTGGAATGGGGGGAAGGGAGGGAAATATCATGTGTTTTTTGTACATAAGTATAGAAGTTGTCAATAAAAAAAACAAATGAACAGGAAAAAAAATGTGCTGGAAGCCAGGCTTAGTGGTATACACCTTTAATCCCACTAAAAGACTACATAGTGAATTCCAGGTCAGCCTAGGCTAGAGCAAGACCCTACTTTAAAGAACAAAAACCAAAAATAAAAAAAAAATTAAAAAAATAATAATAATGGATACCAATTATTCAATGAGCCTTTTATTTATTTATTTATTTATTTTTTTGTAATCTTTTCTCCACACTTGGTGATAAACCCATTAGTCATTAGTGTGTCAGCCATGATCTGAGAAGGACATGGCAACTAAGATCTCCACTTTCTCAACAAAGAACAACCAATAATCCCTCTAGCAAAGTTTTCTACACCTCAATATACACAAGTAGGCAGTGTGAGGAATTTAGAATCATAATGGTAGAAAAATATGATGGTTCTCAAAACAGTTCTTTATGAAAGTTTTTCCAGAAAAGACTAGCCAAGATCCTGGATTAGCACTTCCTACAAGGCACCCTCATACCTCACCGGTGGCTGAGAGTGAGTGATCACTGTACTGAGCTCCTTAGGACAGAAGTACTCAATCCTCAGGCTGCCGGGAGTATTAGCATTGATGGCTCCAAATAGCACCTTTCCTATAGGCCAAGCAGAGCTTCTTGCAAGCTCCTAGTTCTAATGGAAATGAAGAAGGGATAAGTTACAGAGGCTTAGTCCTATCGTCTCAGGTCAGAGCAGCTCTGAGGAAACATCACAGCTCCAGAATGTCTCCAGGAATGTTGAAAGTCTTCTTGTAACACAGTGTGGTTCGACTTTTCCCTTTCCTCTTCCCTTTTCTAATCTTCCCTCCTTCCTTTCTCACAAGGTTGGCCTAAAAGAAAAGTGGCTACTGAATATACTTTCTGTACACACATCCATTAGGCTTTCTTTTCTCAGAAGTCTGACTTAAGAAAAATACATATGATTAGTATATATTTAGGAATGTATAAAGCATACATTTAGCTACATATTCATATATAAAGAATATAATCTATATATAAATATATAATATATATACAAATATATATAATATATATACTAATATATATTTCTAGTGACACATGTGTGCTATTTAATCTAGATTGTATGTATGTATGTGTATATATATATATATATATCTATACATATATATATATATACACATACACACAGATGTGTGTAATTGTCCTTTATTATTTTATTTGTTTTAAACAAATGTTATTCAGGCTTGCTAAATTTTAGTTATAAAGATAAAAATATCACTTAAGTCCCAGGACTCACCTAAATGTCATTGAGGAGTTGGCTGTGACTGTCCTTTCTAGAAAAATGTTGATAGACCAGAAGATACTGTTATAGAAGTGACTCTGTGAGAACAGTGGGGATGATAGTATCTCAAGTTCATAGAGGCTGGGTGACAGCTTAGCTGGGTGAAATGTCTTAATCGGCAGCAAATCTGAATGCATCAAGGTTTCTAGGATCAAAAACATCTATAGACATCCTTAGTAGCATATATCATCTTTGTGGGAAAAAATGAGAGGAAAACCCCTCAGTATTTCACAGTACACACAATAAAAACAAATTGCAGACACATGTAAGAAGAGGCTGAATATGGGCATCTAAGAAAAAAAAAAAAAAAATCCACCGGCCCTTGTCCTTTCTGAGCCTGAGGCAATTTTCAGAATTTGTGCTTATTGACCGCAGGTGCATCTGAATCACACTGCAGCATCACTTTCAGCATATATTGTAAAGCTTCAACAAAATATTTCTGCAAATAGCATGCATCCATTTACTTGCTTACCAGGGAAAAGGACTCCTGAAACATTTTCAGAACTGTTATATTCAACTGTGTTGAGGTGGATGAATAGAACTTTTCAGCAGGCATTTTTGCATAGGATTATTTTGTAATAGCATTTACTATATCACCTGAAAACGACAGCTTAACAAATGATAGGATGGACTTGAAAAGTCAACATAATCTTAAAATGATAATATCTAAGGAGAAGAAGGTGCTTTCCTCTGGGTGCAGTGAAATTCTAAAACATTGACCATAATTATATGATGATTTTTTTTGGTAGAATTCATGGATATAATAACCAAGGAGTAATCTCACTGCAATCATATCCAATGATCTAGTAGGAGAATCTATATGTCCTTTCCCACAACTCTGAGAATGCCATGTTTGAGGTCTCCATTACCAGAAAGGGAGCATGCTTTTATTAAGATAAGACCCATTAGTCTTTAATCTAAGCTATTAGTTACTTAGGCCTCCTATATCAGGAAGTAGAATGTAAGAAATTATTGTCCTCATAGGAGTCACTAGCCTATTTGTTCTACTAGAGGTAGGAATACTGTTACATAGCAAGTTCTTAAAAATGTGCTGGTGTGACAGAGGCTCAGGGACCATTGCAGAAGAGGGGTGGATAGAATGGAAGAGCCAAAGGAAGGGAATGACTTCTTACAATGCAACTGCCCAGACAGAAATTGGCCTCAATATCCATGACTTTGCAGTGCCTAGCAATACCTTCTCAAGACCCTCAAAATGGAAGAAAAGATGATGACATCAAATTTAAAAGAGAGACTAATGGAGAGATGGAGGATATGATGGACATTGGAGTTCTAAAGTGGAATGGGGGAAGGGAGGGAAATATCATGTGTTTTTTGTACATAAGTATAGAAGTTGTCAATAAAAAAAAAAAAATGAACAGAAAAAAAAGATGTGCTGGAAGCCAGGCTTAGTGGTATACAACTTTAATCCCACTAAAAGACTACATAGTGAATTCCAGGTCAGCCTAGGCTAGAGCAAGACCCTACTTTAAAGAACAAAAACCAAAAATAAAAAAAATTAAAAAAATAATAATAATGGATACCAATTATTCAATGAGCCTTTTATTTATTTATTTATTTTTTTGTAATCTTTTCTCCACACTTGGTGATAAACCCATTAGTCATTAGTGTGTCAGCCATGATCTGAGAAGGACATGGCAACTAAGATCTCCACTTTCTCAACAAAGAACAACCAATAATCCCTCTAGCAAAGTTTTCTACACCTCAATATACACAAGTAGACAGTGTGAGGAATTTAGAATCGTAATGGTAGAAAAATATGATGGTTCTCAAAACAGTTCTTTATGAAAGTTTTTCCAGAAAAGACTAGCCAAGATCCTGGATTAGCACTTCCTACAAGGCACCCTCATACCTCACGGCGGGGCTGAGAGTGAGTGATCACTGTACTGAGCTCCTTAGGAAAGAAGTACTCAATCCTCAGGCTGCTGGGAATATTAGCATTGATGGCTCCAAATAGCACCTTTCCTATAGGCCAAGCAGAGCTTCTTGCAATCTCCTACTTCTAATGGAAATGAAGAAGGGATAAGTTACAGAGGCTTAGTCCTATCGTCTCAGGTCAGAGCAGCTCTGAGGAAACATCACAGCTCCAGAATGTCTCCAGGAATGTTGAAAGTCTTCTTGTAACACAGTGTGGTTCGACTTTTCCCTTTCCTCTTCCCCTTTTCTAATCTTCCCTCCTTCCTACTGTGTATACTTTCTGTACACACATCCATTAGGCTTTCTTTTCTCAAAAGTCTGACTTAAGAAAAATACATATGATTAGTATATATTTAGGAATGTATAAAGCATACATTTAGCTACATATTCATATATAAGAATATAATCTATATATAAATATATAATATATATACAAATATATATAATATATATACTAATATATATTTCTAGTGACACATGTGTGCTACTTAATCTAGATTGTATGTATGTATGTGTATATATACACATGCATAAACACATACACACAGATGTGCATAATTGTCCTTTATTATTTTATTTGTTTTAAACAAATGTTATTCAGGCTTGCTAAATTTTAGTTATAAAGATAAAAAAATCACTTAAGTCCCAGGACTCGGGAGGCAGAGGTAGGAGGATCGCCATGAGTTCAAGGCCATCCTGAGACTACATAGTTAATTCCAGGTCAGCCTGGGCCAGAGTGAGACCCCAACTTGGAAAACCAAAAAAAAAAAAAAAAAATCACTTAAGGATTTTATAAAGCATAAAGTATTATGCAAGAGTGAATCTGACAGAAAACTAAAACCATAGAATGTTCAGGAAGTTACTGTCACATGATTAGATTCCCAGTGACACAAATATCATCAGGACCATGGAAGAGAGTTTTTATAAACTATTGCATGTCTCATCTATTCCTAACTTAGTCTGTTCACACCATCTCCTAATAAGAAAAAAAAAAAAAACTAATTATAAGTCAATAAATAATGATGGTGGGCACTAGAGAGATGGATGGATGGATTATTGGTTAAGGTGCTTGCTTGCAAAGCCAAAGGACCCAGATGTGAGTGCCCAAGACCCATGTAAGCCAGATGCACAAGGTGCTGCATATGTGTGGATTTTGCTTGCAGTGGCTAGAGTTACTGGTGCACCCATTCTCTCTCTCTTTCTCTCTGCCTGTCTTTCTCTCTCTCTCTCTCAAATAAATGAATAGAAACAAATACTAAAAATAAATATGTAAATGAATAATAAATACATTTACAACCAAGGAATCACCACCACTATGACATCTTCAGCAATTTGTTTACCAGCCATTTCTGTTTTTGCCCTAAGCTTTGGTCTTGGGAATCTTTTTCTTACTAGAAAATACAGCTCAAATCTTCTTAAAAAATAAACAAATGAGAGGACTTATCAGTAAGGAAAATTGTTTTTTTTTTTTTTCTGAAAAATTATGTTTTAATAAGAAATAAAAGTGTTTACATGCAAAATGCTTTGTTATTGAAATCACTGAGGGGAATTCAGTTAATCAGGTACGTGTTGGATTTGATATCATGACATATTTGACAGATTTGAAAACCTTGTGAATATTGAATGAAATAATTGTAAATAATTGCAAAATCCTAAGTCTCTCATATGTCTCTGTGAAGTAAACAGAGTGAATTTAAGTTTAATCTTTCCCAAAAGGCAGTGTTCTGTAATTTGCACTTCTAAAATTAGAGGTCGTTGAGGTAACTGTGAACAGATCCTAATGCTAACAGAAGAAAATATCTCAGAATGTTGCAAAAACAGAAATCAAAGTAGGACTGTCAAGCAATCCACATTAATAAATAATAATAATAATAATTAAAAGCTGCCAAGGTGTGGGGAAAGTATGGATTCTATTCTTGCCTTTGGCTCTCTCACTAGTTTTATTATTATTATTTTTTTTTTTTTGGAGAGAGACACAGAGAGAGACAGAGAGAGACAGAGAGACAGAGGGAGAGGAAGACAGAGATGGGCGCGCCAGCAGTGTCCTTGCTGCTGCAAACGAAGTCCAGATGTGTGCGCCCCCTTGTGGTCAAGTGCGGCATTGCGCCCTTGCATCACTTTGCATCTGGCTAAACGTGGGACCTGGAGGTTGGAACAGCTGGAGATTGGAAGCAGTGTTCTTAGGCTTAGGAGGCAGGCGCCTTAACCCCTAAGCCATCTCTCCAGCCCTCTCTCACTAGTTTGAACTTCACTAGCCATGTTGGCTTTTTATTATTTACACATCAAAACGAATTTTTCCTAATAAACAATGTCTTCTTAAATATACCATCTAGCACATTCTCACTTACATCCTTATTATACACAGGTGCATTTCGTAGCATTTTTTTCAGGCTTTAGTTACAAAATGTGTGCCATGTGGAAGTCTTTGATAGCTTCAACAAGTGAGCAGTTGATTCCTTTGTACCTGTTATTATGCGAGTTGAGTGCATCATAAAGCAGGGAACCCATGATAAGAAGCCAACATGGAAGCCATGCTGGTTATTCAAATGAGGTCTCAACTGTCAATAGTATTATTTACAGAATATTCACCTTTTATTGACCAGTTTCTGTGTACCCAGGGTTTTATGATCATATATTCATCCTCTAGCAGCATAAATAATACAATATTAATTTGCTGATAATAAAGTGAAAGATTACAAAGTTAAGCAATCTTTCCCGGTTATGAAGCTAAAGGGGAAAATGTGAGAAATGTGAGAAAATGATACCTGTGTATATCACTTGTAATAGGTCTATACATACTGCATGGCAGAACGTGGGACAAAAACTTACTCTCTAGGGCACATGTAAAACACTGCATGAAGGGTTGGTGAGTGATGGCCCATCAGCCAGTCCCCGTGGGAGTACCAGGACACCATGAAAGCACCACACTATGTCATCAGCATCACTCCTCCTTCCACACTGATCCACTGACATGGCTGCTTCCATGCCCCAGGCTTGGAGATGAGTGGTGGGAACAATAAAAGCCACAAATCCAAATATTTTCAAGCTGCTGCTTCTCAGAGAATGCTAAACATTGAGGTGTACAGACTCTTGTATACATGTAAAATGGGACACAATTCTTCAGTATTCTGCAGTTGGTTTGTAGTGGAAAGATGCCCAGGTGCACCCACCTCTCTCTCTTTCACTCTCTCTCACTTTGCTTTCAAGTAAATAATAAATAAATTTAAAATACATATGTAGGCATTAGAAATGTTAATGCCTGTTACAAGTGACTTTAGTTAGTACATTTCAAATTAAAAATATATGTTTTTGACCATCAAAACTAGAGAGGTTACATATAAGTCATGTGGAAACCTACTTCTTCTTTTTTATCTAATTAAAAACATATAAGTTTTGGCTGAGGAGATTGGCTCAGGGATTAAAGGCTATAGGTTGAATTCTACAGTACCCATGTAAAGTCAGATGCACAAAATGCCACATGCATCTGGAATTGGTTTGTAGTGGAAAAATGCCCAGGTGCACCCACCTCTCTCTCTTTCACTATCTCTCACTTTGCTTTCAAGTAAATAATAAATAAATTTAAAATACATATGTAGGACTGGAGAGGTGGTTCAGTGATTAAAGGAATTTGTTTGCAAAGCCTTATGGACTGGGTTCAATTACCCAGTACTCATGTAAAGCCAAATGCCAAAGTGGCTGATGCAACTAGAGTTTGTTTGCAATGACTGGAGGGTCTTTTCTTTCTTTCTCTTTCTTTTTCTCTTTTCTCTCAAATAAATAAAATATTTAAAATACACAATAAAATATGCATTACAAGGGGCTGGAGAGATGGGTTAACAGTTAAGGCACTTGCCTGCAAAGCCAAAGGACCCAGGTTCGATTTCCCAGGACCCACATAAGCCAGATGCACAAGGGGGCACATGCATCTGGAGTTCATTTGCAGTGGCTGGAGGCCCTGACATGCCCATTCTCTCTCTCTTTCTCTGACTGCCTATTTCTGTATCTTTCTCAAATAAATAAATAAATTAAAATTAAAAAATATGCATACAAATTAAAAAGACATTTCCATTTGGGGCAAAAGTACCCTGAGGGGTTATCAGTGATATGCCCAGAAGTAACAGATTGCTACAGAAAAAATTCAGGGCCAGGGATGGGTTACGTCCCAGTGAAGTGTTGGTCAGCAAGGCCTCTGAGGTGCCCAAAACATTACAGGCTGTTACCAATAATCTAGGTTGCCCACCAGAACTAGATGGTATGACTCTGTTCCTGAAAACACCACACGATTCATTTTCAGGACACTGAGAAATCAACCTGGAATTGAGCTGAGAAGATCAGCCCTGCTGGCTAGCTGTCATAGTGCTGGGAAGTACTAGGCAGCTTATTAGAAGAGAGATATCATCAGAAACCTGAACCATCAGTGGACCTTGTATGTTGCACAACTGGCCACCCAGAAAAACCATTCCTACTAGTACAATAGTGACATTTCTTTTCTGGGGGTAACTAACTCTTCTCTGTTTGCATCTGAAGCTTGCTCCAATATAGTGAATTTATACCTAATACTGAAAACTTAATGAAAAGCCTATGACTGAGAGAGTTACAAATCCTAGAAGGACATTACTACTTCTGTTTGGCTACATGGATATATTATGTATACTAAATCACCTTCTAAGTACTTAAGTTATGCATATATGTGTATGATATATATATATATATATATATATATATATATATATATATATATATAATATAGCTTACTTTGTGTTAGAGAAGTCTCTTTTCAGATGGTGATGACTGTTATGAGACATCTCTATCTTACCCTTCAAAGGCTCATGGACTATAGTGGAAGAGGTGACAGAAAGAATATAAGAGCCAAAGGATGCATAGGAGTGCTTTGGAACATGTTATCTCCCAGATATAAACTGTTCATTGAACTCATGACCTCACAACAGCTGTCTTTATCTGCAAAACACTTGCATAACTTGGCCAACCAACAGATTGTCATTGATGATGTAAGAAGGCAAAGAAAAAAGAAAGGCATCAATGTACAAAAGGGAATCATAGAAAACAAAAGGAGATTGATTAGAGGGGTCATAAAGGAAAATGATGGAAGGGGATTATGTAAAATTTTACTGAAGTTATTTTAATTAAAAATAAATTATTGGAAAAATGAAAAGTAAACAAATTTGCAAATATAATTTGGGGTATAAAATATAAAAAATGAAGGTAATTTTTGCATACCTCAATTATCATGCATTGCTGTTATAAAATTATAATAATATGTACACAAATTTTTGTTTATAAGAAAATTTTTATCAGTTACTAATAAAATGTACCTTAAAAAAAAAGTTGCATTGGGCTACATGATTCTTGATTTCTCTGCAATGTGGGTTTCTCTGACTTGTTATGTAAGCTTAAATGTTAGAATCTGTAGTGGTATCTCTCTCACAGAACTCTTTTATGTAGGACTTTTGGCAAGGAAGTTGAAATGAGCAAGGTTTGGTGTATTGATTCAACAAATAGAGATCCTAAGATGTGTAGCTACTGCACTTCTTATCCTTTGGCTACTCCTTTCGTAGATGACTTCAATAAGCTCAATGAAGCAAATGGAACTGCTACAGTCACTTAGGAGTCTTTGTTTCAACCGTATGAACACAATATTTTAAAAACCTTGTCATGTGCTTGTTTTCGTTTTTCTAGATTTGGATGATCCGGTTGTCACTGTTCATCAGAGTATAGGTGAGGCGAAAGAACAGTTCTACTATGAGAGAACAGTCTTCCTCCGATGCGTTGCCAATTCCAACCCACCTGTTCGGTACAGCTGGAGACGGGGTCAAGAGGTGTTACTGCAAGGATCTGATAAAGGAGTGGAGATTTATGAACCCTTCTTTACCCAGGTAGGAGTTGAGGAATAGTATGTCTGCTTCACTCTACATGGATATTTTCCTGATTATAAAACATACACCAGTATGGCTATTTGGAAAGATATTTTCTCCAAATATAATCTTTTCCAAACCAATTTGTGTTTGACTAAAAGATTAAAAGGCTTGGGCTGGAGAGATGGCTTAGCGGTTAAGGTGCCTGCCTCCTAAGCCTAAGAACGCTGGTTCCAATCTCCAGCAGTTCCAATCTCCAGGTCCCACGTTTAGCCAGATGCAAAGTTGCGCAAGGGCACAATGCCACACTTGCCCACAAGGGGGCGCACACATCTGGATTTCGTTCCCAGCAGCTGAGAGGCTGCTGGCACGTCCATTATCTGTCTGTCTCCCTCTCCCTCTCTCTCTGTCTGTCTTTGTCTGCGTCTCTCTCCAAATAAATACATAAATAAGTAAATAAATAAATTTTAAAAAATTTAAAAAATTAAAAAAAAAAAGTTCTACTCTTTGGCATGTATCTGTACTCCCAGCATGTCGAAGGGGAAAAGGGAATCAGAGATAGGAGAATTTCCCCAGGCTCACAGCATATCTAGCCTGGAAAATTAATCAGTGAACAATATAAATGAGAGAATATGTCTTAAAACAAGAAGGAAGGCATGGACCAACTTGAGTCACGAGGCTCTTCAGGCAACAACCTCAACACTGAGTCATCTCTCCAGCCCTCATTATTATACCTTGATAATGAGTTTTCAAATCAGGAAAAATATGATCGCTCCCACTCTGTTCATCATCTTGGATGGTCTGGTTCCTTTTTGTTCCCACTTAAATTTTAGAATTATCTTGCCAATCTCCAAAGAAAGGGTGTTAAGACACTGAATATGGCTGTGCTGAATAAATAGATCATTTTAGAGAGATTGATATTGAGGTTGTTGATATGAGAGTGACTGATATTGACAATGAACCATAATTAAGCCATAAAATGTGCATATAATTCACTTTAATTAAACTTATTTGTCAGGTATATAGTTTCTATTGACAATTTTAGAACATATAGAACATTTTCTAATCCAAGTTTTATGTAGGCTTACCTGATTTTAGAATAAAGATTTGAGTCTCTATGTGCATGTGTATTTATCATAAGATAAAGAAATTTGGTCATTTCCTTTAGAAATTCTGGACAGGTTCTTTTAAAGAAATTAGCCTTCATGAGCAACATCAAAAGCCAAAGAAATCCTCCAACAAGACAATGGGTTTTGTTTCAACTGGGCCACATTGTTTTAACTTCAATGTAAACCTCACAAAAGCAAGTACCTACTGAATCTAACATGTGAATTTTCTAGAAAGAATGATGAGGCCTGCAGGGAAGTGGGCTGCACAGTGGACAGTGCATGTCTCTTCTTTAGAAAACAGCACAGCATTTTCTATTTTGGCATCTATGGGATGCCATTATTCAACTATATATGAGCCCAGATATTCTTTAGGATTGTATCCTGGAGTGCTTTAAAGTTTTCTATGATTCACAAATGGGAAGTTATGGACCGATCTCAGTTTCTCTAAAATTATGTTAATTGTTAATTGAAGGATTAATTGAATGAATTAAAGTGTTAAGATGAAGAATATTTTAGCTGCAAATCTACTTAATAGCAACTAAAGTTCTTACTTTTTTTCTGGTAATTGCCTAAGAACCTTAGAAGTGCTGCAAACTTATAACTGGCAGACAATGGAAAGCACTGCAGTATAGTGCTAAATTTTGTTATGTTATAATTTACAAAGTTAACTTCTTTTTCTCTCCCTTCAAAAGTAAAATCATATACTCTAATTTCATTGATAAATTAAAGGACCAATTGTTTACTCTACATATATACTTTGATTAACATTTAAAATTAATTCTATGTATTAATCCTAAAATATTTCCAAATTGTCTTCATAAAGTGACTTTGCTATTTGTAATCAAATAAGAAGTTTTCTTCTCTTATAAAGTGCTACTCTTTTTAATGTTCATGCATGTATCTTTGAAGATAATTGATTTCTTCAATTACTCTGTCTTATCAGCCTTCATGAATATTTATAATAAACAATCATCAATAATTATACTGAACCACACTGAGTTATTTGTATTAGTCCATGTTCTACTCCTATAACCAGATACTGTAATTACTAAAGAAAAGCTATTTATGCAAACTCTGAAGTCTAGAAAGTACAGTATTAAGGTGTCACCATCCCATGAGGAACATGGTGATGAAGCAAAAAAGAAGGCAGACTTTTATAACAAAATTCCTGCTACAGTCAACCTACCCACTTCTAAAATAATCCATCTATTCATGAAGGCAGAGCACTTTGACCTAGCCATTCCATAAAGGTTTGTACATGTCCCAATACTGACAAGGTGACAAGTGGGTTTCATCATCAGTTTTCAAGGCACATTCAAAACAGGGCAGAATACTTTTTTTTTTTTTTTCTATAGCCTATGACCTTTTGTTTTATAATTTAAATGAGATTCAGTAAAAACAACAGATCTAGCATGAGCAAGATATGGATGAATCTTGGTTAAAGATATAGAGATAACTAGGCAAGACTCCTCCCTTCCTAACTTCATTGATACACAAGGAACAAGTTAAGGTATATGCTATGGATATGTATAAAAATTGTCAATAAAAAGGTATTTAAAGTATTGGAGAGAGAAACATTCACATCTGCAAGTAAGGCAGAGGGCACACAGTGTCTCTAAAGATCTCTCATACCTGTGGCACAACTGGACAATAATTCAGTATATGGGAACAATGAAATATGAGATGGGGTTTGCATTCTGGGAAATACTGTGCAAAGATTCAGATGATAGATAATATAACCCTTATTATTTTAATATTAGGAAATTACATTTCTGTGAAAGATATTAGATTTTCAATATTAATGCTTTTCAGTTATTATGTCTTTTTTTAGTAAAAATAATTTCTGAAGACAATGAGTCATCTCTATCCTGCATGCCTGTTTCTACTAGGTTAATAACAATATCAATTTGAATTTAATATTTATTTCATAGTCTTATTGAGTAACAAATTATTATTATAGCTTTTCCCATATGATGTCCTGAAATTAAATTGGCTTGTATTCCTAAGGCTGATAAGAAATCATGGTCATATAAGTTTAAAAGAAATAATTAGCTGAGCATGGTGGCACACTACTTTAATCTCTGCACTTGGGAGGCAGAAGTAGGAAGATTGCTACAAGTTCAAGGCCACCCTACAACTACATAGTCAATTCCAGGTCATCCTGGACTAGAGTGTGATCCTACCTCAAAAAATAAAAAACATAAGAGAAATAATTATTCTCTAGTCAATATGGAAAGACACAGGGATGCATGTATTTTGAACTATGTATAAGTTAGTAATAAGTTAGAGAAGCAAAATTAATATAAATTGAAAGGCTTTATATTTTTACCAGTATTTCAGGATAATACATAACAAAAATAAATGTTATTAAAAGTTGCCATCTATTTTCAAAGTAACATAAAACTACTGCTTGAAGTTATAGATACTTTTTTGGCTAATGCATGTCAACATTGGAATAGCCATTGAATAGTGTATAGTCACTTTTTATTATTTCAATCTTTAGAAGTTTTTTTTAATTGAAGTATATCAATTGACAATGATTATCAATAAGATGCACTTAAGATTAAAACTGCACTTCTATTTGCCATATTACTAGAATTTTTGTAAAAATGTTCATGAAATCTTGTGTATTGCAATTATACTGAATAATTATAAGATTGAACATATTTTATATCACTTGCATAATTACTTATAATTAGGCTAATTAAATTAAACAGACAATTAGATAATAATCAACTCAAAATTCCTTTTGACAAAGAGTGGCAAAAATAAAATTAACAGTACTTAATAAAACATTTAAAACATAAAACCTTATTCATACATAGAAAACATTTGTATACACAGGCCATTTGATAAAGTATATTTGTATATATGCATAAACACATACACCTATTGATATTCTCATATACGTTATATGTATTTTTATGAAATTATTCCTCACTATTTTCTGAATGTGGTGAATTAAATAGGAAAGGTACATCCATTTTCATACTTCTGCCTAATTGTTTATATTCATTTAACAAATTAATATAATCTTTTATCACCCCTCTCCTAGACATGTATGAAAATTAGCATTGTATATTAACTTAGAGGAAGACTTTATGTGTGAGCTATTGTTCGTACCCTTTAAAATCTTATTTTTCAACTTTATGAAGTAATCACTTAAGCTTTTCTAGAACTCCAAAAGCACAATTGTTAATTCAGCAGGAAATCATGGGTCTAGAGATTCTTCTGTTTTCATTATCTTTGTAATAAGCCCATTTGGATACTCTGTTGTAAATAAAAACTAATGAGGATATGCATGCAAACATTATTGTATTAACTGAGCTATACCTACTGGTAGAGAAGAAATTGTTTCAAAGGTTAGTATTCTCTTTTTAAGAGATTAATTCGATACATTACCCCAGGTGTATATGTGGACTTTATGTGAAGAGTCATGAACTCACTAAAAAGTTCTCTTGTGTGGTTGAAGAGATGGCTTAGTAGTTAAAGCATTTGCCTGTGAAGACTGAGGACTCAGGTTCAATTCCTCAGGACCCATGTAAGCCAGATGCACAAGGTGGCACATGCATCTGGAATTTGTTTGCAGTGGCTGGAGGCCCCAGTGTGCCCATTCTATCTCTTTCTCTCTATCTGCCCCCCTCTCTCAGCTAAATAAATAAATAAATAAATAAATAAATAAATAAATAACAATTTTTGAAAAGTTATCGTTGTAATTCTTAAACTCCCAATATTGCAATTCAAATTATATTCTTTACTTTTGAATAATATCAATGCCAATAACATTTCTGAAAGAAAAAATACTACTTTCAAGACTGCCTGTGTTCTAAAAATATCCTCTGAATTTTAATGGCCAGACTTGCATTGATATTGGCTGTGGTTTATTGATTATTTATATATTTCCCTTGAGGATCAACTCCTCTTTGCATTCTCTATCCTGTAATCTATGTTATTATTCTATTATTCCTAATGCTACTGTTATACTTCAGTGGCTCAAAAATGTTTATTGGAGGAGTTATGTTCAAGGCAAGAACTTTAATAATTTTTCTAGTAAATGATTGGCAACATGCAAAAAAGAGACCCAATATATGTATGTAATTTAAATAAAACAGAAAATCCTATATAAATAAAATACAAATATCAAGAAAAATAGGCAAAAGCTATGAAACACTTTTAGAGATTGGCACAGAAAAGTGCTTCATGCTGAAAACACTTGACATAATGGCTATCAAATAATATGCAAAATGATTGAATGGAAGACACATATGATGGTACACACCTGTAATCCCATGCCTTGCGAGGCTAAATCAGAAAGATTACAAGTTTGAGATCAGCATGGGCTACGGAGTGTAGATTCTATCTCAAAAGACCAAATCCCAAACCAAAACAATAAACAAGCCTGAGGGATGTTTCATAAAGAATAAACAAAGGAAGGAAGAAGGAAGGGAGCGAGGGAGAAAGGGAGTGAGGGAAGCAAGGAATGTGGGAGAAAGGGAGGGAGAAAAAAGGAAGGAAGGAATGGAGTGAGGGAGGGGAGGAGAGGAGAACGATGGACAGATAGGTAGTGTTTTGATGTAGTCTAATGTTAAACATAATAGGATGGTGACATTCATGTTTAAAGTATTTTATGTGCCAAGCATGGTAGTGCATGCCTTTCATTTTAGCACTAGGAAGTCTGAGGTAGGATAACCATGAGTTTTAGTCGAGCCTGGTGCTACAGAGTAAGTTCCAGGACAACCAGGGCTAGAATGAGACCTGGCTTCAAATAAATAAATAACAAATTCCAATAAGAAAAGCCAGACCTTAGGGCAGGTTCTGCTGGAAAAAAAAGAAAATATAGTTGAAATTTGTAGCATAAACATAAAATGCCATTTTAGAAACACACACACAAACGTGCGCATCTTTGCTCATAAGCACCTTATCTAGAATATTTACATCTTTGAAACTTTTATTCAATCTGTACTATACGGTTCCTCACTCCAGTCCTGTGGATTTTCAATCTAGCACTGCAAGAGGCTAAAGTTTCTGATATGTCAGGGCCTCTATAGTATTGGTCCCCTTAGTCACATTATTGCTAGTTCTTATTCATCTCTGGTCCTTCTTCATTATCTTACAGTTCCTCAAAAAGTCTTTAAGTACTTTTTCACATTCCAATTTATTTATTTGCTTGAGTCAATATAATACTCTTTAACATAATTTGTTTTTATTTGTTATTTACAAATTTCATATACATTCCTATCTCTTTATATCTCTTTCTATATAGTAGTTTATCATCTTCACCCTCCATTAACTTCTCTCATCTCCTTCCCACTCTTATTGAACCCTGTCTTCCCAAAAAGGCCCCCACATTTTCAGAGAACATTGAAAGCTGAGCACCACTGGGGAGGAGGGGTGGGTTATTTACTAGAGTATGGAAAACTGCCTGGTGGCCACACCATTGTGAGTGACTCCTTTGGCCCCTCCCCATCAATGTTGAAAGACCCATTCTTGTGTAGGTCTTGTGCAGGAAACCAAAGCTGCTATGATTTTGTGTGTGATGGTCTTATCATGTCCAGGAGATAGCTCTCATCCCTGTTCTACAGATCTTATACTTTTTTTTAAAAAATATATTTTATTTATTTATTTATGTATTTGAGGGAAAGAAAGAGGCAGAGAGAGAGGGAGAGAATGGGCATGCCAAGGCCCCCAGCCACTGCTAATGAACTCCAGATACATGTGCCCCCCTGTGCATCTGGCTTAAGTGAGTCCTGGAGAATTGACCTGAGGTCCTTTGGTTTTGCAGGTAAACGCCTTAACCACTAAGCCATCTCTCCAGCCCCAGATCTTTTGCTTTATATCTTCACTTCCATTATGTTCTTTGAGCCTTTCATAGATGTCCATTATAGGTCTAAGCAATCAACAGTCACTTATTCTCGGTACATTGACCAATTATGAGTCTGCCTTAATTATCACGGGCAAAAAATAAAAATGCTTTTCTGGGGCTGGAGAGATGGCTTAGCGGTTAAGGCACCTGCCTCCTAAGCCTAAGAACACTGGTTCCAATCTCCAGCAGTTCAATCTCCAGGTCCCACGTTTAGCCAGATGCAAAGTGATGCAAAGGTTCAATGCCGCACTTGACCACAAGGGGGCGTACGCATCTGGATTTCATTCGCAGCAGCTGAGAGGTTGCTGGCACGTCCATCTCTATCTGTCTTTCTCTCCATCTCTGTCTCTCTCTGTCTCTCTCCAAAAAGAAAAAAAAATGCTTTTCTGAACAAAGCTGAGAGCAACAGTCTTCAGTGAGTATAAACATAAATATTTAGACTGCAATTTGGCAGTACATTTATTTAACAAAACAATAGTAGTATGATCCCTGGGCTATTTTTTAAATTTTTATTTATTTATTTATTTATTTATTTATTTATTTATTGTTTTTTCAAGGTAAGGTTTCACTCTAGCCCAGGCTGACCTGGAATTCACTATGTGGTCTCAGGGTGGCCTCGAGTTTATGGCAATCCTCCTACCTCTGAATCCCGAGTGCTGGGATTAAAGGCTTGCACTACCACACCTGGCAGCAGCTAATATTTTTCTGATGCATGCGATTTTATTTTTAATCAGGTTTAGAGTCCCACCCATGACTTTGGTCTTGTGGAGAGAAAGCCACAAATAAAATCAGAAAGTAGTTGGTTCTCCCCATAACCAGTATGCCTTTTTTTTTTTTTTTTTTTTTTTTTTTGCACCAGTTAATAGTCACACCTTGCCTAGTAATTCAGTATTGTAGCACACAGGGTCCTAATCTGAGTGAGACCATTGATGAGTTTTCTTCCCCAGTAATGGGCAAAGCACCTCCTATCACAAACTACCAAGGAGGAAGGAAGCCTCTAGATAAGTTTTAGCTTGATTTTTCTCTATTTCCTGCCACCAAAGTGTGTTGTTACTTCAGCACTAGTCTCTTACCATTCCAACAAGAACAATGACAATCATGACAATAGCATCTATTGTTTGGGGGAGCTTTGCTACTTTCCTGACCACAAGCCCTAGAGAGGTAACCCAAATATGACCCATATGTGAGACTAGGATTTTCTTTTAATGACTGACTATTGCTGGGAGCAGTATTAAATATTCATGCAGGATAATTCTGTGCAATTTTTTTTGTACAACAATAAAACTTTAATCTGGATACATTGTTGCTAATGGAATATTACATTTTTATCTTTTATTACATACATAAATATTTATTGATTTTGTGTGATACACTGAGGACCTTTTGTTTAACCTAAGTGTGTTTAATCTTTGACTGATGTTTCATTTATTTAAGTTACATTGAATTCACACCAGACACCAACTGGGTAGCAGAAGTAAATCAATATTAAGAAAAGATGGGCTGGAAAGATGGCTTAGCAGTTAAGAATTATAATATATATAATTATAATAAATATAATACCCTGCCTGCCTGCCTGCCTGCCTGCCAAGCCCAAGAACACCTGTTCAATATCCAGGTCCCACATTTAGCCAGATGCAAAAAGTGAGGCAGGGGTACAATTCTGCACCTGTCCACAAGGGGGCAAACACGTATGGAATTTATTCCTACTGGCTGAGAGGCCACTGGTGTGCCCATTCTCTCTCTGCCTCTTCCTCTCTGTCTCTCTCTATCTCTCTCAGATAAAAAAAAGAAAGAAAGAAAGAAAAAAGACAAGGGCGGTAACAGATATTTGATGATACCAATTTGAGTTGAAAATAAATGCTAATTTGAAAAGTGTCTTACTCTATGCTAATTCTGTGCTTGGTGCTTCGAGTTCAATGAGAGAGAATTTCAGAATACATATGCAAAAGTTCTTACTGGCAAAGGGAGAAATCTGGCAAAGATAAATCCATTGTCTGATTAAATGTAAATAAGAAATATGAAACTGTTAAAAAGAAACATAAATGTACATCACTAACAGAGATTCTTCCTACTCCAGAAAAGAAAGATAGTCTGACTTGTGGAAGCTTGGGAATGTTGGTATCTAAGAAGTGGATGAAATTAATTAGCATAGACATAAGCAGATTATGAAAGGAGGACTTCAGATTTGTGTTAGTTTATGAGAGGTCTGGAGGCACAGTTTTTATTTGTAAGAATTAATCAAATTATTACTGTGACTTAACAGGGAGATAAGTGACTATATATATATATATATTTTTTTTTTTTTTTTGAGGTAATGTCTCGCTCTAGACCTGGAATTCACTATGTAGTCTCAGGCTTCCCTCAAATTCATCATAAGCTTCCTACCTCCAGCTCCCAAGTACAGGGATTAAAGATGTGTGCCACCATGCCCAGCTCAGATTTATATTCTAAACAGTGAAAAGACCCATATTATGGCATGCACCTGTAATCCCAGCACTGGGATTTTGAAGAATCAAGAGTGTACATAATGCAGGCAATCCTGGGATATATAGCTAGAATTTTTCTAAAATTCAATTAATTAATTAAAATTTAAAAATGACAACTATGTGATGTCACACATATGCAGTTAGATTGATTTGGTCAATTATTTTACAATGTAAAATTTATTGAAAACATCAATTTGTTCTTCATAAATATATATAATTGCCATACCTCAATAATGATGATAGGAAAGCTGGTTAAAGTATAGTCTCGTGTGCCTGTGTATATCCTGAAACTACACCAAGTACAATTCAGAGTTGGTCCATTGAATGGGGAGTTTAGAGCAATACAGTTAAAAATAAATAGGGGCTAGAGATTGCTTAGTAGTTAAGGTGCTTGCCTGCAAAGCCAAAGGACCCTGGTTTGATTCCCAAGGACCCACATAAACCAAATGCAGAAGGTGGCGCTTGCATCTGGAGTTCATTTGTGGCAGGTGAAGTCCCTGGAGTGCCCATTCTCTATTTCAATTTATGTGTATCTCTCTATCTCTTTCTCTTTCAAATAAATAAATAAAGATAATTATTTAAAAATAAATATGAGCCAGGCATGGTGGCGCATGCCTTTAATCCCAGCACTTGGGAGGCAGAGGTAGGAGGATCGCAATGAGTTCAAGGCCACCCTGAGACTACATAGTTAATTCCAGGTCAGCCTGAATGAAACCCTACTTCAAAAAACCAATAATAATAACAATAATAATAATAATAAAATAAATATGAAAGTATAATTGAGATTGAATCTATTTAAAGGTCAGTAAAAGTCTAGCAGAGAAAGATTGAACTGATGCATACACATTTATAGTTGAGCCTAAGATTTGTGTTATTAAAGAAGGAAACATAGACTTAAAACAATACATTTGAAGTTCAATTTAGTATATGTTAAGTTTTAGGTGTCTGAGAGGCATCAAAAAGACATGATGAGGCAGAAATTTGGACAATAGACAAATATCTAATCTAAGATTAAGGGAGATTCTAAAAAAAAAAAAAAAAAAAAAAAAAAAAAAAAACAAGGTTACAGACTTCACAGACAGAAAAGAGTTTGTTGTAAACAATCTTCAGCAAGCATAACATGTCACCTAGTGAAATTTTCTAAAATAAGGTTAACTCTGAAACAAATAGAATTCCAGGTAATACCAATAGTGATGTGTTGAGAATAAGAAATATAAAGACATCTGAGAAGAAGCATCACAGAGGAAAGGAAGACAAGACACATCACTTTGTTTAAATGTGTCAGCTAGTACTACTGTAACACTTCTTTCAATAAATCTAAGCACTTTTTCTATGCATCTCCTGCATTAGTTAATGCATGATAACTCTTTGAGAGCATGCATAACACTATCCTAAAAAAATACAAACATGTGGGCTGGAGAGATGGCTTAGCAGTTAAGGCGCCTGTCTACTGAGCCTAAGAATGCAGGTTCCAATCTCCAGGTCCCACGTTTAGCCAGATGCAGTGACTTAAGGGCGCAATGCCGCATGTGATCACAAGGGGGCGCAAGCATCTGGATTTCATTCACAGTAGCTGAGAGGCTGCTGGCACACCCATCTATCTGTCTTCCTCTCCCTCTTTCTGTCTCTCTCTGTCCCTCTCTCCAAAAAAAAAAAAAAAAAATACAAATATATATATATATATATTTGTGCAGGATGCATTTATATTTGTGTACAAAAAACAACAACAACAACAAAAATAAATAAATAAAAATAAAAAAAAAATAAAACCAAAAAACCCAGGTCTTTCCAGGAACAAATAATTCATGTGGTTTAGTAGGAAGATTGTGTAATACAGATTTTTTAAAGGAGGAAAAATAATAATTATGTTAGGTGATGGTATGTTAGCTGAATTGTCATGACTATAGAACAATAAGAAATGGAAAATAGATTAATGCGTATTCAACTGAGGAAAATGCTAAATATGTAAATGACTTAAAAATGAAAGTTGAGGCTGGAGAGATGGCTTAGCAGTTAAAAGTGCTTGATATCAAAGCCTTATTATGGTCTGGGTTCAAGTCCCCAGTATCCATCTTCATGTACATCCAGATACATAGAGTGTTGCATGGATTGGAGTTTGGATGCAGCAGCCAGAAGTTCTGGTATGCCCATTCTCTTTCTCTCAGTCTCTCTCTCTGTCTCTCTCTCTCTCTGTCTCTCTCTCTCTCTCTCTCTCTCTCTGTGTGTGTGTGTGTGTGTGTGTGTGTGTGTGTGTGTGTGTGACTCTGCCTGTCTTTCTGAAATACTCTTTCTCAAATAAAGAAATAAAAATATGTTTTAAAGTGAATGTTGATGGTGAATGGAGAATATGCTGTGCTATGGCTGAAATGCTGTGTGTACTGGAGAGATTCATCTGACTCATGTACCGATTTCTGGCCAAGGGATTTAAAAAAAGTATATTTGCTTGGTATTTTTTGTTTTATTTTCAAATAATGGCATCTTTATGTGTTAGTAATTATTCTGATCTTTCTCGTTAGTATGCTGTACACTAATTTTTAGGACTTGAGTAATCTTACTTAAAAAAAAAAAAAAGTGAAGAAAACACATGGTCCACACAAATGTTTTCTAGGAAAATTAATGTATGGAAAGTTATCTTAAATCTGAAGTCACTGGGACATTGCCCTGCTATGACAATAAGGAAGTTACTGGTGAGAGAATCTTGATTGATAAGAACTAAAGATGATTCAAAAGGCGAGGAAGTTCCAAGAGATCTAATTTGGATTGAACAAAAATGGTTTTGCTTTGTATTTGTTCTTCTTTACCTTTGAAAGAGTTCTTTCCAATGTCCCTGCATTCTAGGCTTAATAGGAGCTTGTAAGACATTTCAGACTACTTACCTACTTTGGGACCCTTTACAACTTTACAGATTTAACTGCAGATGCATTCTTGCTTTCCTGCACCTCAAGCAGCTAGGACAGTAATCATATAGAAACACTGGTAAATACTCCTTTCATTCAGTGTTACATCTCTCATCTGCCGTTGCTCCATCAACACCAAATATTTATGCATATAAATTTAATTATCTGTCATTAGAATTTCTTCACTAATTTGTTCTAAAAACAGTATTTCATTTTTTGGCTCCTTTGGAGTTTTCTTTCATAATGTTTCATATTGAAGTCTGCATAGACTGCAGTGTTTGTTGAATAAACTCTATTATTAAGTGTACTGTTCTGATCTTTGCATAATAATTTGCATAACCACCACCAGAAATAGATGTTTTTCCCCTAGGAAGCAAGTTTGCAAAGAAAACATTATGAATTTTCATTGTGGTCTGTTAGTTTTTACCTCTAGGCATATTATAGCATTATTTTTAAATGCAGTGTTTCTTTTTTTTTTTTTAATTTAGGATCTGTTCCTTAAAATAATAAGTCAATCTGCCACATTCTACTAATAATATGATTTCATAAAATATAATGGTATGCTTTGTTCCTTCTAGTTACATTAGCTTTTTAAAAACGGCTGTTCCTACATTTTCCTACATTTTCAGGGTGAAACAAAGATCTTAAAACTAAAGAATCTTCGACCTCAGGACTATGCTAATTATAGCTGCATTGCTTCAGTGAGGAGCGTCTGTAATATTCCTGATAAGATGGTGTCCTTCAGACTCTCCAACAAGACAGGTATGGACTTTCACCATGTGTTTTTGTCTATTTTCTATAAAAAATTTTAAAAATAACTTATTTGCTATAAATATTCAGGATCACTCACTTTTCAATCTTTTAAATATTTTATGCTATATGATGTATGTATGTATATGTGACAATGAATGTGCGTATGTCACACATGAACCACTTTGCATCTGACTTTCGGTGAGTGCTGAAGGATTAAATGTGGGTCCCCAGACTTGGCAAGCAAACATCTTTAACCACTCAGTCATCTCCTCAGCTCCCAGTGTTGAGCTTTTTTATTCCCCAAAAATATTTAGCATATCTGAATGGCTCTTGACAAATGAACAGTATATATTTGTATTACAGCATAGTACATAATGCTTTTATGTACATAGAAAATTGTAAT
This sequence comes from Orientallactaga sibirica, assembly GCA_036365145.1. Lineage (NCBI taxonomy): Eukaryota > Metazoa > Chordata > Mammalia > Rodentia > Dipodidae > Orientallactaga > Orientallactaga sibirica. The sequence goes on along the minus strand of JAEOAD010000010.1, from coordinate 12,526,214 downwards.
TTCTTAACATATTATAGTTATAAATGCTACAAATAGGCCTATGTCACATTCACAGAGATTTTTCAGACCTACTAGATTTTTTCATAAAAAAATGTTATCTCCTATGTTGCTTAAGTGTTTAGTGGATCCAAAATCAGGAAAGAACTTTTCTTAAACTCTCTTTGAAATCAAGAAAGACAATTGGAAATCTTGGGTAGGCATTGCTAGTACATATTTGTAAAAAATGTCAAAGCATTAGCAAAGTCATGAATCCAGTTTGCTTGTGTTTAGTAATATAGAACATAGTATAAAGCAAACAGATTAAAAAGAAATTAAGAAAAGACAAAAAGAAAATGTCTGAATGATCTCCTTTATGATTATACCTCAGGAATCACCAAAATAAACTAATATTTGAGTTGGTTTTGAGAGACCTTATTGTCTAGTGGCATTGATATATATATATAAAACTTTGAGATAATGACTTATCATTTGGTGGGAGCTTGATCTTAGACACTGGCCTCATTTTTTTGTACATGGCTTTGACTTATTTCTCAGTTCCAGCAATGAGTTCCATTCCACTGAGTGGATCTATTAGTCAAATTAAGAGCAGTTGGTTACCCACCATGGCTGTGTGCCACTACTGCACTTGTTTGAGCAATGTGTCTTGCTGGTTGTTTCCTGCTGGGTAGCTTAAACTGTGAGTTATTTGGACAGATGTCAGTCATTTTCTCCCAGTCGCTCTTGTAGCACCCTCTGGCACTAGACTAGCTAACTGTCTGGGGACTGACCCTCTTCCAGATTCCGACCAGGTCTCTCCATGTTTTGTCTCACCCACGTATGCTGTCTTGGACAGTAGGGTCTTACCCTTAACCTTTGGTGGGACTTCAAGAACTCTGACAGAAATCTGTCTTTTTGGGAAACCTTGTAGGTCACTCGGATCAACAGCTCATCATGAAAGTTAACCCCGTGCTGGTATTGGGAGTTATAAGTCAGTGCCAAGGAAGGTGGAGGAAGAAAAAGATAGGTAATATAAAAGAGAAAGTGAGTATGGGGGGGAGAGAGAGAGAGGGATAGGGAGAGAGAGAAACAGGAAAATATTAGGGTTGGTCTTCATGATGTTCTCTCCAGTTCCCTGTGGTTCAGGTGTTCCCTCTGTGGGCCTGCTGAAGGACCAGTGTTTTAGCCTATTATTCAGCATGTAGCATTTTATAGTACCATTTCCTTTTGGGTCCCTATTTGTGTACCCCCCTTATCCTCCCTCCCACCTTCTTGCTCCCTCCCCTCTTGCTCCTTCCCACCCTTCCCCTCCCTCCCATCCCACCCTTGCTATTGTCTGGTCCTCAGGGTTCTTATTAGGTATGGCAGCATTTCAGGTGGATTCAGGTTAGGACCCACAAAAGAATGAGACCATGTGACAATTATCTTTTTGTGATTGTGTGAGCTCAGTGAGGATGATCTGTTCCATGTTCAACCATTTTTTTTTTCAAATTTCATTATTTCTTCTTTCCTTGCTGCTACGTATAGTTCCATAGTATAGATATACCACAACATCGTTATGCATTCATCTAATGCTGGACATCTGGGTTGATTCCAGTTCTAATCTGTTAATGAATTGAGCAGCTATAAATATGGTTGAGCATATCTCTCTGATCTGAGGCTTGGAGCCTTTAAAGTAAATGCCCAAGAAGGGAATAACTGAGTCTGTTGGTAGGTCTATAGTCATCCTCTTCAGGAGTTTCCATATAACTTTCCATAATGGTTGAACCATTTTACATTCCCACCAACAGTGAAAGCTTGTTCCTATTTCTCCACAGCCTCACCAGCTTTTGTTTTCTTTTTCTTTTTTTTTTTTTAATGCTAGCCATCCTTACTGGGGTTAGGTGGAATCTCATAGTTGTTTTAATTTGCATTTCCCTGATGATTAGGGATGTTGAACATTTTCTTTTTTCTTTTGTTATGCCTATATTTTTTATTAGTTACCTATATAATGTGCATAGAGTCATGATGGTATCATAGTTAGCCTTCTCCCTGACCTCCCGCCTCGGGGATTGTGGGTTTTGCATTGTGGGGACAGCCACAATGGAGGAGAGGCAACGTCTCTGTACATAATGACCCAACTTATAGCTCTAACAATCTTTCCTCCCCCTCTTCTGCTAATTTCCCTAAGCCATTTTGGGTTCATTTTAGGTCTATTTCAGTGATGAGGTCATGGGAGTCTCTGTGTCTCTGGATCTCTGGTTGGTATGGGTTGGGTGTTCTCTGTGCCTATCTCCTTCATCCCTCTCCTGATAACAGGTTCACTGAGAAAGCAGAACTCTTGCTTATTTTCCCACTTATTCTATGGGTTCAGCTGGTGCCCTGGTGAGGTGCGATGGACTGATTCTCTCCACAGGTTCTACGTCCATCTGAAAAAAAGAAGCAAATTCTCCAATGGAGAGTGAAGTCAGTGCAAGGTAAATGGATAGCCATTATTGTTTTAGAGTGAGTTTAATGGGTGTGGACCCTCTTATATCCCACTATTGGTGGGAGCTTGATATTGGAGGGTGAACTCGTTTGTGGATATGGTTCTGACTTGTTTTCCAGTTCCAGGTATGGGTTCTGTTCCACTGAGTGGATCCTTTAGCCAAATCAAGAGCAGATGGTAATCGACCATGGCTGTGTGCCACTATTGCATTTGTGTGAGCATCACGTCAGCTTGATAGCTGCTGGGAAGTTTACATTTCTAGTTGCTTAGACAGATGTTGGTCATTTTCCCCCAGTTGCTCATGTAGTACCTTCTGGCACTAGAAAAGCTAACTGTCTGGGGACTGTTTCTTCCAGATTCCAGCCAGGTCACTCCATGTTCCATCCCAATAGCATATGGTGTCTTTGTCAATAGGGTCTTACCAATAGGGTCATCAAGTACTCTGACAGAAATCTGTCTTCTTTTGGGAAACCTTGTAGGTCTCACTGATCATCAGCTCATTGTGGATGTTGACCACATGCTGGTACTGGGAGTTACATGTCAGTTCCACCAGAAAAGAAGAAAGAAACATATAGGTAGTATGAAAGAGAAAGAGAGAGAGAGAGAAGAGTAAGAAGAGGGGATGAGAGAGAGGAACAGGAGAAGGTTGAGGTTAGCCCCTGTGATTCAGGTGTTCTCTCTAAGTACCTGATGAAGGATTAGCCTTTTAGTGCATCTTACAGGTTAAAAGATTTTTTGGTACCATTTCCAATTAGATCCAGTTCTTTTTTTGTCCCCCCTTACACTCCCTTCCCTCCCCACCATCCCTATTGTCCAGTCCTAAAAATGTTTCTTAGGTATGTCCGCATTACAGGCAAATTCAGGTTAGGAGCCACAGATTAGTGAGACCATGTCACGCTTATCTTTCTGTGATTGGGTGAGTTTGCTGAGAATCATTTATTCCAACTTTGACCATTTTTCTTCAAATTTCATTGTGTCATTTTTTTTCTTACTGCTATGTAGAATTCCATTGTGTAGATATACCACATCTTAATTATCCATTCATATAATGGACATCTGGGTTGATTCCAGCTCTTAGCTATTATGAACTGAGCAGCTATAAAAATGGTTGAGCAAATATCTCTGAACTGAGGCTTGAAGTGCTTAGGGTAAATGCCCAGTAAGGGAATAACTGGGGCTGCTGGTACCTCTATAATCATCCTTTTTAGGAGTCTCCATATTGTTTTCCATAGTGCTTGGACAGGCTTACATTCCTGCCAACAGTGAATGAGGGTTCCTATTTCTTCACAACCTTGCCAGCATTTGTTGTCATTAGATTTTTTAATGTTTTCTATCCTTATTGGGGTAAGGTGGACTGTCTTTGGAACCCTTCCTGGTTCTTTTCTATTAGATATAATATAGCAAGGATAGATTCATACAATTATTGGCTCTTTGTTGAGTTTCTAAGAGTTGTGCTATTTTCTTGGCCAGGGTTGCATAGATTGTCTCTTCATTTTGGGCGGGGTTCTGATCCTATTGTATCTTCTATGATTTGATTCAAGACGTCTGTTGTGGGACTGAATAGTCTAGCTGGATTTACTTGTATCTGGTTTTTCATGCTATTCCCTTTTTTGTGGGGTGGAGTTGGGTGCAGTGCTGAATGTCAGGGTGGTGGCCCCTGGAGTTATAATAGGCTAGGGTGGGGGACAGTGGCCTGCTGGCCTGGGTTGTCTATCCAAGGTGGGAGGGGGAGGCAACCACAACTGCCCCAGTTGGGCTCAGGAAGGGTAGTGCGGGAACACTGGCCTACTACCCTGGATGCCTGATCTGCCATGGGGGGTGGCACCTGACTGACGATGGGGCTCCAGATGGCTGGGGAGGCACCTAACCAATGTTGATGCTCTGGCTGGTGAGAGAGGGACCAGACCAGTGATGGGGCTCAGGCAGTTTCAGTGGGACCTAACCAGCAGTGGTGCATGGAGCTCTCACCAGCAAAGGAGGGACCTGACCAGCTGGGCGGGACCTGATGCAGCTCAGGCAGGTCCAGAGAGACCTGGCCTGGGATGGCGCTCAGGGATCCGGCCAGCGAGGGAGGGATCAGAGCAGCGATGTGGCTCACACAGGCCCAGTGGGATCTGTCTTGTGATGGCGCATGGGATGGGAGGGATCTGACCCGCAAATGTGGCTCCAGAGGCCTTGGGAACCTGGCTTGTGATGACGTGTGGGGCTCTGGCTGGGGAGGGAGGGATGGAAGGGATCTGGCCAGAGCTGTGGCTCCACAGGTCCTGGGCACCTGGCCTGTGATGGCAGGCGGGGCTCTGGCCAGTGAGGGAGGGATGGGAGGGCTCTTACCTGTGGTGTGGCTCCACAGGCTTGGAGTGCAGGGCTCTTGCCAGCGAGGGGCTCAGGCAGGTCCAGCAGGACCTGACAGGAGGTGGCACCTGCCCGAGAGTGTGGGAATCAGTGGATTCCCTATTTTGCACATCCACCCCCTCCCTCTGGAAGCATGTAAGAACAAGCAAACCCTTTAAAACATATATCCCTTAAACCTTAAGGGTCTTGGCTGTACTTCCCTGTGAAGTGAGGTGAGGTGAGGTTAGGCAGACACCATCTTGACCGGAAGACATATTTCTTCATTGAGCAGAGATGGTCGAAAATTCCAAACTTTCATTTGGTTAAAAGATGGAAATAAGAATTTCATTGGATAATATTATTTAATTTATTTTTAACAGATTGTTCCCTTTTATTACTTCTCCCTTGTTCCTGTTACCCTGGGTCCCTCCTCAGTGGGGTTATAGAATTTACTGTGGGGTCAGAGGAACCGTGTCTCTGAATATTCCCATCTACTCTGTGGCTCTTACAATCTTTCCATCCCCTCTTCTGCAATGATCCCTGATCCCTGATCACTGAGGTCTGTTGGAAGTCTGATTTAGTATTAAGTTCTCTGTATCTTCTGGATTTCTGCTTTGATAGGTTGTGACCTTATGCATTAATTCATTAACATATGTTCTATTAAGTTGATGATATACTGAAATATCTATTGCTTTATAATTCATTCACTTACTCATCAGCAATTTTGTGAGCTCCTGTTATGAGTTAGAATTTCAGGTGCAGGGATGTTGACCAGGATTTAAATTGTGTCATAGTACATAGTGCTATACTAAGTAACAGGGGAGAGTAATTAGAAGCAAGTCCAAGAACCACGAGGGAGAGGAAAGTCAACTTTATCAAAAGAGATGGGAAACATCATAGAAAATTATATCTCTGAAAAAATGTACTAAAATTGTATGTATTATAGTATGTCACTTTGGTCTTTCCTAAGATTTCACAGCCTGGGGACAAGAATTATCTTAAATAGGACTGGCCATCACATTAGTCTCAAAATGAAGCGAGGCTGTTTTATTAGGAATAAATAACTTCTTCCTTTAATGTTCAGTGAATTATATTAGCATGAAAGATGACAGAATTCCTAAATGTGTTCTAAATCCACTGCATCACTTTTGTTGCCAGGATGACTTTTAACAAGAAAACAGAGTCATGTCCACCTTTCTTATAGAGGGCACAATTGTGCTATAAATACAAATGTTTTGTTTAACCTTATAGCTTTCTGTTCCTTTATTTTTGAAGCTAATCTATAGGTTCAGAAAACATTGAAACAAATAATCTTGTTTGCCTTCATTAATTATCTCACTAAAGTTTAGATTGGTATTCATTACAAAGTATTAGAATTGTAGGATGTAATTGAACTTAACATAGACGCCAATACCTGTTTACTGTTCCAACAGTGGCACCCCAGGCTTTTTGCTTGCCTGACCCTTTACATAATCAAACCAGCTTTCCTTCATATTTTTTTTTTCCTTCTGTGTGCTTGGAATTGGAAGAATTGGTGTATTTCAAATAAATGAAATCATTCAGGTAGCTCTCAAGGTGCACTGGGAATAAACTCAGCTTGGCGAAATTAGGCATGTGAATGGACAAATAAGTGAATATAAGCTATTTTACCGTGCAATTGACAAGGAAGGGGAACACAGGTCACAGTCAATTTGAGATCATGTGATCTGTATAATTCTCAGTTGTGACATGGATCAAATGACCTTACAATAAACTCTTGTTTTGCAAAATATTAAGAAAAATGTTTACATTATTTAGAGAGAGAAAGTTAGATATAAATGTGGTAATAAGTTTGCTTAACCTCCTCCTTAACCAATATGTTTATTGAAATGCCACAATTGAAAAGCATTTTCCTAATGAAGGTCAAATATTGACAATTTAATTTTGGCATGATCATACTTTCATTATAGCCTCTTTGCAGTCACACAAACATTTTCCATTATAATCTTTGTATAGAACAATTTACACAATGCATGAATAATACAGCAAGTAAAATACAAACAGTATCTACTATGACTAGCTAGTTTTCAGTTTTGATGGCAGAATGGTTTTACTATGAGTAGATTCCTGGGTTCATTCAATACCTGCTAAATTACTAAATTATGAAGTTTTTTTTTTTTTTTTTTTTAATGTGGATCCTGGGAATACATCCATTAGAAACAGGTTGAATAACTGCTTTGCATATCAGGAAAATGATGTCTACATCAGACTTTTTATTTGCTCAATTCATTTTGTGAATATGGACTTTCATTAATAGACATACATTTTATATATATATATAATTTATTTATTTATTTGACAGTAAGAAAGAGGGAGAGAGAGAGAGAATGGGCATGCCAGGGCCTCTAGCTGCTACAAACACACTCTAGATGCATGTACCACCTTGTGAACCTGGCTTACATGTGTCCTGGGAAATTTAACCTGGGTCCTTTGGCTTTGCAGGCAAGTGCCTTAACTGCAAGCCATCCCTCCAGCTCATCATTAATTGAAACACATTTTCTAATGGTACTTAGAAGAGCAATGTCCAGGTAGCATTTAAAAATCTTTGCCATCTATAGACTAACTAGCAATGATTTGTTTTAACTTCCCTAGTATGAGTTGTCATTAAAGCTCATTACTTTATGTCAAGCCAAAGAAAGTGTCTGATAATGTTAACCTCAATGCCTGTTTGACTAATTATGAAAATGTTTTCTGTCAGAGAAATGTCACTATATATCACATCTAATCTAGCCACCTGGTACCTTATCATGACCATTCATAGTATGTTATATGAAAAAATATAGTGCCACATGAATTTATTTCCTGTCATGCACACTGGCCATAGTGCTGTTGCAGAAACCAGAACTTACTGATTGCTCTTCTTAAGCCCATTTTGGAGAAAATAAAATAACACACTAGCTTTCTTTCTTTCTTTCTTTCTTTTTTCTTTCTTTCTTTCTTTCTTTCTTTCTACATTATTAGTGTAGCTTTACTTCATATGGTTTATTTAAATAAGCTGTTAAGATTTGTAAATGTAGATTCCCAATAAATATGTGTATTTTTGAATGATCATCATTATGGTAAGTATATATTATCTTAAATCCCTTAGACTATGTACATTTACAATGTAAGGGCACATAAGAACTATGATAAAAATTAGCTTATCTTAATGCATTTTGTTCATCTTAGTGTATGTTGATGGCTCATGATTTTTAAAGGCAAGTAAGAATTAAGTAGGTTATCTACATTAGGAGGAAAACACATTTATGATGATGAATTCTATAAAGAAACAGGACAGCTGGAGCTAATTTTACTTAATTTTATAGGTCCCTTGATTTAGTCTACTCAAACTTAACTTAGTGCTTATAAATTATCTTATTAAGGTATCTTCCTTTAATGTACAATACATCTAGAATGTAACATAACTGAAAAATATTCCAGATCTTAGTGAAAGTCAATATCTACTCCTCTTTTTCCCTTTTATTTTATCTCCCTCCTTCTCTTTTCTACCATCCCTCCTTCCTTCCAGTGTTCTCACCTTTCTCTGACTCTCTTTCTCTCTTTCATCCTTCAATATGTCTCAATGAATTGTTCATAGTAGGAAACAAATTTAAGAAATATCCCTTTTGTCTATGCTAGGAAGCTAGTATGTGTTTTTAAACTTTTACATACTTCACACAAACTTTCTAGAACAGTGGCCAGCCATTGCTGTGAATTTTGACATAAAACTTTTGCACACAGTAATATATTCATGGCAGTCTTCTATGTTTAGAAGAATGCAGCCTAAGTATTATAAAAACAAAATACTATTTTAGTTATATGAATTTTAATATCTCAAGGTATGAAAATAATATATGTCAACACATTCTCTAATGATATGTGCTTATCATAGATACCCTGTTTGAGTGCAGGAGGCAGTGGCATTGACACTCTAGTCAAGGCTGACCTGGAATTAACTATGTAGTCTCAGGGTGGCCTCAAATCCATGCCAGTCCTCTTACCTCTGCCTCCCAAGTGCTGGGATTAAAGGCACAAGCTACCATGCCTGGCTCTGTGGTGTTGTTTTTACTAACTATGTCATTTTTACCTTAAGTACATGGTCAAGAGCAGGATGTGTAACTATATCTGGGCTAGCCATGGGATCTTAACAGGAAAACAAAATAATGCAATAAGAAAGTGAGGATCAAGTTTTAAGAACTTAGGCTGGCCCCGAACTCAAGGTGATCCTCCTACCTCTGCCTCCCGAGTGCTGGGATTAAAGTTGTGTGCCACCACGCTTGGCATCAGCTACTTTTTTTAGTCATACAGATTTATTTTATTTTTTATTTTTTTTTATTTGTAAGACAATGAGAAAGAGAGAGATCTATCTAAGAAAGGGAGAGATAACATGGGTATACTAAGGCCTCTTACTACTGCAAATAAACTCCAGATGAGTGTACCACTTTGGGAATCTGGCTTTATATGAATACTGGACAAGGTGGTTTGAATCAGTTGTCCGCCATAAACTCATGTGTTTTGAATGTGTGGTCACCAGTTGGTGGCAGTTTGAGAGGTGGAGCCTTGATGGTATGAGTGTGTTCCTGTGGGTGGGATTTGTGATATAATATCCAGCTCCAGAGCTTGCCTCACTCTCTTTTTGCTGTTTGTCACCAGTTGTGGCAAGAGCATAATGTCCAGCCTTTCTTCATGCCATACTTCCCCTTGCCTTCATGAAGCTCCACCTTGAGACTGTAAGCCAGAAGAAACCCTTTACTCCCACTAGCTGCTTTTGGCTGTGTGTTTTGTCTCAGCAACATGGAAAATAACTAGAACAATGGATAATACCCAGGCCAGCAGGCTTTGCAGGACGGTATCTTTAACCACTGGAGCTATCTCCCCTACCAGAGCCAGGAGATTTTTCAGTTTACTGACTTTAGATGTCTATTACAGAATCTAGGTGATCATTACCATAGATTCAAATCTAGGACTGTAATTTCACCAACAACTACTTTCACAAGAAAGACTAGTTTTGTGCAACACGAGGATTCCAGTAGTAGCTGCTGAAACAGCCACTGCAGAATGTTCAGCCTGTAGGCAGAAACCACAAAAACTTACATTTTGGTAATCCTAGAGGCTACAAGTATGAGATGACAGTGGTGTCTAGGTTGGTTTCCGGTGAGATCTCTCTCCCTGGTCCTGGATGTTCATGACTGCTTTCTACTGTGTGTCCTTTCCTCAGTAGTGCATGGAGTGAAAGAGAAAAAATGTTGTGCTTGCTCTTATTCATGTAAAGACATTATCTTTCTATATCAGTGTCACATTCTTTAATATCTTCACTTGCAAGAGAAGAATGAGTATGGGCATGCCAGGGCCTCTTGTAACTGCAAATGAACTTCAGACCCTTGCTCTAGTGTGTGTCTGGTTTTAGGTAGGTACTGGGGAATCTGATCCCAGCGGCTAACCTAAGTGCCTTTAGCCATCTCCTCAGCCCAGTGTCACATTCTTAAGACATTATTTAACCTTAATCACCTTCCTAATGGCTCATCTCCCAATTCCTTCATCTTCTATAGGTCCCCATTGGGTGCTAAAGATTCAACATATAAATTCAAGAATGGGATTTAATCCAGTCCATAAGACAAGTAATTGACACCCATCTCTACTTTTAAGACTTATTTTCCTTTAAAGTTTCAGATATGTTTATATTATGTTGAATCAAAGCAAGATAATCAGTCATATATTAGAGGGAAAATAACCTATTCCCCATTAGGAAATTAACATTATTAGAAGCACAAACTCCATTGAAATTATTTAAACTCCTATATTCTTTGCTTTGGGAAAAACAAAAGAGATAGCAACTCTAAAGGAAGAAATTAATGTCAAGCTTTAAAAGGGACAGACATTAATTGTGCAGTATTACTATCTTTTTTTTTGGGGGGGGGGTGTTCCTGTGTGAGACCAGATACCTGTGTGCCATCGCACGTGCATGGACGTCCGAGAACAACTTCAAGTTCCAGTCCTTACTATCCACCTTGTTTAATTAAGACAGGGCCTTTCAATCCCCACCCTTGTGAATGGAACACTCATAAACAAACTTCCAAGAAAGGCTCCTATCTCTCCTTCACTTCTCCCGTCAGGCACATTGGGATTACAGAAGTCCATCACAGCATCCAGCTTTTTATATGGATTCTAAGGAATCTGAACACAGGTACTCATGGTAGCACAGTAAGAGTTTTAAACACTGAGGCATCTTCCCAACAACCATAATTAAATCTTGAAAGCATGGTAATCAATACAAAAATGATAACATAAATTATGTGATAATGAGCCTATGCATTTTTTCTGTGATTATCTTTTTATAATGCTGAAGATAGTGTGTGAAATGCTAGGAAAAAATAATTGACTCTTTTTTTTCATATTTTGAACCCCCAAAATATTAGAAATACAAATGCCCTATTTTGTGTATGTGTGTATGTATATGTGCATGTGCATGTTTGTGTGTTCATTGTTGTGTAGGTATGTGTGTATAGGCATTTGTACAGGTGCCTGTGGAGGCCAGAGGAAAACCTCAAGTGTTATGCTTAAGGAACAGTATACTTTTCTATTTTTAAACCTGGTCTGTAATTGGCATGGAGTTCTCCACTTAGTTTAGATGGACTGGCCAGCATACCTCAGGGCATCCTGTCTTTGATTTTCTAGTGCTGGGTTGTAAGCACAAGGTATCTGGCATTTTGACATGAGTTCTGGGGAGTATATTCAAGTCTCCATGCTTGCAAGGCAAGCACTTTACTAACTAACCTATCCTAGTCCCAAAATTCAACCCTGTAAAAAAGATTATTTTGCACTTGTACCTGTGTATTCTCTCTCAAAATCAGGTACCTTACTCAATACCTCCTCACTTTATGTTCTGAGACAGAGACTCTCACTGAACTTGGGCTCACCAACTGGGCTAGGCAAGCTGACCAGCAAGCTCTAGGGATCTCCCGGTCTCTGCCTTCTAGATACTAGGATTGCAGGTATGCATAGCTATGCCCAGCTTCTTATGTGAGTATTGAGAATCTGCACTTAGATTCTCAGGCTTGCAAAGTAAGCACTTTACCCACTAAACCATTTCCTAAGAACAATAATACTTTTAATTTAAAGTTTTCATGTCATGGGCAAAAATAGTATTTATTAGTATAAAAGCCAATGAAAAAATAACAAATGTTAGAATATAGTGACAGAATAAGATGTTTGTATGGCCAATCATGGTGTCTCAAACCTGCAATCCCTTCACTTGGTAAAATGAGGCAGTAGAATTATCAAGTTTCAGGACATCCTTGGCTACATAGTGGATATAAGACTATAAAGATCTATGTAGCAAGACTCTGTCTCAAACACCTCAAAAAATCTTACCCATAATTTTTTATGAATTATCTATATAATGTATATACAGCCATGATGGTTAGCCTTCTCCCTGTCCTCCCCCCCTTGGGGATTGTGGATCTTGCATTATGGGGGTAGCCATCAGTTATGGGGGTGAGGCAATGTCTCTGTGCATAATGACCCAAATTATGGCTAAAACAATCTTTCTGAGAATTTCCCTGAGCCCTATGGGGTTCATCTTAGGTCTATTTCAGTGACTAGGTCATGGGAGTCTCTGTTTCTCTGGATATATAATTTGATAAGTTTTGAATGTTCTCTGTGTCTATCTCCTTAACCCCTGTGCTGATACCAGGTTCACTGAGAAAGCAGCGTTCTTGCTCATTTCCCCAATTATTTTATGGCTTCAGCTGGTGCCCTGGTGAGGTGCAATGGGCTGATTTTCTCCTCAGGTTCTATGTCCATTTGAAAAAGAGAAGCAAATTCTCCAATGGAAAGTGAACACAGTGCAAGATACATGGATAACCATTAGTGTTTTAGAGAGGATTAAATATGTATAGGCCCTCTTGTATACCACTATTGGTGGGACCTTGATATTGGAGAGTGAACTCATGTTTTGAATATGATTCTGGCTTGTTTCCCAATTCTAGGTATGGGTTCCTTTCCACTGGGTGGATCTGTTAGCCAAATAAAGTGCAGTTGGTAACCCACCATGGCTGTGTGCCGCCATTGCACTTGTGTGAGCATCATGTCAGGTTGATTGCTGTTGAGTAGTTTAGACCACGAGTTGCTTAGACAGATTTTGGTCATTTTCCCCCAGTCGCTCATATAGCACCATCTATCACTAGACAAGCTAACTGTCTGGGGACTGAATCTCTTCCAGATTTCAGGCAGGTCACTCCATGTTCCATCCCAACAGCATATGGTGTCTTTAGCAGTAGAGTCTTACCATTAATCTTTGGTGGGTCATCAAGTACTCTGACAGAAATCTGTCTTCTTTTGGGAAACCTTGTAGGTCTCACTGATCAACAGCTCATTGTGGATGTTTACCACATGCTGCTACATGGAGTTACAGGTCAGCACCAAGGGAAAAGAAGGAAGAAAAATATAGGTAGTAAGAAAGGGAAAGTGGGAGAGATAAAGAAAGAAGAGGGAGTGAGAGAGAGGAAGAGGAGAAAGTTGAGGTTAGTATTCATCCTTCCCTCTCCAGGCCCCTGTGATTCAGGTGTTCTCTCTAAGCACCTGATGAAGGTTCAGCCTTTTAGTATGTCTTTCAAGATATAGGATATTGTGGTACCATTTCCATTTGGGGCCAGTTTTTTTGTCCCTCCATCCACCCTTCCCCTCCCTTCCCCTCCCTCCCTGCCCCACCATCCCTATTGTTCAGCCCTAGAAATGTTTTTTAGGTGTGTCAGCATCTATGACAAATTCAGCTTAGGAGCCACAGATGAATAAAACCATGTGACACTTATCTTTCTGATTGGGTGATTTCGTTGACAATGATCTATTCTAAGATTGACCATTTTCTTCAAATTGCATTGTGTCATTTTTCCTTACTTCTGTGTACAATTCCATTGTGTAGACATACCACCTCTTAGTTATCCATTCATCTAATGATGGACATCTGGGTTGATTCCAGCTCTTTGCTGTTATGAACAGAGCAGCTATAAACATAGTTGAGCAAATATCTCTGAACTGAGGCTTGGAGCTGTTAGGGTAAATGCCAAGTAAGGGAATAACTGGGTCTGTTGGTACCTCTATAGTCATCCTTTTTAGGAGTCTCCATATTGCTTTCCATTGTGGTTGTACCAGCTTACATTCCCACCAACAGTGAATGAGGGTTCCTATTTCTCCACAACCTCACCAGCATTTCTTGTCATTAGGTTTTTTAATGTTTGTCATCCTTACTGGGATAAGGTAGACTCTCATAGTTGTTTTAATTTGCATTTCCATGATGATTAGGAATGTTGAACATTTTCTTAAGTGTGTGTTTGCCATTTGTATTTTTTTGACTTTGTATTGCTTAGGTTTTTGAGTTCTTTGTAGATTCTAGACATTAGGCCTCTGTCTGATGTGTATCCAGCAAAAATTTTCTCCCATTCTGTGGGTTATTTATTGGCTCTGCTTATTATGTGTTTGTCTGTGAAAAACCTTTTCAGCTTCCTGAGTTCCCAATGGTTTAGTGATCGTTTAATTTCCTGAGCTACTGGGGTTTTGTTCAGGAAGTCTTTTTCTCATGTCTATACCATGGAAAGTTCATCCCACTTTTTCTTCCAGTAGTGCCAGATTATCTGGTCTTATATTGAGGTCTTTGATCCATTTGGACTTAAGTTTTGTGCATGGTGGAATATATAAATCGAGTTTCATTTTCCTGCATGTGGTTTTCCAGTTTGTCCACACCATTTGTTGAAGATGCTGTCTTTGTTCAAGTCTACATTGTTTGGGCCTTTGTCACATATCAAGTAGCTATAGTTAATCTAAAGTCTGGGTCCTCAGTTCTGTTCCATTAGTGTATAATCCTATTTTTATGCCAGTACCATGTTGTTTTTATTATAATGGCTTTATAGTATAGCTTTAGATCAGGTATGGTAATGCCTCCAGAGGTGTTTCTTTTGCTGATGATATGCTTGGACATCCGAGGCCTTCTGCCATTCCATATGAATTTTGAGATCATTTTTTCTATCACTGTGAAGAAAGATATTGGGATTTTTATTGGTATTGCATTAAATCTATATATTGCTTTTGGTAAGATTGCCATTTTCACAATGTTAATTCTGTCTATGCAGGAGTGTGGGAGGTCTTTCCATTTTATCAAGTCCTCCTCAATTTCTTTCTTGAGTGTTTTTATGTCTTCATTGTAAAGGTCTTTCACCTCCTTGGTTAATGTTATTCCAAGTTTTTTTTTTTTTATGCTATTGAAAATGGGACAATGTCACTTGTTTCTTTCACTGTCTCTTTGTATTTTGCATATAGAAAGGCCACTGATTTTTCTGCATTGATTTTGTATCCTGCTACTTTACTGAAGGAGTTAATCACTTTTAAGAGATTTGAGATGGAAGTTCTTGGGTCACTTATGTATAGAATCATGTCATCTGCAAATAAGGCTAACTTAACTTCTTCCTTTCCAATTTGTATCCCTTTTATTCCTTTCTCCTGTCATATTGCCTGAGCTAGTACTTCCAGTACTATGTAGAAGAGCAAAGGTGAGAGTGGACACCCTTGTCTTGTTCCTGATCTCTATGAGAATTCCTTCAATCTCTCCCAATTAAGTATTATTTGGGCTTTAGGATCTTTATATATAGCCTTTAGTATGTTGAGATATAGACCATCCATGTCTATTCTCTCTAATGTTTTGAACATGAAGTGATGTTATATTCTGTCAAAGGCCCTTTCTGCATCTGCCGAAATAATCTTGTGGTTTTTGTGTTTAAGCTTATATATGTGGTTTATTACATTAACAGATTTCCATATGTTGAACCATACCTGTGTTTCTGGGATGAAGCCTACTTGATCAAGGTGGATAATGCCTTTGGTGTGCGGTTGAATTCATTTTGCAAGGATTTTTTTCATGATCTTTGCACCTAAGTTCATCAAGGAAATAGGCCTGTAGTTTTCTGTTCTTGTGGCATCTCTGTCTGGTTTTGGTATTAGGGTGATACTAGCTTCATAGAAGAGTTGGAGAGCTTTCCCTGTTCTCCAATTGTGTGGCACAATTTAAGAAAGAGCTAGTTCTTTGAAAAAATAAACAAGATTGACAAACCCCTGGCCAATTTGGTCAAGCAGAAAAAAAAGAGACTACTCAAATTAACAAAATTAGAAATGAAAAAGGAGCGATCACAACAGACATAAGTGAAATTGGGAGAATCATCAGGACTTACTTCAAAAAGCTCTACTCCACAAAACTAGATAATATGGTGGAAATAGATGGATTCCTGGACACATACCACCTACCAAAGCTAACCTCAGAGTGGATTAATCTCCTAAACAAACCCATCGCAACCATTGAGATTGAAAGGGTAATAAAAAACCTACAAAAAAAGAAGAGTCCAAGACCAGATGGCTTCTCAGCAGAATTCTATCAAACGTTCATGGAAGAACTGAAACCAATTATTCTCAAATTGTGCCACACAATTGGAGAGCAGGGAAAGCTCCCCATATTATTTTTAAATGAATGTTTAAATTGAAATGTTTAAAGAGAAAATTCTGTTTTGATAATTTTAGGACTTTTAATTAACTTCTATATGCATGTTTAAATTCCCTTAAAATGGGGGTAACAAGAAAACGACCTACTTTGTTTTGTTTGGCAGGTAGGAAATTCTAAAACATAAGCTAGAAAAGTATCTAGCACGTAGACAATAGCAAATAGTAGCTATAATCAAGTTTTTAACCTAGATTTTAAAAAAGGAAACATAAGGATGGTGTCATCAACAATCATGTTGGGATGATAAAGAAAATATCAAAACTTTCTAGGACATGATATCCAATCATTGATGATTAATCTTGAAAAATGTTGAAAATCATGTATTAAATTCACTAGAAGTAGATTATTCTTATTATGTACATGAGGTAATTAATTCCAGAAAATTAATGTGTATTTTGGGTATAGATGAATATAGCCTATTATTGGCAGAAAATTTTAATATACATAGGAAATATGACTTTTTGAAATAGATAAAAGTTTATAAAGAAAATTGTAGCAACTTACAAGGTTGTAGATATGAAAAAGATTATTTATCTAAGTGCTTTTTATATTTCCTAAGGTAATCAAACTTAAATGTGTCCTAGTCTCAGTAATGTACCTTCAAAAATAGGAAAATATAGATGATGATTAGGTTTTGAATCAGGGAAAATAGCAAGGGTCATAATGTGGTTTCAACTTTCATCATTCTGAGTCAGTTTCCACAGCAATAAGATGACCTAGATTTTCCAAAATTCTATTACCATATTAACAAATTTTGCATGTTGCTGATACCTCCTTATACTTGTGCATTTTGTAGGTATAGCAATGATTTTTTTTTTTTTGCATTGTTTGGTATTCAATTTTATTTTGAGACAATAAATGCTTACCTAAAGCAGTTTCCATAATTCTCCCAGAAAATTTAGCTCAGAAAAATGGACAGCTAAAAATAACAGATAGATTACATTGTTTTAGTCAAATAAAAAACAATATTTCTATAATTATTGGAAAGGATAAAAGCCATTGAAATATTATTTCATAAATCAGCAAAAATAAATTGGAGTATATCAACTAGTCTTCATTTAATTTCTATGTTTATGTATTTGTAAGTAGAAAGGGAGAGAGAGAAAATGAGTATTCCAGGGCTCATATCACTGCAAATGAATTCCAAATGCACATGCCACTTTGTACATCTGGCTTTACATGGGGAGGGGAAAACAAACCCATGCCAATGGGGGCTGTCATCTTTAACTTGAGAAAGTGAGAAGGAAAGAGATATAGAGGAAGAGTCAGATAGAAAAATACATGCGCCATTTTGTGCAGCTGGCTTAAGTGGGTACTGGGGAATCAAACCTGGGTCCTTAGGCTTTGCAGGCAAGTGCCTTAACCACTAAGCAATCTCTCTAGCCCTTACTTTTAATTTTAAGCCAATTTGTAGATTACATCTTGATTCTTTCCAAAGTTTTATTATTCTGGTGAAACTACTAAGAGTCATTTTATTGTAGTCAGTAACTCAATTGCTAGAAATGCAGTATACAGTTTTATATAAGACAGCTTCAGATTCCCTGAGATGAACTTCCAGACCAGACACAGTTATGGAGGAAGGTTTATTTATTGAAGCTTACAGATCCAGGGGAAGACCCATAATGGCAGAAAAAGCTGCCCTGCTCTTACAGGACCAGGCAGAGAAGCCACAAGCCCAAAAACCCCAAACCAAAAGCTACAACCACACAGCACACTTCAGGAACTCCAGGTGGAACTCAGCACTTTGTATATCTTTAGATTAGAATTTGAAACCCACCACCACATCTTGAGATCTGCTCAGTGGCCCCTCTTCCAGCAAAGTGGCTGCAGATCAAAACTACAAACTAATAAACACTGAATATAATGGAAGCCATCTGTTCAAACTACCACAAGTTTCTTCACAGTTCTTGGTCTTGACACACATGCCTTATGGTTTAAAGTATAATCTTGATCATTCACTGATAAAATTGATTTTAAAGATCGCTGACTCTGATGATGAAGATGCAATAATTTCCATAGGTATACATAGCTAGCCATGATGTTTTCTTTCTCTAAAATCCTATAACACATTATGTAAATATCCCTTGGACTCAGAGAAACTCTCAGGTCCTTGGGGATCTCATAGTTCTGGGCAACCAAAATATATTGGTCACTCAGTGATCTGTCCAGCAACCAGACTCCTACTTGTAAGATGCTAGTTGTTTGATGTATATTTGCTTAATTTATTCACATTCTATGTGTTTAGTAAATCATTGTTGGAATGATGAATTGAAGTGAAGTTAGTGTACTTCAACAGTGCATAGATCAATAATGCAAGATAATTTCAGCTCTTAGAGGAAACCAACATGAAATGAGCATGGAAAATAGAAACTTGGAGAAATGATGTTTCAGTTATAGTTAGTAGCATAGGCATTTTTTCTTAAATATACTTTTCTTCACAATTTTCATGCATGTACATAATACATTTTGATCATTATCCCCTCTATTTCCCCCCATTTCTCATCATTGTTCCACTAAACCCCATCCTCTTTCCAACTAACTCCACTTCTACTTTCACATCGTTTTTTGCCCTCCATTATCCATGTAATCCTATTCTTGGCACCCAGATTATACAGATAATGAAAGGTACTATGACAGAATGAACGCAACAGCCATTTCGCATATGGAATACAGCACCCCTCCTCACCCTGTGGCTCTGATAGTATTTCCACCAGCTCTTCCAAAATGCTCTCTGACTTGAAAGAGATATCCCATTTAGCACTGAACATGCAACTGTCACTTTGTCTCAACACTGAAGACTTTTGAGTCTCCCCAGCAAGCATTAGCATTCTCCAAATGTTCTCTTTTCTGCAAAGTGTGTTTATGGCACTTTGTTGAAAAATCAGGTAGCTGCAGTTACATGGTAGACCTAGATCTTCTTTCCTACTGATCCAAACATCTGTTTTTATGCCAATATTATGGTGTTTTTAATGTTGTGGCTCTGTAGGATAATTTGAATCCTGGTACAGTGATATCTTCAGCAGTATTATTTTTACTAAGGACAATTTTTGCTATTTTGGTCCTTTTGTACTTCCTCTTGAATTTTAATTTTTTTTTTTTTCAATTTGAATGAAGAATGGTGCTTAGATTTTGATTGGTAATTCATTGAATTTAAATAGTGTTTTTGGTACAATAGCCATTTTCACGATAGGAATACTTTCAATCCAAGATCATGGGAGGTCTTTTTGATCTTCTGGTGTCTTCCTCAGGTCCTTTCTTCAGTGTTTTAAAGTTTTCATTGGAAAGATATTTTACTTCCTCATTTAGAAATATTCCAAAAATTAGGCTGGAGAGATGGTGGCTTAGCTATTGAGGTACTTGCCTGCAAAGTCAAAGGACCTAGGTTTGATTCCCTAGTACCCACATAAGCCAGAAGCACAAGGTGGCATACTTGTCTGGAGTTCATTTGCAGTGGCTGAAGGCTCTATTGTGCCCATTTTCTCTCCCCCCCCTCTTTCTTTCTCTCTCTCAAATAAATAAATTGAAATAAATAAATGTTGGAAATATTCCAAATATTAATATTTTTGCTATGGTAAATGGAACTGTTTCCTTGATTTTCTTCTATGTATGATTTTCACTGATATTTAGGAAGCCTGCTGATGTTTAAATGTTAATTTTGTATGCTTCCACTTTGTTGAAAGTGTTTATCAGCTTTAGGCATTGTCTTGTGGAGCCTTTAAGGGCTTATATATAAATCATATCATTGGCAAATTAGGATAGTTTGTTTTCTTCCTTTCAAATTATATCTCTTTTATTTATTTCTTTTGTCTCATTGCTCTAGCTAAGACTTCATGAACTATATTAAATAGTAGTGGAGACAGTGGGTATCCTTATCTTGTCCAGATCTTATTCATAACATTTTGGCTATTTCTCCATTTAATATGATGTTGGCTAAAGGTTTGTTAGGGTTTGCCTTTATTATACTGAAGCATATGCTCCATTCATCCCTCAACTCCTCAATATTTTTATCATGAAGGGATGTTCAATTTTGTCAAATGCCTTTTCTGATTCTGACTTTTGCATAGGTTTACATGATGATTTTCCTGTAGTGATTTATGGAGGTTGAACCATACCTGTATCTCTGGAATAATGGCTAATTGAATAAATGAATGATCTTTCTGGATTGTTCTTGAAATTGTGTTGCATGTATTTTACTGAGCATTTTTCAACTATATTCACCAGGGAGATTGGTCTATAGTTTTCTTTTTTGTTGTGTCTTTATTCTGGATTGCTAATAGTATATTTCTGGCTTTGTAGAAGTAGCTAGGAAGCATGATATTTTCTATTTTGTGGAATTATTTGAAATTCAATGGTCCCATAGACTTCTATAGTCAACAAATCTAGACCTTGATCCTTTTTGATTGAGAGATTTTTAATTACTATTTTAATTTCATTGCTTGCTTAAAGTATTTAAACATTTGTCTCATTTTAAGTTTGATAGGTCATACTCATCAAGAAATTAATTAATTAATTTATATATATTTTCCAATTTGGTGGAATTATAGGTTTTTGAAGTATACCCCTGTGATTCAACTTTTCTTGTAATGTCTCCTTTTTCATATCTAAACTTTTTTCGTGGGATCTTCTCTCTTCTGATTAATTTGCCTAAGGATATGTCAGTATTGTTTATCCCTTTATAGAATTCTTTGTTTTGATTCTTTCAGTTTCTTTTTTTATTCTTTAAATTTCTATTCCATTGATACATGCCTTGACCTTTATCATTTGTTTTTCCATCTGCTACTTTGGAGTTTGGTTTGCTTTTGTTTTTCCAAGGCCTTCAGATACAACATTACTAAACAGATCTCTCTTTCTGCAATTTAGTCACTTGGCGGTATAAACATCCCTTTCAGGGATGCCTTTGTTTCCCATATGTTTGAAAATGTTTTTACTTCAATTAAGTTCTAGGAACTTCTTGATTTCTTTCTTCATATATTTGATAACTCACTAGTTGTCCAAGAGTGCATTGTTCCATCTCCAGAATTTGTATATTTTTGTACATTTTTTCTTTCTGTAGCCTCTTGAATAGTTTTATTTTCCTCATTGATGTGAATTTGATTATCCAGTAACCTCTGTAGAGTTACTGTAGTGCTCATAAATTCTTTAAGCCTGTTTTTTCTACTTCTATTCTGAGAGATTATTTTCCTTAGTATATTATTTTGAGTTTGCAACCATGGACATTCAATACCTAAAATACATCTTTCTTAGCTATTTTGGCTTTTAGAGATTCCATTGAGAAGTCAGCTGCTACTTTAATGGGCCTTCCTTTATATGTGAGATATTTCTGTCTTCTAGCATTAAGTACCCTCTTTTTATGTTTTGTGTGTTTAGTGTTTTGACTACCACATAATGTGTGCACTTTATTTTCTAGTCCTTTGTACTTGGTGTTTATGTGTTTCTTATACTTGTATACATCTCTTTCCCTAGATTTGATAAGCTTTTTTTTAAGTTTATTAAAAATATTTTCTATATTGGGCAATGCTGAGTTGGAAGTCAGCCTCAGTGAAGATGAAGGTCTCTATGATTTTAGAGACCTTGATTTTTCGTGCTGTCTTGATTTGGCCTTGTGCTGAGAAGATCAATATGAAGATAAGCTGTTCTTTGGATTGGGTGACAGTCTCCCTTAGTCCTTCTACTCACAACAGAAACAAGGTATACATACATAGGTGCTGATGAATTGTTTCTGGAAATAGGCTGCTCTGTGACTTGTATACAAACATATTTATACCATTTTGTATACCCTGCTCATAAATGTGCCATCAGGAAAGCAGTTATCTCAGAGGATACAGTCCTCTTTCAAACTGAGGTATACTTTGCGTCTAGGAATATTCACTGTGAATCTCAGACGATCCCTTTAGAGTGTTCTGCATCTCAGAAATCAGTATGGCTTAAAGTAGTTTGTAATGATGATGAAATAAAATGGAAGCAAGTCCCTTTATAGATAACTTTGAAGCAATGCAAGAAGAGTTAAGATTACTAAATTTTAATCAAAATGTCTCCCATTAAAGAAGTGGAAACCATGATTTTTAGTACCATAAATTTTGCCATAGCAGTGTTTTTATTAAAGTTTCTGAGTATATAAAAATATTTTCTATGCCATTGACCTTATGTTCTCCTTGCTGTATGCCCATCATTCTAATATTTAGTCTTTTCAAGGTGTACCACACTTCTCTAATATTCTTTTCACATAGTTTTGGAACTTCTCATTGGTTTTGACTAATATATCCAGTGCTTTTTCCTTGTCTGTAATGCCCAATATTTGGTCTTCCATTTGATTCACTAGATTGGAGAAACTTCCCATGGAACTTTTTGTTTGAAATATTATATTTTTCATTTCCAGCTTTATTTTGGTTTGTTTGATATTTGGAATTTCTGTCTCTTTATTGTGTTCCATTTACATATCCTGGTTTCACTTCTTCATTTAATCTATGTTTTCATTCTCTTGAAATTCATTTAGGTATTTGTTTGGGTTGTCTTTAAATTTATTGAAGATTAAATTTATGTTCTTATCTTTGCATTTTTTATACATATTTATAATTGTTCTTGAGTTCTTTTTCTGGATACCTCCTAGGAGCACTCATTGGATTGTATTCAGGAATACATATTAGTTGGGTTTTTCATGGTATGTGGGACTTACCTATTTGCAATTAGCCTGTTGTCCAATTTTTCTGGCACACCTGTATTAACTGAATAATTTGAATGATGTTTGCTGTTTCTTCATGTTTACTTTTTTTAGCTCTGCTTTGTGGTGATGGTATCTTAGTTTTGGATGTACATGATGGTACTTCCAGGATGGGGTAGGTGAGGTGGTCTTTATTTGGTTGTAACCATATTTGAACATACACTTGGGTCAGGCCAGATGGTAGATCACCAGAGCCTCCATGAGAAAGAGAGGAAGATTGTTAAAGGGAATCTAAGAGGTGAAACTCAGCACAAGCCCTAACCCCAATTTTACCAGTGAGGCTTTCCTTATTACGGATACTATGAGGATGAGGTGAGATTATATATAATGCAGCTGAGAGGAGAATGCTTAGTTGATAAATTAGGGAAAAGAAAGCAATCTCCTCTGGCCATTGGACTTCTTTTTTAGATATTTCTTGTTTACATTTGTATTAGGATTATCACTCAGGTCTTCAAACTAGTGAAGGAAAGAATTTTGCCAAATGTCCTATGTCCTAATCACCTTCTTCTTGCTCTTTTTAAAGAGAATTCCCCAATTTGAAGATAATAAAAATTATCAGACAAAGATATAGAATTTTTGGAATACATATACTGATACTTGCATGAAATTACTCTTTTGAGTTTTCAGTTTGGAAACCATATAAGTAAAATCTTTTGGTTGAATGAAGGAAAGTGTCCTATATTGTTTAGAAAAAAACTATCATATGTATTCAGTCCAAAATTAAAGAATACTTGAGGGGCTAGAGAGATTGTTCAGTAGTTAAGTATACTTCCTATAGGGGCATAAGGATCTGAGGGCCATGAAACCAATGATGTTAGAATTTTCAGAACCCACATAAACTGCAGGCCGTGGACATGCACGCTTGTAACCCCAGCCCTTGTGGAGCAGAGACTGAAGAATTGCTGAGGTTCACAAACAACCAAGAAGCTACAGAATAAGTAAAAGAGTCCCTAGCAAGGAAAACTCATGGATGTATTACAGAGGGGGACACTCAACATTCTTTCCTGACCACCATAGGTCAGCCCACAGGGCACCACATGTTTATTTTCAACTCTGAAATATTTATACAAATTTATATTGATTGCCTCAGTAGCAACTTGGAAATTAAATACATACTAAATAGTATAAGCAGAGTATTGTATATGTGTGCCTATGCCACACACACACACAATACCCTACTTACACTATTTAGTATGTGTTTTTTTAAAAAAAAAAAACTTCATAAAAATATGGTAAATATCTGCTTTGTAAATATATTTCAATACATGGAAAATTTAGTTTTACAAAAAATTGACATGAAATGCACTTGAACTAGAATATGAAACCTATATTTTCAGTATGTGACATATAAAATGGTCACAGAATATTGTGTTCATCCATTTCTTCTGGATAGAGAAGAAGTGAATTAAGAAGTACTTTAATATTCTGTATTTCATTTTAAAATGCTATTTAAATTGTTTTATTGATGTTTACTTTTCTGAAGCAGTATTCTTTTCTTTCAATCTTATGTATTTTTATAAATGTGCATTAGTGTCTCATTTATTTAAAAAAAAACACTAAATGTCTCTCATCATATAGCACTATTTTCCTAGTACATGGCAACATTATATTTAAGAATTCAGTCTGAATCCCAAAGATAGGAAACATAGCTATTTAAATGAGGAGACATGAATTGATTCTTATTTGAATTATATGTATTGTAATATTAGGGAGAAGTTAGTATTTACAGTCAGTCAACATGATAATTTAGTGAAATAGATTATGGCCTATGAGTTAACATTAACACTTTCTCTGGTGGAAGGTACACCTTTATAGCTTTCTATTTTAGTGACTTAATATGACAGGATGGAGAGATGGCTTAGTGGTTAAGGCGCTTGCCTGAAAAGCCAAAGGACCTCGGTTTGATTCCCCAGGACCCATGTAAGCCAGATGCACAAGGGGGGGGACATGCATCTGGAGTTTGCAGTGGCTGGAAGCCCTGGCATGCCCATTCCCTCTCTCTTTCTCTCTTTCTCTCTCTCTGTCTCCCTCTTTCCCTCTCTCAAATAAATAAATAAAAATAAAATATTTAGGGCTGGAGGGATGACTTAGCAGTTAAGGTGTTTGCCTGCAAAGTCAAAGGACCCAGGTTCAATTCCCCAGGATCCACATTATCCAGATGCACAAGATGGCACATGTATCTGGAGTTGGTTTGCAGTGGCTGGAGGCACTGGCACACCCATTTTCTCTCTCTCTCTCTCTCCCCTTGCTCTCTTTCACCCTCTTTCTCTCTGTTGAATGAATAAATAAACAAAAATAAAATATTTTTAAAAAGAAATAAAATATTTTAAATGACTATGCCTGGACACACAACTAGGAATCAAATCCCCATTTGGCTACCTTATTTTTCTAAATATTACCTTGAAATGTATTTAATTTTATTTTTTGTAGTGAGAAATTTATATAATATCTGTGCTCTTAAAAGTATAGCATACATGGGCTGAGGAAATGGCTTACTGATTAAAGTGTTTGCCTGTGAAACCTAAGGACCTTGGTTCAATTCCCCAGGACCCATGTAAGCCAGATGCACAAGGGGGTGCACATGTCTGGAGTTTGTTTGCAGTGGCTAGAGGCCCTAGCATGTCCATTCTCTCTTTCTCTCTGCCTTTTTGTCTCTCTCTCAAATAAATGAATGAATAAAATACTTTAAAAATGTATAGCATACATTAGTACAACATTATCCCACAGATCTCTGGAAGTTATTGATCCTGATTGACTGACACACTTTACACTCATTGATTAGTAATTCCTATTTCACTCTCCCTCAAGCCCTAGCAGCCACAATTCTACACCTTGAGTTTTTATTATTTCATTATGTTACATACTGCTTAGATGTAAAATCATGCAGTATATTTCACTGTTACTATCTTATTTCAACATTTCCTAATGTCCTCAAAGTTCATCCATGTCTTTATACTTGCAAAATTTCCTTATTGTTAAAGCTAAATCACTCTATTTATCCTGCATTTGCTATATCCATTCCTCTCTTCATGTACAATTAGGCTTTTTCAACCTGTCAACTAGTGTACTTCTGTGAATAGTGGAGTCAGTATTTCAGGGGTCTTGATTTAATAATCCTGGGTAAATATATGGCAACAGAAATGGAGCTGGTAGGTCATCTAATAGACTATTTTTTAATCATACAAGTAGAGCATATTTTTTTTACTAGTTGGTGAGTTATAGGAGTTCATTATATGTGTTAGAGATTACCTCCTCATTGGATGTATGATTCTCAATTTTTAAAATATTTTTATTTATTTATTGAGAGAGAGAGAGAGAGAAATAAGCAGGGAGAGAGAGAAAGAGAGAATGGACACACCAGGGCCTCCAGTCACTGCAAACGAACTCCAGATGTGTGCACCCCATTGTGCATCTGGCTTACGTGGGTCCTGGGGAGTTGAATCTGGGTCCTTTGGCTTTGAAGGCAAGTGCCTTACCCACTAAGCCTTCTTTCCAGCCCTCATTTTTTTTTCTATTCTATAGGTTGCCTTTTCACTCTGGTGGTTGTTTTCTTTGTTGCACAGAAACATTTGAGTTTGATATGATCCCAGTTGTTTATGGTTTTGTGCTTGCCCCTTTTTGTGCTTTTAAATTTATAGGAATATATTAATGCAATACTATCCCATAGATCTGTAGAATTTGTGCCCCTTGCTTTGCATATAAAACTAACATGTTAATGTACAGAAAGCTTTTTTGGAGAATGCCTCAGAGACAGTAAGAGCTCTGACTTGTCTCCATTTGCTTATAAACTCTAGGTGAAGATTTTCATTTGTACGGTCTTGATATTTCCTAGAACAAAGTTTAACATGCAGTTGATATTTAACAAATATATGTTGAATTGGAATTTTCCCCTTAAAACAAAATATAAATAGCAAGGACTAATAAGTGGAATTGTACTGATTTTCAAAGCTTCTGATGTAAAAGAAACAACTAACATTCTGAACAGACAGCCCTTAGAAGGGGCGGAAATCCCTGCTGGTTATTCAATCCCAGGAAATGACTCAATAGATAAGAAAAGACTGTTGCCCCACAAGCAGGAGGACATGAGTTTAATCCCCAGCACCTATATAAAAAGTGGGGTGTAGCCAAACACACCTACAACCTAATTGCTATGTTAACAAGGGCAGCAACCAAAACTAACCAAAACATGTCAAGCTGTTTCAGTGAGAGAATCTTCCTGAAGGAAATATAATGGAAGAATGATAGAAGACACCTGTTGTCCCCATGGCATCAACATGCTCACGGGACATGTGCTTCTGTGTGTGCCTGCATGCTACATAAGCATATACACTCACACATGCTATGTGTACACACACACACACACACACACACACACACACACAAAAATGTTCATACAACATATCAATAGATTAATATCTAAATATAAAGAGATCTCAAAAATTAAATCATAGAAGAGGAATAACAATCAGTCAAAGGACAATGGTAATGGGCAGTGACTTTTCAAATGAGCAAGTAAAATGGGCAATAAATGATGAAAATAATTTTCCAACATCTCCACCTATCAAGGAAATGCAATTGAAAACTACTTTGAGCTTCCTTACTCCATTCAGGATGACTAACATCGAAAAATAAAACAAAAATTGTGTGCGGTGGCAAACACCTCTAATCTAGACACTAGGGGTGAAGGCAGGAGGATTACAAGGCCAAGGCCATCCTCAGTTACATAGCAAGTTGAGACCAGCCTGGGCTACATGAAGCCATGTCACACAGATAAAGAACATGTGACATGAAAGCAGAAAGAGATAATAGAGGAACAATGACAAGTAGAAAGAGAAAGGAAGAGGACAGCAGGGGCTAGGGTGAAAGTAGTGTTCCTTATACGTATGAAACAAATTATAAAGGTATTAAAAACTAAAAGAATGAAAAGGTATGTAATGCCTTTTGTAGGAAAAGGGAAGGAACCAGAGATCATCTTGTTAAGTGAAGTAAAGCCACTCAAAAACATTACAAGTTGCCAGGCATGGTGGCACACACCTTTAATCCCAGTACCTGGGAATCAATAGTAGGAGGATTGATGTGAGTTTGAGGCCAGCCTGAGACTACATAATGAATTCCAGGTCAGCCTGAAAAAACAGTCACATTTAGTTTCATATATGGAAGCTAATAGGAAAAAAGAGAACCATTAATTGAAAGGAAAAACACTAGAGTGCAAAAGAGGAATAGGAAAAAAAGAACATTATAATAAAGGTGAGATAAAATACAAGGATTGAATGCAATGGAAATAAATAGATAATATTATATATGTATACATATCAATATATAAAAACATATAAAGATTCCCTTTGTAAAAGTAAGTGATATATCTATGAAAAATTCAAAATATAACACTTAATAAAGGTTTCCAGAATGGATGATTAAAAAGCCAAAGTGAATTTTATCAAATAAATCTTGAAACTAAGGAGAATACTTTTTGAAGGTTTTTAAATTTAATTTACTTTATTTATTTGAGAGAGAGTGAAAAAGAGAAAGAGACAGATAGAGAGAATGGGCATGTCAGGGCTTCTAGCCACTGCAAATAAATTCCAGATGCATGTACCCACTTGTAAATCTGGCTTTACATGACTTGTGAATCTGGCTTTATGTGGGTACTGGGGAATTGAACTTGGGTCATTAGACCTTGTAGGCAAGGGCCTTAACCACTGAGTGATCTCTCATGCCCATGAATATTTTTTTTTCATATAATACATCAGTTACTTTCTCCTTGTTGGGACAAAATACTCATGCAAAAGCAGGTTAGGGAAGGAAAGGGCGTGCTTTGGATTACAGTTTCAAGAGTAAATTTTATCATGGCAGGGAAGACAAGGCAGGACAGAGTGGAAGCTGACATCTCACCAGAATCAGGAAGGTCTTCATCACTAGTTTTTATTTTTTTAAAAGATCTTTCTATATAGCTTAGGTTGGCTTCAAAATGGAGATTCTCCTGCATCTGCCTCTCAAATATGAGCATTGAGATTACAAGTGTCTGCCACCACACCTAACTCTTTTCTATAGTTTACATTTTGATATATTATATTTCATATATATATTAAATAGAACTTTATTAAATACTGACATATTTGTCATATCCATTTCTCTGCACTGGATGTACAAAAAAAAAAAAATAATAAGCCACACTCTTTTCACCCTGACTTCATATATTGCCACCCCATGCTAAGAAAAAGGAGTAACTGTTTTGTGATCGAATCTTCTAATCATCATTCCTTATTTAAAAAATGGATGAAGCAAAACCTGGAAAAACTGGAAATTTGGGTGAAGAAATGGTATTGATATTTAGTGATTTGTTATTAAATGAAATAACTTTGGGAAGTGAATAGCAGATAAGAAATGGTATATTCCTGCCTTTCTCACATAGAGAATGTATCTTTTTTAAAAAATATTTTATCTCTATTTATTCATTTATTTGAGAGAAAGAGTCAGATAGATAGGAAGAGAGAGAGAGGGAGAATAGGCTTATGAAGGCCTCCAACATCTGCAGACAAACATATGCACCACCTTATGCATCTAGCTTAGGAGGGTCCTGGGGAATTTAGCCTGGGTCCTTTTGTTTTGCAGGCAAGTACCTTAACTGCTGAGGCATCTCTCCAGCCCTGAATGTATCTGTATAATTCCTTCCTACCCTACACATTCCTATATCTCCCATGAAGGACAAAACAATGTCCTGAATCAGCAGCTTCCTGGTGGGATATAGGTAACTTGGATTGTCTTTCAATTTGGTAACTGACTATCTAGGATTCTAGTGCAGGCTGGTCTCTGATAAACTTAAATGAGACCAAGTCAGCCATTACCATGCCTGCTGAAAAGAAAAGTAATACATTCTCCACAACATAGGGAAATTCGTGCAAGGATGTTTGTCATTGCATGGCCTTCCCCATGTTTATTAAGGCCATTAGGTGCACATATTTGCATAGTTTATTGACTGTGACAATCTTTTCATCATTAAGTTTTGTTCTTCATGGATAATACTTAAATATGTGTCACTAGCAAAAGGTTAGATACCTCATTTCACTGAAGGGTATTCTGTTTGACAGTTTTCTTCAATGTCTCTTCTGATGGCATGAGCAATCTGGTCAAAAGTCACGAACACATATGTTTTGAGAATACAAGCTGGTAATACAAATGTGTGAGGTCACTGAAGATGTAAAGAGTAATGTGCAGAGGTTCAGTTGTTTTCCTGATGGATTGTAAGCTTCAGGTTTGTTTTCACTGACACATGGCAGATACCTATTATTGGGCCTCATGCTTATAAATGCTCTGCAAATATTTATTCAATAAATGAGCAGCTAGTATGACTCACTGAAGGTATGCAATCAGTAATAATAACAGTAATTATAACAGAAGATATGTGAATCCCCTGCTCCAATAAAACAATATAGGGAATTCCTGGTTTAATATGTGTGGTATTATAAATTCCACCTATATTTGGATACTTTAATGTAATT
Organism: Orientallactaga sibirica; assembly: GCA_036365145.1. Taxonomy (NCBI): domain Eukaryota; kingdom Metazoa; phylum Chordata; class Mammalia; order Rodentia; family Dipodidae; genus Orientallactaga; species Orientallactaga sibirica. Next base: position 12,495,666 of record JAEOAD010000010.1, on the reverse strand, counting down.
TTACTTAAAGAAATATGTGCCAATTACACAATCTTTTCTAGAAAATTTTGTCCTATGAAAACGCAAATAATGAAAAAGGCATGTTGGCTTTGATATTTATAGCAAAGGTCTACTCCTACATTAAACACTATTCATGAAAACTCTTTCAAATACTGCAATATCTTTGAATATAATTTTAAATAGAAATTTCAAGTATGATGTCATTCTTAGACTCCATGAGAACAAATCAATATGTGAATGAATGGTAATATTTGAACAGTGACTTCACATAAATAGATAGATTATTTTGAGTTTTCAAATCAACTTCTAATAAATTCTCTCATATTACTCTGCAATGTTCACTGCTACAAAAGTAGAATGAAACAGACATTGAAAATGGAATTTCAAAGATATGACTGAAAATACAGTGTGGCATTTACCTCAGTGAAATGGTAATTCTTCTGAGGGACACTTTCTATCCTTTGAAACTGTAAGCACAGTTTCCAAGCATTCCTCTCCACAAACAAGCTGGCCTTTTAAACAATGTAAGGTCATAGAACAAAAACAGAAAGTTAATTGCCTATTTTTATCTCTGTTCAGTAAGTCGTGTTGCACCACCATCCATTTCATCTTCCCTTAATTCTTGATTAATAAAGGCTACCTCATCCTTGTTCTTGCTTTATCCTTTTCACATTATCTCCATGTAGTCAGTAATTGATTTTGAATTTACATGGAAACAATGTCATAAGGACACCCTGAATTACATGTCTTGCTTCTTGTCCTGAAGATTATTGTAGTTTCTGTAGACAAGGTTTCAAATTCTCTCCCTTCCTCCCTCTTTTTCTCATAAATAGATAAATAAATAAGTAAGTAAATAAATAAATAAAATATTAAACAAATAAAAAACAAATTTGGGTTCAAAAGAAATACCTTTCTTTATTATTGAAAATTTACCTTGTCCTTTCAGTTATGTATCCTTCCATAATTTTAGAAATTTTATTCTAATCTCAGTCAATTTATCACCACCTAGAGGTCTTTGAACCATTTTATATAGCTGTTTTTTTTTTTTTTTTTTTTTTTTTTTCCTTTTCCATTCTTGGTTATTGAACTCAGGCTAGGCAAAACTTTATCACTATCACACTTAATAGCCCAACTTAAAACTTACAATAACATGCTTGCTGAGGCCTTCTTCTTTCCTATGGCCTTGTCCCTTCAGTTCTAGCTGAACTCCCCATCCTTCACACAATGATTTTGCAGCTTATGTGCTTTCCCTGGGTCATGGGAGAATACTCTTTTCTTGTTTGTCTACCTGGTACAGGAATTTTGGGGTTCCTCTGTCAATGTACCAATATATGCCAATGCACTGATGATTTGGGGGTGCTCTCAGATTCTCATCCTGTGAATTTAAAGAATGAAATCCACAGACCAGAGGATAATGTTCAGAAAGATTTTATTATAGCTTAAAGCTTTAGAAGGGTGGTGGTGAGCTTAAAACCAGAAGGTAAGAGAAGGAAGGAAGATGGAGGTCTTGTCCAGGGAGGCAACAGGAGGTTGTGAAGTCCCATACTTAACAGGAGGAAGTAAGGCAAAGCTCATGCCCAAGGAGGCAAGAGGGTGTTTGAGAAGGCCAGCCCCATTCTTGAGCTGGGAATTTTTATGTCCCATGGATGGGCAGCTTGTTTAGCAGTAAGTTTTGACATCAAGTGTCTGGGGTCAGAATCTCTGGAAAAGGGCAATCTTCCTAAGAATCTTAATTCTCTAGAAAGGGTCTTCTCAGAAGGGAGTGAAAGAAATCCCTAAAGGGACAGAAATAGGGAAAGGCCAGATCCTTCTGATGTTTCTGACATGCAATAAAGTGAAACGACCTTGATTTTTTACCTATACATTTCCCATATTTAGCCAAGAAAAAGCTATCCACTTTGGGGGTCCTATCACCATAAACCACCAAGCCAATGTTTATTGCCTACAGAGTCAGCAACACTCAGTAAACTCACAAAAAGTAAAGACAAGATTCCCTCTGCTGTGCAGTACCCAATCTTCTGGGATCTTGTATGTACATGCAGAGGCCAGTCATCCCTCTGTTGGACTCATTCAACTATCTCTGCTCACCCAAGGAAAGCTTTATTATTATTTAGGGAAAAAATTGCTGAAGGGAATATAGGAAGAATCCATTTCTCAGTTGAAGTTCTGAAAATATCCATGTTACATTTTAGCATTGAATTAGACTAAGAGTTTAAAATTTTGGTTGGGCATGGTAACTATCCTATCACTGGGGTGGTGGAAGAAATATGATCAGGAGTTCATGACTAGTGGCCAGCCTGGACTACATAAGAATCTGGTTCAAAAATCAAATAATAATAATTATTAATAATTATTATGATGACAAGAAAGTTTAAGATTTTCACAACAAAAAATGTGGCCTCTTTGTCCTGTTATGTCTTCTCTACTTGTCTCCCTTTCCTTATTTTTCTTGACATTCTGTCTTTCCCAAGATTGAACAATCGTGTCTTTCTATCTATCGTCTACCTATTATCAGTCTGTCATCTGTATAGCTAGTTAGGTATACTTTCATCTCTATTGAAGGCACTTGAGTAAAACAATCCAAGGAAAGAATGGTTTAATTTAGCTCACAGTTTCCAAGGCTACTGTCTATGATGGTGGGGATGGCATAGCATAACAGAGCAACTTACGTCATATCAGCCAAAAGAGAGTAAGAGAGAGAGGGAACAGGAGAAACGGAGGGAAATAGGAGTGAATAACTACTGACAAATTATAGCCTCTAAAGAGCCTCTCAAGTGACTATCTCCTCCAATGACCAACTCCCTCAATCTAGCCCATGTCCTAAACTTTCCAGAAATTCCAAAAATTCATGATGAGCTGAGGACCAAGTTTGCAATGTAGGGAACATTTCCTATTTAACCCGTAACACTCTCTCCTTCTTCTTCTTCTTCTTCTTCTTCTTCTTCTTCTTCTTCTTCTTCTTCTTCTTCTTCTTCTTCTTCTTCTTCTTCTACTTCCTCTTCTACTCTTTCCCTTTTCCTTGTGCTTATTCCTGCTTCTCCTCATGTCTTTTCGACTTTGTCTTCCATTATCACATCTATAAGTCATCTATCTATCTGTGATCTATCTGACTATCATCTATGTATATACCAGTTCATTTATTGTGTATGTAGCAATATTCTCACAGAGCACATCATAAATGTAAGAACTCTGGTGTGCTGATCTTTAGGAGCCTAATCTCTATGGTTATGGTGGCTTTGACTCCATCATTGAATGCTAATAGATTATCAGCCTGAAACTCTTATGGCACCATAGTCAGATGCAAGCACTCTGTGTAGAGAGTGTTTATATGTGATGGTATCTCTGTAATGCTATTATGTGTTTTGATTAGTTTTTACTAATACCTATAAAACATGTTTGTTATAATTTATTAATATAAATGTTTTATTAATTTGAAGAATTGCCTTCATATGTCTTGCCTTTTTTGTCTTTCACTTGTCACTTTATTTACAACATAATATTAATGCATATTTACGGGAAACAGGGTGTTTTTTCTATATCATATATAACGTGCAATGATTAAATATGGCTAATTCACATTTCTTTTTTTAAAATATTTATTATTATAATTTAATTTATTTTTGGAGAGAGACACAGAGAGACACAGAGAGGGAGAGGGAGACAGACAGAGAATTGGGCACGCCAGCAGTCTCTCAGCAGCTGCCAATGAAATCCAGATGTGTGCTCCCCCTTGTGGTCCAGTGAAGCATTGCACCCTTGCATCACTTTGCATCTGGCTAAACATGGGACCTGGAGATTGGAACCAGCGTTCTTAGGCTTAGGAGACAGGTGCCTTCACTGCTAAGCCATCTCTCCAGCCCCTAATTCTCATTTCTGACAGGGAAACTTCAAGCTTCTCTAGTCAATTTCTTTATAAAATGTATAATAAATTGTTGTGAATTAATTATATCTGTATCATTCTACTGTGTTAAAAAATACTATAACTGATTGTCCTGCAACATAGTATCCAACCTCCTTCCTCACTCTTTCCAGCTGTTTGACACCACTTACTCTCTGCTTCTGTAAAATCCACTCTCAGCTTCCACACAAGGATGAGAACATGCCTTATATCTTTTTTTGTCTGGTTCCTCTCACCTTTCATAAAGCTCATGCTTCAGTTTAATTTGTTGAATATTTCAAGTAATAATGGATGTGGTCTATTTAGTGTTTCTCTTATTTTAGCGTTTGCATGTACTACTATAAAATGAGCTAAAGTAATAATTATCAGTCCTACATGTTACTAAGAGGAAAGAATGAAAATCTAGATAAACTACCTATTCTAGGAATATGAATATTTTCATAATAATGGGAAAATGCATAATTCCATACTTTCAATGTTTTCTATTATAGCAATGGTGTTAGTCACCCAATATATACTCTGAGCTTGCTAGATGAGTTGGTGCGATGAGTTTTATCTGTCTTCATTTCCTGCATGCTCATACAAGCACAGGAATGAAAACTTGAAATTAATGGCCTCAAGGTGGTTGGACAATTTTAGAACACTTGGAAAAAATAGCATTTGCCTGCAAGGCAAGTGAGAAATAACCATGAGCATTTAAAGGTTCTTATTAAGATGAATATTAAAACAATAGTTTTGTTCTATAATTAAAATTGTTATTAAATAAGATTAATAAATGTCCATGCTTCCTCAAATCCATGTATCAAAATAATTGTATGATATAGTATAGGATCTTGAAAAAGTCAAAAGTTTCTTAAAATAGCTCTGCCATGCAAGATAAAAATAATAACATTCTATATAGTCAATTTGCTGTCCTTGAACCCATGGTGGGCCAAAGAATGGACAAGGGAGGGTGGTAAAAAATTAATTATGACAGGAAATACTGTTTAGTGCATATTTTGTAGTAGGCACTTGTTGCTGGCAGAAAACCAAAAGCAGCTTGTGGGGAAAAAATGTTTATTTTGGCTTACAGACTCAATGGGAAGCTCCATAATGGCAGGGAAAGACAATGGTATAAGCAGAGGATAGACATTACTTCCTTACCAACATCAGGGGAACAATAGCAACAAGAGAGTGTGCCAAACACTGGCAAAGGGAAACTAGCTCTAATACCCATAAGCCCGCCCCCAACAATACACTGCCTCCAGGAAACTTCAATTCCCAAATCTCCATTGGCTGGGAACCTGGCCTTCAGAATACCTAAGTTTATGGTATAAATCAAACCACCACAGCACTCTTGTAAACACTTGACAGACTTTGCATCATGTGAATATGATCATTTCAATTATTTTCTTCAATCGGTACAGTTTTTAAAAATTGAGTTTATGAAAGAAAAATTACTTATAAACACACATGACAAAAAGGTCACCTTTTTTCTTCTTGAGATTTAAAAGTAGAAAATTTAGATACAACAAATATGTCTGAATATTCTTTAAGATTTGAAATTTTTAACCAGTTTTATAGTCTGCTTGAGCTATATTTAGGGAAAATCAGAAAATAAATACCATTGTCTATAAAGCTAGTATAGTCAACTCAGATTTGGAAAAAACATTAAAAGGTTATGAATGTATTAATGCATGGCTTATAGTTAAGACTGAGCTTCTTGCTAGGTATGAATATGTACACACACACACACACACACACAGACATATATATAATATGCTATATATTATATATATTATGTATTGAACTTTAATGTTCTTTTCAACCTTTCATGTTACACAATGTAATTACTGGGGCAAATACTCCTTAAGTTAATGTAAACCTTGTGTACTTCTGTATTTCAAATATATGTTAATAATCTTTGACTTTATGCCTTTTAACTTAATTAAGCATGATAATAGACAAATTAAGCTTTACTAATTATGTACTAAGAATGCTATAAGAATATTTTATTTTATTTTTTATTTATTTTTTTGAGGTAGGGTGTCACTCTGGCTCAGGCCAACCTGGAATTCACTATCTAGTCAGGGTGGCCTCAAACTCACGGCAATCCTCCTACCTCTGCCTCCTGAGTGCTGGGATTAAAGGCATGTGCCACCATGCCCGGCTAAGAATACTATAAGAATATTTTAACTAAATATTTTATAAATTATGCTATTTCCCTCACAATGTTTCCTGTACCTATTTAAGTTGATATATTAATAATTAAGTATAATATCTATCATTACAGTGTTTAAGTAGTAGCATTGTGGTAGTTTGAATATATGTCCCCCAATATATTCAGTATTTTATTAGTTTATAGTTTGCATCTGCAATCACCTTGCTAGAGGCAAGGTCACTGGGGGCCCGGTCTTAAGGTGTGGTGATGGGTTTGAGATTCCATTGTAAAGATATGCAAATGTGTCTAGCAGGAGTTCCTGAAGTCTGCTGTGTGACCTTTTGGCTGTAGTTAGTTTTTGCTCTGTGTGCTGTGGTGGCGGATTGGCTTTTGTCTCTCTGTTTGGCCCTGTGGAGAGCAGGCCGTTTCTCCTGCCTTTATGGAACTTCTCCTGGATCTGTAAGCTTCAATAAATAATATCCCTTCCTCCATAACTGTGCCTGGTCTGGAAGTTCATCTCAGCGAACCTGAAGCTGTCTGCAAAAGTAAAGTGGTACCGAGGAGTGTGGGGTGAGATGAACCTGACTGTGTGGATATTCGTCTTTTGGAACCTTTGTTTTGGAGGAATGGGCATGGACTTGGTGTTTGCAACTGAAGGTGCCTTCTGGAGTGGTAAGCCAAGTTTTATGGACTATTCTGATGAGAGTTTGAGAATGCTAAGTACAGACTGTATTGAACTTCAAGGCTTGGCTTATGAGCTTTCTAAGGGGAAGGAAAGACCGCAGAGGACTTTGTTGGAACTGGGCTACTGGCATAAGGGATGGCTACGTTCCGCTATCCAGACCCAGAAAGTTTGATCAAGGTTAAATTTGTAATGGACTGATGTGCTTGGCTAAAGATATCGGACTGAGGTTTTAAGATTTTAAGTTGGCAAACCTCAAGCAAGTTAAAATTATAGAGGCGCTGAGACTGGTTTCAGGTTACCGAGCTGCTATTGTCGACAAATTAGCAATCTTAAGGAAGGTGGAAGGAAGGTGGCCTGACTTGATTTACATTAAAACAATGGAGAGGATGCCTGAGGAAAGACTGTTAAAAATGCAAATGCTTGGGAAGAGCTGACTGGAGAAGGAACCTGCTTTTCAAGGCTATGGTTTATTTTGTCCCTGGATTTAGAATATGGCTGTGTCCTGCACACCTGGTATTAGTTTTGGAAATATGAAAAATGCATGGAGTGGTCATGAGTTGCACACGGTTCCAGGAGCCGCTGCTGAGATGCGGCATGAAGCAGGGCATGAAGACCCTCAGGAATAGGCTGGAAGAGCCTTTGGAAGATGGACTGTGGGTTGCATGGAGACCTGAAGATGTTTTGGATATACCAGGACTGTGCAAAAGGACTACCATGGAGTGCAGTGTTGAACTGGGATGAAAGTTTTCCCTGGCGACTCTGCCCAGCTGGAGGGGCGGAATTGGTAAACATGGAGACTGTTAGTCTCTGGTTATATTGAACTTGAACTGCAGAAGTTTGATGATGGCTGATGGTGATTGAGTTTGCATTGTTTTAGTCTCTCCTTGCTATTCCTTATACAGTTAAAATGTTTACTCTGTGCCTTTACATGTTGAAAGTATTTAACTTGTTTGATTGTACAGGACTCACTATCTTAAGTTGATCAAGACTGTGAGAACCTTTGAAATTGGACTGAGTACAATTTACAATGTGTGATAGTTATAAATCTATTGGGGACCAGGAGCTAAATATATTGGGGGCCAGGGGCGGAATGTGGTAGTTTGAATATATGTCCCCAATATATTCAGTATTTTATTAGTTTATAGTTTGCATCTGCAATCACCTTGCTAGAGGCAAGGTCACTGGGGGCCCGGTCTTAAGGTGTGGTGATGGGTTTGAGATTCCATTGTAAAGATATGCAAATGTGTCTAGCAGGAGTTCCTGAAGTCTGCTGTGTGACCTTTTGGCTGTAGTTAGTTTTTGCTCTGTGTGCTGTGGTGGCGGATTGGCTTTTGTCTCTCTGTTTGGCCCTGTGGAGAGCAGGCCGTTTCTCCTGCCTTTATGGTAAGCTTCAATAAATAATATCCCTTCCTCCATAACTGTGCCTGGTCTGGAAGTTCATCTCAGCGAACCTGAAGCTATCTGCAACAAGCATCTTCTATCAGTTGATAACATTCCTATAAACTTTGATATGCTTTATTTTCCATCAAATTATGCTTATTTTCCACATCATCTTTATAATAAGCAGACTTTTAATGACAAATCCTCATAATTTCATGTAAAAATAGCAGAGGGGCATATATTGTGATATTTGGAAATTTCCCATATGATTTAAACTGATGTTAGAAGAACCAATAAGCCACAGTGGTACTTGAAAAGGTCAGAAAGACTCTTCATGTCTCTTTCCTGAACCCATAATGTGGAGTGATTGTCCTCCTCTGCTCTTGCTCTCTTTTTCAAAGATGACAGATTGACAAGCACACATGCTGTTGAGCTTTTCTTCTGAATTACTACTCTATGCTGGGGTTAATATCTTAAAAAGCCTTGCAGCTCTCTTGAGTAGTCTAAATATTTCTAATGCATATTGATTTCATGCAAGACAGATCCTTCTTTGACATAAAATATTTCTGAACATATGAACTCAAAAGTCAGTATAATGCCCCACCTCCATTTTTATTTATGGATGTACTTGTGGCCTCACACCAAAATGTGCCTTGTGTAAACAGTTTTATTTCTTTTTTGAAGCATCTATTTCAAGTGTTTGATGAAACAGCTGTAACAGTAGGGTTTTTCAATTGAATGATTGTTTATCATTCTCTTTGTTAACTTTAATATTCTAAGGACTTATTTTACAGCAGAAATTTTACAACTGGAACACTAGGGAAGTGGTAGGTTTGGTGTTTGTGTAAGTGTTCTTGTGTGTTTTCTTCTTCCTAAGTTTAAAGCTATGATTATGAGAACTCACTACCTAAGCCTTCCTGATGAAGAAGTGGAAAGAAATGTAATAAGAAGTGGCATTAACATTAGATGATTTTGCTAAAATGTTTAAGAACAACATCTTGTGCTCAGTGAATGGCAAATGAGAGTGATGATTTATGCTATTTTAAAACTTAGTTTGGGGCTGGAGAGATGGCTTAGTGGTTAAGGCGCCTGCCTGCTAAGCCTAAGAACTCCGGTTCCAATCTCCAGCGGTTCCAATCTCCAGGTCCCACGTTTAGCCTGATGCAAAGTGATGCAAGAGTGCAATGCTGCAGTTCCCGACAAGGGGGTGAAAGTATCTGGAGTTCCTTCACAACCGCTGAGAGGCTGCTGGTGCGCCCATTCTCTAGATGTCTCCCCTCTTCCTCTCTCCCTCTCTCTCTCTGTCTCTCTCTCTCAAAAAAAAAAAAAAAAAAAAAAAAAAAACACTTAGTTTTGTCCAGCTTGATGGAATTAATCATGCAAAAGCTAAATAATTTTCCATTTTCATCATGAAAATACAAGGATGAAACAGCTATGATATCTATACTGAAAATGAACCAATCAAAAGGAGCTTAAAGAGAAAAACCACTTAAAGACAAAAAGATTGTGTTTGAAAGCATCAATCACTGTTGTGGATCCAGTCTCAGTACAATAATCTTTCTCCTGGGGAGATGAGAAGAGACATCTATTTACCCAAGACTGTGTCCCAGTGACAGACCAAAGAGACAAATAAACCAAGTCTAGCTTGGAGAATCAAGGACTTTATTAGTTAGACTTCAAGAAGCATGGGTGATAGACTTCTGACACAGTGTGGCTAAGACAAAGGCAGTTACATCACCAAGATGCCCACTTCACCATGGGTAATGATCAGAGAAGCTGCATCTGTCGAGCTTCCTGAACAACTTCCATGCAGCTCTAACAGTCTTGGGTGAAAATTACTGCTTCTAAGATGCCAGAAGGAGACTTGTAAATCTTGAGAAGCTTCGTGAGTCTGAGATGTGGGGTTAACTTCCTAAGTTTTATGTTTCAATTTAAAGGAAATAACTACATGACACCTCTCCAGGTATAAAATTCTTAGTGTAGTTTTATATTGTTTTGCCACTTAATTACATCATACTACTGTTTTAGCAGTGCCATTGATTTGGGGAAAGGAAGACAATAATTCATTTAAATTGTTGGAATGAATATAAAGCCTGCTGTTGGTTTCCACTTACAGCAAATCTGAATAAGTGTATGTCTTTTGTTTATGTCTTTTAGCATCTCCGTCAATTAAGCTCTTGGTGGATGATCCTATAGTTGTAAATCCTGGAGAGGCCATTACATTAGTGTGTGTTACAACAGGAGGAGAGCCTGCACCTTCTCTCACTTGGGTCAGGTCCTTTGGGACTCTGCCTGAAAAGATTGTTTTGAATGGAGGGACATTGACCATACCTGCGATCACCTCAGATGATGCCGGTACTTACAGCTGCATTGCCAATAATAATGTGGGAAACCCTGCAAAAAAGTCCACCAACATCATTGTGAGAGGTAAGTTTGCCTGGACAATGGTAGAACCTAGATTTCTGAGTACACCTGATAATCAAAAAGAAAATAGAGAAAATATGGTTATGTTTGTTGTAGAATTATTTCCTCAGATTTTGTATTTATATGTAAAATGTAGAGAAAATGTTTATAATAAAATTCCATCTAGTCATATAAGCAGAACTTAAAAGAAAGTCCTAATGTTTTAAAATAAAATTTTGACAATACTTATGTTGAATGGGATTATTTTCACAACACTCAGAATAATACTTTGACGAATTTTTTATAATATGCTCTTAGTAAACTATTAAACCAAAATGTAGCTTAGAACATAAAATATCATTGCACATATTGTTTATAGGTATAGACAATATTTACTGAAGAAAATATATAGAACTGTATGTGTCCCTAGACTTTAAATGTGTATCACCATATACTGAAAATGAACCAGGTCCATAGTTAAGTTGTATAGTGTGCTATTAACAAGCATAAAAGAAGGATAGAATTTTGTTAAAGAATATCTAGTCATTTTGGCTGTGACTATTATTGAATATCTAAGGATATTTGCCCTAGATTGAATAAGGTTTTGACAGCCTGAAATTGGACAAAGACATGGAAAAGTCAGATATAGGAAAGATAAAACTCATTTGAAAAATTAAAGTAAAATATGGGTCACCAGATTAGCAGTAGTCCTGATGCATTTGTGGCTGCCAAAAGATAGGATGTTGATGTGGTACATGGAGGATGTAGAGGAAATGCAAGGAGGGCCTGCAAAAATACCGTGTTTCTTTGTGTCAATCTTCCCTTCACATCATGTTGGGTTGTGGTTAGAGATGGACAATGATGTCTCTGAAGTTAAAAGAGACATATATATGCCCAAGAAAATTCCTCACAGATTTCAATAAAATGTACTTGTGATGATAGATTATAATGTAAGTGAAACATAATTGAGTGTTTTGAACTAAAATGTGGTTTTGTGATTATACAATGTGGAAATTTTAGTGACCATGTTATTAGACATCATCAAAATTATTAGAAATATAATACTTGACCAAAATATACTCTTCAAAATACTTCAAACAGGTTATAGTGTAAAAGGCTATCCCTAGTACAGTCTCAGTCACAAAATGGTATCCTGTGGAATATTTAGGAACTGGAAGGGTTATCACAACTCTATGTATCATGACCAAATGAAATTTAGTGCTAATCAAGTTGCTACAATGTTTTCTTATGAGATGAAATTATATATTTAAAAATCAAAATACTCAACCTTCTTGTTATGGATATTAGTACTAATGAAATTTTTAAGACTTGTTACATTCAGCAACCACAGTTTAGCCTCCTGCTCCATATTTATTAAAAGGAAAGAACATAAAAAATGTACCATCATCAGCATTTATTTTTCTCTTCTTGTTTGTTTGCTTTTAAAATACTTTCTTTATCAAGGTTCCATGAAATAATCTGTCCAATCCTGGTGTAAACACTGTGAGATTAAAACATCAGTGGTGAATTGTTTCTTCTATTATTTTTTTAGAGGAAACAGAGTCAATCTAGCTTGAAGCATATGATCATTAGTAATATGGAATCCATGTAGAGCTGATAAAACATGCACCCAAGAAAGTCCATCCTGCCCAGGAGCCCTTCATAAAGGACTGATTCAACATTCAGCATTATGCAAGCTCCTCCCTACCTCCAGGTTTCATCTGTGTCCATCCAAAGAACACTATCTAACTTTAACACAAATAACCTGAATTAAATAAAGGTCTAAATAGTTAGTTTCTATGACCTATTACTTCATTTTTATTCTTTTGATTTGTATATGGTGTACATTTTCATAATCATATTAACAGTGGGACTTCACAATAATAACATTAAAATAATTCACCAAATTGTGTCTGTTTAATCTTGCTAAATATAGTGATAGTCTTAAACTAGGTGGCAGCTTAAACTAGGAAGAGGAAAGTTTCTACAATGATGTTTTCATCCATGAGGATAAAAGAGTCAGTTCAGAGAAAAAAGGGTTTATTTCTGTTTGTGTGTATGCATATTTGTTTGTGTGTAGGAGCATACATGTGAGAGGTTACATGTGCACATGTATGCACATGCATATGGAAGTCCAAGGTTGTCCTTAATATGCTGTAGCTTTTGTTTAGAACAGGATCTCTCACTGCCTAGAGAGATCAGCAATTAGGCTAGATTGACTGACTGAGGTCCTCAAGCTTGCCAGGCAAACACTTTGCTAAATGACAGGCTGAAATCTCCCCAGCTCTCCCCCCCCACCTTTTATTTTTCTTTTAACAAAGAAATTATCCTCAGGTTTTTTTGAATGGTTTCTTAGAAAAGCCTATCATGGATACAGTAAACAATGCTAGGATTATTTCCTTTCATTCTTCTCTGTAATTTAACCAGAATCCACAGAGTGGGTATCAAGGCAAGCACAGGGATATTAATTTGAGGAACTGAATTACCATTTCAATTTGTGGGTGCAAGCCAGGCTTGCTGGCTCATACCCCACACCTTTAATCCAACACTCTCAATTATGAGTTCAGATTTCTCTGTGAGTTCAAGGCTAGCCTGGGCTACAGAATGTGTTCCAGTCAGCCTAGATGAGAATAAGATCCTTCCTCAAAAACAAAATAAAAACAAACAATTTGTAAATACCTACATACAGAATAAAGTGTAGGTTCGGGAATGAATAAAACTCTGGAAACATTTTTAAACTCTGTATTTAATCTTTATTTTTTCCAATATTTTATTTTATTTTTATTTATTTATTTGAGGGTGAGAGAGAGAATGGGCACGTCAGGGCCTCCAGCCACTGCAAAAGAACTCCAGATACATTCACCTCTTTGTGCATCTGGCTTATGTGGGTACTGGGGAATCGAGCCTCAAACCCGAGTCTTTAGGCTTCACAGGAAAGCGTTTAACTGCTAAGGCATCTCTCCAGCATTATTTTTATTTCTTAAGAGACAAATCTCAGCCTCAAGTACTTTGATTCTTTTATATTTGATATATTTGTTTATGAGAGAGACAAAGAGTATGAGAATATAGGAGAATGGGTGTGCCAGGGCCTCCTGCCACTGCAAATGAGATCCAAACATATGTGCCACTTGGTATGTCTAGCTTTATGTGAGTAATGGGAAATTAAACCAGGGCTGGCAGGCTTGGCAAGCAAGTGCCTTTAACTGTTAAGCCATATCCCCAACCTCTTAATCTTTATTTCAATTTAAGAAAACTCTTAAGTATGTATATATTTTATGTCTGTAATATATTTTGTTATATTATGCCTCATTCCATAAAAATAACAAGCTCAAGTAGATTATGAATGGTCTGTGGTTTAAAATGTGAGTATAACTTTTCTGACTAAAGTGGCAATGCCTTTTCTTGTGATTCTTTATCTGATGATTGAGGCACACCTTCCTGATAAGAGAGAAACTATTACCTAATATGTATGAAAATTATGTTGATGTTTAGTCACATTTTGGAGGGTGAGCTTCATACTTTCCATACTATTAAATGACATGCTGTTTCAATATTTCAATTTGCAGTTCTTTGCTACCACGGCTCACTGTGTAACAAGCATGCCTAATAAGATGACCAATGATCATAGTATATTCAAGTCACAAATACATTTAATTCAATGTCCAAATGGTCCAAAATAATTTAAAAAAATCTAAACTTGATGTAGTAGATCCAGCTCAGATACACTTTAGGATGGAAACTTGTGGTGAGAAAGGAAATGAAGCATGGCTATCTTCTTGTTCTTCATCTGTCAGTTTACCACCTTCCTCTTTACCTTATCTATCCCTGGCTTGATAGGTGAGTTCTGACCATCCTTGTTTGGGGTGGGACAAGAGGTCCCACCAGCTTCCCACCAGAGGTCTACATACAGCACTCTTTTCTTATTATACAGCACATTCAGTGCGCCCATCAAATTCTTCCTAGGAGATATGCACATCTTACATGTGATCAAGAAGGGTCTGGACCATTAGGAATATAGATGGGGGAAAGGGTATGAAGGGAGAGGAAAAAAAGAAAGAATAAGAAAATGAGTAAATATGAAAATACCTTATGTACAGACACAGAAATGTCATGATGAAATGACTTACTTTATATAATTAATATATAATATATAAGAAATGAAAGAAAGCTGAGTGTGATCATTCATTCCTTTCATTCCAGCACCAGGGAGGCAGGGGTAGGGGGATCACAATGAGCTCAAGGCCACCCTGAGGCTACATAGTGAATTCTAGTTCAGCTTGGGCTAGAGTGAGACCCTACTTCAAAAAAAAATGAAAAACTAGATAAATTAAATAAATAAATAAATAAAAAAATCAAAGCAAACAGTGTCCACTGATGACAGTCTTCTAAAAGTCCACTGATAAACCACATTTCTGAGCATCTGTGTTTTTGCAGAGGGTCTTTCTATCCTGCAGACAGGCAAGTAAACAGAGCTCAAGGTAAATTCACCTTATGGGAGACTCACATCTGTATGGTGCAAACACTTACCAATAAATTCTGTAAGAAGATACGTATGTTTTCAGTGGAATATACTAGCTGATTCTGATGAGGATCCCTAAAAAAACAATATGCAATGATCCCTATATGGGAATGGGGATTCTTTTGAAAAATGAAGAAAGGAAATCTTTTTACATGTTTGGAAATGATAAGAACACATTGTACTAATGTCCTCAGATTTATGTAAAGCCAAGGCAGGAATGATAGACTGGATCATGTGATAGAGACTTCACAGCAGCTGCATACTCGGGCTATGACATGGATATAACTGGCCATTTTTTATGAGCTTTACACAGACATTCATAGACAAAGAAGGTGGGGTAGAATGATGTGGAAAAGTCACAGCCTGGCCCAGGAAGCAAGAAAGAATTTCGTGCAGCCTTAGAGTTGTGGCTGAGCTCAGCATGTTCACAGGACTAGTAGATTCAGGTCTGTTCATGAGTGTTGCATGAAGCCATGGTATTTGATAGTTAATAACAAACACTGTGCTGGCAGTGTGTACATGATGGGTATGCATAGAGGAGGTGTGCCTTAGTCATTCAGGCATCAACGTTGTGTTGCTGCCATCTTCACTTTGTGGCTATAACAGTTTCTCTGACTGTTGCCTCCTTCTCCATCAGATAGAAATGTGAAGGAGCACAACTCAGATATTTTATGGGCAGATACATATTATTTCGAAACATTCACTTGGCAAAAGCTCAGGCTCAGTGGATGATTTATTGGCTCTTCTTATGATATGTTTTTCTCTGCAAAAGCTTTGTAGCTTCATGAGACCCCATTGGTTGAGTGATTGTTTAATTTCCTGGACTACTGTGGTTCTGTTCAATTCAGGAATTCTTTCTGTACTCTGATATCATGGAGTGCCTCCAACTTTTTTCTTCCAGTAGGAGAAAAGTTTCAGATTTTATATTGAGGTCTTTAATAGCTACTTGACCTATGGTCTGAGTCTTCAATTCTGTTCCATTGGTCTATGTTTCTATTCTTATGCCAGTACCATGCTGTTTTTGTCACTATTGCTTTGTAATATAGCTTTAGGATTGGGTATAGTAATACCTTCAGAGGGTTTTATTTGTTTGTTTCTTGTTGTTGTTTTAGCTGAGGATATGTTTGGATATCCAAGGCCTGCTGCCATTCCATATGACTTTTGAGATCATTTTTTCAGTCTCTGTGAAGAATGATTCTGGTATTTTTATTGTACCACATTAAATCTGTATATTGCTTTTGGTAAAATTTCCATTTTTACAATATTAATTCTACCTATACAGGAGCATAGGAGGTCTTTCCATCTTCTCAAGTCCTCCTCAATTTCTTTCTTGAATTTTTTAATGTTTTTATTATATAGGTCTTTCACATCCCCAGTTAGTGTTATTTCAAGGTATTTACTTTTTTTTTTTTTTTTTTTTTTGCTGATATTGAAAATAGGACAGACTCAATGATTTATTTCTCTATATATTTGGCCTTTGAATATTGAAGGGATACTATGCATTGATTTTGTGTCCCACCACTTTACTGAAGGAATTAATCACCTTTAGAAGTTTTGAGATGGAGCCTTTGGGTCACTTATATGTAAGATCCTGTCATCTGCAAACAGGGCTAACATGACTTCTTCCTTTCCAATTTGAATCACTTTATTTATTTCTCCTGTTTTTTTTTTTTTTTTTTTTTTTTTTTTAATTGCCTGGGCTGGGACTTCTAGAACTATGTTGAAGAGAAGTGGTGAGAGTAGGCACCCCTGTTTTGTTCCAAATCTCAATGGTAACTCTGTGAGTCTTTCCCCATTAAGTATTATTTGGGCTTTGGGTGCTTTATATAACCTTTATTATGTTGAGATATAAACCCTCCATGTCTATTCTTTTTGGCACTTTGATCATGAAATGTTGTTGTATTTTGTCACATGCCTTTCTGCATCAATTGAGATGATCATGCGGTCCTTATCGTTAAGTTTATTTCTGTAGTGTATTATGTTGACTGATTTCCATGTATTGAACCATCCCTGCATCCCTGGGAAGAACTTGATCAAGGTGGATAATGCTTTTGATGTGTTGTTGAATTCTGTTTGCAAGGATTTTGTTCAGGATTTTTGCATCTAAATTCATCAGGGATATAGGCCTATAGTTTTCTTGTTGCACCTCTGTCTGGTTTTGGTATTAAGGTGATGCTAGCTTTATGAAAGGAGTTGAGGAAGATTCCCTGGTATCTGATTATGTGAAACAGTTTGAGAAAAATTGGTTTCAGTTTTTCAATGAAGGTTTGATAGAATTTGTCTGAGAAGTCAAGTCATGGACTTTTCTTTCTGGGGAGGTGTAAGTTTGTTTAGGAGATTAATCTGCTCTGAGTTTAATTTTGGTAGGTGGTATATATCTAGAAATTCATCCATTTCTTCTAGATTATCTAATTTTGTGGAGTAGAGGTTTTGGAAGAATGCTCTGATGATTCTTCCAATTTCATTGATGTCTATTATAACCTCTCCTTTTTTATTTCTGATTTTGTTAATTTGAAACTTCTATTGTTTGGCTTGATCTAATTGGCCAAGGGTTTGTCCATGTTGTTTATTTTTCCAAAGAACCAGCTCTTCATTTCATCAATTTTTAAATTGTTTTCTTAGTTTCCAATTCATTAATTTCTAATCTGACCTTGATTATTTCTTTCCATCTGGAGCTCTTAGGGTTGGATTCTTCTTGTTTTCCAGTGCTTTTACGTGGACTGTTAGGTTCTTAATTTGGGATCTCTTTGTCTTTGTTATGAAGGCATTTAGCACTATGAATATTCCCCTTATTACTTCCTTCATTGTGTCCCATAAGTTGTGGTACATTGTGTTTTTATTACCATTCAATTCTAGGATTTTTTTTATTTTTTTATTTTTTTATTTCTTCCACAACCCATTCATTGCTTAAAAGTATAAGCCAGGCATCGTGGCACACGCCCTTAATCCCAGCACTCGGGAGGCAGAGGTAGGAGGATCACCGTGAGTTCAAGGTTACCCTGAGACTACAGAGTGAATTCCAGGTCAGCCTGGACCAGAGTGAGACCCTACCTCAAAAACAAAAAAAAAAAAAAAAAAAAAAAAGTGTGTTGTTTAGTCTTCAGTAGCTGGTGGAATTTTTGATGTGTCCCTTGTTGTTAATTTCTACCTTTAAAGCATTGTGATCTAATATGATGCAGAAAGTTACTTCAATTTTCCTAAATTTATGGAGACATGCTTTATAGCCTAATATATGATCTATTTTGGAGAAGGTTCCATGGGCTGCTAAAAAGAATGTGTACTCTGTAGAGCTGGGGTGGAAAGTTCTGTAGCTATCTGTTAGGTCTAGTTGATCTGTAGTGTTGTTGAGCACTATTATTTCCCCATTGATTTTCTGCTTGGATGATCTGTCTATGATGATAGTGGAGTATTGAAGTCTCCAGCTATGATGATGTTGATGTTTATTTCTGTTTTGTTGTCAAGAAGGTTTTGGTTTATAAACTGTGGTGCACCTGTGTGTGGTGCATATAGATTTATGATGGTGATGTGCTTATGTGGGATCATTCCCTTGATGAGTAAGAAGTGGCCTTCTTTGTCCTTTTTGGTTACTTTTGGTTTAAAGTCTTTTATCATATATATATATGATATATATATCATATATATATTTTTTTTTTCAGATAATATAGCAATGCCTGCTTATTTTTTATTTCCATTTGCTTGTAATATCATTTTCCATCCTTTCTCCCTGAGACAGTATCTGTCTTTAGTGGTGAGATGGATTTCATGAAGACAGTAGATAAAAGGGTCCACTTTTTGATCCACCCTGATAACATGTGTCATTTGATGGGTGAATTAAGAACATGAAGAACATTCATAACAATAACTGTGAAGTTCAAATTAACCCAGCCATAACAGGTGCTTTATGGGGTAGGTGCTTTCTTGTGTATTATACTTTTTTGAGCCTCATCTATTATTGGTTATTGTAATCTTGTTGGATCTTGAGATTGGTGGTTTGACTCTTCTTTGCGGAGTATTCCCTGTAGTATTCTCTGTGGGTTCAGCTTTCTGTTCATATAATCATAGAGTTTATTTTTTCATGGAAAGTTTTCCTTTCACTATCTATTATGAGGGATATTTTTGCTGAGTAAAGTAGCTTGTGTTGGAAGCCATAGTTTTTTAGACTTTGAAGTGTTACATTCCAGGCCCTTCTGGCTTTCAGGGTTTCCATTGAGAAAATTGAGGTAATTCTGAATGGGATTGCCTTTGTATGTAGTGAGTTGTTTCTCTCTTGTTGCTCTCTCTTTGTTTTCTTTGTTAAGAGTTTTAACTATGATGTGCCTTGGAGAGTTCCTTCTTTGGTCCTGTCTGTTTAGTGTTCTGTGGTCTTCTTGTATCTGGATGGGTCTCTCTTTCCAGAGATTGGGAAAATTTTCTTCCACAATTTTGTTGAATATGCTTTCTGTGCCTCTGACCTGGATTTCCTCTCCTTCTTGCATACCTATGATCCAGATGTTTAGTCATTTTAGGGCATCCCACCATTCCCTCATATTCTGTTCACTTGATTTTTTTGAACTTAGCTAAGTTTTTGGCCTCCCAATCAATTTCTTCTTTCTTATTTTCCAGGTCAGAGGTTCTGTCTTCCTCATGAGTAACTCTGTCAGTAAAGGGTTCTAGAGAGGTTTTTATAAGCTCTATTTGATTTTTGTTTTCTATTGTGTTATTTTGCCTTGCGTCTATCTCTTTTTTGAGGTACAATTCAAGTTCTGACTTTCTTGATGCTTCCTGGAATTCATTCTTACATTTGATCACATCTTCATTAAGCTTAATCAATTGGTTATGGAGATCTTCCATTACTTGACTCACTTTAAATTCATTAATATCTCTTTGGAGGGGCTAACATTTTTTTTTTTTAAATCAAGTTAAGCCTATTGTCAAAAGTTGAATGTTCTAAAAGACAATTCTATTCAATTTCATTGATAATTGTTGATTTTTTGATGGTTTGCTTTCAGATCAGCAATTCTTTTGATCAGGGTCTCATTTGGTGTTTGTCTTTTTCTTTTGGGAATGAATTTTTGTTGATTTCTCTGTGATTTCATTGGAGGCTTCCATTGTGGGACATGGCAATCTTGGTGGAGATCTCTCAGTATTCTGACTTTTGTTGGCTTTTACATTGTGGCCTATGCACCTTGGGGAGATGCTTTATTCTATTCAGGAAGAAGCAAGTTTTTGTCCTTGTAGAATCTTCTGTTTTAAATGTGAACCAGATGGGTGTATGATGGGGTTATATCCACAGATATGCAGATTGTAGACACT
The DNA here is from genome assembly GCA_036365145.1 of Orientallactaga sibirica. Taxonomy (NCBI): domain Eukaryota; kingdom Metazoa; phylum Chordata; class Mammalia; order Rodentia; family Dipodidae; genus Orientallactaga; species Orientallactaga sibirica. Next base: position 12,475,349 of record JAEOAD010000010.1, on the reverse strand, counting down.
GCTGGTACATCAAAAGTAACTGGGGAACTGGAGGCTCTGGCTTACTCCCTCCCTTTTCAGGTACTCTTCACTACATGGGTATCATAGGTTCTGGAACCAGGAACCAAGAAGCTGAAGAGCCAGAGGCAAGAGGACAATTCCTACAGTGGCACATGCACCCTCTGACTCAGGGGAATAGGGATGTCAGTACTCAGGGGCCAGTCAGGATACAAGAGCAAAAACCTGGTTCCACAGCCCCCACACAGGGGCCAAGCCTCCCCAATCCAGGTTCAGGGCGACCTACCAAGCCGAGGGAGATTGGAGGAGCCAGGGAACAGGGATCTGGCCTACTCATTCCATGCCATCTGCACCCTCCAGCACAGGGCACAGCGAATTGGGGACCCAGGGACACTTCAACCAGGAAGGCAGAGCATGGAGCCTACTTCTGCAGCAAGGTCACAGGGTCCAAGCAGCCCCAAGTCAGCTGCAGGGGGACCTATCAGGCCACCTGGTCATATTTCTGCTGTGAATTTCATCTTACCCAGAAGAGAACTTAAATTCTTCCTCATGACACCCCTCTCTACCTTACTTACCCAATGCACACTCATTTTTACCATTTTCTACTACCCAAGACTTATATATTTGCTTTTCCTTCTACCTGGAGTGTTAATTTTCCAATACTACATTCTGGAAAATACCTTCTGTAGCTTCACTATAGACATCTCTTTTTTTTTTTTTTTTTTTTTTTTTCTATTATGCTTTATTGCTTTTACTTGTCACACAACTACCTGGAATTGTTTCATACATATTCCTTCATTTATTTCAGTCTCTCTCCTGTGGCTGTAATGGCAAAGAAATTGACTATTAGTTACATGCTATGTTGTATTCCCAGATCATAGAACAACAGTTTTCCAGTATATAAATAGTGTTTCATAAGTACATGTTGAATGCATGAATCTTTTAAAAGTTCACTAATTAACTTTAAATATTTCTTCTAGATATCACTGTTTCCTAGCTCAAATATTCAACAGTGATGTCAGAGTAATGTAGGAACATCAGTGCACCATTGTCATCATAAATCTGTTGGGTGAAGTGACTGCCACATTTAAAAGGGCATGTTGTAGTGATTTTAAATGCTGGGTAATAAATACCATCAAATATTAGCTGGTTATAACAATATCATTTACTTTTACTCACAGATCCAAAGATTGAGAGGCTCAGTTGCAAACAAAAATTCAGGGTTTCACATATAATTGCGATCAGAAAACAGTTGGAGCCAGGATAATATTCAATATTTATTCAAAAATTTGGTGCTACAGAGACTTGGCCTTTCCCCCATGACTCTTGACTACCCCCACATTGCATGATCCACATTCCCCATTGATGAAGGTCCCTTTGGAGGGGGAAGGGGATAGGGAGGAGGATAATGGAGTCACCAATATGAATGTAAAATTAGAATAATATAAACAAAATAATAAATTATTTAAAAAATTTTAAAAATGGTGCTAGGACACATGGAAGTTGGCAGTTTTAAGATAGCAAGTCTACTGTAAAGAAAGCTTGAGAATTGAAAGTCCTGCAGAGTTTCATGGGGTCTTCTAACCCAGCCACATGATCATTATGCCTATAACTATTACATTATGTTCTTTAAGGCACTGGTAAGCTTGGTCCTGCTCCAGGAAGGGTCAAAGAGTCCACTTTTAGATGGGTGTATGCATTGCATGCCATAAACTGTATTCTTCAGAACATCATTCTGCAAGAATGCCTTGCTTCTCATTTGATGGCTTTGCTTTTATAAATCTTAGTAATCTTTTATTTTATCAGCACTTTTCCTGAACATCTGCAAAGTAACATTTTTGTTTTTAGTTTGAGTGTTGTCCCAACATATGTTTTGATGGCTATGATTTTAGATTCTTATTATGAAGATCTAATAAAATAATTTCAATATTGAGATAGAGTTAACCTTTATGGAAGAAGTTAATATGTATTTAGTGGGGCATGAATTTACAATTTCTTGGTTGCACAGAAATATAGTGTAACCTCCTGGAACATCATAAGCCCCTGTTTTAAAAGTGGTGATTTACCTAATTCCAGCTTAAACAATTGAAAGGACTGTATTTTTAAAAGTTTGAATTTTAATTTGTACATATTTGTTCTGAAAAGATATCACTGAATGGCATATTAATACTGAAAACCTTTCAGAGTGATCATCTTTATTCTTATTGTAAAAATTCATAATTTTAATATTCTATGGTAAAATTTGAGTCTCTGATTATAGCACTTGTATTGGGTAATTATAATAGCTAACATCAGTTGAGCTCCAACCATGCCACAGACAACATAGACACACTGTAGGCATTGACATTATAATTGTCTCAAATACTTATGAGGTAGAAATATTATGTAAATTTTAAAAGAACAGTAAAAAACAAAGAGAGATGCATTATGCAGTCCTCAAGAGCAAAAAAAGCTGAGATTCAGAAAGTGTCACATATGGCTCCAGGGTCCTTGTCATAATAATATAAATATAAATAATAAAAATTTAGTCATTTTTTATTAACAACATATTTCGTGTGGGCACATCATGCATTGGTTCCCTCTTTTCCCTTATCCCTATCCCCATTCCTCTGGGGACCATCCTCAGTGGGGTTGCAGGTAATTCCCATGGGTTTGTGGGTTATGCATTGTGGGAGCAATATTTGGGGGAGGAAAGGGAATGCCTCTGGCCATGATGCTTCATCCTGGGTATCTTACAATCTTCCTGCTCCCTCTTCCCCAAATTTCCCTGAGCCATACGGGGTGAGTTTTAAGTCTACTTCAATGATGAGCTCTTAGGAGCCTCAGCATCTCTACTTTGGTAAGCGTTGAGTATCCACAGGGTCTATTTCTACCCTGGTGCGTGTTTTCAGGTTCACCATGGAAACAATGTTCCTCTTGTCTCCCCAATTCCTCTGTGGTTTCATTTTTGGTTTGGCTGAAGTGCGAGGGGTAGTTTATCTCCTCAGGTCTTGCTACTTCATGCAAAAGAAGAACAGATTCTCTAACAGAGAGTGAGTCAGCATAGTTTAAATGGGATAAGCATTATTAATTTAGGGAGAATATGATGTATGTAAGCCCTCTTTTAGCCAAAGCTTAGTGAGAGCTTGACACTGGAGAGCATAATCTTTGTCTCCATAAGATTCTGATCTGGTTCCCAATTCCAGATATAGGTTTCTTTACACTGAGAGGATCTCTTAGCCAACCAGAAAGCTATCACTTATCCACTGAGGCTGTGTGCCACTATTGTACTGGTCTGTACATCTTGTCAGGGTGTTTGCTTCTGAGTAGCTTAGATCTCTGATTGCTCAGACCATTGTTGGCCACTTTCTTCCATTAGCTCATATAGCACTTTCCAGCACGAGACAGGCTATCTGGGTACTGGCTCTCTTCCAGATTCCAGCCAGGTTTCTCCATGCTCTGTGTCTGTAGCATATAGTGTCTTCAGCCATATGGTCTTAACTTTTGCCTCAGGTGGGTAGCCAGGTGCTTTTACATAATATGTCTTGTTTTGGGGACTTCACAGGTCTGTCCTATCAAATCAGTGGATTGCAACAGGCCAGAGACAAAAATAAAATAAAATAAAATAAAATAAAATAAAATAAAATAAAATAAAATAAAATAAAATAAAATAAAATAAAATAAATGTTAAGCTTCATCCCACCCTCTTCCAGGTCCTTCTTTTCAGGTGCTCCTCCCTTACTCACGTTGAGGGTTATATATTTTAGTCTATATCCAAGGATCAAGGTTTCTGTGGTGTCAGTTCATTTTAGATTTAGTTTTGTGTTTGTTGTCCCCAACTCTTCCCCTCCCCCCAAAATCTTCCATCCCTATTTTCAAAATTATATACATATTTAAATACCTTTCAAATTCTTGCATTTTTATAATTTTAACAGTTTTCTTTGTTCAATACCATGTTTTTAACATAAAACTTTAAAATTTTTTCTTCTTCTTTTCTTTCCTCCAACATCCATGACAATCTGTTGATAGGACCAATATGATGCAAGTCTTGTACAGGTAATGACAGGCACTGTGAGGTCATGAATGCAACAACCACTTTTGGTCTGAAGACAGCATTCCAAAGCACTCCTTCCTCTCCTTTGGCTCTTACATGTTTTTTCCCATCTCATCTAATATAGTCCTTGAGTCATTGGAGGGCATAACAGAGATGTCCCATTTAGTGTTGAGGACTCAAACTGTAACATATTCATAACACTTTGATGACTTTTGAGTTTCCCCAGAAGTGACTACCATTTGCAAAAATCCAACTCTCTGACCAAAAGTGAGAGCACCAATAATCTACAAGCATAAAAATACACACTTTAAAAGCAATTTGATGGCAACAAGAAGTAGTTTTTCTCTAATAACAGTAGTAGGGATTATGACCTTCCAAGCCATATGCTTTTAACAAGGTTTTCAGTACCAAGCAGAAAATTCCTCCTATGGAGTGGGCCTCAAATCTCTTCAGAGAGCAGTTAGTTGCCTCCATAATAGTCTTGCTACTATTGTAATTGTGGTAGAATCTATCTGCTGGTCAGTTGTGTAGCTCACAGGATTCATTCCTGTTTAAGACCACTGATGAATTTTCACTTTTCTTTCTCCAGAAGGCTGCATAGTACTTTCCAGAAATATGACTGCTAGTCAGCAGGGATAAGACTTCTACTTAATTTCCAGCTTGATGTATTAGTATCCTGCAATCAAAATATGTAGTCTAGGGCTGGAGAGATGGCTTAGGGGTTAAGGCGCCTGCCTCCTAAGCCTAAGAACGTTGGTTCCAATCTCCAGTGGTTCCAAATTCCAAGTCCCACGTTTAGCCAGATGCAAAGTGACACAAGGGCACAATGCCACACTTGGCCACAAGGGGGCACACGGATCTGGATTTCATTCTCAGCAGCTGAGACACTGCTGGCACGCCCATCTCTGTCTTCCTCTCTCTCTCTCTCTCTCTCTCTCTCTCTGTCTGTCTCTCCAAAAATAAAATAAAATAATAAAATAAAATAAAATGAAAAGAAAAGAAAATAACATAAATATAATAAGGTCTTACCTTCTAGCTGTGGTCTTTCCAAAATATTTAAACTGACCAAAGTCGTCAGTTAGTATTTCTCATTCTCTCTCTCTCTCTTTCTCTTTCTTTCTCTCCTTTTCTCCATTTGTGGTGATTTAATTCAGGTGTCCCTCATTAACTTATATGTTCTGAATGCTAGGTTTCCAGCTGGTGGCAATTTGGGAATTGGAGAGTCCTGGAGTCAGTGTGTTGGTAGGGCTGGGATTATGGGTGGTATAGCCAGCTTCCCCTTGCCATTGTTTGGCACACTCTCCTTGATGCTGTTGTCAACCTGATGTTGGCCAGGAGTTGATGCCCACCCTCTGCTCATGCCATCATTTTCCTCTACCATCATGGAACTGGCCTTTGAGTCTGTAAGCCAAAATGAACCCTTTCCTCCCACAACCTGCTCTTGGTTTGGTGTTTTCTGCCAGCAATGTGAAACTGACTGCAACACCATTAAATCCAGAAGTTTGTTGAGAATCACTAAGCTACATCCCAGCCAACCTTTCCACAAGGTTTTTGTTATTTCTTCTATCTTATCAGAGGAAATAGTCCTATGAGTCTTAATAGGGACCCTTTTAGTATTGAGAATACATTTTCCTTATACATAAAAAATGTACAATATAGATTCCCAAGGTATAGTTTACTAATTTGATTGTTTTCTTCCTGAATATACAACCTCTTCAAATTGGAGAAAATTTGCTTTATTGTTATTGTTTCCTGGCTATGTTGTTAACATAGTTCTTCCACCAATCATAGATATACTTTTATTTCATTTTCAAGTTTATATAGTTTATTATTTTTGAAATTATACTACCCTTATGATGTACTAGTACTCTGACTTTAACTGGCTGTCTTTAAAATTATTGTACAAAAAAATCAAAATAACTTACAGTTATTAGATCGATGGAATCACAAAATATCTGCACAATTACAACATTCAATGTAACCAGAAATGAATAGCTAGCTATTCTCTCTCTCTCTCTCTCTCCATATATATATATATATATATACATACATATATACATATATATCCATATATATATATTTGTTTTGAGAGTACATATATTCAAACTTTTGATCAGAAAGTCAATCACTATTAAGTGAAACTTTTTCAGAAAGAATTGATCAGATTTAGCCTCAATACAGTCCTAAACATAAAATGTGAATATTCAATTATAGAGGCAATGCAGTACTTCACAAGCCTGTAGAGTTATCAAATTTAGTTTTCAGTAAGAATAGCCTTGTTCAATAATCTTTCATTAATAAAAAAAAAAAACTACAACAATACTAGCTGAAATGATAGAAACCACGGCTTTCACATTCCCCAAAGCAGCACTGTCTGCTCAATGCAGGTGTCCCAATTATCCATGCAGATTAAGTGCTGTATTTCTCTTTTCCCAATTTAATATTCTATAGTAATTACACCTCCCCAAAACACCAGGGAGAATTGTATTATATTGTTTTATAGCTCTAAAATGCTTCCAATATTCTCTTTTTGAAGATTAATCAGAGCTATAAACTAAAAATGATCAAATTCACACATTGTCTTATGAATATAGATAGCTCAGAATTTTGTTCTAAGGAATATAATTTTACTATGCTCATTCAAATAATTCCTGGAAAACTTCATAAAATACTTTCTCTATTGAAACATTTATATTTACATTGCATAACCTTACAGTTGCTTTTCTATTATGATAGATAAATAGCTTGGTGATACATGTTTATTTTATTAGAACTTTGTAGGGTTCAGGAGATATCTCAATTTGTAAAATGTTTGCCATGCAAGCACCTGAGTTTGGATCCACAACCTGGTGTGACAGCATGTGCCTTCAATTCCTGCACTGTGGCAAAACAGACAGGAATATCCTGGAGGCTTGTTGGCCAGCTACTTATGTTTCTTGGACATTTGAGGGCAATAAATATGTCTTCTGCTGATGTGGGGTAGAATGTTCTATCAATTTGATCCTTTAGGTTGATGGAGGTCTTTAGCATTCCTGTTGACTTGCTATCTAATTGTCCTATTTAAGAAAGATGTCAAAGACTCCAACTGTAATTGTGGCTTTCTGATTTTCCATTCAATTCTGTTGAATTTTGCTTCATTATTACTACGGGACTTTGTTGTTATACTTGAATGTGTGTTTGTGAACATTTAGAATTGCTATACACTGTAAGTAGTATATCATTTGTTAATATGCAGTGTATCTTCCTTAATCTGGCAATTATCTTTAGATTAAGCCTGCTTTATTAATATAGCCTGTCTTACCATTGATATCTGTATGATATTATTCTATTTTTAATCCACACGTATTTTATGTAAAATGAGTTCCAAGTAATCAATGCTTCAGTAACATTTCATTGATCCACTTTGATCATCTGCATTTGATGATATATTTAGACTGTTGAATAGTTTAAACCGCTTAATTCTGCCCCATAGTTGTTCTTTGTTTGTTTCTATTTGTCATCTGTTTTGTTTCTGAGTCCTTTTTTCTGTGTTATGGTGGACTACCTGCCTTTGGTAAAATTCACTTTCCAGGAATATGGAATAGATAACACCTTTCCTTCTTCCTTCCCCAAAACAAAGCTAATGTTGGGGTTGTAATATGACTTATATACATTGATTTTGAATGCATCTCCTTATGCAGTGTTTTTCTGATAATTTGCCCGTATTTGGCATTGGGTATTTCACTACTTTCAGCAATATCTACTTGGATGTAATGTCTTCCTGTTGCCTGAATTTGTCTGACAATTTTGTCTGTGGGTGCAATTAGGTAAATTTCAGATATCATAGGCAGATAATTCACTTTTCATATTCCTTTTCCCCTATCACCCATTGTTGTCACACATATGTTAGACCTTTCAAGTTTTATGTTTGGTTACTTAAAAAAAAATAACTTCACTTTGTTCTCTGTTTGTGCACTTTGTATTGCTCCATCTTCTAACTTATGTCTCTGGTGTTTTGTTGTTTCTAATTTACTGATAAACATATGTATTGAAGTTGGGCATAGTGGTACACGATTTAATCCCGTGGAGGCAGAGGTAGGAGGATCACCATGAGTTCAAAGGCCACCCTGATACCACATCATGAATTCCAGGTCAGTCTGGGCTAGTGTGAGACACTACCTCAAAAATTAAAAATGAAAAAATAAATTTAAAAAGAATAAAAAAGAGTTTATTGAGATCTTTATTTCACTTATTTTATTTATCCATTGTAAAATTTACATTTCATTTAGATTTATAAATTCCAGATTTATAAATCCCATCTTTTTGTTTATCATTGCCTAGCATTTTTAATATATTTTTACCAGTTATGTATATAGTATATATATAGCCAAGATGGTACCATCATTAGCCTTCTCCCTGTCCTTCCCCCTGGGTAATGTGGGTCTTGCCTTATGGGGGTAGCCATCAGTTATGCTGGAGATGCAATGATTCTGTGTATAATGACCCAACTCATGGCTCTAACAATCTTTCCACCCCCTCTTCTGCGAATTTCCCTGAGCCGTGTTTGGTTCATTTTAGGTGCATTTCAGTGGCGAGGTTTTGTGAATCTCTGTGTCTCTGTATATCTGATTTGGTAGGGGTTGAGTGTTCTTTGTGTCTATCTCCTTTGCCCTTGTGCTGGAACCAGGTTCACCAAGAAAGCAGCACTCCTGCTCATTTCCTCTATGACTCTATGGCTTCAGCTGGTGCCCTATTGTGGTGCGATGGGCTGATTCTCTCCTCAGGATATGCCCCCATCTGAAAGAGAGAAAAGGATTGTCCAACAGAGAGTGAGGTCAGTGCAAGATACATGGATAACCATTATTATTTTAGAGAGAATAGGTGTAGCCCTCTTGTATCCCCCTACTGGTGGGAGCTTAATATTAGAGAGCAGGCTCATTTTTGTATATGGTTCTGACTTATTTCCCATTTCCAGGTATGGGTTCCATTCCACTGAGCGGATCTGCCAAATCTAGAGCAGTTGGTAACCCACCATGGCTGTGTGGCACTTATGTGAGCATCACGTCAGGTTGTTTGTTGCTGAGTAGCTTAGAGCACGAGTTGCTTAGACAGATGTTGGTCATTTTCCCCAAGTCACTTATGTAGCGCCTTCTGGCACTAGACAAGCTGTCTGGGGACTGACTTTCTTCCAGATTCCAGCCAGGTCTCTCCATGTTCTGTCTGAACAGCATACAGTGTGTTCAGCACTAGGGTCTTACCAATAACCTTTGGTGGGTCATCAAGTACCCTGACAGAAATCTGTCTTCTTTTGGGAAACCTTGTAAGTCTCACCGATCAATAGTTCATTGTGGATGTTAACCACATGCTGGTATTGGGAGTTACAGGTTTCTCTTATTTCCTTAAGCATTTCAAGCATAAATGATTTAGCAGCATGTGTGTGTGTGTGTATATGTGTGTTTGTATGAGTACATATGTGTGTGTGTGCATGTGTGTACATATGAGTTTTTATGTGTACATATGTGTGTGTGCACTCTCGCACAGGTGAACATGTAGTGGTCAGAGGACAAATATGGGTTTCAGTCCTTGTCTTCCACCTTGTTTGTGGTAGGGTCTCCTGTTTTCCACTGTAAAAGCAGCATAGCTGGCCCAAGAGCTTCTGGTAGACTCCCTATCTCTTCTTCCCATCTGTGAAGGGATAACAATCATATGCCACCACATCTGCCTTTACCTGGGTTCTGTGGATCAGAACTAAGATTGTAATATATGTGTAACAAGCACTTTACCCACTGAGCACTACCCACTAGCGTCTGTTTTAGTATTTTTATCCAGAAATCTAAAAACATGATCCCCTGTGGTTTATTGTTATTTTTTTTTTTTTTTCAAGAAAAATATGGTGAGCTAGGGAAACATCTCTGTGAGACAGGGTATTTCACTGAACCTAGAGTGCAATGATTTCAGTGAGACTAGTCAGCCAGTGAGCTTTAGAGATTTCTTATCTCCACATCTCCAGCATTGGGATTAGAGGTGTGTGCCACCATGCCGAGCATCTTACAAGTGTTCTGGGGTTTTGTACTTAGATTCTAATGATTGCACAGAAAGGGCTAACCACTGAACAATCTCCCCAGTCTTGATGAAATATTTTTTAAACAATAATGTAGTTGTGTATTTGTGGGACAGTGATGATACAGCAGAGAAAACAAACAAACAAACCTAATAAGCAAACAAAAATGTAAATAACTAAATATATTAGGTTGGTTATTTTTTCCACCATAATTTATATGATGTAAACTACTATAGGAACAGGGAGTTTGAAAATATTGAAAGCTTGGGTATTTGCATTTAAAGATGCTCAATCTAGGAATAATCTTACAATATAATAATCAACAGCACATAAAAAATAATTGGTAAATGACTCAATCATCAAATAATGAAAATTTAAATTAAGCAATTACATTTTCAGTTTTTTCTTCCCTAATTGAGCATGTCTTAATTATATACACTGTGCACTGAAAAGAACATGGTAATAAGTATGTATTTCCCCAATGGTAATTCAGGAACTATTCACAGTTACTGACTAGTATATGATATAGCAATATGTGTATGTTAATAATCGCATCTAAGGAATATGAATTTCCAAAAAGTAAGCTCACAATACATTAATAGACATCCTCTTCCTTCCTGACTTAAGTATATTGAGTTGTTGGGTGTGTTGTTTTGTTTTTTGATTTTTCAAAGTGGGGTCTCGCTCTAGCCCAAGCTGACCTGGAATTCACTAGGTAGTCTCAGGGTGGCCTCGCATTCTTTGCGATCCTCCTACCTTTACTGGAATTAAAGGCATGCACTGCCAAGCCCAGCTTTTTCTTTTGTCTTTACTCTTGCTTTCTTTTGAAGCATGTGTCCAAATTCTCTGTCTAGTTTTCCTGATCCAAGCACAAAGACACAAATGATGTATACATCTAGAAAATACATTAATGTAAAGAATATTATTTATAATAAAGTTTAAGTGTTATTTAAATATTTGAATAATATTTAAAATATTACTGGAATGGAAATATTGGTTTTTATGACACTTGTACTTCATCAGTTACAGACTAAAGGCAATGCATTATAAACTAGGTGGCAATGAACCATTGAACAATGCCTACACTTAAGATATAAAACATTTGTAATTGAGAAAGAATATTTTAAAAATATTTTATTTTTATTTATTTTATTTTTATGAGAGAGAAAGAGAGAGAGAGGCAGATAGAGAGAATGGGCACACCAGCGCCTCTAGCCACTGCGATTTCCAGACGTATGACCCACCTTGTGCTAGTGGTTTATGTGGGGACTAGGGAATTGAACCTGGGTCCTTAACCACTAAGACATGTCTCCAGTTCTAATTGTCTAATTTTTTTTTTTTTTTTTTTGGTTTTTCTAGGTAGGGTTTCACTCTGGTCCAGGCTGACCTGGAATTCACTATGTAGTCTCAGGGTGGCCTCACACTCACAGTGATCCTGCTACCTCTGCTTCTGCTGGGATTAAAGGCGTGCACCACCACACCTTGTTTGACAAAGTGTTTTTATAATATTAAAAGAGTAATAAAAACTAATACTGTTCCAGGCATTGCTTTAAGTAGCAGATTTCAAAAATAAAGGCACAGTCAACAATGTAACATGCCAGAAAAACTTAAGATGAATGAGTTTCTGAAAATGGTGCCATTGGGTTTTCTTGGATAAGCGAAGTGGATCTGAGCACCGATTTTAACAGACTGACTGGCATCTGAGAGATAACTTGAGATTTGAAGAACTTGAAAGGGAATAAGAGAAGACGTAGGAATGCAAAGAGGGTTTATAAGATAACAGAGACCTGAGTACTCCTAAAAGCTTGAGTTCAGCAATCAGTAGCAAGGTAGATATTAAAACTGAGAGCTGAAGCAGGATCTATCCAGGCCTACTCACCTCACCATAGCAACAGGGTAGGAGAGTTTTTCCAAGAGAATGGAGAAGAGGAGCAAGGTGGACATTAATCAACTTTCACTTGGTATCGAGTTCTTTTTGAACATTTATACTCACTGCTGTTTCTCTCACTGAAATGAACTTAAAAGGCTTTGGGGTGATTGTTACAAGCAGGGTCAGGATGTGGGGTTTGAGGATGATGACAAGGGATTTGGTGAAAGTGGTAAGAGCATTCTAAAGAAACCTACAACATTGAGGAGCAAAAGCAACTGTAGTATTTTAAATAGTCATGTTCTTAATTTGCCTTCATTTCAAACAAGAGAAAACTTTAAACTAACCTTAATTATCATGATGTCATGACAGGGCTTGTTGGTAGTAACTTTTTTTTTTAATTTTTAAAAATTATTTTATTTATTTTTGGAGAGAGACAGAGAGAGAGAGACAGACAGAGAGGGAGAAGGAGACACAGAATGGGCACGCCAACAGTCTCAGCTGCTGTGAATGAAATCCATATGTGTGCGCCTCCTGTGGTCAAGTGCGGCATTGCGCCCTTGTGTCACTTTGCATCTGGCTAAACGTGGGACCTGGAGATTGGAACCAGTGTTCTTAGGCTTAGCAGGCAGGCACCTTAACTGCTAAGCCATCTCTCCAGCCCTAGTAACTTTTTTTTTTTTTTGTTTGTTTGTTTTTTTTGTTGTTGTTGTTTTGTTGTTTTTAGTAGAAACTTTTTATAGACAAAGTATGGGTATCGTCATTTTGTTCCTCCCTGCTCCCATTCCACGGAGGGCCCTTCTCAATAGGATTGCTGGTATTCATCATGGGCTTGTGGGTTATGAGTTGTAAGAGCAGCAGTCAGTCATTGAGGGAGTTGGCAATGCCTCTGGATATTCCCTCTCACCCTGTGGCTCTTACAGTCTTTCTGTCCCCTCTTCTGCAAATGTCCCTGAGCTTTTGTGGATATACTTTATGTCTACTTTAGTGCTGAGCTCTCAGCAGCTTCTGGATTTCTGCCTTGGTACCTTTTGAGTATCATTGGTGCCTATCGCCATTTCCCTGCCAAAAGTTTCAGTCTTGCTGTGGAAGCATCACTTTTGCTCATCTTGCCAATTCCTCTGTGGTTTCACCCGGGCCCTAGCTGATATGCAAGGGGTGGTTCCTTTCCTGCCAGGGAGTCAGCTATCTTTTCTTGTCTTGTTGATAATTTTGGTTGTTGTTGGTTCACACTGCCTTCTGTAAAAGAAAAACAGATTCTACAATGGAGAGTGAGATCAGCATAGGTTAAAAGGGATAAGCATTGTTAATTGGAGAGATGTTGATGGGTGTAGCTTCTCTTTTGGCCAAAGACTAATGGGAGATTCTTGGAGCCCATAATCTTGGTCTCCATAGGATCTTAACTCCAGTTTCCAGTTTCAGCTATGGGTACCTTTCCACTGAGTGAAGTTCTAAGCCAATCAGAAAACCATTGGTTTCCTACCTACAATTGCACAGTGTGTATGTCTTGTCAGGATGGTTGCTTTCATATAGCAGTGTCCCCTGCGTGCTCATAAAATTCTTGGCCATTTTACCCCAGGAGCTCATGTAGTGCTTTCCAGCACTATATGGGCTAAACTGGGAACTGATTTCTTTACAGATTTCATACAGATCTCTATGTTCTGTGTCGGCAGCAGGGGGTGTCTTCAGCAATAGGGACTTACCTTTTAACTCGGGTGGGTAAGCAAGCAGTTTGACAGAAGCCTGTCTTGTTTTGGGGTTCTGGTAGGTCTCTCTGATCAACAGCTCAATGTGTGTTTTAACTGATTTCTATTACTGGGAGTTACAAATGAGATCTAACTGTTTTAGGGTTAGGTTTTATCATACCCTCTCCAGAACTTTTCTTACCAGAGGATACCCCCATACTCTGTTGAGGGTTATATCTTTTTGTCTGCCATCCTAGAGAAATGTTTCTATGGTACCAATTCATTTTGGCTTTCCTTTGTATATATATTCCCCCTCCCTCCCATTCTCCTCCCTCCAAATCCTTCTATTCCTATTATCACTCAAGTTGCCACAAGCTGTTCCAGTTTAGGAAACATGTATGAGTGAGATCTTGAAATTTTTTTTAGCACAGAATATAACTTACAGTGTTTATTATATTGTAATTATATGGTTAATTAGTGCCTATTCAAATAGACTAAATGCCAGTTTTTAACTATTGCATTTGCATACTAGTTCCAAAAAAAAAGGACAAAAGACTAAATTGCATCAAATATATATTCGGTAAGAATTGAGAGAAAATAAGTAATAAATGTTATAAAATGACCTAATATCTCTGGATTTATTTCATAAAATATATTTTTTAAGTAAGTGTCAAAAAGTGTGTTTTCTTACTGAAGTCAAACCCTTCCAAAGTGTTTATAGTGGAAAATAAGCTTGGTCTTGTGCCTGCTAACAAAGTAGTGGCTATGTAAATTGAACAGACATCTTTTCAACCAGATATTGAATTAGGCATGAATAGAATATAAATTTGTTTTTTGTTCTCTGAGATTATTTATTTTTATTTTTTATTGTTTTTTGGTCTCTGAGATATTCAGCTTTGGTTTGGAATGATTTTTCATTTCTATTGTATCTGTTACAACAGGGACCATGTTCACCCTGATGCCACCAGAATATAACTGATACTCAGGAACTGCCAGTTTAACTGAATCAGATAACCTGCAAACCTTCACCTTCTTATACTTCTTTCTATTGTATTAATTCTCAGTGAGCTGAAAATGGAAAGCATAGTAAAACAACAGTTTGACTAAATAACACAGTGCATTTGACAATACTCATCTTTTGTCAATATAGTCTATTATCTTTGCTACTGATTTGGATTAAATAAATGGTTTCAATAGCTGACCTGGACAGAAAGCTATAATTTGGCTTTCCTAATTATTAAAATTTATTATCAAACTCAAAATTAAACAAGAAATTATATGTATATTTGACTTGCCAGTGCCAACTTCTATCTCTATTTAGAATAATGAAATATTAATTTTTTTTTGAGGTAGGGTCTCATTCTAGCCCAGGCTAACCTGTAACTCACTAATGAAATCTCAGGGTGGCCTTAAACTCACAGTGATCCTCCTACCTCTGTCTCCCAAGTGCTGGAATTGAAGGCTTTGGATATGTTAAAGTTAGCAAACAGAAACTTTATGATGATGGGTGTGATTTACTTAAGATAATTTTAACTTAAGATAATTTTAAGCCATTAGTTTATGCACATCTCAATGTGAAAATGATACATTATTTCATAATTGTTCAAATATTTATTGATTATCTTAATCTGAGCCTTTATTATATAGCAAAAAAAAAAAAAATCACCCAATCTAGATATTTCAGAGGGTACTTTGTTAAGGAAGGTTTGCATTAAGCAAAGACTTAGTGTAGCAGACAGCTTCAGGTTCACTGAGATGAACTTCCAGACCAGGCACAGTTATGGAGGAAGGGATATTATTTATTGAAGCTTACAGATCCAGAGGAAGTTCCATAATGGCAGAAGGGGTCTGCTCTCACAGGACCAGGCAAGAGAGAGAAAAAAATCCAACCAGGCACACAGCACACAGAGCAAAACTATAGCCAAAAACCACAGCACACTTCAGGAACTCCCATTAGGCACACTTTGCATATCTTTACAATGGAATCTCAAACCATCACCACACCTTAAGACCGGCCCCCAGTGACATTACCTCTAGCAAGGTGATCACAGATGCAAACTATAACTAATAAAACACAGAATATATTGGGGGACATATATTCAAACTACTACACTTAGTAACTGTTGAAAGCAGATGTTTCCTGCATCTTCCTCCTCCTTTGGAACTACTCTCCCTTTCTTCTACCCTCTGTAATGCCCTCCTTTCCTTCCTTCCTTCCCTTTCCTTCCTTCCTTCCTTCCTTCCTTCCTTCCTTCCTTCCTTCCTTCCTTCCTTCCTTCTTCCTTCCTTCCTTGTTTTCTCTCTCTCCCTCTGTTTTTCTTTCTTTCTCTCTCTCTCTGTATTTCTAGTTGCATATGAATCTAAAGAACTTGACATCATAGGTTTGGAGAGCAGAATGCTGTGTACCAGGGTCTGGAATAGAAGTGATTATTGAATTAGTCAAATTTTCAGTGAGATAAAAATAATTTCAGAGAGGTCTTTTCCTGTATGCCAACTGCTGATCAAGTACCAATGACTGCCTAGAGAAGTGTGCTCTAAGTTTTTGTTTGCTTGCCACACACACACACACACACACACACACACACACACACATATTTGTTTTGGTTGGGTGCCTTTTACATGCTAGGCAAGGGCTCTGCCACTTGAGCTATAGTCCCACCTCCTGTCTTGAATGTGTGTGTGTGTGTGTGTGTGTGTGTGTGTGTGTGTGTATTTGTGAAATTATGAAACCTAGATAGAAAAAAAGTGCCAAGATTAATTATGAACAGTGGCTAGATTTATTTGAAGAATAAGGATGGGAAAGTTACAATTGCCATAAAAATAAGCTTATTTTTATTTTAAAAGTTCATGTTTTGAGGGCTAGAGAGATGGCTTAATGGTTCAGACAGATGACTGCAAAGCTGATGGACCCAGGTTTGATTCCCCAGGACCTACATAAACCTAATGCACAAGGTGGCACATGTGTCTGGAGTTTGTTTCAATAGTTGTAGGCCCTGTCATGCCCATTCTCACTCTGTTTGCAGTGGTTTTCTCTCTCTCTCTCTCTCTCTCTCTCAAATAAATAGATAAATTATGTGTGTGTGTGTGTGTGTGTGTGTGTGTGTGTATTTAAAATGTTTATGTTTATGTTTGAAACAATTTATTTGCCTAGGGAAAAATGAGTGATGTTAGAAACCATTTTACTATTTATTTATCTATTTATTTTTGAGACATAGTTTCTTCATGTAGCCCAGGCTAGCCTGGAACTCACTATGTAGTCCAGGCTGACTTCCAACAAAAAGTCCTTTCCCTTAATCTTCTTCCAGCCCCAGTGCTAGTATTACAGTCATGGACATGCATTATTTATTAACAGTTATGACCACTCAGGAGAGATGAAACACTGTCCAGTGTGATAGGAGTGTCAGCAATTGCTATAGTGTGAACGCTTATTTCCCATTATACTCCATACATTGACACCTAGTTACCAGTTTGATGAGCTTATGTTTAGGAAGTGATAAGGTCATGAGGGTAGAGGGTACATTAAGAAACTGCTAATTATGACCCAGGAAACAAGTTCTAGCCAGACATTAAACCTGTTAGTAATTTGAGCTTGGTCTTTCCAGTGAGAAATAAACTAAATAGGGCACTAATTAAAATAACAAAAGGATTAAAATGACATGATATAAGATGAATACAAATGAAGTCATGGTTGAAGAGTTAGAAGGGAAAAACACACAACTCAAGTCTTCCCTTGTCTATACCCAGTGTCTTTCTAGCTGAGCCACTGCCTACACCACTGAAGGGCCCCAGTCTGAAGTCGCTGCCCCTAGGTCCTTAAGGATACTGATGTCCTTCATGTATATAAAAAACTGCCACAAACTAAAAACATATGCAGTTAATGATGAAACCTCTCCCCCAAAACTCCAGTACCTAATTCTGCAATTGGGCAAATTCATGATACTTAATGAACTATGTAACAATTTAAATTTTTAATTTTAAACTGATATATAATATTTTCCAGTTTTTTTAAAAAAAAATTGCTACCACATCCTATTAAACAAGCAACATTTAGTTAAAAATGAGTGAACAGAATAGTACAGATTCTACTTCAATATGAAATTAATAAAATAGTTGTACATCAGAAAAATTTTAACTGATACTTATGAATAATAGCAAGACTAAGTATATGAAGCTAATGTTTAATGGCTAAGTCAAAATGGTGGATTCCAGAGAATTAATTTGGAAGCATTTTTTTTTTTTTTTTTTTTTTTGAGGCAGGCCCTACAGACTAGCTTTTTCTTTTTTTTTATGCAACAAAGCAAGAACAAGAGAGAGACAGAGAGAGGACTGGTGGCATGTCAGGGCCTCCAAACACTGCAATCAAACTTCAAACACTTGTGCCACATTGTGCACATGTGTGACCTTGCACACTTGCATCACTTTGTACATCTGGCTTATGTGGGACCTGGAGAGTCTAATATGGGTCGTTAGGCTTCATAGGCAAGCAACTTAACCACTAAGCAATCTCTCCAGCCCTAGGAGCATTCTTTGAAGAAAAGGTTTTGTAAAGTTCCCATTGATTTGTTCCCAAGTTTCAAGTAGCCTTCCGGATAAAGGTGTCTGTTCCATCCAGTGTGGTCTCTCACATGTGTTTCTCCTGTTAGATTTTATTTTAGAAAACAGGTAGTTAAAGAAAGAGATTTAGATTAATGATGACTGGAAAAATATACTGCTCATTGGGACAAATACACATATATATTATTTGCATATATACACTGGAACAGATATGCATATATATATATATATATATATATATATATATATATATATATATATATATACATACAGATATTTAATGAAGTGTGACCAGTCTTGATAAAGACATGATAACACCCACACTTCAGCTGACCCATTAACATATGTCCTTCTGTCCAGTGTGAGCTACCATAGAGTTGTATATGAACACATGTATGAGCAAAATGGAATCAAAATAATCATCTGATTTTAAAAACCATATTAAGTATGAATATCAATGAAAAGTACATATGGTGTATATTAGAGGATCTCACATTTCAGGTTCATAATTTGAAATATCTAGGTAATTATTAATGCAGTATATTATAAGATTTTGTTTCTCCTAGTTAGCATTTTTTCAGAATGACTGATCATATGTTTTAATTTGACTAAGAAAAATATTCTTCCTGAATGTTCTACAAGATTATGAAGAGTAGTTCACCAAAGGTGCCTAACATTTATCATGTTCTATCACTAATTGGCTTCTACTTGTGCATGATGTATTAATCTATTTACTTGACAAATATTTTATTGGAAAATCAGTTTCCAAGCCTCAATCTATTTGCTGTTTGTAGATTTCATGCCAGCATTTAATAATGATTTTGTTCTGTTGATAATTTTCAAAAGGTCATAAATTTTTGATTTAGCTTAATATGAGAATAATCATTTACAGATGTAAAACATAAACTCCAATGTTGTCACTGGGAGAACAGATTTCAAATCTGTGGGCATAGATAACAAGAAACCTGTTGCTTTTTTAGCAACTCATCAGACAACTTAAGAAAAAATATTAAATATTGGGAATATATATATATATATATATATATATATATAACATATACCATGGGACAATTAGGTATATATATTACTCATATATAAATATACATACACATATTTAACAAAGTATTTTTTATGAGCCATTTGGAAGTAGATTTGAGATGAAGTGATTCTTTATACAAAATCTTTTCAGTGAACATTTTCCATGTAACTACAGTATAACCATAAAATATAGATATTTGATTTCAATACAATACTCAAAATAGTCCATATGTAAATTTTATCAGCTGGCTCATAATTAACCAAATTAAGTAAATTTGTGCAGGTTAATGTTTACATCATGGCCATCAATATGAAGGCTACTTGGAAACAGTTTCAGATATGTCCTCTATGGTTGACTGTCATTTCCCTTCTTTATCCAGGTGTTTCCTACCACCAGCCCTTCTGTTGTGACAGTATATATTTTATAAGCGAATACACTCTCAGAAAGATAGAAATATGGATTATCTCTGTTTGAGGAAGCTTGAGTATCAAACGAATACAAACTCAGTGTGAACTCAGATCCTTGGAACTTAGTCGCGCCCACAGTTCTTGCCAGAAAATTTCTGTTCCTGGTGGACTCAAACTATAGGCAAGAGGGGACAGGTCGGTGCTTTATTTCTTATGGTCTGATGGTAGAGAGGGAAGGAGAGCAGATACATAATTAGCTTCAGGACATAAAGAATTTGAGGAAAAGCTGTCTCTATTATTTAATTGCTGTGGTTGTTTTGTTTGTTTGAGTTAGTGAGGAGCTTATACCCGTGTTTATAAATAGATGGGAAAGGCCTTGCTTTATGGGAGAATTTAAGAGAAAGAGGAGAAAGTTGTTGGTTTTCCATGCAGAACTGGTGCTGGTCTCAGGAGTACAATTTAAGAGGTCAGCCATGGAAGAAAGACAGACCCTACATCCTTGGGGACAGCAAAGATGTAGAAGTAAATGTTTTGTGGGTACATGGAATTTATTATGAGTGAAGGCAGATGCAAAGGCTGCAATGGTGAGAACTTCTCCACATACACATGAAATTACCATGCCCTCACTCAGTGCCCTTCATCATCTTCACTTAGCCTCCATTGACACTTGAATTCTCAGGAAGCATCAAATGTATGACCCTTCTCAAATCCCTCCATAATTTTACTTTTCTCTCATTTAAATATTTTCTTATCATACCAATACCCTCAATGCTTATCTTTATTTAATTATTAGTTTTTATTCATCTGTCCATCATTATCTTCTTCTCATTTATACCCTTGAAAGCAACAGTAGTGATAGGCATGTTGTGAGTACGTGGGTCACCTTGAATAGAAGGCAGCTGACATGTGTTACTCGTGTAAATTGTCTGGCATCAGCATGCTCAGAACTACTACCCACCATATGACACCACCATCTCTCTCAACAACCATCTTCATAGATCATTGTCATAGAGTATAAACTTGCATTTACTTCTGCATGATTTAAGAAGACACTATCTTTAGATTTGTCCTTGAATTAAGCCTGAACCCCTTTGTGCCTGATCCATGCTTTTTGGTTCCTGTTTAAATTTGATATTAGCTTGCCTTGAGAACAGATTGACAATTTGTCCTGGGGATATCATTGTCATGATCACTTTAGAGATGTAGCAACCACCCTAAATAAAGCTATTCGAAGTACTTAATATTGACCAATCAACCTTCTTATCATTTGTTGAAAAATCTGAAAATGCATTCTTTGTTCCACTTTGCTCAGGTTTTGGATGTACAGAAAGAAATTATTACATGTTATCTTTGTTTGCTAAATGCAGACCATTTTATTATTGATATGTATACAAACTGCTTCTTAGTCATGTTTTAAGTGTCATAACCAGAATAAACATGTTTTTGATGGCCCTGAAGACTAAAGGGATATGCGCTGGGCACTTTGTCAGTGTCTGCCTTCCCAACCTCACCCTCTTCGTGAGATGTCTGTCCATACCTTCATCTGCCCTGAAATTTAGAATGGCAAGATAGCTTTCAGAGGCAGAGGTCTCCAAATTTGACCATATACCTAATTCATAGAGCTTGTGTCAGAGGATTTGGTCTGAGATAATCCAGAACCACATCTCTAATGAGTTCTCAGGGAATGAAGATGCTGATCCAAGCCACACGTGAATAATCACTGTTTTGAGCTGTCCAGGTCACAGTGTTCATATGGATAATTGAGTGAGTGCATTAATGATATAAAAGTGCAATCACTCTGAGGATAAGTTCAGATCTTCTTTTCCAACTGGTTCCTCCCTGTTTCCAGTAGTTATGTTTTACCATTACAATGACTTCTAGTCACATAGGCTTTTATATTTTTCTTGAATTGCTCAACGTTTTCAATCTGCAAAGGTTCATTTTACTTACCACATGGATCTCTCAATCTTATTCCTTCCCATACACACTGCTTTGTGTGTACCTCTTTAGAGTCTGGGTCCTAGTGTTTTTTTTTTTTTTTTTTTTTTTTTTTTTTTTTTTTTTTGTGTGTGTGTGTGTGTGTGTTAATCCTTTTAAGGGTCTATGAATTTCATGCCAGTTAATTCTTAAAGAACATATTCTAATTCTCAGGCCAGTCAATCCCAAATTTTAAGTCCTTATCTGACTTTAGCAAAAATTGCTAAAATAGATTCCAAGATGGGTAAATTATGAATTATGAAGTTTATTGTAGGGAGAATTAGTATCCAAGGGAAAGGGGAGAAAAGAGAGATAGGGAAATCTCTAGGAAGCAGCCTATGGAAAGGAGAAAGAGAGAACAAAACCTGAGAGCCCAGGACAAAAGATTTAGAAGTGGGCTCGAGAGATGGCTTAGCGGTTAAGGCACCTGCCTCCTAAGCCTAAGAATGCTGGTTCCAATCTCCAGGTCCCACGTTTAGCCAGATGCAAAGTGACACAAGGGCACAATGCAGCACTTGCCCACAAGGGGGTGCACACATCTGGATTTCATTCACAGCAGCTGAGAGACTGCTGGCGTGCCCATTCTCTGTCTGTCTTCTTCTCTCTCTCTCTCTGTCTGTCTCTCTTGTGTCTCTCTCAAAAATAAAAAAATAAAAATAAATAAAGATTTAAAAGTGCATGCACATACATGTGGGAAGCAAAGTATGAAAGTGCAAGCCCTTCACCTTCACATGGAAGAAAGCTAAGAGATTGGACAGTAAAGGAGTTAGAAAAAGCAGGCAATGAAAAAAGAGAGATGACTTTGCTCAACAGCAGAGACAGGTTTTATTCCCCTGATCCTGAGAAGGGCTTTTTCAGAAGCCACTTCCCTTACAGACAAGGGGATTATTATGGGCATGGGGCAGTGAGATCATTGGAATTCTTTGGTGCAGGGCAGTCCACTTTGCCTTGGGGCATGGGCCACTTGAGGGATGTGATAATGGGACAGGTAGTCTGGGCCATCCAGGAAAATGGGAATGGGAATGGGAATGGGTGATAAGTGGGAGGGGTGGTTTTGATCACTCTTATGAATCAAAGAGTTACAATGAAATGGCAGTCAGCATTCAAAAATGAATACAAAAGATCCTAGAGCTTAGAGGAAAATCACACATGTTAAAAAGCAAGAAAGCTTCTGAAAAAAAATATATATATATAGAAGCAATAAAAAAAAAAAATACCCAGGCTAATAAGAATTCCAAGCTAAGAAGGAGAAGAGCTTACTAAAGTGGGGAGCAGCAAAAAATGAATAGTCAAGAGAAAGAGGACAGATTTCCACACATGGCAGCCCATTTATATGGACCAGGCATCCAGTTAGGTGAGCCCTCAGACTCAGGTGACACCTGAGTGGTTTCTGGACTCACAGCACTGACTGGTGGCAGGTAAGGGCAGCAGCCTACCCAGGTGTGCTAGGCAGAAGAAGAAGGCAGAAGTTACTGTGGAGGAAGGTTTCTTGCAGCAATCTTTGACGAGCCTGGATCAAACATGGGTTATAGCCCTGCCAGGGCAAGCAAAGTGCCAGCTCCTTGTTCTCTTTGGTCCTTGGTCCTCACTGACTGACTATAAAAAGCTATCTTTCTCTTGTTCCTCCTTCACCACCACTGCATTCAAACAAACATATTTCTAGGTCATTTTCATAGAATATAAACTTGTGTTCATGTCTGCATTTACTTAATATAACACTCCCTTTAGGACGATCCTTGCATTAAGCCCGAACCACTATGTATTGAACACATACTAGTTCTTCTTGTTGTTTGTTTGTTTCCTCTTTGAAATTGATGCAGTTAGCTCACCTTGAAGGACAGATTAAGAATCAGTGCTGTGGGTGTCACTCTGATGATCACCATAAGAACTGGCTGAAACCACTGCTTGTTTCATTTCTGCTTTTAACATTTCTAGAAAGTCATTTGCACTCACTTATCTGAAATAGGAAAGGTGAGCTTTGTTGTTGTTTGAGGGGTTAGAATATTTTGAAATTTGTACTCCTTAATTTGTCTTTGTTACTGTAAAGAATTTCAATTACCAATAATTAATAATCAATTAAAATTGCAGTAATAAATATATATAATACAATCTTCATTTTCACTTTATCCTTTTTGCCACATTTTTCATGGCACAAAGACAAAAGCACCCTTTCAAATGTACGTTTAGGGCTGGAGATATGACTTAGTGCTTAAGGAGCTTGCCAGCAAAGGCAAAGGACCCAGGTTTGATTCCTCAGTATATATGTAAGCCAGATGCACAAAGTGGCACATACATCTGGAGTTCATTTGCAGAGGCTAGAGGCCCTGGCATGCTCTCTGTCTCTCCCTATCTCTCTCCTTGAAAATAAATACATTTTTAAAAATAAAAATGTACTTAAAAAATTTTAAACATCTAGAATGGAGTATAGTGTTCTTTATGAAAAAAACATTATACATATTTGTAATGAATATGTGAAATAGTATGTTTAATTCACTTTAAGCTTTCTTTATACCTCATTCTGACAATCTGTCTAAATATTGATAGCCAAAAATTTCAAATATCTCCTGTGGTTTATTCTCAGAAACTTGAGATCATGAGGGCATTCTATATTAAGCACAGTTTATTATTTTGGAGAAGCATGATATTAGAAAGAGATAAATTAACCTATCTACCTCTAAAATACCCTTGTACTTCTGTGTCATTCAATCTTTGAGCAACATACTGGAGTGTATGGGTGTGACGTGGAACCATAAGTGTTTTCTTTGTCATTTGAAACTCACATTGAATTACCTAGATGGAGCCTAATCTAATCCATTTCTATAGTGCATAAGGCTTCATTTAGTTATAAAAACAAAATCACACTGAACATTTGTTTAAAATGCATGATCATAATTGTTACTATTGCCAATGGAGAGACAGGTGGAACTCAGTACTAATGAAACAGAAATGGAGAAATTTAAATGCTTGGGTGAGCAAATGCAGAATGAGAGGGATGATTGTTCAACATGATGAAGCTATCTATCTTTACTAAATGTCTTTTGTCACTTTCAGAGCAATACCCCTTCCCTTTCCAGAGATAGGAAGACTGAGGGAGAGGAACACTAGCTCAGAGATTTGGATTTTACTTCAACATCTGTACAGAAGTCATTGCTGAGTGGTTGATTTATTAAACACATTTTCCATCTATATTGAAATGGTATTATTCACCTCAAGAAACAAAACAAATCAAATCAAATGAATAATCTTCTGTTCCTCAAACTTGGGCAGCAAAATACAAAATGTAGAACCTGTAGGAAAAGCTATGTGGTCTTCACTTTTTGTTTTGTTTTGTTTCAGTTTGGGTTTTATTTGTTTGTTTGTTTGTTTTTCGAGGTAGAGTCTCACTCTAGCCCAGGCTGATCTGGAATTCACTCTCTAGTTGCAGAGTGTGACCTCAAACTCATGGTGATGGTGATCCCCCTACCTCTGCCTCTCAAGTGCTGGGATTCAAGGCATGCAGCACTATGCCCAGCTGGTTTCACTGTCTTTTCAACCTTACTAGGTAAGAATTTGAATGAACTCCCGAGAGTAGGGTGACAATTGTGATGCAATAAGCAAAATAAAAGCACTCAGTTATCTTTTTAAAGGTTATCACATACTTTGCCCAGCAAAGGAGGTTTTCAGGAAGAAAGAATCACTAAACTGATATGAAGTGCAAAGTGTAAATGGTACAAAATATGTAAGAACTAGAAAGCATTGTGTTATTTGGTTAAAGGTCACTGCTAATATTTAAGACATTGAGGCCAGAATAGCCGCTGTAGGCCCATTCTGTGTACTTACACCAAATAGCACTGATGTACTGTGTCCAAGCCTGAGAACAGAATGAAAACAACTGGAATCTCACCATTTTATCAAGAACTGTGCCACAAATCATTAAGTGAGACCTAGTGTGGCAGCTAAGGCACCAAAACTCATCACCAGGGCTGCTGAAAGTCAGTGGTTCTTCGGTTCATGTCAAATGTTAAAAGAACTTGAGAAATTCAAAAAGGAAGTGAGCAGGGCAAAAATTGACTTTGTTGTGGGGAAAATGCCAACAGAACACTGAGGGGGGCGGGGCAGTCCCTGAAAGAGAGAGGGAGATTCCAGATCAGGGCCTTAAGGCTGGGAACACAAAAGTGGAGAAGCCCCAAAGTGTCACAGGAAGCATGCTTAGGTTTTTTGTCCATTTACAAAGTGGAGAAAGAAAGAGAGTGGGAAGGAAAGGTTATGCTTTTGGGGTTAGAAATCAGAAAAGTAGGCAGGCTCAGCAGTGAACGCATCTGTTTGGAAGTTTACTTCTGTAAACTTAAGTACATTATCTCCTTCCCTAAATGAATAAATATTCCTCCCACCTCCTTTGCATATCTTTAGGTGACAGGTGATCTCTTCCCCATGTATTCCACAGGCTCAGTTGTATTAACTTTTAAGGAAGGGGCACATAATTCCATGTTTTGTGTCTTTTATAATGTTATGTCCGCTCTAGGAGCAGAGGTAAAACTCAAATTAGCTTTTCCTAAAACAAACGCCTTGATACTTCTATGGTCCTATTTTTCATATGGTATTGTAAGTCCTATGGAGGAGCCCATGTGATGTTTCCCTTTCTGTTGTCAGCAGAGAAATAGGAAGTTGGGTCTGTCCTCCAATGACCTCCAAGCATACTACTAGAATAAAGAGAAGTGTTTTAAGTTTACATGTGACCTAAACAAGTTTTTGGTCTGAGGAAATGGCATGTTGCAGTCAAATTTGCATTGCTGCCAGAAAACACCTGACAAAGAGCAGCTTGTGGGTAAAAGATTTACTCTGGCTTACAGACTCAAGGATGATCCACCATGGCAGGGAAAACAATGACATGAGCAGAGGGTAGGCCTCACCTCCTGGCCAACATCAGATGGACAATAGCAATAGGAGACTTGCCAAACACTGGCAAGTGGAACCTGGTTATAAGACCCATAAGCCCACCTCCAACAATACACTCCCTGTAGGAGGGTTTAATTTCCAAATTGCCATCAGCTGGAGACATGGCATTCATAACACCTAAGTTTAGGGGGGACACCTGAATCAAACCACCACATGGCACAACTGATTCGGGACTTTTGATGTATCCTTGAGGACATTTGTCTTGACTCTTAGGTGGGCAGTGACTCAGGAGCTGAGGCATCAGACACTCAATGGTCACAAAAATCTTCAAAGGAGCCAGTGGCTTTTTGGGGTTGTTGTCTTATGAATTTGATGAATGCCATTAAAAGCCACAGGAGGGTGAAAAAGAGAATTTAGAAGTTTATTAGCGTCTTATAGAAGGGAAGGACTCATATGGAACAGGGGATAGTTTCCAGAGAGGAGGAGAGTTTGCTTAGAATTTTGATGGAAATGGAAATTCTTTCAGGAGAGGTCTGTAGGTAGGATTTCTGGAAAAGAATTAGGGTTTCTGTAAAAGGGGGCAATATTCTCAGAAATCTAAAGGCTTATCTAGGAAGGATGTAAGCTTAATCTCCAAATCTTTCCTGGACAGTATAAATTTTCAGGGAAGAAACAAATAAGGAAAAAATCCAGGTTCTCCTTGCAGGCTTAATGATATTTCCCTCTTTCAGTCAAGGAAAATGCTGTTTATTTTTGAGTCCTATTCCCCTAAATAGACTGGCAAATTTCCATTCTCCTTTCAGAAGAAAGAAAAAAACTTAATGAGAGAAGTTAGGCAATGGAGTCAATCAATTTGGAAATTTTAGATAGAGGAAATAGCAAAAGCAAGAAAACTTACAAGAGGCTATACAGTTATACAGGAGTATTTTTTAATTTAATGTAAATGTACAATCAAAATACTAATTTTGAGCATCACAGGGCCAGCAAAATGTGCTGATATTTCTCTCATCAAATAAATGTGCTAAGATTTCAGGCAAAATAACATAGCACTTATGTATTAGCTATACAGGGAAAATGTTCTTGTTTATGGTACATAAGTGGACATTTTGGGTGATTTATATTTTCTCTTAAGACCAGGCTGAAATAGGAATGGCAAAATGATGATGATGGCAATAATAGTGAAGATATTTTAATCTACTTTTCTACCTTCTCAAGGAATGATTTGCTCCCAAAGATCATATTTTTTGCCTCCCTAAAATACCCTTCATTTTCTTTAATTCCCACCCAAGATACTGACCTACAGTTCTTCTATTAAGGACATTCAAAACATCATAAAATTCAAGCACACTTTGCTTTAAACAGCTTGAATGACTAACTGTGTTGATTAACTCTGAGTAAATTTACAAAATAAATAGAGACTTGATGCTTTCTAATGAAATAGTCCCTTGGCTTTCTTTTAGTATCTGGTCTACATTCCAAAAATCAGGGGTGCTATGCTAAGCCATTCCTAGGAAAGAAAGTCAAGTTTTTCTTGTTCCTGAATTGCTATTGAGCTTCCATTGAGGTCATAGACAGGCAATTAGCATGGTAAAGGGAAGCAAATCTTAGAATAGCTTCAAATAGATGAGGAAATTTTTCATGATTAAAAAATACTAGGTTTTCCATCTTCCAGAAAGTTCTTTTTTGTACTCTTTATACAATTCTGTGCTTCTTATATGATGTAAGTAAAGTTAAAATTGAATTTATACATAATTTAACACAGCAATTGCCTCTTAATATTATTAACATATTTTGACATATCCATTTCCAAGGTAAGTATGTTGATAACTTAGTTCAATAGATTACTATTACATTGGTATAGGAAAGAGGCATGTTATCATTAGTGTAGAAAAGATTGTTAGGCAGTTCTGTAATATGTTTTGTTACTTCAGAGTATCGTTAGATACTTTGTAACATAGAAGTTAAGATTTTGCCCTTGTGCTCTCAGTTTTACTCTGGTGTGTTTCTGTTGCAAAGTTATATCCTGTTGGTTATCTTCTAATTATTTTGATAGAAATGTTCACATCATGAAGAGTTGAATCTATTTGCAATCTTTCAATGATTCTCAATTGATCTCTTCCTATCATCAGTTTCCCCACTTCTTCCTGGGATATGAGTCTTGAGATACAAGTAATGGGTACTTTGTTAGACACAAAGTAGAACCTCCAGGAATTCCCACGTTGTGAACCACACTGCACAAACGGCAGCTGTACTCACATAGACAGACCTCCTGCTTCATTTGTTCTCCTTTGTTTGAAAATAACCCTTATTAACCTTCTGAAACTAATTTTGATAAACACTGTTTCAGATATTGTAAGCATCCTTAGATATCAGTTTTCAGTCTTCCATCTTTCATCAGAAATGATTATCAGCTGTGCTCTGAAGCAGGTAGCATACTCCGATCTAAAATTCAGTCACCTTTATGTGGTGGTATGTTTGATAGCTGATGTCCTTGACACAGTGGAATGACACATGGTTAGTGGCTACATGGTGGCTCTGTACTGAATCCTATTCTTCACTTATTTCCTTATTTTCATGCACTGAATTCCTCTCCCACAAAACAATCCTCAAATACTGTGGCTGATAGTCTCTCTTACTGTCTCGTTCACCCAACGCATCACCAGGCTGTAAAACAAAACCAATGCTAACACAAGACAACTCAGACTGAAAGGAAACCATTAATATCTGTATAAAGCCAATTTTCAAAATGTCGATTTTAATTAAATTATGTGAAAATTATTAACTAAAAATAACTAGGAAATATGTTTAAGATTTGGGGACAATAAAGAGAGTGAGAAGTGGCCCAGTCCCCAACTGTTCACAGTCCCCTTGGGGAATGAGCTGCCTAATTATAAAGGCATAGATTATAAATACTATTGTTAACTCTTTTAAATCTTCATTGATGTGATCTGTTTCCAACAGCTCGTTCAATTGGCATCTGGTGGGACTGGAAAATAATTGATTTCTCATACAAATATTTCATTCTGTTTAGCAGGGGATAAATGAATAGGAAAAATCAATGCTTTATTTATCTGATTGCACTACAAATTAGTTCTACATGCATCACTTTTGGCAACAGGTTATAGACTTTTTATTTGACATTTTACCTCGTTTACAAAAAGAGATATATTTGGAAAGTCTTCACCAATATAGCAGATTAGATTGGTATTCAGTGGCCATTACACCCTGTGTCTCATCATTCTTCTAAAATGTGTTTTTAGTGATATATAATTTGGGGTGCCTTTGAGAACTTCAGAGCTTTTCTCTGCTCTTGATTGATCTGTAACTCAGCTGATCTATAACTTAGGGTGCTGGATGTTCCTGGACATGCAAAACTTCAACTGAGTCAATTTCTTCCAGATTCTTGCAAATGAATTCCATAGACCATAAAGGGTGAAATTTAGAAAGTTTTTTTTTTTTTTTTCTTTAATTTAGCTTATGGGAAAGAAAGAAGAAAGAGCTCCTGCTGTAAAGCAAGGTGTTCCCAGAAATGGGAAACCCCCTGGTGACTCTGAGTGGGGTATTTTACCGGGATTTACTGGACGGAGGCTGAGCTCATCAGTCCAGTATCCCTGCAAAGCGTCCAGATGCTTTCTAGGAACCTTAAACTTTCAGAAAAGAAAGTAGTTCCACTTACATTGCTAGGAAAGGAAATAATCATTCTAGACTCTAGTAAGGTGGTGGCTAGGCAGACTCCTTTAGGCAAAAGGAAATAAGGAAGAACCAGGTTCCCTATACAGGGTCATGAACATTTTTCTCCATATAGGCTCATTGACATTTCTCATTTTTAGCCACTTTTGTTTTACTTTCTTGGGCCCTATTAGCCCTAAACTGGCTCATGACCAGATGAAAGTTGATATTTCTTACTTCCAAAGAGATGCTTTCTCATTAATAGTAAAAACACCATTTTATTTTTGTTTCTCTCCACAAGGTTTATTTCAACATATGTTATGTTTTGTTATGTACTCTTGTGTTTTGTCTGCTTTATGAAGAACTTTACCAACAAAGAAATGTATTTTATAATTTTATATTGACAGCTGCAGCCAAGATGCAACCTCCTAGACTCCCCCATGAGGAGGGCACAGCCCTGGACTCATCCAAAGCCAGTGTTCCTTTAGCCTTATCTAAAGGAGCCATCCCGTGTCAAATAATGGATAGTGCATGGAACCATTGGCACTCTCAGTGGCAAATCTGCTTTTCTACTTCCTCTCTAGGGAACACAAGCAGCAAACTCTCCCTAGAATTTTGCACTGAGTTAGTTGTCTTTGCACTGGGTTCATTCCATTCCCAGAGCATCTTTGTATATCTTGAGGTAGGAATTCAGTAAGTGTATTTAAGATGTGCTCACAAGAAAACTGTCAAAAATAGGTGAAAAAAACGTGGACCCAATCTGCATTTAATTCACACTATGTTAAAAAAGAAAGAAAGAAAAGAAAGTTCTGGTTATATCATAATATTTTCAAACTGGTTATCCAGAGCAAAGGCTTGTTTCATGCCAGTCTTACATGCATGGAACAGACTAAACAAGTGCCTTTTGAGGTTCATCCATCACAATTTATGATACATTAAGCCATTAATCTAATGTTCTGTGAGGCTGGTGTTAGGGGATTTTCAGTATTCAAGGTAAGAAATTGCATTTGGGGAAAGGGATTTCTTCTCTCTTTTTCAAGGAATGACTTTAGTGCTATAGAGTCTCTTTAAGTCTATTGGACCCCTGGTATACTCCAGTTCTAATTTCAGATTGATGTGAAGAGTTTGAAAATCTTAACTGGTAGCAAGAAAAAACTTTAAATTAACATTGTATGAACTACTTTAAATTCTTCCTTGAAAAGGAGTAGCATTAATTATGAACAAAAGGACTTGCTTCCTAGCTGACTGTATTAAACTATTTTCCAAGCTCAAACACAATTGCTAATAAGCTGTTTCTCATAATGGTTCTCAGGGGTGGGGGGGGGGCAGGGAGCCTAATACTATCACCTCCTATTTTTATAAACAACAAACTTGACCCATTAAAAACTAAATTGCCATCTTGGACCACATAGAAATGAAAACTTGGTTACTAGTAGGTTTTTAAATGTCCATGCCTCGTTTGCTGAACTAGGCTCTGGGATTTCTGAGCAAATTAAGTGAGAAAACTACACACACTTTATTTTCCTCAGACCATTTCTATTCTGTGTTCTTCACAAGAGATTTTGTTATAGGAATAACACAAGCAAACATACAGAGATTCAACACAAGCAAACATACAGAGATTCCTCTCCAACCAAGAGATCTGACCCAAAGTACTTATTCCTATACTCCTTAACAGTGACTTGTCCCTCTTTTTCCCTTGGACTTGGTCTCCTGTGGAAACTGCCATGATTGCCTCATGTTACTTCATTGAATTACCTGATACTGCAATCAACAAATATTTTTGGCACTAGCACTATTCAGTTTCTGTAGGTTTGTTCTTGAAAATGTACTAACTGTATTGCTATCAAATGCTGTGATTATATATGATATTTAATTTTACTGATTTATTTTTACTCTGGATTACACAAATGATTTTTTTTTAATGAGCATAGCAGTCTGTAACATATAAAATAAATATTAAGTTCATATATCTCACTAGTGTTGAGTTGGTCAGTTTAAACATGATTTGGATGACAAATTTGAAGTATTTTTAATGCCAATATCATGTTACTATAGCATAATGCTGAACAGGGAGTAATAGATACATAGTAAGTAAATGCCAATTACATAGGCATCTGAGTGTTTTGCTATGTGTGTTTATGGAAAAATACTTTATAATGAAAATTATTCTTAAAAGTGTCCAGTATCACCCCATATTAGTATGAACTTACTAATGTGTTAATATGTAGGATAGATTTATTTTCAAAATTATGCTATCTGTATAACAATTCTATTTAAGTTTATCATTTTCTTTAGAAATAGGATGAGAATATTCTTAGGATTATGAATTACAGTGCTAAGACATAAATATTATTGACATTATGTTTTAGATCTATTTTTAAAATATATTTTATTTACTTATTTGAAAGCAAAGAGATATAGACACATGAGAGAGAGAGAGAGAGAGAGAGAGAGTATGAATGCTCCATGACCTGTAACTAACTCCAGATGCATATGCCACTTTGTGCATCTGGCTTACATGGGTAATGGAGAATTGAACTCAGGTTTGTTGGCTTTACAGGCAAGCACCTTAACCACTGAACAATCTCTCCAGCCCTAAATCTATTTTTAAAAGAAAAAGGTAGCTTATGACTCTAAGTTGTTTCTTGCAACAGAATTATAATACACTAGGACTGAATGTGTTCAATATTATGTACCAAATATGAAAGCTAGATAAGGACATTTTGATCTCATTTCAGATAATGACTTCATACTTCAGTGTCTATAAAAATGTGAATCTATGACTCTAGGTAGTAGAACACCACAATGCATCATAATTTTATCCTAGAGTAACCAACTCGGAAATATTGTTCAGTATAAAAAAGATTCATGAATTGTGTCTTCGTATGAAAATATGTAACAAACAACAGCATTTATATATATCTTTTAGCATTTTATTACTCTCTGAACAGTACCTTTTCTGAGTAATAATTTGTGAATTTATTTTCTCTGACTCAGAATTTCATAAGCATGTAAAATATTCATATATAGGTTGTGGTTGCTCTAGATACAAATATCATTCCTTTTTGGTAAAGAAATTCTAAATTACTATAAACGTTGAGTACATGAGTTTTCTTTTTAAAATTTTCTTCATCTCAAATGGTTAGGGCCAAATCTAGTGTTTAGACTTGAGAAAGTTCCCTGCACACATGACCTAAATAAAGCAAGAGATTCAAACGTTGTTTTTCATACTCACTTACTTTTTAAGACAGAAACAAGAAAGCAAATAAAAAAATGTTTGTGAGTGAAGAAGAATGAAATGTACAAGCAGTATGTAATAAGAATGGAAAACATTCATTGCTAGTTCATTCTACTCATGCCTGCAAAATTTCATGGTCCTTGGTCTTTCTTGGACTAATGAAAAGCTGATTAAATTTGGGAGGTAGGACACAGAATTCAGCCATGTGGCCTCTGGTATCTGCAGGTCTACTAAAGTCACATAGTTTCATTGTGGATGTACATTTAATGGTAAAGGTGAGTGGCAAATATATTCTGATATGTGTGTTCCACTGTTTTGGCTACATTTCATCTTATAAAGGTCTAGTGGTATTAAGCTAAAGAAAAATTCAGCCACTGCTGGGAAAAATATGTGTGCATAAGAGAATCAGCTATAAAAAGAAAGAAAAATATATTCCATATGATTGTTCTAATGTCAATCTAAGTTAGCCCCTTAGGAAGCCTATCAGTTCCTCCCAGCTGGCTTCTGGGAGTCACTACTGCTGTTTCAGGTTGGGACCCATCACTGACCATTGACCCAGAGAGCATTGCTGTTAGGATTCAAATGTAGCAGGCATTCCAAGCCACCTGCTGGAGGAGGTCTTTCTTTATCTGTATGAGAAAGCCTGTATACATATCAATTGAAAACATCTACTCATGGTAGAATGATGGAGTGATAGCAAAAATATTTGAAATACTTTTCAGTTCAGATTATTTCTATATCTGAATACACTTTATAACTGTAAACCCACTCAGTTCTTATTGAACTAGTTTTAATTAGAATGTACATTCACCCTATGTCTTTATGTTTACAGATTTCATAATTTGTCCCAAATTCAATGATAATAGTATTTAATTATAGTACGGTATATTAAAATTCAATTATAAATAGGCAAAGTAATACTTTTGATATCATTGTGAAACATCATCTGGTGAATAACAAAGCAGTGTTGACAGTCTAAGTGGCTTAGTGATTGAGATTATTTCTGGCATATCTAAGTAAGATTTGTTGGTATATTTGCTACTTAGATATAAAAAAGAAACATGGTACATTTTATTTTGTTTTCTACCTTACACTTTTTCTGCTCAGAGATGATTTTACCTAGACAGTGAATGAATCCCTAAAATCATGAAAGAAACACTAACTCCTGGAATTTTTATGTTTTAGCATTAAAAAAAGGCCGCTTTTGGATCACTCCTGATCCTTATCACAAAGATGACAACATCCAGATTGGGCGTGAGGTGAAAATATCTTGCCAAGTAGAAGCTGTTCCTTCTGAGGAGTTAACATTTAGCTGGTTTAAAAATGGTCGTCCATTAAGAAGTTCTGAGCGGATGGTTATTACTCAGACTGATCCTGATATCTCTCCTGGCACAACAAACTTGGATATCATTGATTTAAAATTCACGGATTTTGGGACATACACATGTGTGGCCTCTCTGAAAGGAGGAGGAATCTCTGATATCAGTATTGATGTTAACATTTCAAGCAGCACAGGTAAGGAGCACATGTATGATGTGAAGATGAAGGTCATGTTCAGAATCACTTCTTTGAAGTTGGCCAAATAGTCTTCAAAAAGCTAAGAACACTTTGGTTGTTAATTTCCTTAGTAAACAACTGGTTTGAGACATAATTACTTTTATTTATATATTTATAAATGATTTTATGTAAATTATATAAAATAATATTAACAATATTGGCAAAGAGAGATGCAAGCTTCTAGGTTAATCAATATATATTTTTATTAACCACAAAGTCTGTATAAAGCTTCAAATAGTATTCATAAAGTTAAACAAAAAATGACTAAATTTGAGATAGTTTTTAGAAATTTTATATAAACAGAAACTATTCATTAGTAAGAAGTTAATCTTTAGAGGAAATTTAGGAGTATTTAAGTAAATGTTATATAAGAAGTACATCTTCCATCAATGATTAAGGTATTCAGGTTATCATCAGGTATGATTTACTGATAAACCTTGTGGTATTATCTCTTCGTAATGTAAATAATTAAATTCTAAAGTATAATCATTTAAAGGTAAAAATGAAAATAGGTTATCCATCTTCTGTGGATTAAAGTGCATCCATAGATGAGGAAAATTTCAGTGGTTTGATATGAGATGACACATTAGGTTAACTCTCAAGAAATTTTAAAGGCGTGTGATTTGTTAAATATGGAGAATTCCAGAATAGTTATATGTGCTTTGACAATTTGTTACCAGACTGAGTTTTAATTTAAGATTTTTGTACAAAACTAAGTGAATACCATGTTTGGAAAACAGAGCCAAGGTGCAATAGATCAGCTGTTTTGACAGATGCTTCATAGCTGGCTCTACCTTTCCAGCTAGACACCATTTTGACTCGTGTGCATTTGTATTCACAGGTCACTGACTGCCTTCTCAATGCACACTCAATTGGTTTTACTCCTTGAGGAACAAAAGTCCACATGTCAGGCTACCAAAATTTGCTTGCTTTTCACAAATCTGTTTTCTAAAGGATATTTGCATTTATTTTGTATAATTAAATAGGAAGAGAAGTTAGGGTGATGAAAAGACCTGTCTTGACATTAGTCATTTTCCAGATTACAAAATCCCCTTTGATCTATCTGATCTCTCAACATGTGAGCTAGCATAAGCACCTGGATTCATTTAGGATACTGATGGAAAGTGGTTGATAAATAATCAACAAATCTATTTATTGACTGCCTACATCAGCATTTTTGGTGAAATTGTATTAAATGGCATCTGCATAAATCATTTCCTGTAAGAGTAAGGACAATTCCAGGTATATGTCTTTATTTTTAGAAGTGTACTTCAGCATTGTTGTAACCATAATCATCAACTCATTTCATGTGGTTGCTTCTCTGCTTTTGTTCATGTTTCCATTTTTAAAACCAACCAAACACACACGTAGACACACACACACACACACACACACACACACACACTCCCAAGATCAATGCTATCATCTGAATGGATTCATTTTATGGGTGGTTCATATGCTATTCAATTTAAAAAGGAATCAAGAACCTAATGCAGAAAGGAGCATTATAAAATTAACCAACTAATTCATAAAATTCCCAAACCTTTAAAAAATTCAGAATGTTCAGAGAATGGAGTTTATTCAAAAAGGGTCTCCTAATAATAAAATATTAGTTGTAATAGTTTAATTATTTTAGCAGTTTTTAATATGTTTGGTTACCAAAGTTATCTATGTGAGATATAAAAGACATGTATTAAGGCTTCCAAACCCTGCTTCATGAGATGCCACTTCTGTCACAGACAAATCTAGTTCCTCCCTAGAGGAGATTTTTTATGAAGTCTAAGGTTTTCTATTGAATTCTGTTGTAGTTAGCATCTTGGACAATACATGCTACAAAGTTACTAAAAATATGAATAGTTTACAAAAACTTAATCTGTTTGTGAACCCAGATTTACATTTCTGTGGTCTCTCATTCTGCCTCTATAATAGACATTTCCTATTCTTTTTGCTCCTTTTCAATCTTCTGCTAAAAATGTTATTCAATGCATAATCTTCACTACAATATAATGTATTATCATTCTCAGGACAGAGGTAGATTTATAATTTGGGATATCTACTAAAAATAAAAATGCAGCGCTAGAGAGATGGCTTAGCAGTTAAGGTGCCTGCCTCCTAAGCCTAAGAACGCTGGTTCCAATCTCCAGGTCCCACGTTTAACCAGATGTAAAGTGACACAAGGGCGCAATGCCGCACTTGACCACAAGGGGGCACAGACTTCTGGATTTCGTTCACAGCAGCTGAGAGAGCAGCCGGCGCGCACATTCTCTGTCTGTCTTCCTCTCCTCCTTCTCTCTCTGTCTCTCTCTCTGTGTCTCTCTCTAAAAATAAAAATAAAAAATAAAAGTAAAAATGCTGCTCCCTTGCTAAAAGAATTGTTATAGTTAACAAGAGCAAAACAAGAATATTAAGCCAAATTCAGTACCCATTCTATCTGGCCACACAGGTGCTATGCTTGTGAGACTGATTAAGCAAGAAATCCTGGGCTGGAGAGATGGCTTAGTGGTTAAATGCTTGCCTGTGAAGCCTAAGTACCTGGGTTCAAGGTTGGTTCTCCAGGAACCACATAACCCAGATGCACAAGGAGACACACGCATCTGGAGTTCATTTGCAGTGGCTGGAGGCCCTGGTGTGCCCATTCTCTCTCTCTCTCTCTCTGCTTATTTTTGTATATCTCTCTCTCTCTCAAATAAATAAATAAAAAAAATAAAATATTAAAAAAAAACTATGGGGACTTAAAAAAAAAGCAAGAAATCCTATGAGAAAAGGAGAAGGAAAGCATCTTAACTGCTAAGCCACCTCTCAAGCCCATGACTGCATTTTAAAGGCTTATAATTTTGAGCCTTTTATTTCTCATACAAATACCTTACATTTAATCTCATTTGTTCCTGTGTTTTAAGAGACATATGTGTTACTTATGAGGATATGTTGCCATAGAACATGTCTGTCTGATACAGAAAACCATTTCTTTATGTTCTATGTGATATTCAACATGTGTTAGATGACTCTTAACAATAAAATATAAAGCATTGCAGAAATACAAATGCTAGTTAACAGAATTTTTAATATTTTCACAAGATTATAATTTGGGGCTGTAGACTTAGTTCTGTTGGTAAAGTGCCTGTCATGGAAGCATGAAGAATGGAGTTGTATCCCCAGACTCCCCATGGAAAGAATGCAGCCATAGTGATGCACATTTGTAATGCTAGTGCTGAAGAGGGAGAGACAGGCAGATCCTGAGAGCCAAATGACTAGCCAATCTAGACTACTTAGCCAGCTCCAGGCCAGTGAAAGACCCTGCCTCAAAAAAGCTGCATGGTGTTCTTGAGGAGCAACACCTGAGATTATTCTGTGGCCTCCGTCTGCACACTAATATACATGCCACACACACATACATATATATATGCACACCCCCACAAAAACACACACGTATATACACAAACATCAATAAAAAAGACCCTGGATGGACTACATGTATTTGAGATTTTACTCATGAATTTGAATGAATACTAAACATATGTGACCATAATTTATGCCTTCTTTTCAAATTTGTTCAATATTGAAACATTTTACCTTCTAATTCTATAATCATGCATATTGTCTTTGTTGTGATTGTTTATTATTCTTGCTTTTAATTTAAATTTATATTTCTTTCCACCCTTTACTGAGTACTTTATATACTGGACTCTGTGTTACACGGTGATGTTACCCATGGCCTTTTATCTGGGGTGGTTTACACTCTTAAGTTGTTACAACATAA
The DNA here is from genome assembly GCA_036365145.1 of Orientallactaga sibirica. Taxonomy (NCBI): domain Eukaryota; kingdom Metazoa; phylum Chordata; class Mammalia; order Rodentia; family Dipodidae; genus Orientallactaga; species Orientallactaga sibirica. The sequence continues at coordinate 12,436,651 of JAEOAD010000010.1, read as the reverse complement.
GGTAGTCTGTAGTGGGAAAGTGCTGTACTCAAAGTTTGCATAGATTGTATTTCTAAAATGTAGATCAAGAACAGTTGGAACTGATACAGGAAGAGGGGATATGAGAAAGACAGAAGAATACAGAGGATGAAGACAGTTTCAGGAATACTCAAATGATTCTTTATTTCTAGTGTTTCTTTAAGACTAATATTAATATAAGAAAACCACACTGGTTTCTTTTGATTTTATAATGTTTATGAGTGATGATATATTTTAGACTGGTCTACTGGTGTCTTAAAGCCATATAAAAATAATTTTAAATATTGGTATTAAGAATTTAATAATCAGCCAGGCGTGGTGGTGCATGCCTTTAATCCCAGCACTTGGGAGGCAGAGGTAGGAGGATCACCATGAGTTCGAGGCCACCCTGAGACTACATAGCTAATTCCAGGTCTGCCTGGACTATAGTGAGACCCTACCTCGAAAAAAAAAAAAAAATTTTAATAATCATAACTTTAAATATTGCAATTCAGTTTTATAAGATGAAAATCCTTCACATGGTTGCTGAATAATGCATGTAGTTGGGCCTTATATATTAGTAACAACAGTTACATTTTTGGAATATTGCCACATGGCTGTTCATTTGTATGAATATAATTGTTATGATAAGTTTTGAATTTTCAGGTTTCTCTAAATATCCTATGGCTTTCTCAGGGTAAATTCTCTGAGTGTTCAGTTAGCTTGCATGAATTCCCTTGCATGACTCAATAAACTTGTGTGTTTACAGTAAACTCAGAAACATGTGCATCTGGCCTTGAAAGTCTAAGCAGTGAGACGTAATCTGTGGAATTCATGGTGAGACATCTGGTAGGCAAATAAAGCAGAAGACTCTGAAAAGGATCTTAGGATTTGTTTTCCTCTTGTTAGAGTACAAAGAGGTTTTATATAGCATGAAGTGGAGCAAGATTTAGAGGACTAAACAAGAGATTAAAATATCAGTGTGCAAGCATAGTCATGAAGAATTAGAAATATGACTTCAACATGTTGTCTTTGTTGCTTGCTACCTTGTCACTATATATTGTCACTATAGTCTTGTCACTATAATTATGACAGCCCGCAAGTATCTGCACAGTCATTCATATCTGAAATGCACAGTTCTTGATAACATGAGACTATATTGCAAAATGAATGAGAATTTGTAGTGAGCATAAGGGCAAAGGGAAAAAAATGATTAAATCCATTTAATAGGATCTGCTCCCTTGCCCTTTTCTATTTCTAGAGGAAAAGAAACTTGGGAAATTTTTCTGATGAAAACTGCATTGCTATAAAATGGCTACAGTGAAGGGTAGGTTGTTTTATGTAAACTGAAGTCCTTAATGTAAATCTAATGTGAAATGATGCTTTGATCAGAGGAAACTTCCATGCAATCAAGTCTTATGGAATTAGTACCTGAATGACTGGCCAGAGAAAAACTGATTTCTTTCCTTGAATCCAAAATTGTAAAATGTAATAAATGAACTCTGAATTAATGATAGAGACCAGGGGCAGCAACATTTTATTGAAGGGCTGGATAGTAATTTTCAGCATCTCAGACCATATGGTTCTCTCACAACTGTACTATGTGACTATGATAATGGATTGCTTTTCACCCTTAATGGATGGAGCTATGTTCCAATAAATCTTTAGTTACAAAAAACAGGAAAAAGGGCATATTTTGTCCGAGGACATAATATGTTGTCCTCTGAACTATACTTTGGAAACCCTATTTATTGAGAAAAAACATCACTAAAAAGTAGACTCTATGGGAAATTAAGTTAAACTTATCTGAAATAATCATTTGCCTATAGAAACATTAATGCATTTTTGAAAGATTGAAGCAATCTTAAGTTTTTAATTATGTTTCATTCAAATGTATATTTTATAGAATTTCTTACTGTTAAGGAACTGGGGATCCCTCGAGTAGGTTATATCTCATTCATAAAGTTTAGGTAGAGAATTGGAAGCTTGAAGACAATTTCATTAGTATTTGAGATAAAAACAACAAGGTAGGAAAAGCCGTAAATCTAGGCAGCTCTTTGGAGGACAGAGATAGGTAATACTAAGAGAAAAAGTAATGTCTTCTGAGTCCAAGAAGCCAGCAGGCTCAGCAGTGAACATCCCAGCTGCATGGTGCACAGAATCTTCAGAGAAACAGCAAGAAACCCATAGTGTCTTGGAAAGCATGGGTAGGATTTGATGAGGATCCAAAGCAGAGATATAAAACAGATAAAGAAAAGTTGCACTTTTTGAGATAGAACTGAGAAAATTGGTCAGGCTTAGCAATGAAGATCTGTGAATAGCTGCATGGAGGAAGGGGCTTCAGTAAGTACCTTACCTCAGGAAGGGGGTAAATATTCCTCCCACCTTTTAAAATGTCTCTAGGTGAGGACAGGTCTCTTGGCTGGGTGATCACAGACTTAATTAGATTAACTCTTAAGGGAGGAGATCATAATCTTATATTTTGAGTAGTCAGAATGTCATGTTTCCACCCAGGCTCAAAGGTAAAACTCCAATTCTCTTTGAGCAGAGAGAAGTAGCTTTCACTTAACAAAGCACTGATACCTCCACCCTTCTCCGTTTACCAGGCAAAGACAAGTTGAGTTCAAAGCTGATCATCGTCAATGGCCTCCAAGATACTGACACCTGTCTAGCTACTTCACATTGTTAGATGGATCACTGTCCGCTGCAGGGGCCCCAAAGGGTACAATTGTGTTACAGATGACCCGAGATAATTTTGTGATTGCTCCTACCTCATTCCTAACATCATCATTGCTGCTGTCCTTATGCTGTTTGTAAACTCTTCTCTCTCTCTCTCTTTCTGTTTCTATTATGCTGAAAAGGCATAATAGATAACATTATTTTAAAAAAGAAGTAAGCTCTGAATTCTAGTTTCTCTTGACTATGAAGTCAAATTCATCTTTTCTAAGTGGCTAACCATTTCCCATAAAATTGATAACATGCAGATTAAATTCCTCAAATTTTGACAAATGACTTGCATTTATTGATAGGAATAATATGGCTGTCCTTCCATATGGGCCAGGAAGAAGCATAGTATTTAGAAAAGCATGACAAACGCCCTAAAAACAATGAATCATTTTTTCTATAGCTCTTCTCATTTTCTTTCTTGTAGGCTTTCTTCTCTACCTGTCCACCTTCCACTGAGAGTAGAATTAAACATGCCCAAGCAGATGTCTATATTGTGCTAGTGTTAGAGTGTTAAGAGACTATGGTGCTCACTGATTTCCCAGGGAGACACTGAGCTATCACACACTGTTCTCTTGGGTTTGTGCCTTTGTTTGACTGTGTGCATAGCCAGCACTTCTGTTCTAACCATACTCATGGAAGAACAATTTTCTTTTTTACATTTTTCCTTTTAGAAAAAAAAAAAGCATTAGTATCAGCCAATGTTATATAGACATGGTTATGTAAATCCATATTTAGGGATATGAGTTCATCAAGAACATTTTACTATTAACATTCTTTATTTGAAAATTGATTTTGTGTTTGAAGTATATTTTATTAAAAATTTGAAAGGCCTTCATTAAAATTTCAAATGCTTTCAAGGACTATTAAATATTAATGAAATTGTTACCTCTGCTGACTTACATTAGTCTTGCACTGTTTAGTGTCTGTTGCAGAATTTCTACAAAGCAGTTATATAAAACTACCAATATTAGATGACCTTCCAGTAAATCTGTGTTTGAATAGATATTACATTTGCTTGAAATGAATGTTCAAAATCACTGAAAATATAACAAAAGGAAAATTCCCTAAAGATCTCAATTTCTCATTTGAATAACTTTGAGGTGTGCATTTTCACATCAAATGTTTTACTTACACTATGTTGACTCTGAGTGTCAGACAGCATTGATGCAGTATGTGCAGCTATTGGCCCCATTTCCTATGTTCTTAACACAACTCTTAAGTAGTCAAGAAGGCTTTGAATGTTTTAAGGTAAAAACACCTTTAGAAGTCTTAGTGCCATGTTAAACAGTGCTAAATGATTGAATCGAGGCATTGCTAAAAGTGCAAAATATATGTGTGTTGTACCAGGCAGAAAGAATTTAGGAAAACCCATTAAAGTTTCTGGAGTTTTCTTACTCAAGGTAAGAAACCTACAACAAAAATAGCCATAGTATGCACAGCTGTGACCACTAGTATTTCCCTTTCTATTTGCTTTGTGTGACCTTTCCTCAAAGCCTTAAAGAAACTATTATTTCCAGAGGAACATTGAGCATCAGAAATTCAAATTGAGGAGTAAAAGCTAGCAGATAATGCCAGGTGCTTCACAATGGTAAGTTACATGTGGCACTCACAACTGTGGAGTGAATTCGTGAACATGCCTATCTAATTACCAACCATTTAAAGAAGGTGGACACAAGGAGAAACAAAAATACATAGATCTGAGTCATTATTGTGCATATTCCAGTGAGACTACACTTGATTAACTTTAATACCAGACATAGTACTTGTTTAATACATTACCAAAGTTATATGAGCACAGACAGAAGGAAGTACTTGAACTTTATCAGCAAAGATCTGGAAGGACAGCTGACACTTGAACTGGATAAGGAACCAGTCATGTTAATTTAGGGGAAAATATAATAGCAGTTCTTTTTGGCATACATTCACACAATCAAAAACACAACCAAAGGACTTTCTTAGGAAAGTGATATGATTTGACTCACGCACTGGAAGACCACCCACTGGATATTTGATTATGACAGTTCATAAAAGAGACAATCAAAAATGAAGAGGTAAAAACCATTCCAGATAGTTAACAATTAATCAGTTTAGGAAAGATAAAATTTTTTTTATTTCCTCAATAATTCAGACTATATTTGTATTAAAAGGAAGTTTTCAGTGTAGAATCGAGAGACCATATATATATATATATTTGCTGTTGTTGTTCTTCAAGGTAGGGTCTCGCTCTAACCCAGGCTAACTGGAATTCATTTTGTAGTCTCAGGGTGCCCTTGAACTCATGGTGATCCTCCTTCGTGCTGGGATTAAAAGCATGCACGACCACATCAGGCTATAGTAATATTTTTGTACTTATTTTTAAAAGAGAAGTTTATTTATTTATTTATTTATTTATTTATTTATTTATTTATTTGCAAGGAGAGAGACACCAAAATAAATGATAGATAGATGGATGATAGACAAATGAATTTCAGATGCATACGCTACTTTGTGCATCTGGCTTTATGTGAGTACTGGGTAATTGTACCTAGCCTGCAGGCTTGGCATGCAAGAATCTTTAACTGCTGAGCCATCTACCCAGCCCTTGATACTTATTTTAAAGAGAGTATGAATATAAACAAAAAGAATATGAATGTAAGGATGAGGTAGCTACATTAAATTAGTTATATGTTCTTTGTAATAGTTTAATACTTAATCATATTTGTATATTATAATTTGCTTATATAAAATTCAACCTACATAATTATGGAAGTGATATTGTATCAATACTTTCCCTGCAATTGTCATCTCAAAATATTTTTTCCACATATAAGGAAATGTTCTGCTTTACAAGCTACAGTCTCCCTCATTGTATTCAACAGTTAATGAGACATGAGCAAGTAAACCTGACTGTGCTTCCTCTGCCCTTCTCCCTTTTCTAGTGCAAGCAATGGAGGCATAGGAGCTGACTGACTTTGAAATAGCTAAATATAGGTTTCTCTAATCTAGTGGGGACTGACAAATCCACAATTTGCATGTAAATTTATAGTAGCTAGCAACACTTTTTGCTGTTTAAAAAAGACTTATGACAAACATCTTAATTAACAGATGAAGTATCAATGTCTCCCTCAGGTTGATCTTAAATAGTGACACATAAATTTTTAGAGTTATCATTTTAAAGCTATAATGTCTGGATTAACCCTGGTGTTTTGACTGGGGGAGAAGACATGTTTGGGAAGTGGTATTATTTTCCCTACTGAGGCAGTATTTCCACTCCACTTCAGAGGTGATGCCACTATGTTATCATAAGGCAATACAAGTGAAACAAATAAAAGTAGCCACAGTAACTGCCACTACAGACTGCTCACAATTTTGCCTGATGTAGCAGCACAATTTCTACATCTTCAAGCATTAGATAGAACAGATATTATATATCTGTTGTTACTATTGTTGTTTTGAGACAAGGACACACTCTGTACCCCAGGCTATCAGATAACTCACCTTATGGCCAAGTAGGGGGTTTGACTCAGGTGTCCCCCATAAACTTAGGGTGTCTGAATGCTAGGTTTCCAGCTGATGGAGATTTGGGAATTAACACCTCCTGGAGGCAGTCTATTGTTGGGGACCAGTTTAAGGGTGTTATAGCCTGTTTTCCCTTGCCAGTGTTTGGCATAGTCTCCTGTTGCTGTGGCCAGGGGGTAATGTCCACCTTCTTCTCATGCCATTGTTTTCTCCTGCCATGATGAAGTTTCCTATCAAGTCAATAAGCCAAAATAAACCTTTTTCCCCACAAGCTGCTTTTGGTCGGGTGATTTCTACCAGCAATGCAAACCTGACTACGCCACCAAGGCTGGCAACAAAGTCATGACAGTCTCTTCACCCAGCTAAATAGTGGGATTACAGCATGAGTCATCAGGCCTAGTCAAATACAAATATAAATTTTTCAATTTTTATTTTTTTGTGGTGCTAAAGATTGAACCAAGGGCTTTTCTCATGATAGGTAAGTACTCACTATGTAAGTACCTCCACTAGAAACTCAAAGTCTATGTAATGTCTGAAACTTTCACTTTACAGTTGCCAAATTCTGGAGTCAAAGGTATTTATTTTAAATTCCAAAGTAGAAAGTAGAAATATGATCAATATGAAGATTTCCCCCTTCAAATTTGCTTATAAATAAATATATTGTAATATCTAAAGCAATTTGATATTTTCTAAAATTTTAAAATTATTCATATGAAAGGATTTTCATAGGGTGATGATGGGATGTTGTTTTAAATAGATAAATAGGGTATTATTGGAGCCCATCTCTATGTTTCTATTTTACAATACGCATAAAATGATTCCTTTTTAAAACTAATATGTCTCACAAATCCACATGGCATCCCCATAGACGGGCCATGCTAATCTCTTCATTCTAGTTTTAGTGTATGTGCTATTGAAGTAAATATAATCACTTCCAAATGTCTTAATTATTCATGTGATCTTCAAACGTTGAAGACACATCTAAATCATGTAATACCTTTTACTTGCTGGAGAAGAAATGGATTCCCCTGCCCCATATCTTGGATAATTTGTTTGCTCTATAGACATAACTTCATTTTGCTTTAAATCTCACAGTAATATATGTAACTCAGGGTACATGAATATCCCTTTCTGATTTTGATACTGATTCACATTTCTTTGACAAAGCCCTTGTGTTGCAGTTACTTTCACATTGCTGGACAAACATCCAACCAGAAGCAGTTATGGGAAGAAAGAGTTTATTTCAGGCTTACAGATTCCAGTGGAAACTCCATCATGAAAGAGAAGCTGCTCACTTTCATTGATCTATAGCAGAGTGATACCAACAACACACCTGGAAGCAAAAACAGTCAGAGTTCAAACTTCTCTAAACACACTGTAGGGCTGAACTACAAGATTCAGATCTACACTCAGTGACACCTCTTTCAGTAGGGCTCTGCTTGCCAGAGACTCAAATAGCAATTTAATGAAAAATACCACAGGCTATGAGGATGTATATTTTCTTTTTCTTTTTTTTCTCTCTTTTCTTAAAAATTTTATTTATTTATTTATTTATTTATTTATTTATTTATTTATTTGAGAGAGTGAGAAAGAAAGAGAGGCAGACAGAGAGAGAGAGAGAGAGAGAGACAGTGAGAGAGACAGAGAATGGGTACACCAGGGCCTCCAGCCACTGCAAACAAACTCAAGATGCATATGCCACCTTGGGCATATGGCTTACGTGGGTCCTGGGGAATAGAACTGAGGTCCTTTGGCTTTGCAGGCAAATGCCTTAATCACTAAGCCATCTGTCCGGCCCTGGAACATATATTTTCATTCAAAGTACCACACCTTACATGACGGAGTTTCTGTAGACAGGTATGAAAGTATTCCAGAAGGATTCAGATAACCTTTTAGTTGCATCATATGACCAAATACTATGTTGATGGTAGAGAAGACTGTCAGAATCCTCACTCTAAAATACCACTAAAGACCATTAGCATAGTACATCCTGTTTGTCTATCTCATATCCCAATTACAACATGGGGAAGATCTAATCCATTCTAGCCAAAGCACATAGATTAAATAGTTAAATAGGTGAATAAGAGTTCACCAAGGAAAACCATTTTGAGCATTGTGTTTGGCTAAAACTCAGAAATTAGTGGCCCCAAAGTTTGGGTTTTTAAGTTACTGTCTGGCAAGTATTCCTGAATAACACAATTTAACTATAAATAGTACAGCTGGAGTACATGCTAAAACTTATAGCACACTAAGGATTGTTAACATTATATAATAGCAAAATTTAAATTAAAAAAAAAACACATGAATCGAGTCTGGGGAGTTATCTCAGCATTTAAAAGTGCCTGTTTGCAAAGCCTGCCATCCTAGAGTTCAATTCTATTTTCAGTGGCAAGAGATCCTGGTGGGCTCTCTCTCTCTCTCTCTCTCTCTCACACACACACACACAAAGTTTTTAACTGCATAAATTGTAAATATGTAGGGAAAATATTGGACAAGATTGTTCCTACTCAACTCAAATAATGAATATGCTGATATTTTTCAACGTTTCAGGCCATATGATGGAATAGATATTTAGAAATTCACAGAAAAATGTAGTTTTGTGAGTGTTTATTTTATTCTAATTTGTGAGAGAGTCAGACCTCAGGAGGCCATTTGAAAGGTATGTGGTGATTACATTAATTTCACATGTTCTTGAGAACTTTGAGCTTTGGAGCCATGAGTGACTTTCGTTGGCCTCATATGTCCTCAGATGGGATCTGGGGTGTTAAAACACAGGTAAATTCTGGCTGAAGAACCCAGGAGTATCACACACACAATGGACTAAGCTCAAGTCATAAGATTTCAGGCTCCTGACATACACTGTGTGACAGATAATTTTGATGAGTGCACTAGTTTCAGAAAACTTCAGTCATCTTGTGGCTGCCTTATAATCTACTTGACTAAAGAACTGTAGCCTATGAAGTCCTGTTGTGTGATGTCCACCCTGCCAGACAGCTTAGGATCAGGTCTGAAATCTTTAGCAAAGGGCAGATGACAATGATTTTCAGGGAGGAGAAGAACTGAGAACACTAAGCTCTTCTCTCTCAAATATATGATAGGTAAATAAATCAGATTTTCCCAGGTTTTATAGAACCATCAGTAGCAATGACTAGATTAAAATGTATGAAATGAGAGGAATATCATTATACTTTTGAAAAGATTCTTTGCACAGAGTGATATATATGGGCAATTTAAATATGTGAAGTAGAAATAATAAAATGGCAAGCTAATCAAATGTCTGTGCCAAAAATGCATTTAGAAAGAATTACAATCCAATATAAATGAAACATAAGTAGTCCACTTTTACCAAGTTGATCTAAATAGTAGTTGTAAACAAAATATATTTAGTTGACATTTAAACAGTAATCTTCTTTTTTTATATAAAATTCAATGTAAAACAATATTAATAGAATTATACTAAACTCTGTTCATACATTTTAGCTCAAGATAAGTTACATATCATTCCAGTCAATGACACTATATGGGCCGCTATGTGGTTTTAAAATTAAGTCTATATTTTTATTGTAGCACTTTGTCTCTCAGAAGAGCTGAATGGATCATAAAATGCAATCATGCATCAGTAGAATGTTGTTAAAAGGACTTCATGTGTTATAAGAAAACCCTCCACCTATTTTTTTAATTGACCAGTTATCTCCTAACAAATCTGTTAATTAAACCTCATTTACTTTAAAGAACATGTGGCCCTGAACTGATGATGGAACATTGTGTTCAGTGGTCCTTTTAGCTCACTCTTGATAAGGCATAAAAAAAGAGCCAGCTTCATTTCATGTCAAAATGTTTATTAAGATGGTGATAACATCTATTTCCAGGGGACAAGGCATAGTGGTGCACAATCGCTGGTGTAATTGGGGAATTTGTAAACCACAGGCATTGTCCAGAGTGGTCATTTATAAGAGGCCTAACAATTGTCTCATGAGTTCTATAAGGAGACAAATGGCTTTTTCATTGTAGAATTAAATTGATTTATCTCACCAGTCTACATTGAAAAGTTTACCACTATGAGCAATAGCTACTCTAGAAAATAAAATAAATTGTAGATCTTTATAAAGCATCTTTCTTTTGCCATGATTTTATAAGATGTGCTTGATATATAATTTATAGCTTATCTTTCTCTTAATTTAGAATGCTTTCATCCACAAGAAAGCAATAGCATAATTAACATGATCTGACAGCCCCTTTTACTTTTTGGCCCCTGGTTTTCATGGTAACACCCTGACCTTTGTGAAAATGGGCAGCACTGACATTTTGGCACCCTCAGAAGGGCAAAAGGAATGCTTTTAGGGATGTCCAGACCTTATTATTTTATAGAAATAGAATGAGATCTGCAATGCCTGTTTTACATGCCATTTAATGATAAAATAAGAAATCAAATAAATATATTTAATGGAGGATGAATGTAATATTCTTTCCTTGGATGTCTTTCAAGTTGCCTCTGATTATTAATATTACAAAGGCTCATTCTTGATCTTCCCAAAATGTCCTTATAATAGTATCCTTATCTAAAATGGGTATGTATCTTCTAAACAGTGTAACAGGTAATTGCAATCACCCTCAACCCTCTCTACACATTTGTGGGTTTCTACTTTTTATTTTTGTGCACATTTGTTTGGGTAGATTTACACCCATGCTTAGTACATGAGACATTCTATGTAGCACTAAAACATAAGCTATGTTCTCAATATAGAAGCACATTCATAATAATAAAATGTAACTAATATTGTAGTGATGGGGCAATAAGAAGACATAAATAATATATTTTGCATGTTTAATGTATCTAATACCTTGTGCTTAAGTCTGTGAGAATATAAAAGAAAAATATTTTAAAAAATGTATTTTTTATGTGAACTAAAAAACAAGGATAGATAACTTACCCAAGGTCACACAGCAGGTTTGAACCTAAGCATGCATACCCAAACCATGTACTTTACAGCTATGTTTGGGACATTGTCCTATAAATTGTATCACTTCATCTTTAAATTCTTATTAGTCTCCATTTCAGTTATCTAATTTGCATATGAAGTAACTGTGATGAAGTCTCCCTTCAGAAGGATAACACATTTAGAATCTGGGTTAGAGCCTTAGTCCAAGTCAATGTTTTAATCTTATTTAATTTAATCTAATTTAATTTAATAATTTAATCTTATTTAATTATAATTCTTCCAAACTCCCCATGTGTATGTTTTAAGACCCTGTAATTAAGAAGTAGTTATGAAAAGTTATGGCTAAGAAGCCCCCATTTTCCTCAGTTTCTATAATATATAGTGAAATTCTTGAAGGTGGTGGCTGATTGGACATGTCCCTTTTCCAGTCTTAAGCATACCTGTAAACAGATCTTAAGTCTAGAGCAGTATAAATTTTTATGTGTGGACTTCTGTACCTGTTAGGTTAAGAGTACTTGCTATTAACTTAAGAGATAATGCATGTAAACACATATATGGATACATTTGGATAAATAATGGACATCATTTTATAAAGGTTAATTATTTATTTATTTGAGAGAGAAAGAGAGAAAGGGGCACATAGAGAGAGAAAGGGTACACCAGGGCCCTTAGCCACTGCAAATGAAGAACACCAGACACATGTGCCACCTTGTGCATTTGGCTTACATGGGTACTAGGGAGTCAAAACCTGGGTCCTTAGGCTTCCTAGGCAAGTGAATTAACTACTAAGCAATTTCTCCAGCCGGATGGACATATTTTTTAAGAACAATTAGACAAATATGAAAATACATTATGGGATATAAGAATTACAAGTCTTAGTTAACTTTTTTTTTTTTTTTTTTTTTTTTTTTTTGGTGTTTCAAGATAGGCCCAGACTGACCTGGAATTCACTATGTAGTCTCAGGGTGGCCTTGAACTCTCAATGATCCTCCTACCTTTGCCTCCCAAGTGCTGGGATTAAAGGTGTGCACCACCATGCTGGGCTCAGTTAACTTAGCATGTTTACAATACCTACTTTATATTTTTCTTTCATAGTCTCAGAGACTTAGGCACTATCATTAAATTGTATAATATTCTATTTGGAGTGCATTATTAATTTTTTAAAACAATTAAAATCATTTAAATGTTCCCAAAGAACTATAGTTTTTCTAGATTCAGTTGGCATCATTTTGAAAACACATATCAAACATGAAACTTTTATAAATTCAGTAAATTGAGGAATTGGTTGCTAGTACTCATATATATTGATTGATGCTTTATGAAATGTTCTAGTTTTAGCTCAATAGCAAAAGATCTCAGCATCTTACTTGCTGTGGTGACTCACATAGAGGCCCTCTTCTCAGTATGGACAACAAGCAAGTGCTTCTGCAGTAGAGTCCTTTACTGGAACAGGCAGCTTCAGGTTCGCTGAGATGAACTTCCAGACCAGGCACAGTTATGGAGGAAGGGATATTATTTATCGAAGCTTACAGATCCAGGGGAAGTTCCATAATGGCAGGAGAAACAGCCTGCTCTCACAGGACCAGGCAAGAGAGCAAAAGGCCCCAGCCACACAGCACACAGAGCAAAACTACAGCCAAAAACCACAGCACACTTCAGGAACTCCTACTAGGCACACTTTGCATATCTTTACAATGGAATCTCAAACCATCACCACACCTTAAGAACCGCCCCCAGTGACATTGCCTCTAGCAAGGTGATTGCAGAAGCAAACTGTAAACTAGTAAAACACTGAATATATTGGGGGCCATATATTCAAACTACCACAAGTCCATTTCCCCAGTGTTCTCAGCCTAGTTCACATTCTTGGCAGTATAATGGGTCACTAACCAGCTGAAAACCTCATGATCTTCGTTTAGTTGTTGAAGGAAAGACAAAGTTTTATTGGTGTGAGTTTATATTCCTAATCAGGGACCATCTTTCATTTATTTATTTTGCTGTATGAAGAAAAAATGTAAGTCAGAAGGAGGAAGGTTTGAGTAAAATAAACTGCACTTTTCTATCTCCCCCAAAGAGTTTAGAGAATTTACATGTTGACTGAGCTCTGCTTTAATAATTATTGGAAATATTTGATTCAAGCTAGATAACCAGATTATGTAAAGATCATAACAGCTGGAGGTACTTTAAAACTTAACCAAGTGATGCCCCAATGACCTGAGCCTGGAGGCCAATCTCTTTTCTGTTGTTGAGAGAACACAGAACCTGTATTTGCAACTGGTCCTTTGGCCTGTGTAGTAGAGAAAATATCAATGTCAAAAAGAAAATGATTTTCTATTTTGTTCTTCCATTTTGTGTTCTATTGAGTCCCTCAGAGACTATTATTGTTCCATAGCAACACCTGCTGGGAGAGGAAAGTTGGAACAGCCATAATGGTTTCCTGCCAAACCTGCTTTCCCTAATGAATGGCACAGCATGCCCTCCATTTCTAAAACCTTCAGAATTGCTTCTTCCAAGATCCTGCATCTCTCCATATGTTTCAAGTAGCTAACAATGTTCATATAATAAGATTTTCCAACTCTTTCAAAAATAAACATAGTGTATGTTGATGCATGAGTGTGCATTTCCCCTGCCCTTAGAATTTGCAGGTGCAGATCTTGTGGTATTTTGACCTCATGCTTGTTCTTGATGTGGGTGTTCTTGCTGCTCTGCTGCTTAGTTTGTGAACCATTGTCAGTTCTGCCTCATTTGCATCTTCTAATTTAGTGTAGGTGAGCTGCTTAAAAGTGTATATCAGTGCAAAAATAAAAGCAATGTTTATTTACAGAATATGGAAAGAGAGATCCTTATACTAATTCATGTCATGGACAGAAAGAGTAGGCACACCATCTGGTGTGAAGACATGTTTATAAATAAAGTGCTTGTTCTTATATGAGTTACCCACATGACTATAAATGGTAGAAGCCTTACAGACTGGTCCTCATGAACGTTCTGTTGTGGTGATGGCTAGTCTTTTCTTGGATGCTAACTAAGGAAAGCAGTAGAACAGACAAATTACTCAATACTACTAAAACGATCCCTTCTACATTTTCCTCTATTATTTCTGCCTCACTTTATCATGCTCATAAATGAAATTGTTGTAGCAGTGTAAATGTGATAAAAATGATTGTTTTGTAGTTTTTCAAATTCAAAAACAGAGGCATATTGAGGTGTAAGAAAATGATCTTGAAATTTTCTGCCTTGTAGTTGAGCATCAGGTAAACAAGAAACAATCATTCATCAATAGTTCTCCTTTTTTGGTGCCTTGTAACTTTCATTGATGACCCATTCATCAATCAAGAAATTATTAGGCACTTCTAAATTAGTTAAAATGTCACATGGGATGGACCCTACTGATAAGGTACTAATGTTGGCATGCATCATCTACACGTGAATGGAAGGGCATGTCTATTGCAATGAGTTAAGTAAATTGAACTATATAATCCCAAGACAAAAAATGAACAAAAGACGTAGAAATTGGGCTGGGGAGATGCCTTAACAGTTAAGGCGCCTGCCTGCTAAGCCTAAAAAAAAAAAAAAAAAAAAAATGCCCGTTGCATTCTCTAGGTCCCACGTTTAGCCAGACTCAAAGTGAAGCAAGAGCACAATGCCGCACTTGCCCACAAGGGGGCGCACACATCTGGAGTTTGTTCACAGCGGCTGAGAGGCTGCTGGCACCCCCATTCTCTACCTGTCCCTCTCTCTCCTGACTCTCTCCAAGTAAAAAAAAAATGTAGAAATTTAGAAACTTTAAATAGAGCAGAAAACTTAAAATGAAGGAGAGTGAATGAATTGTATGAGTAAGGAAGATTCAGTAAGGAAAAATATGACACATTAGTGTCTTCTGTCTTCTTCCAAAGAAATTAATAGAGAATTCTCTTTTTAATTGAAAAGTTTTGTTAATAGAAGTTCAACCTCATTCTAGTATGGAAGAAAGAGGAGTTGTATATAAATAAACTATATTAATCAGATCCAAAGTCCTGTTCCAATTAAGTAGTTTTTTTTATTATTATTATTATTTCCACAGAAGTACTATTCTTTATTAAGGCTTGGTAAGTAAAATAGAAAAAAAAAAAGAATTGGATTTAGACATTTGGGGATGTAGAAAATGGGAATCTCCTGTAAGTAGATAATTTTTAAAACATTTTATTCATTTGAAAGTGAAGAGAAAGAGAGAGAGAATATGAATGGACATGGGACATACCAGCATCTCTTGTCACTGAAAACTCTAGATACATGTGCCACTCCACTTTGTGCATCTGGTTTTACATGGGAACTGGGAACTTTAACCCAGGCTGTCAGGTTTTCAACAAAGTGCCTTTAACTGCTGACTCATCTCCTCAGCCCAATAGATAATAATTTTTAAGGAAGATTAATTCAGAAGTGGTTAATGATTTTGAGGAGAAAGAGAAGTAAATTAGGTCTTGATAATAATCTGGAAAGCTAAATATGATCCAGAAAAAGGACAACAGTGAAACGTGTTCACGTTACACCTCAGGGAAGCTCTGCATGTCTTCTAAAATATTTTATTTACTAGAAAGAGAGAGAATATGGGCACACAAGGGCCTCTTATTATTCAGATACATGTACCACTTTGTACATCTGACTTTACATGGGTAAAGAGGAATTGAACCCAGCTGGTAAGTGTTGCAATCAAGTGACTTTAATAGCTGATCCATCTTCCCAGCCCACTTCTGGATAAAATACCAGAAACAGTGTGAGTTATGATATAGGCCCATATTATAAATAAATAAATAAATAAATAAATAAATAAATAAATAAATAAATAAATAAATAGCATCACAAGCAATTCTAGATCCTATATAACATATAATTTACTCTTTCATCTCCTTGTCTTTTTAAAAAACAGAAATTATTCCTAGTAAGCATCTGTTAGCCATGTTCATTTCTTTAGGAAAAGTGACCAGTAGACTTGGTGCCTTCCATTAAATGTTACCTACGATAGATTGTCTCTAAAAGGGGGCAAAGACAAGCAGATCTACAAGTAAGCAAGGAATATTTTCTTGGACAACTCTGACCCTGTACATTTTCCCATCATTCCTTACTATGGTCTTTAAGCTGTTAAATAATTATATAATCATATTGAAAGTGAATCAAACTTATTTGTTTAAAAATTATTGCTAGGTCATGTATTGGAATTTTTTAAGTTAGAGTAATTTCTCAAAATTTTATTACATCATCATATGAATATTTTTCAGTGACCACTAAGCATGTACCTTCTGAACTCTGTGTATTTTCATAATCTTAGTGGTTTGTTCAAATCTGATATCACGTTGTGATTAGCATATTCTCAATATTAGGCTGTGCAGGTTTACAAATAGAAATTACAGTGATGGGATTTTTAATGTTATTCAGAGTATAGTTTCTTTTTAAAAAGATTTTTTCATTTATTTGCAAGGAGAGAGGAGGGAGTGAGAGGGAAGGAGAGAGAGAATGGGTACACTAGGGTTCTAGCCACTGCAAACAAAACTTATATGCATGCACCACTTGGTACATCTGGCATTACATGGGTACTGGGTAACTGAACCTGTGTCGCTCATTATTGCAGGCTGAGCCATCTCTCCAGCCTGAATATACTTTCTTGATGGAAGGGAAGCCAGTGGGGTAACAGGAAACATGTTGACTGTTGCTCTTAACTAGTGGCCCATCTTACTTAGCCTACCACTGATTATGATTGATGTCCTCGGTCCTATTGACAGTTGTTACACTTGCAAATATCCATGATTCTTCAAAACCTCAGAATCTGAGTATGCCAATGTGTAGATCTTAGTCTTAGTAAAAGATATTAAGAATTACTGATAAAGACACTGAGAAATCACTCCTGTGATGGATGGAATATCTATCCATTAAAAGTATATGGTCTGTGTCCTGAAATTGATTCCCATTGACATGCAAATTAATTATCTAATTAAATTTATACATTTACTTTTAAGAAAATAAATTGACTAAAATAAGAAGTTGCTTGCCTGGGAGTCTCACTAGGATATTAATCTTACAACAGTATTCAGTAAAATAAAAATTAAAAGTGTTGTGGTTTTTGAGGAAATATACATATATGTATGTATGTATGTATATATATATATATATATATATATATATATATATATATATATATATATATATATATATACATATGATTCATATGAATTATTATTGTCAGTTTGTGAAGTACTGAAGATTGTACATATGGCCTTATGCATGTTAGGCCAGCATACGATCTGAGCTACAACCCCAGATCTCTTATAGATTATTTTCATCTATAAATTCACTTTACTTTTGACTCTCTTTTTTAATTGGTTTATATTTGAATAGCATAAGAATTCTTGAATTCTGGTCTCTAGAGACCACTTCAAAAGCTCCTCATTTCTTTTAAATCTTATTTATTATTTTATAATTCAGTACCAATTATGCATTCTACCTTGGAAAATAGATAGCTAATGTAAGCTATTTTACCAAAATTTTCAGCACAATTGAATTAACATCTGATGTATTTTAAGATTATTTTTTTTTTTTTTTTTTTTTTTTTGAGGTAGGGTCTCACTCTGGCTCAAGCTGACCTGGAATTCACTATGTAGTCTCAGGGTTGCCTTGAACTCTTGGTGATCCTCCTACCTCTACCTCCCCAGTGCTGGGGTTAAAGGCATGTGCCACCATGCCTGGCAAGATTATGTTTTTAAAATGAGTCTGATTGTATTAATGGAGAAAATTCTACTTATTTCTTAATATACTATGTGTTTTTAAAAATAAAGTGTATCTTTTATTGTAACTGCATTAAAAATTCCAATATAAAATAAAATAAAAATAAATAAATAAATAAAAATTCCAATATATTAGTTTCAGGTAGCACAACGTTACTGGGTGTACCCCCCAAAGTATTTATGTATTCTGATTTATTAAAATAAGATATTTTCCAATAAACACTAAATATAATTATTTTCCTCATTCCCTTCCTCCATGAATAAATAAAAATATTTTCCTTTTCTATAATTATTTTAATTCACAGTCTGTGACACAATGATAAAGTTGTCAGAAAACCAATTTTTTTAAATTGCCTAATTTTGCTTGTTTGTAATGAGAATCTGCTTTCAAAACAGATTTTTTTTTTTCAGTTTTCTTGGTTGTAGAAATATCTACTGTAGATTTCCATACAGGGAAAATAAAATTAGAACATATATATATATAATTTCAAAAGGTATCTGTATTTTTATTTGAATGGACTCTTTTGCAACCTGTACCTTATAGATATATGTGGCTTTCATGAGGTACAGATGTCAAATTTTGAGTTTCATCTGATATATTTTCATTGAAAGATAAAATTATAAAAACATACAAACCACCAGGATAAAATTGAACAATATGCCTTCAAATGGCATTTGCTTTCCATGTTTTAAATTCAACTCACAGCATTTCTATTCAAGTCTTCAAATGAAAGACAGAAAAAGAGCACTGGAAGAGTCCTCTTTTAGACTCTTAACTCTTACACACTACCAAATATCAACATTTGCTTTAACTTATACCAGATGAAAATAGTCACTTAGCACAACGTACTTTTAGGCATGGAAAGTGAATAATCAGGTTGCTATCCTAAGGAAGGGCAAAATCTTACAAAAATAGTCTTGTTTGAACTGACTTTCAACACATGGGTCAGGCAATGGAGCTGATTCCACCAGTTCCAGAGCCCTGGGGTGACTACTCACTTATACTTGAAGAAAAGGAGTGTTACTCTGTTGCTTAGAACACCATGTCCAAAGTGATATATTTGCATCACTCAGAAGTGTAGTTTATACTTAATGATTTTTAAATATGAATATTTAGTGTTTTATATTTCCATGGCTTCTTGAGGATTTAATATGCTGATATGTTTTGCAAACACAAACAGTGAAGAGGGGTGCAGAGATGGCTCAGTATTAAGGCATAGCTTGATGCTGACAGTATAAAGATGAAGCATGCATGTTTTTCCAACAGGAAAACCCTATCTGATATAGTTCTACATAGACATAAGAACTTTTATCTATTTTCAATGCATGAAATATGATATTGAAGTTTACATATCAACAGTAAAATTATTACTATGAAGAAAATTACCAGCTATAACCTCATGTGCTTCTGTGGAGGAGCAACTAAAATCTCCTTGTATGAGAATGGAGTAACAGCTCACACTGCACAATAAAATGCTTTGTGTATTAATAGCACTTGTAGCTATTCACACTGTTCACTAACATGCCTTTCTTGATAAATATAAATATTTGATTTATAAATATGGGTCTATTACATAATCACGTAAAAGGCTGTCATATTTGACTATGTCTGTTCAATGATCTATTTAACAATATGACTAGGCTATTTTTGTACTATTTTAAAAGTATAGAAGCATTTTGGTGATCATTCTCATTCTCATAGTCTTCACAAAGATCTGAACTAATTGAGTTTATGATAGAAAAACTAATGAAAGGGTATCAGGAGACAGAAGAGACTAAGCTTGGTGACCAAAAATGTACTTAGGACTCAATTGCAAGAAAGGAAAATGATGCATTCTGGCGAGAAATCTGCCTATGACCCTACAAAGTAATGGGTACATATGAAAGACATTATTTTTGATAAAGAAGCAGTATGGTTTGATGACTACTTATACAGAATTGAAGAGGTGATGGCAGAACAAATGAGCATTTAAATTAGCAGGTGACATGTTGACAGTAAATTATTCAATCTAGAAACAACTGTGCCTATGTTTGGAGATTTGAAAGTCTTTGGGAATATAAAAGTAGATTGTAATCATTGTAATCATAGACTGGAGCCTTGTGACAAAGTTAGAATGTATACTATCAGCATATAGAGCCAAGAAAAATCCATGAGAACAAAAATAGATGTCTTAATGGAAATATTAATAATTCAAGAAGTTTAGCATAAAATTATAGGATGTAGAAAATTTAGTTACGGATGAGAGATAGAAGTCTATAGAAGCCTTGGGAAATTATAAGGGATTTATTTTTTTACAAAGAGTTTTAGACAAACTCTGATTTCAAGATGTGAAGTCATCTAAGCCTGTTGTGTGGTGGTGCATGCCTGTGATCCCAGCACTTGAGTGGGTGAGACAGAAGGATTATGAGCCTGAAGGCAGCATGGGCTATATACTGAGTTCCAGGCTAACTTGGCTTAAGTAGTGAGATCCTGTCTCAAAAGCCAAAACAAAACAAAAAATTTCTTCTAAAAGAAAACTATATTAAACCATCTCCCCCTTCCCCAGGTAGGGTTTCACTCTGGCCCAGGCTGCCCTGGAATTCACTATGTAGTATCAGGGTGACCTCAAACTCATGGTGATCCTCCTACTTCTGCCTTCCAAGAGCTGGGATTAAAGACACATGTCACCATACCTGACTTAAACCATCTTTTAGTCACTTTTTGTTATTTAGAAAAACTGAACTAATTTTTTAAAATCTATTTTAAGTTGCCAAGATAAAAATTGAGATTTACTTATCAGTAATCTTAATTAATTAGTCAATTTAAAAATATTTAAATAAATTAATAACAAAATTGAAAAAGTGTCTTTTGAACTATTTGTTATGGTAAACATTTTAAATAGACTTTAGTTAGTCAAATATGTATTATTATTATTATTGGTTTTCTGAGGTAGGGTCTCACTCTAGCTCAGGCTGACCTGAAATCCTCTCTGTAGTCTCAGAGTGGCCTCAAACTCTTGGCGTTCCTTCTTCCTCTACCTCCTGAATGCTTGGATTAAAGGCATGTGCCACCACACCTGGCTTCAAATATGTATTCTTACCTAAATGTGAGCCTAGTGTTTAGTCCACTATATTTAAGATCTTTATATATTCATCATATTATTCGAGTTATAAATATTTGGTTTTTCGCTCATTCAGTTTTTATTCTTATTTTCCAAACCTCGGGGCTCATATATAAAGTATAATTTCTTAGATTCCAAGCTAGAGAAATTAATACAAATAGTGGTTATACTTAGTCAAGTTCATGTGACTGGTTCTTGAGATGATGTGGGTTGAATATTTCAAATAATAACAATTAACTGATATTGTCTCTTAAGTTACAGCATCTGTCCATTTAACCCAGATATTTATCAAATTTAGATGTGGCCAGGCATGATGGCACACTCCTTTAATAACAGCATTTGGGAGGCAGAGGTAGGAGGATCGCCATGAGTGTGAGGCCACCTTGATACTATATAGGGAATTCTAGGTCAGCCTGAGCTAGAGAAACCCTACCTCAAAAAAAAAAAAAAAAAAAGAAAGAAAGAAAATCCAAAAAAGAATGTTTATTATTTGGGTTGGTATATATTAAAAATGAATTTTGATACATATGAAAAATTTTCTGATAAAAGCATAGTTATATAAGATATCATACTAAATATATAATTTTTTAAATTATGCATTATAGACTCCCTCATATCTGTCTTCCCCCTTGCCTATTGCCATTGCAAGAGATAGGCAGGGGTTTTGCCCAATTTACCCCTGAGTCTAGAGGACACAGGCAATAGGAGAGGAGCCCAGTGATGATGTGCAGTTTCTAAGTCCAGGTCTCACAGCTTCCTGGACCATTCTTAGGAGTCATGTTTCTGTAATGATGGTACCCTCTGATTTGTCCATGGTTTGTAGTCTTTAAAGCAAAGAAAGTATTTCTCATCCCTAGACTCAATGTTAACATTTGTCGAATGTTAAATGTTTGCTCCTTGGGATTATCAAGGGAATTAAATGAAACTGCAAAATTTCTAACTATGCCTGACACCTAGTAGGGACATCAGTGCTCAATGCTAAGGTCACTGTTCTCATTCTATCCCCATATGCACTCATGCAGATCCAACCCAGTTGTGTGACTACAGGATGCTGCTGAGAATTATATGATTACTTTTCAGTTGACCTCAAGAAATGAATTACTTAACTGAATTATTGTTTATATCTAAGACAAGTTATTTAAGCAAACCATTTAATTGATTTTAATGCAGCCATGTTAAACATAAAATTTGTTAATGTTAATCCACACAATGCATATAGCCATTTCAAGTAGATGGAAGTTACTCTATCATAGTTTGTAAGTTCTGAGATGCATTGTGTCTCATAAAACTCTTTATTAACTTGGATGAATTAAAAGAAATGGTAGATGTTACATTAGTGAATAGAAAGATAATTCTTGTGTCACTGATGTGAATTTATTTTCTCTGTATGTAATAAGAGAATGTATTTTAATAACAATTTAAAAACAATTTGAATCTGTTTTGTACATTAGAATTAAGTGCAGTAATTCTAGTATTACTCTGGTGGGAGACAGAAGACACATAAAATTCTACCTTAGTCCTATGGATCTATTTAAGTTGTGCTTTTTGATAGTTGCTTTCTTGCATAAACCCACCAGAATTGAGATACAGTTGTTTAATTAAAGTGCTGTATTGGAACAGGTGATAATGCTTGTATGAGTCATCACTGTAGGGCATCCCCTCAGGTACTTCATGCTTTCCCCTAAAATTTGACAACAATATATCCCAACACAATAAAATAAGCTCCAATATGATTAATCTTCATTAATTTTCTCCTAAATATTCTTGGTGGAATAAAAATAAACTTTCCTTGAGAAAATTATGATTGTTATATTGATTATACTATATTTATAAAAATCATGGAAACTCATAATAGTGGTTCACATGATTCAACATGTTTTAAATTGAAATCTTAAGTAATTTAAATGTCAAAAATTAAAAATATGAAAGTACAGTAAATTGTCAAAGTATGTCATTACTCCTTTGTTCCATTATGTTTTTCACTAGGGAGAAAATAGACCACAAATCTTACAACCTGGCAATAATGTTAAGCCAGTCAAAACTTCTGATTTTGTATCCCAGGGTTTTGTTTATTTTCCTAGAAGTTCATAGACTATGTTGCTAAGTCACAGACCCTAAAAGTAAAATGAGGTGATTTTAAAACTGAGTTAGGATGAGCTAGTGCCACACCTTTGAGTTACAATTTAAATAATTTTCCACATATCTGGTGATGAGTTATTCATTGGAAAATAGTTGTATTTGTGTGTATGTGTTGACAACAATTATCAAACGTAAAATCATTCATCTGTTTAAACAAAGGCTGAAGACCTAGTTAATGACTGATAAGGCACTGAATAATTTTTTCTTACATTGACTCTTCACTTTCCAATTTAATACCTTGTTTATCATTTGTGACTATTCAATGAAATTAGTTTAGAATAACATGAAACAAGAATACCTTCCATTTATTCCCATGGTTTCTATTATTTTTGTCACCTGCATTGTCATGTTTCTTCAACCAGCAGAAATTGTTTCCTTATGATTTTCTGTGTCTGAATGTCTTACCAGTTTATACTAACCTTGAAAAATTTTCTTTTTCCCATTTCAAGTTCCACCCAATCTGACTGTTCCACAGGAAAAATCACCTTTGGTTACCAGAGAAGGAGACACAATAGAACTGCAGTGTCAAGTGACTGGGAAGCCTAAACCAATCATCCTCTGGTCTAGAGCAGATAAAGAGGTCGCAATGCCTGATGGGTCAATGCAAATGGAGAGTTACGATGGAACGCTGCGGATTGTGAATGTGTCTAGGGACATGTCAGGACTGTACAGATGCCAGACGAGCCAGTACAATGGATTCAACGTGAAACCGAGAGAAGCCTTGGTGCAGCTCATCGTTCAGTGTGAGTAAATTCCTTGTCTGTGTGTTCCCCTTGAGTAAGTTCTGTTTCAAAACTTGGGCTGCCATTTGAGGAGAGAGGAGGAAATGGCACCATTGTTTGATGAATTGGATTAGGATAAAATATTTCGACACCATTGCTGTCCAGTTTAAATTACAACTGACCATGTATCTTGTTATCATTTAGCTATTAGAAAAGGGTGGTGTCTCTTTTATGTGATCATCATGATGGTGGTTAATGCCAGAGAATCAACAACCCTAATGGTTAAAACTGTCCATGAGCAATGAAGCACTTTGTGTTTCTCCTTTAAACAATTGCATGTTCTTTGCCCAGACTATCCCCCTATTTTGAGAAATCCCTTTACTTAAATGTGGAACCCTAATTACTGAAATGGTCTCTTTGCATATCTGAAGTTTGAACAGTGGGTTGCAAAATTATCTGTAACAGAGTGATAATTCATGGGGATCATAGGAGCAAAATTTTTGCCTAAGGTATCTTAACAATAAATGTTTAATTATAAGAGATAAGATAAAACTGCTTTAATTGCTGGGTGTGGTGGTGCATGCCTTTAATCCCAGCACTTGGGAGGCAGAGGTCGGAGGATCACCGTAAATTCGAGGCCACCCTGAGACTACATAGTGAAGTCCAGGTCAGCATGGGCTAGAGCGAGACCCTACCTTAAAAAGCCAAAAAAAAAAAAAAAAAAAAAAAAAAAAAAAAAAAACTGGTTTAATTGAAATCACAGTTGGAGTTCTTATAAAAATCACAGATGTAGCAGGCTTAATATTTGATCTTAAAAGTACTTAAATTCATAAATTTAAGATTTAGTAAAAATTAAGAAATGTTACTACTATTACTTAGGTTGAAAACATTAAAATAAGGGCAGGATTTTTAAAGTAATTTTATACTCGAGGATGATAAGTACTGCACACTTATGTCACAATGTCACACTATGGTGACGGTTTTGATGCATAAGAGACAGCAATGAGGGTTAGGTCTTTCCATGTGGGTACAAAGGTACAAGACGGCTTCATAGAACAGGGATTTCTACCTGGTAACTCTGCTTGGGACCAGACGTCCCTGATCTATCCACTTGGCAACTGGACACCAGCAGCTTTTGCAGTTCCAGGTGCAGATATCATGCATCATGACTTTCCAGAATCTCCTTACATATACTTATGTATTCTCAATAACTTCATTATTTTTATGAATAGTAGCATCTTGGATAGTAACATCTCTAAATATTTCTGAGTGAATTAGAGCTTCATGTTTCAGAAATACATGCCTCTCTTACAAGCACAGTCTATATGTTTATCTGAGGATACTTCTACAAAACTAAAAGTGCAGGGATCCAGATGACATTTTAAACTGGCAAATATTGTAAATTGTTCAGTGATCTTTTAAAGTATTAAAATTATATGGCTTGGGCTAATTGGAATAACTATGATACATGTAAAGAATATTGTGGGATGGAGAGATGGCTTAGCAGTTAAGTGCTTGCCTGTGAAGCCTAAGGACCCTGGTTAAAGGCTCAATTCCTAAGTACCCATGTAAGCCAGATGCACAAGGTGGCACATGCATCTGGAGTTCCTTTGCAGTGGCTGGAGGCCCTGGCATGCCCATTCTCTCTCTCTTTCTCTCTCAGCCTCTTTCCCTCTCTCAAATGGAAAAAAAAAAAAAAAAAAAAACAATTAAAAAAAGAATATTGAGATGGAACATTAGCTCCTGTTGTTTAATATATATGTGCACATGCATATGTACACAAACATACATCTGTAGTTCAGAACAACATTAGCAATTAATTCCATCATTACATATAATAAACTATATTTTATACATTTTGTATTTCTAACATAATGTAATGTAAATAATAATGAAAAATGTTTTGGATGCATGTAACTTATAATAAACAATTATATATTAGTAAATAGATATCTAAATGTATAAATTCATACACAACACAGACATAATTTCCACTCCAGAGATGCCTTTTAAAAATAGGTTTCAAGAATACTAGAGAACTTGATCAATATTGCTTGACTTGAAAGTCTTCAAAGTTGTAAACTGAAAATATGCCAAATTATTATAACTTTTAAGAACACCATTTTTTCAGATTAGAACTCTGGATGGTAGTTTAAAATTTCCTGCATTATGTTTATTACCTTGGCAAATACTAGAACTGTCATGTCATAAAGACCAAAACTTATGGTATCATCTCACTGATAAAACATAAAAAAATGATAATAAAAGAAAATAAAATGTTATATCTACAGGATATTTTCCTTCTTTAGTTTTACTCATTTATTTATTTATATTATTCTAATTTTACATTTATGTTGGTGACTCCAGTAGCCTCCTCCCTGTCCTTACTCCTCCAAAGGGACCCTCATCATTGGGGAATATGGGTCATGCATTATGGGGGTAGTCAACAGTTAAGGGGGACAGGCAAAATCTTTGGGCATAATGACCCAACTTGTGGCTCTAACACTCTTTCCACCCCCTCTTTTGCAAATTTCCCTGAGCCACGTTGGGATCATTTTAGTTCTACTTCAGTGATGAGGTCTTGGGAGCCTCTGTGTCTCTGGATATCTGGCTTAGTAGGAGTTGGATGTTCTCTGTGTTTATCTCCTTCAGCCTTGTTCTGGTGTCAGATTCACCAAGAAATCTGCACTCTTACCCATTTTTCCCATTACTCTGTGGTTTCAGCTGTGGCCCTGGTGAGGTGTGACAGGCTGATCCTCCCTTCAGGTTCGTTGTCCATCTGAAAAAGATAAGCAAATTCTCTAATACAGATAGATGGAATGGTCATACTTATTTTACAGAGAATTTTATATGCGTTGGCCTTTTTAGCCCACATTTGGTGGGAGCTTGATATTGGAGAATGGGCTCATTTTTTGTACATGGTGTTGATTTATTTCCCAGTTCCAGCAATGAGTTCCATTACACTGAGTGGATCTCTTATTCAAATCAAGAGCAGTTGGTTACCCACCATGGCTGTGTGCCACTATTGCACTTGTTTGAGCATCACTACAGGTTGTTTCCTGCTGGGTAGCTTAGACTGCAAGTTCTTTGGACAGATGTCAGTCATTTTTCCCCAGTCACTCATGTAGCACCCAAAATAACATACAAAAGATGAAAGATGAGTCTAAGATTAACTCCATAATGGACGTTGATAAGTGTAGATTTTATTGGTCTAAATATAAATTACCCATACCCACACACACACACACACACACACACACACACACACACACAATGTATAAGTTCATGTTATATACAACTCAAATTTTTTAATGTTTTAACATCCAAAATGAGATTTGTTCTTGGCCAATGTATTATAAAAGAGGACAATATAAATTATAAAAGAATATACAATTGTTCCTGAATTTCTTGAGCTTCTTACTCTCTTTGACCTAGTCAATGAATTAATCTCAAAACTGCTTTATGATATTGTTGTAGATAGGGAGCAACAGAGCCTTTTTCTGTTTTTGTTGGGCTTAGCTTAAGGTTTACAGTGATGGGCCCTCAACAGTCATTTGAATTCCCCAAGCTTGTGGCCCTCAAATCCATTGTTTAATAACCCACAAAGACTTGAGAGATATAGACACAGCAGAACCACAAGTTAAGCAAGGCTTTATTCTTAGAAAGTAAAGCTGAAAGCTCCCAAGTAAGGAGGGTCCCTTAGCAAGTGACAACTTGTTACCTGGGACTACAGCATTTTATTCCCTCAGGGATGTAAATTAGGCATCAAATCAGGGTGGATGGGATTGGTTCCTGTGAATATATATGAGGGTTCAATCTTTGGGATATAAATTAGGCATCAAGTCAAGATGGATTGCAGTTAGTCTGTATGGGGATCTCAATTACAAAATTACAAGGGCTCAAGGGCTAGTGGTTAGCCAATACCTTGGTGAATCATGGTGAGTGAGGGGCTTTTATTTGGAGTGAAGTCTTTAGTCCCTGGATTCTGTTCTCTGGTCTTTTACTTACAATAGTTTTCTTGGGACTGCAACCCTTGCAAAACTATCTATAAATTGAGGACTATCTTGCTGCTAATTCCAGTCAGTGTGGTGGCATTCTTGGGAAGTGGTAAGAGGTAGGATGGTTGAAGGAAGTAGATGTAGTTGAAGGAAGTAGGCAGTTGGTGGCTTTTCCTTAGCACTATATCTTACACTGACCTCTTCCTATGTTTTAATTCTCTCTGGTTCTATTCAACCAAGAAGCAAAGAGCAGCTTCTGCTATATAATTGTACACCCATGATGTTCTCTCCAGCAGCATGAGGCATGTGAACATGGACAAAACCCTTTGAAACAAAGAGCCAAAATAATCCTGCCTTAAAGTGTTTATGTTGGTTTTGTGTGTGTGTGTGTTTGAAAATAATGTAAGAGTAACCAATAGTGACTAATATAAATTAATTTAAATTTACATTAGTATATTGAAAAAAATAACATTGATTGAAGAAAAATTTCTTTGGGTTTTCAATTATGTATATTAAATGAAGAACAGTGTATTCCTATTATATTCCTTCTGTATTTTCTAATATAGAGATTTGATGTTTTCCTCACTTGCATATTATTCAAAAGTTACAATTAAAAATTATACTATAATTTAACTGTGATGAACAAAATCATTCTACCTTTAACATAAGTTATATTTTAAAAGGTTTCATCTTAAATTATTGTTTTAGTATCTTACATAACAGTGTATTTTAAGTACATTTGCTTGAAAATCACTTGGATAGGAATGCCACTCTTGTTGTTGAGCATCCATCAAGCATATTCATCCTTACTGCACCTGTACTGAATGATAAGAAATTTATATTATGAGGTTTATAAATTTTTGCTAAAATGAAAGACTTACCATAGTGTTAAATTTTACTATGCAACTGCTTTTCACCTATCCCAAATAAGATTGTGTGAATTCCTTAGGTTTTCTAAATACAGAAAAATGAAAATGTTATTAGGGGGTATTGAGAAACCTGTTTTATTTGTCTGTTTAGTTTCTAAAGCAATAAATATTAAGACAACAAAGAACCACAGATTAGAGATTTATTTCTCTTGTTTTGTTTTGCTCAATAAATCTAGTAAAGAGTGCATGTCAATTACTTTTAATCAAAATGAATATGAAACAAAAGTAGAATTTCATGAGTATTATATCATGAATAAGAAGAAAATTAAAGACAGATTGTAAAGTGCTATAGAAGATGTGAAGACTATTAAACAGATGACTATACATTTTTTCTTAGTTGATAAAAGATAAAGAATGACCATGAAAAACTAACACAACAACTTATTTGACTTTGAAAAGGCTATTTTTTTTTCTGAAAACATCAGTGATACTAGAGATTCATCTAGAGCTAATGGCAAAGATGAATAACCATTGATCAAAATGACACAAACAAACACCTTGACATACTCCCAATGGAAAATGTGAAAGTCCATCCAAAGGAATTTGACTTTGTTTACTTTAATTTGAAGTTAGCATACAAATTAGAAGGTTTAATATGACATTTTCTTTCAAAACCTTTTAATTGACACTTCCATAAATATAGACAATGTACGATGATCAGAATCCCCTCCCATGCCCTCCCTTTTTCCCCTTCCAATTCCATCCTCCACTGAATCCCATTACTTTCCAAATATTTTATCTTCTATTGATATGTCATCATTTTTCTTTTCTATTATGGAAGTCTTTTGTAGATAGTGTCAGTCACTGTAAATTCATGAATATCAAGCCTACTATGTATATGAAAAACAGTATAGGAAGCACCCCTCCCCTTCCTTTTGTTGTTACATTCATCCCATGGCATCTTCTACAGTGGTCCCTGGGTATTGAAGGGTGTGATAGAAATATTTCACTTAGTGCTGAGCATTCTACTGTAATTGTGACATTTTTATACATACTTTGTCCATAGTCATCCTTCTCCTCATTCCCTCTGACCCCTCTTTCACATTCCTTTTATCTCCCCAAATCTCCTCTCAACTTTAAGTTCAAATATAGTGAAATACCTTTCTCTTTTGTTTTGCTTTTCTCTCACCCATATCCCACCCCTAGGATCTTTTCTTCTCCTCTCATGGCCCCTCTTTAGCTCCAAACTATCTCTGTATCTCTATATCTATAATTCTATCTATCTATCTATCTATCTATCTATCTATCTATCTATCTATCATCTATCTAGCTAATATAATATAATATAATATAATATAATATAATATA
Source organism: Orientallactaga sibirica (assembly GCA_036365145.1). Lineage (NCBI taxonomy): Eukaryota > Metazoa > Chordata > Mammalia > Rodentia > Dipodidae > Orientallactaga > Orientallactaga sibirica. The sequence goes on along the minus strand of JAEOAD010000010.1, from coordinate 12,406,537 downwards.
ATATAATCCTGTGTAGATATATTGGGAGCAAGAAAGAGCAAACTTATAGTATTTGCTTTTCTGAGCCTGGTTTATTTATCTCAATAATTTCTAGTTATAGCCATTTTCCAACAAATAATTGTGATTTAATTTTTCTTTGTGTCAGAATAAAATTCCTTTGTGTAAATGCACATTTTCTTTTTACATTCATCTGTTAATCTATCTAGGCTGGTTCCCTTTCTTAACTATTATGAATAGTGTAGCAATAAAATACACATATGAAAGTATCTGTGTAGTCTAAAGAGTGGCATAGCTCAATAGGTCAATTTGTCATTCTATTTTTAGTTTAGTTTAGTTTTTGAAACCTACATATTGGTTTCCATAATTGTGCTAGATTACATTTCCCAAATTCTTAACAGGATGATGAGCATATTTTCAAATGTTTATTGACGCTTTGTGTTTCTTTTGAGAACTGTCTATTCAGTTACTAGCCTATATAGTGAATGGAAGATTTGACTTTTAAGTGTTTAATTTTCTTAAAATTCTTCATATAATGTAAATATTACCATCCTGTCTGATGTATAGTTGGCAAAAATTTTATTCCATTCTGTAGACTGTCTCCACACTCCGCTGACTGCTTCATTTTCTGAGCAGCAGCCTTTTATCTTTAATGTGTATGGTTGCATGTGTGTATGGGCCTGCCAGTTCCTCTTCCAATGTAATGAACAAACAACCAAATGGCAGGTGCTCATGCCACATTTTGTTTCTGACTTGTGTGAGTGGCGTGGGGGGTTGAACCTAGGATGGCAGGCTTTGTCACCAAGCAATTTTCACTGCTAAAATAAAATTGCTGTGAGTTGGGTGCTTTAAATCACAGAAATTTCTTATAGTGGAGGGCATGCTCTAACTGATCTCACGTGGTGACATTTATTTCTCTTGGGTCTGTTTTTAAATGTACTGATCTCATTTAGGAGAGTAGAGTGATCCATAAAGACACACTTTCTAATGATAACAATAGGTTTCAACCTATGTAGTGGAAGGGCATAAGCACTGAGATCATAACACAGTATCTTACTGTTTTTATTAAAGATAGTTGGTTCATATCCTACTATGCTGCTCACAGGCCAAGTCAGTATCTGTACATTCTCACAACATATATACAGAATATTTGGTAGTGCTACAGACTGAACTCAACTGAACTTAACTTTTTAGTATCGCAATATTTGACAATTAGAGTTTTGATTTATTGATCCAATATTAGTCTTGGTGTTCTAAAAAAGACCTTGAATACAAACTGTTTTTAATAAATTCTTAAGTTTATCTTCTCATTTTGTAATATACTGTATCAGAAAGTATGTTGAAGAAATTTTTTAGTTCACTGTGAAGATACTTAATATTTTCAGCATATATTTTTCATATTTTTAACATTAATGATTATAGATATAACTCAGCAGCTATTACACAGCATTCTTTTATTTGGATTAAATGGCAACATTAGTTGTTTTGTTGTTTGCAGTAGTTATTAGAAATATAAATCATCTGAACCCTAGAATAAAGTTAATGTTTTAAAAACATTAATATTTATATTTTCCCCTAGTCTGCCTAATATCTCCTCCATAGAGTTAATAGCTTTTCATATAAAGAATAAACAATTATTTTTATATATTTATATACAGCAATTATTATAGTATTTATAGCCTAATTTGAAATATATTTTATATAACATTTATTATAGTATATATAGCCTAATTTGAATTCTATAAAATAATATTTCATTCCTGTACCTATTATTTCAAGTCAACATATCATATACATACATCATACTTTATTTGCCAATAGAGTTTGATTACCCCTGATTATGTGGAAATTTAACTTCCAAAGCATGCACATTATATTTTCTAGGAATTCTGTAGGTGAATTTACTATAGTTGAACTGTTTCTGCCATTTCAGTTATTTTCCTTGCTTTGAGTTTATTCATTCTTCCAGAAAATATAGCATCACAGATTACCAACTCAGAGGTAAATAAGCACCTAAAATGTCCAATAAAATATTAAGTGACTGTCTCTTTCTAAGAAAATACTCCAGAAACATACATTAAAAACTTCAGAAGTTCCCATGGATGAGAGCATGAGTTTAGATCTCACATTCCAAAAATAAAAGAACAACAACAAAAAGTCACTTCACTCAGTCCCCAGTAAATGCAATGAAAATATGAGAAACCAAATGGTTGTATTATGAGAGAATGGAAAAACTTTCATTATGAGAGTACTCCAGGTACCTACCACTATTGTTCACAAACAGTATAAGATTGTGTGTCATAACTTTATCATCATTGATAATCAATTGTGTATACAATATCATATTTTAGATAATCCAGAAATGGATATTTGATATATATATTAGTTGAACTGTTTCTGCCATCTCAGTTATTCTCCTTGCTTTGAGTTTCTTCATATTAATTTCAACTACTTTCAAAAGCTTGGGATAATTGTAGTGTTTATAGGCATCCCTGCCCTCAAGTCTTTATATTCTGATAATATTCTCCCCATGACATGAGATTATAAAATATTGCCAGATATTGTGAAATGACACATAACTGTGACAATCACCAAAGTCAAGATCCACTGGCCTGCTGATAGCTCATACACAAGGCGACAGTCTACATAACTGGGAGATGAAAACAGTTGCAGAATTATCTGCCCTGCTGGCATGCAGGTATCTTAGAATGATTGTGTAGACTGAATTTCCAGATTCCTTGAAGAGTTGCAACACTCACTTCACTGAGCTCAAGCTGGGGCTTCCTATCAAATATCAGTGAATTCCTCATCTATTTTTTGCCCTGTGAACAGGCAAGTACATTTCCAACATAGTTCTTTTGTTCAACTTTTTTTTTTAATTCACCTGTGAACTGCTGTGTCTGTATTCTGTTTTTATAGAAATCCTGGTTTTGTGTCTGTGTTTGGCAGGAAATGTTTACACTCAGTGTTATTCCATCATTTTGTTCTTGTCCAGCTCATGTGTTCCTTTTCTGTGGTCAATGAATACTTGCTTAAAGTCTTAAAAATTGTAGCAAACTAATGCAAAGGTTCTTCAAATAGAAACTTCTTCACTTCAACTTAGCAGCCATGGTAAAATTCAAAGAAATTCTTCCTTAATTTTATATTTATAAAGCTTATTTCAAAAGTTGAAATTATTATTTTTTCCTTAATTCCAAACTATTTGCAAAGAGAAAGAAGTAATATCTTTTCTTAAAACTCAATGACCAGGTAGAGTCCATTCTTTTATAGTCTCTTAAGGAAAGCAATTCAAAGTTGTTTTTCTTTAAAAAACAAAAACAAAAACTTGTTCTATAACTTGAGGAGCCTTTAAAAAATTTATAGAGGGATAGAAATATTAAAAAGAATGGGAAATTTAATAGTACTTAAGAAAAATGGGAAGTGGCCTTTTGCCCTTTAAGTTATTTGCATTAAATGGCAGAGGTAATCTGATGATGCTTAGATGTCTGAACATCTTTGTGTCCAACCCTGCCAAGAATTTTCTCTGCAGGTTCTGAATAGGTGTTCTTATGCACAAGACAACTGCCTAGGGCATATTATAAAAATGAATGATTGAGCACTGTGTAGCTCAGTTAAAAGACAAAGTTTTACTTCATGTCCTCACTTGAAACCCAAAGGTACAATTAATCATTAATCACAATTAATCATACATATGCATACATATAGATTCAAATGATACAATACATAGATATCTGCATATTTATGCTACATATCTTTCTACTTATCTATCTCCCTTTACCTCAGTGTGATCTTTATGCAGTTTGTTGAAGGAATACTCTCCCTGTTAATACATTTGTCTTCCTTGTCTTTCATGACAGGGAAGTATATAGTATATCTACTTTAATTGCTTGGTCTAGTTTTGATTACAATCTATTCTCCAGATCTCCAAAACAAACTTTGGTCCTACTGTCTTCATCCTCTACACACTCTTACTTGGGAGTGTAATGACTGAGGTTATAACTGCTGCACACACTTCTTAAAGTACATATCTGAGCTATGCTGCCAGATTGTGCAAAATGTCAATATAGTTTCCTGATGAATTCTAATATCTAATATGACTTGAATTATATAGTAATGCTCCTCAGTTATATTTCTCCTCTGGGAACTCTTCTTCTGCCTAAAAGGATTTGGGATTGCCTTCTATGTTTACAAACCTTGAGTGACCATGCTATTTTCTTTATGCCCTAACATGAATATGAAAAAGAGGATATTGAATACTAAGTTGGAGACCTGATGTGAATTCTCAATGTCCATACTCATCATGATTTCTATAAAACCCCCTTTTCATGTTTTGTAAGATGAAAATGAATCTCGAGAGATCCTGGATTTCTCTGCACATTAGATATGATGAGGCCTGAGAAGAGTTCAGTTTCTTGGTAGACCATGAAGTTAGCACTGTTTATTACTTTTAATTCTAAAATCCTCTTCCACATCCTTTCCTGCCTTTAGATTCTGTCATTTTCAAAAGAAAGCCCCTTCACTTCCTTCACCTCTGGGCTTCTCTTTTTCCTCACAACATTGTTTTCAAGTGAATATTCATATTTGTGGAAGAATACTTTCCAATTACAAATGACAGGTTGTTTTTCTAACTGTTGTAGGCAAAAAGTGTAGTGGGCTTCAGGACCTTCCACACAGTCATTTTCTCAGCTCCCAACTCCACCTCTGCTCTATGCTGGGAGTTTCTCCTTTCCTTGCATACTTGAAATCACAGAGTATCCCCTTTGCATTTATCTCAACATTTAACTCCAACTGCATATGAATGGCTCGCTTGGGAAGCCACCTAGGATAAGGGAGACAAGAATGTATTTTTCTACTCTGATAACTCTATGGCTTATCACTTGGCATTCAAAGGCTAGTCTCCTAAACTGGTGAATAGCATTTCCTACCCTTTGTGGAAATTATGTTCCATGCTAAAATCACAAGGGACAGCATATTAATCCTGTGTACAATGAATCCCAGTGCTTTTTGTCACTTCATCCTCCTTGTTGTGGATATCCTCAAAATAAAATGTAATGACTCCAAACAAAAATTACCATCTTTGGGCATCATTCAGAGGTCATTTCTCCTCTCCCATTGAACCCTCTGAAATATGCAGCTGTGGATCACATCTTCACATAGAGTTTTGTTAATGCAGATTCTATAGTCTTTCCTCACATACATAATGGCCATAGGAATATTCTGGAAAAAGAAAAAAGGGAAGTATGAATATGCAGAATAAATCTAATACTGGCAGGGGATTCTAATTCTAGCTATGCCAATTTTAATTATGCAAATTTCCTATGTAAATTAAGCATATAGTAAAATAATCTGTAAGTAGTCTTCATGTTTAAAAATTGTTACCCAAAATTATCTGATTTATATTCTAGACATGTATATTCTATTATTTCAAGAATCTCCAAAAAATTGAACACTAAAATTAAAAAGAGAGTCATAGATGATAAAATTTCACTGCAATAAGATCCTAGTGTAAAAATAACTCAGATGTGTGTTCCAAAGAGACACAAGAATAAAAAATAATTGAGAAATAGAAGCACAGATAATTACATGCACTTGACTTTGTTGGATATAGTGCATCTAGAGAAAGTGCAGTGCATTTAAATCTTATTGAAAATTCCTAAAATAGATGACAGGATTTAATTCCCTGATGAATTATTTTTTTTAATTTATGAAAGAAATCACATTATGAATTTTACCTTAATCTGTCCTACTGCTTGGTTTATGATTAACTTCCATTTAGAATAAAGATGGTCACTAATATAAACAGCATGCACACAAAAATGTGTTATGTTTAAATTAGTTATTTCATTCATGATGTAGCAAAACATTGGCATAAATAGAAAAATTATGGCATGATTCTTTATAAATCAGCATAACATTTCACCTTTGCTTTCATATCTGTTTCTATGTAGATACTCTGAGCTTATGCATAAAGAAGATACATTTTACAAAGTAATGGAAAGATAAAATAGTCTGAAAATTAATATGTCTCTCTAAAAGCCATTTTATATCAAATCTCTAATTTAAAAGTCATATTTCCTTTTTATCTGTGGAAAGTATCTGTTTTTAGACAAGTTAAAAATTATTTCCAATATCTTAAATGGATGATATTAGTTTATTTTGATGAGAAAAACTAATTTGGTCAGCAAACATGCAATGATTTTTGTCTGATATTAAAAAAAAAAAAAAGAAAAGGCTACTTTTATCTTGGGCAAAACCCACTGTCTTGGGAAAGTATGATTTTTTTTGGAAAGGGGCAGCTTTCCTTTCAGAAAGAAGAGTGTGCTACACTTGCCTTTTCACTTCATTCTTTTTTAAAAATTTTTTTTTAAAACACATTTTATTTATTTCTATTTATTTGAGAGACAGAGACAGGGGAAGAGGCAGAGAGAAAGAGAGAATGGACATGACAGGGCTTCTAGCCACTGCAAACGAACTCCAGACGCATGTGTCTCCTTGTGTATCTGGCTTACGTGGGTCCTGGGGAATTGAACCGGGGTCCTTCAGCTTCACAGGTAAATGCCTTAACCACTAAGCCATTTCCCCAGCCCAACTTTATTCTTTTCTCCTCTTCACTGCTCCTCTTTCTTTTATACATACTCACACCAAATACCCATACAAGCTAGCCATCTCATGCTTACATGCATACATATATGCTTTTAGGTGATTATGGTTTAGATTCATTGTTCTTTGTTTGAAGATGCAACATACCTTGTCATTTCTCCATTGTTATCAAGCAGACTGCTTTTCTGGATAATTCTATGAAAGAAAGTCAGTATTTTTCCTTTCTGCTTCTAAAGGTTGACCTGGTTGCCAGTACATTTTCCCAGTTAGGTATTTATCATAAGTTTTCTTTTTCTATTTATGTCTAAATAACACAGTGTTTATAAGAATTGTATCTGTCTTTACAACCTTCAACTTTAGGTTGTAATAAGTTAATATTTTCATATTCCACTTATCTCCTCAACATAATTACTTAACACTAATGTATTTATTCATATTGTTGTTAGATTTTCATGGTGAAAACATTAATGATATACATAATCATATTCTTGTTGACACTTGAATCAAAAATATCAGCATTTCACACTTAAAGTTTTGTTGAGTAGGGACCAGCAAAGTTAGGATCAATATTTCTATAAAATTTAAATACAGTGTGATGAAAAGTAAAGCTCATAGAAATAAAATACACACAGTCTACCTTTTAGCCATAGTAGTTCTGCCTAACTTCAGTTTAGATGTGATATTCATTTTATAAATTGTTTTAGCATTTGTTTGCCAGATAAATACTGTTTTGAAAAAATTTTCTTTATAAAATGCTGAGAGTTTATAATTTTTGTAACTTGTTTTAAAAATTCATGATTAAAATATTAACAATAGATTGCCTTTGAAAAACAAAAATATAGCCCCACATAGCCTATTCTTATACCTCTCTATGATTAATTTGTGCCCTTTCTTATTTCTACAAAATCAATTTGCATAATGACTGTTTCTCCTATATCTTATAACCTCAAGATTTTGGTATTGTATTGATTCTTGGATTAGATACATGTAACATGTTAAATAATGTCTGCTTTGCTAAGGTAATGACAATTTTTCTTGTTTTTTTAAATTAGTTATATAGATAGTGTTTATACAGTCATGCTGGTACCATCATTAGCCTCCTCCCTTTCCTCTCCCCTGAAGGGATCATCCTCCTTTGGGAATGTGGGTTGTGCATTGTGGGGGTAGCCATCAGTTATGGGGAAGAGGCAATGTCTCTGTGCATAATGTCCCAACTTGTGGCTCTAACAATCTTTCTGTCCCTCTTCCGTGAATTTCCCTGAGTCATGTTGGGCTCATTTTAGGTCTACTTCAGTGATAACGTCTTGGGAACCTCTGGTTGATAGGAGTTGAGTGTTCTCTGTGTCTATCTTCTTCCCCCTTGTGTTGGTACCAGGTTTTCATTAGTATACAATTGAGAATACTGCAGCAAATTATTTCAATGTCTGCTGTCAGTTAATTTAGTAAATATTAATTTAGTCAATAAACCTTTACAAGTTTCTGGGCTAGACTAATGGAATTTAAATGTGAATTAAAGGAAAACTGTACTGTAGGTACATGATAATTTAATGTAGAAGTAAGTAAATTGAATCACATTTTTTCTCTATCACTCATTCTTATTACAACCCAGTGCTCTCTTTTCCCTTTCCACACCCTTGGTAACATACATTATGTTACCATACATTATGTTACCATACATACATAAGTTCCCTACATTATGAAGAACATTCTAGTATTCTTGTGAATTATGCTATGAAGAACACACATACCACCATTTTCAAAATGAGTAATGAATGAAGAACACAGGAGACATGGTTAGAACTGAGAAGACTAGGGGAGCAATGGAAAGATATAGATCCAAAGGATGATTTTCAAGCTCTTTCTAATATTTTATTTTTCTCTGGATACTTGTAAAAATTTACTTAAATTAAAGTTAAAAATATAATAGTGGATTTGCACCATTATCCTACTGGTGATGATCTCTGTGTGGTAGCCAGACAGGAACAAGAAAAACCTGTCAATGGTTTACTGAAACCACCATTGTGGGTAGTCTGGGAGACTCTTCCCAAGTGGCTGACCTCCCCTTTCTTTGGAAACCTTACTTCTCCACTGTGTTTATATATTGTACCATTATATATCCTGGTTCCTTAGGTTTCTGTAATTCTGCATTTTGGCATTCAATTTTCCTTGTTAATATCTCGGCCTCCAGTGCTTTGAACCATGCAGAGCATTCCTTCTCACCCTCCAAGTCTTCATAACAACTTTGCCTTGCTTGAGTCCTGGCTTCACTTTCTGACATTCTGACCTATAGGAGTTCTATGTTTCTCATTATGCCTTAAGTAAATCTCAATCCCCGTAGCTTTTTTATCAGCACTCATGTGGGTCTCCAGCATTTTTGGATACTATGTTTCTATGCACCATCCTCACTGCTGCCAGAGCAGACCATCCAATTTTCTGGACACCCCAATATCTTCTGCGAATCCACATAGTTCATTTCCTCATGCCCCATTGTTTTACAGATTCCCATGGTCCTTTCCATCACTCCGCACCACTTCAATCAGGAAAATTGTTCTTAATCTTCCAATAAAATATGTCTTCTTTCCCCTAGATAAAGTTCCCAATGGCATTTGTGGAAATTCATGCTCAACACATCAGTGAGTTCTTCACATGCACTATTTGATTGAATCTTTATATTTTTCTTGAAATCATTTCTGTTGTAGTTTGAATGTGAAATTTCCCCATAGGCTCATGTGTTTGAGCACTTGGTTCCCAGCTAGGTCACTATTTGAGAAGGTAGTTGAACCTTTATGAGGTGGAGCCTTCCTAGAGGAAGTGGGTCACTGTGAGTGGGCCTTGTGATTTTATACCCCCGCCCCACTTCCTGTTCTTCTTTGGCTTCCTGGCTATGAGTACAATGTGACCAGTTTTTTTCCCAGTCCTGCTGACTGTACCCCTGTAACTGTAAGCCAAAATGAAGCTTTCCTCCCTTCAGCTGCTTTATACCTGGTGTTTGGTCACAGCAACAAGTAGAGTAATTTAATATACATCATACTTTTATTCAGTTGTGTGGGTATTAAAACCCACCATGCTCCTCTTCTTATCTAAAAAACTAAGCTTGTTAAAGGTAAAGTTGTGATTGATTTGTCTGTACTTTCTGTTTGAGTGCTAGACACTAGATTGGTATCTGAAAACAATTGTAGTAAATGATTAAATCAAGCAATAAATCAATGGGAAATGCCCACATGAGAATTCAGACCTTCAATTACTTTGAACTGATTACCATGTGAATCATGAATGTTGATTCAATTGATTGTGTCAATGACAAGTCAATCCATTTCATGCAGTTCCCTGCTTTCATAGCTGTATTCAGCTTATGAACGTTCAGGAAACATTTGAATGAATGGCCCTCTTCATTTTTCATTGGATTTTTTATTACTTTAATCTTGTAATTCTTTCTTTAAGCTTGCCATCACCACTATGAATTGAACAGAGTCCAAGTACACATGGAGATTGAAATGAGCGTCAAAATCTTAATGTAAACAAGGCAAATATCTAAAGAACTAATAATAACATGGATTATGAAAGATCTGATTAAAACTTTTCATGAACTTAAAACCTTTTTCATGAACTGAAAATCTTTATTGATGAAGATTAAACTTTGGTAAAATGACAAAAAATATATTATTGATTCTACTTTTCCATGTTCTGGAAAACATATCATATAATTAATTTTATAATAATTAATTGTAGTATATTACACAGTTAAATTGCCCTAATTGAAACTCATATATACATATATATATATACATATATATGTATATATATATAATTTGACTTTTTAAAAATATTTTCCTTATGATGATACTTGTTTACTTTAGACTTTTTTTTCTTTGAGAGGGACAGAGAGAGAGATTGGGCCAGCAGCCTGTCAGCCACTGTGAATGAATTCCAGACACATGCACCCCCTTGTGGGCAAGTGCAGCATTGCACCCTTGCGTCACTACACCTGGCTAACCGTGGGAGCTGGAGAATCGAAAGGATGTTCTTAGGCTTGGCAAACAGACACCTTAACTGCTAAGGCATCTCTCCAGCCCCTACTTTAGACTTCTTAAAGAAAAGTTTTCAAATTGTCACAAACTTATAAACTCTTAAAACATAACCTTTATATACCATATACAGTCTATAATAAACATATAATTTTACAACTTATTTATTTATTTATTTTTGTTTATTTTTATTTATTTATTTGAGAGCAACAGACAGAGAAAGAGGCAGATAGATAGAGAATGGGCATATCAGGGTCTCCAGCCACTGCAAATTAACTCCAGATGCATGTGCCCCTCCTGCATCTGGCTTACGTGGGTCCTTGGGAATCTAGCCTCGAACCGGGGTCCTTCCCTTCACAGGCAAGCGTTTAACCGCTAAGCCATCTCTCCAGCCCTACAACTTATTTTTAACATGACATTTTAGAAAGTTTTAAAAATATTCTACAATTTGAAGTTAATAGACTACACATGTGAAACTGCTGAAAATTAGGACAAGTCACTTTTAAACTCCCAATATATTGCTTTAAAACATAATGTAATGAAATATTCTATAGGACAGAAAGTTCATAGGTCAGATGAACCTCTCAGGTGAACTTTTTACTTCAACATTCAAACATAACATCAATGTGTAATTCACTATAGGACAGTTATTGACATTTGAGAACATAGTTCATCATAGAAATGGATGTGATAAATGCTAAGTACATTCACAAATCATGCAAGATGTAATATTTGTATGTCATATTAAGAGCCATGTTATTCTAAGGTCATGGTTTTAACTTCATATTCTTTAAGAAGTAATTTCTTTCCAGATTGTTAATTCCACAAAACAGTGTTAATTAGTTAGTTTGTTGGTTGGTTTGGAGTTCATAAATCACACTTCATCTTTCATGTCTCTGCTTGACATTTTCTAGCTCCAAATTCCCATATGGTTTCTGATGCTAAAAAATTATCTACTTCCTTATTATTCAATGTAAACTGATCACCCACCTCAAATATTCACCTTACATAAATAGAATATGAATTAGAAATTAGTATAGGAAACTGCACCTCTCCCCTTAAAACTGGCTATTTATAGGAAATAAATTTGAATAATTTATACTCACAGGCCTATCACTTATACTGTATTATAATAATAATGAGGCACAAAATTTAATTAATACAACATTAATTTAAGTAAAATGAAAGCTAGCTATTCAAAGTATTAAGTTATTTGAAGAATTTTTGTGCAATTATTTATATTGAATGGCTAAAAAACTTAAATTTTAGAATGTAGTATCCCATAGGTATTACATATCTTCTCATCTCTTCCAGTCTTTTAAAATAATGTAGAATGCCAAAAACATGTTATGAAAATGTAATTTTGAACTGAGGTAAGTTGCCTTAAAATATGCAGATACAAATAACATTTTATTTGGCATATTTTAGAAGGAGAAGTAAATTATCTTATTTAACCAGGTAACTCAAGACTCTTCCTGACAGTATATGCATCATTCACCTATAATGTGCCAGGAATTTATGTTATTTTTCATATCTAATTTGATACTATTCCTATAATCTCAAAGTTTATATGACTATTTCTAAGCTATTAATATATATATATATATATATATATATATATATATATATATATATATATCAGTTCATACAGAAACATATATTGAGTGTTTCCCTGTCAGCAATTGGAATAAATTTTTGAAGATGCAAATATTATTCAAATATATTTCTCATACTTCCAAAACCTTCTTTTTGGCTTGAAAGTCAGAAGCAGTAATGGTTTATTTCCATAGTGCCTGCAGGGCAACATTGTCTCATTCTGATGCCACATGAAAGTTAATGGAGAAAGATTCCATCTTGCTCTTAGATGAGATAGTCAGAAACTTTTCTTCTTAAGGTGATATATAAGCTGAGTTTTGAAGGATGACCAAGACACCGGGACTTAGTATAAAAGGCAGTGAATCCAGCTTAGATAAAGGTTCAGAGGGCCAAATATAGTCTGTTGTATTCAAGGGACAGAAATAGACTCTGTATTGCTAGAATCAAAATAGGGTTGCAGCACAAGGAGTAAGTGTAGAACAAATTTCTGAACACTCCTTCCTTTGGGCACCTGCCCCTTACTTATAATGTCTTAATTTCTTAAGAATAAGAGTTAAAAATTCCTACCCCTTTTTAATCCAATTCAGTCATATGTACAACAGGGAAATTAAGATGCCATGCCTCACTATGGAAAACATGGAATCACAACTTACTGTGTACTGACTATTACAATGAAATACTTCTCAAGTCCTCCTTACATTGGTCTTCTTTCCTAAAATATTAAGCTTGTTCTGTTGATAGAATTTAAAATGTACTTGGTAAGAAAAAAGTGGATATCTATTAGATTTAAATCATTGGGAAGCTGAGTATCAGAGAGACCATTTGATATGTCAGGATTCCATGATTGCCAGAGGAGATAGGAAAGATTCAGGTAATATACACCTTAACACATATGGAGAACAGTCAAGTTGAAATCAGCTGGATTCATGATGATTCTTCACTAATCAGGAAAGCCATAACATAGTGAAGTGGCCAACTTTATTTGAATTCAGTGACTTCATTTGATCACTTCCATGGTGAATTAAGGTTTGGATGTTAATTCCATGAAAAGAAAAATTTTATATTTAATTTTGAACAAATACTTGTAGGACAAACATTATTTATATAAAATGTAAACTCATCTATTGGTCTATTTGGGTTGCAATACTAAACAATACATATCTATAATTAAATTGAATCAAATGTATATGTCATTGAATTTTAATGACTTGATAGTTAACTTGACAGCAGTCACTAACTGCACATTAACATTGTTTTATTTATGATTCATGTGATTAGAAAGTTTTTTTTGTAGTTTCACATTAAAAGTAGAAAAGATTGAAAAACAACCTAGTCTGCTAAATAAAATTTAATGAATAAATAACTACTATGTGTTCAAGGAGAGATGAAGACTTAAAAAAATTGCTTACTAAGGATCTTAAATATTTTTCAATAACAAATATGACTGCAAAAAGTATAAGACACTGCTGAAGACAGTGAAAGACCTGATAAAATGATGCAGAACTTAACTTATTGAGTGTTTTAAGTTTTAAAGATCTCCTTCGAGCACATTAATTTATTATACCTAAACTCCTTGAGAAGATATTTTATAGATCATGACATTGTAGCTTAAAAGGTTAAATGACCTAACTAAATCACACAACTGATAATGACAGAACTAGAGTCAGGATTTCTATTCCAGTGACTCTTGCCACTTTGTGCTATCAAATTATGTAAAACATTTAAAAGTCTTTATAAAATAGCCTTTCTGAGCAGACATGAAAAATATGTCCGAACTCTTAACTGTAGAGCCCAAGGACTAAGAATACAGGTCCTAGGGATGTAGCTCATTGAGCAAAAAATCCAGAAATTATTTGTTTCCAAAGACTATGTTTCACAGGTCATATACAGAGTAATCACTGTATAGATATTTGGAGGATCCAGTCATAAGGGTATTAAGCCATTAGACTTTGGCCACTTTTTTCCAATACAACATGTGGGGAATCTTTTGATCCATAATTATATATGAATAATATTTTATAGTTTATCTCAGTTTTCCTTCACAATCACTCCATCCTTCCTATTTATTCAGGGCATGTCTGAATTGTGGCTTTTAAAATTTGATTTATTAGCCGGGTGTGGTGGTGCACGCCTTTAATCCCATCACTTGGGAGGCAGAGGTAGGAGGATTGCCATGAGTTCGAGGCCACCCTGAAATTGCATAGTTAATTCCAGATCAGCCTGGGCCAGAGTGAGACCCTACCTCGAAAAACAAAAACAAAAAAAATTATTTATTTATTTATTTATTTATTTATTTATTTATTTATTTGAGAGAGAGGGAGACAGAGACAGAGAAAGGGGGGGAAGAAAGAGAAAAAGAGATAGACAGATTAGTCACACCAGGACCTCTAGCTACTGGAAACAAACTACAGATGCATGAGCCACCTTGTGCATCTGGCTTTACTTGGGTACTGGGGACTTGAACCTGGGTCCTTTGGCTTTTTAAGCAAGTGCCTTAACCACTAAGCAATCTCTACAGCCCTCTGAACTGTTTATATTCCTTTAAAATAAATATTCCTAAAATACCAGTCTCCTGCCTGCATAATATTTTCATGGAATGAGACTTTGCTTCATATTTATTCATTATGGGTTTACAAATATATGATTATATGGTGGTTATTTACTATTTGTCATAGATATTCCATAAACTTAAAAATTCAAGGTCTTAAAACACATTTAGAAATTTCATGTTTTCCAAATAATTTCCATCATATCATAAACTACTCTCTATTCATTTATCTTTCTTATATTATTATTGGAAATGAACATAATTAAATGCTTTAAAATTTAATCACCCAAAGTTCATATAATTCTAACAAAGAAAACAACTCACAGTCATAAAATGAGCCCATTAACATGGTAGACAAAACTTCTTCATGCACATTATATCACTGAGAAAACATATCTAACCAATAAGAGTCAGGAATGAGAGAACATTAAATTCTATTAGCCCAACTGCAATGCATTCACTTTCCTCCCTGTCAGATCCCATGGTATAATCAGAGAAGGAAACAGACTCTACAGTTGTGTTACAATGATTCTTTATATTCTATGTGGCATCATTCCTTACTTCTCATATTTAATATTCTATATGAATTTATTTCTTACTTCTCAGAGCAGCAGGGAGAAAATGCAGTACCTTCATTAAGTGACTCATGTTTCCATACAGGCATAGGACACCACATAGTCCTAAGGCAACTACAATAGCTCTTACATCTATGCAAGTACACAATGAGCATGTAGCAATAGATACTTCCTTCTGCCTTCCTTATGAGACTCATCCAGTCTTGCAGCAAGCACATCATGGAAACATCACATCTCATTAAATCTAAATGTTCAACTAAATGGTTATGAAACAATTATGGGAGAGCAACAATTTGTCACTGTTTCTTTCCCTAAAACATTATTATTACATATTTATAACTATTTGATCAGGATATAATTTTCCCCATCATCAGGCATCTCTACATTAATCCATCTGTTTCCTAAAAATTGCTATCTCAGAGTTTAACTCATAATATCAGAATTTTCACTTATACATGATAAAGATCCTGAGGGAATTCCTAACTGATCATTTAACCTGTTAGTTCAATAATGTTAATGCAGTTTACCAGTTATCCAGAGTATTGAACTTTTTAAGAGCAATAAATTTTCTTAAAGATTATAGGTTTATGGAGGCAGATATTGTCAATGGGAATGGACATGGCCTAAATTATTTCCCCCAAAGTTATTTAAGTCAACAACCTATTCCAGGTCAAATAATGTTCTGTGTCTTGATACAGAAACATCATTAAAGACATTTTGTGTACACATATTGTGTCCAAATATTTCCTTCAAAGAAAGAAAAAAAGAGCAGAAAATTTGAAATAGCATTATCAGCACTAATGTTTAAGTGTCCTGAAAATCAAACAAGATGAAATCAATTGCATCATAACAAGTATACGATGTTTGTGATCTATTCACCATACTAGTGTTTCCAATGCATGATTGATATTTATGGATGAATTATAATTAGAAAAATATTTTAAACTATTTATTTACTGGGACAAATAATCACCGAAATGAATGGCTAACATCCTTACTCCTCAGAAAAATGCATTAAATCCTATAGTAATTCTTACATATCAGAGTGGCTAGTAGTACAAATACTGGGTAGGCCAAGTGATAAAGGGTGTGAATAAGTAATAGAACTCATATATATCCTGCTGTTTAGAGATGTAAAACATGCCACCATTGTGGCACAAAAATAATAATTGTATTTTTTTAATATTGTATTTTATTTATTTGAGAGTGAACGAGGCAGAGTTGGGGGGGAGATAATGAATGTTCCAGGACCTCCAACCACTGCAAACTAATTTCAGACACATGTGCCCCCTCGTGCATCTGGTTTACATTTGTCCTGGGGAAGGGAATCTGGGTCCTTTGACTTTGCTGGTGAGTGCTTTAACTGTGAAGCTATCTATCCAGGTCAACAGTATTTTTTAACATTAGCACTCACATCATCATATGGTATCATTCCTTTTCTAGATACTGTTCTTAGTGAAATAAGCCATAGAAAATAACACATAATACTCAGTTCCACTTAAATTGATTCCAGTAAAAGCAAACTAATTTATAGTGATAAAAGGCAGATCATGTTCTGGGGATAAGAGAGAGTAGAGTTGTTGAGAAAAATGAGTTACAACCAAGGACTGTAAAAAAAATTTGGGATATGGGCATGTTCTCATCTTCATGGGTTGTGTTACACACACACACACACACACACACACACACACACACACACTGTTCCATTCTCACTGTAGAAATGTCTTAAAAATATTTACCACAAATGCTCCTAATACTTCTCCCAAGCAAATTATTATGTCTTCCTGGATTGCTAAAGATGTAAATCTTTATCAATAAAGTAAAATTCCAGAGTATATACCAATGCTGATGTTATATACATAATTTTCTTGGAATAATGTAAGTTCCTTATTTTAAGAAAAAAGGTATATATAATATATATATATATATATATATATATATATATATATATATATGCACATATATATATTTGCATATCATTCAGTTAAATTTTTCAGATGGCTAAATCAGAAATGCTTAATAAACATAATGCATAATGTTTGTAAATCCCTACATTTGATTTATTTTCTCATTTGGAAAATGCCTTATTTTTTATATACATACCTTGATTGTTTCTAGTCTTTCTACCATGTTTGCAGCTAACTTTCAACTACATGCATTTTGTAACCTTCTCATTATCATTTCTTTATTTTCCGTTGGTTATTTTAGTGACTAAGTTTCCCTAAAGTCAGTTTCTTGTTTCTTCATGTTGTGTGGTATTAAATGCTCATTGATGGATGCTATTTTTAATGAAGTCAATTTCTCATTAAGATATCTATTTCATAAACCATTTATATAAATTTGCTTTTACTTATTAGATTATGCTTTTGCCAGCAGAATTTACTGTGCATATTCTGTTCTTTCTTTATAAAATGTTTGCTTATATTTTGAGCTCATAATTTGGTTGCATAAGTGCTTTGAAATTGTTTCAATTATATTTGCAATGTGGAACCCCAGAAAAGACAATTATGTGCTGGGATATATGGTTTTGACTTATAGTGTTGGACTCCCAGTAAGTCATGTCTGTCCACAATGATAGGCTGATAAATTTGTACTTTGGTTCACTTAAGAAGCATTGAAAGCTATCTAACCAATTATTTTAGATGCCATAATGAAATGATGGATGCTCTGAGTTTTAAAATTAAGCTATGTCAGGCTGGAAGGATGACTTAGCATTTAAGGTATTTGCTTGCAAAGCTAAAGGACCCAGGTTCAATTCCCCAGGACCTACATTAGCCAGATGCACAAGAGGGCACATGTGTCTGGAGTTCCTTTGCAGTGGTTAAAGGCCCTGGCACACCTATTATCTCTCTCTCTGTCTCCCTCTTTCTTTGTTAAATAAATAAAAATAAAATATTAAAGTTAAGCTATGACTAGTTTTAATAACTGGATGAATATTTAACTTTCACATATTATTTTATTCCTTATGTTAATACTTAAAGGAAATGTATACATGACAAGTCAGGTGCTCAAAAGGGAGTTTCATTCAGAACAGCTAAGAAAGTTTTCACTGCTACATGATCATGAGTCGAAAAAGCTGACCGCACTGCTTGGTATGTATGTTTTTTTTTTTTGTTGTTGTTTTTTTGTTTTTTTTTTGTTTTTTTTTTTTGAGAGAGAGACAGAGAGAGAGAGAGAAAGGAAGACAGAGATGGGCGCACCAGCAGCCTCTCAGCCGCTGTGAACAAAATCCAGATGTGTGCGCCCCCTTGTGTTCAAGTGCAGCATTGTGCCCTTGCATCACTTTGCATCTGGCTAAACATGGGACCTGGAGATTGGAACCGCTGGATATTGGAACCAGCATTCTTAGGCTTAGGAGGCAGGCACCTTAACCACTAAGCCATCTCTCCAGCCCTTGGTATGTGATTTTTGAACTTAGAAATTGCAGAGACCTAAATGAAAAGCTTTATGATGCTTCTATCATCCTATAGTACTATCAATTACTCTAATAAATTATTTATGGGTTGGGTAAACACCTTTGTCTTTGAAAAAGACTATCCTTTATACCTCATACTGTAATCGTTAATAACAATTCTTTAATCAATTTAATTCACAAAGTTCCTTCTCATATTTTTATGGTATACTCATGGCTGCATAGGGTCTGGCAACAGTGATCTCTTTCTCTTTTGAGCAGTTGAATGATCTGAAGTCAGGCTTTCTACCCTTCTCTTTCCTTGAAATATAAAGAATAAATGGCTAGTAAAAGTTCTGCAGTTAACAACCAAAAATCCTTGATACAAGGTATGCCACATTTATCATTATAACTAGATCCTGTTGTTATGTCTAATGAATATATAGCATCCTTATGAAACTTGGCCACCAATAAATGTGTGCAGCCAGCAGAGTTATTGATCTTTTGCTTTCTAATTTGTGAAGCATGTGTACCTTTATAAGGTTCATCAATTTAAAGATTGGTCAAGGTTATCTAAACTTTCAGAAGAGAGATATCTATAGGATATCTTGGATTAGGATTAAGAAATCAACTTCTTCATTGGTTCTAGTGGATACTGACTGATTTGATACCTATAGAAGATGATGTAATAGAGGAAATAGAATGCAAGCAAATCAAAATGATGTTTTCATATTTTAAATAAATCTCTCTCTTGCTGCCTTAAGACCTCTCCATAAAATTATATCCATAGTCATTTAATTATCCACCACCTCTTGTTTGTTTTGAGAAACATTACTTTTATCAAATTAAAGAAGCTAGGGGCTGGAGAGATGGTTTAGTGGTTAAGGCATTTGCCTGCAAAGGCAAAGGATCCCAGTTCGATTCTCCAGGACCCATGTAAGCCAGATGCACAAGCGCATGCATCTGGAGTTCTTTTGCAGTGGCTGGAAGCCCTGGATTGCCCATTCTCTCTCTCACTTTCTCTCTCCCTCTCTGCCTCTTTTTCTAAAATAAATAAATAAAATATTTTTTAAAATAAATTTAAGAAGCTTGTACTCAATACACTGAGCTTTTGATTATAAATTTTAAATACTTCATTTTAAAACTGATCATGGGAAATATTGACAAATAAACATGAATAATATCATAATGTTTTTAGGTTTGTAAACAATGTCTTAAAAATTGATATAAAGGATTACTCTTTATGCTCTATGAGATTGAAAAAAGCCAGAATACTATTTTTAATTGCATTTTGTATTATTTTATATGAACAGAAAGTTCTCTCTTCATCAAATAGTTTTACTTTTATATTCAAGACTTTTCCACTTTACACTTGAATTTTCCCTGAAATCCAGTTACACTGTTTGAGGCAAAAAAAAAAAAAAAAAAAAAAAAAAAAAAAAAAGGGTGACATGGGGAACTAATTATATTCCTAAAATGTGTTTATTAATCTGATGTTTGGTCTATGTGTTCATCTTATATTTGCACTGAGTTTCTGTGTTCAGGTATTTAAGTTTTCTGACTCTGGTGTGCATGACTGTGCTTATGTGTATATGTTTGCCCCTCAGTTTATGAGTATCTAAGCCCTTCTGCCTGCAAGTTAGCCCAGCAGCAAAACTTGAGAGTCCAAATTTACAGACACTAACCACAAAGGTTGATGTAGAGTCCCCAAACCACTGAGGTTTGATGATTTCTTAGGATTCACAGAACTCACTGAATGTCAACTATGTCTAACATTGCAGATGATTAATGGGCAAATATACAGGGTAAGGTAGACCAAAGGAAGGGATACAGAGGGTGAAATTTGCTAGGATTCCAGATGTGAAGCTTCCATTGTCCTTACTATGGAATCAGGGTTCATCATCTCCCAAAGTTGATTTGTGACAAACTGTCCAGATTACTGCCAATCAGGGAAACATCTACACTCTGCTTTACTCCACTATTTAGGCATGACTGATTGCCCCAGAGCTGATCTGAGTCTCCTGATGAAATGATGAAAGTATGACTCCAAAGTTCACCTTATATCAGGAACCTTCTGGAAGTAAAATATTGATAGAGGTATATAGCTAGCATGTGTTTTCATAATTCCTATTTTTATGGATAAGTGGAGTAAGATATGCTTAATAAGCTATTCTACCTCATTGAGTATCAGTCATTATACTGCACAGTAATAAATGAAATTTGTCTTTCCTTAATAATATGTTAACATTGTTTTCATAGCACCTTTCCTAGTATATAAGGAAGTTATTTGTCATTTTTATTAGTGCGGTAAAATGGTAAAAACAATAAATTTGAGAGCTAAGTAAAACTCAAGATTAAATAATTAGAGTTGGGGGGAAAAGCTATACAATTTTAAGGCTTTGGGTAGAAAATGTTTTCACATCTTTCATTTCCTCTTGTCAATATTAGATGGCATGTCAGTGATTACATTTAGTCAAGGGATATTGCTGATTAATCAACTTCAAGCATGTCTCTGGAATTATCAAGGTAGTCAAGGAACCTATTTTTGTCTCTTAGATCATTTTGTACAGCTGAGCTCAAAGTTCAATTTCCTTGCATGTGAAAAGTAAAACAATTTATGTAGTCCTGCTCATTACATAGGAGCTTTTAGCAAAGTGCAAATAAGGATTTAGTCACTGGAAGAGTCAGGCTTCTCTAACCACTGAGAATAAATGTGCCAGTCAGTGATCAGAAAGATACAACAGTATATTATCCTAAAGAATGAAAAGTATTATACAAATAACAACTATTACAGAACACTAGTTTGCATAAGGTTTTCTGCTATAAATGACTGTTATCAGACAGTATGGCTAATATGTTTCCAGGAAAATTTCTGGTAGAATTTTATGATAATATAAAGAAGCTGTAATTGTCATCTTTACCCTCCTAAGCATTAAAACCTGTTAGCTAATCACTCTGAAAGGAAGCATACATGAACTACTCTGGTCATTTTGGAAGCGTTTTATCTATCTATATATACTTCTTTTCATTTTGGATAAAGTACAAATTCAGTTTCACACAGACATTTAAGTGACATCAAGCATGAGGCTGCTTCCCATCCTGTGTTGAGACTCACACCAATGATGCAAGTGTGGACTTTCTCAGCATTGTCACTGCAGTAATTTTATTGCCATGTATCCCCCTCAAATGTTTGTAGCAGCTGTTAGATTCATTGTGTCGACAGAAAGATTATATTTAGGTACAGCTATTCTCACCAAATCATGAGTCGGAAATAATTATTCTCTCATTGGGATTATATAACACTGTCTTTCTCTGTATCCATGATGAACACTTAACCTATAAACAATGTTCTTTCTGTATTTTACCCTTTGGATCACATTCAATAGGGTCTTACATCATGTTCTGTGTTAACAGGCAGTACCATTGTAAGATTTTAGTGTACTAAATGAACAAAGGTAGTTAATAGTTTATTTTTAATTTTAGGAGTTTATAATAAAAATAATTGCATTGACAATTCTGTACCTTTTGAAGATGCAAGGCAAAAGTAATTACCTTTTCACTTCAGTGATTGAAGGAATTTGACAATTTCCCTCTTGAAACATCCATGTCTGATAAGAGAAAAAAATAATTCTCAATGTAAACTGTTATGTTTGGAAATATCTTCAGATATCACTCAGTTTTTTTTTTTTGTGAAAAAATGTTGTTATGGCATATTTCCTTCACTAGCTGTAAAATTCCCAAGTAATTTAAAAATCAAAGCCATAATAAGTTAATTTGCTGTTATGAATCTTGAATTAAAAAAAATTAAAGGGTGAGATTGCAAACTCTTGGGTAATTTGCTGAGCAATAGCTGGGCTTGTTATTTGATTAAAAGAGGGGACAAGTAAGTGACTACTTCTCAAAGACTGTACCCAGATGAACATACTATTTCTGTACTTTCTGAAAACAATAATAATTTTATTATGTTTCATAAAGGATTTAAAATAATCCTCAGGAGATGACCTTCCTGGAGCAGAGGATATTTTTCTGATTATTATTCTCTATCCTGAAGTTCCATTGAAGTGTGTGACATTTCCACAGAACTTTAGATAGAAATATGAAAGGACAGAGCAATAAGTAATTCATAATAATAAAGCCATGACTGTCTGTTTGACCCCAATAAGACACATTAAACCAATAGGACCCCAATAAGACACATTAAATATATTAACACTGCTCATTTCACATTGAAGGAGCAGATGGAGCTAGAAAAAAGTCACTGAACATAGAGCTCAATTCAGAATGTGCTCTGCTTATTGTCATCATAATTCCATAACCACTGTGAAACCAGTCAACATTCACTTCTCTTTTCTTCTGTGAGTGTGTGTTTGATTCCATAAGTGAAGAAAAGTTTGTAACTTGGAAGCTTGAGTTTTATACCTGTATATTAAAAAGTTTGACACATTTTCCACATAAAAGAGGCATTTTATTATTTATCTGTATCTTATATAATTTTTTCTTTAGGTTATTTTTTAAACCGTATGTTTCAAAGATATCTATTTTTGCAATGTATATTTTATTCATTATTATGCATTAATAGTGAAGGAGAAACAGGAAAAAGCTAGATTCTTTTAGATAGTTTCAGTAAGAAGTTGAGGCCCAGAGGGAACCAGGAGATGCCACCCCACATACCAACCCTTTTAGCAGGAATAAAACTGTCTGACCAAAACATATCTAAGAGACTCATGTACAACTGGCTACAGTGCCCCCTGCTGCCTATAGTCTAGCATACTACTTATGTGGGCTGCCCCTGGGGGCTGTTCTCCAAGTCTACAAACCAACTGGATCTTATACTTGTATACCTTAATCTGATGAAAAAATACTTTGTCAATCGTTATAGAACCGTGTTTGACCTCCTAATCCCTTCTCTGTGTGATTCTTCTGGACTTACCCTGTGCTGGTTGGATACACATGAGGTTTCCCTCCCACTCAGCTATACTGAGGGGTGGGAGCATAATACTGTTTTTGATCTGAAAAAGAATCTTTGCTTACTTCTGTTTTATACCTTGGGGTAACTTCTCACTTTAATTGTATATATGTTTATCCTCTGGTCTTAGAATCTACCACAGCCATATTTTCCTTGCACTTCAGATCTACCACTTCTCTAAGTCTGTTACCTGTGTAATTTTTCTAAACTCAGGTAACCATGGGTATAACTCTTTTTACTACTCTTTTCTCATCTGAATTTCTTGGTCTCTGCTTTTATATTTTCCCTCTGCTATTGTTAGTTGAGCTCCCAACATTTGCGCCCTTAACTTCCTTCCATAAAGAAGCACAAGGTAAGCCAGTGTGGTGGCGCACGCCTTTAATCCCAACACTTGGGAGGCAGAGGTAGAAGGATTGCTGTGAGTTCAAGGCCACCCTAGACTACATAGTTAATTCCAGGTCAGCCTGGGCCAGAGTGAGACGTACCTTGAAAAACCAAAAATAAACAAATAAATAAATAAAATAAATAAATAAATAAATAAAGCATAAGGTAGATGCTATGTGTGTTTTATCTAAACCCCTCTCTATATACACCTTAGTTCTATCTTCCATGTGCTTATGGCTCTACTCTTTTCCTTCCCTAAAAACCTCAATTTCTCTTAAATGAGCTTTTTCAATCCTTATAAAATGTGGATTTGGACTCCTCCACATCCCGGTGTGATTTTTCTGGCCTTACCCTGTGCTGCTTGGATGCTCCTGAGTCTGGCTTTCCTTCCACCCAGACTAGCTATCATCCACATGCTTGTGGCTCTACTCTAACATTCCCTTACAAACTTCACTTTCTTTTAAATAAGCCTTATGAGCTATACAGTTTTTTCCCCACACAAGTGTGTGTTTCCTACTTTCCACGTGTTTATAACTTTGTTCTAACCTTATTCCTACATCCCAGTTTCCCTTAAGTAAACCCCACAATTTGTGATTTATGTCTAAATAAACTTAACAATTCCTAATGTATCCTTTTTGAATTTTTTTTTCATTTTTTATTAAAAATAGGACAGGGGCTGGAGAGATGGCTTAGCAGTTAAACGCTTGCCTATGAAGCCTAAGGACCCCAGTTCGAAGCTTGATTCTCCAGGACCCACATAAACCAGATGTACAAGGGGGTGCATGCATCTGGAGTTCGTTTGCAGTGGCTGTAGGCCCTGGCGCACCCATTCTCTCTCTCTGTCTCTCTCTACCTGCCTATTTCTGTATCTCTCTCTCTCAAATAAATAAATAAATAAATAAATAAAAAATTTTTAAAAAAATAGGACAGGACCCAAAATTTGGGCTCATGAACTTAGGGGATCCATCTTGATACCCCAAAGCCTGCAATAGAACTTCAAATATAAAGATAATGGTTAACATTTTTGGAAGTTCATATAATACTATGTCAATAATCATCTGCACTTTATATGCCCACTTAAAGTTCTTCCTCTCCACCATTATTTGTTAAAAACATATCATGGATTTTAAAGAGCACAATTAATAGTGAAGAATTTCATATTTTTATATAAAAGTTATTAGTTATAAAGTTTTTATAACTAATAATGTATTCTAAATATATTAAATAGGTACTTGAATTATCATGGTAATCACCTTGTAAACATTCCTTCTTCCTCAGGCTTATATTCTAATAGGCAGGTTTCATTAGTTCTGTAGACCCTTTACTACTGACAGCGAATAAAGGAAGATACTAAGTGCTTCATATGTGTTTTCTCATATATTTTTTCAAAATAAACCTATGAGTTAAGCACTATTGTCACCCTTGCTTTAGAAACATGAAAATTATATCCCCAAATATATTAAATTTGTATATATGAAGGCAAAATAGCTGATAAATTGTTCCTGAATTAAGCCTGTACACTCTTAGTAATAGAATATTATACTGAAGTAGGATCTCTAATAATAGCTTGCCCAAAATAAAGGGAAATATGTAATAATATTATTATTAAATATCATTAAATACAGAACTCTGATTTTAACTTATTACCATGAAAAAATGGTGGACAATGAATAGCAGAGATTTTATTTCAGCTGAATTGGTTGTTCAACTTCTAATATTTAATTTTTCTTCAAATTCTGACATTTCTACAGCTTTTTTGAATGTGTGTGTGTGTGTGTGTGTGTGTGTGTGTGTGTGTATTATAATGAACATGTGTATGCCCATATGACACTGCATGTGTGCCTAAGGTGGCTGGTAAGAAAGTCAGGTGTCCCACTCCATCCCTCTTCTGCCTCTTCTTATTTGAGCCTATAACTTATCTATGATCTTGCCACTTTCTAGCCCCACCCCCAGCTAGCTGGGTGATTCACTAATTCTCCACTGGTAGGTGTTCCCCCCAAGACTGCCATTATAGTCATGTTTGGCCACATGCAAATGTTTATATGGGTCTTGAGAATCAAATATAAATGGTCTCTCAGGTCCCCTCAGGACTTCATGGTGCAGAGAAGTTATTTTTTCACCTAGCTATTGCTCCAGCCCAAATTTTACACTATTATGAAATATTTATAATTTGCTTGGT
This sequence comes from Orientallactaga sibirica, assembly GCA_036365145.1. Classification (NCBI taxonomy): domain Eukaryota; kingdom Metazoa; phylum Chordata; class Mammalia; order Rodentia; family Dipodidae; genus Orientallactaga; species Orientallactaga sibirica. The sequence goes on along the minus strand of JAEOAD010000010.1, from coordinate 12,380,276 downwards.
AGTCTCTGCCAGCAGTTTCTTCTGCTACCTGTGTTAATACACAGAGTAGATTAAAACACCTGGATGTATTGTTATTTGAAACTGGAAGCTATTTCGGAAGTGAAACTAATCTATTAGTTCATCATATCTGTGGCACTGTCATCTATAAGTGAGGTGGACATGTTTTGAACAGTTATTGACAACAGATGACTCAGGCTGATGTTTTCTCTATCATAATACCAGCACTTTACAGTTCCATCTGTGGTGGAAAAGAGACTTTATTCACATAATGTTACATGCCAAGATTAAAAGTATAATTTTTTCATCTTCTATTCTTATTTAACCCCTTGTGCTCTTTCCAGTAAGAAGTCATTTCACCCTGGCATGTACATGTTTCCTTCATAAGCATACTTTTATTTCATTGCTCTATTTTGTCCTGCTATATGTGGGAAAAATTCAGTTTTCCTCCACTTTGCTCCAAAAGTTCTTAACTGATAAAGAAATGCTAAGCCACTAAGAGTTTCTGAAGAATAAGTACAAGGTATGTAGATACAGAAAGTATCTTGAAATGTTCATTGAACTCAGAAATTTTAGGATATATACAAAGAAAAATGCAAGAGAAATGAGAGCAGAGTTAGAGATGATTATGAGTAAAAATTTACAGCTGTATATAAAATCTGTGACACAGCTTTGCTTGGTAAGTGGACATTAGATAGGATGAGCACACCCTTGAGAATATGCATTATTGTAAGTGGTGTATACGAATGTGCATTTTCATATTTGTGGCCACACACATACCCATATAGAAGCTGGAGGTTGTCGTTTTCTTCAATTGCTACTCACCTTATTTTATTGAGACACAATCTCTCACCAAGTCTAGTGCTAACAATTCAGCTAAGTAATTCAATTCAGATGGCCATTAAGCCCCATGGATTGTCCTGTCTCTGCCTCCTGAGCACTGGGATTCCAGGTGTGCATCCCATTGCTTTGCATTTATGTGGGTGTAGTGGATCCAAATTCAGGTACTCATGCTTGCATGGCAAGTTCTTTATTGACTGATCCACCTCCCCAGCTCCTAATATGCTTTGATTGCACTGTGGAATGAATACACACCACAGTCGAGGGACAGACCATAAAATGAACCTCTTTATAATCTTTGCCTGTAGTCTGGCAAAACAATGTTGGGCTGTGTAGAGGACTGTTCTACAAATGTAGTGGAGAAATAGCTGATAATTGCTGTCCTACAGGCATTTCTTCTTAAATAGGTCTCATCCTACTGGACTAATTACTATAGGGATGCATTTCCACAGTAACTAGTAAAGACAAGCAAGTCTTCCTCAAAGAAACCTTCGAGCAGTATTGCAGCATCCCTCCTTCTAGCTCACATATGGCCTCCTGCTGCATATGGAAGCAGCACCTGCTCATTCTCCTTGTTAGTATTGTTAGATTTGTTTCGAAGCATCATTCTGACACTCTTTAGCTCATTCTTGAGCATCCCATACTTACTGGATGTCATGCAACAACTCTGTATCTTTTGAGAGTTGAAATGGCTGTCACCACACACGGCAGGAGCAGCTTTCTATCAGCCAACATGTCAGCATTCTACTTCACTTCCCTGTTGTCTCTCATTATATTAAGTTGCTTATGTTTAAATCAGACTTTCTGGCAGTAGCTGTCTGAGATGTGCAGTTAGAATTATGCTACTTTTTACTTTGTGTTTGTCCATGAACTCCTTATTTCATGTCAATACTATATGGTTAAAAACAAATTCTCATGACTCTATCTGTCTCTATTTGACCCTTAATTCCTATTCTTACTTTTAATAATTTATAGAATGAATAGTATGCCCCTTTCATTTGAAATATAAGGACACAGTAATAAAGATAAAAAGGAAAAACCATCATCATCCTTCCCCACATTTATACGTGGCTTTGTTACATGATGTCATCTTAAGAAACCACATTCATTCTGAAAGAAATGGGAGTATGCCATAAGAATTTAAAATAGTCTTAATTTTTAATTGTTATTACATAAATTAATTTTACATTGCTATGATGCAAACCTAGTGTCACAGGCATTCTTGCAAGCACTATATAACTTATATATTCCAATCCATTTTCACTTTGTTTTGAGACAGGATCTCCTGAAGTTGCTCCAGATGGCCTTGAACTCACTGTAGCTCAGGCAGGCCTTTACCTTGCAATCCAACTTTTTGAGCCTTCAGAGTAGATAGAATTATAGGTCTGTGCAATCAGGCCCAGCTGTCTCTTGTAGAGACAGTAAATACCATTTAAGACTAATGATATGTGTTTGGGATGTGGAATCAATTTATTGTTGGTGGCAATGTCAAGATTTATGTGGTCATTTTCTATGTTATACTTATAAAGACATGTTTCTCCACATTTCTCATGCTAACATTGTCTTTTTGCTCAAATTCACATTGCATTGGGAAATTTAGGTGTGTGAGTGAAAGAATTAGAATTAGAAAGTAAAGTAGAGGTGAAGAGAAAAGAAGAAGTATCAGCAGTTGTGAGCCCAGGTGGCTGGAGAGAAGGAGAATGTGGGAGAGGACAAGACATTGCTTTACAGGAAAGGGCTCTTTGGTTTGCCTTCACCATATTTCTGTCTCTTCTCTTGTTTTAGCTTTGTGATCAAAGGGATAAAGATGAAAGAGAGATCAGATGTTTAGAACAAGCAATGAGAAAGATAATAGTTCATGAGTGTTCACACTTGTATACCTTGATTGTTTGATGCCAATTTATAATTCTTACTTTAACTTTATGGTATGTTCCCTTATACCATAATATTTGGGGAAATATAAGTTATTTTTGTTGCTTTTACACTCTATTCACTTGTGTGGTTTAAATTGACAGTTGCCTTCTTCATGTCTATAATGCTTCCTAGGAAGTATTTTACTTTTCTCCGAAGGTCAATGGAGTTTTTTCTAAATCCTTCTATTGGGTTTTATGCAGTCTGATTTCTACTTCAAAGGCAGAGGCCATAGGTTCAGGCTCTTTTCTTATTCACCTCCATCTCATGGTTCATGCTGAGTTAGTTCCCCAATCCCACTAGAGCTCCACATTCCTAATTGCTACTTTAGTCATTTACTAAAAAATCTTTCATTTGAAAATAATAAACTTCTTAAGATAAGTTAAGATAAATGTATATTCTTCCATAGATAGCTTAGCACTTTACTGTCATAAACTGTAGCATGTAAGTAGGCAGCAATACACACACATAAAAATGTACACACACGTATAATTGAGAAAGACTTATTCAGTCTAATGGCTTGAATTCAAACTAGGGACACTTTGAGTAATGGGACAAATTGTGTTTATGAATCATAAAGTCCATCTAGATGGTTCTAAAAGTCAATTGGTATTCTTAATCAAGTCTTCTAGGAAATTTCTGATAGAACATCAGATACATTTAACACGTTATTATAAGAAGTATAGAATGTGATAATCAGTTCCACTAACATTCATAATTAAATCATCCAATGCAACCTAATATGGATTCTTACTAAGGCTCTGAAACAACTCACCATGTATTCAGAGGAGATCTACGATAGTGCAATAAACTTTTTTGAACAGATGAGTTTTGCTAAAATTCCAAGTCCCTGAGAAAATTTCTATTTTGAATACATTCCTCAAGAGCTGGTTTAAGATGACTTAGGATTGAGAAAAAAAAATTTTCTCTATTTTGCAGTTAGATAACTGAACCCAGGGCCTTGTACATGCTAAGCCAGCCTTCTGACACTGAGCTACATGCCTAAATTTTAATAATAAATTTAATAGAATCTATGACTCATAAATATATATATATATGGGGAAATTTTTAAAAAGCTAACAGTCTTTTCAGAGAAACAATGAGGATACTCTGGGATCACTATAGACAGATGCATAAGTTCTTTCCTTTTTTGGTATTGATTCTGCATCATATATGGTCACTAGTTCAGAGCAAAGCACTCCTGTGCTTTTTAATTAAGGAGTCCAGCTTTACTTCAGGTGAGATCCTGATAAGGCTTAGTAGATAGATAATAGATAATTAGATAATAGAGAAGCAAGGGTAGTGATCAAACTTATTGTTCAGAAGGCTCTTGTAGCCATTTGAGCATGATTGAGTTCTGCATGTGACACTTTTCTTGAAGGGAGAACAATTAATATCTTTGTGCCATCTGCTATTTTGTGTCTGTGCCAATCACCATCACTACGAGGTAAAAGCAATGGTTTGTGAACAATGCTGTGTAATAGTACTCACTTAGAATCAGACTTTCCAGCCTGCTTTTCAAGGTGGCAAACTAACAAAATATAGTGAAAAATTTTAAGAGTCAAAGATGGTACTAACAATGGTTGTTATTTCACAAATCACACTATAGAGCAACCTGTGAAACAAACAAACAAAACAGCTTGCAGGTTTGCTTATGCCTTATAGAGAAATTCTCAGTTGCACATAGCTAATCTGACTCTGAACAAGGTGAAAGGCAGCATTGTGGAAGTATTTAATATGCTGATGAGCTCTCCACATCAGACAGTCATTTTTCCATGAGTGAAAACTATGTGAGGCCCCTGAAGCATTATCTTTGCTTTTCATGACCAAGATATGTCACATAATACATTTCACTAATACTAAACCATTTACTATCTCCACAGTAAACCATTCAAGGTAGGGTTTGCTCAGATATCAGTAAAAATGCCATGCTAATTGACTAATTTACTGAGTAGATTGTTCTAGTGTGGTCTGAGTCCTTGTCAGCACAGATCATTTTGGGTCACAATAGGTTAGGCTAAGGGATACAGATAATTTCAAGTAAACTGCCATTTTTTCAAAAAAAAAAAAAAAAAGGCTTAACCATGCCAAAATCATTGTAATATAAAGCCTCAGACATTTAAAAGCAGTATTTTTAATCTAAATAAAGAAATTCAGCATTCATAGTGCTTTAAAACTTAAAGAATGATTACAAACTTGTAAATGCATAGTCTTCCAGAGTCTGTTTTATTCTTCTCAATGAGTTTCTTTTTAAATAAACTTTTATTTGAGGATATGTACTAGATCTGCAATGATCAAATGAATTCATAGAAAACAACATTGATAATATATTTATTTCATATTATGATATTATTTTATATCTTTCTTATTTCTTCCTAATCACCTTAACGTCTTCTTTCATTAATTGATATAAAGATTCACTAACTAAAGCCAGACTTCTTGGCACACACTGGTAATCCCCAGGACTCTGGAGATGAAGACAAGAATGGTGAATTTAAGGACAATCTTATCTATCTCCCAAGTTTGAAGCATCTTGGCTTAAATGAGACCTAATCTCAAACAATAAAATCAAACATTCCAATACAATTCAATCCAAACATATATTAATTTGATGCTTACATACTGAGAAATGATGGTAGAAAAAGAGTTATAGTCTGTATTTTGCATAATTACATTTTTATGTTTCTATAAAAGCAGAAAACCTTGCATATAATAAAAGGACTGCAATTCCTAACATAGAATAATCACAAATCTGAGCTGAGGCACTTCAGGGAGCTTTCATGGGTATTGTAGTATGTGAAGGCATGTGCAGTGCAAAGTGCACATGTTGTGTGTTCTGAACCAAGGCTGCACCAAAAACAGGTGAACACTGACAGAAATACCTAAGAGTCATTACACATTTGGGTTTGCAATAATAGTTGGTGGTTGTGTATTTAGAAACTTTTTACTGTCCATTTTTATGATATCCCATCACAAGCATTCACTTGTTACACCATAGAAGGATAACAACCCAATTTAAGAAAATGATATATAACCTGTCAGCTTCAGAAACATGAAGGCTTTAATATCCTTGTTGATACCTATGCTATTTTTTTCTAATTTTATTGAGAGAGACCATTATTAGTTCTAACTTAGAGTTTTGCCAGTGTTAAAAAATATAGGTATGAGGTATGAAAAATAAAAATGTAAACAGAAACTATCTATAAAATTGTGTTTTATTACTGAATATTATAAGAAATTGCTAGTTCTTTTGCATGTTGACAACTGCAAGAATTTATCTATGAAAATATTTTGATATAGTGGCCAGGGTAGATCTAGTTCAATAGTGAAGAAACCTTAGTGTCATAAATCAGTTGTGTCAGCTTTTAACTGGAGACTGTGTAGTACATAAGCATTATTGATAAATGTACTGAGGAATATGACAGTTGATGATGAAGAGAAAACATGTTATAATTGTAACAGTTACTGCCTAAAGAAAATAATTCCTATTTGTTCTCCTACATCATTTGAGGACTTGAACTTCATGTCAGTTACTCATTTGAAGACCCAGAAAATTGACATACTAGATATCATTTACTATGTCTGGTAATATTTGTGTAGAAGCAAAACTTGAACATGTAAGGACTGGTCTGTGTGTATGAGGATAAGGACCTCTAATTTGGTAATCTAGTGGTGTCATGCAAAATATATTGACAACTTTATTAGAGGAATATACTATTTAGTCTATACTAAAATATCAGCAGCTTTAAGATTACTTAGTAATCATAGTGATTCTATACACTTAAATATGTTAATATTCAAATCACTTATATTAGTAGGACATTTTGCTGAACACATTTATTGAACATACTTTAGTATGTATGATGAAGGTAACTGTTGGATAAAAAGAATATGAATAATATATTATCATCATTTCTCTCTGTTTTGAATGACAAAAGCAAGAAAAGTAGTGTTAAGTAAAGTTAATCACATGACTGAGTTTATTTTTGTTCAATATGTAGACAGTCAAAACACTGTTAGGTTTTGAAACTTTAAACATTGGCATCATTGATAACTAGGCCTACAATCAGGACCATATTGAAATTTTCTCCCACAGAGTAAGAGGATATTGGAAAAAGTGAACACGTAATTACATGTATGACAGTCAGTTTTAGATAGCTAGTAACACTTTGTGATATATCTACTTTGGGTAGGAATCTTTTGTTTAAATACTTGTTTGTTTTTTTTTTTTGTTTGTTTTTTTTGTTTTTGCAGAGAGACACAGAGAGGACAGAGAGAGCAGAGAGAGGGAGGGGAAGACAGATAGAGATGGGCGCACCAGCAGCCTCTCAGCCACTGTGAACAAAATCCAGATGTGTGCGCCCCCCTGTGGGCAAGTGCGGCATTGCGCCCTTGCGTCACTTTGCATCTGGCTAAACATGGGACCTGGAGATTGGAACTGACATTCTTAGGCAGGCACCTTAACTGCTAAGCCATCTCTCCAGCCCTAAAGACTATTTTGTTAACATAAAATTCTTAGTCACAGTGAAAAAGAAATTAGATAGTTCATTAACTTCAAGTCTGTAAGTCAGAAACTACAACTATGAAAAAACAAGTTTTATTGAATTTAAAAATTATATGTCTATATTGGAAGACTAAATTTATCAGAAAAACATGTTATTATTATAGACAATGATTAACATAAAGGTTAAATGAGGCTCAGGATTATATACTAAAGCAATTATCTTCTTCATTGTACTTAAAATATTACTTTAAAATATTTAAAATTATTTGTATAAATGCTCATAGTATATTTTCTATTTAAAAATCTTTTACACTCATTCCAAAGAAACTGAGTTTTAGCTCCACTCATACATTTAAACTGATACCCCAACAAGTAAGCATTTCAAAACTTACATCATTGAAATGATTTAGGGTGCTCATGCAAGACTTGGAAGAGGAATGGCATGGTGAATATAGTAGAACTTTCATGGTAGTACTTACATCACATGGTGGCTGTGTTGTAGTTTTTACACATATAATATCTACAGAGAGAAGAACACTTTTACATGTACACCTGTGGACAGGGCTATGAAATACATTAATAGAAAGGCTTTTGATATTTAAATGTTATCAAATTTTGAAGTGAATTGTTTGAACACATATTCTGACCCTGCATATTGTACACACTAAAAATTACTTACTTATCACTACTGCCAACATCAGTTTTTGGGTTGCCACCTCTGTGATCTTGTTCATAAATTTATTTTGCTCTGTGGTGAGTTCCAATGTTTCAGTTAACTAAGGCCCAGTTGCCATAAATGAATTCACATTTTCTGCAAGCATGCATTATTCAGGTTTTGAATTCTAGCCCCTATCCACATTAAAAGGTAATTTTCTACAGTTTACTCTGTGTTATGATTTTAGTGGGCAATGGCTCCCACAGACTCCTGTGTTTGGACCCTTGGTCTCTGGCTGATGTTCAGTGAGGTTGTGGAACTTTCTAAACATAAGGCTTAAATGATTGACACAAGGCTATAGAGGTGACAGGGTTATAGCCCTGCCCTGCTTCTGGCCACATGTCTGTTTCCTGATTGACCTTAACAGCTGGATGGCAAACTCCAACCACTTCAGATGGAGTCACAACCACTATGCCTTCCCCTTCCTCAAAAGGTGAGATGAATCTTTCATGCTCCCATCAAGAAAAGTAACTAATACACCCTCTTTCTCTCTGATCACTGTATGCACCTTTATAATGTCTGGTCCGTCTATCCCACAGTTATGTGCCACACTGGTGAGACCTTACAGAAGGGATACTCCATATATGTTCTTACCTCTACTTTACTTTTCTAAAATTCCAATAAATTAACACTTGGCTGTTTAAATCTTCCTTATAATTGTTCCTTGGGGTGGTAGTTTGAATAGATTGCCCCCAATATATTCAGTGTTTTATTAGTTTGTAGTTTGTATCTGCAGCCACCTGGCCGGAGGCAGTGTCACTGGGTGGAGCTTAAGGTGTAGTAGTGGGTTTAGGATTTCAATTTAAAGATATGCAAAGTGTGCCTAGCTGGAGTTCCTGAGGTGTGCTGTGCTGTGTTGTGTGGTGTGGCTTTGGCTTTTGGCTTTTATCTCTGTGTTTGGTCCTATGAAAGCAGGCCAGCTTCTTCTGCCATTATGAAACTTCCCTGGATCTGTAAGCTTCAATAAATATCCCTTCCTCCATAACTGTGCCTGGTCTGGAAGTTCATCTCAGTGAACCTGAAGCTGTCTGCTACACTTGGGTTCCAAGGCTAGATCATACAGCCTATTAGATTGCTTTTGTAATTATCTCCTATATGGCTATAGCACTGATTTACATAGCGCATATATTTTTATATGCTCTCTGCAGTTCAGATTTTTGCATTTTATTGAAGAGCAGAAAAGAACTCATACATAGTGCTATTTGGTCTCAATACATGTTTATTTATGAACATCAATATGTGTTGCCTTTTAAAGAAAATTATAAAAGTTCTTTAAAATCAGAGGTGGTCGAAAGTTTTCAAAATTTGAATTGCACACATTTTTACCAAGTGGCATTGTTCAACACCTAGCTCAATTGTGTTTACATTTATAGTCAATGTATCTATCTATGTATCAAGTATAGGAAATGGTCTGTTTTATAGGAAATGCATTTAATGTGAATATAGTTACCAAAACACTGAAGGTGTTTGGTGATAAAAACATTATCTTGCCTCTCTGAATCATTTCTCAGGATAGATTTTGCACTCTTAATGGTGAATCTGTAATGCATTCCCGATTTTCACAAATGCAGAAACTGTAAATTGATAATGGCAATAAAGCCAGTGCTTCCTCTTTCACCAGCTTCAGCATTACAGTTATTCCATAGTGAAGAATTACAGCACATTAAAGAATGAGGTCATTCCTTGGACATTACTCTTAAGAGAGATGGTGAAAACCTATGTTGTCTTTTGAAGAATTTGCTGATTGTTTTGAAGAGTGTAAGGCCCAGTAACTAACAGTAGCACCTTAACAGATTGCTTTCAAAACTACTAATCATAACAAACTGAAAACTAGTTAATATAATGCTTGAGTATGAGCATGTGAGATACATGTTTTTCTTAAATGATAAATGAAGAAACCAATTTACAGTATAACTAAAGGGATATAGTAATGTATAGATCTATATATAAGTGGTTCATACATGTTTCTCTTTCTTTTAATTTTTTTTTATTTTTATTTACTTGAGAGTGATAGACAAAAAGAGAGAAAGAGGCAGAGAGAGAGAGAGAGAGAGAGAGGGAGGGAATGGACACACCAGGGCCTCCTGCACCACAATCGAACTCCAGATGCATGTGCCACCTTGTGCCTCTGGCTTACGTGGGTACTGGGGAATTGAGCCTCGAGCCAGGGTCCTTAGGTTTCACAGGCAAGCACTTAACACTAAGCCACCTCTCCATCCCCTGTTTTTCTTAAATAAAAAATGAAGAAGCCACTTTACAGTATAACTAGAGGGATATAGTAATGTATAGATCTATATATTAGTGGTTCCTAAAAATCTTGTTTTAGTCTTTTTCTTGGTTATGATAAGCAAAAGAATACTTTAACACACTGTAATCATTATGTAATGACTTCATGTTACCAGCACTTGAATTATACTCATCTGGCTGTATAGTTAAACTCTGTTTTGTTCATTTTTGGTAGAGAATTTTATACATAAATACAAAATGCATGAAAAACAAGAAAATAAGGTCTCTGATACATATAAGAAGATTCTGACAAAAATCATAAGCTATGAGCAAAATCTGAAAAGACATATGTATCTAAGGTATAGAGTCCATTTTTATAGTGTGTTACCACTAAGCCTGAAGAAACACATCATCTCCTCCTTTGGCCTAAAATTAGATCTTACAATCTGATCAACAAGATTTTCTATACTCATCTTGCTGGTTTCTTCTATAATATTTCCCTAACTTCTGTGGAATTAGAAAATTCCTTTATTTCTTAAAATTTCTATAGTAAGTTTAAAAGCGTGGCAGTGATGTGTATTATCTGTGTTGTTGATTTATAAAGCAATAATAAATTTATATGTATGTGTCCAACACATGCTGATCTTCAGCTAGACCAATCAGTTTGCAGAACAACTTGTTGAGATTGACTTTCAAATACAAAATGTCACATTTTAGCTATACTTTTATTAGGTAAATATTTTCTTAAATTAGAATTAATATAAAATTAGCACTTCAGTTTGAATTGCAGAAATTCAAAAGACTGTTCTTTTCATAAGTACTTACTATGAAAATAAGAAATTAATATTTCATGGTTTCATTTGATGTATTAATAGTTTTATATACATTTTGTAAATTTTTAAATTTATTTTTTATTGACAACTTCAATAATTATAGACAACAGCCCATGGTAATTCCCTCTCTCCTCCACTTTCCCCTTTGAATCTCCACTCTCCATCATATACTCTCCCCCTCTCAATCAGTCTCTCTTTTATTTTGATGTTGTGATCTTTTTCTCCTATTATGATTGTCTTGTGTTGGTAGTGTCAGGCACTGTGAGGTCATGGATATCAAGCCATTTGGTGCCTGGAGGAGCATGTTGTAAGGAGTCCTACCCTTCCTTTGACTCTTACATTCTTTCTGCCACCTCTTCCACAATGGACCCTGAGCCTTGGAAGGTGGGTTTGAGATGTTTTAGTGCTGAGCACTCCTCTGCCCCTTCTTCTCAGCACCATGGTGCCTTTTGAGTCATATCAAGGTCTCTGCCATCTGAAAAGAGAAGCTTCACCAACCAAACTTGAGAATACCATTAATATGTTGGTATGATCATTAAGAGAAGTGCTTACCAGGCAGTTTGGTGAGTATATTTATACATTTACCCAGATACCAGCAGACGTTACACCCTTAGGACTCATGACTACCCCTGTTGTAGGTTTTCAGTATCAGGGATGTGTTCCCTCCCATGTAGCGGGCCTCCAGTCCAATTAGAGAGGGGATGGTTTGCTCCATAACAGACATGTTGTTATTGCACCTGTTGGCTCATTTGGCTTGGCTGGCCAAATTTAAGGCCGACAGTGTCCACTGTTGAGTATCTCCACTGGTGATTTCTCTCTCCCATTGAACTGCATGCAGTGTAGCTTTTTCCAGCTTTCAGTCAGGTGGTCCACATGGAGGTTTTCAGCTCAGCTCCAGCAGGATTTCTTAGTGAATTTGCAGCCCAAGTATGTGGAGTCTTCAGCAATAGGATCTTACCATCTATTCCTGGTGGGAAAACAAGAGCCTCAGCAATGGCCTGTAATGTTTTGGGGGTATCAGTGACCTCCCTGGCCAAAAACTCACTGGAAGACATCCCACCCCGGCACTGAAAATTTTCTAGTAACAACTTATGGCTTCTGAATGTTCCATTGTTCAAAAAAATAGGTTTCCATATGACTTGGATTTTGATTAGCCCTCCCTCCACCTTTCCTTTACTTAATCTCCTCCCCTGTTCTTCTACTTACCTATCATTTTTAAATTTAAAAAAATTTGAATATTTTAGCTATTTGAGAGAAAGAGAGAGAATAGGCACACCAGGGCCTCCAGCCACTGCAAACAAACTCCAGAAGCATGCACCACCTTGTGCATCTGGCTTTACTTGAGTACTAGGGAATCAAATCTGGGTCCTTTGATTCCACAGGCAAGTTCTTTAATTCCTAAACCATCTCTCCAGGATATAGTTTTCTATATTTTGATAAAATAAAACATTATAAATTTAGCACTTGTTTTTCTTAAATTACATTCCTGTCATTGCAGCAGTTTCAAGTGATAATTTCAATTATCATATAAGAAAATAGTGATGGCTTGGGACTCTATACTGACCTGTAAAAGAAAAAAAAGATAGGAAAGTATTTAACGATTAGCTTTATACTTATAAGCATTCTGGAGTTAATTTTTACTCTGAAATTTACTAAGAAATGTGTTCTGATAATAGATATGCTCTGGCCCATTTCCTACATCAGGTACTTTCTTATTGCTGGGTGCAAACTCAACCATGAACAGTTTATGGAAGGAAGGAGATTTAATTTGGTTTATGGTTCAAGGGAACTTAAAGGTGTGGCAGGAGTGAAAAGTCAGTGGCATATTGCAGTGTAGGAAGCAAAGACCAAAACCACACCTGAGGCCCAGCTAAAAACTCTCAAAACCCATGCCCCAGAGCCACACTTTCTCCAGCAAAGCTCTACCTCCTAAAAGTTCCACAGTCTTCCTGAAAGCACCACCCACCTGTGAATAAGGATTTGAACACATGAGCCTATGAGGGTATTTTACATTCAAACCCTAATAATGTTAAATAATCTATATCTCATCCCTAGTTTCTGAGTTAGAATCACCCTTTTTTCAATGCTTTCTCAGTTCTTTTGAATCTCATTTCAAAGTATTTAATCTCTTGATAAATACATTTTTCTACAATGAACATATTTCCTTCTCAATATAAAATTAATAACAGAATGCAAATTCTTCCTCCAGCTTTTCAGGAAGTAGTTCAGAGATCATATTATTGGTAATTTATTCCACCTCCCAAATCAATTCCATTATGTAGACTATTGTTATGTTATATGAATGGATGCACTAGGTGGATTTCCTAGCTCATTCATTCCTAAAGCTTATTCTAAGATACTGTTATTAGAAGCTATCATTTGATTTTATTTTCAGTTTAATTTTCAGTTGACTTAATTGCAGAAATAGAATTTTACATCATATATTAATTTCCTCAGCTCTAGGTGGTCCCATAACATCAGAGCCTGTAAACCAAATTTGTAATTTATTTTTTAATTTAGCCTTTTATATTTCATTTTCTCTACATTATAAATCATTTATGAATATACATTATGGATACTTTATTTTCTATTAAAGTCAGTTTGTGCATTGATAATTCTGGGTTGTTCAGTTCATGGAAAGAGCCCTTTTCATTGAAATAACTCTTATTTATCACAGTTATTCACATATTCCTCTCTTAATGAGTACAATGGCCAGGGAGGATGGCCATTCCTATCCTTTCAGTTCATCAGCTACCTCACTGATCCCTTCATTTGATTTTGTAACTAGCAGTCAAATATTTAGCTTCCATCTTTGTTTTAGTGTTAAAACCAACATGGTAACTTAATTCTTGGAAAGCCTATGGAAAAATCAGACATTACTCTAGGACTGGTCTCATCATATGCTATACTACTGAGCTTACCATCTTTATGATTTCACACTCAAGTCAAAGATATAAGTAGATTTTCAAAAACTTATCTTTCCCTTCCTCTGTGGGAGGCCTTTCCTGATTTCTAGGTGTCTCCTCAATGTAACTCCAGTCTATTATTTGTTCTAGCCCCGACTTTCACAAAATCCTGGAATTATCATAGTGATTCATTTTGTATTTTCATTGTGATTTGCTTCTAGGGTTTTACTATAATCCACAAAGTTTAAATAATTATCATTTAAATGTATACATATTTAATTCCTGTTTATTGTTTTTTTTTATTTTTATTTTAAAGCAACTTTAAGCCAGGCATTAAGTTTTGAGTTTTTCTATAGGCCTTTTAAAGACTATTTAACAATTATAAGTTTTAACCTTGGATTATAAGCAGTGTTCATGAAAGGTAGTATGTGACTTCTGTACAGGCTACCTTATAGGATGCATAGTTTTTATTACAATGTAATTTGATGCTCTATTTCCATCATTAAGAAAATAATTCACAACAATAATAGCAAAAACAGAAAATCAGATGAGTTACTGTGCAGTGATATTGTGATGCTGGCTTATAATTTGTCACAGCCTCCTCATCTCCACAGAGGCATGAATCAGTTTTGGTGCCAGAGCTCACCTTTAGGCTACATATTACATAGCACAACTCTGATTGATTGATCCTAAAAATACTTTCTGGGTAATTGTATTGTGCATATGCCTTATTTCTTTATTTAATTTCACCTTTTTGCTGTAAATAAATGAAGGCAAGAGACTGTTAATTAAAGATTTCAACCTAGTCCATGTTAAATACACTTCTTTCAGAAAAATAACAGGGACCTAAGTAATAAAAAGTCACTGTAGGGCTGGAGAGATGGCTTAATGGTTAAGGCCCTTACCTGTAAAGCCTAAGGACCCAAGTTCAATTCCCAAGTACCCACATAAGCCAGATGCCCAAGGTGGCACATACATATGTTTGTTTTCAGTGGCTAGAGGCCCTGGCACCACCCCCCATATATATAATTTAAATATTTTTATAAAGTCACTGTAGATGAATAAATACTACTTTTGTGAAAATATATCTTCCATGGTCATGTTTGCTAAAACTGCCTTACTAGCAGCTCTTTTACATTAAAAGTTTAGAATATAAAGCAATAAATTATTTTCTCCTTTATAATTAGGACATTAAAAAGACACTGAGGTTAGGGAGATGTCTCAGTAAGAAATGATGTTTGCTGCATAAACATAAAGACTGATTTTGATCCCTAGAATCCACCTTAAAAGCTGGGTGTGGCCATTCATGTTATATCTCCAGTGCTGAGTGGAACAGAGACAAGAGAATCACTGAGCCTCCCTGGTCAGTCAGTCTAGACCATAAAAGGCAAGCTTCAAGTTCAGAGAGAGACTCTCTCAGGGGAAAGGAGGAAGAGTGATAGAGGAGGACAACGGCTATCCTCCTCTGGCTTCTGAATGAACATGTTCAGGGCATGTGAATCAACATGCATGTATGCACACACAAACATACCAACTACAATATACACACACACAAAATTAGAAATTCATATATTTCAGTAATCACATAAATTATGATATCTAAATTGAACCATGTAAAAATACCATGAAATTACTCATACAATGAAAGCTATTCACCATAATTTGCTGTAATATCAACATGACAATTCATTTTCTCATGGCTAAGTAGTTGGCATTTTTCTATTATCGAGGTCCTTCAAATTTTTGATCAATCTCTTCTTTTTACTGATAAATAATAAAAGGCAATCCTATACATGTTCAATGTCCATCACCACACACCATTTTAGACATTTTAAAGTGGGTCATATCTATGTTCTTTAAATTTAAAGTTTTTCTCATTTTACTAATTTTTTTTTTAAACTTACATTTCTGGTACTCACCTGGCAACTGTTTCAGAAATTATGTCACAAGTATATTTTTGTCAAAATAAAAAATATAAAAAAATATTGTGAGCTAACTGACCTTTCTATTAAGAAATAAATACTAACACAGACATCACTGTATAGTGTAATATTTTTATAAATCTGAGGTTAGTCATCTCCATATGGATTTGAACATTAGTGCTACCCCACGTATAACAAACACTATCCATCTATTTTGAGTAAATGAAAAGTAATTATAAAATTAGAATTAGTTTTGAGTACTTTCTTGTTACTTAATGAATTTATTCCAGTTGAAACCCCTGATGGCTCAAAAGGTTACATTTTTACCTCCAGATATATAATATTCCCTCTGTCCTTACATATAGGAAATACATATCTTCATTTGTGGAGTACTGAACAAACTACAAGTTGACTCTGGTTTTAAATTCATTACTTATATTTTTTTAACACACATGTTTTGTCCCAATAATATTATACTTCTAGGAAAACATACTTTCTTTTTATCTTTTCATTTTCTTATGCCAATATAAGTGTTAGTGAGAACAGACAAATTTTACAAGAGGACTAGATTTTCAAGAAAGAAATTGAAGAGGACCTCTGAAAATGGAAAGACCTCCCATGCTCCTGGATAGGCAGAATTAACATTGTGAAAATGGCAATCTTACCAAAAGCATTATATAGATTTAACACAATACCAATAAAAATTCCAACTTCTTTCTTCACAGAGATAGAAAAAAAATGATCTCAAAATTCATATGGAATGGCAGAAGGCCTCGGATATCCAAGCATATCCTCAGCAAAAGAAACTCCTCTGGAGGCATCACCATACCTGATCTAAAACTATACTACAAAGCCATTGTAATAAAAAACAACATGGTACTAGCATAAAAACGGGAATATAGACCAATGGAACAGAATAGAGTACCCAGACTTCGGGATAAGTAACTGCAGCTGCTTGATATTTGACAAAGGCCCTATCAATGTAGACTGGAAAAAAGACAGCATCTTCAACAAATGGTGCTGGACACCTGGAAAACCATATGTAGGAAAATGAAACTTGATCCATACACCTCACCATGCACAAAAATCAAGATTTTCAAAGTCTCTTTTGAGGGAAAAAAATCAAAACATAATATGTTAGCATCTGCTTTTCCAAATAATGAAACATAATTGTTATAAGGACAAAACATTAGGAATTCAGATAGTATGAATTTTTAGATGGGTCATCATTCTTAATTCCTCTATATTTGAGCATTTTCTGTTAAAATTTGTTATGATTATAGAAAGTTTTTCTGTGAGGTTTGAGTCCCCAGGATCCATGGAAGCCAGATGCACAAGGTAGCACATGCATCTGGAGTTTGCTTCAGTGGCTGGAGGCCTTGGCTCACTCACTCTCTCTCTCAAATAATAAATAAGTAAAAAAAATATATATATATAAATAAATAAATAAAATGCTGGATGTTGTGATGTGTGCCTTTAATCCCAACACTGGGGAGGCAGAGATAGGAGGCCATGAGTTCAAGGCCATCCTAAGTGAATTCCAGGTCAGCCTGGACTAGAGTGAGACCTTACCTCACAAAACCAAGAAAATAAAAATAAAGTAAAATAAAATGAAATAAATATTTTTTTAAAAAGTTAATATATCTTTACACAATGTCTAGACAGAGTAAATATTAAATATCGACAAGTGTAGGTTAATATTAATAGTATTAAAATGTAAGTTTGAAACAGTTATGCTGAGCGCCTATATTCTGTGTAATTGTATATTTAAATGAATCACCTTATGTAACTGAAAAAGCAACATTTTTCTTAAGTAATTCTACTTTTAAGCATTTCATACCTAATTGGATATGTTGCATACTATTTCATCTATCACCTATCATTTTATAAACACTACATATATTTTCTGAATAACTCAAGAAAACTGGATTCTATTGGTGTAATGGGCTCTCTTTGAGCCCTAACAGCTTTCTTTCATAATAGCCAAGTCTCACATCATGCATCCCATCACAGCTGCAAAGGGTGCTCCTTCTTACTAGGTAGTTAAAAGAATGAAATGTTGAGCTCATTAGTAGCCAGTGTGCCTAAAGTGAACCTGACATCAGGAAAAAGTTCCCGTGGGCAGGCTTGATTGGGCTACTCAGTACACTCTGTTTTTTATCTTATATTTTTGGAGGTTAAATACATGATAAAATCCAAGCTATTTTGGCAACCTTTTAAAATTTTTTTTATTTTATTTTATTTATTTTTGGAGAGAGACAGAGAGAGAGACAGACAGAGAGGGAGAGGGAGACAGATAGAGATGGGCGCGCCAGCAGTCCCCTAGCTGCTGAGAACAAAATCCAGATGTGTTCGCCCCCTTGTGGGCAAGTGCGGCACTGCGCCCTTGCGTCACTTTGCATCTGGCTAAACGTGGGACCTGGAGATTGGAACTGGGTTCTTAGGCTTATCAGGCAGGCGCCTTAACTGCCAAGCCATCTCTCCAGCCCTTGGCAACCTTTTTAAACATAAGTAATGATTAATATAGGAATGTGTACCAACTCAGTTTACTAAACACTATAGAAACATACTATATTTGAAATATGGTAACTCAAAACTACTACATAGCATTTTAGACCATTATTAGAATAGACTGAGTCTTTTGGTTGTTGAGAAATGATACATTCACATATAGAGATGGTCTTAAAACCTCATTATTTGAAATGACCTAGGAGGTGAGATACATTCCAAGTATTTTTACAGAAAGCCATTCACAGTAAATGTTATATGGACTTTACAATATCTATCCCAGTAAGATAAAATTAATTTTTGTCACTACTTTTTAAAGATTAAATGAGAAGAAAGATAAGTGATTGCAAGTACTTTAAAGTTTGCTACAAAAAAAATACAACTTGAGAGCAAATGCATATTCACTTAACATTTTGGGATTTGATTCTAGCATCATCAGCCTTCACTGAACTTTAGTACTTTCATTAGTCGTATCTATAATCTTATAAGCAATTCCAATTTCTCTGTCTCTGAAATATTAATTTCACTATGATTTTCTGGCTTCAGGACTACCAATTCTCAGTGAACTTGCTTTTTAGGTTTTGGAGTCCTGCTGATTCAATGTGTTGACTGATTTCTCTCATTACTTTCATTCTGAGTTCTTTTCCTTAAAGAATCTGCTTGATTTGCCACTTAAATCTGCCTTTTCAATGCTTTTCTCCTTGTCCTTGTATTTCACCTCATTATACTGAATCTGTACTCACAATTTCAATTTACATAGCATCTCACTATGTTCCTGGCTGGCCAGGAACTCTCAATGTTCTTCAGGCTGGCCTTGAACTTGAAATTCTCTGCCTCCTGAGTGCTATGATTAAAGCCATACATTCCCTTTCATGGATTTAAAAAGCACTGTATTTTTAAAGGTAGATAAATGAGTCAGTCAGCTGTTAAGATGCTTGCCTAATAAAAAAGCCTAATGACTAGAGTTTGATTCCCCAGTACCCATGTAAAAGCCAGATGTACAAAGTTGTGCCTGTCTGGAGTTCATTTGCAGTGGCTAAGACTACAGAGCGAATTCCATGCTATCCTGGGCTAGAGTAAGACTCTACCTTGAAAAACAAAGGAAAAATACTGTATTTTTACTTTTATTTGTTTCATCTTTATGTGAATATGTATGTGTATGATGTGTGTGTTTGATATGTGTATGTGTTTATGTGTGTCAGCACTTGTGTGTACATGTCAAGGTCAAGGGGAAACCTCGAGGGTAGGTCCTTGCCTTACACCTCATGTAAGGAAGGATCCCTTATTGTCTACCACTGTGTAAAGTAGGCTGGGTGGCCCATCTTCTTTCTTGTTTCTTGGCTTCCATCGTAGCATAGGAACTCTGAGATTACAGATGTGCCCTCCTACATCTGACTTTCCTTTCCTTTATGGGATATGAACTCACCTTCATGATTGAATGGCAAGTATTTTACCCATTGAGCATCTTCACAGCTCAAAACTGCTGAATTTTAAAAGACAATAGACACATATGTTTCACGAAGTCCTTGCTGAATGTCAAATACAACATCTAGGTTGTTAAAAGGACATTTGTTATATCAGTTGTCTAGTATGTAGTGAGCCAAACACTTGAACAAAGTTTTACTGGCTTAGTCTTCTGTTACGTAAGGACCCTGTATTATTTGGATTATTTAGTGGAATTTGGTGGAACATGGTCAAGTCTGGAAGGTCTGGAAACTTGGGAGGGACATTGGAAAGTCTAAAATTAACTATTCCTGCTCCTTATACATATAATCTCAGGGTATTCTCATGGTCCATGTATAATAGTAGCTGGCTTTATCACACGAAGTTTCAGGGCTGAAAAAGTGAATATTTCTAATAGGAAGTTAAATACCATCATCTGGTACTTTAGCCTAAAATATTGTCTGGCATCAAATCTGTGTTCTATTGGTCCTGTACTCATATGCTCCATACAGATTTACTAATAAAGAGAAATACTTAAGAACTGCATGGGAGGAACTTTGTAGATTCGGCAGACAGTTGTATTTCTTTGCATCATTCATGTAGAAATTATGCCACCGATAATGATTCATCACAAAATACAATGCTAAGGACTAAATGAATTTATGGGATTATGTTTTATGAGAGTTCAAACACAAACCCCCAAACGTGAGCACATCTGATTTTAACCAAAGAACTAGACAAAACAAGTCTGAGAAGGATATTTAATTGTTACTTATTTTTTTAAATTCAGAAGTCAGGAGGAGTGAGAAAGAGTCTGCAGACCAAAGAAGTGGATTCACCCAGGAGTGAGGGCCCATGTCCATGTACCTCGGTGGAAAAAGAAAAAAAAAAATATATATATAGTTTCCCCTGACAGCAGCTAAGCTTCCAGGGTGGGAAGGACAAAACCTTACCAATGGTGAAAACTTCAGGTGCTGGGAAATGAATATCCCAGAAGCCAGAGAGGAAGAAGAAGCCCCTCTTGTGGTCTCCAATTTGTCACAAACAGATAATTTCAGATGGTTACTAACTCATTTCTTATTCTTATCTGAAACAAAAAAGAATTTCAGCATTTCGTGAAATGACAAAACATAAACACATGCTTTTCAAAAGAGTGCTTGTTGCTGGGGGTCCCTCCTAGGGCCAGCCCAGGGAGGATGCAGGGTCTCTGCCAGGTAGGGGTGAGAGGCGTGGAGTCAAGACACAGACACTGGGAGTTGGATGAAGGCAGGCAGAGGGCGAGCTGCTACAGACTCCTTTATTCAAGGAAGTGTAGGGGTTTTTAAGGGTTTGTTTGGACATTGCTTGTATGGGGTGGTTCCCTTCTTATGACCAATGACAGCCTGTCTCTAGGCAGATCATCTCGCACCAGGTTGCTTGAGGGCATGGAGCTGTAGCTGTTGTCATGCCAGGCCTGTGCAGGATGTCATGTCCACAGAAGCCACTTCCTGGTTCCTCCGAGCAGGAATCCTACCTAGCGCCCGGCCTGTATTGTGCCATACAGCTTGTAAAATCTAAGAATAAAGACAAGGGAAAAATATTTTAAAAGATAGATACTAAATAAATGAATGTCTGGTTATCTATACTAATAATACACAAAACAGACCATTTAACACAACGAAAGTTGCCAGGCATGATTGTGCACGCCTTTAATCTCAGCACATGGGAGGCAGAGGTAGGAGGATCACCATAAATTGGAGGCTACCCTGACACTACATAGTGAATTCCAGGTCAGCCTGGGCTAGACCTACACCCTACCTCAAAAAAACAATCAATCAATCAATCAATCAATAAAAATAAACACAGGCTGGAGAGATGGCTTAGCAGTTAAGGTGCCTGCCTGCTAAGCCTAAGAACGCTGGTTCCAATCTCCAGCGGTTCCAATCTCCAGGTCCCACGTTTAGCCAGATGCCAAGTGATGCAAGGGCGCAATGCCACACTTGCCCACAAGGGGGCGCACACATCTCGATTTCGTTCTCAGCTGAGAGACTGCTGGCACGCCCATCTCTGTCTGTCTCCCTCTCCCTCTCTGTCTGTCTGTCTCTCTCTCTCTGTCTCTCTCCAAAAATAAATAAAAAATAATAAAAAATATTTTAAAATAAATAAATAAACAATAAATAAAGCAACTAAAGGTTAGAGATGAAGGTAAGATTTTAGTAGTAAAACTTCAATTAGTGCAATTTATAATTGGTATGTCCTTGATATCAAAGCTTAGAAACAGGTAAAGCAAAAAGACCAAGAACTAACTAATACTTTCCAAAGATTTTAATCCAACTAGAAGGAATGGGCAATGAATCAATCAATAAAACCCTATGACTTGACTGCATAGTCCAAACCACATTCTCACCCTGTGCACTGATCCTTCTTTGCAAACACATAGACCAAAATCCTGACACATTTCAGCCACACAGCAAATGTCAATAAATTTGGAGTATTGAAACCATATGGACTTTTTTCTGACCATTATTCTTTTGAATAACTTATCAGAAGCAGAGATACCAAATATTACTTGTCTGTTTGCAAATAACAAGCACACAAACTACTTGTTTCTCATGTGACACACATGTGCCCTGTAGTCCCAAATGTCTGTCCTTTTACCCCATTTGCACTGCTGACTCCATTATCCACTTCATCAGTCATTGTCCCAGTATTTTCACAACAAACTAGATGTTCACCAATGATGTCATTTTCTCTGCATTATTTTGCTCTGTCTGTGCTTTGGTCCTTCTTATCTGCTCCAGCATGTTTCCTTGTAATTGTGATTTCTTTTATCATTTAGATCAATTTTTAAATAAAATTTCCCCAATAGTGGTATTGTAAACTGATCCTTTATAACATGGCATCCAAATATTCTTTTTTAAAAAAATTTAATATTTTTATTTATTTATTTGAGAGACAGAAAGAGAAAGAGAGAGAATGGACACTTCAGCCACTGCAAACAAACCCCAGACACATGTGTCATCTTGGGCATCTGCCTTACATGAGTCCTAGGGAATTGAATCAAGGTTGTTTGGGTTTGCAGGCAAGCACCTTAACCACTAAGCCATCTCTCCAACCCAGTGTCCAAATAATCTTGAACAGACCCATCTGCTTTTCCATCTTTATTTCCTTTCCAGTCCTCATGGTGGTTTGTGTACGAGCTGTGTTGATTCACTTGGGTTTCTTTGAGCATTCCTCTTCTCTAGTTTCTGCTTATGTAGGTCCTTCCCTCTATGGTATGCATACCTGGCATTTTGTGTACCTTCTAGAAGACATCATGAGCACTACCTTGCTTGAAAGGCCTCACCTGATCAGTTAGACAGACTGGTGTAATTTTCATTACTTGCTACCTAGAGTTATTTTTACTTTTAATTAACTTTTCCAAGGCTGTCTTCATGATATTATTTTTCTCTCACTTAAAAAAATGATAACTTGTAGAAAAACTATTCCAAGACAAAATTTGACTTAGTGGATACACTTACAATTAATAGGGTCATTCAAAAATATTTGCTGAATAAAGCAAGAAAGATGATTCAACAAATTGACAATGAGAATGAATCCCAAAATTCTAAACAACACACAAAATAACACATAAAGAATATCAGAGTACAGACTTACAGTTGTAGAGTCCTAAATCCTTACCATTTAGCATTTGGAAATCTGGACAACTAGATGCCACTGCAGTTTCTAAATGGCACAGTTCACCAGGGGCCATGTGTATCTACTTAAGGGTGGAATTGTCATCAAGTGCAGCCTGATTACAGTCTCCCTAGAATGAATGAGTCACATCATCATCCCCAGGGCTGAAATTTAATTTATTATGATCATTGACAGTCTGAGATACAGAATTGTATTTTGAGTGCTTTAAATAAAAAGGAAGGTATTTTTCAATTTTTATTTATTTATTTACTTGAGAGAGAGACAGGCAGATGGAGAAAGAGAATGGGCACACCAGGGCATCTAGGCACTGCAGCACCATCTTGTGCATCTGATTTACATGGGTACTGGGGAATGGAACCTGAGTTCCTTCACTTTGTAGGCAAGTGCCTTAACTACTAAACAATCTCTTCATCCTGGAGAAAAAGTGTATTTGGTATAGTATAAATGGATACACTTTAAATTCCATGAATCTGCTCATCAAAAACAAAAGGGTTAGGTACCTAATGTAGCACGTTTTAATTATATGAAAGAATATCATAATTATGCCAAATAAATGAGCCATTGTAATGGGTTGAAAACCATCGCCACCTGTGGTATAATTTGTAATGTTTGCTTAAGGTTTTCACGTGGATATTGTAACTTGCAGCCAAATGAGTTATGACCAAATCATTTAGAAAATAGATTTGCATAACTGTATTAAGCTATTTTATTAAATAATTATACCCAGAAGCCCAGACTGAACCTCACTGGTTAATAACTAAAATTTCCTGATGAACCAATATCCTTTTTAAAAAATTAAATTTTATTTATTTACTTGCAAGCAGAGAGATAAATAGAAGAGATATAGACAGAGAGAGAGAATGGGCACACCAGGGCCTGTAGCCACTGCAAAAAAAACTCCAGACACATGTGCCCCTTGTGCATCTGGTTTACGTGGGTACTGGGGAATCGAAGCTGGGTCCTTTAGCTTCGCAGGCAAATTCCTTAACCACTAAACCATTTCTCCACCCCCCCCTTTTTTCTCTTTATGTTCTCATCCTAGTTGGAGCCCCAGCTTCATGCTGCATCATTAGTGGCTAAAGCATGTAAACACGTAGTTATGGCAAGTGTGCCTTTTTATCTTATTTTATTTATTTGGTTATTTGAGAGAGAAAGAGAGAGAAAGACAAGACAGACAGAAAGATGGGTACAACAGAGCCTCCAGCAACTGCAAACTAACTTCAGATGCATGTGCCACCATCTACATCTGGCATACGTGGGTTCTGAGGAATCAAACCTGGGTCGTTAGGCTTCACAGGCAAGCACCTTAACCACTAGGCCATCTCTGCAGAATGCAAGTTTTCTTTTTTTCCTTTTTTTTTTTTTTTTTTTATTTGAAGCGACAGACAGAGAGAGAAAGAGGCAGATAGATAGATAGAGAATGGGCACACCAGGGCCTCCAGCCACTGCCAACAAACTCCTGATGCATGTGCCACCTTGTGCATCTGGCTTACGTGGGTACTGGGAAATCAAGCCTCGAACTGGGGTCCTTAGGCTTCACAGGCAAGCGCTTAACCACTAATCCAGCTCTCCAGCCCAAGTTTTTGTTTTTAAGAGGCAGCTAGGAAGAAATGAAATCACTTTTCTCAGCCCATGATGAAATTCTCAGTCCTAAATCTGTTCTTCACCCACCAATTATACCTCCCTGGGGCACGTGTTCTTAAAAGTAAATACCTTCTCATAATAAGAATAGACAATGAAATCACCTTATCAAAAGCTTCATCTCTCTTCTGTTTTAACTTATGTTTTCTACAGACCCCCCTGCTGTGGAGCCAGCATTCTTGGAAATCCGGCAAGGACAGGACCGAAGCGTGACCATGAGCTGCCGGGTACTGAGAGCGTACCCAATTAGGGTGTTGACTTATGAGTGGCGCTTGGGCAACAAGTTATTACGGACTGGTCAGTTTGACTCTCAGGAGTACACTGAGTACCCAGTGAAGAGTCTTTCCAATGAAAACTATGGGGTTTATAATTGTAGCATCATAAATGAAGCTGGAGCTGGGAGATGCAGCTTTCTTGTGACAGGTAAGATTCTAAGATATTTTGGTTTTCATATA
This sequence comes from Orientallactaga sibirica, assembly GCA_036365145.1. Lineage (NCBI taxonomy): Eukaryota > Metazoa > Chordata > Mammalia > Rodentia > Dipodidae > Orientallactaga > Orientallactaga sibirica. The sequence continues at coordinate 12,354,697 of JAEOAD010000010.1, read as the reverse complement.
TTTTTATTGTTATAGACCTAGGAATCTTAGATTTATGTTACTATAAGGATAAAAATACAAAATGATGGAACATGCCATGAGCAGCTTGGTTACTGTACTTTTAGCTTCCCGTAGTTTATTTTCAAGGTAAGTCTGTCCGGTTGGAATACTGCCTATGCCTATAAAATAACACAGAAGTTTATGTGAATTCTAATGATGTGAATGATGTGTGGTAAGTTTTTTTAATTTCATTAATAACATAACAAATTGTAGTAAATAGTGTCATTATTTAGATAAGACTGAAAATGTGAGCAGACATGCTGTATGCTATTTATAGATAACAGGAATGTTATATTTTCATATTTATTAATTTATCATATCTCAGTGTACGGTGGGTTTCCCTCTTGCCCTTGGCTTGCCATGTATTAAGTATTCTAAAGAAAGGCAAGTAACTTTTATCGGCCATGAAATGAACATGGAGAGTTACTGATACTTTACTATGTCATTATCTATTACATTTCCCCTTTTAAAAATTTTAAATACTTACAAAATTATTTTTTTTCAAAACTGTTTGATAATCTGTTAATATTAAGAATTATATTAACTTTTTATTTAGGATATCTCTTTAAATATGAATGTGCTTAGATCTATTTTTGTTTCCTGAAATGTAAAACTAGGTAGGTGAATTATACATGACTAACCAAAGATTTATGAAGAAGTCTTCTCTGCTATACTTGCCATCTCTTATTACACAATCCTTTATATTATATCTCATGTCAATGTAAGGTTGTGATATTACTTTTCTTAAAGTTAAGAGTCTTATTAACCCAGAATCAAAACTTTCTAGGACACTATGTTTCATTTGATGTTCTATGAATATGGTAATGTTTATAAGAGAAAGGAATCTAGTCCACTATTGAAGAGGGTACTTTAAACAGTCCAGTTTTTTGTAACATATTATTTTTCATAATAATTGTTTCATTATGCAAATCCTTTAAAGGCAATTACTTTTCTCATATTAGTTCAAATGGAGAATCTGACTTTCATTAATTAATTTTCAAAATTTTTAAAAAAGTAAAATTAACTTCCTCCTTTCCTTCAACCATTTTAGCATTAGACACTTTCTAATTTCCTAGCATGACACTATTTTCTAACTTTTAACTAGAAGGTTTAAGTCCATGCTGTTTCTGCAAGATTATCATTTGCTTCCCCTATGTGACCCAAATTCTATTTTTAAAGTAGAAGAAAAGCTGAGACCAGGAGCAACTGAAATACCTATTCTCTCACTCCAAATCCACTGGGCACATCAAGTCAATGTCAATATTTTTGGAAAGGAATAAATCAGTTATGACTTTCTTCATAGATGAAGGAGAAATAGCCCCAATGTTATATTTTTTCAGTGTGTTTTCAGTCTTCACATCAACATTATTGTTTCAAGATCTACAGTTAAAATGCAATTTATTATTTCAAAACAATTGACAGAAAAAACATTAAATTCTTAAATACAGCATAATATATTTGTATTTTAATACATGCATATATGTACAAATATGCATCTACACAAATGTGAATACAATTTATGTGTGTATATATGAATGCATATATATATATATATATATATATATATATATATATATATGTACAAATGTGTATACATATGTATAGATGTTTTCATAGAATCTTGTGTCTGTCAAATCTTTAAAACAATATAGAATCTCTACTTGTCCACTATTCAAGAGGGTACTTTAAACAGTCCAGTTTTTTGTAACATATTATTTTTCATAATAATTGTTTCATTATGTTATATGGCCCAAAGTATGAATGTGTCAATGTTTTTGAGAGGAGCTTATCCTGGGTCACACAAATGGGCACTAAATACAGTCATCCGTGTCCTCATGAGAGAGTAGCAGGGAAGTTTTGAGAGAGAAGAAGCAATGTGATAATGGACTATGCAAGTACAAGCCAGAGACACTCTGGAAACTAGCATAAGCAAGAAAATATGAAGAACATACTCTGAGCTGGAGGCTCTGTAGGAAGGAGACCCTGTGGAAACTTGGCTTCATGTTTGTGGTCTCCAGAAATGAAAAAGAGTAAGCTTTGTTAAGCCATAAACAGATTGTGGTAATACTTGATGGCACTCTTAGACAATTAATCCATTATAGGTCATTATTGTGAGGAACTCCTCTATTTAAAATTCTGCAAGCTAAATGGAAATACCCTATCAAGAGTTCTCACTGGTATTACTCTGGGCATGTTAGACCAGAGAACTGCGGCTGCAGAGTTTCTCACAACTCAACAGAGCCTTAGGTGGTGGTTTCCCTCATGTCTGGAAGGGCAAACTGGAACAAAGTTACAGCTGCAAGAAGTGGAGCCAGGACATAGCACCTGCATTAGTTTTGTGGGTTGGTTTAAGTTTTCCATTGCCAAAGACCTCAATGATGCCTTAGTATCAAAATGCCACACACATTACACAAGATGGTAGAGAGTAGTTTCTTTATTATGTAGGAAATTGTAAGAGAATCTTGGGACATGTTCCCTTGATAGTAACAGAATTTAAGAAAGATGTGTTTTTGTTCTTTTTACAATATGAAGGATTAGGCTGTTTGAAATAAGACAGTGCTGATTAACAAAATCTTATTTTATCTATGTCTTTAAAATAGTTCTAGTTGATATCTTTGAACCTTTAGCAACTATGATGTTCTAAGTTGTTTCAGTTATATGTCCACTGATCATTCTTTCTAACAATTTCCTTTCACTATTGCTTCTGTTAATATGTTTTTGTTTCAATTATTTATGTGTATGAGGAGATGAAGATTCATTAAAATCATAGACAAAGATAATGGAAAAAGTAGGAGATATCTATTTAATAGACATTTAAATAGCTGGTTAAATAAAATGCAGAAACTATCACATGACAACATAAGTCTCAGTATTTTTTTAGTCTAGTCATAGGTAAAATAATGAAAAGAATTTTAAGGCCAATTATTGTTTCCTATATAGTGCAGGAAGTGAAAATAGTGTCCTTCTGGCTTCTAGAAAGGACAGTAACAGGATTATATATCATTAGACTTATAACACACTTAGGAATTTGATCATTGGAGATAATTTTAAATTAGGATATATTTTCGAGGCAGACTCTCACTCTAACCCTGGGTTGTCTTGAAACTCACTCTGTATCCCCACACTGGCATCAAACTTTCAATGATCCTCCTACCTTAACCCCAAATGCTAAGATTAAATGTGTAAATCACCATGCTCAGTTTAGATTCTTTTAAGTGAAAAATATTAAAGGCCCAGTGTTTTTATTAAAAGGTAGTATTTTGAGGCCTATTTAGCACACTTCCTTATATAAATACAAATTATAATGAGGTAGGAAACAAACACTATGCACTAATCTGACCTGAAAATTTTACAATCAGAAAAGTATTTGACAACTGCTTATGAGTACATAATAAATGTAAGCTTGTAGATGAGACACCTGAAATAGAACTATAAATATTTAAAAATTTTGGTAGTATTCTGAATAATATCTTGAAATTACAATTTCATTTTCTTCCTACTGTACTTGTTAGGTCTTACTTTCTAGGATTTTATAATAACATTTTATCTTATCCAATGTTCTGTTCCATTTTTCTCACTTTCTATATTCCTGGGATTTATTTACCTAGAGGATTTATCTTCCTGTTAAATCGATGCTAATGCCCCCTTTTTTGTTTGTTTCAATGTAGTTTCCCTCTAGCCCGGGCTGACCTGGAATTTACTATGTAGTCTCAGGCTGGCTTCAAAATTATAGCAATCTTCCTAACTCTGCCTCCCAAGTGCTGGAATTACAGGCACGTGCCAGCATATATCCTATAGGATTGTAAATAAAATTTTCATTGTCACAAGTCTTCAAATCACTCAAAAATGTATAGAGAAAATATAGCATCATCTCTATTTCAGTGCTACAAGATGCTGCAAACTCAATTCACATTGGACTAAACATATTTTTACACATTTTTGTTCCTCTTTTCACATGGCACTTTAGTGGAAAATAGTAACCCTTGTGTATTACTTTTTTAGAGTTATAATGGCAGTTGTATATTATGCTGACTTTTACTCTTTAGTCAGAGATACAGGCTATGACAACATATTACTTTATGATTCATAAGTTAGTTATACATCAACAATTACAGAGAATAAGAAAGTGTCAGTAAGTACCAAGTGCCCATGATTTAAATGGAATAGAAAAATATTTTATTATATTTGATATATTACTTCAGAGGCTAACATAATAACTCTCTTCCCCAAAGTTTTGGGGAATTATGGCTCTCTTGTGCTATTGTTTAACTATAGCCTTAATGAACCTGATGTTCTAGTCATTTCTTTCACTTTGCAGAAAAAAGTGAAATTATATTTGGGAGGGTATATTTCCTAAGAATTTTAGATAACCTTTCTCTTTACATTTTGAGGAACAGATTAGTTATGTTAGTTTACTTGTAACAAATTTTGTGGATATAAATTTTATTATGAAAAAAATAAATTGTGTTTTATTTCTATATATTTCAAGTTTCTACCATTGAAAATAAATTGCAGTAATACTAAATGTAGATGTGACAGAAAATCTTAGATCTATGGTTTTTATCTATGTAAACTCCAAGAACCCCTTTTGGGACCCATGTACATTTAGAATCTGAATAATTTTTAAAGCTGGTAAGTTCCATCTAGAATCTTAAGAGGTTTTACACCTAAACAAAGTGAAATGAACTTACCATGGCACTAGTAAAAGTCTGCATATAATTACTACCAATTTAGAGCTAAAGCCAGTGCAAATTTGTTTCATAATTTTGATGTGTCTCAAAAAAACTATGCTTCAGATTCTCTTGTCCTGGACCTCACAAGACAGCAGTCATAGAGTAGTAAGTTCACAATTGGATGTTCCATAGGAAGGAATTCTTTCCAAACTTATTTGTGTCATAAGAACAGAGTTGTTATGATAGTTGTCTGACAGAATACCCAAACATTTTTTCTGGCTATGTTCAGAGGGTACCAATAGCTTCTAGAAAAATGAAAAATGCCTGCAACAGCCTTGAAGCCTGATTCAATACTGTGTCACATTTGTTGCTCCACATTGGCTGCTTGAGTCAAAAACCCATGTAAGAAATCTCTAGCTCCCATCTGCTAAGCTAGAATCTTATATAATGTAACACAATCACAGGAATTATGTCCCATCACCTTTTCTACCTGACATTAATTATGAAAACAATCACAGTTTTCTACTCAGTTGGAGAAAACTACACAGAAACATGAAAACCAGGAGGTATGAATCTTTGGGAACCATAGTGTTCCTCATGCCAGGAATGTCATTTCCTGACATTAGGAGTAATTTCTGAACACAGCCTACTAATGAGAGATCACTATATCAACTGCAATTTTAGAAAATTATTTTATTTTATTTTACTTGAGAGAGAAGAGATAAATAGAAAGAAGCAGACAGAGAGAGAGAGAGAGAGAGAGAGAGAGAGAAGAGGGAATGGGAATACCAGGGCCTCTAGCCACTACAAACTCCAGACACATGTGCCACCTTGTGCATCTAGCTTACTTGGGTACTGCAGGATTGAACCTGGTTCTTCAGCCTTTGAAGGTAAGCACCTTATCCGCTAAGCCATTTCTCCAGCCCTCAACTGCAATTTCAACTAATGATATTCTTCATAGTTTAATCTATCATAATCAAGACAACTATTCCCATAATCACAGCATTGCCTAGCAAAAATTTGCCAGTTATTATTTAATTTGCATGTTAGTATGGACTATGATCACTTTTATGCCAGCAAAGGGAGCTGAAAAGCTAGCCATAAATTACAAGCCCAAATATTTAATATCTGTGCCTTTAAGCAATAGCTCAGAGCCGGGCATGGTAGCAAAAGCCTTTAATCCCAGCACTCGGGAGGCAGAGGTAGGAGCATCACCCTGAATTTGAGGCCACCCTGAGCCTGCATAGTTAGTTTCAGGCCAGCCTGGGCCAGAGTGAAACCCTACCTCAACAAACAAACCAAAAAAAAAAAAAAAAAAAAAAAAAAAGAAATAGCTCCACAATCAATCTGTTTTGGAAAACATCGTAACAATCACAAGTTATAATTTATGAGCTTTTGCAACAAAATTTGGCCGTAATAGCATAAGAAATGGGGCTAATTTTAAATGTATGGTTTAATAATATGATGCTGGAAGTGAACATCATGAATTATGAAATGAGATATATCAAAGTGGTACAATATTAACTCTAAGCAGAATCAACTAGTTAAAGCACACTAAACTTTGTTGTTGTTGTTGTTTTGTTTTTCGAGGTAGGGTCTCACTCTGGCCCAAGCTGACCTGGAATTAACTATGTAGTCTCGAGGCCTTTAAATCATAGCAATTCTCCTACCTCTGCCTCCTGAGTGCTGGGATTAAGGGCGTGCACCACCACACCTGGCACACAAAACTTTTAAATTAATCTTTTCTTCAAGTGGTATTGCAAAGAAACTCAGAAGTATTTGTATTTATTCAAAATATTGCAAGAAAATAGCAAGAAATAAACAAAACCCTGAAGGGAGAAACAAAACCTGGAACAAGATGGTAAACTTCAACTTACTTATTGATAATTATCTTGTTGAAGATAAATCAACTTAATATACCAGTCAGCTGTCACTTATCAATGGCAAACAATGTGAGCCAGGAGCTAAAATAGTGACATTTCTGTAGAAGTATCCTTCAGAATCTGTAAGAGACCACCAAATCTCCCTCAGATAACCAAATCTGTTCATGTTTATATTTCTTATATAAAATTTCATAATGTTTGCATATGACCTCTCGACATCCTCCTTTGAACTCAAATAATCCCTCGATTACTTATAATGCCAAGGATCTAGAACAATGTAAATGCCAGATAGATAGTTGTGAATTCTCATACCTAAAGAATAAAAACCAAAAAATTTTGTACTTGTTCAGTACTAAGATTTTTTCTTGAATAATGTTCAGTGCTAACATATTTTTTTTCCTGAATAGTTTAAATTATTGGCTGATTAAATCCACAAAAAAACTGATCCTAGAAATACAGAAGTCCAACTATGATAGCTACAATAAAACTGAAATCTAAGTCTAAAAATACCAATTTTAATGACATCAAAATGGGAATAAAATATATGTTATATATACAATGAGAAATCCAAAATACTGCAAAGAGAAATGAAATAAAGCCTAAATGAGTGGAGAAGATTCCAAATTCATGGATTGAAGGATATTTTAATAATGACTATTTCCAAATCAATTTATAGATACATTCTTTCCTAATAGGCTTCCAGCATACTGTGTGTGTGTGTGTGTGTGTGTGTGTGTGTGTGTGTTTTAGAAAAACTGAAACATTTGTTACAGAATTTATATGGAAAACTAAGCCCCAACTATGTTTAGACATATGAAGGAAAACAAAAGTGAGCTAGGTTGGACACTGTGTGGCTCACTGTGTAACCAAAGTAATTAAATAAGAGTAGTTTGGGTGAAAAGATGCACAAATGGATAAATGGGCCAGAATACAGATACAGAAATAGTCTATGGACACATATATGATGTATATCAAGTCAACTGAGTTACAAAAATCACTAGCACAATTCAGTGGGAAAAAAAGTATTCTAAGTAAATTATACCAAAATAACTGGATACTAGCAATAAAAAAGTGAAACAGTTGCTCACATTTCTCACACAAACATAATTGATTATAGATCTAAAAAAAAAAAAACTAAAAAAGAAAATTGCATAAGAGAACTTAGAGAATATCTATACAAAATTAGAAAGGCAAACATTTCTTATCAAAAAATAGCAATAATACCATAATCTCCTGTTTTTTTCAAAAAACACTAAGAAATTAAATGTCATCATTGAACTTTTAGAAAATACATGAATTATATGTTCTTGACAGTTTTTGTAAAAGTACATAAATAATTATTATCTCATTAAGAATCTGTCCAATTTAAAACAGCCAAAAATCTTAGCTAGATATTTCACAAAATAGTGTATAATTGACCAAAAACTGTATGAAAAAATGTTCACTATTTTTTATCATAGAAATGAAATTGAAGCACAATAAGATAATATACATGCATTATAATGACTAAAGTTTTAACAGATTGACAATACCAAATGTGAAACACATATAGTAACTGACTCTATTACACAATATTGTTGGGGATTTTAATAAGTAAAATATCTTTGCCCTCATCAAATGATTTAGCAATTTTATTCCTAGATCATTAAACAACAATAATAGTGTGTATATACAATCATCTGCCTACAAACTTCAACATCAGCTTTTTTTATAATAGCCTCAAACAAACAAAAAAAATATCCATCCACAGCAGAATGTTAAACAACCTAATTCTATTAATGAAATGCATTTTACTTAGTCATAAGAACAATTGATACTGCAGTAGTATGGACTTCATCATAGTATGTTGATTCAAAAGAAAGTGAATACTTTATGATTTCTTTGGTATGAAGTTTTGAAAAAGTAACGCATATCTTTAGAAAATGGATTCTAGTTAGCCTAGGACTGAGGATGAGTATGAAACCTTCCAAAGGGTAAGGAGATAATTTTCCACCATGTAGCAGACAGCTTCAGGTTCGCTGAGATGAACTTCCAGACCAGGCACAGTTATGGAGGAAGGGATATTATTTATTGAAGCTTACAGATCCAGGGGAAGTTCCATAAGGGCAGGAAAAGCAGCCTGCTCATCACAGGGCCAAACAGAAAGAGAGAAAGCCAACCAGCCAACACAGCACACAGAGCAAAACTACAGCCAAAAGGTCACACAGCACACTTCAGGAACTCCTGCTAGGCACATTTGCATATCTTTACAATGGAATCTCAAACCCACCATTAACACCTTAAGACCAGCCCCCAGTGACATTGCCTCTAGGAAGGTGATTGCAGATGCAAACTATAAAGTAATAAAACACTGAATATATTGGGGGACATATATTCAAACTACCACACACCACAAAGAAATCTGTATCTTGTTTGGGTATTGATTACACAGTAATACATACTTTTTCAAACTCATCAAAATATACACTAAAATATAAGCATATTAGAGGTTGTGGTGGTAGCTCCATGGCAAAATGCATAGCTAGAATTCAATCCTTAGAACTCCCCACCCAAAAGAGGACATTTTGCCTTAATAAAGTAATGTTCAGTAAGTGAATGGTGTGCATCAACTAAAGCAGACTTGGGAAAAGGAAGTGCTATATAATAATGATGTAAACCACATATCAAAATTTATAATCATATTATGCTAATAAACAAGATATTTAAAATTTATTTTTTAATACCTGTGTTCATTTTTTTTCTTTCCACTAGCATCTATATACATCTCTAAACTGGTTAGTCTTCATGGTATGTCCTTTTCCCATGATAACCAATATTATCTTTCCTAAATAACATTCCTTGTTTTGAAAGGTATTTACTGTGGAAATACACTCAACAGTACACAAGCAGCATGTGCTTAGTATTTTTATCCTACCAGGGAACAACGAGATAATGTTGACTGTGGAAATACACTCCAGAGTACACAGTATCATGTGCTTAGCATTTCTATCCTACCACAGAAGAATGAGTCAGTGCTAACTGCAAATATACTCGAGCATACACAAGCTTAGTATTCCTAACCTATCAGAGAAGAATGAGGTAATGTTGACTTGGAACTACACACGAGTACACAAGCATCATTTGATTAGTATTTCTATCTTCAAGGCCCAGCTTAGCACTTAATATAGTTGGTTATTTCCATAGATATTTAGTGGTAATAAAACCCATCTGTGAAAGAATCAAAGGGTTTTTTAGATCAGTGGAATCAAAGCCATCTCCCAAACCTCCAAGTGCCGGCTAAGCGCCTGGCACCTGTCCATCATCCTGAAGGGATGATTAATGGATGAGAACAGTGCAGAAGGTGTTTCAACAGTATGCCAGAAACTGGATTTAAAGTGGTCAAGAGAGAGAGCCCACACAGCGTAGCCCAGAACTGAAATTGGCTTCTTTATCTCAAGGGACTTTTTTTTTTTTTTTATGTGGCTATAAGTTAAGAAATTTTTAAAAATTATTTTTGTTTTATAGGGTTTTTGTCGTTTGTAAGATAATATAATAATATAATTACCAGTCTATAATCAAAGTATTATACTTTCAAAGGACACAAGGGAATATTTACTTTAAAAAAAACCTCTCAATATTTTACTAAACTGTGTCTTAATTTTCAAGCCGTCATTAAGGTGAAAGTTTTGAGAAAGTCTAGTTTAAGACAAGTACGTGTTTCACATGAGAACCTACCAGTGGTCCTTAGTGTCATTATAAGAGCTCTCTTTGTGCTGCCATGTTCATGAACTTGCTGTTATTCTTAGAGTTGTCCAGATGCAGTTTCAGTGTCCAATTTCCTTTATTCTCATATAAACCCCTTATGTTAGTTCAAGTGATATGTTTTGGAGAAAGCAATTGCTTCTTGAAGATTAGCAGCCTATCTTCTGGGCTGCTCTCCAGCTCACAGGGACACCTCTTGCTCCCTGCCTGAATGGCAGTAAGCACATTCATATGCAGCAATGGACCACCCACATGTGCACCTACATCCCTTGCCAAGAAGTTAATGTGGCCTATAAGCACACCATTGAACATTCAGTTCTCTCAGCCTGAGAGCCTCTGGGTCAGTTCATCCATCTGTTCCTGCTCTGTGCACATGCACAACCAATGGCCCTTTAAATGAATGCAAGACTTAGATATTTGCAACTACTGAGTTTTTTAGAAAGCATATAGCTTGAAGGAAGACTGAATGCATTTATTTGCAACTTATTGTATATATTCATAATTCCTCATTTGGTTAATAAAATTCTTCCAGTTCTTCTAGAAATTTAGTCAGTCAGTCCTTCTTTTTCTAAATTTCTGATTTGAGGGTACCTTCAGATAATGAGATAGTATGGAAAATATGCTGAGTCCCAGTGACACACGTGTAATACAACTTTCTGTACTTGGAAGACAAAATAGGGAAGTAGAAGTTCTTTTTCTATTACTGAAAGTAGCACCTTTTCAAGTTATCCATCACCAGTATCTATGTGTGAATTATGAGCACAGTGGGGAGAGCACCTTTCTCTGTGTAGCTGTATTTCCTTCTCCAGGCCAGATGTGTTGATAAGAGAAACTGGATTTCATCTCTACTAACTGACTCCTCCATTGAAGATTCCCATAAAAACCAGGAAAATTTTGGTACTTGATAAAAGGGGCCCTTCTTAAAGAACAGAATTTTTTATTAGCTCATATGGTGACTTACACATGTTCTAGTATATTTGTATATTTAAGGGAAATACAATAGTGCTTATTTTTATGAACCAAATAAGAATTCACAAATGAGTTTCTAAATGGTTGTTTGATGCTTAATTGATTTGACTCCTCAGGAGAAAATTAAGCCATGTTTCCCAGAAGTGGGATTTATAGGATAAGCCAGAAGATATAAGATTGGTAAGAGAATGTAAATGTGCCATTTTTACTCTATGTAAGATTTGTAACAAGGGTATGCTCGCTATAAAGGTGAAAATTGTGCACCTCTCTGGAACTAACTGGAACTAACCTATATATTTAATCATTTGCTAATTTCATTTCTCCTTCTGTCATATGAAATCATGCATTTTTATGCAGTGCTGAATCTTGAAGCCAGCCCCTGCACATGCTAAGCATATCCTCTAACACTGAGCCCTGACTTGTGAAATTTAATCATACCTACAGGATTTCTTCTGTAGTCATAATTATGTCTATGCATTCCATGTAGCCACATTCTTGCATATTCTAGAGGTAGCTCAGTGGTAATACAATTATTAACACGCTGAAGGTGAGTCTGTAAAGTTTTAAAAATAAGCAAAAAATATCAATCACAAAATCAATCTATTACTATAACTGATAGAAATGTTGCCCAATGTAGCATGCCAGATAGCTATGGTGACCTTTCTCAGTAATAAGACAGTGAGGAGGACAATTGGTGGGCACCATGCAGTAGTAAAAATGTTTCTATATACAAAATGAAACAAGAGTAGATTTGTTTCCTCAACCTTAAGGTGTATTTTCTATACGCCCAGAGCGGGGACTTCTCATGATCTCCTTTTGTCTTAATATTCCTAACATACACTAAGGAAGGGAGGAATCTAAGGTACTGTTTGGCAATTTCACATGCTTCAGTGAAGGGCATAACCTTTTTGTTCTGACAATATATACACTTGAATCTTTTTGAAGGATGGTCCACATGCCAGACAAAGGCAGTCAAGTGTGTCTGTTGGTAATTATGATGCTCTCATTAACTTTGAAGAATCTCATTTCAAGCCAACTAATATCCCTCTGCATGTTTGCCCTTACCTGTCTTTGTGAAGAATAAACTAATTATTAGTGAAAGTTCCTTCTGAACCTCAGATTGCTGTATAAACTTGAGATTCCACTTTCATTTACCAAGGTTTCCCTGTCTGCAATTGTGAATTATAAAAGATTAATAGAAAACTGTAATTCCCTAACCAAACAGTAGGTGTAGATCTCAAATAATTGATAATTTGGTGGTAAGTACAGGCCTGGGTGTTTTCCTTCATCCATGGTCGACCATCTTCATTTCCAAAAGAGTTCTTCAGGTTATTTTTCTCTAAGACTTGTGATTTTCATACATATGACATTTACTTAGATATTTTTTAGTAAAATGTAAATATAATGGTATAAGTTTTATTTATAAATAAATCCCTGGGCAATTTCTGTTTACTTGATAAATGTGAATGCTGATTCCTTCAGCATATCAGAATATCTTTTTGAATTTTTAGGCCAGGTCTTGAAAGAAGATTATTTTTCAAGATTACTAAGGGCTTATTTACTAAAATATACAAAATAATAAACTATTTTTAAAAATATTATATTTTATATCATTTTGGTGAAGTGTGTTGAGGATTTTAGAATAAAGAGGTAAATAAGTTGAATGGTCATTCTCTAGGAAGTATATCTGTTTTATGCTGTCAAAGACAACAGTTTATGAGTGTTATCATCCTCCAGTATAAATTATTTTGTTTTTAGAATGATGCCAGAAAAAGTCACTATTATTCAATTGTGTTGAAATATTGCTTCTTTAAAGTTCAAAAAAAAATTAGGTTTAGAGAGATGGCTCAGCAGTTAAGTCACTTGCATTAACAACCTGAGTTTGATTCCCCAATACCCACAAAAAGCCAGATGCACAAAGTAACACATGTTTCACTGCAGTTGCTGGAGTCCCTGGCCTGCCCATTCCTTTTCTCTGTCTCACTTCTATCTCTTTCTGCTTGCAAATAAATAAACTAAAGTTTTAAGAAATGGAAACTTATTTTAACATCTAACTTAAAATTATTTCAATTTCTGTGTTTGGTAACAATTAACAAATTAATTTATTCAAATCTTCCTAAATGTGGGCTGGAGAAATGGCTTAGCAATTAAGGCATTTGCTTGCAAAGCCAAAGGAACTAGGTCCGATTCGCCAGGACCCACATAAGTCAGATGTACAAGACGGGCACATGCATCTGGAGTTCGTTTGCATTGGCAAGAGGCCCTGGTGTGCCCATTCTCTCTCTGTCTCCTATCTCTTTCTCTGCTTGCATATAAATAAAATAAATAAATAAATAATTTAAAAACTTCCTAAATGCCTTAATTTTACTTCTTTTTCATTCTACTGTTTAGATGGCCTTATAGTGGGATATTAATGTTTATTAAACACATTATTTGCCCACTGTTAGGATACATATTGTATACAGATTAACTTAATAATTAAAAAACTTCTAAATTGAACAATTTGATCCATTCTAATCTCCAGTTATATATTTTTATTCCAACTTGATAAAATAATTATCTTTTTTTGACTTCTTCAAAAATATGATTTATTTTAAAAAATATTACTAAAATGAAAATCCAAACCAAAAGTTGCTAACAAATTTTCTTTCTTTTTTTTAAGCAAAAAACTTTATTCAGCAATTTTAGGAAAATTGATACTTTAAATTATTTTTCTAATAATTTATTTTTTTGTTTATATTTTTCTAATTTTACATTCATATTGGTGACTCCATTACCCTCCCTATTGTCTGGTCCTCAGGGTACTTATTAGGTTTGGCAGCATCTCAGGTGGATTCAGGTTAGGAGCCACAAATGAATGAGACCTTGTGACGGTTATCTTTTTGTGATTGGGTGAGCTCCCTGAGGATGACCTATTCCATGTTCCACCATTTTGTTTTTCAAATTTCATTATTTCATCTTTCCTTGCTGCTACTTAAAATTCCATAGTATGGATATACCACATCTTTGTTATCCATTCATCTAATGATGGACATTTGGGTTGATTCCTGCTCTAAGCTATTATGAATTGAGCAGCTATAAATATGGTTGAGCAAACCTCTCTGATCTGAGGCTTGGAGCCTTTAGGGTAAATGCCCAGTAAGGGAATAACTGGGTCTGTTGGTAGGTCTATAGTCATCCTTTTTTAGGAGTCTCTAAATAGGTTTCCATAATGGTTGAACCATTTTACATTCCCACCAAGTGAAACCTTGGTCCTATTTCTCCACAGCCTTGCCAGATTTGTTTTCATAATTATCTTTTTGACTATTATTTGACAGAAAAAAATGAAAGAGTTCCAACTAGGAATCAAATGTATAGTGAATATTATTTTGCTGATTTCTCTATGTTCATTCATTATTATCTGTAGTAGTGTGTGTGTGCTGGGAGTTGAATCTAGAGCATTACCCAAGTGCTATACCACTGAGCTTCATCCTGACCCACAAGTAGGAATCTTTATTTACTATGACAAAGCCCTACTCAAATGACACCAAGGGCTTTTCCCAGAGGTTTTTCACACTAAGGGAGAAATTTGAATGCTTGGTTACAACATTCAAAAATATCTTAAATATTGGCACTTGAATAATTCTACTTCCTTCTTCCCTATTAAAATGCAAACGACTATTTGACTATTTATGTGGAACTAATGACCTGAGGTTTTTAGTCCATAGTTCTTACAGATTTTTACCTCATGGGAAAATGTACAAGAAATGGTATCTCCCATCAGAAGCTTATAGTCTATTTTTTAAATTAAAACTACTATACAAATGTAGTAAATTATATTGGAGTCATTGAATTGAGAAAAATTATATTATGGTAACTGTTAACCTTACCAAAACAAAGCAGGATATAACTCTGAATTTAATAATCCTAGCGAAACAAAAGAAATAACATGGTGGTTTCTTTTTTTTTTTATTTTTTATTAACAACTTCTATACTTACATTCAAAAAACGCATGGTATTTCCCTCCCCTCTCCCCATTCTCCTTCAGAACTCCACTCTCCATCATATCCCCTCCCTCTCTCCCTTAGTCTCTCTTTTAATTTGATGTCATCATCTTTTTCTTCTATTATGAGGGTCTTGTGAAGGTATTGCTAGGCACTGCAAGGTCACAGATATCAAGGCCAATTTATGTCTGGACAGTTGCATTGTAAGAAGTCGTACCCTTCCTTTGCCTCTTCCTTCTATCCGCCCCCTCTTCCGAAATGGGCCCTGAACCTTGGAGGGTGTGACAGAGATATTTCAGTGCTGGGCACCACTCTGTCCCTTCTTCTCAGCACTATGTTGCCTTTTGAGTCATCCCAGTGGTCATCGCCATCTGAAAAGAGAAGCTTCTCTAACCAGAATTTCAGTGGTTTCTTAATATTGTCTCTTCAGTTTCAAGTTTATGTGACAAGTGCAATCTTTAACTATAAAAATTGTTATTAAGCAAATCAAAAGTAACAAGAGAGGGCTGGAAGGATGACTTAGCAGTTAAGGTTCTTGACAGAAAAGCCAGAAGATCCAGGTTCAATTCCCCAGTACCCACATAAGCAAAATGCACAAGGTGGTTCATGTGTCTGGAGTTGCTTTGCAATTGCTGGAGGCCCTGATATGCCCATTCTCTCTCCCTCTCTCTCTCTCTTTCTCTCTCTCGCCTCTTTCACTCTCTCAAATAAATAAATACTTAATTTTTTTAAATGACAAGAGAAATAGGCTGATTTTAATTTGTTTTCCTTTGAAGATTTTCAAATTGTGATACTTGTAGAATGTATATTAAATCTTAATTATAATATTTTATTTGTCAAGATTTACTTATGTATTGATGCTGATATACTACAGACTAATATATAGGATAATTCAATTATTAAAAACATATGATGGGGCTGGAGAGATGGCTTAGCAGTTAAGGCGCCTGCCTGCTAAGCCTAAGAATGCTGGTTCCAATCTCCAGTGGTTCCAATCTCCAGTTCCCATGTTTAGCCAGACACAAAGTGATGCAAGGGTGCAATGCCACACTTGCCCACAAGAGGACGCACACATCTGGAGTTCATTCACAGCAGCTGAGAGACTGCTCGCGTGCCCATCTCTGTCTCCCTCTCCCTCTCTGTCTATCTCTCTGTGTCTCTCTCCAAAAATAAATAAAATAATTTAAAAAATTTAAAAAAGCATATGATGATTTCACAAATCCCTCTCAATATGTTCTACAGACTTTGAGAAGGCATTGTTTGCATGGCTACAACTGCAATCCCCTATTGGTATTTAGTGTTAAGCAACTGTCTATAAAAAGTAGTTAATTTTATTAAACCATTTTGAGAGCATTTGTCACCTCCTGGTACATTTGAGGAATACTGAATATCTCAGTGTTTTCACATTTTATATTACTTCTTTCCTTCTTGGATTTTTTAATATGTAGTTGCTATAATGAGCACTTAAAAATGACAATTCAGCTCAATTTGAAAACTCAAATAATATATATAATATTTAAACCATTGTGCAATTAACTGAGTCATATATATATATATATATATATATCATATTCTTTAGAATTTTACCCTCCTAGGCTGTATGTACTTTAAAAATGTGTGTGTGTGTGTTAAACATATGTCAGGTCAATACTACATTAGTTATTATCATAAAATAAATATTAGCTAAATGAAGGAATGAAGGTAAGAACTGGAAGACAAAGAGTAATTCCATTAGAAAAGCATTTTGGTTCATGGGGTCCAGGTGTTATGAGGTTTTTGAAATGGACTCATTGGTGAGCTGAGTCACTAAAATGTGAGCAAGATAAATGCAATGAAACAGAAAAGCTCACTGATTCATTTACTCAAAGAGTATGAGCTGTAAGGTTTCTATTAGAGTGAACTGATGAGAGTACTATTAGACGTTAATAGAGAAAATTCTAATGCTTGCCACCAATAGTGTCCCAAACATGAATCTGCTCAGTGCAAGAGACCATGGGGCAAAGAAGGTGGGTGAAGGTTCCCTTTATGAATGCCTGCAGCCATGAATCCCATGAAGCTCAGTCTGGCTTTCTAGTCACTATCTTTTTCATAAAAATGATGTAGACACATTCTTAGGAACATATGAGTACCAATATCAAAGCCCTGGTTGCTGAAAGTGTTGTTTTACTGGTAAGATGTGTAGAGATGATGTCATTTCTCCTTGTTTTTCAGATAAAAATATTAATATACATTTTTCCCTCCCACGCAACTCCAATTCATTTTCTACAGTGAATCTAGAACAACCTGTTTCAGGCAAAAGTCAGGTCTTGGTTCTATCCATATTTCAAGACTCAAATAGTTTCCAAGAGTGCCTGGTATAAAATACATCCCCTCTGGGTATCACCCCACTTCCCTTACATCTGAACTCTCACTGCCTTCCAATTTTCCGCTGAATTGTATTTTGTTGTTTGTGTGCATGTGAGACAATTGCTCTACCCTGAATCACATCTCCACCCTCTTCCTTCAAAGAAGTTATTAGCTACTTTGGCCCATTGTCTCGGTGTTTGGACCCCATCTCCACACTGTCCTGTGAACTAGAGCTTTCCTTAAACCTTTGAGACAGGGTCGTGTGATTTGTAGCCCCAAATGGCCTTGAAATCACCAGTTTCCTGCCTGGATTGAAATCATTTTACCCTTAGACTTTCCTAAGGCTGGATGCTTGCCAGCTCAAAGATATTTCTCAAAGTCAGAAACACCCAGGAACATATCCAGTGCAGCACTTGTGGGCAGATCAGCTTTTTTTGTGTCTGACTCTACACACTAAAACAAACTGCAAGAAGACTGGAGCTCTGTCATCCTTCTCTCCTCTTCATGTAGTCTTTCTAGCTTTAACTTTTATCTATCTAGAATGCAAATTCAATGAACCAGGCTTAATTAATTAGATATCAAATGAGGTGTTAAAAAGCACAAGAGCACACTGAAGGTGTGTCTCTGTGAACTTAGCATACAGAAAGCCCTGGGTTCGATCCCCAGCACCAAGTGCACACGGAATATAAGGGCCAGTAATGGAGTGGTTTTTGTAAAGTTTCAAAAAGGTACTTAAAAAAAACCTGACTAACCACAAACATCTAAACTCAATCTCAATTATCCCATTCCTTTTTTGAATGCAAAGGAGTTATAGCCTGAGAGAGAAGTGGGGGAGGGGGAGAGGAAGAGAGAATATGCATGAGAGTTGCTTAGTGCTTACTTGTTATTAAAATACATCCATAGATCCTCTCTGATCACACCCATCCAATAAGAACCTCGCAATGACCCAGCAATTGAAAGGTCAATACATTAAAGCACCAAAGCCAGGGCCCCCTAGCTAGTTCAATGAATACCCTTGTTACTTGAGAATTTGTTTAGTGGCAGAAGCAAGCTTCTGAAAAGGTCTGTTTGGAATATACCCTGAAGAAAATCATTTTTTGGCCAATATCTTACACTGTGCAAACTTACACAAGCTAGTAGGGTGACATTATTGTTTAAAGCAGCCCATTTTTGGTCCACCAAAAACAGGGCATTGAGATAGTCTATTCTAAGTGAAATCATTTGTGGAAATTGTCCTTAGCAGTTTTATTTTGGAAAAGCATAATTTTTTTTTTTTTTTTTTTTTTTTTTTTGCGAGGAAGGGTCTCACTCTGGTCCAGGCTGACCTGGAGTTAACTATGTAGTCTCAGGGTGGCCTCGAACTCTCGGCAATCCTCCTACCTCTGCCTCCCGAGTGCTGGGATTAAAGGCGTGCGCCACCACGCCTGGCTTGGAAAAGCATAATTTAAATGAGAAACCTTGGTATTGTATCCCATGTCAGCATACTTTTTGCCAGAAGAGCTTGAAAAGCCTTCCATACAAGCCACTGTGATTTGTAAAGACTGGCAGGTTATCAGTCATTTGTAACAATCACGAAACCTGTGCTCCAGGCCTGCAGTCAAGAACAAGTTCATGATTTCTAAGGGGTTGCCGTGAATACAGAAAACACTAGCTTGGACTCAGCAGAATGTGGACTCAAGTCAGGGATGAATGAAGCCAATTTTGTGGCAATTTTAAAACAGTGTGGTAACAATAATCAGTCATTTGTAAATATATTGGCAGTCCCCACTTGGGAAGACACTGTGTAAATAAGACATTGTCCCCACTATGGAAGGGTTTACCTAAATGATTTATTTGTGTGGTAAATTGTTGTGCTATTTATGAAAATGACTCTAAACCACCTTGCACCAAGAGATGTTCTCCCTGAATTCACAGATCTATTATGTAACTATTACATTTTTATTTTCTGAACCCATATTCACAAGTTATTACTGTTGAACACATTATTAAAGACAGTGTTTTATTACTGCTGTGATAGTCACTTTAATTCTCAGATAAATGTGTGTGTGTGTGTGTGTGTGTGTGTGTGTGTGTGTGTGTGTGTGTGTGTGTGATGCTGGGTATTGACCCCATGCAAACCAAGTACTCTACCATTAAGTTATATACTCAGCACTATTTTAATTTTTTTTTTTTTAAATTCTGAGATTGTATCTCACTAACTTGCCCAGGTTGACTTCTGGAATCAGACATGCTACTTTTGTGCTACAAGCTCCCACCCAGGTTAACTTCTAACTTAAAATCCTCCTTCCCCACTCCTCAGACTTGCCAGGATTAGAGGCATGCAGCAACATTCAAACAATGGATTTTAAAAAATTCAGACATTATAGTTTATTTTATTAAGAACTATTTATGTGTATTTTATTTTCAAAATTATTTCATTATATATAACCTTTCAAATCCAATGAGGATCATTAGAATCCCTAACTTGATCATAATTCCTTTAATATTGATGTAACAAGGTCACTGATAAATGTCAAAAAACTAAATGTCAAATAATCAGGACAAATGTGAATATATCGATTTCTTGTTTAAATTTTATCATTAATTTGAGGAACTTAATTTTGTTTTGTCCTCAATAACATTTATATGACTTTGAGTCAAAAGAATAAACTTTCAAAAGTGCAGGGCTCCAAGCAGCAATGAGAGTCTGTCCTGCTCTTCCAGGACAAGATGAGTAAACTAGTTTTCCACATTATTTGACACATGTACCTGGGCAAACTGCAAAGACTGGACATTTAGGAGTCTACCCTAGCTTTCCAGTGAGAGGAAAAGTGCTGAGTGCTCGCTTACATCCTATCACTTTTGGCTCTTTCAGCCTTTCCATCTTCATCACCCAAATTATGTCTCTTTTTTTGGTGGACAGTAAAATGTTACTGAGATCCCAGGTAAGTCTTCCCATCCATTTAACCCACTCTCATGTTTATCAGCAGATATCAATGAAAAACATGACATAAATTAATATCATTTTTCTGATGAATAAGCTACAAAAATCCCCATGTTTATAGAAGCATGTTTGTTATTGCTATTTTTAAACACTTTAAAATTATTATTATTTAAAATTATAACAAATGGTATTAACTGTGTTGAATATGATATTTGATGTATATATTGTATGATAACTCAATCTAGCTAAATAATATAAGCAACATCTGACTTATTTTCTTTCTATTCTTTTTAATATTGGTCAAGAGTTACTAAATTGAAGAAATTGTGATTCTGACTCCAAGAATATATGTTATTTTTTTGTTCTAAGAAGGAAACCAGAGCTATATATATTTTATGGTGTATCGCATATACTAGACTAAGATGAAAAATTCACTACCTTTGCCAGTCTGTGTATGTAAATGTATTTTAACTCTGACTCCAAAATCACTTTACTGATGGTTAGCGTCTACTGGATGTGCACACAAAGATTTTTTTAATATATTTTTTATTTTATTTATTTATTTGAGAGAGAGAGGAAAGAGCAAGAATGGGTGCACAAAGGCCTCCAGCCACTGCAAATTAGCTCCAGATGCATGTGCCACCTTGTGCATCTGGTTTACGTGGGTCCTAGGGAATTGAACTGAGGTCTTTTGGATTTGCAAAGCCTTAACTGCTACCACACTTAAGATTTTTAAAAAGTTCTCTCTTGGAGCTGGAAAGATAGCTCAGTGGTTAAGGTGCTGGCTTTGAAGCCTAAGGACCCATGTTCAACACTCCAGATCCCATGTAAGCCTGATGCAAAAGGTGAAGCATACACAAGGCCACACATGTCCACTAGGTGGCACAAGTGGCTAGAGTTAAATTGCAGTGGCCAAGGCCTTGGAGCACCAATTCTCTCTCTCTCTCTCTTTCTCTAGAAAAACAATTTGGGCCCAGGAACCATTAGACAAAGGGACAGATGAAACTTAAGTGTTGCTCTCACTGCTAACTAGAGAACCTTTTCGAGGGAGATGGTGGTAGACACTAAGGACATTCAAATTCATCAAAGCAGAACAATAGCCACTGGGGAGAATTCAACAAGACTGGTAACTTACAACATGCACTTGAGGATTCAAAAACATTGTGGAAGAGCAGTAGAAAGAATGTTAGAGCCACATGTTGGGGAGATGTATTCTGAGACATTGTCCCATCCACAGAGACTGACTGGAGCATTCATGACCCACAGTGAATACTGTTAACCCCACTGAGGTGGGCCCCTCAGGGAATGCGTATATAGAGAGGGGATATAAGAGCATAGACCAATGGGAATATGACTAACATGCAATATGCAATAAATTTCTCAACTAATGTAGAAGAAAGTTTCTTTGTTTTTTTGTTTTTTTTTTTTTAAATCATGGTATCAGTAATATTTGCTTAAGTTTGCTGTGGAAAACTTTGTATATTAAAAATACACAATTGAGAAGTTTTAATTAAGATTTCTGTTGTGGTTTACAAGCATATTCAAATTATTTCATTGCTTTCATTTTGATTATTATATGAGTTTCCATTAAACTAATTGCTATCATGGGTTGGTTTTCATACTGAAAAGTGAAATCAGAATATATAATACAAAAATCTTTTCACCTATTAATGTGTGGGTGCTAGTAAATAGAGTAAATATTCGGCACCTGATCATAACCCACAGGCTGCTTCATGAGTCATCACTTCCCTATACTGTCTACTCAAGCTCAAGCATTGAGTCATCTGCTGAAGTATGAGCTAATGAAACACCACTCTGAAAGTTTGGTTTAGTATAGAGGAAGGAAACTGTATGTTATAACCACAATATATCCTGTGGTAGTTTTAAAACTGTTATATATTTCATATTCATTTTTCCATCCTTTACCATGCTATATTTTTCTCTCTATCCTTCTATAGGTCACCTTTTTCTATCTGATGAGTATTGTCTAAGATCAATAAAAATGTCAGGTATTTCCCCTCCTAATTTCCCAACATGAAGCCAATCATTGGTGCCAATAAGGAATATCAATTATTCTTTCATAGAAGGCCCCCACAGTGCTTATTGATAATTCTCAACTGTGTAACATCAATATATACATATATATATGAGAGAGAGAGTTTTTTTTTTTTTAGGTAGGATCTCTCTCTTTAGCCCAGGCTGGCCTGGAATTCACTATCTATGTAGTTATGTAGTCTCAGCTGCCCTTGAATTTACAGTGATAACCCCTATCTCAACCACCTGAGAACTGGGATTAAAGGCTTGCATCACCAAGCCTGGGGTGGGAGGAGGGAGAGAAAGAGAGAGAGTGGAGAAAGAAAGAAAGAATGGGCACACACAAAAAACTCCAGGCACATGTGCCACTTTGTGCATCTGGCTTTACATAGATACAGGGGAATTGAAGTCTGGTCATCCAGCTTTATGGGCAAGTGCCTTAACCATTGAACCATCTCTTTGGCCTCAATTAAGTATAATGTTATATAGATTCTATTTCATATTTCAATTATCTAAAATCCAAAACTACCCTTCCTTAGGCCTCTTGGTCAGACAATGGTATATTTTCTCCTGTGTCTATAATGCTAGAGTTTGAAATCACATTCACTGTGAGAGTAGGGGTGATCTTGATTTGGAGGAAGTCTCTACTTCAGACTGGGTGCATGCTTGTCTTTCATACCAGTGTGGCAGTGGCTCTCCTTGGGTCCTCTTTCTATATCAGTAGGCTTTTTTATTATGTTAGTATCAACATGTGTGGTCCTCTGCTGATGAATGGCAGTGTCATTCTAGTATACTGTGTGCATGTTATAGCATCCTATAAGTTTGATATATGTGGTGACATCACTTTCAACTTCTCATTTTGCATTGACATTCTAACCTCATTTCCCTGGGCCTGTAACATAGCTTGCAAGGTAACCAAGACGAGTGACACTTTCTTTTTCTTAAACTTGTTAACAGTCTGATATTTATTTCTCTGATACCTGACCCCTAAAGAAGTGCTTTCCTCATTTGTAAGCAAAGTATATTCCTAAAAAGAGGCTTGTTATACTCTAATCTAAAATTATTAGGTTAAAAACTTCAGAGTAGTTATTGTTTTAGCTAGTCTGTCATAACGGTCAATATTGACATACCAACAAGTGGGTCTTTTGTGAATATATCTTTTCTATGTAATGGAGCCTGAAAAAAAATGGATGGATTTTATTCACCAGGAATTTATCAGTACTCTTAGGAAAGTGATTTATATTAACTACTTAATAACTTCTAAAATAGTAAAAAATAAAATATATCCCACACATATGCAAACACATTCTATAAGTCTTTCCCTAGAGCAATTTGCTTATTTTTCTCAATCTTCTGACTTCCTCTTTACCAAAAAATTTGAACTTTAAAAGCAACATATGTATCCTTGACAAATATATTCTTCCCCATTTTTTCTTAGAAATGCTATTAACAGTACTAATCAGAACATATAATCAAGAATATTTTAAATATTCTAAATATAAAAACTTATTTTAGTGTATATGTAGCTTTGTGCATAAAGTACTTTTTAAGCATTTAAACATTTTTTTTGCAAAATACAATGTCTTCATTGTTATATAAATTCTATGCAAAATTTTAAGCAATGCAATCTTTTCCATCTTTCCATTTTAAGAATATTTTAAAAGTGAAGATCTGCATATTATCGTGCACAGTCTTCTAAAAGCTATTTCACAGTGTAGACAGGGAATACAGTTCTAGGTCAGTTAATCTAAAAGGATTTAACCTGGAACAATGTATGAAAATAAAACTAGGATATAAGATACTAAGAAAGTGTTTTTCATGTACTCCATAGAAAGAAAATGCCTCAAGTATAAGAATGAAAAAAAAGTTTATGAATTCTTTCTCTCTTCCACCAGCAGATGTCATATTTCGTTTCTAGAGCCCAAGATTGTTTGAAAATATTTTCATGTTATTACTATGAATGTCTAACAAATGAGAGGCTAAATATGATTGGCTCTGAAAATAGAAGAAAATTAATGCATGCTTTTAAAGAATTATAGCATAGATTGCTTAAATGAAATCAGAAAATATTTTCCGTTTTAAAATCTCTACAAAATAATTCAATAATAATACAGTTGCAAGCAAGTATTTCTGTGGCCAAGCTACTCAAAACCAACTTAAGCCAGCATTTATTACTATTGCTATTTAGATATCATATAAATCTTTTCTCATCATGTTAATTCTAAGGCAGTATAATTACTCAACCAAAATGAAACCTTTCTAAACTTTTATAATTTTACAAAACAAATTGCAATGTATCTTATTATCCTTCATATGTCACTGATATTGCTATTATCTTATTATTTGTAGTATGAAACATCCCATAACTATAAAACATTACTAATCCTATGTGCCATAAAATATTGTATATTATTATCTAATGCAGATAAGAGAAGTTACATAAAATGTATTGGGAGGACTTTGTAGTATTATGTAATTAAATACAAAGATGCCATGTATCATTAAAATCTGATGAATTTGGATTATTTAAATGAGGATAAGATTGTAGCTCATTTTACTACCTTCAAAATAGGTCTTGACAAATTCATATTGTTCAAAAGATGATGATGATCTGTTTGCTTCTGTTTTCAAAGAAAACTTTACTGAATATACTGCAAGGGAATAGTGGTCTAGGCTGTAAGTACAGTATTGCTTTTCATGCATGAAGATCTTATTCACTTGAAGGTCAAACAATTTTAGTAACCTTAAAAGTGCTTATTTAGATAAAGAATCTTCCTAGACTTCTGGCAATTTACATTTATGACACGCAGATATTTTCTCCCAGAACTCAACTAAAAGTAAAAGGATATATATCTGCTGAAATGATCAGCTTCTGATTTCCTATTGTCATTCTAGCTCCCATTTCTCTAGCCCCATTATCTGACCTCTATGTCATGCCACAGAGATTCTGATTATTGAATCAGGCAGTTGCCGCCAGACAGAAAAAGAAAGGACCCCAAAGATACTTCAGTGTCTCTAGACTTTGCTTTGATGTCTTTTCTTATATACTTGGAAATAATTTCAGGAGAGAAATCCTAACATTTTAAGGCATTTCAGAGTGTATGTTCTGAATTTCCCTGAAGCACAATCACCCAGGGTCTTTATATATTGTTTCTCAGGCCCCATCTCAGAGATGGATTCATTGCTATGCATACTATAGTTGGAAAAACATTTTTCTTTAAAATAAATATGTGGTCCTTGAAGAGAAACAGTTACATAAGATTATAAGGTAAGTTATGTGATAGTTCTTTGGTATTTAAGTCAGGTTTATCTAAAATACTTACAGCAGTAGGTAAGACCACACCCTAGGAATTAAAAAATAAGACATGACTAGCTTGTCAAGTACTTATATTGTCTGGATATATAGCTGTTATGATATTGTGACATTCATCTACCAAAGGGAAACTCAGGGTCTAATAGGGTATGCCATTACTTATTTAGAGATTATTGGTAAAATATTTATAAATCAAAATATAGACCTTTGCCAGGAGTGGTGGCACACACCTTTAATCCCAGCACTTGGGAGGCAGAGATAGGAGGATCGCTGTGAGTTAGAGGCCACCCTGAGACTATATAGTGAATTCCAGGTCAGCCTGGGCTAGAACGAGACCCTACTTCAAAAAACCAATATACATATGCCTTCATAATATTTCACCTTTGGGAGTTACTTTATTTCATATCTCTGTGAGTATGTAGTTAGATTTTCTTCCTTTGCAATAGGCTTCAACTCATAGATTTCTATTTCCTTACATTGGAGAGATTGTTTTCCTTTTCATTGTATTAGCCCCCTCTTGTGTATCCATTATCTCCTTGCTCTTCTTTGAATACTATATATATATGTATATTGCTATATAGATTTGTATTTTATTTGTGATTAAACAGCAAAACCACCTCCCACCAATATATAGCAAAATCTTTCCTAGTATCTTATCTCTCCCATTCAGTCTACATACTGCTCTCTAGTGAAAACTCTCTAGGTTTATGTTACTTAACTAATCAGTTCATTAATTCATTAGTATTGAATTTTTCAATCTGATGATGGAACCCTGAACTTTTTAACCAGGTTAAGCAAATGTCAAGCCTGAATTGTCATTTTCGTATACTGGGCTCTATGTCAAAGTTACTACAACTGTTTGCAAGTGCATTTTGAAAAGTTTAGTTTCATAATCAAATTGTCAAGAAAATTTAAAATACTGATTCATTCACTGAATATATAATTTTCTTCTCATTGAACTTTTCTCTAAGATGTTGTGAATGAATTTGTGCTATCATTAAGTAATAAATGAAAATATGATGTAAGATAAAAGAAGAAAATAAAATGAGACTGAAGGATCATTTCTAGAAAACTTCTATCTAAGATTTTGCTAGCAATTAGTAATCAATTTTCACTTCAATTTATTCATGAGATAATATCACTTTTACAGTCCTAAACTAACAATATCATAACATTTGCACAAATGTTTAGTGGATCAAAATAATACAAATTATTTTCATACAATAGTAGAGTTAGAAGTTCAAAATTATCCCATGAAACTTAAGCCAAGACCAAGTCTGCATACAATGTTAATGCAGAGTACTTTGCCAAGTGTTTTCAGAAAGCATCTATTCATGAAACATATTTAATTTTACTAGCAAACATGGCCAACATTAAATTCAGCTTTTGAGACATCATTAGTAAAATGTACCAGGGTAATAAAAGACATTCTTATAGTGTTCAACATCTACCCTATAGTCATCATTTTCAGTTTTTGCAAATCAACTTTTCTAAAACTCTCAGATCACCATCATTGATAAGGAAGAAATATGGAAAAACAAGAGGAGACAAGTTTCTACATGAAACAAGAACTCCTGGAAGATATGTGTTGTTTAATTTTTTTAAAAGGGGGATGCTGAATGGGTGACAGTAAATATCAAGCTTTTCAATTTACCATGGACAATTACAGACTCATGAAATTATTTAGGAACTGACAAAAACTAAACAACTCTCATGAGAAGGGATAACATGCCTCCTCACTCATTGTATCCTTCATACTCAGCATGTATTTCACTCTCTAAAATTGTTGAATTATTGAATAAATTTATTAAAGTAGAAAAATCAATGATTCTGAATATCATCAAGTTGATTCTATAATTTCAAAGGGTCTGTATACCTTTCATTTTGGGAAATTGCAAAAAACAAGAATAAGATGATTTATGTGTGTTAAATACTATATCATAGACTTTATATGTCCTTACATTGTTCCTTACATATAAACCATGGTTTTAGTTATTGTCAAGTAATTATTTTATCTACTTAAATGAGAATGAGAAGGAGAGGGAGAAGAGAGAGAGGGGCAGACACAGAGACAGATTCTCCAACCAGGAATGATATTTATTTGGGACTAGTAGGACATATGTCATAGTGTATTCAAAGAAATGGAGTTAAAAGTAAGTTTTAAACACTGTATGAGGAGGACTGCCTACATATCATATCTTGAAACAGTAATACTTAGCTGTGAGGTTCACAGACACCCTTACAAAATTATTTTCTGTGGTAGCCTTTATTCAAGGCTACAATTTAGCAAGTTTTTAAAATACTGTAAACAGGAATACATGTGTGACACCACTTCCTTCATAATTTTTACAAATTATTTCCTAAACTTCTTACTCTTCCCAGTTTTATCCTTCCATAGTTCTCCATTTCAAGTGGTAGAAATTTTATTCTTATAGCTGGTTCTACACTATATACCCTTGGCATTGTCTTTGAATCTCCTTTTCACTCTGCTCATCCAGTCAAATAAAATTAGTAAATTTATTAGATTTTAGTAATAATGATTTTTCAAGTAGAAATTCCTTAATTAAGGAATGAATGTGCAATAAAAAGTGGTAATAGGGCCAAGTAAATATTCAGTATATTTAAACTGGAGGGTGCAATCAATCATATCTAAGCACACTTTCTGCTTGCAGGGAAGGCCTATGCTCCAGAGTTTTATTATGACACCTACAATCCCGTGTGGCAGAACCGACACCGAGTATATTCCTACAGTCTACAGTGGACACAGATGAATCCTGATGCAGTGGACCGCATTGTTGCATATCGCTTGGGTATTCGGCAGGTAAGGAATTTTATCAGTTGCTTTTCTATGTGGCTTCTTGTGAATACTTTGTTACTCTCATTTATCTTATCATTTTGCATGAATTAAAGAGTATACTTTTTATCACTGAGGGCATTACACAAATGATGCTGAATTATTTACAAATCTTTGAAATTGATCAGTACATTTTCTATGATGGCAGAAAACCTGGTAAAGTAGCTTCCTTGGAGTCTTCAGAAAACCTTCATCACTCTATACATTGGAGAAATCATATACTACAACTACCGCAAGAATCTTCTCTAATATGAACTACATTTTAAGAGTTTATTTACTATGTCTAAAGAATATACTTTAGTAACTTGAGAGAAATAATAAAGCATATTTTCTAATGTAGCTGAAGAATATGGGCATATGGAATGGCTTTTATCTCCTTCAAATGAACAATTGGGAAATATACTTATCTTTTCTTGGTAGGAATGATAGTCTCACAATTTCAATGTACACCTTTCTCCTGTTACTTGCTAGATAATGTGTTACACAGATGGCTGTTTCAACAAAACATTTTGAAGGAGGACTTTTAATTTCGTGTATATTTTCATTTTGAGTTTTAGCAGTAGAAGGAAAACTTTTACTTTGAGAGAGGTTGATCAGCCTCCATCAAACCATTCAACAGCTCTATCGTAAGACTCTTTTTTTATTTTGTTTACAACATGTAATAAAAGCTCTTGCAATTCATCATTCAAATTAAGATGTATTACAAAATAATGTTACCCTACTTGTTTCCAATAAACTCAGAAAAGTGAATGAATGAAAACATCTCTCATTTGATACTAATTTCTTTAGGTTTTTACCATTATGACCCAGCAGACTATTGTGGACACTAAGAATGCTATCCCTTCATTTGCATTGGTCCCTGTGTAAACCACAAATCCATATCAAAATTGTCCTGTTACAAATTGTTTCAATTTGATATTTTCCTTGATGAGGTTAATAAAGAGAAGAAAATTCAGACTAATGCTACTTTCTCCCTAATATGATAAGGTAAATATATATATATATATATATATATATATATATATATATATATATATAAAATTTGAAAGAGAGAAAGGCAGATATATGGAGAGTAATGGGCATGCTAGGTCCTCCAGCCACTGCAAACAGACTCCAGAGAGATGTGCCCACTTGTGCATGTGGCAACGTGGGGTGGAATGGAACCTGGGTCCTTAGGCTTTGCAGGCAAGTGCTTTAAACACTAAGCTATTTCTCTAGCCCCCACTTTTTAAAAAACATATATGGGAGTTTTAATACTAATTAGCAAGGTTTTGTAATTTTTTTTTTGTTTTGTTTTGAGGCAGGGTCTTGGTCTAGCCCATGCTAACCTGGAATTCACTATGTAGTCTCTCCTACCTCTGCTTCCAGAGTGCTAGGATTAAAGGTGTGCACCACCATGCCCGGCTTTGTATTAACTTTTTGAAATAGTGTATTTCAAAAGCTTAATATGCCTCATATATTTGTGTTAAGTTTTATATAGTAGATCATATAGCCCAGGCCAGTACTATTCCCAGCCATGAAAAAATAATTTTAGACATTTTCACCATTCCTTTCTTATTTTTTTCTAGCTTATTATCCTCCATAAGACCCATCTTGCTGGTTCACATTTTCTTTACCATTTCATTGAGTCTTAGCTAAAACTTTTCTCTTTCTCTCTTTGTTTTTATCATATCAGTCTGCTGATAACATATGATGCAATGTCATCTGCTAGAGGAAAACATATTTCTGCTGCTCTAAACCATGTTCCACATAGCAATCATATCACTTACTCCATTCTTTACATATATTTCCTTGTTATACCATTATTTTGGGGGGCTCATTTGTTCTTAGGACTATCTGAATATTTAAAATAAAGATTTTTTTTCTAGTGTGATTTCTATTATGATGTAGTCTAACTGAATCTTTTACTCATATTTTATATCTCACCATGGGAAAGAAATGGAAATATCTTTTGAGGCTGTATTAACAATACTCTTGCCAGGCATGGTGCCACATGCCTTTAGTTCCAGCATCTGGGAGGCAGAGTTAGGAGGATTGACCTGTATTCCAGGCCACCCTGAGAGTACATAGTGAATTCCAGATCAACCTGGGCTAGAGCGAGAACCTACCTCAAAAAACCGAAAACAAACAAAACAACAACAAAATAATAATAATACACTTTATCAAAAGTCTGCACTTTGTGGTTTTACTAATATGAACAGAAAATGATAGTCAGCATAAAATATAGATTTTCCAATTTTGTCTGGTAATTAATACTTGTGCATTTGATAATGAGATCACATTTTTCTAATCTAGTAATTCACATTATGTATGCAATGATATTTATTTTATTTACTTATGTCTGCTTACTTGTTTTGTTATAAATCAAATTCAGGGCCTCATACATATGAGGCAAGTGTTTTATGACTAAGCTACACCCATAACTGAATTTTATCATTTTATAAATATAATAATAATGGGCCATATATTTATTATAAGCCCATAACTATATATCTTCCATATGTGAATGCCCAAGCCTAATATGAAATATCTCCAACCTTAATATAAAGCTTAATTAGACAATCAGTTGAGGTCTGAAAAACTGATCCACTAAAATGTGTAACAAATGAAATTAAAAGATCCTACTTTGTTTTTAATTTAAAAAACTTTAGAAAGTCATTAGCTGCTCTTACATGCTCTATGATTATAAAATAGTAGCTCCATTATTAAACCCACAGCTCAGTGAGGTTGCTGACTCTTGGTTAAACTGAATGGTCCAAAATTGAAGGTGATGAGAAACAATGTTTCAGAATTGTAATTTGGAACATGACCTGCATTACTCACAAAGCATCCCAGTGTATCTGCAGAACAGCACTGGAAGTATGGGAGCACTGCTTTGAAAAACTTAAAAAGAACAAGTATACCTTGAGGTACTAGTAAATTAACTTGTGGAAACTAAGTTTCTCCAAAATATTCATGTCCTTATGTTATTCTTTTTAGGCTCAGCTAAGCAATTGTTTAATCTCCTTAGGTAGCTACTAGCCTCCAATTATTTGCTTCATTTGTTGCTTAAGAGGAGAGACAAGAAGCTTATTTGAATGTCTGTGTTCTTTGGTATCAAAGAAATTATGAACTAAGCAAAGCACCTCCTGAATTATCTGAATATACCAAGCTACATCAACATCATTTGCATGCAATTGAAGTTTATGCTATTATAGTTTCTACTATTAAAGTAGTTTATACTTTCATAGTATTTTTATAATCCTGGGACACAATGAGCATAACATTTTGACCATAATCTTTGGAAAGTAGGATATTTTATTGAATAGAATTCTTTAATTGCTTGGGTTCTTGTCTTTTTAGTTATGATATATTAAGATGCTAAAATTATCATATTCATTTGCTCATAAATTTAGCCAATTTAACTTGAGTAAATTGATCATATAATATTGGCTAGTGATTTAAAAATTGTATTGTGCTTAATGTCTTGCTAAAATAAGTGTTGTAACAGAAATATAGACACGGTGCTACTTATGAGTAGATGGTACAGTTGAGTGATGAGCTAATAGGTATGATAACCAAGATAGAAATTTTACTAGTTTTATTTCTTAAACAAGAATTAGTAATAATCAATACTCAAGCATATATTTTGTTACAGTTGATTATAAGATGTATTTATTATACACTTTATGTTACTTTCCATTGGTGTTACCCAAAAGGTAAAATATTTTAAATGTAGTGTTTTTAAAGCAATAATTGTTTATGTCTGTATATTTTATACATTTTGTCAGTGACCTAGTAGGATAAATTCTATTAAAGTGTATTAAAATTCTATATATGAATGTTAATGTGTGAATAATTATATTGAACTAAACATCTACTTTAATATGTTTACTGAACAAGCAGAAAATTTGAAAAGTGAGCAGTGTAGTTTATGGTTAGGTGGACTTTACTTTCCATACTTTGGAAACTACACAAAGAATAATAATAGTGCTATAGTCTACTGATCCTGAGGAACATATTAGATGGGATAGACTGGAATAATGTATGTGCTTGGCTTAGGCCAATTTGGCAAAGCTGGTTGAAACAGATGTTTCAAAGCGAAAGATGTAAAATGTTCTATATAAGTCCAGGGAAATGTGTGGAAATGTGTTAGATAATCTGAAATTTTTCATAGTTGTATAGCACTAATAACATTTCATCTTCAATACATTAATCTTGTAACATAGAAGTCATAATATCTATTTTATAAGACGTAGAGCCATAGTTTGGCAGACATTTGAAGTCAGTACCAATGATTTAGGTTGGAGTAATGAAAAAGGACAGGAAGAAAAATTGAATTAAGAAAATATTGAACTTGAAACAACTTGAATATTAATTTAATTCTGAGGACACAGTTTGAAAAAGGACAGTGGTCTTATATGCACTGCAATTTATTTCAAACTCAGTGAATGTTCTAGAAAGAATCATACGCACAGATGAGAGAGTGAAATAGCAGGAAAAGAAATATTTTGTAAATAGTATTCTTGGCTCTGAAAAAGAAATAAAGCATAGTCATGGGTAAAAAGTGAAGTTAGTGCTGTCTTCCAAACAAAGAACAATACCCCTCTGTATTCCTATTAATACCAATTCTAGATGAATATATCAGGAAATTACACACACACACACACACACACACACACACATATTTGGTAATGTATGGACCTTTGATTAATATAAAATGAATACCTTGTCTTAGAAAATTCCAAATATTTGTATTCTGAGGTTTTCCTTATCTGTGGGTTTTTATTTTTTATTTTTGGAGAGAGACAGAGAGAGAGGGAGAGGAAGACAGATAGAGATGGGTGTGCCAGCAGCCTCTTAGCTGCTGTGAATGAAATCCAGATGCATGTGCCCCCTTGTGGTCAAGTGTGGCATTGTGCCCTTGCATCACTGCATCTGGCTAAACGTGGGACCTGGAGATTGGAAACGCTGGAGAATGGAACCAGTGTTTTTAAGCTTAGGAGGCAGGTGCCTTAACCACTAAGCCATCTCTCCAGCCCTCTGTGGGTTTTTGTACACATTTTATTTATTTATTTATTTTTGGTAATTTCATGTGCCAAAGTGATATTAGGTATCAGTACATGGATGCTCTTTACTTAGGATAACTTCTGACTTGGTGAGAAAGAATGCTACTGACAGAAATAAGATGTTGAATCAAAGTTCGCAAGTGTACTGGAACTTTTAAAGACAATGAAAAGGACTAGAAAGTCATAAATGCTGAAAATACCAAGTACTGGCAAACCAGTATTTATTTAAAGTAAAAAAAAAAAGTATTGACTGCTATGAGATATATGATTATATATCATATATATATATATATATATATATATATATATATATCACATATAACAAGATATATATATTTTATTTTATATAAGAAAATATTTTACACTAGACACATGACCAATTTTAGCAGCTAAAAATAGTTATCTAAGTGGGTCAGAATAATGTTTACTTTGAAAAAGAAATGTTGAATATGACAGCTTTTAATAAAATTGCATGATGCCTACTGCCATACAAGTTCTTCCTAATGGGTTACAGATTTTTCATGTTCGGTTCTCTGCTTTACAAAGTAAAAACAATAAATACAGAAAAACATAATGTAGTATGTATGTGCACTTCAAGTTTAGGAGATCCTTTCTGAAAACAGAGCAATAAGAATTTGGATAGAAATTTGGGGGCAATGGTTTTACTCACATAGGCCTCACCTCTTTTTGAATAGCTATGCTCAAAGCAAATGTGCCATACAGTCTGACACTAGATGATTTATACATACTGCCACTTTAACTATAGAAAGAGCACAGTGAAGCATACACAGTTATCTCTATCTCATATATAAAGAAGCCAAGGGGATAAATAGCTCACCCAGGATAATAAAGCAAAGATGAATCTGATATTTGAGTGAAATCAATCTGACTTTTGAGATTGACAGATGAAAATCTGATGAATACCATCTAAGCCTGTGCCCTTTCCTTTATATTTTCCTTCTGTTTTTATGGTATGCTTTACCTTTTATTTTTCAGTTTTCACACAGTTACAATGCAAAGTTGTTCTACTTTTTTGGATATAAACTTTATATGCTGTTTATATTTTATTTAAATGAAATAGTTCTATATCAATAAACATGCTTATGTGTTTAGATGAATATCATATTGTATTACTTTAATTATATATGTGGGATTGCATATGATTTCTTTCTCTCTGCCATGCATATGTATTATTATATTATATGTTTTATGAAACATTCTGTATATTATATATAACAGATTATATTATATATATATAGTGCAGGAGAGAAGGGATAAATCAAGTTGGAGATAAGAGGGACAATATCATGAATGGCCTTCTGAACTGTTATGTAGAAGTTCCACTTTACCTTGTGAGATGGAAGACACTTTAAAACAAGTCAAATAAGCACTGGTGCCATGTAAGGTTAATATGAGTGGCACACAGAGTGAGAGCTGTTGTGGTACTAGAAAGGAAATATAACTTCCAGCCCTGACACTATGGTGTGTCCTGAAAAGAAATACAGGTGGAAAATCTAAGATTTGATGGTTTCACAGAGTTTGGGGGGAAAGAAGGATGAAAACCTGAGCAGAGATGGAGAAAATGTCATTGTTTATATGCTTGTAGTCTTAACAAAATATGACATAAATGCATATCAGCATTTATTGTCTTTGATGTGACTGTTTATGTTAAAGACGAAATTGAACTCTTATTGGATTGAGAAAATATTTAATAAATTGTTTTCAAGTAAATGTGAAAGGATAAAATTTGAAAACAAAGCTTAGGGTAACATTGCATTACCTTCAGGCAGCTTGTTGGGTCAAAAAGTCTCAGCACACTATATCACTTCCAGGCATCTCACCTAAGCAATTTGTGTTCCATTTAGATAGCCTTAGGGAGATGTCTTGCAACCTTGCTCACTTTCTGAGTCTCTTTAGCATCCCTCCACCAAGGAATGCTTCAAGTCCTAATTCACATTGGTCAAAGTCTGCCCTTAATCATTCCTGTACTTTGAGGAGTAGTACTATGACCTTTTAAGTTCCATGTCTCCCAGAGTTGACTTCTTGAAGCCTCAGAGCCTCCTTTCTCTTCAGGAGGGAATATACCAACTGGGAGGAGTCCGCTAGACAACATCACTAAACATTTATATTTTTTCCCCAGAGGACCATTTTTTTAATGGTAAAACCCTTAATTACAATTTCATTTAATGATACAAATCTTAAAAATACAAAATGTTGACAGTCTTGGGTGCTTTCATGTTGTTCATTTTATAGGGCTTCAGGTAACAACCTCTTTTCATCCTCCACTCTGGTTTTTCAAAGCTAGATGAGTTCAGGGTCCCTGCACTACTTGAATGGCCTATGTCTGCTCCCTTCCCTGACTGTATCTCATTAGCATATCAGAAAGGCTCACAACCTGCAGTGTGCCTCTCTTCCCACCAATACACACATAAGGGACTCTGGAAGCCTGGTTTTTGAAAATCCATCTGGCAAGTGTCCCTGTTCCTTTTGGGGAGCAACTTCTGAAGGCTAAGTACAGACAGCCCCATTCCCAGTTTTCCTTTTGCCTCTTCCCAAGTGCATTGTTCTCTCTCAGTCCTTTTCTCCAAAGGGAGCAGAGAGGTTAGCAGGAGGAGGGGAGGAATAGTGTGCCCTTGGTCCTGGTGTGTGTCATCCCCTGCTGTCCCTCGCTCAGGCCTCCTAGTCCTGCCCCACCCTGACTCTCTGGGCTCTCAGGGGACTTTCACTGTGGCTGAAAGAGAAGCCTCTTAACCCAGATGTCCATCATTAGATGAATGGATAACAATGATGTTGTATATATATATATATACTATGGAACTCTACATAGCAGCAAGGAAAGATGAAATAATGAAATATGAAAAAAATGGTCAAATATGGAACAGATCATCCTCAGTGAGCTTACCCAATCACAAAAAGATAATCTTCTCAGGGTCTCATTAATTTGTGGCTTCTAACCTGAATTCGCCTGAGATGCTGTGAAACCTAATAAGTACCCTGAGGACCAGACAATAGAGAGGGTGGGATGGGGGAGGGTAAGGGTGAGAGGGTGTGAGAGGGTGGGAGGGAGGGTAAGGGGGGGACACAAATAAGGACCCAAAAGGAAATGGTACTATAAAATGTTATATGCTGAACAACAGGCTAAAACATTGGTCCTTCAGGAGGCCCACAGAGGGAACACCTGAACCACAGGAAACTGGAGAGAACATCATGAAGACCAACCTTAATCTTTTCCTATTTCTCTCTCTCTCTCTCCTCTCTATACTCACTTTCTCTTTTATATAATCTGGCCACTGAAAGAGCATTTCCTGGTTCTCACAAAAGGCCTTGGGGATGGGGTCAGATGTGACAACGGCACAGCCCTGGACACCTCTGTTCCTCCTCACATGAAGTCAGGCAGAGGATTCCTTCAGCTGTCCCGTAGTACCTTCAAGGGCACAAGTGCTGGGGTCCCCCCTGGGGCCAGCCCAGGAGGGACGGCAGGGTCTTTGCCAAGTTGTGGGTGAGTAGCATGGAATCATGACACAGAATCTGGGAGTTGGGTGGAAGCAGCAGAGGGTGAGCTGCCGCAAACTCGTTTATTTGAAGAAGTGCAGGGGTTTGAAGGGGCTTGGCTGGCCAATAGTTGTATGGGGTGGTCCCCTTTTTTGTGACCAATGACAGCCTGTCTCTGGACAGATCATCTCGTAGCAGGTTTCTCATGAGCATGGGACTGTAGCTGTTTTCATGTCAGGCCTGCACGGACACCATGTTCACAGAAGCCACTTCCTGGTTTCTTTTGCCATGTGGTCTGGCTAGGGCCAGACCTGCATTGTGCCATACATATCCTCCTTTTTGTTTTTATTATTGGCAACCTGGGAGACATGGTTCTTTGCCAAGCCATTGTTGATCTCAGGCCCCAAGGGATCATCACATGCAAAGGTGCCTGTCTTAGGTTGCCCCATCTCTTGGAGTCTTACCCGTCATTGACTACCTGCCGATCTGGTGAGAAAACCCAAGGGGTGTGGCTATCTCCGAGGAAGCATGGGAAGGCCAAGTGGTTGTGGCTTTGTGGCATGGGAACTGTCCCAGAGAGCGAGAATTAATTATAGAACCTGAAAAAGACAGGGGTAGGACAG
This sequence comes from Orientallactaga sibirica, assembly GCA_036365145.1. Taxonomy (NCBI): domain Eukaryota; kingdom Metazoa; phylum Chordata; class Mammalia; order Rodentia; family Dipodidae; genus Orientallactaga; species Orientallactaga sibirica. Next base: position 12,316,776 of record JAEOAD010000010.1, on the reverse strand, counting down.
GTTGCTGCGTGACTGTTGTGAGCTCACCCTAGTGTCATAATTAGTAGCATTGAGTGTCCTTAATGGTAGCAGATCAATGTAATCAAAGGAGTTGCAAAGAAATTTATGGCTGGTTGGGGGATAGCATTACCATAAGAGGCATTAATAAGCAAAAAAGGGAAAGAAAGGTGTGGCTAAGGAGAAGTATGTGCTTGAAGGGGGAGGAATACAGTGAAATAGAGTGGCTAAAATAAAGCCTAGGAAAAGCATGGGAATCTAGGCCCATCATACTAAACAAATATGGCCTAAGAAGAATTGTCTAAAATGGTTTCTGGGAAGTGGTAGTAGGGAGAAAAGGAGATAAAAGGATAAAAGTTAAAAGGAGATAAAAGGAGAAAATGGGGGAATAAGTTTACAGTCCCGTATCCAGACTGAGGGGTTTGGCATCATCCTCTTCATCAAGGTCAATCCCCGAGTCAGTGGCTGGACAGATGTTTCTGGCAGGAATCCAGATCAGGATCTGTGAAGTTTCTGGAAAGACACAAGCATACCCTCGGCCCTGCATTAAAATTTTTGTTTTATAATTAGTTCCTTTAGGGTTTGGTTAGTTCTTTCCACTATGGCTTGTCCTTGTGGGTTTTAGGGGATCCCAAGGGAGTGTTTTATTCTCCAAAATTTCATGAAGGATGTGAATTGGGTAGATGTGTATGCAGGGCCATTATCAGTTTTAATTGACCAGGGCACGCCCATGACCAACATAGTGGTTTTTGTCACCTTAATGACATGGGACGCCTTCTCCCCTGAGAGAGCAATAGCAAAAGTAAGCTTAGAGTAAGTGTCCACAATGATATGGACATTTTGAAGTTACCAAAGGTATGTGGGTAACATCCATCTGCCAAATAGAATTTGGGATAAGGCCTCTAGGATTGACTCCTTGAAGCTGTAGGGGGTCCAAGAGGGCTGAGGGGGCACATGCCTTACAGGTACGGGTTAAATGTTTGCATTGGCTAAGCAAGAGCTTGGGGTATAGGGTTCTTAGGGTGGTGGGGGATAGATGTAACCTTTGGTGTCAATGTCTAGCTTGTTCTAAAGGTGGCAAGGAGGAGACAGCAATAACTTTGTCTACCTGCAAATTCTCATTAGCAATAAAGCCAGGCAGACTAGTGTGTGAGCTAAAGTGCTCAGTAAGTCCGAAGGTGGATGGCCCATTGTATGTAAAAAGACTTGTTAAAAGTAAGAGTCAATGTCAGATTCCAGGGCTGCCTTGCACATGAGAGCCAGATCAGAGAAGGGGGTGGTTGGTGTTCCAGGACCTAGCTATTGCTTCAGGCCCTAAGTTAACAGGAAAGGCAGCAAAGGGGCGTGTCAGGCAGTGGAGGTCCTTCCAAGGGTAAAGAGGGGAGGGGTGTTTGTGAGCGCTTCTGCCACAGGTGGAGGTTTGGGTAGCATTCTTGGAAGGGAAGAGATTTTAAGAGTCAGTTTCAGTTTTTCCTTACAGCTTTTGTTATGGGTGGAAATGACTTCCTCCATGGAGGAGCCTTTAAGGCTGGTAATTATGGCAATGAGGATAGGACTAATCCATGGGGCTAAAATAAGAGTTTTGTCCCAAAAGCCATAGAGGTCCGTTTGTTTCACTTTTAAGCCACGTTGCAGGAGGAGGGCTTTAAGAGCCTGCAATTGCAACGTCCTCTTGTGGGGAGGGAGGTTTCTAATAATGGTGTGGTGGTGTTTGAGGGGCTGGGATACTCCTGAATCAAAGAGACTGAGAAAATGATAACCCAGATCAAAAATGATAGCCCAAAGGATAATCATGTAAACCACAAGTCATAATGCCAGGGCCAGCTGAGACATATGGATAGAATGTTTAGGACCCAGGTGTCTTGTGCTTAGTGGGGGACTTCCCTGGGTCATTATTCCATGGCCATATACCCACATGGTGTCTCCCGGGAGGCTCAGCCAAAGGCCTCGTCTTGGTTCCAAAATTGGGCTGGTCAAACCCTTATGTGATTTTGCTGGGACAAACCAAATAATGGAGGGGCTGACAGAGGCTTCAGGGCTATGTGGTGATGTGTGCCTTCCTACCAGGGAAATAGACGAACAAAGGAAAAGGGGGAGGAGGGGGCTATCCGCTCACCCTCGGGCAGCCGTCAGCACACAGAACAGCAAGGGCCCTACTCACCGGACGATCAAGAAGGGGGTGTCTTGCCAACACCGAGGGGGCAAAAGGTCCCTGTTCAGGCGCCAGATGTTGGGGTCCCCCCTAGGGCCAGCCCAGGAGGGACGGCAGGGTCTCTGCTGAGTAGGGAGTGAGAGGCGCGGAGTTGGATGTAAACCTCACTTAGTCCTTTTCACCCCTGATAATCTGTTCTTCTACTTACATATATACAATACCATCCTTTGAAGTTTCTCCCTCCCTTTCTATTCCTTTAATATCCCCTTTCTAGCTTATTGACTTCTGCTACTGAGTTTTATTTTTAATCACATAGAAGTCCAATCATTTGTAGCTAGGATCCACATATGAGAGAGAACATGTGACATTTGGCTTTCTGGGCCTGGGTTACCTCATTTATTTTTATTTTTATTTCATATTTTATGAAACTAGTTTACATAAATCCATTTCATGCATGTATACAATATACTTTGAGTATATTCCCTCCATTCCTCTTCTCTTTCTTACCTGTCCCATGTGTATCCTTTTCCCCTACACAATTTTGTTTTGACTCTGCCTTTAAAGTTTATTTATAGGGGATAAAGAGATGGTTAAGTTGTTGGGGCACTTGTCTGCAATGCCCAAGGACCTGAGTTTAATTCTCCAGAACCTATGCAAAGCCATATGCACAAGGTGGCACATGAGTCTGGAGTTTGTTTGTGGTGGCAGAAGGCCTTTGTGCATCCATTCTCCCTCTTTCTCTCTATGTCTATGTTTCTCTTTCTCTTTCCCACTCTTTCTCAAAATAAATAAATAAGTAAATGAAATACTTAAAAAAACAAAGTATATTTCTAGACTAGTAAAAGGATAAAAGCAAAAAATTGACTATGAATTTGTAATATACTGCAAATATTTATAAAGAACTCAAAGGAAATCAATAAAAAGTCTTGTGAGTCACTGAATTCCTGAATAATTATTAAATAAATATCCTGTTTTTGCAAAAAATATTAAAATAAGATATATATTCCCATAACTAATTTAACAAAGCCATTTTTATTCTTTCATAAATACATGTTACACAAGGAAAAAAAAATTGAACACTTAGGAAAAATTTTATGAGAAGCCAGGCTTAGTGATACATATCTTTAATCACAGTCAAGAAGTAAGATAGAAGTAAGAAGTCAAGAAGTAAGATTTCCATGAGCTTAAGACCAGGCTTGGCTACAGAGTGAGTACCTAGTCAGAATGGGCTAGAGTTATACCATTCTTCAATAAAACAAAACAAAATGAGGGCTGGAGATGGCTTAGCAATTACAGCACATGCCTGCAAAGCCAAAGGACTCAGGTTTGATTGTGCAGGACCTATGTAAGTCAGATGAACAAGGTGGCACATATATCTGGTGTTCATTTGCAGTGGTTCTCTCTCTCTCTTTGCATATGTGTGTGTGTGTGTGTTCCTTTCTCTCTCTCAATAAAAAAATAGAAAGCAAAACAAAATGAAAGTTCATGATATGATGAGAGTAGACTAAAATAGGTGAGAGAATGATAACAATACTCTGTAAAACTACAGCAGAGTTTGAAGTGAAAATGATACCAGTGAATTTCACTCTGCATCCACAATGGAGATTTTAGAAGGTCTAAAAAGGCAAGCCTTCATGTTTTCAGTGAGACAGTTTTCAAACCATACTGAAGAGAAGTCGACCTGTAGCTCTATGTGAAGTAAAGAAGATTCTAATTTTGTATGCTCACATCCTCTGCCTAAAATGAGGTAATTATGACACTCCCACATCAATATGGCACTGTAACCTTAAACTCTACATAATATGAAATCAAGAAACTAAGATTTCAATGCCTATATTAAAAGCCTAAATTATGTCTAAGAATGAGAAAAAATTCTCAAAAATTAAAAATAGATTAAATTTATGTATTGTTGACATTATGATATATTAAGGATATATCATGACTTGCAACTATGTAAAAACCTATTAGCAATTTGCAAGCAAATAACTTTTCTAAGAAAAAAATAGTCATATAAGAATTAGTTAGGCATTATCACTGAGGGAAAGTCCCTGCTGACAAAAATGGTAAGACTTTGCCAGGCATAGTGGCACACTTCTTTAATCCCAGCACTTGGGAGGCAGAGGTAGGAGGATATCCAAGAGTTCGAGGTCACTCTGAGTCTACATAGTGAATTCCAGGTCAGCCTGGGCTTAAAGCAAGAACCTACTTCAACCCCCCACCAAAAAAATGTTAAGACTCATAAATACTTCAATCACAACTGTACTTTTTTTCTTTCTTAGTGAACTAGTTATTTTCTGTCCCAATAATCAAAAAATTTAAATTGAATAAATAATACTACAAAACACCTCCATAACAGCAACCACAAGTTACAGTGACACAATGGTTAGGGACAGGTTTCAAATGAAAATATTTTAATGGGGAGAGTTGTCTTTGTCACCATGAACACCAGGAAGTCCTGAACTACAGCCAGAGCTCTCCACATTCCCTCCTGGTTAGTCTGCTGTGTGCACTGATCATGGATTGAAAAAAAAATTGTTTCTTAAAATCTAGATGAGGTGCTCTTAGTATTTGTATTGAGAGGCATTGGTCCTTTGTAAAACCATGCAGTCAGAGAATGCCTTTGTGGAGTTACATTTGTGTGGAGACATGGAGGGTGTTGAAAAATATGAGCCAAAACATAATTGAAAGAAAACAGCTATTGCACAGGGAGCCAAAAACACATGTACACTATATGTTTCAACACATTTTTAGATACTATATTTTTTTTAAGAATATTTGAAAAGAAATAATTATCTATTACTGGAAGAATGGAGATCATCAAATTCAAAATTGTAGGATAAATTGCATATATGATCATGGAAAGACAAACACAAAAGATCTGATTATCTTGCAAATGACAAGCATGATTGCTAGATGTGTAAGTGTTCTCAGATTGCTAAATGAGCAGAGTTGTAAAATGCTGGTTATGGGAGGGAAAAATATAAAAGTGAAAAACTGAGTTTCTATAAACAAAGCCACACAAAGCATATAGTTGCAATAGTAATTGTGAATCTCAAAAGAGTGGGTGTCACTATTCTGGGTATCTCCACTGTGTTTTTCATAGTTGCCAGTAGATCTAAGAAATTACACAATTATTTTTTCATGAAAACAAATACTTTTCTCTACTATATACCTATCTCTATTATATTATACATTCTAGATCCTGGAATAGAGGGGACACAAAGAAACTTCTTTCTCTTTGTACATGTTGAAGGATAAATTAACCCTTTTGATCTTACTATAAAGGACAAAGCTCTAGCTAACAAACAGCAAGGGGTGTCCTGTGTTGTAGCCACCCTCACAGCTGGAATGCTGAAACATTACCAGATCTTCCATGAGGGAACAATGTGATAATGCCATGTCATTTGGGGTTTTACTAAGAAGATCCATGATAAGACAATGACAAAACTCAAATTCTTTATCAATTCCCAGATCACTTCAGCTTTATGAAACATTTGTTCTCTCCACTCACAAAGTGAAAGTAAAATATTTTAGTTGATTATAAATTATTTCAAATAAAGTAATATGAAAATTCCTTCACTTGGTGCTATTCAAAAGGTTATGTTTACAAACATATAATACATAATAAATAATACTCAATAAACACATTTATTGTTATTTTTAAAGGACAACTGACTTCATTTGAAAAGAATTAGATTTAAGCACTCATTTTGAGGATAAGAATTTGACAGTAAATGAATGTGATTATTTCAAAAGCAGAAAAGTCTTTCTTTCCTTACTTCTCCCCTACATCATCTGAGTGACCTGAGTTCAGAAGCTTCTTTCCAACTACCCAATGTTAATTTGAATCAGGAAATACTCATGAGTTATTGATGATCCACTTGTGACCTCCATATGGCATCATCTTAAATTAAGAGGATTTTATAAAATGTATCAATGTAAAAATATTATTATTATTTTGGAGAGAGACAGAGAGAAAGGGAGAGGAAGACAGATAGAGATGGGCACGCCAGCAGTCTCTCAGCTGCTGCGAATGAAATCCAGATGCATGCGCCCCCTTGTGGTCCAGTGTGGCATTGCGCCCTTGTGTCACTTTGCATCTGGCTAAACATGGGACCTGGAGTTTGGAACCGCTGGAGATTGGAACCAGTGTTCTTAGGCATAGGAGGCAGGCGCCTTAACTGCTAATCCATCTCTCCAGCCAATATTATTTTTTAACTTGACTTTTTCAACATCTATCTATCTAGCTATGCACATTTTCAATGCTCATTGTGTGATCTGATGGATCCCAGTGATTTGGGCATACTTTAGTTATTTCTATAACTATCCATAACTATTCCTTCTGGCCAAAGAAGAATTTTTTGATTTAATTATCTGATTATCACAGATCTTCAGCTATAGTTTTCTTTGAATTAATATGAATTAAAATTCATACTGTCAGTGTTTTTTTTGTTGTTGTTGTTGTTTCCTAGTTGATCAGTTACAGTGATGCTGAAAAACCTCCAATAAGAAAGTTACTGTTGTCTCTTATCATTTAGTATGTCTTGGCTTGATAAATGTTCTGTTTAATGAGCACCATACGCTCTTCCAGTTTAGTAGTACATTTGCCTGTTTTTCTAGTATGTGTGCTTTAGTAATCATATCCATTATAAGAAATACTGATATAGATAATTATGGTAGTATAGTTTGCATGAAATCTCAAGCTAGTATGAATGAAAATATTGACTATAACTTGGAAACATAATATTTGTCAAGCACAGATACAAAATTTCATTTTAGCTCATGAAAAAGGTTACTACTTAGTGTTCAGATATGAATTTCAAATGTATCATCTTCTTAAGAATAAATTTGCCAAACTTGAAATTGTACCTCTCAGTATTTACTTGAATACTTGCAATTATCTCTGTCTATACTAATCTTATGTAAGATGAGTCCTCCAGAGTTGTTGAAATCTTAGACTCTTCATCAAAGTTAAGGATTTAACTTTTTTGAAGATACTTACAGATAATGAGATAAAGAGTCATTTAAGAATATAGAATAGTGCTCTGGATAATAAAATTGCACTTGGTTATCTGTCTTGCATAGTGCTGGCACTACACAGTCTCTTGTTTTTGTTCAATAGGCATGATTGCCCCCACGTACTCATTTCTGCACAGTTCACATTTCTAGTGCTTGCACATAAACTACTCTAGTAAAACAACTTCAGAGATAGGATGTAGCACTGTAGTGGAGAAAGGATGATTTTCCTAATATATATGTTGCTTAGGAGCCTGCATTTTAATGTTTCTTAGGAAGATTTACATTTGTCCATAGTTTTAACCGGTTTCATCTTATAAGATTAAGGATTATTTAAAACATGTGTAGGTATCCTTTATTTGTGAATTTATGATTAGTTTAAATAAAATCTGCTACTGATTGTTGGATGTTAACTGATTCATTGCACGATATTAACTTATGTTAGAGACATCAACAACTTTGAGCACTGAGTAGAGATCAGTGGTAGCTGTCTTGCCTAATGTGTAAGAGGCTGTATGACTGATGCTCATTATAGTAAACAAGCAAACAAAAATACAACAAAAACAATTTATTAAAAATAATTGTTCTGGTATTTTATTCTCAAATATCTCTTGAATATCCTTGGTATATTTGAATCTTGATCAATACTTCCTTTGAATAATATAAGGATCAGGAAAGGTCTCAGCTTATCCAAAGCTCTAGATATGTACCCTTTGGTAGATAGAGCATATTTTTTTTCTAATTAGCACTTTCATTACTCATGTCATCATTAATAGAAGTAGTCATACTAGTTATAATTTTTAATGAAATGGTCCAAAGAAAATTTTAGCATTTCTGTAAATCTTCATTGCTTTAAAAAATGTATACATCACAAATGATATGACTACTGTTTATAAAGTAAGTATATTTAAGTCAGCGCTCTTTAAAATAATTTTCCATTGAATTAACATAAATATTTTTACATTATTTTTAATTGGCAAGTAATAATTGAATTTATTTACAGTGGACTGGGGAAATGCCTCAGTAGTTAAAGATACATGCTTGCATTTATTTATGGGAGACAATGTGATATTTTAATACATTGTAACATGTCAAATCAGAATACTTGGATATCATTCTTATTTTTTATCATTACTTCATGTTAAGAACATTGAAAACCTTTTAAAGCTATTTTTGTTGTACACAATACAATAATTATAGTCATCTTATTGCACAATAAAATGTGAATTTTTCTCCTGTTTGGCTGTAACTTTTTATATTGAAAAGTTATTTTCAAGTATGGTCTGAATTTGACAATACCAATTATATGAAAATACAAAAGAAATTACTACAAGTATTTAATTTAATTTCATAATCAAACAACTGTTGCTTGGAAACCAAGATATAATAAATATTCAATCAATGTTTATTTTTTTCTTTTTAAAAATTATTTATTTATTAGAGACAGAGAGAGCGAAAGAGAGAGTGAGTAAGAGAGAGAGAGAGAGAGAGAGAGAGAGTGAGAATGTGCCAGGGCCTCTAGCCACTGCAAAGGAGCTCTGGATGCATGCGATACCATGTGCATCTGGATTACATGGAACCTAGAGAATCAAACCTGGATCCCTAGGCTTCACAGGCACATATGCACCTTAACTGCTAAGCCATCTCTCCAGGACCCAAGCAATGTTTATTTAAGAAACAGATATAACCCAAGAAGTTGAAACTTTTGTATTAGAGTTAAGGAAATTCCAACATGTTATATATTAGAAACAATACAATATGTGCTTATATTGAGATAAGTCTAAGTTAATCTATGTTTTTTGGCAATGTATAAGTTATATTGGTTATCTGACAAAGTGGTGTTCAAATAGAGATTAGGATGATAAGTATATCTTTGATTAAAAATAGAATGAAGTTTACTTGGACTGACTTAGCATAGGATTGTTTAAGATTCAAAATTTTTTTAAGTATCAAAATGCAATCTATTATTTTGGAAAGTAAAGAGTCAAGGCATACAACCAACTTTATTTTTTTATGTAGAAACACTTCATATGACTAAATCTGTTCTAACACTAAAAATAGAAAAATGTACTTATTGATTTAAAATAAGCCCATACTTTAATTTCTGGTGAAATCTCTTCAAAAGAACAAAATTAGATTCCACAACTTAAAAGAAAGGAACTACTGATTCATCTGTAAATTTAATTAGGTCTATATATTCTCCTATTGTGTAGACTATCCCTATGCCTAGAAATGTAATCTTGAGAACAATGCATATCTGTCCACCAAAAATGCTAGCTAGTGTTACCTTGAACACAAACTGGAATCTGTGTCATTATTATTTTGTAGTATGAGAGTATTGTGGCCATAGAAGAGGCAATAAAAGTAGACAAATAGCAGATATTCTTGTCGTTTATCTTGCATTACACCCATTTTTATAGCAACACAGGGATATGGCTATTGTGAGACTGCTTGAAACAAAATCAAACACTTCAGCTGTAGAAAAAGTTCTTTTTAACATAGCAAAGAAAGGAAGTGTTTTAGAAAGATATAGGTTTTCTTCCCTCAAATGCATAACCTCTATGTAGTGAACTATATGTTGAAAATATGTATAAACCTATTTTTGAAAAGGAATACATGCTGCACTTGTCTTTCTGAGCCTATGTGACCTTGCTTAGTATGATTTTTCCAAGTCTATCAATTTTCCAGAAAATTTCATTATTTCATTTTTCTTACCACTGAATAGAATTCCATTGGGTATATGTGCAGCAATTTCATTACTCATTTGTCTGTTGATGACTATCTGGGCTGATTCCATTTCCTAACTATTGTGAATAGAGCAGCAATGAACATGGTTGAGCAAGTGCCTCAATAGAAAATGGTGGAATCTTTAGGTTATCCCCAAAGAGAATCTAGGGATATATCTATTTTAGCTGTTTTATTATTAAGTACAAATTTTGTATGGACATATCATATGTTGGTACCAACATTTCCCACCTCCCTGCCCCCATTCCACTGAGGGCCTCATCAGTAGGATTGCTGGTATTCACCATGGGGTTGTGGGTTATGAGTTGTGAGAGTAGCAGTCAGTCATTGTTGGGGGATCAGTCCCTCTGGATATTCCCTCCCATCCAGTGGCTCTTATAATCTTTCTGCTCCTTCTTTCCCAATATTCTGAGCCATGAGAAGTGTGTTTTAAGTCTACTTTAGTGTTGAGTTTTTAACAGTTTCTGGTTTTCTGCTTTGGTACATTTTGAGTATCCCCAGTGTCTGTATCCATCATGCTGATGCAGAATGACAGGCTTGCTGTGGAAGCAGCACTTTTGCTCATCTCACCAATTCCTCTGTGGTTTCATCTGGGACCTAGCTGATATGCAAGGTGTGGTTCATCTCTTGCCAGGGAGTCAGCTATCTTTTCTTGTTTTGTTGGTCAATTCTGCTTGTCCTTGGTTCTTGCTGCCTTCTGTAAAAGACAAACAAATTTTCCAACAGAGTGAGATCAGCATACATTAAAGGGGATAAACATTGTTACTTTAGAGAGATTTTTGAGGGGTATAGCCTCTCTTTTGGCTATAAACTACTGGGATCCTTTCTTTAGAGTCCATAATCTTGGTCTCCATTAGGTTTCTGACTTGGTTTCCAGTACCAGCTATGTGTTCCTTTCCACTGAGTGGATCTCTTATCCAATCAGTAAGCTGTTCGTTACCAACCTAGGCTGGGTGACACTATTGCACAGGTGTGTACATCTTGTCAGGTAGGTTGCTTTCATATAATAGTGTCCCCTTCTTGCTCACAACATTTTTGGCCATTTCCCCCCAGCAGCTCATGTTGCTCTTTCCAGCATTATTTAGTCAGCCTTTCTGGGAACTGACTTCCCTCCAGATTCCAGCTGGATCTCATGCTTGTCTATATAAGCTGCATGTGGAGTTTCATCAATATGGTCTTATTATTAACCTCAGGTGGGTTAGCAAATGCTTTGAAAGAAGTGTGTTTTATTTTGGGGGCTCATAGGTTTCCCCAGTCAACAGCTCAATGTGGATTGTAGCTGATTTCTGGTACTGGGAGTTAAAAGCCAGAGTCAAATGTTTTAGGATTAGGCTTCATCCCACCCTTTCCATGGCCCTTCTTATCAAACATTCCCTCCATATTCTTATTGAGAGTTATATCTTTGAGGAATGTCCATACTGATTTCCATAGATGGCTTTAACCATCCTGGTGACCTTTGCTTGAAAGATATTTGACTCAATAATACACTTTTCTCTTCAAATCTTCATTTATGTAATATTTGATGTAATCATTTGATGCCTTTAGGTTGCAGTGAAAACATACTAGAAGTTTGTGAGTCGCACAGTACAACTTCAAAACTCATGGTTAATTTTTTAAACTACAGATGAAAAAGCAACCAAATTCAAACTTTAATAGAAAACAAAAAGAACTTGAAGAGAAAAGTACTTCACATTCTTACAAGCCTAGAAAGTTCATGTGGGTCATATTCTAGTACTGTAAAATCCACTCAAATGCCAAACTAATTTATTGAAAACAATATAGAATATTCAACTTTTTTATTTGTCTTCACAATACTTATTATTTTACATGTTTAATGCTACTATATTTTAGTATTCTTTTGATAAATGTATTTACTTGATGCTATTTTAGAACAATTATAATGCTAATTTATCTAATCTGGGTACTTTCATTATTATTATTATTGACTCTGTTAATTTATACAATGTCATCCTAGTATCTGGATGAAGGATATGATATAGATCTAAGTTCACAAATGCCAGATATAGTAATTAGTAAATTAGTAGATTTGAATTAATAAATTAATGATTATATAAGGGAAATAAAATTCTACTAATCATCCTTTCTGTGATCATTGAGAAGTTTAACAAATATAATGATAGCCTTTCAAATGTGCAGATTGTTTTTATATTGATTTATTATGGGCTGGTCAAAAATTAACTGAAAGTAGTTTTCAAAGAGATACATTCATCTATTTGAATACATTATACTTATTCTGCATTTGCACATGGTTTCTTGTAAGGACAGAAATAAAGCAAACGAAGTCAATATGATTTCTTGGGAAGAGAGTGAGTGAGAAAGAGGACGGGGTTAATCAGGAACAGCTGCATGTGGGTTTCATGGCAAATGTCCATGCCTTTTGATGCTTCAAAGTCCTCCATTGCCACAGCGTTGCTGACATGGAGGAGTGACAAGGTCCTAACACATGCCGTATTTTTGCCCTTTTAAGGTTTATCCCAAGGCTTTGTCATAGTCCTCCAATGAAGATTGACATGCCAAAATGGTCCCTAGAAAGGTCCAACATTTTAGATGACATTTATTGTAAACTCCATCTTTTGCTTTAAAACTTTTAAGTATTTTTCTGTTCTTTAATACATTGATACCATCACATCAATTTTATTTTCCATTCATTGTTCAATAAATTCTACTTGCTGGAGGCATTTTTATACTCCTTTCTTTTTATATATTTAAATTTTACTATAACATGTGAAGAGTGTGTGTTGCTTTACACATGTGCCCTCTTCCTACCCATTAGTGCTTTCCTAACTTTTCAACAACAAGTATTTTTGCAGTTTAAAAGAAAAAAGGTAACTCGGGAGACAGAGGTAAGAGCATCGCCATGAGTTCAAGGCCACCTTGAAACTACATAGTGAATTTCAGGTCAGCCTGTGCTACAGTAGACCCTAACTCAAAAAAACATAAGAAATGGTTACCTAGAAATCCAAAATCCTATACATACTTTGCATATTATCAAGACAAGAAAAATGACATTGCTACAATTGATAGGATATAATCAGATACCCATGTAAGTTTTTGACAACTAGAAAACAATCAATATACTAAACTGTACCTACCATTCCCTCAGATGCCCTTATGGTACAGTTTGACAGCCACACTCATTCCCAAACCCAAGAAACCATTATCTCCCTCTGCATATCTATATGTTTTGCACAAATATCAAATCCAATGTCCATTTTAACTTGACTTTATTCCATTCAATATAATTTCCTTGAGATTCATACAAGTTGTTGAATCTGTTAATACTCTTTCTTTTATGGTTGCATAGAATTCTGTGGTATGATATGGAATGGTATAGGAATATACCAGTTTGATTAACCATTCTCCCTCTTTAAAATGCACTTAATTATTGCAAGTTTTCTCCACTGTATCCAGATCTAGGATAGTCATATATATTAATGAAATAAACTGACGTTCAAATCATAGCTTCTTCCAACTATTTGACTAGATGGTACAAATGAATTTTTTCAGCCTAGGCTTGAGTCCTTTCCATACACCATCCTACCCTCTCAGTGAAATTTTGACTTCAGCTTTGGGAAGCCTCCTTATACTTCAACACTATGGGGAAAGCAGTGAGGGGAGGAGAGAAGATACTCAGATGGTCAATGTAAGTGTTGTTATCCACTCCTGACCTGAGGAGTTTGTTTCTCAGAAAGAAAGATCTGAATAATGACCAGCCAAGAAAAGTGGTAAAGAAAAGATAAAACACTCTCTGCTAAAATGTTTCCTATTTGTAAGACCATTTTCCAGTAGGGGCTGCAATTTTCCCCTAAGGAATACTTATCTGGGGTTGGGTTTAATGAATAAATAACCCTAACCCTGTCCAATTACCAGTTGTTGTTTGTTGTTTGTTTGTTTGTTTGTTTGTTTGTTTGTTTGTTTTGTTTTGTTTTTTACAGAAATGTATTATGGACCACTAAATCCTATCACACTTATCCTGTTCTATGGCACTTTTATTGATGCCATCTATTTAATTAAGATTATTGAGAACCTTTGTTCTTAATTAATTGTCTGACCTTGAAGAACATTTCATTTTTCTGCAAACTATCTATTGCCATCCAATCTTGTAGTCTTCTCCTGAAACATTTTCTTGGAACCTCTTTTGTCCCAATTTTTCTTATTTCTTTTTTTTTGTTTGTTTGTTTTATGTTTTTTGTTTTTTTCAAGGTAGGGTCTCACTCTGGCCCAGGCTGACCTGGAATTAACTATGTAGTCTCAGGGTGGCCTCAAACTCAGGGCGATCCTCCTACCTCTGCTTCCCAAGTGCTGGGATTAAAGACATGTGCCACCACACCCGGCTTAATTTTTTTTTTTTTTTTTTTCCTTTAAAGGAGCTACCACAAAGTATGTAATTGTCATGACTTTGTCAAATACCAAAGAATGAGTGCATGAGTAATGTTGTTAGAGTGTTACCACCCGAGGCCTATCCATTTGAAAAACTGTTATACCTGGATGCTTCGGTATCTTCTCAAACTGTACATTTCTAAATCACACCTATTCTGTGTCAAATGTGGTTCCTCTCTAGTATGATTCACACCTTTAATTCCATCACTTAGAAGGCTGAATTATGAGAATTGTCTTGAGTTCAAGGCAAGCCTGGGTTAATTTCAGGTCAGCTTGGGCTACTGAGACTCTCATGTTTTAGAAATAGTCATCCATGAACTTACTTTTCATGTTTTAAGCATGTATGTTTAAAAATATATTCAATTGAATTTTTAAATTTTGTAGTCTTTGAACTTTAGGTGTTACTGGGGGAAAAAACTAGCATATTCAAAAATCTAAGAATTCTCAAAAGTTTACTTTTAATATATTATTTTTTAACTTTAAAATTAGTATCTTGGTATTTACTTTGGTAAATCTGCCAGCATTCATAAATGGGGATGGAGAAGATCACAGTTTACTATGAATGCCAGACCAAATTGTTCATGTTTCATATTCTGAATTAATCAGAATGTTGAGTAATCATTGTATTAATCCCTCCCAGCCTTCTTCAAACACACACCCCCCCCCACACACACACCCCAACATCCACCCAGTGATAGTGACCTAAATAGAAATAACATTAGATGTGTCTATGCTATTAGCTAACACATACAATATTGTTTTGTGTTAAACATTTTTAAGTACTTTTAATGTTTTATCTCCCAATCCTTACAGTTCAGTAAGACAGACACTAGTCTAGACTATAATTTCTATGGAATTAAGATTGATTTGTTAAATATCAACTCTCAACAGATGGTTTTCAATGAGTCACTGGAATAATGACATTGTGAAAAAAATTTTCAATTAAAATAAAATATTTGGGACTTTTCCTATTCAAATTTTCATTTCTAAATATCAAATGGCCTAAATATGCATTTAAAATAGATGCTAAATCTCTATTTTCAAAAGCAATTCTTTAAGAATACTGAAGGTTGAAATGCTTTTGCAAAGTGATAGTAATATATAGCACAGAGAAGGTTATACCAAATTATAATGCATCTATTTAAAGCTTAGGGTGTAACACAACAGTAAATTTCCTAACATGCATAAGAATCTAAACAAGGCAAATAATAAGGGTAGCAATAATAATATTTAAGTATATTTAAATGAAAGTTTCATTATACTCTTAAAAATGCATATAAACTTGTTAGTAGAGAATAAATAATAGAGATAAGGATTTTATATAGGAATAAATGTGGACACTACATGGAGATTTCTTTATAAAAGTTAAATGTCTACTCCAATTTCATTAATTGTTTCAAATATCAATTGTTTTGTGTTGTTTTGTGGGTGTATTTATGGCATGTTCTTAGCAAAAAATCTTCTGCTGATATATTATTATTTCAAAAGTTCCTTCTAAATAGCTATAGAATAATTTAAGAATAATTCTTTTATAAATACTGAAAATATTCTTATGCTATGAGAGAATGCATTCAAATAAGAATCAGCTATAGTTGAGAGCCTTTTAGTTTAAAGTAGATGATTGCTTCTTAAAACTTTGCTTTTATTAGTACTATATGAAAAAGATTATAAAAATATAAGTTTAGTGACCATATAAACATTTAGGTATTATGAAATCATATATACTTGATACTTTTGATTTACTAATAAAACTTTGGAGCTGGGAAGATATAATTCTCTCAAAGTTCTACAGGAACCTTATAGCTGTTTTTTATTCACCTAAAATTATTTCTGCCTAAGCTTGATCTGTTAGGGGAGAATATTTCAGCCCTAAGGTACTGACATATACATGTGATTTGATCTTGTGGAGAAAGGATGATGCTAATTCTCTGCATGGCCATTAGAAGGCCTTGCATGATCCTGCTTTCTCCCTAGACCATTTGACTGCACCAGTGACAAGAGCCTGTATTAGGCAGTTTGATGGTCTAAAAGGATGAAGCACATGGAGCTAACCAACATGACTTCTACTTATGGCTAGAAATGGGCTAGCATAGATAATCTGGGACTCAGACACCCTGCACACAGGGAAGCAAGACATGCATGCCTCCTTAGTAGTATATGCTGATAAGATTTTTTACTTGTTTCTACATAGTACTCCTGGGCAATAACTAGGTGAAACATCACATTATTATTTTTTATTATTATTTTTGCTTTAACATATCTTTTTTTTTTTTTTTTTTGAGAGAGAGAGAGAGGGAGAGAAAGACAGATAGAGAGTGGGCGCAACAGCAGACTCTCAGTGGCTGTGAACGAACTCCAGATGTGTGTGCCCTCTTGTGGGCAAGTGCAGCATTGCGCCCTTGCGTCACTTTGCATCTGGCTAAACATGGAACCTGGAGATTGGAACCAGCATTGTTAGGCTTAGCAGGCAGGTGCCCTAACTGCTAAGCCATCTCTCCAGCCCTGACTTATCTTTTTTTAAAAAAAATTATTAGTTATGTAGATAGTGTGTATACAGTCATTCTAGTACCATCGTTAACCTCCTCCCTGTCTGAAGGGACCCTCCTCATTGGGGAATGTGGGTCGTGCATTGTGAGGGTAGCCATCAGTTATGGGGAAGAGGCAATGTCTCTGTGCATAATGTCCCAATTTGTGGCTCTAACAATTGTTCAGCCCCACTTCTGTGAATTTTCCTGAGCCATATTGGGTTTGTTTTAGTTCTATTTCAGTGATGAGGTCTTAGGAGCCTCTGGGTCTCTGGATATCTGATTTGGCAGGAGTTGAGTGTTCTCTGAGTGTACCTCCTTAACTCTTGTGTTAGTACTAAGTTCACCAAGAAAGCAGCACTCTTGCTCATTTCCCCCATTACTCTATGGTTTCAGTTGGGGACTGGGTGAGGTGCAATGGGCTAATTCTCTCCTCCAGTTCTATGTCCATCTGAAAAAAAGAAGCAAGTGCTCCAACACAGAGAGAGATCAGCAACAGATAAATGAGATAACCATTATTATTTTAGAGAAAATTTTATAGGTATAGGCCCTCTTGTAGCCCACGATTGGTGGGGGCTTTACATTGGAGAGCAGGCTCATTTTGTAGATACGGTTCTGACTTGTTTCCCAGTTCCAGCTATGGGTTCCATTCCACTGAGTGGATCTGTTTGCAAAATCAAGAGCAGTTTTGTTACCCACTATGGCTTTGTGCCACTATAGCCCTTGTGTGAGCATCTTGTCAGGTTGTTTGCTGCTGAGATGCTTAGATCACAAGTTGCTTGGACAGTTGTTGGTCACTTTCCCCCAGTTGCTCATGGAGCACCTTCTGGCACTAGAAAAGCTAACTGTCTAGGACTGACTCTCTTCCAGATTCCAACCACATCTCTTCATGCTCTGTACCAACAGCATATGGTGTCTTCAGCAGTAGGATCTTACCATTAACCTTTGGTGGGTCACCAAGTACTCTGACAGAAATCTGTCTTCTTTTGGGAAACCTTGTAGGTCTCTCTGATCAACAAATCATTGTGGATGTTGTCCCCATGGTGGTACTGGGAGTTACAGGCCAGCACCAAGGGAAAAGAAGGAAGAAAAAGATAGGAATATAAAAGAGAGTGAGAGAAGAGGTAGAGAGAGAGATAGAGAAGCAGAAGAAGATTAAGGTTAGTCTTCATCATATCCTCTCCAGGGCCCTGTGAATCAGGTGTTGCCTCTAAGGACCTGATGAAGGCTCAACATTTTTGTCTGTCAATCAGGATATAGGATGTTATGGTCCCATTTTCATTTGGGTACCCCTCCCCCTTACCTTCCCCCTCCTACCCCACCATCCCTATTGCCCAGTCCTTGAGATACTTATGAGGTATGTCAGCAACTCAGGCAGACACAGGCTAGGAGCCACAGATGAGTGAGACCATGTGATGATCGTCTTTTGGTGATTGGGTGAGTTCACTGAGAATGATCTGTTCCAGGTTTGACCATTTTTCTTCAAATTTCATAGTCTCATTTTTCCTTACTGCTGTGTAGAATTCCATC
This sequence comes from Orientallactaga sibirica, assembly GCA_036365145.1. Lineage (NCBI taxonomy): Eukaryota > Metazoa > Chordata > Mammalia > Rodentia > Dipodidae > Orientallactaga > Orientallactaga sibirica. The sequence continues at coordinate 12,298,410 of JAEOAD010000010.1, read as the reverse complement.
ATGTAGATATACCACATCTTGGTTATCCATTCATCTAATGATGGACATCTGGGTTGATTCCAGTTCTTAGCTATTATGAATTGAGCAGCTATAAACATCATTGAGAAATCTCTCTGAACTGAAGCTGGAGCTTTTAGGGTAAATGCCCAGTAAGGGAATAACTGGGTCTGTTGGTAACTCTATAGTAAACCTTTTTAGGAGTCTCCATATTGCTTTCCATAGTGGTTTTACCATCTTAAATTCCCACCAACAATGAATAAGGGTTCCTATTTCTCCATCCCCTCATGAGCATTTGTTTTCATTAGTTATTTTAATACTTGCTATCCTTACTGGGGTAAGGTTTTAATTTATATTTCCCTGATGATTACAAATGTTGAACATTTTCTTCAGAGTATGTTTGCCATTTGTATTTCTTCCTCTGAGAACTCTCTTCCCCATTTTGTGAGTGGGTTGTTTGACTTTTTTGTTAAAAAAATATTTTATTTATTTATTTATTTTGATAGAAGAAAGTGACAGAGAGAGAGAGACAGGGAGAGAGAGAATGGGTGTGCCAGAGCCTCCAGCCATTGCAAATGAACTCTGGATGCAGGCAGCCCATTGTGCATCTGGCTTATGTGGGTCCTGGATAATTGAACTGGAATCCTTTGGCTTTGCAGGCAAAGGCCTTAACTGCTATGCCATCTCTTTAGCCCTTGTTTAAATTTTCATTGTTTAGGTTTTTGAGTTCTTTGTAAATTCTAGAAATTAGGCCTCTGTCAGTTGTATAGCTGGCAAAAATTTTCTCCCATTCTGTGGGTAATCTATTCACTCTGCTTATTGTATATTTTTTCTGTGAAAAACTTTTCAGCTTCATGAGATTCCAATGGTTGAGTGATTGTTTAATTTCCTGAACTACTTTGATTTTGTCAGGAAGTCTTTTCCCACTCCTATATTATGGAAAGTTCCTCCTATTTTTTCTTACAGTAGTAGCCGAGTTTCCGGTCTTATATTGAAGTCTTTGATCCATTTGGATTTTATTTTTGTGCACGGAGAGATGTGTGGATCAAGTTTCATTTTTCTGCATATGGTTATCCAGTTTTTCCAACACCATTTGTTGAAGATGCTATCTTTTTTCCAGTCTACATTGTTAGGGCCCTTGTCAGATATCAAGCACCTATAGTTACTTGACCCAAAGTCAGGGTCATCAATTCTATTCCATTAGTCTATAATTCTGTTTTATAATTCTATTTTTTTTTTTGCCAGTAACATGTTGTTTTCATTACTATGGCTTTGTAATATACCTTTAGAAAATTAGACCCCCTCAATCTGCTTTCTTCAAAAACCCCATCTCACTACTAAAGATAGACACCTCCTCAGGGTGAAAGGGTGGAAAATGATATTCCAAGTAAACGGAAATAATAAACAAGCAGGAGTTGCTTATCAGATAAAATAGACTTCAAACCAAAAGTAAAAAAAAAAAAAAAAAAGACAAAGGAAGGCCACTTCTTACTTATCAAGAGAATGATCCAACAAGAGGATATCACAATCATCAATCTTTGCACAGCAAACACAGGTACACCACAATTCATAAAACAAAACCTATTTGAAAACAAAACAGAAATAACCACCAACACCATCGTAGTGGGGGACTTCAATACTCCACTATCAGCAATACATAAATCATCCAAACAGAAAATTAACAGGGAAGTAAGAGAGCTCAACAAAACTATAGATCAACTAGATCTAACAACTACAGAACATTCTACCCCAAATCCACAGATTACACATACTTCTCAGCAACCCATGGACCCTTCTCTAAAATAGATCATGTACTGGATCATAAAGCCTGCCTCCATATAATTAGAAAGATCAGCATAATCTCCTACATGATATCAGATCACAATGCTGTATCGCTAGAAAGTAACAACAAGAGATGCATAGGAATCCCACCAGCTCCTGGGAACTGAACAACACACTTTTAAACAATAAATGGGTTGTGGACGAAATAAAAAATGAATTTCAAAATTTTCTAGGAATGAATTACAATGAGAACACATCGTATCAAAACTTATGGGACAGGGCTGGAGAGATGGCTTAGCGGTTAAGGCATATGCCTGCAAAGCTTAAGGACCCCAGTTCAATTCCCCAGGACCCATGTAAGCCAGATGCCCGTGGTGGCGCCTGCATCTGGAGTTCATTTGCAGTGTCTAGAGGCCCTGGCATGTCCATTCTCACTCTGTCTCTCACCCTCTCTGTCCCTAATAAATAAAATAAAATCTTACAAAAACACAAAACTTATGGACACAATGAAGTGTTTCTCAGGGGAAAATTCATAGCACTAAATGCTTTCATAACAAAGACAAAGAGATCCCAAATCAATAACCTAACCATCTACCTAAAGGCATTTGAAAACCAAGAAGAATCCAACCCAAAAGCTCCCGATGGAAAGAAATAACTAAGAAAAGAGCAAAAATTAATGAATTAAAAACTAAGAAAACAATTAAGAAAATTGTTGAAACAAAGAGCTGGTTCTTTGAAAAATTAAACAAGATTGATAAACCCCTGACCAATTTCATAAAAAAAAAATGCTTCAAATTAATAAAATTTAAAATGAAAAAAAGAGAGATCACAACAGACATAAGCGACATTGGAAGAACCATCAGGACTATTTCAAAAACCTCTGTTCCACAAAACTGGGTCATTTGGAGGAAATGGTTGAATTCCTGGACACACACCACCTACCAAACCTAAACTCAGAGCAGATTAATCTTCCAAACAAACCTATCACAACCAACAAGATTGAAAAACTATTCAAAAACCTCCCCAAAAAGAAGAATCCAGGACTAGATGGCTTCTCAGCTGAATTCTACCAAAGTCTTCATGGAAGAACTGAAACCAATTGTTCTCAAACTGTGCCACAGAATCAGAGAACATGGAAAGCTTCCCAACTCCTTCTATTAAGCTAGTATCACCCTAAGACCAAAACCAGGCAGAGATGCCACAAGAAAAGAAAACTATAGGCCTATTTTCCTGATGAACTTAGATGCAAAGATCCTTAACAAAATCCTTGTAAACTGAATTGAGCAACACATCAAAAGCATTATCCACCTTGATTAAGTAGGCTTCATCCCAGGAACACAGGGATGTTTCAACATATGGAAATCAGCCAATGTAATATACCACATAAGTAAGTTGAAACTCAAAAACCACAGGATCATTTTGATAGATGCAGAAAAGGCCTTTGAAAATTACAGCATCACTTCATGATCAAAACATTGGAGAGACTAGACATGGATGGTTTATATCTCAACATAGTCAAGGCTATATATAAAACTCCTAAAGCCCAAATAATACTTAATGGGGAGAGACTGAAGGAATTCCATTGAAATCAGGTACAAGACAGGGGTGTCCACTGTCACCTCTGCTCTTCAACATAGGACTGAAAGTCCTTGCTCAAGCAATAAGACAGTAGAAAGAAATAAAAGTGGTACAAATTGGAAAGGAAAAAGTTAAGTTAGCCCTATTCACAGAAGACATGATTCCATACATAAGTGACCCAAGAACCTCCATCTCAGAACTCTTAAAGGTGATTGATTCCTTCAGCAAAGTAGCAGGATACAAAATCAATGTATAAAAAGCAGTAGCCTTTCTATATACAAAAGACAAGATACAGAGAAAGAAATAAGCAATGTTGCTCCATTTCCAATAACAACAAAAAAAAAAAATAAAAGAATACCTTGGAATAATATTAACCAAGGATGTGAAAGACCTCTACAATGAAAACATAAAAATACTCAAGAAAGAAATTGAGGAGAACTTGAAAAAATGGAAAGGCCTCCCACGCTCTTGGATAGGCAGAATTAACATTGTGAAAATGGCAATCTTACCAAAAGCAATATACAGATTTAATGTAATACCAATGAAAATCCCAATATTTTTCTTAATGATCTCAAAATTCATATGGAATAGCAGAAGGCCTCGGATATCCAAGCATTTCCTCAACAAAAGAAACACATCTGGAGGCATCACTGTACCTGACCTAATGCTTTGATGTATCTTAAATTTCAATTTTTAAGTAAACTTTTTGTGGAGAAAAAAGGGTTTATTTTTGCTTAAAGACTCAAAGGGAAGCTCCATGATGGCAGGGGAAAATGATGGAATGAGCAAAGTGTGGGCTTCACCTCCTTGCCCACATCAACTGGACAGAGCAACAGGAGAGTGTAGGAAACACTGGCAAGGCGAAGCTGGCTCTGAGCCCACCCCCAACAATACACTGCCTGTAGGAGGCTTCAATTCCCCAGTTGCCATCAGCTGGAGACCTAGCATTCAGACTGCCTAAGTTTATGGGGGACACCTGAATCAAACCACCATAGAGTGTTTTCAGAAGAAATCTTTAATATGTAATGAGGTACGTGGGTTAAGGAAGGAAAAGAAGTCAAGGGTATGAGTTCAGGTGATGCCCCAGCTTCTAGCCTGTCCCACAGTAAATTAGTCTAGTCACTTTGACAAAATATCTGACAGAAGTAACCAAAGGGAGGTAAAGAAAGGTTTATTTTGGATCATATTTTAGAGGGACTTTAGTTTTTTTTCATAGCCAGGAAGGCATGGAGAAATAGTCTCATGGCAGAAGACACCTATAGTGCACACTTTTCATGTTGTGCTTGACCAGGAAGAAGAGACCTTATGTTTGAACCAGAAGTGGTTCAAAAAGGCCTGTCAGGCTCCACCTAAGGGCTCCACAGCTTCCCAAAATAGTGTCATTAGCTAGGGAACAGGCATTCAAAGCATGAGCTTCTGGGGGAACATTTCAGATTGAAACCATAACACAAAATTAGCTTGGAAATGTAAATTGTACTTCAGAGTTGGTTTCCAGTGTGACAACAAATGAGAAGCTTTCATAATTCTCTACCAGCTATTACTGCTTATGTGTTTCCCAGGATAGGAAGTAGTGTGGGTGTTTATATAAACCTCAGGCTTTTGACAGGTCCAGAGAAGTGGATCCAATAGCCCAGGGGAGTTCTCTGCAGCTATGAGATGTTAGGGACAAAGTATGGGGACACAAAACTCATAAAAGAGAGTCTGACCAAAGCACCACCAGCAGCCACTGCACAGCCTCCTCCAGAAGCACATCTGTTTAATAGTATCTATGGGAAAAACAAAACAGCAAAACTTTCTTCAAATGTTCCATTTTCAGGTTTGGGAAGTGACTGAGTGATTGCTAATATACTGGATTGTCAGTACCAAAACCCAGAGAGTGTTGAGGAACCCAGAAAATTTGGTCATCTTACTTCCTGTATCAAAAGGGCCACTCGATTAAGAATTATCAGGTTGTCTCATGGAAGATTCAGGTCAAGCAGAACATGTGAGTGTAGAAAGGTGACAAACATTCCCTCTGATGTGGCACCCATTGGTTTCCAAAGCTGCATTGAGAACATTAGTCCTTATGTGGGGAAAAAAAAATCAAGTCTCCCCAAGGGGTGTTGGGACTGCAGAAGAGGATCAGCGAGGGCTTCAGTTTACAGTTTTCTTTCAGATACAGCGATGGCTATCGTAATCCAGGGCAGTAGGTAGAGTCATTCCCAGATGGGATTTTGAGGAAGATCTTGGATACAAGGAAGGTGAGGGCACACAGATTCTCCGGAGGCTGAATAGTGGCACTGACTTGGCATTGGTGACTCTGCATAGACCTTTCCTGGAACTTTTCTCCTGGATAAAATTTTCAGATTGGTGTACTGGCTTCTTATTCTCTGCCTCAGAAGGAAGCAGAAAGCTGTTTGAAACTAGTCAAAAATTTTTCAATTGTCATTGTGAATTTCTGTTTAACAATCTTCCTGTTTAGCTTTATTTTAAGTCTAATGGTATGAGTAATAACACTTAATACTGTATATGAGGAAAATACCATTTTCATGACATTTTTAATTTTTTTAAATTTTCAATGTATTTTTTATTAGTTATGGACATAGTGTATAAACAGTACATGTTGGTACCATTCTTACCCTCATCCCTGTCCCCCTCCAAAGGGGCCCTCCTCTTGGGGATTCAGGGCATCCCCATAGAAATTGTGGGTCATGCATTGTGGGGACAGCCATCAGTTAGGGGGGAGAGGCAATGTCTTTGTGCATAATTTACCAACTTGTGGCTCTAATAATCTTTCTGTCCCCTCTTGGACAAAATTCTCTGACCCATGTTGGGTTCATTTAAGACTATTTCAATGATGGGCTCTTAGGAGCCTCTGGGATCTCTGGTTTGGTAGGAGTTGAGTGTCTTCAGTTTATCTTTTTCACCCTTGTGCTGATATCAAGTTCACGGAGAAAGCAGCACTCTTGCTCATTTCCCCAATTCCTGTATGGTTTCAGCTGGGGATCTAGTGAAGTGTGATGGGCCCTTTCTCTCCTCAGGTTCTGCTCCCATCTGAAAAAGAGAAACATATTCTCCAACAGAGAATGAAGTCAGCACAGGTTAAATAGGATAACCATTATTAGTTTAGCAAGAATTTAATGGGTGTAGGCCCTCTTGTAGCCCAACATTGGTGGGAATTTGATATTGGAGAGCAAACTTATTATCTGGATATGATTCTGACTTGTTTCCCAGTACCATATATGGAATCCTTTCCACTGAGTGGATCTGTTAGCCAATCCTAGAGCAGTTGGTTACCCACCTAGGCTGCGTGCCACTATTTCACAAGTGTGTACATCTTGTCAGGCTGGTTGCTTTCCTATAGCAGTGTCCCCCTGTTTGGTCACAATGCTGTTGGCCATTTCCCCCTAGCAGCTCATTTAGTGCTTTCCAGCACTATGTGGGCAGAATATCTGGGAACTGGCTTCCAGCTGGATCTCTTGATGTTCTGTGTCAGCAGCATGTGGTGTATTCAGCAGTGTGGTCTTACCTTTTACCTTATGGTTAATCAAGTGCTTTGACTGAAGGCTGTCTTGTTTGGGGGACCTTGTATGTCTCTCTGATCAACAACTCAGTGTAGGTTCTAACTGATTTAGTCTATTTGGAGTTAAAAGACAGAGGCAATTGTTTTAGGCCTAGGCATTTTATATGATTTAAGATAGTTGTACAAAATTTGAAATTCTGTTAAATGATGTTTGAAAATTGCTTTACCCAAGACTTCTATTTTCTTGTCTACTCTCCCTTACTCTTTCAAATTCAATACTGAAACTGTTCACAAGAATTTCTCAGGTTGGTTTACTTACTTTTGTTTTTCATTTTTTACCTAAGTAAGATTATTTTAATTTGATAACTGAACATATCAATTTTATTTAGTGATTTAAATACTCTTGATATTTTTAATTCAAAATTCAATTGATGATGCTGTCTCTATTTAAACATTTGTGTAAGCATTCTGTTTTCCACCTTTTTCCACCTATAAGTTGAAGCAGGGATGATTAACCTTTATCATTATTAATATTTAAATACAACTGAAGCACATCAATACACTTAAACATATACATATATCGGTATGATTTAATAAAATCTGCAAAGATATGCTAACCTAAGTTTACTTTCTATGAATGCCAAATTGATTCCCCAACTTGTTTGGAAGAAACTGATTGTTCCATTGTAATTTGCCAGAACCTGCCAAAGATACTGATTTTACTAATATATTCAGTTTTGTGGGTGGCTTTCCATGTTGTTTTAACAGGTGGAAGTCATAAATACTAGGCTGAAAAGGCAACAGGGGCACACACAATTCTTTCCTCAGGCAGTATGAAATGACCTGTCATTTAATGATTCATGTAACAGTTGTGAGTACAAACTCCTCACAGCGAGAGCACACATTCACTGGAGTCCCTAAATAAAATTTCAGAGGAGATACTGAATTCACTTAAACTGTCAGACATCACAGAATCTAAAACATTTTGTAGGTCTAGCCCTTCTGAAGATGGATTTATTATCTTGCTCTATAACCTACTGCTATATAAAAAAATCAGGCTTTCTCACATGAGAGCATTCTTTATGATTCCTCTGAGATGATATGATTACAGAAACCATTGATCAAGAAAAACCATGTGAGAAACACATAAAATTCAGTATTAGAAAATGAAGAATAATGATGAATATTAAGAGTTCAACTTTGAAATTAGGCAATATTGAGTTTCTTTATTAAAAATATTTCTTCATACTTATAAAATATATGGCCTAGGAAAGTTTGTTAATCAGTTGCCTCAACTAAGAAAACTAATATCAATTTCAGTGGACTTTTACTAAAGTTAAATAAAATAAGACATAAAAAAATCTTCAGGCTGTAGTTTATAGCTGTTGTTTTTGACAGTCATTATTTAAAAACTTATTTTAGTGGGTAATTCTCAACTGTCATACCAAACTGTGATTCCATAAATTGTGACAGCTGATGCAATGTACCATTGAATGAAGAGCCTTTCTGATGTGAACTGGTAAAATGAACATACTCTATAGAAGACCCCACTCTTTGACTGGTGTTACAATGAAGCCTGACAGAACAGTTTGCAGGAAAATCATAGAAGATAATTAGTAAACTCAGTTTCTTTCACTAAATTCTGAATTCTTAATATATAGAACATAATGTGTCATAATTCTTAGAAATTTAATTAAAGTAACAGAGGAGATTCCCTGTTTATGATTATTCAAATTGCTTTCTCAGCTTTTTATTTTTTAATTTTTTTATTATTTATTTATTTATTTATTTATTTATTTATTTATTTATTTATTTATTTTTGTAGAGAGACACAGAGAGAGATAGACAGAGAGGGAGAGGGAGACAGAGATGGGCGCGCCAGCAGTCTCTCAGCTGCTGTGAACGAAATCCAGATGCATGCGCCCTCTTGTGGGCAAGTGCAGCATTGCACCCTTGCGTTACTTTGCATCTGGCTAAATGTGGGACCTGGAGATTGGAACCGCTGGAGATTGGAACCAGCATTCTAGGCTTAGCAGGCAGGCACCTTAACCACTAAGCCATCTCTCCAGCCCATCAGCTTTTTATTTTTTGATGTTGCTTTTGTTTGATGTTTTTGGTTTTAGGAAAGTCTTATGTAGACTTTGCTCACCACAAACATGTTATGTGGCAAGAGGATGACCTTGAACTTCTGATCTTGTTTTCACCTTCCCAGGTACATGCGACCATGCCAAGCTCATGCAGTGCTGGGGATAGGGCCCTGAGCCTCAACCATCCTAGTCAAATATTTTACCAACAGAACCACATCCTCAGCCCTGATTTTTCAACTTTTTGATAGTGCAAAAATGATAGACATTCCTTAGAAACTTTACTTTTCTTTTCTGTTTTCCCAGACTAGCAGCATTTGGTATGGTACTCTCTCATGGTAGTAGGAGGCAGGAAAGAGCAACAGCTTCTGGTCAGCCATGCTGTCATGGAGGAAGGGGAAACTGATATTCTATAGTATTATATGTTGTTCAGCTGTTCAGACTATGCATATTACATGCATTTTCAAGTTATGATGTTTTAAATTTATAATAGGTTCAATAAGGTGTAACCATGGAGTAACTAAATGATCATCTGTATCAAAATGTGAAATGCACTATGAAAACTGAAAACATTTTGGTTTCTTTTATTATCTATATTTAAAACATATAACATAATTTTTGAAATACATACATGAGTAATAACACTGACACACACACACACAGAGATGAAGATAGAAGGAAACACACAAACTCACATACATATGCAAATAAAAATTTAAAGAAACAATTCACTCTAAAATTTTATGTCTGTGTAGCTTATAAGATATGGTGTTTTCCTTTGTCTCTAATTTTCTTATTTAGCCGTACAGAAAATTACATATTGAGAAAATAAAATCTAAATTTTAATTGAATTGAAGTATAAGAATATGAATGAAGTTTAAAACTGATTAAAATAACTGCCTCATTGAATCACTTGATATTGTTTACTAAAGTCTTTAGGATATATCACTCAATAAATACTTAAATTATTTCTAGGTGTATTTCTTATACTTTATACCATCGTACTGGGAGCAAGAATCCACATAGAACTATGTGTACACACCTCACAGACTACAATTCTAGCATTGTTTTCAGCCCTTTCAGTTTAGTTTTAGCTATTGCAGAAGCATTGGGTTTAGGGTTCATTTGGGATGGATATATTTGCATAGACATGCACGCGAGGTGGGGTGTGGTGTGTGTGTGTGTGTGTGTGTGTGTGTGTGTGTGTGTGTATACATGTTTGTGTGGATTCATGTCCACATATGAGCACATGCTTGTGGAAGCCAGAGGTTCACATGGCATGTCTTCTGATCACTGACACCTTATTTATTGGTGCAGAGTCTCTGACCTGAATCCTACCTTTGCTGAATCAACTACATTAACGAGTAGCTTGCCCCTGGGAATACTCTGTCTCTGTCTCCCAAGTGCTGGAAGTATAGGCAGGCCACCATGGAACGTGGCACTTATGTGGATTCTGGATATCTAAACTCCAGACTTCATGAATATGCAGCAAATATTTTATTCACTGACCTATCTCCTCATCCAGCAGCATTAGAAGTGTTTTTTTTTTGGGGGGGGCACTAAAAGAGCTGCGCTTGTTTAAAGATCAGTTATAATATTTTTCTTCATTTTCCTGGCACTTCTTTTAAGATTTTGTTAAATAACCTTCACCTAGGTTGGGAATTTTTGGCTCTATGCATTCTTACTTTTCCTCTTTCTATTTTCATGATCACTGAGTAAGGACATTTCACCTGGTTATCACAGAATACTGATCTGTGTACTGCCCACCAGTGCACACCCACTTGATGGTTTCTTTATCTGTCATAGGCCACATCTAAGGCTGTTTTGTTTAATAATCAAGTACATGCTGCCAAGTCAAGTATAAATAAGGAATACTATAGGAAATGATTTTCAAGACACTCAAATGCAATTTGACAGAAGTTGGCATATTAAGTTAAAAAATTTATTGTAAGGTTTTGTTGATAATTTTAAATATTGACAAATATATATTTTATTCTTGTTATTTTTATCAGTTCTTCTGTCATTATTTAAAACCATAACAGAAGAGGGTAAGGTTATATGGGCCAAGAAGGGAAAGGCAACTAGAAATGCACACTCACATAAAACAAAACAGAAAATGAGCTTCAGTTAGATTTAATAAAATCCATCCAAAAACCGTACTTCTGAAAAGCTGGACCTTTAATCAAAAGGAGTTTGTGTTGGTGGGAGTAAGCAGAAAATGTTTGAGGAGGAAAAGTACTGAGTTCTAAAAGTGCTTTATATAGAAATGAAAATGCCATGAGGAATTCCTAGTGCAAGCACAGAGTTCCCAAGAATAACACAGATATATTTTTTTATTGAAATGAGAGAAGAGTAATAGACTGAGTTCATAGACTGCTCCCTGAAAAAGCCACCTTATTCTCTATTTGAGGAGGGGATGTATGGCCCACTGTCAAGACTATCACTCAGGAGACACAACCTTTCCTTGGAGGTCTAGATACTATGTGAGGGAGTCCTCAAGTAAATGGTAGAACAGACAGAATCAGATTAGGGAGAGTAGGTACTGACTCTACATCACTTTGGTACAGAGAAAAGCACAGGTTAGTTCCAACTCCATAAGTAATGAATGCTACACACCAGGACAGAATAAGAAAAACCAGATGAACTTGGCTACGTCTTAGAGAATATCCTTAGAAAGCAAAACCCCAAGCAATAAATATTCCTCCTACTTCACACCAAGATGGCCCTAATCTATGGACTGCACTGCATCCATCCTAGTTCCACCTTAAGTACTTCTTCTATACAGTACTCGGTTTTCAATGTGGTTGAGCTTATATATAAGTTTAGCACATTCAAGTTTAACTAAACATGGAAAGAGTTAGTTTTATGTGACCCATCTGTTTAGGAATTTTTATAGCATCTATTCCTCCTCTCACTTCTGCAGAGTATGACTTTCTAATACAACTCAATTTTATGTTGTAGCAATACACTGAGTCTTGATATCTGGAATCACAATTTTCAGATATTATATGTATTTCAGATTATAGAATTCAGTAGCCACAATATGATGGTTATGCTTTTTTTGAATAGTAGAGCTATATATTTGGTATTTAGGCTTATAAAGAGTTAATGTGGCTTTGTAGTTTTATGTCTTTCAAACTTGAATATTTCTATTGGAGCAACACTACAGCTTTGAATTCTGATTTAAATATAGGTCCCAAATATTTTCCAAAATGCATTTTTATTGAAGCCTGCTGTATCTTGACAGCCAAATATAGTGTGGCCATTGTAAGGACCTGTTATATCTATGACAATGGAAAGGCAATACACAGTAGTAGATGTTGCCCTCATACAGCACAAATCATAGAGATTTAATGAGTAGATTTTGATGCACTCTATTAAAAAATCAGTGTGTCAAAATGTTCAAGGAAAGCTACTTAACTCTAATTTAAACATGATAATAGAAGCTTCCAAAGAGACATGGCAGATAAATAAAAGTAAACATCTGTATTATCTGAAAAGGACACTGCTGCTTCTAAAGTGATAATAACAGAAGCAAGATGGGATAAATGATGTATCTTCATGAACTTATAAAAATTTGACTTTTCCATAATTCCTACACACTGTGAGGAAGATGAGAATTAAGGTTTTGATAATGTAGGAAGAAAATAATGTGATCAGATGGGTAAACGTATACTTATCAACATAAATCAATGGGTACATTTAACAGCATGTGGTTCACTATTCCCTTTCCTTCATGAGATGTAAAACAATAGTTATAGTAAAGGCATCCCATGCATCTTTTTTATTTGGGACTATAAAGAAATGTAGAATATGCACAGAATGGACTTATACTATGCCATGAAGAAGACTGGAATTTTGTCATTTGCAGGACAATGGATGGAATTCAAGATCATCATGTTGTTAGGGTCCAAAAATTGCTGAAGGGAGACTCAGACTCATATAGCATGTAAAAACATAGAGCATTTAGTGTGCAGAGAAGTCCAGCATGCAGGGGTCAACCATGTGTACTAAATGGCGACCCCTAGAAGAAGCTCCCTGGCTCTTTTATAGATAACTAAACAAAGACCTTTAACATAATTGGCTAATTTGAATGATATAGTACTTGTGCATTTCTGACTGGTTATAATTTGTGCAGGTGGGCGAAGGGGGTGCTAAGTAGGGTAAAGTTTTCTAAGGTGGCCAGTTAAGTGGCCATTAAGCATATCTCACATTCTTTTACTTCTGATTGGCTGGGGCCAAGAAAGGGGGAATGGCCTTAGACATCTCTGAAACCTTCCAGGAAATGACTTAGTTCTTTGTTCTGTTCTCCCAGAATTTAGTTCAGGCTTCTTGAAAAATTGAAACTTAGGCCTAGCTAAGAAATATTTTATTTAAGCCTGTCATGGTGTTGGTTTGACTCTTTCAATGTTAAGTGAAATTTCCTAACCCTGTGAAAAGAAAGAGTGGAAACTTGAAGAATTTTTTTAAAAGAGGAGATCAAGCTACATTTCAAACTACTATGGATGTAGAAAGGGAAGGGGAAAGGAGGAGAGAGTAGCATAAATTGAAAAGGAGAGAGAGAAATTGGAGGAATATATTCAAAATACAATTACATATGGAAAATTCAAATGGAAAGTTATGCCTCTAAATAAAAAATACCTGCAATAAATGCAAAGGAAACTATTGATAGCCATGAAATGCCATTGGAGCAAGTATATATTTGGTGGAATAATCATAAAACTTTAAAAATAATGGCAATTCTATCTGTATTTTTAATCCACCTATTTTTTCCCTTACACCAAGGCTGATAAGGAGAAACAGCAATGTCCTACCAAGGTACACTAATCCTTCTCTTCCAGAGTTGCATTAAGCTAAGTGCAATAATCATGTGTGCATGCCTTATATTTGGCTGACATATTCATGCCCCGTCCTTCGTCAGTTTCTTTCTTACCAGTCCTTTCCAAAGGAACTTGTTACAATTTGGGAAAATATTCACAGTCCACAAGGAAAGGGGAGAGATTTAAGTGTACTGCACATTTTTGTTTTGTTTTGTTTTTTGCTTAGTTTGCTTAAGGGATCTAATTTTGTTCCTTTAAACATGAAAAGAATAAATTAATATGGTTTTTCCTCTGAGACCTGTTCAGTAATATCCCTTTAATTATCCTGTGTGGTAAAAAGCAAAAACCACAGTTTTTTAATGAAAAAGCCACAATATAGAGTACGTTTGCTCTAAGTCATATGAGAGGAATAAATCTTTTAGTGAAAAGAAAATAAATTTTACATTTGCATGAAAACCTTTGTTAACACTTTCCTATCCTCTGGCTTCAGAAATGATCTGAGACTGTCATTGGTGGTTCCAGTGTGGGCCCTACACTTTGTTGAGTGTACGCTGATTCAGTGAGAAGTAGAATAACTGTGTTGCTTAGTGTATGTTAAAACACTTTATTTAGATTTCTATTTTTGCATTCCACACAGCTCCCTGACATATAATCTCCAGTATTAATTGCATATACATACAACTACTGAAGTATATACTTTCATTACAGCTTTAAATTAAAACTTAACAGTCAAAGTTTTGACTTTTTAAATACACATATGAAGTTATATACTTTGGACTTTATAACAAATAACAATATCAATGCATCTCTTAACTAAAATTACTTGAGTAGAACATCTCATCAACTGAGTACCTACAAGTATCTCCTCTGAAACATACTTCAAATATTAAGTGGTATCAAACTTATATTAAAAAATTTTAATGTTATCTTTATTAAACATATATATATTTTTTTCTTTTTTTTTGTTTTTGTTTTTGTTTTTGTTTTTGTTTTTGTTTTTGTTTTTGTTTTTGTTTTTGTTTTTCAAGGTAGGGTCTTACTCTAGACCAGGCTGACCAGGAATATTCACTATGCAGTCTCAGGGTGGCCTCGAACTCACGGCGATCCTCCTACCTCTGCCTTCCGAGTGCTGGGATTAAAGGCATGCACCACCACATCCGGCCAACTTATATATCTTTAGAAAATAGTAATATACATTTGCAGGTTTAAATTGTTCTTATCTATTTTTTAAAAAACTAATCCCTTGCTTTAGTTTACACATACAATAACCTAACATCTATAGACAATGAATGAAATTGTCTTTACATTAATTATCATATGGAATTTGTGACTTCCAGAATTAAGAGAAAGGTAGTAGTAGCTATTGTCTTTTATCACTGTCCATGAAAGAGAAATACTTCCTGCTAAATTAGGTTTTATGACCTTTGGCAATATATCCTTTTATATCGTTTACCTCAAAAATTTACCAGTAAACTCAATGACTACTTGCAATTAGCAAAAAATGGGTTGGGTTTCTGACTCCAGTTCTGTGAAGCCAGTTAAATATACATTGTGGGCTAGAATTTTATCTCATCGTATCTTTATCCAGTTAATGGACAGATAAAATAATGTATAAAAATTAATAAGAACTTGTTTCTGGCTAATAACGTGTACGCGAAAAAAAAAAAAAAAAAACCTCCTAAGTTTACTTAAATTAATGTGTAATGGAGCTGGGAGACACAAAGAAAGGAGCAATAATGTGGGGAAGTAAAGGAGTCATCTTGGGTAAAACAAATTCAGAGGTTGTGTGTAGCTCTACAACCTTCCACTTATTAGCAAATACATTAGCTACCTTCTGCCTGTATCCTCATTTGTAACGTAAAACTAGATTTGGTATGTACGTATTAGAGTTTATGGTGTGTTGAATGTATAGTAAGTACAAGACAGTGACCATAGTGGCAAGCACAAAGGGATGACTAATATGTGTATTTTATTTTTTTCCTGATTATTGACATGAAGATAAAAGTATCATTGTAGATCATAAGAAGCTATTGGATGAGTGAGGCAATCTTTCAAGATCAAGTTGTGCTTCTCAGTAGCTCTGGGTTACCTGCTTTCAAACTAAAGGGGGCGAAATTCTGTGTAGAAGTTCTAATTTTAGACCAAAGTGAAGTATTACCATTGAGACTTGGAAGTTTTGTCTATTATTGTTTGTTTGGGAAAGGATCTGATTGGTTTGGTATTGATTTTGATTTTATTATTTTATTTTATTTTTATTTTTAGACAGAATCTTACTCTGTATCCCAGGGTGACTCAAAATTGAAAATATCCTTTCTCTGCTTTCAAGTGATAAGATTGTAGGTATATGCCACAAGGCTGGGCACATAGAATTTTTGCAAATCATCCACTGATCCTCATGCATTTCCTTATGTGAGAACTACTAACAGAGGACCGGAGCAAGTATAAATCCCTAGAAACCACCAACTCAGGAAAAATATAAAGGAAAATATTCCAGAAAAGTCCAAAAAATGTAGCATAAGGAAGTTCAGAATTAGCAGTCTCTCAATTTTACTCTTAAATGCCTTCTTTTAAAAAATAAGCATGTAAATCAATGTGAAATGTAATTATGATGCTCATAGGTACCACCAATCTAAAGGAATGAAAATCAGTCAACTGAATGGAAATCCTTTATTTGTTATTAAATTGTCTTTTCTCCTGACACCCTCTAAACTGAGCAACTAGTTTCTTGAACTCCATTCACTCTTCCTCTAATGTATGAATCATCGTTCTAAAGATGTGGATTAAATTTAAATTTCATGTCTACTTCAAAGTTAATTTATTTCAGTATCTCTTCTCTGAAAAAATAAATCCATGTTGATATGTCTAGCCTAATTTTCTTTTTTTATTCTATATTTTGTGTTCCATTTGAAGAGTGGCCTCCAATTTATTTATTTGAGAGAGAGAGAGAGATACAGAAATAGGCAGGTAGAGAGAGAGAGAGAATAGGAGCGCCAGGGCCTCCAGCCACTGCAAACGAATTCCAGATGCATGCGCCCCCTTGTCCATCTGGCTTACATGGGTCCTGGAGAATTGAGCCTTGAACCGGGGTCCTTAGGCTTCACAGGCAAGCGCTTAACCGCTAAGCCATCTCTCCAGCCCCTCCAATTTTATTTTTAAACATTATTTTTTTGTAAGTAAAGCATTTCCTAATGTCTTCTGTGTGGTAAATATTCCTGTTCCCAAATATAGGAATTTATTTATCTGTTCAAAGACATATTTTTTTCTTTTTTCTCTTTCTCTATGGTGTGTGTATGGAGCGTGTGTGTGTGAGTGTCTGTGTGTGTTTGTGTGTTATGCATATGCATGCACAGCTATATAGTCTCTTGTGTCTATGCATGCTGAGGTCAGAGGAGAGAGAAGAACATTGAGTGTACACTATAAATCTTCTCTTACTTCTTTAAGACATAGTCTTTCAGTGAACCTGAAGCTCATCATTTTTTTGGTCAGATTCAACTGACCAGGGAGCCAAGGTGGTTCTTTTGCCTCCTCTGGACCTCCTACAACACTGGTTTATAGGAATGTGTTACTACACCTGGGTGTTTACATGGGTGCTGGGGCTTGAACTCAGGGCTCTTTGTTTGCCCAATAAGTGTTCTTACCCACTAAGCCATCTTCACAGCTTCTATAACATGATTTTTAATGCTCCACAAGCTCATACCAGTTTACATATATATTCATCCGACAGTTTTCATGGAACTTGAATTTCTACATGTCTGTGTAGAGAGACACATTTTATCATTTTATTATAGCCTATCTTTTAAAACTATTTTTATTTATTTATAATTAAAGAGAAAGGGGGAATGGGCAGGCCAGCGCCTCTCACCACTGCAAAGGAACTCCAGATGCATATGCCACTTTGTGCATCTGGTTTTCCTCGGGTACTGGGAAATCAAGCCCAGGATATTAGGATTTGTAAGCTCATGCCTTCAACTGCTAAGCCACCTCTCCAGCCCCAGCCTATTTTTTCAAGTTTACTTACACAGCACACTTTAAAAAATAGTACCTCCTTCTGGAGTAGAGAGAAGACTTAATATGGAGCATAATAAAAATGTGTTTGGGGCTGGAGAGATGGCTTAGTGATTAAGGCGCCTGCCTGCTAAGCCTAAAGAACCGGGTTCCAATCTCCAGGTCCCATTTTTAGCCAGATGCAAAGTGACACAAGGGCACAATGCCCCACTTGCCCACAAGGGGGCGCACACATCTGGATTTCGTTCACAGAAGCTGAGAGACTGCTGGCTCACCCATCTCTCTCTCTCCTCCTCTCCCTCTCTCTCTGTCTGTCTCTCTCTGTGTCTCTCTTCAAAAATAAAAAATAAAAACACTTAAAAATGTTGTTTTGGGCAGTGGGTAGCCAATTATAAAGGGTTTTCAAAGGTAAGAGTCCCCCTGGTGTAACATGTATAGCAGAAGTGTCTACATCATAAAACTGGCAGATTCTGTGAAACCCTTGTGTGATTCTGGAGGGAAGAAGAAACAAGATTTTAGACAGCTTCTGATGTCTACTGAGTCATAAATTCTATTATTTGAGGCAATGTTCTCTAATCTTTAGCTAGTATCCTTGATATATTTGTAGTCTGAATTTTTAGTTTTTTCATGGGCATTGTAATTCGAATGTGAAATATTCAAATTCGAATAGAGACTAGTGTTTATATACTTCATACAAGATGATAACACTGTTTATGAAGGAGTACAACCTTCAGAAGGTAGAGCCTCACTTAAGGACATAGGTCATTGGAGTAAGGCCTTGAGGTAGAATTGTCCAACCTACTTGCTGTTCACCCTCTATGCTTCCTGAGTAGATGCAGTGAGACCACCATCTGCTCCTCCTGCCATGCCTTCATCACCAGGATGAACTATACTGTCAAAGCTGCAAGCCAAATCCTTAGTCCTTAATCTGTTTCTTGCCATGTATTTAGTTAAAACAATGAGAAACGTAACTAACACAGAAAACCGACACTTGGAGTTGTGATAAATATGACCTTGTGATTCAATGGCCTTTGAAACTGATTTGTGGGAAGAATGTGGAAAAATGTGAAACTTGGGCTTAAAGAGCCCTAGAATTCTATAAGCAGTGCTTAATGAGACATGTTGATAGGAATTTGTAAGAACAGACTTCTGAGAGAAGCAAAGACATTGTTCTTTTTATTTGTTAAAGAATTATATCTGTGGAATCTGCCTTTAAATTGCATTATTTTATGTGTCATTTGGTAAGAAACTGCTAATAACACACATATTGGAGATTTTCAATTCCAGAAGTATTTCATATACCAGTCTTGGTCAGGACTAATCCACTTGCAATATATATATATATATATATATATATATATATATATATATATATGAATATATCTCCATATATTTAGATATAAACATGTTAATATATGTATTTATAAATGTGTACATATATAGGTGACTCATGGGAGAGAGGGAGAAAGAGAGAGAGAACATTTACCAGGCAAAAATGCAAGGAAAATTGGGACTTCAAAGTATGAAGTGGAATTCATACTCAAATAAATTTTGCCATCAGCTGTTCACCAATTCAGGAAAACCTGAACTTTGATCTTCAATAGTTTGAGGCAGAGAAAAAACTGAAGATGAGCTGAGAATAAGGAATTTTCTTTGCTTTACTCTGAAATAGCAAAGGGTCTCACAATCAAAGTGAGCGTGATTGACATTGTTGACACCCTAGGAATACATCAGAACAAAGGTGTATCTCTAAAAGAAAATATCTTTGACCTAAGCCCCAAAGAGCCCACAGTAATAGAATTTTAAACATACAATTTGATACATAGTCAAAAATAGCCAGTTATATACAATAAAAAAGCAGCATGAAGAAGATTGTTTTCTTTATATTTTAGATATGAAAAGTAGCTGACAAGAATTAGAAGACAAGTAATGCTTCCTGTCATCTATTATCTATACTCTTCAATATCAGAAAAGTAAAAGAAGAATCCATGACAACTGTATATAACAGAGAAATATTTGCAATGGCATATAAAGCTATACATTATGTATTAACAAATCTAATTAATTATATGCATACAATTAATGCTTAACAATTCAAATGCTAAGCTGAGCATGGTGGCATATGCCTTTAATCCCAGCACTTGTGAGGCAGAGGTAGAAGGCTCACCGAGAGTTCAAGAGAGCCTCTTGAACTCTGAGACTACATAGTGAATTCTAGGTCAGCCTGGGCTAGAGTGAAACCCTGCCTCGATAAACAAAAAGAAACAAACAAAGAAAAATTAAATGTTAGTAAAAAACATTCAAATTAATTTAAAATACAGGAGAGCTATATTTGTATGAAGGAAAACCAAGTATATCTCCAGGGAAGGAGAGAGAATCACAAATATTGGGAGAGATCAGATGGACTGACACTCATGAATTCATCTTTTCTATTACTGTACCCTTTCTGGTTATGGCATCGTCTTTAGTACTGCATATATTCGGGGTGGACAGATGCCCTAGTGGTTAAGACATTTGCCTGCAAAGCCTAAGGACCCAGTTTCAACTCCCTAGAACCCACATAAGCCAGATACATGTGGTAGCACATATGTCTGGCGTTCTTTTGTAGTGGCTAGAGGTCTTGACATGCCCATTCTCTCCCTCCCTCTTTGTCTCTCTCTTCTCTAATAAATAAATAAAAATAAAATACTAAGGCAGGCATGGTCGCGCACATCTTTAATCCCAGCACTTGGGAGTCAGAGGTAGGAGGATTGTGCTTCCCTGAGAGTACAGAGTGAATTCCTCGTCAGCCTGGGCTAGAATGAGACCCTACCTAGATAAACCAAAAAATGAATAAATAAATAAATAAATAATATTTTAAAAGTTAAAAATATATTTTAAAACTTAAAAATATATTGAATATTTTATTTATTTTTTTAATTTTAATTTTTTATTTATTTATTTGTGAGCAGAGAGAGGTAGAAGAGAGGCAGAAAAAAAAAAAAAGAATGAGCATGCTAGGGCCTCTAGCCACTGCAAATGAACTCCAGATGCATGTTCCCCTTCGTGAATCTGGCTTATGTGGGTCCTGGAGAATCAAACCAGAATCTTTTGGCTTAGCAGGCAAATGCCTTAACTGCTAAGCCATTTCTCTGGCCCTGAACATTTTATTTTTGATTCTAAAATAACTAATGACAATACATAAAGAATCTTAAATAGTTCTGTTCAGTCTCATTTCCTGGATTAATCAATTTCTTGGTTTTTTGCCTATGAATAGTTTTATTATAATTAAAAATTAAAGTTTGTTCAGTGTGTCTCCATCTATCTAATAGATATATATTTTTCCTCCTTTGACAGACTATGTTAGCATACTTGCTAATGTTAGGCAATTCATTTGTGCCTGTATCATAAACCAACCTGGAAGTGATAGGAATTCCATTTATTTATAAATAATTTTTCTTTCTTATATTACTATTAGTATTATACTACTATTATTTTTATTTGAACTGAATGAAATGTGTTGAGAAAGAGCTACTTTTGTTTCTTCTTCAACCCTCTGGAAGATTTTTATAAGATCATATTTGTTTATTGAACAGTTTTTGCAGCTGTTCTGTAACATTGAGCATTGTGATTTTAGAGTGGGGAGTTGGCTTACAAGCATTCTTCTTTCCCTTCTCGCAGTCAGCTTTAGTCTCCAATTTTCAGTCGAACCATTTGTTTCAAAGTCATAGATCTTACTATTTTCCCAAATCCAACTGCAACCACCAAGTCCTCAATTTATGTAATTTCTAAGCATTACCTAGAAATGAGTCCTTCCAATTACTTTTGGCTAAGATCATTCATAGAAATATTTTGTCATTATTGATATTTTTTAACTTTTAATTTTTCTAATTGAGTTTATGACTATTGCAAACCATTGTATAATGTATATGTATTGCATTATTTATTATGTTTACCTTTGGAATAGACTCAAAGAAGTTCAGGAAGTAGTCATCTCTGTTTTGTAACCCAATGTCAACAGTTTATCCTAGCAACTGTTAGGGATGCAATTCCCCTGTTTGTTAATATGATAAAGAAGTTACAGGTATTCATCATCTAATATGTATTCATAATTTATGTAAGAAGTAGATAAACTCTCATCTCTCTAATAGTCCTGATTTAGGTCTCATTTGGATATTTTTGACTTTCATTTAATATTCAGTGAACTGTTAAGCCCATTAAATCTCTTTAATTAACCTCTGATTATTTGGTAGTTCCATCTACCAAATGTTAAACTTTAATAAAATATATTTATGTAGTAAAGTTTACTTGATGGGCTCCCAATTTGTCTTTCCTTTTCTTAGAATTAGTAAGTACCTCTGATTTAGATACTGAAAAGGTTATTACTTACTTTCTTTCTTTTTTTTTTTTTTTTTAAGGCGGGACAGCAACGTTGGTGGGAACAGGAAATTAAAATAAATGGGAATATTCAAAAGGGAGAATTAATTACATACAACTTGACTGAGTTAATTAAACCAGAGGCTTATGAAGTTAGACTGACTCCTCTCACTAAATTTGGTGAAGGAGATTCAACAATTCGTGTGATCAAATATACTGGTAAGTAGCTTTATATTTAAAAGTATGAATTTGTATATTAAACCATGTGGAATATTTAAGTTGAAAATATCTGCAAAGTAAAATTTAACATATTGATTTTCTGAATTAGTAGCCAGATATCAAAACAAAAAAAAAACAAATTTAAAAATAAAAATAAAATAAAAATAAAACCCACACAATCTTAATCACTATGAATATTATTAACATGTGATGACAACTGTGGAACCATGGCATGATGCCTTAATGAAAAGTAAGCCACATGATTCTGTCAGCAATAGCCATTCCCCTTTTAAAAATGCTACACCATACCAATATCTGTCTGCATGTTACCTTTCCAAATTGTTGATGGATTACAAATTTATCAAGGATAATGGACAAGGGCTTATAGGGCCCCCATCCTTCCCAAATGCCTGGATGCTATTGGCAGTTAATGGTGCCTGAGGGACTGTCAGATATCCTCCGCAGGGAAATGACCGCTGGAAGAAGCAATGTTCCTGGTACATAAGGCCCACCTGCGCCCATGCAGGCAACTGTAATTAAACTCAGTGCTTCTCGCCCATATACAAGAAAAATAAATGATGCATCAAAGCAGAAGGACTAATTGAGAAGGAGTAGGGCTTCCACAGAAGTGGAATGGGGAGGTTGGTTACAAGAAGGTAATGAGAGTGGATTATAATCAAAAAAGATTATGTACATGTATAAAAGTTGTCAATAAAGTTAAATTTAAATTTTTTAAAGATCGTATGCATGAGATCAATGATTTTGTGACTCAAAATAAAATTAATGCTTCATTATTCCAAGCAATTTTAGATTTTCATAAAACTGAGAAGTATAGGGAATTCTTTATATGCAGTTTCCCCTGTTATTAATATCCCAAATTGCTGTGGTCCTTTTGTTAGAATTCTTTAATGAATATTGATATATTACTGAAATTAATAGTTTATAGTAGTGTTCACTGCATATTACATACAGTTATATGGATTCTGAAAAGTGCTTAATATGATTATTATTGACCCTGAAGTTTCACTGCTTTAAAAATCCTTTAGTCACTTCCTATATCTCTCACCCTATCTGGCACTATTACCAAATTATTTCTCTGTTTCTATAGAATCTCCTTTTCCCAAATGCTATATAAAATCAAAACCAAACAGTTTGAAGTCTTTTGAGACTAGCTGATTTCACTTAACAATAAAAAGGTTTTGCAGTGTCCTAAGTCTTGATATCACATTTCTTTTTATTGTTGGTTAGTATCCAGTTATATAAATGCCTTACTGCTTATGTAGTCACATCTGGAAGGGCATCCTGATTACTGATTTCATTTGCTGGGTGGAGGCCATGGTGTTTATTTATTTTTTTTCTTTCTCAGATTATTAATGTTCAATTTCTGAAAGTGTGTGTATGTCAGATAGTTTGTCTTTATAAACTATATTCATAAAATATTTCTTTACTTATTTAAATGTTATATTTAAATAAAAATAAAATTAGGGTAAAATGTAAAACAATTGAAAATTGATCCACATTTTTTAAAAATATCTCAAGGGAAATGATGGCAAATAGATTTTGCTGTTACCATAGTGTAGTTTATAAATTTAACTTTTATGCATTTTAAAAGTATAACACTTGATGAAACAACCAACCCTAAGTATTTCAATGAACCTGACAGGGTCAAATGAATCATAGGTATAATATTTCATATTCATTTCAATACTTCAATAGAATGTCAGTCATTCATAATTTATTATCAAGGTTTGAGTATAAAAGATAAATGATTTTTTGTAGTGGACATGATCCATTTTTGTTTAGTACTAAGTATATTCTTTGCACTTAATACAAAAGCAGTCAATTTTGCCAAAAGCATGAAAAATAAACTATTGATAACTCATTAAAGTTGTTTGTATCCATATTTAGTTTTCACCAAAAACTTTGAGAAATGTACTGGAGAATGGTATATTTGTCCAAGAAATATAAAATTAGTAGAATCATTGCATATGTCTTCTTAAATGTCATCCTTAAAAATATGCTCAGTCATATGTAAGTTATGTAAATATAAACACAAATTTTTACTCAGTATCATAATTCTACTATGCAAACAACTTCATAATGTTCCAGTATTTTTCTATGGTTTTCAGTTTCATATATTTTATAAATATGAACTGTTTCTTCTTATCTAATACTTGTGTGTCTATCTTAAAAAATTATGATTAAAGACTGACAGCAAGGACCTTAGAAATCACCGATTAATATGCAATGTTTTCAAAAAAATGGTAACATTCAGACCCAGAAGGTTTTGTTTTCCTACAAATTTGAACAACCATGAAATACAAGCCTGAACTAAATCTGTGGCAGAGATCTTCTTCTATTAAAGTTTTGAGTATTGTTTGGACTTTACAAGACATAAAAATAACCATAAGCTAATTAGTTTATAAAAAATTTGTGGTAACAAACTAAAAATGTGGAAAATAGATATAATTTTAGTTCTAAGTTTTTAACATTTACTTTTACATTATTTTTTGAGGTAAGCCCCAAAGATTGCCTTTTTTATGCAAGAGTAAGAGATTGAGAGAAAGACTGAGACAGAGAAAGTGAAAGAGAGAGAGAGAATTGGTGTGCTAGGGTCTCTAGCCAATGCAATTGAATTTCAGATACATGTGCCCCCTTGTGCACATGTGTGACCTTGCACATTTGCATCACTTTGCATCTGGCTGACATGGGATGAGGAGAGTTAAACATGAGTCATTATGCTTTGCAGGCAAGTGACTTAACTGCTAAGCCATCCCTTCAGCCTTGCTTTTACATTCTTAAAAAATTAAAATTTTAATTTGAATTAATGTAATAAGGAATTGGACAAAGTCCACTTTAATGATATATGGGCATTATATTAGTCTATTTTGGGCTGCCATAATGAAATATTATGGACTAGATGTTTTGAAAAACAGAAATTCATTTCTCACCGTTGAAGAGGCTGGGAAATTCATGACTTAGGAGCATGTTTTGTTCTGTCTTCCTGGCCTGTCCAAATAACCTCAGATGGTATCTATTCTTCTACTTATAAAGACACCAATCCTATTGGACAAGAACCATACAATTGTGACCTCATTTAACCTAAATTATCTCAATTATTTCACTGATGTCCTTATCTCAAATATTGGTTTTTTTATGGATTCCATGTGGGCCATGCAGTATAATAAGAAAAATTAACATGCAAATATAAAATAGAAAAATAACGAACTTATTTCATTATGTAGAATTTATACTTGCAAAATTTCACAAAGTTAACTGTAGTATCAGTAATAAATTTCAGTCCATAAAGTATAGCCAAAGAGATAGTTACAGCTCACTACAGCCAGGTGACATGTGAATATGACATTTTTTAAATATCTGTTTTATTTTAAAACTATATATACATATATATATATATATATATATATATATATATATATATATATATATATATAATTGCAATTTCATAGTGTATTTTCAATATGAAATAGCATTAATTTATACTAATTTATGTTTTCCAAATTAAAGCATATTGATATCTTGTAATAAAATAGACTGTTACCTTTCAATCTTCTTTCATGGAACTAGAAAATGCATGGTACCTTCTCTGTTGTTGATTCATAATTTGCTATATGCAATGCAGAATCAGACAAACCAATAAAGAACAAAAATTGTCTTTTGTATGTAGAAACAGAATAATCAAATGAGAAGCTCACTTAACTTGTTAAACTTGAACTATATGTACTCGTATAACAATAAATAGGCTCAGTGCACATGTACCTGTTTTGGTCTATCTTACTTTTCTAAGAATGGGCAAATTTCTTACAGGTGGTTAAAAATAGATGCTAGAAAAATGAGAAAATAAAACAAAATAAAAATAAAAATAAAATAAAAAAAATTTCTCCAGGGTAAATTAACAGCCCATTGAAATTCTAGGAAAATCCAAAATGCTCTGCTTCATTGAGAAGAGAATTTGCCCTCAGTTACAAATGCCCAACATATACCCATCCCATTTTTTTTAGATTGGATATATTTTTCTTACTTGAATTATTTATTTACCATTGGATGGAAATCAATTGACATTTGTATTGTAAACATAATTACTTTTCTAAAAATATTTATTTTGGTGTGCAAGAGTGCAAAATATGCCACCGAACACTTGACAATTAAAGCAAATGGTATTGACATAGATAGTTGTTTTAGGATGAATGACATGATTTGAGGACTACATTATTTTCCTATATGATATATTAAACTCAATAAAGTAGATAGCAGCAGAAAATAAAAACTTAATGTTTGTTGGGTAATGAGTTTCGCTGTTAAATCATTTAGATTCAAGTTTTGCATACTATCAGCATCTTTAAAAAATTCTGGGTTTGTGTTAGCACTGGTTAGCAGTTCTACTCATTGGAAAATGAATAGCTCCTCCTTCCTATTTAGCACTAATATTTTGGTATTTGAGGCTGCTGTTGCTGAGGTCTGAAATAGATTATTACATCCAATCCCCTGGGACAAAATGGATGCAATACAATTCTTTGTTGTTGAGAAAGATACTTAAGTTTAATAGGGAATTATGCACACTGATAAGACTGATTAGCCATTTATTTACAAATGAAATCTAAACCTTACTAATATTTTTCATTTCCTTTCCTTTCAGCACCTGTAAATCCTCATTTGAGTAAGTATATATTTTTAAAAAATCACACTGCAATTCCATACTGAAGAAAAATAGTTCATGTGAAAATATATAAATATTATTGAACTCACTTGTCATAAAATGATTATTTTTAATCAGTAAAATTAACATTATGTATGAATTCTACATTACACATAGTATAAGACAAATTATGTAATATTGATAATTCATGTTTATATATTTTCCTAAAAATGAAATTACACAATCATTTCTTCCAAATGGTTAGTATTCATGCTTTCTTTACCTATGGGACTAGTTTTCCTTTCATAGGATAACACATACATATCATCTCTGATGTCACGTTTTCTTTGATTTGGGTCTTTGATTTTTTGTTTTGTTTTGTTTTTTCATTTTTTTAGGTTTTTCAAGGTAGGGTCTCACTCTAGCCCAGGCTGACCTGGAATTCACTATGTAATCTCAGGGTGGCCTCAAACTCATGACAATCTTCCAACCTTTGCCTCCCGAATGCTGGGATTAAAGTCATGTGACACCACGCCCGGCGGATCTTTGATTTTTTTTTATATTGTCCTCACAGAACAGTAGGGTAAATTATTAAGTTGACACTTAAATTTTTAAGATCACTTTTCTCATAAATACTTATCATTATTTATTATTTTATTTATTAAAGATATCATCACACTATGTAACTTAGCCTGGCCTAGAACTTGAATTCATGATCTGCCCACCTCTGCTTCCTAAGTGCTGTGATTACAGACATGCACCAATATGCCTGACCACAAATCATTATTTAATCTAAATATATTTGTTCTTTTTTAGGTTATAAATTTTATTTAATTGTTTATAAATTCTATAAAATTGACAAAGTATCTTTGTTTAGCTTACATTAATTGTTATAAATACAAGAAAAAGTACAGTATACATATACTTGGAAAATATTCCCATACATGAAGCAACCTGTATTAGTTACAAATTAAGGGCACAAAGATTCATTTTGACTCATAATTTGAGAAAGGATATAGCCCACCAATGCAGTTGGCTTGGCTATGGGAGCTGGAGTCAGGAAGTGGAGAGAGATGAATGCTAGTACTCATTTGGCTTGCATTTTCTCTTTCATTCAGTCTAGAACCTCAGTTCATGGGATGGTACAGCCCATATACAGGATGGAGCATCCCTTCTAATTAAACCTCTTGGGAAATATTCTCACAGATACACTGAGAAGGTGCTTCTATATCTAGTTGAGTTGACAGTGAAGATTTACCAACACACACACACACACACACACACACACACACACACACACACATCCCTATCTTGGAAACAAGAGGGTTTACTATGAGAATGCATTCTTAAATATCCGACCATGAGAAAACATTTTGTGTTTAATGTAAGGTTAGATTTTTATAGGTTCTAAGGAATTGCAAAGGAGAATAGGTAGATGCCCAGGGGCAGTAGACTAGCAGGCTACATATTACAAATTCATGTATTCTTTCTTCACCATATTGGATAGTATTGAGAAAAGAAGTAAACTGTTGGACATTCTATAATGCAGAATATAAAAAAACCTTTATTTCTGCTGACGCTGAAACTCGACCAAAATTATCAGAAAACCAGTAAAAATTGAAGATTTAGTCAGTCTTCAGTTTAATATCTTTGTGAAATGCATAGACTTTATTGCTTTTCCATTTTATGAGATCATCTAAAAATTAATATCACATTGATTTCTGATAAGTTTTAAGGCTGAGTGCATTTCCAGTTGTATCAGGTATCTTTACTCTAATGAACATTTTATCAACACATATTGCCCATGTTCATAATTATCTTATTTAACGTGATAGGATAATTATACAATTATTTTGTGGTGTTTTATGTCTTTTGTTATTTGATCTGTCAACTTCTTATAAAAATCTTCTCCCATTAACAATGTAATATGTCCTCAGAAGCAATGGCCTTGTTTTTCCTCATGTATTTTTGTCCAATTTTAATTATTATGCCAATCATAAATAATTTACATAAATTCTGGACAACTTTAGTCATATCTAATTTTTAGTATTTGTAAGCTATGTTATTCTTGACTTTACTATAAGAAGCATATATTATCATTTAAAAATTCTTCTGTTACTTTCAAAGACAAGTGTTTTTTTTAGTATAAACTAAATCACAAGAAGGAATTGTTTAAATAGTGCCTAAATTCATAGTAATTCAAATAAGATGTGAGATTTGACAATTCTGCAAACTGAAATCTAATCTCTTTCCATTTATGCTTTTACCCCATTGTTTCTATATGAAAAGTATGATATTAAACAATAGAAAGTAGTTAAGAACTGGGTGCATATCAGATCAAAACATTCAACTAAAATAACTAAAATAATTGCATTTTATGACTAAATAACATTAATATATATATATCCATGCATGAAACTACACTGTTTTGACAGTAGTGATATAGTTAATAATTTTGCTACCTAAGTGTCATCTTTTTAGTTTCAGTTTCACCAATATATATGTCTAAAATATTTTATGTGGATATTGTTTCCAAGGAAATTTATACTCATATATTCTTTTAAATCCTAACATTTCCTATCACATACCAATCAAGAATGTAAACTTTGAAGAGATACAATCTAAGACAAAAAAAATGAAGAGATGTAATTTAATAAAAGCAAAGGAAATCCAAAACATACTCCTTAAGTTAAAGAGAAAGCTTTCCCTTTTACTTTTATTGGTGTCAATAGTTTTCAGTTATTTCAGGCATATGGTCCCCACAGAAGGATACATGTCCAAGGATACTTAATGACTCCATCCTGTGCAAAGGCACGAGGTACTCAGCTCTAAGACTCTGTTCTGTAGATGTTTATTTCTCTGAGAATTGAATGTGTCTATACTCTGTACAATAGCTCCCTTAACCAAGGTGATCTCCCCTGTGACACTCATATGTAAAGATATTGTGAGTTTTGTGGCTTGAGACATGACTCAGTGAGTAAAATGCTTGCCACACAAGCATGTAGATCTGAGATCAGATTTCCAACACCTATATAAAATGTCAGGTGTGGTGGTACATTCTTGTTATCCCAGCACTAGTAATTAGGAGACAGGAGGATCCCTGAGGCGGCTGGATAGGTTGTCTTGCCCAATGGGTGAGTTCAAAGGGAAACTGTCTCCCATAAAAATAAGATAAGAAAATCATACAGGAAGACATTCAATGTTAATATCTGGCCTATACACACATGTGCACACAGGCATATTTAACTACACATACACACGTGACCCCCACACATACATACATAAAGGCAGGAATATCACACACAGATAGAAAAATGAAAGATAGCTAAAAGATTATTGTGATTCCCGTGGCTTATTGTTTTGCATAAATTAGTAGGAACTGCATTTAAATTTTCTCAATTAATGTTATATACTTCCCATGTGTCCGGCAGATTTTATCACTTCTTTCTTTATAAATTTTTAAAGCAGGATGCATCCCAATATCCCAATATGAAAACATTACATATCTAGAAACATCACTACCACTCACACTTCATGGAAAGTTAACAAAGCCTCTCCCTGAGATTGTATTTTATCTGAACCCAGCATATGGTAGGCATCTAAGAAATGTCAGTCATTCTCCAGGGTCTTCATACAACCATTTTATAAACTTCACTTCAAATAAATTTCAAACATCTGGCAAACACACATTCAAATGTAACATGAATGATGTCTGCTTTTCTAAATAATTTGCTATTACCTTGCCCTAAGAAATTTCCATTTATGCAAATGTGTATAGATAAAAGCATTTCTAGACAACATGGTGCAAAAAATTATCAACTCAAAGCATACATCATTAAAACCCCACCAGCAAATTAATAAAACTCATTTTCTTTTCATTTGCTTAGGGTTTTTTTGTTTGCTTGTTTGTTTGTATTTGAAGACAAGATCTTACTCTAGAGAAAGCTGGCCTAGTACTTACTATGTAGTCCTGGCTGGCTTTGAACTTGGGGTGAGAGTCACTATACCTGGCAATGTAAAATTCATTTTCTAATTGTTTTAACTGTTCTTATGAATACAGAAATGAAAGTTAGGAAAATTTTTCAGTCAAAATTTAAAAACAAATTGTCCTCTTTTTATAATAATTTTATAGAGAACCTTAAAATATATACATATTGCAAATTGGCCATATTCCCATCCAGTTATCCTCTTATGCCTCCTCTCTCCCACCCCATTCTACTAAATGCCATTCTTTGTGAGGATATCTGTAAATCATTACCACACAGTAGTCATGATTGTACTAGTCAGTTTTGGGGGTGGGGGGTAGGGAGTAGCAATGCCTCAGAATATACCTTCCCACCACCCTTTCTCAATGTTCCTGGAGCTTTGGAGACCATTAACAACTCTCCTTTAGTGATGAGCTGTCATTAGCCTCTAATTTTCTGCTTTGATGAGTGTGAGTCTCCTCATTATCTACCACCATCTCACTAAAGGAGGTTCTCATGCTAGAGAGCAGCACTGATATGTAATCCACCACTACCTCTTTAGAATTGTCAGTACCCTGGCTTGCGTGATGGAGATGACTTGTCTCATTCTAGGCAATTAGCTTTCTATTCTTGTCATTCTTACGGTTCTAGGTTCTCTTGGGTATTTGCTGCCTTCTGTAAAAAGCAGGTTCTCTAACTAAGAGTGAAAGCAGAATTGATCCAAGGGGATAAGCTTATACATTTGGAAGAGTTTTTGATAGGCAAAACCTCTCCATTTAGCCAAAGAACCCTAGAAGGTTCCCTCTATGGTCTATGACATTCCAAGCCATAGGCCTCTGACTTGATTCTCAGTACCTGTAATAAATACATTCTCTCACAGGGAGTGGTAGTGCACACCTTTAATCCCAGAATCAGGAGGCAGAGGTAGGAGGATCACTGTGAGTTCAAGGCCACCCTGAGACTATATAGTGAATTCCAGGTCAGCCTGGGCTCTAATGAGACCCTACCTCAAAAAAAAAAAAAAAAGAAAGAAAGAAAGAAAGAAAGAAAAGAAAAAAGAAAAAATACATTCTCTCAAGAATAGACCTCATATTTATCTGGATATTTATGAAGAAATTCTTTGGGCCTTAAATGTGTAATAAGATACTGGTTTCATATAAAAATTGCTATTACCTTTTTATTTGAGAGAAAGAAAGAGGCAGAAGGGAGAAAATGGGTGTGCCAAAACCTTTAGCTGCTGCAAAGGAACTCCAGATGCATGTGCCACCTTTTCCATCTGGCTTACATGAGTACTCAAGAATAGAACCTGGATCGTTTGGCTTTGCAGGCAAGCACCTTAACTGCTAAGCCATCTCTCCAGCCCTAAAAATTGCTACTCTTAAATGATGACTATTAGGAAAGTAGAAGGTGAAAGGAGAAACTATAGGAAGAGGAGGAGGGATAAGAAAGTGGAATAGAGGAAGTGAACATGATCAAGGTATAGTATATGCATATATGAGAATCTCATAATGAAACCTATTACTTTGTATAATTAAAATAAGATAATAAAATTGTTATTCTTTTTAAATAAAGTTACAATAGTTTTATGTTTAGCCATAACTGTGTCCACCATTAGCTGTCTGATGCCATTACCTCAATGTTGCACTATTATTGCTGTATAATGCTTGGGATTTTTCTAATAAGACATTGAAATGTCATATTTAATTATTATTAATTACTTTAATTTAAATTTGTTAACAGGAGAATTTCACTGTGGATTTGAGGATGGTAATATTTGTTTGTTCACCCAAGATGATACAGATAATTTTGACTGGACAAAACAAAGTACAGCAACAAGAAACACAAAATACACTCCTAACACAGGACCTAATGCTGATCGTAGTGGATCTAAAGAAGGTAAGAGGATATGCAGAGCAGTATTCATAGCAATCAGAGAATTGAACATGGAATTACCATTATGTGCGAGAAGAATAGAGTTAGCCATTCAACTATTGTGCAATAAAATATCATATTTTATATACACTATCAAAAATTAAGGTATCTCCTGCTTGGCAAGGTGGCACATGCCTTTAATCCCAGCACTAGGGAGGCAGAAGTAGGAGGATCACCATGAGTTCGAGGCCACCATGAGAATACATAGCAAATTCCAGGTCAGCCTGAGCTAGAGTGAAACCCTGCCTTGAAAAACAAAACAAACAAACAAAAAAATAATGTTTTCAAAGCTTGTAGACATGAATATTTTCTCAGAATTCAATGCCATATCTGTTTGAGAGATCAGAGGGGTTTATTTTGCTATTTCAGCTTTAAAAGTCCAATTTCTTGCCGAGGGTGGTGGCTCACGCCTTTAATCCCAGCACTCGGGAGACAGAGGTAGGAGGATCGCTGTGAGTACGAGGCCACCCTGAGACTACATAGTGAATTCCAGGTCAGCCTGGGCTAGAGTGATAGCCTATCTCGGAAAACCAAAACAAAAACAAAAAAAAAAATCCAATTTCTCTCAAAAGTTTGTACACTGTGTTTTTAATTACTTAGATCCTTTATTTATTCTTTTTTAAAGCCATCATTTGTTGTGTGAACACATGTAAATCTTATGAGATTTAAATCTTGCTAGCAATATTTACTTTGTATGAAAGCCCTGAAATTTTCTGGTAGTTTAACATGTGGTGTTTTCTGATGAGAATGTGTTCACATGTTTTATTTCATCTCCTCTAAGGTTTTTATATGTACATTGAGACTTCTCGGCCCAGACTGGAAGGGGAAAAAGCTCGACTTCTTAGCCCTGTGTTCAGCATAGCTCCCAGAAACCCCTACGGACCTACGAACAGCGCATATTGTTTCAGCTTCTTTTATCATATGTACGGACAGCACATAGGTGAGAAAGCAAAAAGTTCTATTTTCTGTGAAGATGGTCATAGAAGGAAAAATTTAAAAAACAATATTGGAAGGTTTTAGTCAAATAATGTTAGTTTTAAATGACATGTACAAATTGCAAAATAAAACACTGTGAATGCCCTATCATCTAATTTCTAAAACTCAGATTACAATTTACAAACTTAGAGCATTACTTGCCTCTTTTAGAATCCTTATTTAACCATCAACATTTAATTTTTTGTTACTTTTTTAGGAGGGGTATGGGTGACTTGAGGCAGGATCTCACTCTAGCCTAGTATGATTTAGTATAATTTAGTATAATTCAGACTAGCCTCAAAATCATGGCAATCCTCCTACCTGTGCCTCTTGAATGCTGGGATTAGAGGTTTCAGACCCCACATGTTTTAAATCCTTTATGAGAAATTGGTACAGCATAATTTAGTGTATTTTTAAAGGAAATATGAGTGAAGGACAAGGAAAAGAAATATTGTTATATCTACAAGTATTGTTAGCATGATTTACCTATTGTAATATTGATGCAATGCTTTTTCTTCTGTATCAAGTATGCTAACTAGGATAGAAGAACATGTTGGCCCTGTAGAGATCTGGCACAATCATCACAAAGGCTCAGATGAATAAATGCCTAACTGTGCTAAACAGAGTATCACTTACTGAGTGGACCCCACACAACTTAGCTGGGGAAATATCACACAGTTCTCCAGTTCTTTACATGTTTTTTTAATACATAGAAGTTAACACCAACTTTATGAAATTTTAGTTATTGTCAATACATTAGGTTGGTCTACATATGTTGGAAATAAATGACTTAAATTGATATGAAACTATTTATAGCTTTTACTTGTGCAAATAAATGAAAATAGTTATACCATTTATAGTATAAATATTATAAAATTAAATTGTTAGCTTTAGACCACTGCCATGGATGGCATATACTATATACACTTGTAATCTTTGTGAGTCTGAATCAAAGTGAGGAGTGAGGCAATGCTTTAAACAAAGGTTGACAGTTCTCCATTTTGGGTAGGCAACTGTGAGCATTACTTCAAGACATTAGTGTGGATTAATCAGTCATGATGTGTGAGTATTAAAATTCATAGTCCACACTTCTACCCAGTATCCTTCTACTAGAGTGACAGGGACAGGTGACAACTAGAACAGAGAGTATTATAAAGTAAAATATACGCTCAACCTGAAGTCAGCAGACATTGACTGGAGCTGGGTGGGAGCCAAGTCACCTCCTATCAGGTGACAGACCAGCCTTCAGTCAATTCAGAACACAAATAGCACTAATAAACTCTGTCATTAGTGGGGTACTCATCTTAGAGCGTTATGCTTTGTGGATTTTTTTTTTTTTATTTTCACCATAAGCATTTGTGCTCATTAAAGTAGTAATCCTGTTTCTTAGACAATGATACTGAAATCCAGTGAATTTTGATTGTATGTCCATCACATAGCTGATAAACAGTGCAGCCATAGTTCCTATCTGGGAAGAGCCACCCAGAGTCAGCCTATGTCACTGCTCTGAAGGAAGATTACTAGTGTGATATAAACACCAAACTAAATATGTGACATACTTCTAGCCATCACAGTGAGTCATCACAAACACTGTACAGTTAAAAATCAGATATTTGGGCTGGAGAGATGGCTTAGCGGTTAAGGCGCCTGCCTCCTAAGCATAAGAAGGCTGATTTCAATCTCCAGCGGTTCCAATCTCCAGGTTCCACGTTTAACCAGATGCAAAGTGACACAAGGGCGCAATGCTGCACTTGACCACGAGGGGGCGCACACATCTGGATTTCGTTCGCAGCATCTGAGAGGCTGCTGTTGCGCCCATCTCTGTCTTCCTCTCCCTCTCTCTGTGTCTCTCTCTGTCTCTCTCAAAAAAAAAAAAAAAAATCAGATATTTTATTAAGATAAACAAATGCAATAGATATGAGTTAAATGACTGGGACATGACAGAAGCTAGAAAAACACTCTGAAAGCTATGGCAGGAAGAGTCACAGGTCTTACTATGTATAAACTACAGAAGGAAGTTGATCTTTGCAAAATTACCAAACCTATTTTTGTATGGTACTTTTATTCATGGTGAGATTCACTTAGATCTAGCTCTTACTTTTAGTTGATCATGTGTATGTTGTTTAATCTAAAATTTTAATACATTTTAAGAACTTTGTCATTTTCAAATTTCTCTAAAAGTAGGAAAATTTTAATTAAATATTATATGATCTATTTTAAGCTTAAAAATATGTATATATCTTATATATGCAACCAGATTTTTAGAGCTTCACTAAAGATACCTATATGAGTTCCAAGATAACTTTAATGAAATTTTACCTTCATAATTCTTATCTTTTGTCAAATATTGTCTAGTTGACTTTCTGCTGGTATTACTCTGATTATTTGAGGAGTCAAGCTTGGGAGAGCAGTTCTGTTTTTATAAGTAGGTTTTTTACCATTTGAAGTCCTTTTGTGCCATTTCTCAGTCTCATCAGATGGTTAAAGGTTGCAGGATGTATGCTAAGTTTATTCCTCAGGTACTCTCAACAGTGCACAGACACAAAAGTTGAATAAAAATACTTATTTAAGACAGTGAGTAATAAGTATCAGATGCAATACAAACAAACCTTGTTTTATTGCAACTCGCAGATGTTGCATAATTTAGAGATGGAATATTTGTGCAATCCTGCACCCAGCTTTTCTTAAGTCCTTTCTGAACACTCCATTGTCGGCTTATTCCCTGTGCATTTCCCTCTCCTTGAGCCATGAGACATGTCAGTATGGAAATTAGGCTAATCAACTAATCAGTTATCTAAAATGGCCAGCAAGTGTGCAAATAGAAGAAAAGAAAAAAGAGAGGGAAAGGAACAGAAGGGAAAAGAAAGAAGGAAGAGAGGGAGGGGGAGGGAGGAAAGGAGGGGAGGGGAGAAAAGAGAAGAAAGGGAAGGAAGGGAAGGAAGGCCAAAAGCTAAGCTCATTGCAGCAAACCATTAACAAGTTGTCAATGCAGAGAAGAAAAAAAAATGCCTGAAGGAAATTAAAAGTGATGTTCACATGAACACAAATGATAAGCAAATAAACCAGCCTTATTGCTGATATGCATAAAGTTGAAGAGCTCTAGTATATCAATCTAGCCACAACATGTCCTTCAGCCAAAGCATCATGCCAACAAGGCCTTCACTCTTTTCATTCCTGTACTGGCTAATACGGTGGGGAAGGTGAAGGAAAAAATATCTAAAGGAAGTAGAAGTTGGCTCCTGAGGCTTATAGAAGATAGTATCCATAGTAAGATCATTCAAGAAAAGCACAAGACTGGAATAGCTCTTGAACCTACAGCAAGTTATGCAGAGATCTTTCCAAGATGAAGGAGGGAAGGCAGATTTTTTAACCAGATTTTCCCCCAGACACTACACAATAGTATGTTGTTTATTTTCACTGTCATTATTTTCTATTTCTTTTTAAAAATTGATTTTAGTTTTTCACCATTTTATACATATACTTGTATATATGTATTCCATTTTGATTTTCATCTTCCATTTTCCTTCTCTGTTCCACTCCTGTTGAACTACTTCTTCCAAACTAGTCCCACGTTTTTCTGGTGAGAGTGAACCCACATACTTTAAGTTAGAGTCCTTGAATGAGAATGACAGAGGGGTTATTTACTAGATCTTGGGCAATGAAGAAAATGTCCCCTTTGCCCTCAACAACCATTAACTACCAATAGCTCCTCAAAGAGAATTACAGCCTCATGAAGCTCTTCATGATCAGTGATGGAATATTGAGGGGCCTGCAGGTTCATGAGAACAGAGGTTCTCCTCTCCTTCTTTGGCTATTACATTCTTCCCACCCGATCTTCTGCAATGGTCCCTTAGCCTTTGGAGGGGTGATATGAACGTTTCATTTATGGCTGAGAACTCAGTAGTCACTTATTCTCAGCACCAGTTTTGAGTCTCCAGAGTAACCACCACCCACTGAGAAATGACACTTCTCTGACAAAAGCTGAGAGCAACACCAATACATAGGCATAAACAAAAATGTTTAGAAGGCAGTTTAACATACACATTTAGCAAAATGACAGTAGGAGGTTCCCCATTAGGACCTATGACTATCCCAGCCACAGCCTTTTGAACAGGTTTGCATTACCAGGGAAGAGTTCCCTCCTGTGGAGCAGGGCTCATATCTACTCAGAATGCATTTGGTAAGTCCCATAACAATCATATTACTATTCCAACAGTAGACACATCTTGCCTAGCTAGAATGGGCCACTGTTGCTTAAGACTACTGATAACTTTACTCCCCCAGCAGCCCCAACACTATGAAAGCTAGCCAATAGGGAGGAATCTTCCAGTTCAGTATCACACTGATTTCCCTGTGTCCTTTTGGGATCTTCAGTAATAAAGTCCTACCATTTAGTCCTGGTGGGGAAGCAAGAGCAGTTGCAATAGCTTTCATTGTTTTTGGAGGCCATGAGGATCTCCTTGATTCATAAAAGGGTGTCCCATACCTGGCACTGAGATTTTTATTCAATAACCTATGCCTTCTGAGAGAAGCACTATCCAACCATGCAGGGTAACTCTATTCAAAAAAAAATTTTTATATATTTTTTGTTTATTTATTTTCAAGAAGGGAGGGTAATAGGTGTTCCAGGGCATCCTGCCACTGCATAGGAACTCCAGAGGCATGTTCCACCTTGAGCATTTGGCTTTATGTGACTACTGGGAATTGAACCCAGGTTGTCAGGCTTTGCAAGTTCATCCTTTAACTGCTGAGCCATCTCTCCAACCCCCAACAACTTTTTTTCATGATATTTTAAATTAACCAACAAAAAAGTAGGTTTCCATATTGCTTTTGTATATACCCTTTGTTTTGAATAACCCTCCTCCTCACAACAGATTTTTAAGGCAGACAACTTGGGTTAAGTCAATGATGGGCTTTAAGTCTTCAAAGGGAAGACTAGCACACTTGTTAGGAATGGAGAATTAAAGCAAGGCTGGCGAGATTGCACAGTGGTTAAAGGCACTTGTTTGTAAAGCTTGTTGGTCCAGGTTCAATTCCCCTATAGCCATATAAAGCCAGATGCACAAACTGGCACAGGTTCTGGAGTTCATTTGCAGTGGCAATAGCCCCTGGTGCGCCCATTCTTTCTCTTTGGATCTCACTCTTAAGTTAGTGACTGTAATTGAAGCCAATGCTCGCTTACCATCCTAAACTCCTTGAGCCCCTCTAAATTCTTCTAGCCTTACTGTGTCTTGTCCTATAAATGGAAAATCAAATGATGAATGACATGTATGTTTAGAAAAGAGTTTACTGATTTTTTAAAGCCCACTATGTGGATAAGCTTTAAAGAAAAAAAGATTCCTTTCAAAATATTACTGATAACCCAAGAACTGTGATTAATATTCCTTTCATACATGCTAATGCCTCCATTCTGGGGTTCATGAAACAAATGCAAATTTCACATTCCAGTTTTGTTATGTAGTATGCATTTTGCAAGGCTACAGCTGCCATGCACAGTGATTGCTCTGATAGGTTTGCTCACAGTATATCAAAAATCTAGGAAAGATTCACCATGAAGATGTGACTTTCAACACCTGAGGCATTGCTTCTTATTCTAGTAGATTATCAAAGTACTTTCTTGAAATGGAATCTCCTCCTGCTAAAGATTCTGTGAACAATGTTGACATAAGAACAAAATATTTATTATATTAGCACCCTGGCTTCTCCTGGGGATATCTCTACAGTCCATCCCAATCTCACTTGATAGTCTTGAAATCAATTTCTGAGGGACGTAAGTCCTGCTTTTAGTCTCTGTCCCCCTTCCTGCTATAGGAGCAGGAACAATCTCTCCTCCCATGACCTGGTACCTTGTATATAAGTATTTATTTATGCATTCAATAAACATTCATTGATAAAAGAATAAACTTTTTAAATTATGTGGTAGCTTAAGTACTTTTTCTGTTTTCTATCATCTCCATAATTCACATTTTTCCTTTAAAATAAAACTGAAGGACATCTGTGGAGCTTCTTCACAGTGCTTTTCTATCTTTGTTCCCATAATTCACAGTGCAAAATATTTACATTTGTCACACTGAAGCCTGTTCTACTGTAATATTCCTGAGAACAATAAGTATGATTTGTGCATGATTTTTGCAACAATAAGTGTTTAATAGGTTAAAAAATGACCTACACTAGATGCATTAGCTTTGTGTGTGTTAGAAGAATTACAAAGCAAGGACACTGAGTTCATAGTTTTGATTGAAAATAGAAAATAGTTTCATAAAAACTTTACATGTTGTAAAAGTTAAGATAAAATTTTAGTTAATTATTGTCTCAGATTGAATTGGTATATCAGCGTTCTGGGAAGTAAAACAAAATATATTGCAAAATGTCATATTTTATTAAAGTATTCTTGAGTAATATAAAAGGCAATATCTTTACTAGAGTATTCCCATGAAGATATAAATTGTACTCTAATAAAAAAAATATAGGGCTGGAGGGATGGCTTAGTGGGTAAGGCATTTTCCTGCAAAACCAAAGGACCCAGGTTCAATTCCCCAAGACCCACGTTTAGCCAGATGCACAAGGGGGTGCATGCATCTGGAGTTCATCTGCAGTGGCTGGAGGCCCTGGCATTCCCATTGTTTCTCTCTCTCTCTCCCTTTGTCTCTGTCAAATAAATAAAATAATTACATAAATATATATAGCCAAGTTATTATGAACAAGAGAATAACCATGTGACTTTAGTTGAAATGTCGTGGCCTAGGCATGCCATCTTATTATGATCTAACTTAATATAAAAGTAACATGTTGAACTATGGAGTCACTTTCTTAGTAAGTTTATCTCAATAAAGTTTCAGTTTATTTTTTGCAAGAATTCATTTAAAAGTTTTTTTTTCCTATGTAATATGTTAGAACTGAAAGATTTTATAGTAGAATTTAAATGTTTATAAAAACAGAAAGTACAAAGTGACTATATTTTTCATGTTTTTAAGAGACTTTTATTTCCATTTTTGGTCAAGTGCCATTTTTTTATTATTATTATTAAAGTTGTGACCACCAAGGCTCTGGTTTGTAACAAGAATATATTCCTCAACTAGGAAATATGCTCATAGGCATTTTCCTCTTTGGAGTGAGACCATTATTTTAGAGCTTTAACTACAATGACTATAACAATCATAATTGAATAAAGATACAATTGTAAGATTTTTCCATACTGATAAATTCTCAAAATTAAGTTCTGTGCATGTGACAATTCTAGATCTCTGAGAAAATACTTAAGGAGATTCCAGTGTTCTTCATTTAAACACTAGAAAATAGCAACCACCAAACTGTGGGCTAGTTGATTATAGTTATTATGTCACTTTTTCTGTAAGAATTAAACATTGGCTTCAATGAAGTCCTTTTTTATTTAATAATGATAATGTTGATACCATTAATGTGAAAGTAATGATAACATTAATTCAGTTATTTACTTTGTTAAATGATAAGTATTTAGAAGAGGAATTTATGAGTAAAATCTAGCAATTATTTTTATAACCTGTGGTCAAATTTTATTATAGACACTTATCATAGATCCCTGTAATTAAACTATAGGTAACCTCCAATGCATGTACTTTTTAAGTATCTGGCTTTGAACCCACAATACTTCTAACTTATTTTCCTCCTGTTTATTTCTCAATTAAAATATTAGCACATATCAATTACATAAATAAAAGTTTAATTATGGCATTTCCACATATGCATATAATGTACTTTGTTCAAATTTACTCTCATATTATTTATGATGGTCTCTAAGAGTATGTGTACTAGAAGTTAATAAGTTTAAGCCAAAGTAATGACATCACTAATTGAGAAAGACTAGTGTTTCAAAGTACAGAATTATCTTTTCAATGTGATAGATATTTTTTCATTTGAATTAATGAGTTTTTATTT
This sequence comes from Orientallactaga sibirica, assembly GCA_036365145.1. Classification (NCBI taxonomy): domain Eukaryota; kingdom Metazoa; phylum Chordata; class Mammalia; order Rodentia; family Dipodidae; genus Orientallactaga; species Orientallactaga sibirica. The sequence continues at coordinate 12,256,624 of JAEOAD010000010.1, read as the reverse complement.
CTTAATTTAACAAACTTTTTTTCTTTTCTTTTCTTTTATTTATTTATTTATTTATTTTTATTTTTTCTGGTTTTTCGAGGTAGGTTCTCACTCTGGTCCAGGCTAACCTGGAATTAATTATGTAGTCTCAGGGTGGCCTCGAACTCATGGCGATCTTCCTACCTCTGTCTCCCGAGTTCTGGGATTAAAGACGTGCACCACCACACCCGGCTGTAACAAACTTTTGAAACCAACTTTATTAATAGTAAAGACAGTGATTTTTTTTTTAACCTGTTAACCTCACATTCACTCATTTCAGTTCAATGGGATGAATCGTACAGGTTGAATGCCCAATCCTGTTTAGGGTTTTGAGATTATTAAAGAGAATTATCATAAAAGTTTCTTATCTATCAAATAGTTTTTCATTGAATTGAAAAATTACTGACTAATATTAGATCCAAAAAGTAATAAACAACAAAATGCATGCCAGGTATATGACTTAGGTGAGATAGAGAGAGAAGGAGGAATCACCATGATTATCATAAAAATTTTATGGAACAAAAAAAAAGACAGAGAAGCATCCTCCAATAGAAGTAAGTAGCAGAAAGCAGAGGTCAAAGGGAACTAAGGTATGAGAAAGGAGAACAGATTTGTTTGTTTGTTTATTTGTTTGTTTGTTTGTTTGTTTGTTTGTTTGTTTGTGAGAAAGAGAATTGGTGTACCAGAGCCTCTAGCCACTGCAAACTCCAGACACATATATCACCATGTGCATCTGGCTTTATGCAAGTACTGGAGCATTGAACCCTGGTCTTTAAGCTTTGAAGGCAAGCATCTCAATGGCTGAGTCATCTCTCCAGCCCTGGAAGAACAGTGTTCAGGGGAGGATCTTAGAACCAAAGATTTAAACTGATCTGACACATACCATAGAAGTAGAAAGTCTGAGGAAAGTGAAACTTTAGTAAAAATTGTTAGATATTAATACACACATTCAGTTTGATACCAGAGGTATGGTAATAATGAGAGATATGAACTGACATTTGGTTTAAGATACAATACAATTGCAATTTTATATGTTGAAAAACATTAATTCAGCCATTTATATTTAAGCAGAAAATAATTATTTTATAATTTCCCACTTTATATGAGTGTATAAAACAAATGATTCTAACAATTACCTATCAAAATACATAGATCTTGCCTGGAGCCAGATGATTTTGACACATTCTCTCATCTTTTCATAAAGGATAAATGTCCAATTGAGTCTATGTTACTGATTATAAAATATGCTATTCATATGCAACTGATATTCAGACCTTAGGAAAAACAAATTACAAGTTAATCCACAAAAACCTGTCAATTTTAAGCTTCTATTGGAAAGATATAGGTACATTTCATGATGTAAACTTCCATTATTTCTTAAAGTATTGTGATATAGTCTACAGTTAAATAATTAAAATTAAAATTATATGAAGGACTTAATGGCATATGAGAATCTGGTAACAATGAAGATAAATACTATTATGAAAAATATATTTTCTATAGGCATTTAAAGGAAATGATATAACATATACATAATGCTATTGCAAAATGCTAAGATGAACTCAAAATTTTGATGACTACCTGTGATATAATGTAGTACTAAGGTCTTTTAAAGCCGTTCACTGTCTGTAATCCTTAGACTAAAAGATACACAAAGTCTTCCCCAGCTGTAGTACCAGACACTTGTAGAGAGATGAGCAAAAGATAAAAAGTTGGAGCCAAAAGAAGAAATAGTCAGTTTTACTTAGCTATGTCCAGCTTTTCTCATAGAACTAGATAACATTAGAGAATCCATGGGGATGATTAAGTTTGGCAGTTAGTGCCTGTGAAAGCATAAACATAGTCTCTCAGGATTTAGAATACTTCTAAAGAGTATTAACACAATCCATCATATTCACTTTGTAAGTTTTTACTCTAATAATGTAATGATGTGGATGTGCTGAGTAATCATTGCTGAATCAGACTTCTCTTGAATATCTTTATTCTGTTTCACAAGTTTTAATAATATAAGGTGACCTGGCATGAAATTAACTATGTTTTAAGCCTGGATTCTGTTTATGAAGTTAAAAAAAAAAAATCTGCTAGGCATGGTGGCACATGCCTTTAATAAAAGCACTCAGGAGACAGAGGTAGGAAGATCGCTGTGAGTTTGAGGCCATCCTGAGACTACATAGTGAATTCCAGGTCAGCCTTGGTTAGAGCAAGACCCTACCTAGAAAAACTAAAACAGTAAATAAATAAATAAATGTTTTAAAACCTAGGGGAAATATTTCCAAGTAATTTGCTTATTAATGAGCTTTTCTCATCACCCTAGAATTATAATAGTGAACAGACAATTTGGAAATCAATAATTATTAGTATTTACATAAGACCTTTAGATTGTAGCATACCTGGGAGTTTTGCTTCAATCAATTAGACTATCATTTATTTCTTATAAAACCATTATTTTCCACTTAAATTACAAGATAGTCATAATTACAAATCATTTTGTTAGTGTAAAAACAATTTTTTAACTTAAATAATTCAGACCTGACTTCTTCAGACCTAGGCAAAATATTTTTCATATGTAATATATTCTATAAACATAAAATGAAACATTTCATTTTATTTACATATTACATATGTAAAAAGGAATGTTTGTTAATTAAAATGTAAACATCATCATAGATAAGGCATATTCCTTATCACAAAGTTCTCTATATAATAATATAATCTACTTCTCATCACTGTGACAAAATCTCCAGAAAGGTATATTTTTGCTCATGATTTCAGATTTGCAGTCTGTTGTCATGTAGCTTTGTGTTTTGGGACTTGTGATGAGGTAGTGACTTCATGGTAGAGGGTCAGGGCGGTGGAAAGCTGCCTCCCCTAGTGGAGACAGGAAGGTCAGATAGAACACAAGGAAAGAGCTATGGACAAGATCTTTCCTTCCAGACCTACTCCTGTGATGTACTGTTTCCAACTAGGCCCTACCTCTTAATTTCACTACCTCCCAATAATGCCATCAAATGTGAATCCACCAATAGATTTGTGCATTGGCTAGATCAGGACCCTCCTAGTGTAGTCACTTTTCCAAAGTCCTGCCTCTGAACACTTCATTGAAGAACAAGCCATCAGCACATGAACCTTTGGGAAACATTTCAGAGCCAATCCATAATAGTATATTAATATGTAAGTCATTAAAATACCTTATCATTTTTTTTTCGATGTAGGGTCTCACTCTAGCCCAGGCTTACCTGGAACTCACTATGTAGTCTCATGGAGGCCTTGAAGTCACAGTGATCCTCCTAACTCTGCCTCCTGAGTGCTGGGATTAAAGGCATGCGCCACCACACCTGGTACGACTTATCATTTAAAATAAAGATTAATATCTGCATAGCATGTTTTCTTTTCTGAGAACTATAAATATTAGATATAAATATTATCATTCTGTTTACTTTTGGCAAGCAGCCATTTATCAATAATAATGACTGGATCAATTTCCTGTCAATTCAATCAAAAAAAAAAAAGTTCATGCTATCCAAGAGAAGTAAAACTTCCATACAAAATGATGCCAAAAAGGGATGAAAATGATTTTTGGGAAAACATTACAAGATTACATGATATTATCTACAAAGGAATAAGAGAGAGTAAGAGCTAAAATGGCACAGAAAATATGCATGTATATTGAAAAATTTTAACTTCAGGTAAGAGCAAAACTTGTAATAAAATACAGAATATGAATTTGATGAAACAAAAGGTACAATGGTGGAATAGTGGATCAGCAGGACCTGAATAAAATATGTAAATAAAGAAGAAAATTAAATAAGAAAAGAAGGTGACATAAAATATAATAGCTAGGTCAAGATGTTATTTGTATTAAAAAAAAAAAACAGGAGGCCGAGGTAGAAGGATAATCATGACTTTAAGGCGAGCCAAGGCAAGAGTGAGACTTTGCTTCAAAAAAAAAAAAAAAAAAAAAGACAAAAATGCTAAGTGATAATACAATAATACAAGTCAAAACAATGAGGGTCCAGCTGTGCATAGGCTATGAAGTACACAGTTACATACTAAATATTAGCTTCCTGTTGTTGCAGCATTAACAAATATCAGGGACCACAAACTTGACTTAAAGTAGCACACAGATACCCTCTTACAGTTCAGGAAATCCAAAATAAGTATGTGGTGATAAAATTAAGGTACCAGTAGGCTAGTTCCTTCTGAGGACTTTGGGGGGAATTCCATTTTCTGTCTCTTCTAGCTGGTAGAGGAAGGCTATATTCATTGGCTGATTCAAAAGCAGCTAACATCCTCTCTCACATTGCCATTTCCTCTGTATCAAAAGTTCTTTTCTCTATGATTCTAAAAAACACAAAAAACAAAAATCTGTGGGGGCTGGGAAATGACACCTGTAACAAAGTGCTTGCCTACCATGTGTGGGGTCCTGGGTTTAATTTCTAGCTCCACTAAAACAACTCTTAAGCAATTCCCTGAAGCCAGAAGCTACTGTTTCTTTCTGATTTGAATTTTGCTCACACACACACACACACACACACACACACACAAAAAATCCGTGTGATTGAATTTTGAACACACTTAAATAATTTACAATAATCTATCCAACTAAAACACATAATCCTGAAAATGCACTTTGGCAATGCAAACTAACATTCATGGCAAATATGAATTGGGATGTGATACTATTTGAGTCACCCACAATAGCAAGATAGGAAATGTTCCATAAGAATGTTCCACAAGAATTCTTTAAAAATGTTTACAAGTGTGTGATCAAGGAAAACAAATTTGAAATGAAACAACTATATTAAATTCCATTATTATTTGTAGGTGTCTTAAATGTGTATCTACGTTTGAAAGGGCAAACAACAATAGAGAATCCCCTGTGGTCTTCAAGTGGGAATAAAGGACAACGATGGAATGAGGCTCATGTTAATATATATCCAATTACTTCATTTCAGGTAAGAACTAACCTTGCTCATAGATAGCTGTGCATGACCATAAATGCTAATGGTGATCTTAAGTGAATACCAAATAAAACATGAAGACTCAGAAGTCTGTGATGTGGTCAAAACAAAAAATCACATATTTATATTTCTCTTTAGTTCTAAAGGCCATCTTTATTTATACCCATCAAGTAATATGTTAAAATAATAATCTATCAAAATCCATCAGATTTTGCCTGCATAAAATGTTACCCATTTCTATTTTGCTAAAAAAAATAATAAAGTAGATATGTAAATAATGGTATTAGTGAATGCTCTATTATTCCAGTCAATCTTTATTTCATGGGATTTTGTACACATTTAATAAAATGAACCTCTGAAGTACTATTACTTTAGTAATTTATCTCTGACAATTTAAGAAAAGTTTAAATAAGTTATTTTTTGTTGTGTTGAGAGAGTTAAGGCTTCAGTTGAATACAAAAAATGTTATCTAAAGTGATGATAGAAATTTTAATAAAAGAAATTTTAATGACTTTAGCAGGGCCCTTATAACCAACAATAGACTTCCAAACTATTTCAAGAAAGCTAAAAATATCTTAGTGATTTTAATAACCATATGGCCATATGCACATGATTTTATAAGTGTACAAGATAATGTCCAACACATATCAATTTTTTAATATATTTGAAATATGGTAAAAATAACTGTTGAATCTAATCATGTAAATAAACCCACATCTCTATCCCATAGTTTGAAAGGATTCACATCAACTTTATGATGCCATGTATGCATTTCACAGCATTTATTTCAGGGAAAATAAAATCAAACTGATCCAATTATGTAATTGTTTAATTAGAGGAATAAATATTCTTTTTTAATAACACAATTTATAAATTCTACTTGCTTGAACAATTGAAATTCTAAATAAAATCAGGGTGATAAAATGAATACTTTCCTTCACAATGGCAGAGAACAATGGCATTTAGTAAAATCAATTTAAATCATCTGACTATGAAATCCACAAAACAAAAAAGATGTTTACTTGACCTTGGTACACAAAAATAAATCAAGGACTGGTAAGAAACACAGTGAGCCTACGCAATGGTAAGTCACCAAAAGTTCTGCTCAGGGGTTGAGGTGCACAGTTATTTTGTTGTAGAGAATTGGCCAAAGAAAGAAGATGGCATTAAAAGGTATTGAATGTTATTCAAATGTTATTCAGAAGAGAGAATGATATTAAAAATACTGAGATATAGAAACTAGCATGACATTTTGACTTTTGAAATTTTGGAGTGACAAAATTTTGATCTATGGAGTGTTGAATGATGCCTGTGCTACAAATTAGTTTAGATGGAAAAGAGGATATGCAACAAGCTTTGGGAATATGTATAGTTTCTTCTGTTTTGTACATGTTAATAAAGATGCCCCAAAAAATCATTTTGAAGATGGACAAGAAGTTAAAGATGTTTGTCTGAACTGCACAGATGTTTGTTGTTATCAGACTAGATGTACTCCCTAAACTTGCAGAATAATTGAAAATAAGAGAAGGTTCACATATGAAAACAAGCTACTTAAAGGATGGAACCACAAAGAACACTAACCACTCATGGATATGACGTGTAAAACAGGATCTCAATCCTAAGTATTACCGTAACAAGTTGAAAGAAAAGTGATTCAAATGCCCATGGAATTAAAAACAAGCCAAATCCAAATTAGAGAGTAGCTTGGTTTCAATGAACTACTCCATAGGAGGTAATGTAAACTTTGAGTAGTCATAGTTGAGGCACGGATTCCTCAGTTATATTACATAACTGGATATAATATCTATTTTCCCATAATAACAAGGAAATTGAACAAATCATCATGTTGACTAAAAGTGTTTCATCATTCAGAGTTAATAAAATTACCTGAAGGAAATATTACTTTATAATATGCTTTATTCAGATCATTATTATATTTTTTTGAGTGAGAGACACAGAGAGAGAAACAGAGAGAGAGAAAGGGAGAGTCAAAGAGAGAATGGGTGCACCCAGGCCTTTTCAGGTGCTGTGAACGAACTCCAGACATGTGGGCCCCCTTGTGCTCATTTTTGTATCATTTTTCACATTAGGAAAACTATAGGTTTTGTTTAGTGATAATGTATTTGAAGGCTATCTGGTTCATTGCCCAAGATACAGAATGAAGACTGAAGAAGACGATGTTCACCTGAATATGAGTGATGAGAAAGACTTCACTGGGGGAGGAGACAAGAGGCAGAGAGCCAGCTTCAAGGTTGTTGTTGCTTTGGACCATCTTACTCCACTGAATTCTCTCCACACAAGTGTTGACTAAAAGAGCTACAAGCATGAGGATCTCTTGTTAAGAGTAGGAATAGGGTCAATTTAAATTCTCAGAAGAAAGATTTTACAGTATGTTTTCTATAGCTATAGAGATGTACAAAAAGTTCACAAAAATTATATAGAAGGAATATACAAAAGAGATGTTCAAGAATGTTCAGATTAATAATACTTTATTCATAACAGTATAAACATTTGGGACCTTGTCTGGTGATTCCACTACAGAAGTCAACACTGGTTGGTACTGATGGTTGTCTGTGTAGTTACCATCTGTGGTGCTCCTTATACTCTTCCACAGATTTAGACCACTGAAAGGGCCTCACTTCCATTTGGTACCTTCTTGCTTTCAGTCTTTCCCCTTCCTTTAACATTTCTTGAAGTGTGGCTTTGTAGAAGATAAATAATTTTCACCTTCTATGCTTTGAAAATAGTCAATTTTACCTTCACTTTGTGAACAACTATTTCCTCTGGACACAGCATTGTGCCTGTCAGATCAGAATTTTTAAGAAGTTCTTTCTCTGTCTATTTCTGTGTTGTTTCTAAGCATATATCTGGAGATATGTATATATTCATTTTTCTAGACATAATGGTAGGAATTTTTTCTCTGCTTTCTAATATGATTTTCTCTTTATCTTTTCATTATCTCTCTATTTTTACGTGTTGGATTATGGTCTGCTTTTTTGTAGCCTTCACTTTTTATGTGCCTGGGGTTCGTTATACTTTGTGCCTCTGAGGGTTTATACTTTGATAAAATTCAGTGATTGGATAGTTTCCTTATGTGTGTTTGTTTCCTCCTCCTCCCTTTAAATACGTCAATTACCCATTTATAAACCCCTAGGAAGGGGTTGTATACCTCACTTATGCTTTGTTCTTCATTTTTAGGATTTATAAAATTTGTGTTTTGAGTTTTAATAGCTTTTGTTCTATATATTCTCACTTACTTTTTTGAAATATAAACAATTTTATTTTTATTTATTTATTAGAGACAGAGAGAGGGGGAGAGAGAGAGAGTGAGAATGGGTACACCAGGGCCTCTAGCCACTGCAGATGAACTCCAGATGCATGCACCATCATGTGGATCTGGCTTACGTGGAACCTGGAAAATAGAGGCGGGGTTCTTAGGCTTCATAGGCATGTTCCTTAAGTGCTGAGCCATTTCTCCAGCCCTCTTGCTTACTTTTTAGTCAGGGTCTCACATTAACTCACACTGATCTGGAATTTACTCTGCAGCTCAGGCTGGCCTCAAACTTATAGTGATCCTCCTACCTCAGACACCCAAGTGGTAGGATTTTATCCATGAATCACTGTGTTAAGTTTCTTCTCTATAAATTTAACTTGAATCTTTTACCAAATAATTATATCTCTATTGATAGAGATATAATGATATAATGATATAATGATATAATGATGTAAAGCCATTATCTGCTAATTTTCACATTTATATCAGTTCTTGTTGGCTTGCGTGGACTGTTTTCTCTGAATAGTTACTTATTTTCCTGCTTCTTTGCAAATGTAGAAATGTGACTTGATGGCAAAAGTTGAGAATTTTAAACTAATGGAATCTAGATACTTGGGGATCTTTTTAATTAGAACAGAGCGTTTGCGAGAATGTGATTATTTGGAAAGACTATTTTTAAATCTTAAAATTTTATAGGAAAGACTAGATCATATTCCCTCCTTTTCCTCTCATCTCTCCTCCTCTGTAATTCTTCTTTTTCTTGTATTTTGTAGTATTCACACTCCCATTATCTTTGTTCACTTGGATTTTCAGTTCCATCTCTCTAGGTCATATATCCTACCAGGTGTCACATTGGTTCTCTTTACTTGTGCCATTGCCTACAAAGTTATACAGGGCAAGTAGGGACTCATTTTATTTTATTTTCATCTCTCATAGACCACTATTATTATTTATTATTATTATATTATTATTTACATTTTATTATCTGTGTCCTAAAGACCATTGTTGAGAATACTTTGTCCAATAATTTGGTTGGTCCAAATGGAAGGATAAATCTGATGCCAATTACTTTATTTGGGGTAGAAGCCATCAAAAGATAAACATTTTGAGCCAGGCGTGGTGGCGCATGCCTTTAATCCCAGCATTTGGGAGACAAAGGTAGGAGGATCGCCGTGAGTTCGAGGCCACCCTGAGATTACATAGTGAATTCCAGGTCAGCCTGGGCTAGAGTGAGACCCTACCTTGAAAAACCGAAAAATGAAAATAAATAAATAAATAAATAAATAAATAAATAAAGATAAACATTTTGATTCCAGTGGGAATCAAGAAAAGGAAGTTTTGTTTTTTCTTTTTTTTTTTTTTATTTTGTCCTCTATGTTCTTTCATTTCCCAACATATTTTTAGGTTCCCTGACTAAGATATTTATTTATTTCATAAATCTTTACTATACAAGGAAATAGGGAAATGGTTCACCTCATGACATATTTTGGGTTTTCAGTTTATTTTGTTTTGTTTTCTTGCAATTTATAATTATTTCAAATATTTTTCTCTGAAATACTTTATAAATTATCAAGATTTTCAAAAGCACTTTCTTATTGTCAAATTTCTGACATTTGAAGCTATCCTTGATCCAAGTAGAAAGCATTATCTTTTGTTCCTTTTAGAGTAGTAAAATGACTTTGAGTCTCTCTTTTAGTAACACTTCTGTAGTTATATTTGATTGGAGTTGCCAGCTTTTAAATTCGTTTAATTTATAAACCCTTGGAAAAATAACCACTTGCAAAGTCCTTTGTTGGAGTGTCTTCAATTAGTTGGTTAGCTGAAAATAAAATTATTTTGTATAGCCAATAAGAGTTTTATTCTAATGAAATTTATTCATAGACTTTTCTACTGACATTATTTGGTATCATCAATACCAGAGATGAAAATATATTTTATTATATTTTAACGGAGTAGAGAAAAATTTAGAAAAACTGTAAGGTTCATATACTGTTGTCTAATAATATCAATTATACTTCAGACTATATATGTCAAGAAAATTGCCCTTTCCTGTTATTGCTTTACTTCCTTCATAGTATATTCTATATATTTTGATGATATGATGTATAAAGAAGCATTATGATGCAAGAATTACTGTTCACATTTTATTAGTTTAGCTCAAGATATCAGTGAGCATCCTTTACTCATATCTTCATTTAAGGATTTAGAAACAGATTGTAAGGCAACTATATAAATGAGTATTCTCATTGCATCATGCCTTTAAAATCTGATGACTAATAAAAATAATTTGAAAAATATTTCAGTCACTAGGAAACATAAACTTACACAGTTCTATACCCAATATTATAGTCCAAATTTCAGGCCAATTATAGAGACCTTGTGAGGACCCCTGAAATAATCATTTAAAACTTTTTCCAATTACAATTCACAGTGTTCTCTGTTTCTCTGTCTTCTTCAGCAATTCAAATCTCATGTCATTTTTCCAGATGAGAAGCTTTGATAATTCAGTGTCATTTATCCAGCAAGTCAAACTGACCCTCTTGTGGCATTGCTCTTAGGGATAGCTTCCCCAGGGAAAAAGTGAAGACTAACCTTGTCTATTGGATTGCATCACTGAAAATCTCTTCTTTCATGGCTAAAGCAAGTTAAATATGTGCTGCAATGATAAAAAGTAGCATTACAGATACCAACTGCTATACTTAAATTTATATATCCTGATATTGTTATTAGCAATACACTTAGTTCTCATAGTTCTTAAATTTTTGGACTTCTCTCATTAATAATTAGAGCAATTTGTCTCTTGTCAGAAAGAAAATATGCTATGAGCATGTGTAAAGGGCACCATTAAGTCTTAAATCATTATCAGAAGTACATTGTATTCTCTGATTCTACCAACTACTTTTACTCATTAAAGATAGATGTAACACTTCTTCACTTGCTGAGAAATTATATTGGAATACAGATTTAACATTGTAGTCTCTCTGTATCTTTCTATTGACATCTATGCATAGTTTAATAAATTGTTATATTTATTTATAAGAAACTATCAGTTTATTAACTGAAACAATTTTGTATAACATAATACAGAAATCTACATAGTTTGATTAAATTCTATTTTAATTTGGACATTAAGAGTTAATTTTCTTATGGTAAAATATTTATTACAACTTTAATTTACTAAAATCCATGAAGACAATATGAGAACATTTAAATTTAAAACTTGTTACTAGTTAAGGGATATTATTTTAAATAATATTAACATGGTTCAGTGGGAAGAACATGCTTTGCATAGTTTTCTCCCCACTTAGAAAAATAAACTTCCACACTCTCTCCTTTGGTACCCAGATGCCATAAAGTCCATCTTCTAAACACTTAAACCAAAGGCATTTCAAAAACAGAACATGGGCTGGAGAGATGGCTTAGTGGTTTAAGGTGCTTTCATACAAAGCCAAAGGACCCAGGTTTGATTCTCCAGTGCCCACATAAGCCCAGATGCACAACGTGGCACATGCATCTGGAGTTCATTTGCTGTGGCTGGAGGCCCTGTCATACCCATTCTTTCTCTACCTTTCTCTTTTTCTCTGTCTCTCTCTCTTCCTCCCTCAAAATAAATAAATTTTTTTTTTAAAAATTAGAATATTATTTTAACCTTATAATGAAATAATAAAATAATGATGAAAACTCATAAAATACTCAATTTTTTAAACAGAAGAATCTTTCTTCTCAAAATGAATATATTTCAATTTGAATTTACTGATATTTTCCTGACTTTATATCAGAAAGCTGTCAGCAGAGATGTATTTTTATAAAAGCATAAAATGTTAGCCAGAAAATATTCTATAATATTAATATCTAAACATTTTATTTATGTAACCTACCTCACAAGGTAAAGGAAATGATTGAATTATCCCTTTAAAAATTAGTCTAGAGGTCATTAATAAAACTCTTGGGATCTATAAAGTTCAATTATAAGTCAAAAGAATTGTAGTCAGAGCTCAGAGCATAAAGCGAATGATGAGATATTTTTTCTTGTGAGAATCTATATCTTCTCACTAGAAAACTGTCATGGAAATTAAAAGAAAGTACACCATAGAATGTCTTTCTTTGAGGAAGTTTATAATATTTCTCTTACCCACTAGATTGGATTCCCATGATCACAAGGTTGTGACTAAGTATCAAAAACACAATTACAGGACTGGAGAGATGACTCAGTGGTAAAGGCGTATGCTTGAAAACTCTAGAAGCCCAGGTCTGATCTCCAATAGCTACATAAAACCAGATGCATAAAGTAGTGAAAAGTAGTGCATGCATGGGGAGTTTTTTACAGCAGCTGAAGATGATGGTGTGCCCATACTCTCTCTCTCCCTCTCTGCCTATTTGTCTCTTGTTGTCACTCTCCAGTGTAGTGGGGACCCTGGGAATGTGTCGCACTGAAGAGAACAGGATACAGGAGATGCACAGCAATAGGAGCAAATGCATGATTTTATTTCTATCTTCAGCAGTTATAGAGTATTGCTTATCTTATAAGAACAATATTAGTACAATAATGGTTTACTTAAGCCACTTGTTATTTTGAACTACTTCTTAAGCCCTCTCCTGATCTTTTGCTTCATCCTAAACATTAGCCTCTTGTTTTGTTGTGTTTTTTTAAGATTCTTAAAACAAAGCACTCTCTATTATTATATAGTGCAAGGTGTCATGAGGCCGTACTTCCTCTTACATGTGTCTGCTCTGTCTCTAACATTGGGTTCTGAACAGGGAAGTTTGCTTCCACAAGATCTCAGTCTGCTGAGTTAATTCAGGTCACCCATGCCGCAAAACGTCAACATGTATCAGAAGTCCCAGTCACCCCATAGTCTCTTTCTGTCTCAAATAAATAAATAAGTAAATAAATAACATTTTAAATGATCATGATATTTCAAAAGCACAATTATATTTGTAATAAGAATTTTGTCAGATTTTTTACCATACCAGTATATAGCAACTAAATCTTGAGTTATTTCTATGTACTCTCTAAAAATTTGCACTGTGATTATATAGCAAGAAATCAACTTTTTTATTCTATAACAAAATGTACTACCAGTGGTTATAAAAATCAATCTGAATCACAGATTGGCAAATTTATCAACTTTTTTTACTGTCCCACATAACTCAGTGTCATCAAGAGCTGGAACATCCATTTAAGGTTTAATCCAGCTATAGACAGTCCTCTGGACATAAAAGCATTTGTAAACTAAATACTTATACTGCACACTTTGCCAGCAGGCAGGCAGCACACACATTAAATTACATCAAACAATCTGCTTCCCAACACGGCCTCTAAGTATAACTACAAAAGTGGATATTCTTCACATCTTTTCTGCTTGGAGACCTTTGTGTTCAGCATAACTTAGATCTCATCTTGTGATTTCAATCAAGCTGCTCAGGGAAGCATGAAGAAAATGTCAGAAGTTCAGGGATGATTTTGATTTTTAAATATAATCCTATTATTTTGTATTAACTCCTGCATGCAAACAAGATCTTACTAAGTGAATATAATTGTGTGCTTTCAGAAACTTGGTAAATTTATGAAATGATTCACTGTTAAGAGAAGCCGATGTACTCCCAAGCCTGCTTCTGTAACTTCCTTTCCAATGAAAAGATTTTGATGTCAGTTTTGCATGTGTAAATTTTAAGTGGTTGCAAGGGTTAACATTTTTACTTTCTCTTATTAGAGACTCTGCCACCTTTCCTCACTTCCTTACACAAAACCTATAAGAATACATTGCCATCTATTAAAATTGAAATTCTTGATAATCAAAAGTAAATAAATAATAAAAAATTTATAATTGTGTTTATATTGTTACTATTTCCAGAATTTAATAATAAAGGCAAAACAAATTTGTCGGGCACCAATGCCTGTCTTACTTCTAGACAAAATTCAAAGACTTGCCTCTAGACAATCAGAATATATAGACTCATAAATATGGACGTTTTAAAGTTAGAACTCCAGAAATAATTTTCTCAGAGGTAAATCTTAAGGTGAATGCAGACACCATGAAGAATATGTTCAGGTGTTCTTTCAAAAGATCAATATATTTCAGAAATGGTAGACCAGTGTTCCTAGCTTCAAGAATAACGCTGAAGAAAGAACTAATTCATTCCTTAACATATTTCTTGAAAATGATGCAAGAAATCATGGAGGAATCTACTTCTGAAAAATAAAACTCTAATGATGAATCTTGTATATTTGTAGCTCATTTTTGAAGGTATTCGAGGTCCTGGAATAGAAGGTGACATCGCCATTGATGATGTATCGATAGCTGAAGGTGAATGTGCAAAGCAAGACCTCACCACTAAGAGTAAGTGTTCTGCCTCCTGGACGTCCTTTGTTGTGATGTTTAAGTAAAATAACTATCATTAGCATATTTTCATTACTTTGAAATGTTTTACTATTATCGTCAAATTTAGTTTTACCACCTCAGGTCCGTGTGTGTGTGTGTGTGTGTGTGTGTGTGTGTATAGTATTTGTGATATGGTACATGCACTTGTGTAGATGTGCATATGCCCATACCTATGAAGACCAGAGAGGAATGTTAGAAATCCTTCTCTACTGCTCAACTGCATATTTCCTTGAGACAGAATCCCCTTAAACCAGAACTGAGCTTTCATGAACCCTGGTGATTCTCCAGTCTCCATTCCCCAAAAGACTAGTTACAGATGTAAATGGCCAGACTCACTCAGCTGTCAATATAGTTTCATGGCAACCACTAAACCATGGAACCATCTCTCCAGCACACACACACACACACACACACACACAGAGAGAGAGAGAGAGAGAGAGAGAACACGTATTGGATTATGTGTTGAATGTCCTAACATTCTCTTCTCCATGTTATATTTTTGAAATATATATTCAAAATCATTCTTACTAGAATTTCTTTGAGTTATAGGATTTTATTAGGTGCATCCTAAAGTTTTTAAGAAAAATAAATCAAGTTAAGT
The DNA here is from genome assembly GCA_036365145.1 of Orientallactaga sibirica. NCBI lineage: Eukaryota > Metazoa > Chordata > Mammalia > Rodentia > Dipodidae > Orientallactaga > Orientallactaga sibirica. Next base: position 12,241,387 of record JAEOAD010000010.1, on the reverse strand, counting down.
TAAACAAATAACTCATCAATAATTTTGCCTATATGAAATTACAAAATTACATGGCATACAAGTTTAGAGGAAATCAAAGTGCCTTTTACCCTTGTACATTCAGGGAGAAATTATTTTAGTTCAGATATTGCAAGAAAAATTTCTAAATCTATCCAGTGATTTCTCTCATGAATTGAATTGACTCCATTCTTTAGCAGTACAAAAAGACAAAAGCTCAGATTATATATAACAATAAGCTATTTTGCTCATGGTCTCTTGTCATTATTGTTAGCATTTAAAATGCACTTTTGCAAAAATTTCTGAGTCTAACTGTGTTTACATTAGAAAAGCCAGCTGCACTTAGAGACCTAAATAAACCCAACTTACCTAATATACAGAAAAACATGCATTCTTTTCAGATAAGAGTGTTTTTTTTTAAATTTTCATACCATGAAAACCATACCATGAAATAACCTTACACTAATTGAAGCAAATTTCCTCTTTACATACAAAATTTTCATATGTTTATCACTGAAAAGTAAATAAAATTCAAAATATTTAAATTAAACTTTCAGAAGGGAGAAACAAGAAAAGAATGCAGAAATGGTGAGACCGGCCCCAATGCAAAGACAGGGAAAGCCCATCCTGACTGCATGCTTACATAAGATTATGCCCAGTGTTCCCTTTGTGGGTCTCTCTATTCCAGTTACATTATTCTCACTTGCACTGGACTTAGGAAGAAAGTTGATACATAATTCCAAAGCTCTTTTCTGAAAATGTTTTCCACGCATTGCAGTTGTTTTATTACTTCACTGAGGCTGTATCATTAGCTAGGTGGAATGCCTATCTCCTCAATGTTTATTTTTTTGGTACTTATTTTCTTTCTCTCTAGATTCCGTTGATGGTGCTGTTGGGATTTTAGTTCATATATGGCTTTTTCCAGTTATTGTCCTCATCTCTATCTTAAGTCCTCGAAGGTGACCTTACCCTGGCAGAGGCTATAAACGAATCACCAGGCGCTGGCATGAAGAAAGAGTCTTTGTAAATGGACATTGAAAAAACAAACTACCAAAGATTCCTCCACAGACTACTGACTCAAAAGTAAAATAATAAAAACAAATTTTTTTAAGCACTGGGGATTAAAAGACATCATGGAAGTATAACTTATTCCAAACTACACAAAGAAGATAGTCTTAACCTGAGTAGAGAAGACACCTTCAGGTGCTTTTGTGGCTAAAATGATGATAGCGTCAGCTGGTTGAACTCTGGAAAAAGGAAAAGAAAAAAAAAAGAAAAAGAAAAAAAAAGAGCTATAGAAATCCTTGTCAAAGCACAAAGTCATGGCTGGTTTTGTTTCAAATGAATAGTTTGCTTGTTACCATGGAAACCTAATGGCCTGCCAACAAAAACCTCACTGTAAACAGGGTACATGGAGAGCTGGCATTTATTTTCCTTTCCAGAAGGTTTTATGTAGAGAATTAAATAAATGTAGGCCCTTTTACCTTTGGCTGTTACCCTTCCTTGAAAACAACCCAAACTCAGAATTATTTAAAGCATTCATGTTCTGCCCCACTGTATCCCCATCCCACTTTAACTGTTGTTTGTTTGTTTTCATTATTTTCTTACTGCTTTTGTTTTGGGTTCCTCCTCCCATGGCTAAGCTAGATAACCGTATGCTGTCTCTTTTTGCATGCACTTACTATCCAGGACGGTAAACCTGGGCTTACATAATTACACAGGCTTATCGGAGTTTGCTTGCGGCCACTTGAACACCCAAACTATGTCATCTGTTCCAATGAAGAAACCAAACCACCATCTTTTATAAATTGCCATGGAAACCAAGTGCCTTCAATGAAACAAGCCTGAATAATTTTCAACTCAGAAGCCCGCACTGCTAAGAATGGTTTTTGTGTAAAACTATTTTGTAAACAGACTACACAGCCCACATGTGCAAACTTACAGGCCAGACCACAAAGCCGCTTCTGAAGAAGAAAGGACCGAGCTGCTGCGTAAGCCCATGCAGACAAGATATTTGTTTCACCTCCTAGACAGCCATGGCCTTTCGGCTTATTGTCCATTAGAAAATAACTTCCACCGAGACCAGATATGGGAGCAACACTTTTTTTCTTCCAGGTTATTAAAAGGGTCAACCAGAGCAAAAGGTTGTTACAATAATACTTAGCGCAGAAGGTGGTCAGACACAAAAGTGATTTTCTTACTCTAACCTCCATTCGAAAGGAACTTGGCCCTAGCTTTAGAGGAAACAAGAAAATGTTTGCCGTGTATTCAAACTCTGCCACAGGACTGGGCCTGAAACGATCTGGCTTTATTCAAAACACTGAGGGTAATATGCCTCTGCCCTTTAGTCAGACTCTGTGCAAATTGTGAAATATTATTTTATTATTTTACCAAGATTAAAAAAAAAAAAAAACACTTTTACAAAAAAAAAAAAAAAAAAAAAAACCTGTAAAAATGATTTTGAGCTACCTGAGGAGAAATCATAACTTTAACCAGCCAGTTTTCCAATGCATTGTAAATTTCACTTAAACCTGTTGGTTAAGAAAATTTGAAGATCTTCTTCCTTAAATTATCTGAGCTTTTAACTTCATTTTAAAAAACCTTTGTCTAAAAATGAATATTATTATTATTTGTTCTTTCCATACCCCAGGATTAAAAATAACTGATAATGCAAGTAATTGGGATATCAGTATTAAATTATTAACATTTGGAAATATTAATATAAAAAGCACAACAAATCGTAGTGAAAATGACAAAGCTTGATTTTTTTAAACATCTGATATGTTTGTGCAAATTCAGTAATTCAACTTAAAATATAATTTTACAGCTATGTTCAATAAAGCCTCTTTCCAGGTAAGGTATGACAAGCGGTATATGTGTGTTTGCTGAACAATGTTCACATATCACTAATTTGAGATTATTTACACAATTTATTTGGTTATGTTATATTGGGATAAATCTTCAGTGTTTCATATACCATAATTTCTGCAGGAAGTAATTTTAATAGGAAAACCCTCATGAACTTGCCTTTATTTGTAATACATATAAAGTAAATATTATTCTTCTGTAGGTAAAATATGAAACAATGCATCTTGAAATTTAATGTATATTTTCATAGTCAGCTCAAAAGAGGACATCACAGAATAGTTATCAGAGTTAGTGATAGAATTGAGCTAAACCAAGTTCTTTAAATTAAGCAAAGGAAACAAATTAATATTATAACTTATTTGAATAAATTAATCATAGTGAAAATTTTTCAAAATTTCAAAATTACCCATTTATTTTATAAAACCAAAGAGATTCAAGTAAATGATATCTGGGACACTTAGCATTTGAAAAAGCTATATTCACCCTGAATTCTACTTTATACCAACTAACCACACCTCTTCAGTACCCCATATTAGTAAATCACTTAGTTTTCTTTGCATTTTCATTGCATCAACACATGTGTTTTATATCTAAAGAGAGGCTGGAATCATCTCTTTCAATTATCTTTAGGTTGATTTGAGTGAGGCTTTGCAAATGCATTAAAATAAAAAAATATAAATTTAAAATATTTGAATACACATGTCATTCCAAGAAAAATAAGCAAATTTCTCTTTTGTCTAAGTTTTCCTACACAAAGAAACTACTGTAAGTGAAAGGCTCAGTTGTCCTACTAAGCATTTGTTAAAAACTAAAATCTTTACTAAAGTTTTGCACAGTAAGAATATGTATACTTCAGAAGTCCATGAGAACTGGCTGGTACTTCCAAAGTAGTTTTGATTAAACTTTTAAGAAATTGTATAAAACTGTGAGGATAAAAGGGGCTATCCATACTGCAAAGCAATCAGAATCATTAGGATGATAATAACATGTATATCTCAAATTCTGAATTACTTAGATAAATTAACAAACTTAGAATCACTGTGTTGTATTTCAGATAACATGCTGTTACATTCATTGAAAACACATGGGTAAAAATATTTTTAAAAATTTATTATTTTGGTAAATGAAATATGAATTTTGTTAAGTTGCCTCTTAATAGTCATAATAATAATGAAAACTTTAAGCAACTGCCTTCCTTTCCCAAACATAGTTGTATTTAATATGAGCTAGAGTCATCAACATATCCCCCTTTCCATTTAGATAATGTGTTTAAAGTATAATTGATGGTAACATTTTTTTGTTGTTATTGATGATGATGATGTCCTTTATGCAGAAAGACATCTAACAATGTAGGTTAAATAAGAGCATCACCTACTCTCATCAATTCAAAGATGTTTGTTTCTTTACATTTGAATGTTTCTGCATTTGGGCCTATTTTAAATGCAATTGACACCATTTTTGTGTAGCAGTATATAAACTACACCCTAGAACTGATGGAATCTAAATATAAGAAATTCACTAAATTCACTAAAGTTACCAGAAGTGCCAAATGTTACTTTTTCATTCAAACCCCAAAGTGAGATTTAAAAAAAAAAGACTATTGCCCAATCATAACTATAGGATGTATAGTACTCATGGACTATGCAGTATTGAAAAACAACCTACTTATTTTTCCTTTTTTAAAAGCTATGAGACTTCTTTTTTGATACATTACATACACATCTATCCTTGCTTTCCCTTTCATTTTTTCTGGCATTAAGTTTATAGTTCATCATGATTTATAACATGCAATATATTTCTGCTTTATAATGTTTTCTGGTTCCATGTGGTTCACAGTTCTTAGAAGATCGGGAGTTTCACCTACAATTACATTTTCTTTAAGAGAATTGAAAATGCATGGTACACTACAATGTCAAACAACCTGACATTGAAATTAATAGTATTTCATTCACATATATCACAGAATTGACTCTGGCATGGCAATGAATTATATCAGAATTAGATCCCAACTAGTCTGCTATATCATGTAATAAACAGTAAAAATACTCCCACTCTTTACTTTTATATTTAAAAATATGATGAAATACAAATTACAAATGTACTAATTTTTCACCAAACATGCATTTTTATTTTTAAAAATTTATAATAAAATTCTCTGTCAATAAAATATGTAATTTGAAGAACAATTAATTCATTTAGTTCTGTACTTGAGACTGTAAAACTGGCTATGGTACTTTTCATGATCTATTTTTGTTTGTATGTTTTAATGGGTGATTTAAAGGATGGTGACAGACTAATCTGCTTTTAAGCTGATTTCACAGGATTCTTTTGAATACATGTTCTTTATCACAAAACTTTTTAGGTTTTTTTAACGTGCCTTTCAAAGATCAGGGCCACTCAAACATTGAAACGGGAAAAAATTACCTCCCCACCCCTAATAATACATTCTGGTTGATAACTGCTTTCTCATCTGGGTCTCAACAGAGCCGAAGGTATACTCTTCTTGCAACTGGGCAGTTGATGTCAATGAGGAGTTATTACATTTTCTGTGAAAACAATAAAATCATAGGGTTCAATCCCAAGCTATTTCCTTTCCTACAATGTTCCCTTTGTGGTTAACCCGTTTAATTAGTTTTCTTAATGCTTATTTTTAAAAGCAATGTCTGGCATTTTCTACTTTGACTTAGGAGAAAAGCTACTACAAAATAATCTGAATTTTATTCAAATCTAATACAAAAAGTCTGCCAAGTTTCTATAATGTATACCAATAAATATGCGTGCTGTTATTACATAAGCAAGAGACAGACATAAAGGCTTAAAGTTTTAATGTGAAATATGCTAATTCAAGAGCAGTCCTTCATGGGTTCATGCCTGCTTGGAGAGAGAAGTAAGAGAGAGAGAAATACAGCTTCCATACATTTATATATGGATTACTTTATTAACATATTCATTTAAAGCTTAATTATGAATAGTGATTTTACTTTGATGAACCTACATTGAGTATATTGAAATTAGAAAACTGGAATTCAAAATTTTGGAATATAACAGAGGTTAAACTCTGGATATAAACTGCAATAGTTATCTCAAGGGAAGATTTACATTGATTGAATTTAATTTCAAATGTACTAATTTTCCATAAGTTGAGCTGAAATGTGTTCTTATTTTTCAAATAAAATGATGAGAAGTTCTATGAAGTAGGGATTAGGTTGTTAGTTTTGGTTTGTTTTGTATGGCTCTTAATTGTTGCCCTGGGTTTCCAGGATATCTTTTTTTTGTTTGTTTGTTTGTTTGTTTCTTGAGTCTCAACAATATATTTAAATGTATAATTTTAATCAAATATACATTGTGTTAAATTTATATGAATTATTAGTTACATTGGAGATCATAAAGTTTAGATTTAATTTAATTTTCATTTTGATATTTTCCTTCTGCTAAATAGTTTCAGATAGCTGTATGTTATTTTCCCTTGGATTTTTTTTTCAATAAATGAAATTATGTTAAATACTCTACTAGTGTTTGGAGGAAATTTCTGCTGTCAATAGGCAATTAACTTAGAAACCAAAATAAATTTAGAATGATAATTATATTTACAAGTGAAAATGAAAATGCCATTTTTCTTTCACTTTTAAGATGCTGTTATAAACTCAACAAGACAAGGCACAATCAGACCAATACAACATGTGTAGGTTTTTGCATTATTTCTGAGAAATAGTTTTTAAGATTTTGTTAGATAAGTAGGCACTGAAATCTTCCTCAAGGAATGTGATGCAGGAAGTATGATACAGCTTAGCGGCTCTAGGTTTCTGTCGGGCTTGCTAGGTAAGTACAGCTTGATAGTGCTGATATTATTTGGGCTCTGACTGTATAGTGCCCAGGGACACTGTGCTAAATGTGAGTCTCTGAGGGAAGCAAATAATACTAGTTGGCAACAGTTTGTATGAATCAAAGTATATAAGTAAGACTAAAAATTAACTTGCATATCATTGTTTCCCTGCTGCCCATTTAGCTTACTTTCTTTTCTCATAATTATACTTCTAAACAATTCCATGACCTTTTGAAAAGATCTGCTGTAATTAGCATTAAAACCCATTAACTGTGTTTGGATATCAGCTTCTTCCCACTGTGTCCCAAAGTGTTAAGTTAAAGTGTATTTACCCTGAACCACTCTTAACTCAATAGGTAGTGCATGAACCTTATTCACATGTATAGTACTTATAAACTAGTCCTTTATTCTAAGCCTATCTGCTTCCCAAATGAAACTGTAACCTCCTACATGGGAAACCTATCTGTTTCTATATATCTGCAATAGTCTTTGGAGAACTGAGGTAAGGTTTAATGATAGGTCCTATGGAGATCAGAGTATGGATTATTATTGAATTAATCCATGATTTAGACCTACATCTAAATTGACCTTATTCAACAAGTGTAGGGAACATGAATAACTTTTATCTTTCACTTATAAAATCAAAGAAATTTCATGATAAGAAGATAGTTTCTATGTATTGAAAAAAATGAGAATCCAACACAAGCAAAATTAGGTATTTCAACACATTTTTTGCCATTTCTTGATTTAAAAAAACACTATCTTTTCTTTCTTTCTTTCTTTTTTCTTTCTTTCTTTATTTGTTAATTTGAAGCAGGGTCACATGGTAACCCCAAACCTTAAACCCAGGATACAGAAGAGGCTGGCATTGAACTCTAGATACTGCTGCAGCTTCCAAATGTGGGGATCGAAGGCATATGACAACACACCCCACAATACTTCTTAATGAAAGTGTGACTATTATCATTGCAAAATAATTATCATGTGGTTAGATGAAAGAAAATTAAACCAATTTGTATGTCTATTTTAGATGTCAGCATTATACATGAAAATAATATTTTATAGGATTTCTTATTATTAAATATTAAATATAAAAGTATAGAATATTAAACTGTCATTTTTAACTTCATGAAGTTATATGATTTCTAATGGAATTCAATGTCTTAACTTCTTTCTATCTCTGTTGCAATATGCATATCCTATGCTCCAATTACCCATGAAACTTTAATATAGGATACATACAATTATTTAAAACATTTCATATTTATTTATTTATTCATTTGACAGAGGAAGAAGAGAGAGAATGGGCATGCCACTGCAAACATACTCCAGATGTGTGCGGCCCTCTTGTGCAACTGGTTAACGTGGGTCCTGGGGAAACGAACCTGGGTCCTTTGGCTTTGCAGGCAAACATTTTAACTGTTAAGCCATCCCTCCAGCCCACATACAAATTTTTGAAAGCCTTGATAATTAAAATAAAAAGTTATAAAAATAATAAGACATCAGCCAGGTATGGTAGCACACACCTCCAATTCCAACACTCAGTAGAATGAGGCAGAAAATTCACAACAAGGTCAGATCAGCCTGGGCTACACAAGACCCTATCTCAAATGAACAAACAAAATCCTAGCTTTGTATACCATTATATACTGCAAAAGAAATTTGAGAAACTAATTTTCAAAGTGGCAAACAGTGCTGAACAGTAATGACTTATTATTTTAATTTGTTTCTGCTTTGAATTCTATGCTTTCATTTCATAAATTAACACAATTCAACATGCCATTGAATCCACAATAAAACAATGGCATAGTACTAGCATATGGCAGCCACAACTGCTAAACAAATAGGGAAAAAGTATTTTTGCCTGTTATACTTGTTAATAAAACAAACATGAATCTTTCCTTTTTCATTGATTTGAGTTTGGACAACATCATGTAAAAGTTTGGTACTGGATTGTTAATGTATCCAAGAGGACTTTGCAGTGCAGTTATCTGAGGCCACTAGAAGGTCACCCATTCAGAATCTGCACCCTCCACTGGGGCTGAAGTTTCTCACTTACCTGTTCATTCCTTTATGCTTACCAATGCTGCTTCCTTTTACCCTTCTCTTGAGTTCAAAACACTCCCATAAATAGAAACTAATAACAAAAAAAAAAAAATTGAAAACAGTGGCCCCCTAGTAAAGTCTGAGGAACAAGAATGAGCAGTATAAGTTCAGTGAGAGGGGTGCAAGTGCATATACCCATAAAAGATGAAACAACACAGTGTTAAAGCTTGTAGCATAGCAATGGATCACAGACAGCAAAGTTCTCCCTGAAGAGAATGGATCTTACAGTGAAACTAACCTGCAGTGTTCATATCAGTAAAAACAAATGAAGATGAAAACTTCATTACTAAATGCATTAGGATATACACACATGAACTAGAATTCAAAAATGAAGTCTTTAAATCCAATAAGTTTGAAAGAGAACCATCATAAATGTGCTTGCAAATATTTTTTACATGTGCCTTTTATTCTTCTTTTGCTTAGCTGACTGTATCTGCCATCTAGCTTCTCTGGCCACCTTCTTCCTGTTACTCAAATTCATGTGTATTAAGGTTACTCTGGAATAAATTTACTGGAAAACGTAACTCAGAAAGAAAAGTTCCTATCTCAAACTGACTCTATTCACCCTCTCCACTACTTTCTGATTATATAACTTTAACCAATTTATTTTATGACCCTACTTCCTATCCTATAAAGTAAGCTAATGGCAATAGCAGTAATATGCCATTCTGTATGACTGGCACAAGGTACATGTGAGATAATCCTTGTAAAGCACATACATGGTTTCCAAGAACTAGAAGTGCCAAAGCTTTGATGAGTGTTTACTTTTTTTTGAAATTAGAAAATCATAATGCTAAAAGTCAAACTGTGTGTGAGGTTACACAGGTTCCATGTTTGGAAATGTGAAAATGGACTCATTTTATATATATAATCATTTACAAATACATCTTTTCATCTGCTGTAAACCGTAAAGATTAGTGACTTATTTGTGAAATATGTCAGTACAGGTATTATGAATCGTCTCTACTCCCTTTCCAGCAATCTCCTCTCATGACATAGGTGAGTATCCTTTCACAAGTGACCCAAGACTAAGAAGAGCAGAGTTTAATAAAAAAAGATTTTCTATTTTATTACCCAGTGAACCTCTGTGAACTAATAAATCTAAAGCCACGGTATTTTGTATGGTACTAAAAATAATAAAACATTCTCTTTGTATTGTGATGACAGCATACTACCAGTAAAACAGGCAGTCCATTTCAGAGATGCCAAATTGTGAACAAAACCTGAATTTTAAGATTATGAAATGTGACATTATTATAATTTTAACAGTCATTTCATTTGAACCTGACAAGAACCATTGTGAATCAAAAAGCAGCTGGACTCTCTTTCAATGTTAGTCATAATCTTTCAGGGTAGTTATTGAAAATTCAGATTCTATAGTCTTTGTGAGAGAAATTCTGATTCAACAGAGTTGGTGAACAGAGAAATGAACTAGGTTTTATAAAACAGGCTTAAATACATCTATTGGATATCATCCAATATCACCACAGTTTGGCAATTATTACTGCAGCAGGGAGAGCATCATTTTTGAACTGGATTTTATCCCTAGTAGCTATGTGACCTTGAGCAATGGTGTAAAAAGGATGTCATAGGCTGGAGCGATGACTTAATGGTTAAGGCCTGTGAAGCCTAAGGACACATGTTTGGCTTCTCCGATCCCACATAAGCCAGATGCACAAGGAGGTGACGCATGCACAAACTTGAACATGCACACAAGGTGGTGCATGCATCTGAGATTCAATTGCAGTGCCTAGAGTTCCTGGCATGCCAATTATCCTCCTCCTCCTCCTCCTCCTCCTTCTCTCTCTCTCTCTCTCTTTCTCTCTCTCTCTGTCTCATAAAAAAAAAAGATACCCTAAACTAGGTTTGGTGGTTCATGTGTGTAATCCCTGAAGCTAGGAGTCTAAGGGAAGATGATTTCTGTGAGTTCAAAATCTGTTTAGTCTACATAGTAAGTTCTAGGCTAACCTGAGAGAGACCTGTATCATTATAATTACATATACTTTAGTGACCCCTGGAGATACTGGGGATATGCCAGACTGCCTCTACTCCTTACATAATCTTCCTCATCCTTTGTCTCTAGAAGGGAGCACAGTATGTTTTATACCTAAAGCACTTAGAATAACCAGTACTAATGAAATTGCTCACTTGTGAAATTTAAATAATAGTGTCCATCTCAATGCCCTACTCATTACCTGAAGCAATATTTGTATTTAACATAGACAGTGTTTATTTTTGTACATTGAATTAATAAAGTAAGATATATGTTTTAAGAAATTCTTTTGAAATTCTGTTCATGAATAACCATCATTTGTTTTACCTTGTTTTTACATTAAAAACAGAATATGAAGAATTTTTCCATAATATTTTAGTGATGAAATTATCTTAATAGCCTGATTTACCCGACATGCATTATATTAGCCACTAAATGAAATGAGTCCTCTGAGATTACTTAATAACATAAATGTTTTCTGAATGGTTTGCTTACTTAAAGCATATTAAAAGTTTAGTTAGAAATTAGATTATTCTTTCTTTCTTTCTTTCTTTCTTTCTTTCTTTCTTTCTTTCTTTCTTTCTTTCTTTCTTTCTTTCTTTCTTTCTTTGAGAGAGAGAGAATTGGGTGCACCAGGGCCTCCAGCCACTGCAAAGGAACTCTAGATGCATGTGCCCCCTTATGCATCTTGCTAATGTGGGTCCTACGGAATTGAATCTGGGTCCTTTGGCTTTGTGGGCAAACGCCTTAACTTCTAAGCCATCCCTCCAGCCCCCAAAATTAGATTATTCTTAATGAATAAAGACAAGCTGAGCATTGTTGGAAAATTAACCAATAATATTACATTAACATTTAGTTGTAATAGGTAATGTGCAAAGATCTCATTAGTACTTTAACCACTTTACCCCAATGTTTACTTGAAAAACAGTATGTAGTACAATGTAAAAATCACATCACTAACATTGATGCATAATCAAGACACAGAAACATATTTTACATGGCTTTAATCAATATTTCCTTTTTTTACTGTGAAAAAATGCCCAAATTTTAAGTCCTGCTACAATAGTAGGAGTATTTATTTCACTTTAAAATATTAACACTAGTTGGGCTGGAGAAATGGTTTAGTGGTTAAGGCATTTGCCTGCAAAGCCAAAGGATCCCAGTTTGATTCTCCATGACCCTCGTAAGCCAAATGCACAAGGGGCATATGCATCTGGAGTTCATTTGCAGTGGCTAGAGGTCCTGGCGTGCCCATTCTCTCTCTGTCTGCCTCTCTTCTCTATCTCTCTGCTTGCAAATAAATAAATAAAAATTAAAAACAATAATAAAATAAAAATATTAACACTAGCCAAGCATGGTGATACAGGCCTTTAATTCTAAGACTCGAGAGGAAGAAGAGGATTGCTGTGAGTTTGAGTATATACCTTTACTCATAGTAATAATGGTAGTTGCAGAATAATGAGATAAATATAATTGATAATACAAATACTTAAAAATTTAAAATATAAATTTAGAGTGTTACCTTTAAAGTTAATTATATGTTTTTCTCTAACTATATCATAAATATTCCTATAAAAAAGTTTCTTATCTTTTTCCCAAAACACACCCAAAGATTACAACTTTTAACTTTTTTGATTATATTTAATCCCATGGAAATTATATGCTGGAATCAATCAGACAGTCATGCAGTTGTTCTGTCTGAGGAGGCTGTGGTAGTCTACAATGGCGGAACCACCAGAATGATCTAAGTTTCCATAGAAAGAAAATGTTGATGAGAGATTTGCTTTATTTATACCTCTGCTCCAGCTTTCATACCTCAGTGCAGTCTGAAGACTGACAACTGGGAGAGAAACCAAAACTGGGATCCAGGGCTTACTGATGATTGCAGTTCTAAAGCGTCAGATTCTTAAAACTACCACAGGCTCCCAACTATACCCTAGGCCCTATACCAGAAACCCTCATCTACTGCACTGGATTTCCAGACCGGAGGGAGAATAACCATCCTTTCCAAAATTCCTACAGTTCCCCAATAGTAACAAGCTCATCACCCACAGGGTGAATTTTCTGGAATCATCATCTAGATAAAATACTGCCTTGGACCACCTGATTCAAAAATCACTTCTGAGAAACCCAAACAAAAACATGTCTACTATATTATTTTGTTTAAACTTTGCATAACGTTCTTTATAATCTGATGTAAGTTTTGGAATGTATATACCCCAGCTGCTAGCTTGTCTTCTTGGCATAATTTAGCAGCTTCCTTTTCTAATTAGCCACTGAACCATTTTTTATTCCACATTAAATATTTTCACTGCCAGCCATGGTGGCACAGGACTTTGATACTACCACTCAGAAGGCAGACGTAGGAGGATTGTTGAGTTTGAGGCTAGCCAGTGTGAGTTCCAGATCTGTCTTGGCTACATACTCTCAAAACAAAACAAAAAAATAAGGTGGGTGTGGTGGCTGGAGTGATGGCTCAGCAGTTAACGCACTTGCCTGAAAAACCAAATGATCTGGATGGCACATGCATCTGAAGTTTCTTTGCAGTGGCTACAGGCCCTGGTTCACCCATTCTCTCTTCCGCTCTGTCTCTGTGTATGAATGAATGAATAAATAAATAAATAAATAAATAAATAAATAAAATATTTAAAAATGCAAATTATGAATTCTGGAAAAATAATGTAGAGATAAGAAGAAAATGGCTCAGTATAAGGAAAGGTTTTCTTTAGGATTTTCCTTACCTAAGAGTATTTATTTTCTTGATTGGAGTAGGAGAGAAAATATAGATCAGGCTTTCCTAATGGAGGTAGAATACAGCATACAGTGAGAAACGCATCTGCCTTTTCACATTTTAGATATAAACTGGTGACGCACACCTTTAATCCCAGCACTTGGAAGGCAGAAGTAGGAGGATCGCCATGAGTTCAAGGCTGCCCTGAGATGACAGTGAATTCCAGGCCTGGGCTAGAGTGAAACCCTACCTCGAAAAAAAAAAAAAAAAGAAAAAAAAGAAAAAGAAAAAGAAAAGAAAAAAAACCAAACCCTACTTGGATATAAACTGGAATAGTAAAGACTAATTATTACAGGCAAAAAAAATCATATAAAAATGCACCGCACATTAGCCAGGAAAATATGTCAAAATAAAGATTTAAAGTATGTTCTACTTAGTGAAGCACAATTAATTCAGAGTTAAGGGTGAGAATATCAATTCGGGAAGAAAAGGTGAAAGTCATGTTTTTAAGTTATTGAAAATAGCAATATGTATATTCATAATGACAATCATGAAGACTGCATGGCAAGAGAAATATTCAGAAATTCTGAGTTAGAATATGATAGATATGTTCTTTGGAATGATTTTGTTTCCATTCTTATTGCCTCTCCCATGTACACTATGTGTTGATGTCAATTCCAATCTCTTGATTGTATTTATTTGTTCTAGAAAACAACAACTGAACATGGACTCAATCTCTATCATAATGAATGCATTTATTTTCATCTTTCTGACCCAAACAGCACCACTGATTTGGGCATATGCTAATGAGATCAGTGTTGTGGATGGAAATCCTATCTTGATTAGCCACATAGGCTCCTATGGAAACACATGCATAGAACCTCATGAATATACATGCATAGACTTCCAAGTATATACATTTATAGACCCCCATGGATACACATGCATATGCACACATGGATATGCATACATAGACCCCCCATGTATGTGCATACATAGACCCCATAAATACATATACATAGGCTCCCATGGATACATAGCTACAACCTAAAATCTGAGCAGTACTTATTAACAGCCAGAAATAGGACTAAGATATATTGCCACTAAATGGACGGCTTTCACTATCACTGTTGAATAAGATTCAAAATCATTTTTGTTTGTTTGTCTGTCTGTTTGTTTTTTGTTTTTCGAAGTAGGGTCTCTAGCTCTGACTCACCTGGAATTCACTGTGTAGCCTCAGCGTGGCCTCAAACTCATGGCAATCCTCTTACCTCTGCCTCCTGAGTGCTGGCAGTAAAGGTTTGCCCCATCAAGCCCGGCTTTCAAAATATTTCATTTTTAAAAAATATTTTATTTATTTGAAAGAAAAAGGGGGTGGAGAATGGATGTACCAGGGTCTCCAGCCACTGCAAAGGAACTCCATACACATGTGCCTCCTTGTGCATTTTGTTTACATGGGTCCTGGAGAATCAAACCCAGATCCTTTGGCTTTGTTGGCTTTGCAGACAAATGCCTTTAACTACTAAGCCATCTCTCCAGCCCTCAAAATCTTTCTTTAACTTAATACATATATACATGTTGCTTCTCCAGACTTCCTTGTGTCTAGAATGATACCAAGAGTCACACACATATAGCCCAAAACCTGTGAATCAACCTTAAGGGCTATGTATTTTTTTTTTCTTGTATCAAATCCATTATTATAGCTTCACCGTTTGTGCTTTTTGAATAGATTTTATATTTATATGTGTTTTATATAAATATATACAATATATAATATATATAATACATAATATAAAAATATAAAATATATATAAAGATTTATATAAATATATATTTATATTTATATGTGTTTACTTATTACCCTCCCTAATGTGCCTCCTTAGACCAAGTCACTTTAGGCTCTTATTAAAATGCCACAAAAGGCCTGGAAAGATGGTTTAGTGGTTAAGGTGCCTGCCTGTGAAGCCTAAGAATGCCTGTTCGAATCTCCAGATCTCACTTTTAGCCAGATGCAAAAGTGATGCACGTATGCAATGTTTCACATGGGCACAAGGGGGCACATGCATCTGGAGTTTGTTCACAGCTGCTGAGAGCCCACTGATGAAGCCATTCTCTCTCTGTCTCTCTCAAATTAAAAAAATAATAATAATAATAATTAAAAAAATTAAAAAATAAAATGCTACAAAAGCTTGCCATTGTAGACTTCTACATCCAATCACACCAGCCTCAGTCATATTCAACACTAACATATTTGATCTTCTTTAAATATAAATACATGTTCAATTATTTTCTTAACATTTTTATGGTCCCCCATTGCTTAGTAAATAAGAAATGAATTCTTAAAATCCATAAATTAATTACATTACTTTAAAAGTTCTACATGATTTAGTTTCTTCTGACTAACCCAAGTGGGCTGGATTCTGGGAATCCTCATTACACATCAAATTCCCATTATCAAAGATAGATAAAAGAATGAGTAATTAATTATTATACCACTCTCACTACTGCTCATGGATTTTTCTCTTACCTAGCCAAAGAATTTTTCCTTAGTTTCTCTAAAATTGTTTCCACATACTTGGGCTGTCAAATTGACTTGTGCTATGTATGAGTCTTAAGCACTACTTCCCATTTCTGGTATCAGCATTATATGTGCTCCTCTGGGAATCCTTTCTTCTTCATACAGATCAAGTCAGTCTCTTTTTAATTTTTTTAAATTTTATTTATTTGAGAGAGGTGGTGAAATGGGCACCTCAAGGCCTTCACCCATTGCAAATGAACTCCAGATGCATGTGCCACCTTGTGCATCTGGCTTATGTGGATCCGGGGAATTGAACCTGGGTCCTTTGGCTTTGCAGACAAGTGCCTTAACCACTAAGCCATGCCTCCAGCCCCTAAGGCAGTCTCTTCTGATATTATGTGCACCTTATAATTTTCCTTAGAACATTTATCAAAAGTTTAATTAAATACTGAAGTGTTTTATTGTGAGCTCTCACTATACTACACATTCCAGAATACCAAAAAGGAGCAGATCTCAAGTAGTTGTTACCCAACAGTGAATGAATATATTTGCCTACTACATATCCTTTAGAATCCAATTCAAACAGTTCCCTTAAAAGTCATTTTATCTGATCATTTTGTTCCTTAGGATAGTCTTCATGATACTTTTAATATTGATATTCAAACCATTGGCATATGTCTAAGTATTTTGTGGAGTTGCTTGATTGTTTTGAACATTCCTTATCACCACACCTGACAAATATCCTTCTCACTCTAACTAGAGGTATTTCAAAAGGTCTATGTTTATTTTTCTCATCTCATCACACCCATCACAAGAGCTATCTATCAACAGATGATGCCCAAAATGACCTTATTCTCCTGAACTGCATAAGGAATCCTACACTCTGTTGTCCCACCATAAGTCAGGCTCCTCTTCTTCTTTAAAAATCAAATGTTTCTCCTGAATTTTGCAATTCTGAAAACTGTGTCTTGTGTAATATGAATATCAATTTCCTCCCAGTTTTCCAGTCAGCTGTGTTTAACTGTTTGCCTCCATTTTCCCTGTGCCCTTATTCTAATCACTACTACCTTTGCATTTCTGTCATCATTAACCCTTTCCAAATTCCATTCTGCTTGTACAGAAATGATGTTCAATAGAGTCTTAAATGAAGGCATTGGACTATCAAATTAGTCTTCCTAAATAGATTTGCAACACTTACAAGAATGTGCACTTCAAACATATTGGACCTCTGCTCAGGAATCTTTACCATATACCCACTGTATATTCACTATGGTAATGCCCAACTGTATAGCCACAGTTTTCTTAAATGTTTATAATATAGTTTTCCAAACTGTTATACAGGTGATCTTACAGGAAAGAACATTATCTCTAAAACACATAAACTCTTTATAAATTCTTTGAGTTAGATAATAGTACCCTACATATTTGGAGTAATGTCTTCTAGCTTATGGTTTGGGTTCAGGGGAAGATAACCATTCTTAAATATTCATGCTATATACTGGCTGTTTACATGATAACATTTTTGAAATCTGCAACACATTTTAGTACCTTTTATAAATTTATACTTTGCTTTATAGGATAAAATTAGGTCCTGGTCTTATTTTCTTAAAAGAGACTATAAGCTCCATCAGAGTATGATTCTCTTTGTTGCCTGTAGAGGCAGATTCAGGTATTGTCATAAACTAGGTGCTCAATTCATATTTGTTAAAATAAACTAAATACATAGGAGCTGAAGCTAGTAAAAATATATGCATATATAAAAGTAAAATTGAAAAAAATCAGCAAATTTTGTATATAAGAATGTATACAACAAAGATTTTATTGTTTCTGCTATATTATTTGCTTTATTACTATATTTAATATTAGTCCTGTTTATAGGATTAAATTTTCATTAATTTTAATAAAACATTAATGTTATGTTCCCAAAAGCTATATGACAGAGCAAATAGTCCTCATGCTATGGCTCAATAAGTGGGGTTGGGATTTTATTATTCACCTACATAGATAACACACTGATAACAAAGAACCAAAATGAAAGGATTTGAATATTTATCATCATAACACGCATGCTTTCATCTATTGATAGTTTGATTTGCAGATGTAAATTTAATTATTATAGGAGTGGTGCTTGAGAGATTGATTCTTTTACCATCGAACATTCTAGACCATATGTCAGATATTCTGAAAGATAAGAGAACTGACAAAAGATTGATGGTGAAAAGAATGAATACAATAATGACAGCATAGTTGTTTTCAAATATATATAATCATACAATTGAGATACTACATGCATTAAAAACACACAACTGTTTATGTCTTATTAAAATTATAAGCACAGATTTATTTTTTCTCATTTTTTTATGATTTTAAAATAAAAGTCTCAGTGGATCAGAGACCATATTAATCACTTGACAAGGAATCACACTAGTACACCATATGGACAATCACAGGAAAGAAAACTGAAAACATTTATTTTCATGAAAACCTTATCATGGGCTTAGTGCGTAAGGCACTTGCCTGCAAAGCCAAAGGACACAGGTTCAATTCTCCTACACCAATATAAGCCAGATGTACAAGGTGGCGTATGCATCTGGAATTCATTTGCAGTGGCTAGAGGCCCTAGCATGCCCATTCTTTCTCACTATCTGCCTCTTTTTCTCTCTCTCAAACATATAAATAAAAAATATATTTTTAAAACTTAATCATATTCAAGCAGCATAAGTGAGGTTCACATAACTTCAATCATTTCAATTATTTGGATACAGTTTGTACTCAGCATACTAGACATGTATAATATTGATTTGGGTCCCTTGGGACGCCTTGTAACTCAAATATATGAGTATATTGCAAATTATACCAGGAAGGCATGATGTTCTTGCTTTGTCCTCTTCATTCATCCTACGTACTGACCTGAGGCTGAAGAGAATTGAAAAAGCCATGGTGGTTACATGAAATGCTCTGATAAGAAAAAGTACATAAAAGATGTTTTCTAACACATACACACTGAGAACCTGGTGTGACTAATGTGTTTCAGTGTAAGTGTGCTGCTCCCAATAAGAAATGGCATGATCTACTGTCAGGAAAGGCTTGTTCTATGATCTCTCTTTTCAAAATTTTGTTGACTATGATATATATTTCTATTAGATTATACATATCAAAATATTTTTAAATTAATTCAATGTCAAAATTGAGTGTAGAGAAATGTCATCAACATAGAATTTCAGTAAGACCAAGGAGGAGAAAACAGTGTTACTTATAATAAGCAGACTATAAAGAATACATGCCTTTTCTCAAAAATTTTCTACAATCCCTACCACTCCACTGTTCCTTTAAATAAATTCATTTTTTATCTAAGATTAAGACGAGGAAAAATATCCCTTTTACAAACTCAATCAAGAGTAATGACCTGTATAAAATCCTATTCCTCCTGCTAGAAAAGGAAATAAAGACTTAATGAATGTTGCATAATGGGAATATTTGAAGCTGTAAATTAGTTTTAATTTTACTTTTCAGTGTGTCATTTTTTTCATTTTTTTGGCTAGTTGATTGTCTTTATTATTGATGAAAAGGCATGTTTTTAAGATGCATGTCCTGTATAACTCAGGCCTTCCAATTTAGTCAAACTGTTTTGTTGCCTCTTCCTCCTGAATTCATTTCTCCAAGCATTTGTTCACTCAACAGAACTATATAACATCCTGGTATGAGCGAGGCTGAGGCATGCAGCTAAGTTTGATAATGGGATGTGAACCAGATGCATGATACTACCACTCTTAAGTTAATATCATCAATAAACATGTGACTGTGCTTTTTATATTTACAGCAATCTAGTCTGCATCATCTGAGTGGGAAACACAGCAATAAATCTTGAGTAAAGGATTCATGTGCACTTGCTGTGGCTATATTAAGTTTTCAATATATATCTCTTTAAATATACAACATTCACCCAGTGTCCCTGAATGTTGAGCCCATAAATAGAAGAGATACTCTACCTCCAGAGAAAGAATGCTATGAGGCTGTGAGAAGGCCAGTTTTTCAAAGATCCCTCATTCACAATGAATATTTTGCAAAATTATGAGTTAAGTTAATAAAAATTAGATGCATTAAATTTCTGAGGATATATCTTTTGTGAGATTAGCCATCATCTGAGATTTAGGTTTAATTTTAAAATGAAAGTGTCCTTATTAACAGGAGCTTAGTGAAAACTGTGATGCTATGAACTCAATTGAGAAGGAAGCCATATTTAAAGAGTCTATGATCAAATATGTCCAGTTCTTTTTTTAATATTTTATTTTTATTTATTTATTTGACAGAGAGAAAGAGGGAGAGAGAGAGAGAAAAAAATGGGCATGCCAGGGCCTACAGCCACTGCAAATGAACTCCAGATTCATGTGCTACCTTGTGCCTCTGGGTCCTTTGGATTTGCTGGCAAACACCTTAACAGCTAAGCCATTCCTCCAGTCCCAAATATGTCCACTTCTGAAGGAGTTATTACCAACCTGACTCTCCTTAACCTTAAGTAAAGTCATATTTATCTGATTAGCTACTGTGAGCAAGCCTTCCAGATTAATTGGCCGGTACAAAAGAGAAATAGGTTAGAAATAAAATTATTCAACTTATAGAACCACCTCTATTCTGTGGCAACTATATTTTGTTCTCAGTCTGTAGAAATGTTTTGAATTCAATAATTTTGTGAATGTCAGCTTTCATGACTGTTATAGATGTAAACTTTTAAAATATTTTATTTATTTATTTGAGAGAGAGAGAGATACAGAAATAGGCAGGTAGAGAGAAAGAGAGAGAGAATGGGTGCACCAGGGCCTCCAGCCACTGCAAACAAACTCCAGATGCATGCACCCCCTTGTGCATCTGGTTTACGTGGGTCCTGGAGAATCGAGCCTTGAACCGGGGTCCTTGGGCTTCATAGGCAAGCGTTTAACCACTAATCCATCTCTCCAGCCCAGAAGTAAACTTTTTAATCATTGCAGGAAAATGCTTCATTCACAAATAGTTTATGGAGTTCTTTGACATGATAGACACATGCATGCAACTGCCTATCCATCCCATTAATAGCACAAATAAGTGACTGCTATGAGCTACATATTGTTCTGCATTCTCAGAACACAACAGTGTAAGTGGATAAAAAAATGCTTTTCTAGATGAACAAGAAATTCAATCACCACGACAAACATGGAACATTAACTAAACAGTATTACATGTTTAGTATTGACAAATGCCATAGAGAAAAAAAAAGGTAAACAAAATTGTCAAAAAAAATTGTGTTGGGATTATGGAATATTGTAAGATCAATTGTTATTGACAGCCATAAGGAAATTTTAAGAAATAAACTGATAATCCATAATAAAGAGAAATAAGCATTTTCAAACTACTTAACCATGAGATTCACCTAGACTTTCTTATTATGTTGTATTATTTTCCTCTTAATTGGGAAAGAAGAAAATAGTGAAAACTATGAATTACATAGGTCTAGAACTGATTAAAATTTTAAGTAACTTTCAAATGATTAATGAAAGCTTGGCTTAATTTTATTAATTGGAATTTAGATTATATAATTTATAATATTTAAGTTCATATGAGGGCTTGAAAGATGGTTTAGAAGTTAAGGCACTTGCCTGCAAAGCCAAAGGACCTCAGTTCAATTCCCTAGGACCCATGTAAGCCAGATATACAAGGTAGTGCATGTGTCTGGAGTTTGTTTCCAGTGGCAGTAGGCACTGGCACACCCATTCTTTCTCTCTCTGTCTCTATCTTTCTCTCTCATTCTCTCTCTCTACCCCCCCTCTCTCAAATAAATAAATAAATATAAAACATTTTAAATTCATGAGTTGGATTTATAGTCATCCATACTTCCTTTCTGATATGTACCAAAGATTTTTAGATGATGAATAAAAGCGAATATTTTCAGATAAGCTCTCTCTTTTTTTAGAAAGAAGAATATCAATATGACAAAAACTATAAGCCTGCCTACTTATGATAGGTGGTTTAAATGTGAAATTGAATGCTTAAATTAATACCTTACATTTAGTGGTTTTTTTTTTTTTTTT
Organism: Orientallactaga sibirica; assembly: GCA_036365145.1. Lineage (NCBI taxonomy): Eukaryota > Metazoa > Chordata > Mammalia > Rodentia > Dipodidae > Orientallactaga > Orientallactaga sibirica. Next base: position 12,219,289 of record JAEOAD010000010.1, on the reverse strand, counting down.
TGTGTGTGTGTGTGTGTGTGTGCTGTATTTGACACTTGCAAAGTTCAATTTGTTGTCTTAAGTACATACACTTGCCATTTCAAAGCAAGGTGTACAGATTACTTATTTAGGCTGATCTATTTTTTCTGATCTTGCCATTTTCATTATCTCCCTTGAAAGTGCATATATGAGAAATGTGGGAAAGTTCATAATGTTAATCCAACTCGATTGCTACACATATATACTCTTTCCTTGATATTGTAACCTACTTCTAATCTATAGTTCTAAGATTAACATTAACATTTTTGGATTAGTTTAACTACTCCTATCTTTCTTTGCTTCTTTTCTAAACCAATCTAGAATCTAACCAGTAAGCATATCCTACCTTTTTTTTTTTATCTCCTTCCCATTCCTTTTGCATGAACTGATTTATACCCATTGGTCTCCTAATTCTATGCATTGCCCATGACACATTTCTTTCTAAGTTGTCTTCTCTTCTCTGCACAGAGTGGAAGACTCATTTTACTCATGTGTCAAATTCTCATGAAATTCTCCTCTGTTACTTGTTGTCTACTAACATCAATCTTTTTTTTTTTTGTAATTTTTGCATAAGATCTTTCTAGATATGGATTGTAACTTGATTTCTAGACTAGGCTGCCTCCAACTCATGCTAATCTTCTGCCTCATGCTCCCAAGTATTGGAATTATAGATATATGCCACCATGCTAGGCCTAAATTCATCCTTTGATTTCATGGCCACATGGGCCTATTCCCTCCTCACTCATTAGCACATATTTTTTTTAAATGTTGTCATGTCCTAATTCAGTGTGAATACTTACTAATTTGAATCTTGGCAAATGTTGATGTGCTTTGTGTGGCTTCAATTGTAGTAGTCAATGAAATCTTGAAGCTCCATCTATCTTCAGAAGGGAGCAGACCCTGCTTAAGGCAGCTTTGCTGGGAGGAAAAAAATCCAAATAACTCAAAGTTTTATTACCCAATAGGATTCTATTCTTGTATTTTTTTTTTTTGTGAAGATACATTTCCTCAGCTTAGTTAGTACTGATATCTTCAAAGTTTCCAAAATATACTATATATCTATCTAAATTGCTTTGTAAGTAGCTGTTTAGACATCTATCTCTCTTCTCAGCTTGTGGATTTCTTATGCAAATATGTCCCAATATCCTAAAAGGTATCAGTCACATTCTGTTTTCCTATTAATTTCCAAATGCACTGAATTGAACTGAATTAAAACATTAAGTACCAATTGCTTAATGTTAATTAGATGCTAAACCCTTAGAATACTGAATCAGGATTTCTTGAATCTCTGCCTAATATCATCTAGATATGGTACTGAGTTTGAAGCTAGCTGTTCCCAACTGTACAAAAGGGGCTTGTAAATCGGGTGGGGTAGCGCACACCTTTAATCCCAGCACTTGGGAAGCAGAAGTAGGAGAATAACCATGAGTTCGAGGCCAATCTGAATTCCAGGCCAGGTTCGTAAGCTTTACCCTACCTCAAAAAAAGGGGGGCGGGGATCTCTATATAGCTCAAGTCTTCTGAATAAATTTGACAAGGAACCTATGAACATGGGTAAAGATTATGACTAAAATAAAAGAAGAAGTTGAGAAAAGAGTATCCCAGAAAAGAGGAGTTATGTAAAGAGATGCCGTTCTATAAATGCTAGATTTCCACAGGTTTCTGCTTAGCCTCCCTAATCATCACAAATGGGCTCAGGAGGCCCATGTTTGAGGTTGTCTGTATTTTTATGCTTTTTTAAAAAAATATTTTATTCATTTATTTACTTGAGAGACAAAGAAAGAGGCCGTTCTATAAAGGCTAGATTTCACAGGTTTCTGGTTAGCCTCCCTAATCATCACAAATGGACTCAGGAGGCCCATGTTTGAGGTTGTCTGTATTTTTATGTTTTTTTTAAGTATTTTATTCATTTATTTACTTGAGAGAGAAATAAAGAGGCTGGTAGAGAGAGAGAGAATGGGGACACCGGGGACTTCAGCCACTGTAAATGAACTTAGACACATGTGCCACCTTGTGCATCTGGCTTATGTGGGCCCTGAGGAATTGAACCTGGGTCCTTTGGCTTCACAGGCAAATGCCTTAACTGCTAAGCCATCTCTCCAGTCCCTCATGTTTTTTGTTTTATGTCCTTTATCCTAACACATATCTTTACATCATACCACAAGCTACATTTTAAAAACTCTCATAGGATCAGAGGAGATGGCTCAGTGGGCAAGAGCACTTGCTATGTGAATAAGAGGACCTGAGGTCAGATCCCTAGCAGTGACATAAAACGGTGAGCCTGGCTCAGCAACTTGTGGAGGGCTGAGAGGCAATGGGAAAGGAGAATTACTGGTATTCATAAGTCAGTCAGACTAGCTAAAAGCAGCAAGCTCCTCGTTCAGTGAGAGGCCCTGTCTCATTGAGATAGGGTAGAAGAGTGGAGGAGGACACCTGACATCCTCCTCTGTCTTTCTCATGTGATTACACAGGCATACATTTGTACATACATGTGCATTCACCACCCATACACACACACACAGAAAGAAACTCATGCACACACATAAAACCCTCCACTGGTGAGATTTATGTGTAGCATACCATGAGAACTAATTACCTGAAGATACTGGTCAAAACAAAATAGGAATATTTAGAAAAATTTCAATATTCAGAGACAAACAAACACACACTCAGTTGTTCCTCTGACTGAGCTTTCTGGCCACAGGGAAGACAGATCTCTAATGCTTGGAGGTGCAGATTTAAGCCATAAGAAATAGATGAGACTGTTTTTAAAGCAAGTTTGCCTCACTTGTACCACAGGGGAATGTAAATCCACATAGCAAGAGGCCTCCAAATGGGGCCATGGAAGCAAGTTATCCCAAGACAAAAACAATCAATGCCTAGAGACACTTTCTGCATTTGTGTGTTCTCCGTGAGTGAGGATTTTTGCCTTTCTTTTACAGATTGGATGAAGCCCAACATAGATGTAAAGGACCTTGACCTTTCCATCTCCAATGTGGATCTGTAGATGTGATGTATGTTTACTGTCTAGTGGTATCAAAAGCAGCTTTCCTTCCTCCTTTCCAATGTCTCAGCCCCAAAAGGCAAGGACAGAGGAAAGTTTGAGAGAAGCAGACTACATTCACCCACCCTTATATGCAAACACTAGGGCTTCAAGGATCTTGGATTAAAGGGAGAAGAAGGGCTCTATCAAACGCACATGTACATTTTTAATTGGTAGGTTAGAATCTTTAAGTGAATGAGACTGCTTTACCCAAGGTGAAAACACAATTTATGGAATCAGACTGAGATGTCAAAACACAATGGAAAGAAAGAAAGAAAGAAAGAAAGAAAGAAAGAAAGAAAGAAAGAAAGAAAGAAAGAAAGAAGGAAAGAAAGGTAACATAGCAGATAAGGTAACATATATATTCATTCTAGAATGAGGTAAAAACTTTTTTAAAAGTATAGCAGAAAAGGTGTACGTCCAAAATATTTCATTGTCAGGCTTTAAAGTCCTTTCATTTACTATCTACATAGACTGCACTTAATGAACCTATGATGTACTGACTCCATATGTCTAAAGATAACAACTTCTAAGTGATTCTAAACTTCAAATTAAACCCAGCTCTTACATATACCCCTTGGGATTATAGAGCCTGCTTTACCTCTCAGTAACTAATTAAGAAATAAACAGTACAAAATTAGAATGCTTAAAAACATATGCTGTATTCTGTGTCATATTAGAAAGCAGAGGATGAATTAGATCCATAACACTTATTGATTTATTTTTATTAGTTATGTACATAGTGAGTATACAGTCATGTTGGTACCATCATTAGCCTCCTCCCTGTCCTCCCACCTCCGAAGGCACCCTCCTCCTTGGGGACGTGGGTTGTGCATTGTGGAGGTAACCATCACTTATGGGTAAGAGGCAATGTCTGTGTGTATAATGTCCTAACTTGTGGCTCTAACTACCTTTCCGCCCCCTCCCCCTCTTCCCTGAATTTCCCTGAGCCACATTGGGTTTGTTTTAGGTCTACTTCAGTGATGAGGTCTTGGGAGCCTCTGTGTCCCTGGATCTCTGGTTTGGTAGGTGTTGAGTGTTCTCTGTGTCTGTGTCCTTCACCCTTGTGCTGGTACCAGGTTCACCAAGAGAGCAGCACTCTTGCTCATTTCCTCCACTAATCTATGGTTTCAGCTTATGCTTTGGAAGTGAGGCATCTTAAAGAATCTCCTTCAATGATTGTAAATATAGACACAATTTAGTCATAGTACACTGAGGATAATGGTTGACTTTAAATGAGCCAAAAGGCAAGTTTATATACTAAAACTCGTTACTTGGCACCAATGGTTGTCTTTGATAAGCATGTACATCGTCAATGAAACAGAATATTAAATTATGTGATTATTCCCTCAATTTGGAGAAGAAAAAATAAACCCTTTGTTTTTCTACAAGGACTACCTGTATCATTTTTCTCACTGCTATGACAATATACCTAGCAAAAGCAACTTAAGGAAGGAAAAGTTTATTTTAACTCACAGTTTAAAGGTATAATCCATCATTGTAGGGACTCATGTTGGCAGTCATAAAACAGAAAGAGATGAATGTGTGTGTCTCTTTTTATTTAGGCTGTAACCCTAACCCATGTGATAGTGCTTCCCCAATTTATGATGAGTCTTTCCACCTCAATTACCCAATCTAGAACTCCCATACAGACACGTCCAGAAGTGTCTGCTGAGTGATTCCAGATCCTGTTAAATTTTCAGTCAAGACCAGTCCCCACACTACCTGAAGAATTTTAGCATAGATTACTCAAATATCATTAGAAATGTATGGTCCTTTGACAACCAGAAATATTGAAATTCATTCCACTTCTATGACTTTTGTTCCCACAACTTTACTGAAATACAATTAGCAAGCAAAAATTTACATATTATAGTATACAACCTGAACTTTTGGTATACATATATTATAAAAAGAATATCACTAACAAATTATTTAAAATATTAATATGTTATATAATTTCCATATTTCTGTAGTGAAGTTTAAGATCAACTTTCTTAGTAAACTTTACTAATACAAAACAGTCTTAATAATTGTACAATTCATTTCCAAGAACTTGACCATTTTCAATAAATGAAACTTTGTGTCCTCATATGTCCATTTCTATTAATATCATATGAATCTTATCTCTTCCTGTGACACAAGGTTTGAAAAATGGTAATCTCAAGAAATATGCAGAAAAAGGGTAAATACAACATTCCAATGCAGTATGTATGCTTCTTTCATTTTGAAGAAGAATGAACTTTAAACTTTGCATTTTATGAAGATGTAAATCTCTGGCAGCATCTACTCAAATACACATCATTTAATAGTACATGGCACAGGGGTTTATTATAAATTGCAGAAAGCCTATATAATGTTAATAGCTAACCATGTAATTCTTTGTGAACCAATTCTTTCTTTATAATCATTAATATGAAAATCTGAAAGCAAATGTACTACCATCACTGGAAATTACGAGTGCCAAGTTATTAAGTGCATTAAGGATTTTCTGATGGTGGAGCTCCACTCCCTGCACTGAGGTAGCAATTTACTAAATGGATTCAAGTGGCCTGAAAGATCTAACAATGCACTCCACAAAGGTGAGCATGAAATCATTTTATTACCATTTAGATCATCTGTATATCCAAGAAAGCAGAATAATGAAAGTGAAAATTTTTCATCAAGAAATGAGAAAGGAGAAATATGTCATATCAAAAGCAAGCTAGGTATTGGAAATTCTTGAGAAGTCAGATATTATTTTTTTAAAAAGCTTTTTAAAGAATATTAACTTTATTAAATTGGATGGGACAAATTGTAGCTGACAAATTCAGACCTTTAGAATACATAAGATGTGAAGTAAGCATTATCCTGAAATCTCCCTGAAAATACTAGAAGTCATGATGCTTAAAGGTTTCAAAGTCAAAAGAAAATAAAGCACTCATGAGTAGAGAGCTAAATATTCAAGATAATTTGGTTAATACGCATAAAATATGTTTAACTATTGAGTTCAAAATTTTTTAATCTATACAAAGATATGTAAAACACAAAGATCAGTGCGTGTGTGTGTGTGTGTGTGTGTGTGTGTGTGTGTGTGTGTGAATGCATATATTATATAATTTCTTGAAATTTTTGGTAAAATACTTGTAACAAAGATTTAATTTTCCAATAAATAAAACAAGAGCAAGGATAAATTTGATCATGTACATTCTACAAGGAAAATTATATTTATATCTTGTACATATTCTGTCATATTTTGAGTAAGTATCAATGTCACATCCAGTCTACCTTAAAAATAGAAATAGGCCTGGAGAGATGGCTTAGCGGTTAAGGCCCCTGCCTGCTAAGCCTAAGAATGTCAGTTCCAATCTCCAGGTCCCACATTTAGCCAGATGCAAAGTGACGCAAGGGCGCAATGCCACACTTGACCACATCTGGATTGCATTCACAGCGGCTGAGAGGCTGCTAGCACACCCATCTCTATCTGTCTTCCTCTCCCTCTCTCTCTGTCTCTCTCTGTGTCTCTCTGCAAAAAAGAAAAAAAATAGAAATAATAGAAAAAATAAATAAGCAAGCAAAAAAGCAAAAGGAAACCACCCATTGCATCTATACATAAACTCTCAAGTTTCTCTTTCCTTCATCCTTGGTAGAAAAGTTGACTTTTACCCTTGTACAAATGAAATGAAACTCAAAATAGTTTTCCAGCCTGGGAACAAGGCTCAGTGGAGAATGCACTTGCCTTGCAAGTGTAAGTATCTGAATTCAGCTCCCCAGACCATATAAATGCTTATTTCTATAGTGTGAGCATCTGTAATACCCAATATGTCTACTTCAAGAGGGAAAAAGAGACAGAAGAATCACCCAGAAGCTCATAGACCAGCAAGGTTGGAGAACACAGCAGTGAACAGTAAAATGCACTGGTTTAAAAACGTGAAGACAAGTTGAAGTTATCTTCTGACCTACATACATGTATGCACACAATCATGCATATGCAAGTGTGCATGTGCACACACACACACACACACACACACACACACACACACACACCCTTCCCTATCTTCCAAGTGTGAAGTACTACAAATTGCTTCTTGAGCTTTTCTTTTTGGAAGATATTGTTGTAGAAATGAATTTATGTTGCCAGTAATAGTTTATTTAGCTTACATAATATCTTCACATATTTTAATAGGTAAAGAATTGTTGGTAAATTCTGGGACTATGAAAGCAAAACAATTAACTTTAATACAAGAAGGAGATGATGATGAAGATACAATGAATCCTCAAAAAATGATAAGGGGATCACTGTCCTTTTCCATCTTCCAGAGGAAGAAGGGATTTTGTCATTCATCCACCTGCATTGTTCACATGGAAACAAAGGATGTTCTTCACATTTCTATTACCTATCTCAGAACAGGAGCATGGAACACAACCCAGAACAATCCGTGATTGTCTGATCATGCCTTGGCCAACTGGAAAATAGACTTTTTGACCAATACATCAAAACTAATAAGGAAAACAAATTTCCTTCAAAGAGGAGTCATCCAGAAGTAGCTACAAATAAGCACAAAGCACTATTTAAAGAGTAATGCTACTATATCACTAAAATGGCCACATAATAACTCCCTTAATAAACCTAAAAGAGTACTAGGATATTTAAGCTTTTATGAATTTTATGAACAGCCTTCTAGCATGAAAGTTAAGTAAGTTTGATCAAATTCTAATCCCTGGGCCATATAACTTTAACGGTGTCTAGAATGTGATAAATTAATTCCTACACACACACACACACACACACACACACACACACACACACAGCACAGCACACTTGTAATCATTTTGCACTCCACAGGAGGAATTTGAAAACCTAGAGGAAAGTCATCACATTTATTCTCTGGCAAGGCTCAAGTGAATCTACAAAACTGACATTGACAAAAGAAGGAAGGAAGGGAAGGAGGAAGGAAGTAAAGAAATAAGCTAAAACTAAAGCCTAAATGCAGAAGGTAAAGTGGACCTTAAATAGTAGAGTGTAGCAATAAGAATCTGACAATTGTGTTCACATTTCTTTTATTGATTTTGAAATCTTATCTTTCTGTGTAGCCCAAGCTAGCCTCAAATTTGAGATGATACTCTTGCCTCAGCCTCCACAGTGGTGAGATTACAGGCATGTACCACCATGCCAGGTTCTTTCTACATTTTCTGTAAATAAAATCACTAAGGGAATGAAAATGAATAGTGGCCACACAAGTGGAATGTAGTCAATTAGGGAAAGCAGAGTAGACTGATGCTGGAAGTGATATGGACTAGGAGGAAGGAGCCTTCCTTTGTAGGCAGTCAGCTAGAGCCCTAGAACCAGAACACAGATGCTGCCAAGCTCTAGTGAGACCAGAACTCCAGTCTGATCCAGTCTGACCCAAGATGGTAATAAGAAACAGCTTCCTGACTCTTCTGGAACTCTTCCCAGGCTCCAGGCTTGCATTTCCTATGGGTGTGCCCTTCCTGAATCAACTCCTTTTGGGTTCAGTAATCAATCATTTTTTTAAGATTTTATTTTTGTTTATTTATTTATTAAAGACAGAATGATGGGAGAGAGAATGGGTGTGACAGGTCCTCTAGCCACTGCAAAGGAACTCCAGATGCATGCCCTACCATGTGCAACTGGCTTACATGGGACCTGAAGAATCAAACCCGGGTCCTTAGGCTTCATGGGCAAATGCTATAACCACTAAGCCATCTCTCCAGCACCCAATAAAAGTTTTTAATATTCATTTGAACTTGTCAATGAAGTGCATCTTAATTGGATGCCTAATTTATAAAAGGACTTTACCCAAGCCTCCATGTGATAAATTCCTGGTTTTACTCTTCCAGCTTAAGAGGGGAGAAATTCTTGGCTCAGGAAACTGCTGCTTTTCTTCCCTACCGCTCTTTATAAATCTTTCATAATTTACCTTATCCATGTTTCTGCATTCTTCATCTCTGCTAATTGATCAAGAACTTGTGAGCTTGAGATCCACTAGGCTGGTGGCTTGGAGGATTTTTTGAGATTTGCTGCCTTAGGGAGTTCTAAGAGCACCCAAATCTCTCTCTGGTACCAGAAGGATGACAGTCAGAAAGCCCTGGAGGTTTTCTGTTGGGAGAGAGCAGAAAGGCTTTTGTGAAGTCTCTGGAGACAAATAAAATCAGAAAACAAAATGAAGTGACACATAGCAGAAAGAAGTCATGAACAGCATTCTAGAAAAACAACCACCATTTGAATGATCTAACAGTAAGAACTTATAAGTTTACATTGTATTTGAAACAGAACAAATATTGGATAAGAGGGATGATATTTAGTCAGTGGCAGTAAGGTTTTGAATTTTAAGCAGTTAGGAAGACAAGATGGTAATATGTAAAATAGTTTCCAAATTAAATGAAACTGTGTGTCTTAAACAATTCTAGTGGACTATAAAGGCAGTATGCTTTTATAAAATTATATTTTTGTCAGGGCTCAGAAATCAAAGCAGGTTGTATTGCATGTGGGATACTTTGAGGAAAAAAAAAAAAAAGACTCAAATGTAGTCCTTACTGGCCTCATCTTTCCTTTCTTCTGTTTCTCTTTCTCCCATAGGGCAAGCCATAAAGACCAGAATTACTCTTCCCCAAGATGAGTCTTAGGAACTAGAACACATTTACCCTAAAGAGATACATAAAACCTTGAAATAGTATTCTTAACCTTGCCTTTTTCTCATGTAAGAACTAGCCAAAAAGAACTTCTCGGATCTACCTCACCTCATAGAGAGGCTCTCCATTCAGATGTGGTCTTTCTTATAACTGGAAGGAAGGAATGCCACACAGAGATGAGAGGAATATGAACAGACAGGCCTACCTGGGTTTCCTTACCCAGTCTGTAAGTAAGTATTGCATCATACCCTTTTGTTAGATCACAGACCCATACCAATGTACTTTTTGCCCAAATTTAAGCGTGAAAACCAATTTTCGTAAGGTCTTGGGGTCTTCACTTCTGAAGTTTCCTGTGTCATGTAAAACACTGAATAAATACACCAACATCCTTTCCATCTTTTAATTTTTCTATTTTATCACAAAGCTAGGCAGAAACCCTAAGACAGTTGAGGAAAATTTCCCCACCTTCATTATGGATATAACTGTTTTGATAGTAAATTGTTAATATTTTAAAGATGTTTATGCATGACCATTCCTTTCCATTTACATATCAGAATGGCATAATTTGTGTATGTTTTACCATTTTAATGAGGTTCATGTTTGTGTACAGTGACTAAGTATGTTTATCTGAAAGGCACAGCTCCAACAAAAAGGAAGGAAAAGCAGAGGTTGCTTAAATTAATATCTGAGTGAGAAAATACTGGCTTCAAAGGTTTCTTTGATGTCCAAATATTATATCTGCATCAATGAGCACAAGCCAGACCTTCTAGAGGCTGTTAGTTGAATTCTCTCCTCCTGGTTTCCTCTCCTTATTTCTCATTAAAACTGCCATGAAAGTGTCAAAAAAGTTAAGTAACAAAAAGATAAACTGGGAAAGCTCTTTTCTCAGATAAAGATACCCAATAGGATATAATTCTACTAATGTACATTTGAAGCCAGATTAAAAAGAATATAACACTTGTCCTACAAAGGAGTCTCTGGATTGGGAAGAGACCTTTGAGGGATGAAACTGATCATGATTTGGTCTTTTATCAAGTTCTCTCGAAGCATCTACCTAGAGGCTATGTGTATAGTGGTCTAGTGAAAGACCCAAGAGTTTAAGTAACACCATGACAGGCCTCAGTCACCCTGTAGGCCTTAGTTTCAGGTTCCCGGAATCTAAAACAGGATAAACAGTTGCTGGAAAAACCACAAAGTTGCTATGATGAGCTAGCAGCACCGAAGCCAGTATGGGTCAGCACTTTTGCCGTGCAGGTCCAGATGGCCCAATGAGATGTACCAATAATAAAACAACATTTCAAAATGTGACAAATGTCAACCAATCAAATGTGTACCAACCTGGAAGCCCCCTCCCCTTGTTCAAACCTCAATAAAAAAACTACTTTTCTGCTTTTCCGGGGTCTTGTATGGATCCACTGAGTTGGTGAAGTCAAGAGTCCAAGCTTAAGCCTGCAATAAAGCTCTTTGCCCTTGCATACATATCTGGTCCTCCTTGGTGATCACAAGGGGGGCTGCGAACTGGGCACAGCACTAGGATCTGAAAACACTCCAATGATTAAAACCTCTCATTTGGCTCAGGAGATAGCTCAGTGTTTAAAGGTGCTTAGGCAAAGCCTGAAAGCCCAGATTCAATTCCTCAGTACCTACATAAAGCCAGATACACAAAGTGGTACATGCATCTGTGGTTCATTTGTAGTGGCAAGAAGCCCTGGCATGCCCATATTCATCCACTCACCCTCTCTCAAACAAATACATAAATAAAAATATTTTTCTTAAATAACATAATTATTTTTTATATTTCTAGGGGATAGAAGCTTGATCAAAGTATTATCAGTGTAGGTTTCTTCTCAGGCCTGTTGAATTGCAGATTGCCGTCTTCTTGCTGCTTCTTTCTATAATGGTATCAGTTTTTTAGAATTAGCTCATATGTAGAATAATACATGCACTTTTTTCTGAGCACTGTACTTTTTTTTTTCTGAGCATAATGTACTGCTATACATAATTTTCAATAACTATCAAATTCATTGCAAACATTAGCAAAATGAAAATTAAATTGACTCGTGGTTTTTAATGAAAATGGCTACAATATATTTTTTAACAAAGGGGAAAATCAATGAAAAGTAGAAACATCTCAGCCCTAAGAACTCCCAAGTAAACGCATGAATACTTAGAATGTAGAACGTTTGTTTATTCATATGTAAATAAAAATGTTGATCATTGGGCTGAAGAGATGGCTTAGCAGTTAAGGCACCTGCCTGCTAAGCCTAAGAACCCGGTTCCAATCTCCAGGTCCCACGTTTAGCCAGATGCAAAGTGAACCAAGGGCACAATGTCGCACTTGCCCACAAGGGGGCACACACATCTGGATTTCATTCACAGCAGCTGAGAGACTGCTGGCGTGCCCATTCTCTATCTGTCTTCCTCTCCCTTTCTCTCTGTGTCTCTCTCCAAAATATATATATATATATGAACTGGGAAATAAATCTGTTGAATTTTACCACAAAACAATTAAAATAATCAATGTAGGAAATAAGACAAATGAAGCTACATAAAACTTGATTTGTGAAGCAACGCAGACTTGAAATATGTAGATAGCATTTGTAAAGGGAAAGGGTTTGACACAGTGAATACACACTAGACAAAGTCTGGCTATGCACACAGTTAATTAGAGAAGTGCTTAAAAAATCTTATAAAGAGTGCTAAGACAGACAGAATGACTAAGGACTCAGCAATTGAACTTAGGACCACGGAGAGCTAAATGTTTTATATAAATCAATTATAAAGAAACAATACTGAGAAATTATTAGTGAATTACATATTAGTAAGCTTGAAAGTTATTGATGACAGACTACCTCATGTTCATCAGCTTGTAAAATTAGGCAAAAGGAATTGGGTTTTAGTCTTCTTTGTGGCACTGATACATGACATTCTAAACTGCCCAAAAGGTCTTAAGATTACAATCTGGAAGCTTTCTAGAAAGAAATGAAGACTTACCTTTGTCCCCTTCCTGAAGAGTTAATGCAAATGAGTTTTGTGAATCATCTGGTCAGGAAAATAACCATCAGATAAGCTGTATGTTTTAGAAACTAGGAAATAATATTAAAGCTTCCTCTGTAATGGGTCTGGGGTCACTCAGAGATTCACCAGTCTGACAAGAATATGATATGAATAAATAAGGCATTTATTTCTGTCCAGGACTATACTTCTAGCTGGGAACTGGAGAGTGCAGCTCCCCACACCCCATTACATCTGGTCAGGGTTTATAAGGACAAATCCCTAAACAAGTCTACATGACAACAGTCACAAGCCTAGTTACAAAGGGACTAGAGGTATCTCATTCAAGCCAATGGCCTGCTATTCTGCATATCAAAGATAACATTTGGAAGGTATGACATCCTGCATACCACAGGGAACATTTCTTTCTAACATTTCCTTATCCATCACATTCCCTTATCCATTACATCCTCAACCTATAGGTTGGCCCAAGGATCTCTGGCCATTTCCCACTGTCTAGCTTTGAGAGTCCTCAGTGCAGGGAACCATGGTCAATGCACAACAGTCTATCTGCCTATAGTCCACGTTTGCTTTGGGAGAGTATTTCCTGCACAAAGCTCCTTACTTTCACCCCTTGAAGGTGGCCTACTTTACTTTGTGACAAACGCGGTCTTCTACACGATGCTTTTTGAGTCTTGTCTGATCTTTCCATGGAGATCCTTGCTTTCCATAACATTGTTTGTGTTTCCTCCTGACTGTGAGTTGATTTCCTTTATCTTCCTTATGGTAAGGCAGCGACTCTGTTCCTTTGGATTGGGCCATGAAATTTCAGTCTCCCTTATAAATAAAGCTTTACTTGGTGTAGACATTTCTATTCTGCTATGGGAAATCTCCTACTTTTGTATTTGTAAGTTCTATATTCCCCACTTGTACTTCTGTTTACTGTTATGTCTATACGACTAACATAACTCAGATGCCAAGAGACTAAGGCACACTCATGTAATGTTTTGCCACATAATGAGATTAATGTATTTCTTATATAAGATTAAAGAGATAATACCAGATTACAAATATTGGGTTCTTCTCTTGAGACCTGGAATGCACTATGTAGTCTGCCATAATATCCTGTAACCTTGAAGAAAACAAATGTCCCTCTGCCCATTAGCCTTGGAAACATGGTTTCCTCCCAATCTCTCAAAAGCTTTACAAGAATGAAATTCATGGTATATCTGAATATAATACCTTTATTATGTACCATACAACACAATAATGAAAAAGAAAAACAAACAGTGGTTAGGGAGGTGGCTTAGTGGTTTAAGGCACTTGCTTGCAAAACCTACTGGCTTGGGTTCAATTCCCCAGCCACCTATGTAAATCATTTGTTTGAAATGGTCCTAATGCCCAAATTTTTCAACTTGGTCATTAATAAAGGAATGTGTGATAGTACTTTTTTTGTTTGTTTGTTTGTTTGTTTCTCAGGGTAGGGTCTCACTCTGGTCCAGGTTGACCTGGCATTCACTATGTAGTCTCAGGGTGGCCTCAAACGCACGGTGATCCTCCTACCTCTGCCTCCCAAGTGCTGGGATTAAAGGTGTGTGCCACCACACCTGTCTAAGAATAGTTCTTAATATTTATATCATTTACAAACTAAAGTAACATTACTTTTACAAACAGCATTTTTTTACATTATGATTAACCTTCTATAATGTTGAATGGTAATACTAGAGTTATAAAAAAGCTGGTTAATAGAGAGTTATACAAACCTGTACATCATCATAGACTCAGACAACCAGTGAATGATTTTCAAGACAACATATAACTCTCCTTTGAAAGTAGACCCAGTGTTGTAGTTACCTTCTCATTTCTTGTACAAACACCAGACAAGAATCACTTTATGAGACAAAGGGGCTTATTTTGTCTTACAGTCTCAAGGGGAAGCTCCACAATGGCAGGGGATCATGGCATGAGCAGAGCCACAGCAGGTGGAAACATCAAGACAGTGAATTGAGCTAACACACTGACAAGCTCAAGATTAACAAACCTCCAAGTCCATTTCCAGCAACACACCTCCTCCAGCAAGGCTCCACCCTCCAAATTGCCATTAGTTGGGAACCAAGCATTCAGAACACATGAGTTTATGGGAATGGCTAAACCATACCATGTTACCCAGCAATCTTTTCAGTCCATTTCCAAATCTTGAGGAAAACTTTATTTTAAATGCCAACAATGAATATATCAATAGATGATTAACTATTTAAAAAAATGAATAGGTTATTCATTTCATTAAAGGATTCCTTTGGGGAGAGGGAGTTTCTAGTTTGGGTTAATTCAGGTGAAAAGACCCATCCTAGATGTGCAAAGCACAATACCTTGGACTAGGTCTCAGATATAATCCAAAAGAAAAAGTGAGCTGAGCTCCAGCATTCATCACTCTCTCTGCTTCCTGACTATAGACGCACTGGGATGAGCCATGTCTACTCCTGTTGCCATGGCTTCCTTGAACTGGAAGCCAAAATAAACTCTCCTTTAGTTGTTTCTTTTAAAATGTACCATATCATAAAGTATTTATCAAACATGCTTATGTTTTCAGACTATATATATAAGAAATATAAACATAATAAATATAAATAAATAAAAAATAAATATAATAAATAATAAAATAGGCCAACATATTTGAGAATAGAACACTTAAATAAAATTCTACTGAAGGTGGGTGTCATGGTACATGTCTTTAATCCCAGCATTTGGGATGCAGAGGTAGGAGGATTGTCTTGAGTTTTGAGGCCACCCTCAGACAACATAGTGAATTCTAGGTCAGCCTGGACTAGAACAAGACCCTACCTCAAAAAATCAAAAGAAAAAATATAATAAGTTAAACATATAATATTTCAACTGTAAAATACTTTCTCATGAATATTTTTAGTAAATGATTTATTATTTATTTATTATTTATTTATTAGAAACAGAGAGAGGGAGAGAGAGAGAGAGAATGAGAATGGGGGTGCCAGGGCCTCAAGCCACTGCAAACAAACTCCAGATGCATGCGCCACCACATACATCTGGCTTATGTGGGACCTGGAGAATTGAACCGAGATCCTTAGGCTTTGCAGGCATGTGCCTTAACCACTAAACCATCTCTCCAGCCCAAGAGATATAATTTTATAAAGCTATTGTATTAACATTAATAGTTAAAGCTCTGAAGTTTCATATTAACAATATGCTATGTGCCAATAAAATTTATTTGTTGCCAATAATTAATCTCATGGCCATAGTTTGCATATTCCTGTTTTAAGCCAAAATAGTTTGACATGGCATGTTAGACAATAGGTCTCTGAAATCCTCCTTTAATTATGAGGAATTATGGGCTGGAGAGATGGCTTAGCACTTAAGGCATTTGCCTGCGAAGCCTAAGGATCCCGGTTCGATTCTCCAGGTCCCATGTAAGCCAGATGCACAAGGGGTCGCACACATCTGGAGTTCATTTGCAGTGGCTAGAGGCCCTGGCATGCCAATTCTCCCTCTCCCTCTCTCTGTTTCCCTCTCTCTGTCTCTAATAAATAAGTAAATAAATAAATAAAAATAAATATAAGAAAATAAAAAAATATATGAGGAATTAATAATTCTCTAGAACCACTTTTCTAAAGGCTTTCTCCTAATTTTCTAGAAAGCCACATGATTAAACCCAACTGCAAAAAATGCTGGTATTTTGTTATCCAACCTGCATAGTGAAAGAATGGTGTAGGGGATGAGCACTCTCACTGAAGCCTTCCTGTATCTCACCACGTCTGCGCTGTTTTAGCCAGTGATCATTACTGTTTTCTATGCTGGACAGTTCAGAAGGAAAAGTGAGTTCTTCCATTAATTCCTTTCCTCACCTAAGTACCACTTGGGGTTGAGAAGTGCCACACTTCACTTCATGAGTAATGAAAATAAAATGCATCATCTTAATTGAATTCTGAATGCAAAATTAAAAATGATTATGAAATGTTATTTGAAAAATAATATCAAAAGAAACTTCAATGTCTCTTGTGATCACATTTCTATTATAGGTGAAGAAATTCATTAAAAAATAAACATACTAATAAATCCCAGAGTTAAAAAACTACATTATTATTTTAATCAATATAAACAGCCTAACATCACTTAATATTTTCTTTGCAATTGTGAAGATAACTAGGTTAGGTCACACTATTATCTACAGAGCCATTCAGTAATTAATAGCTCAGAATTATGTAACATCAATAAAAGCCAATTTTGTATCTGCTATTCGATATCAATTGCTCTTGAATTACCATTTGAATCTTTGCTAATCTGGCTTCTTCCATACCCTTGATTTTTTAAATTTGTTTTAGAGAGAGAAAGAAAGGGAGGTAAGGAGGGAGAGAGGCAGAGAGAATGGGCACTATAGGACCTCCCACCACTACATATGGACACCAGATGCATGTGCATTTTGTATGTCTGGATTTACATGGGCATTGAGAAATTGAACCCAGGCTGTAAGACCTGAAAAGCAAGCATCTTTGACAATTGAACAATCTCTTCAGCCCAGAAGTATGAATTTGATAAAAGGAATTATCCCTCAAATTTTTAATCACTGAATTCTTAATAAGTAATAATGCACAAGAGGGAACAAGAACCAAATCATTTAGACCAAAGGAACTTTATTTGAAGTATCTGAATAATATTCTTTGTTTTTAAATATACTTTTTATTTATTTACTTGGAAAAGATAGAGAGAGTGAATGTGGGCATGCCCAAGCATATTGCCACTGCAAATGAACTCCAGATGCATGTGCCACTCTATGTATCTGGCATTATGTGATTAGTAGGGAATTGAACCCAGGCTGTCAGGCTTTGCAAGCAAGCACCTCTAACTGCTAAGCTAGCTCTCTTGCCCAAAAAAATCATTCTTTCTTAAGCATCTATAATTTAATATAAAACTAAATTTATAGAAGTAAACTTATTTACCTATGTGTATTAAAATAGTTCCAGTCAGAACCCAACTAATAAAAAATTAAAGCACTAGCACTGAATATTCATTTTCTTCAGTGATCCCCACAGGTACTTTCTGTAAGAAAGGGGTTAATTATATCTCATGTTCTGTTGACATTTGCATATATTTTATGTTGAGTCTAACATGAATAATCTGCACTTCTGATTTAGTGAATTTATCACACCTTTATATCCAAAACTATATTATGATAAATTTTTTAACATAAAATATGATGAAATAGGGCTGGGGAGATGGCTTAGTAGTTAAAACACTTTCCTGTAAAGCCATCTGGAATTCATTTGCAATGGCTGGAGGCCCTGGTGTGCTCATTCTCTCTCTCTCCTCTCTCTCCCTCTTTCTCTCAAATAAATAAATAAATAAAATATTTTAAAAATATATGATGAAATAATTTAAGAGGTTATGCTCAACACATGTTCATTATTTATTTAGTGTTTTGAGATGCACATAAAATTAATTATATGTGTACATTGTTGCATGCATAAATCAATGAACACATACATGTACATAATTTTAGACTGAGAAATTTACCATAAACCCAGAACATTTCCTTTTTCCCTTCACAGGAAAACCTTACTTCCAGTTTTCATTTAAAAAAAAATCAATGTTTTCATTGTTTGCTATAAATTTTATATAAGGATAAAATTCCAGTGTATGTGTATGCACACATGCTTAAGAAGTGCCTATGAGTTTGCATGTACCAGTGCTTCTTGTACTTTTGATGCTGAGAATTTCTTTGTATGAATGTACTGTTATTTAGTTCTCTAGTTAGTGCTCACTCAGTTTATTTCCAGCTTTTGACTTAGGTTTGCAGTTCAAAATTTTGCATTAATTTTTACTTTCTTGGGAGTGTGAATAAAAGTTCAGATTAAAAATAAGGTTGATTTACCAGGTGCAGAGGCATATGCCTTTAATCTAATCCCAATACTCACAAGGCAGTGGTAGGAAGATCACTTTTGAGTTTGAGGCCAGCCTTGTCAGCCTGGGCTAGAGCAAGACCCTTTCTCAAAAAACAAATAAAATATAAATAAAAAATAAAAATAAAAAAGGTTGATTGAAACCTTAATTTCACCTGTGAATCATTGTACATTTTTGTGTGCTCATATGTAATATATTACACATTATGAAATAAAATATTATGCAACATTTATATACTTTGAAAGAGATTTCCAGATTACAATCTTGGTTGAACCTAAACACTAAAATTAGTTTACATAAGCACCACAAATAGAGTTTTTTTTCACACTACCTAAACCCAAAAAGTATGTCAATACTTGTGAAGGAATGGAAGTTATAATCTTTCTAAATAATATAAACACATAAAATAAATGAGTTATTTATCCTTTAATTTTATTTATTTTAAAATATACCTAAGGGCTGGAGAGATGGCTTAGGGGTTAAGGCGCCTGCCTCCTAAGCCTAAGAACACTGGTTCCAATCTCCAGCGGTTCCAATCTCCAGGTCCCACGTTTAGCCAGATGCAAAGTGAACCAAGGGTGCAATGCAGCACTTGACCACAAGGGGGCGCACACATCTGGATTTCGTTCGCAGCAGCTGAGACACTGCTGGCATGCCCATCTCTGTCTTCCTCTCCCCCTCTCTCTCTGTCTCTCTCTCTGTCTCTGTGTCTCTCTCCAAAAAAATAATAGAAAAACAAAAAAAAAGTTAAAATATACTTAAGTCAGGCGATGTGGCACAAGACTTTAATCCCAGCACTTAGGAGGCAGAGGTAGGAGGATTGCCGTGAGTACGAGGCCACCCTGAGAACAGAGTGAATTCCAGGTCAGCCTGGACTAGAGTGGGACCCTACCTCGAAAAACCAAAAAAATAAAAAATAAAATAAAATAAAATATATTTAAAACTAAAAATGTTTTTAAAATAAACAATACATTTTTGATTCAATGACATTTTGCTTTGAAGACAGCACATAAATCAACATATGTTACATTAATAAACCATGATCTTAGAGAAAACACAGACCATGCAATCTTATGAAACTTCAATCAAGAGGAAGTAAACCGGGCTGGAGAGATGGCTTAATGGTTAAGGCATTTGCCTGTGATGTCTAAGGACCCGGGTTCAATTCTCCAGGTCCTATGTAAGCCAGATGCACATAGTGACACATGTGTCTGGAGTTGGTTTGCGTTGGCTAGAGGCCCTGGCCCACCCATTGTTCTCTCTCTCTCTTTTTCTCTCCCTGTCTGTCTCCCCTCCACTCTCTCTGTCTCTAATTAATAAATAAATAATTTAAAATTCTGATTATTTAAGAAAAAAGAAGAAGTAAACCAATAAAATCTGGCTGGCTGTGGAACATTTGCAGGACCAACAAAGCAAAACAAAACACAGTCCTGGCTTCCTCAACCAGCAATATATAAAAGAGAGAGAGAGACAGAGATGGGGGAAATAAGAGCATGATGAAATAATTACTCCTCATACTCTGTAGGGAATCATGACACAAATAAAGAAACTATAAAGAAAATGATATTTGAGGGAAAATTGGATATTTTGGATACTAGAAATTTACTCTAAAAAGTATTAATTTGTATAGCAAAGTGAATATTGAAATTTTGAATTTTTTAACTTAGAGATACATGCTGATGTGATGACACTGCAATTACATGAATAATGAAAATTAGTGAGTGGTTAATAAGTAGGATTCGCATGACTTCAGAATTGTAAAAACTAGTAATTTATGCTGGAAAGATGGCTCAGCAGTTAAAGTGCTTGGGTGTGAAGCCTAATGACTAGGTGTGATTCCCCAGTGCCCACGAAAAGCCAGATGCACAAAGTAGTGCATACATTTTTCATTGGTTTGCAGTGGCTAGAGGCCCTGGAGTGTCCATTCTCTTTCCCTCTCTCTATCTCTCTCTGCTTGCAAATGAATAAATAAAAATTAAAACCTAAAAATAATAAAAAACTGTTAATTTGTTCAGCACGTTTTATTATGCCATTTTCTTTTGTTATATATAACATTTTTCTAATCATATCAATGTAAAATAACTAACAGCTTCAATTGAACAAACAATGCCATGTGCTTAAAATGTGAGCGATGCAGATAAGAACTGAAACTCTACCATGTCATAGCTCTCAAAACAAGCAAATAAAACACAAAGTAATATCAGAGTAAATGCAAATTTACAGTGAATTTATTTTACATTATTGACCAAATTGAAACTTCTACTCGGGATGTTATATACAGTAAACAATGTCTCAGGAACATTTATTTTCATATAACAAACTTATTGTTAAATTAGTTTTAAAATAATGTTGGATAAGTTAGAGGCAGTTTTACAGTGTATTTTTTGAATATTACAGTTTATAAATTAATTGTAATCATTCCATGTGAGTTGTTAATAAGATGTATATAATTTTCTTGTCTAATTACAGTATGGAGGAATGTTCCATTCTATGATCAAATTGTTATAATTATTTAAATAGTTGGGTTAGTTGTCTGTTGCTATGCAACAATATTACCAAAGCTTCATGGCTTCAAACAATAAATATTAGCTCACAGCTCCTGTGCTTTAGGAGTCTGTGCTCTTAGCTGGCCAACTTCAAGGCTATAAGCAAAGTTTCAGTATGGATTTAGCTCTTAACTTATGCCTGAATCAGAAAAGACTTGGTCCTTCACTCATCTCTTTATTTGCAACATTCCATAACTTGCAGACTGACAGGCTGAGAGTTACACTGTAAGGGCAACAATTAAGCTACAGTATAGATATCAAGAAGTGCTACTCCAGATTCTATCCACCATATTAATCAGAACAATAGTTCTTATAACACATAATAGCAACTATAGGGAAAAAACCAGGATTTTGCATATTATATTTAGCTAGTAATTGTTTCACATTAACTTAATGTTTAAAATCATTTTACATATTCAGATATGTAATTTATGGAATACTCTTTAATCTTTTTGGTTCTCTTTGATTTTATTTGTTGGAAGAAAAGATAGTTATTGTATAAATTATTTTATATTGAATTTTTTTTAATTATGTTAAAATTCTGTGAGATAGTTCAATAGATGAGGAGCTTATCCCAAAAGCATAAGTACCTGAGTTAAGATTTCCCAAACCTGTGTAATAAAACCAAATGCTTTAGCGGGTATGGCAGTCAGTTTCGAGTTGCTGTCAAAAAATACCCAACTAAAAGCAGCTTGTGGGAGGAAAGGGTTTATTTTGGCTTAGAGACTCAAAGGGAAGCTCCGTGATGGCAGGGGGAAATGATGGCATGAGCAGAGGGTGGACATCACCACCTGGCCAACATCAGATAGACTACAACAATAGTAGAGTGACCCAAACTCTGCCCAGGGGAAGCTGGCTATAACACTCATAAGCCCGCCCCAACAATATACTCCCTCCAGAAGGATTCAATTCTCAAACTGCCACCAGCTGTGGGCATAGCATTCAGAACACATAAGCTCATGGGTGTACATGAATCAAACTACCACAGTGAGTATATAGTAATCCCAACATGCCTAGGGCAAGATGATGGGCAAAGACAGGAGAATCACATACAAGTTTGTAATCCAAACACAGTGATGAAAAATGAAAGACCTTGTCTCAAACAGGGAAGAAAGCAAGAACTAATACTGGCTGTTGTCCTTTGACCTCTGCACACAGGTAGCACCATTTTTTGTATACATATGCTCATGAGCGCTCACACACACACACACACACACACACACATATACACATACTCATACATAAAAATTATTTTTACATATACTTTTACCATAATCATGACTATGATATCTAAGTTGTACTGAGAGATAAGTCAATATTAATCACAGTATATAGTACATGATTTAGTAATGATCTTTAATATTCTTATTGACTTTAATATTCTTATTCATATTTACTTATAATATCCTAAGAGAAATAAGCACTTTTGTATTTAACATAATAATAATTTCTCACTCTTTTTCTTTGTCTACACAAGGAAAGAAAATTGTATGAAGAGCTATTAAATACAGGCAAATTTCCTTGGAGAGTCTATGACCATCTGTTCACATTTTATTTCAGTTTATGAGGTGACATATGCCACTCTATCATGCATTTCCATAAACCCATGCGCTACTTTCTTATTATACAAATTTGAAATAAAATGGTCCATCATGGAAAATCACTCAATGGCATATACACAACAAAACATGAAACAGCTTCTAAATTGAGCAGTTTTCAGATCCAATTAAGAAATATTTTCTAGCTAGTCTTAGAAAAGCAGTAGTAGGAACTATGTATTACTAAAATCATTTTGAGAAGTGGGGAATATTCTAGAATAAGCTTCCAGAAAATATTCCTAGCAACATGAAAAAAATGTTGTGTCTGCCACATTCCAGAAAGTTTCCAGAATGGAAACTGATGAATGGGAAGCTTCTTGCTACAAAAGAAGTTATCACTACAGCTTCCTGCTTCAGACTACCTTCACTTAGAAACTTCATGCAGTGTAATCAACTCTACTATGAATGTCTGCGTGAAAATCTCTCATAGGGGAATAAACTCACTACACTGTCAAAAGCTGAAAATAATCATTGGAGTTCGTCTCATTGGGAACTTCCTTACCAGTGATTATTTATGTAAAAATACCTTCTGATGTATGTTACTTCATCATTTTAACATGTCTTGACCTCAGTTAGAACTCATGTCCATCACTATTCAGAACAGGGGTTGGAAAAGTCACTGTAAATTCTCGTCTATAGATATAAATAGAGAAGCATGAAAAACTTCAAAGAAGCTTGCTCTGAAGACAGTCCTCCTTGTCCTCAAATGAATTCTTCTTTAGGGGAAAGTGTCATGCATAGTAAAGTCTTGCTGTCCAGCTGATTTTTTTCAAACAGGACTTCAGAGCAGCAATCGGGTCTGTCTGATCAAACTAATGTGAAAAGTAAAGATTGCAACAGACAAAAGTTGGGCAACCAATACTCCCTTATGCAGCTCTACAAAGGAGGCAAACAGATGGGTAGCACAGTGCGTAAGTATGCTGAATACGCAAGCTAAATCCAAATCTTCCAAGAGCAAGTATAACTTTCCTAAATTGTCTATAATTCAACTCCCCTAAAACTGAACTTTGCCAATTGAAACATTATTAAATTTGGGGGCTTAGGAAGATGGCTCAGGGGTTAAAGGCACTTGCTTGAAAAGCCTGTGAGCCCTGGGTTCAATTTCCCAGTACCCACATAAATCCAGATACACAGAGTGACATAGACATATCTGGAGTTCATTTGTAATGGCAAGAGTCCTTGGAAAACCCATTCTTTATATCATCTATTTCTCATTCTGCTCCTACATAAATAGAATTAAATTAAAAAACAAAATTTAGAAAGATTATTAGAGGACCAGAGAGATGGCTCAGTGGTTAACACACTTGATTGCAAAGTCTAATAACCCTTGTTCGATTTCTCAGTACCCGCACAGAGCTAGATACACAAAGTGGCGCATACATCTGAAGTTCATTTGCAGGGGCTAGACACCCTGGTAAGCCCTTATTCTCTCTTGCCCTTTCTTTCCCTCCCTCTCACTCTCTTTCTCTCTGTGGTGGGTATGGTGGCACACACCTTTAATTCCAGCAATTGGAAGGCAGAGATAGGTGGATCACTGTGAGTTTGAGGCTAGCCTGAGTCTAAATAGTGAATTTCAGGTCAGCCTGGGCTAGAGCGAGATCCTCAAAAAACATATAATTATATTTATATAAAATATATATTCGGTTTTGTAACTTGAAGTTAACAGCAATTCAAGATTTAAATCTACATGATTGTTCATTAATACTCCATCAGAAGGGTCTATAAGAAAGTAAAGGCACATGAGATTGTTTCCATCCCATCAGCTCAGTGCTGTGGCAACTGTTCCAGAGTGCAGATACCAACACAGTCCCAAGGGAAGAGCAAATAGCAGTCTTTGCCCAGCCTGAAATGGCAGCTGATCCACAGCTTTGCCTGACCAGCAAGAATGACACCAGATCTTTCCATTTTACAAAAGAGTAACATTTATTTATGTAAAATCTTTTTTTCAAAGGGTCACTCACTATTTTTACATTATAAGCATTTACCATGGAGGGGCTTGTGGGGTACAGCAGTAGAGGAGGGGCCAACAGGAAGAAAATATAATGACATATATATAGAATGGCACAATGAAGCCCATTACATTTTGTGCTGACTTACAAATTATTTTTAAAAAGCACAAAATATGTACAACTTTTCTGGAGATTTCTATCAGTTCCCAAGATGCTAGTTCACAGTAATTCATGCTTTATTGGAGTTCCAGGTATTTCCATATTGTTTCCAAAGGTAATAAAATGCTACAGAATTTTTCTTTGAATACAGGAATGATTAGCCTGTTTGTGGTAACAAACAACATTATTCATCTTTAACTTATTGTATTTTATTTATTTATTTGAGAGAGATAGGCATAGAAAGACAGAGAGAGAATGGGTGGGCCAGGACCTTCAGCCACTGTAAATGAACTCCAGACACATATGCCACCTTGTGCATCTGGCTTATGTGGGTCCTGGGGAATTTAACCAAGGTCCTTTGGCTTTGCATATAAGCACCTTAACTGCTAAGCCTTCTCTCCAGCCTAACATTATTCTTCTTAATAGCTATGATGCATGTTTTCTTAATAAAGATTTAATCGCTAAAAATCACTTCCTGTCATCTATCTCAGTTATATGCTGGTTAAGAATAAATGGTTCAGAAACATTCCAGTTACCTCTTCCCACTTATAGATGTTTAATAGCAGAAACTATAAATTTATTTTATTGCATTATTGAGATGCCATTTTTCATTTCATTTTACATGATATATTTAAATTTATGGACATGTATACTAATGAAGTATCTCCATCCACACAAATCCTGGACTCATTATAACATCATTAGCATTGTGGGTTTGACCCCACTTTGTATGCTTTTCAAGAACACATGGGAAGAAATATCCTAGTAGAGAAATCTGGTCCACCATGATTTGAAAAGAAAACAGGGTCATCTGACATAATAAAGATACCACCCATCTCATAAATATTCATTTAAATCTCTTTAAAGTCAATAGTGTGGAACACAATGGGCTGCTATAACCCATCCTTTGTGTAACCTCACTCCAACTCTCTGGAGCATACTGTTCACTTTGCCTTGATAAATAAACTTCTGCTTTTTTTGTCACTGTCAATGTCAATGTATTTTGACTGAATTCTTTCATGGAAAAATCAAGGCAGAGCCTTGATCTGGTATCCTCATGAATCCTACACCCATGCAAATTATCAACCAAACATTATAATCATAGGACTAAGCTATTTTCTAGTGTGTAAGGCTTGAGAAATTCTGCTCTTCTCACTTGCACTTCTTCACAGATGAATAGCTTTTCATAGAGAAAATGGCTCACTTATCTGGAAGCATGGATCAAACACAAAGAAATGAGAGGAATTCCCAGAATAATGATTAAAAGGGACTTCCGGGCTGGAGAGATGGCTTAGTGGTTAAGGCGCCTGCCTGCTAAGCCTAAGAACCCGGTTCCAATCTCCAGGTCCCACGTTTAGCCAGATGCTAAGTGATGCAAAGGTGCAATGCCACACTTGACCAAAAGGGGGCTCACACATCTGGATTTCTTTCACAGCAGCTGAGAGACTGCTGGTGCACCCATCTCTATCTATCTCCCTCTCCCTCTGTCTCTTTCCAAAAATAAATAAAATTTAAAAAAATTAAAAGGGACTTCCCTATGTGGCAGAATTTATCACAATTGATGAACTAAATGGACAAATTGGATTTATAGGATGGAGTCATAGTCAACTCCATGTTGCTGGGATAATCATCCAACCAGACATAATTTATATGAGGAAAAGGTTTATTTCAGCCTTATAAAATCCAGGGGAACCCCATCAATGGCAGAAGAAGCTGGTTTCCATTTGTAAATTCAAGCAGCAGAGAGACACCATCAACTGCTAGGACCACCAGCAAGTATCAACCTCAACCTCTAGAGCTCAAACTTTTCTCCATGCACCTTTGGGCTGGGATAAAGATCCAGCCCCAACACACTTTAGGGCTAGACTCCAGGATCTGCCCATAATGATACATTCTCCAGTTTGGTGGCTGGAAACTCAAGTTATAAGCTTAAATTTAATAAAATGCCTAAGTCTATGTGACCATATATAAAAAGTTTTATGCATAAATTATCTGGTGCATTGATAGACTGGAAATAGCATTGAGGTGATTCCATTAGAGAAGAAATGGCAGACTATGTTTAATATGAAACTAATAGCACAGTGGCAATAGCTAGGAAAGTGTTACACATTCTATTCAAAAAGCAGTTTAGACCACAGTATCATCAGAAACTTTGGGGTGGGGGAAGGAGTTCCAGCATTTATGCCCCAATGATTTATTTTCCTTTTCCTTTCCTTTTTTTTTTTTTTTTTTTTTTTTTTTTTTTTTGCTGCTGTGAAAAAGTATCATAAAGGGCTAGGGAGATTGCTCAGTGGTTAAAGGCACTTGCTTGCAAAGCCTGATGATCCAGGTGTGATTCTCCAGTACTCATATAAAGTCACATGGACAAAGTGGCATATGCATGTGGAGTTTCTTTGTAGGAGCAAGAAGCCCTGGCATGCCCATACTCCCTTCCTCCCTCTCTCTCTCTCTCTCTCTCTCTCTCTCTCCCCAGAGTATTCCTACATATATGGACACCAGTCACTGGATTAGGGGTGCAAACTTAACAAACTTCATATATAAAGAGTTTACAAATGAAGTTACATTTCTATGTACTAACAGATAGAACTGAGTATAAAGGCAAAATAACTAATAGAGCACACAACATACTTACATTATAAATTTTTATCTCAACATTGCCTCATGGTTAGAAAAAGGAAAACTCAAAGAGTATTTTTAATATGAAAATGAAAACCCAAAGGATCAAAGAAACACAAAAATTATGTTTAATATATTAAAGACATTAATTTGAAGCTTTATCTATTGCTCTCAAATTGCCTAATATATTTCTTCATATTTTGAAAAGTAAAAATTTGTTTTAGAAGATGTATGTTAGGCAAATAAAGAACATGAATTAGTTTTGAAAACACCCCAGTGTCTTCCATGGAATTAATGGTGTTTCAATATAGTCATTAAATAACAGCTATAAAATATGATTTCATCTGTGTGTAATTTATCTCATAATCTGTGACTGATCAAATGGGCAACAATATATAATTTTTGAAGTGTGTACCATATTATTCCTAATGGAACCATGTAAGAATATGTATATGCATACTTAGAAATGCTCGTATTTGAAGATTTTCTCTGTACATTCAATATAATCAAAATCTAACACAAAAAATAGCTACCTAAGGATACTAGAAACTATTATAATGAAGACAAGAAGGTTATTCTCCTTCAAACTGTCTTTCATATATGCTACTGGTTTTGTAATAAGATTTTGTTTAAGAAATGTTTTATCTTGTCTTCTATTTAAACAAGGATGAATAAAACATAATAAATCAAAGGAATTCTATTTTAATTATATTTACATTGACTCTTACTGAAAATTTACTATGCAGTAAGTCAATACAGTTTCACTTTAAAGGTTGTCTTTCTCTGCAATTGTTATCTTCAGTTGTTTGAACAACTGCATTTAAAGAAAATTTCATTCACCCATTCCCTGAACAGATGTCTATTTGATTTGTATTATATGTTAAACATAAATTTTACATAGATACAATTTTTGAAAAAGTGAATGTTATACATTATTTACTTCAGTTTTTTAATATAATTTTAACTAATGTGCCTATTGATTGCTAAGCACATGATGGGTCACCAAAGATTATTTATAGAAACTTACAGCATTGGGACTACAACCAATTATAACCATTTACTCTGAGTGGCACAGTGGGGTCCTAGGAAAGAGTAGAGAAGGAGTAGCTGAGTTCAGATAATTAGCAAATATTTTCCTGGTCAAGTGGTATAAAAATCAAAGAAATGAAGATTCATAAGGAAATGACAGTACTCACACTTGCATCATATGTGCTCTATCCACTGAGCCATTTCCTCAGCTCAAAAAGGACTCTCTTAGGCTCAGAACGTAATGACCTTGTGTTCTCAGTTCAACAACCAGAGGCTTACTTCTATTTTAGTTACCAACAGGCCTTATCTGTGCTCAAGTTCACTGTATTTCTAGTACTTTTCACTGATGCACGTGTTTCTCAAATAGAGAGGCTCAGGAAGAGTTGGCTGGTTGTGTCTTATGTAGAGCCAGACGTTCCCAAGGAAAAACATGTTATATTCAATGGATACATGAGGCTTTCCTTATCCCTTTATGAGCTGTAGACATCTATTATAAACAATGCTGCCATGAGCATTACATACATATATTTATAAGATAATGTGTTTTTATTTCTCCTGGGCTTGTTCCTGGAAATAGAGCACCACAGTTTGATATTCTATTTATATTTATCAGAGTTGAAAAAATTAAAATAAAAATGTTTTATTTCACTTCTAAGTTGTATAACCATTTGGGAAGGGATATATCTTCTTGTTTGATTGATTATTTGACTAATTAGTTTGCCTTTTTTCACTGGCTAAACCCTCCAGGACGTTGTTGAATGAACTATTGAAAATGCACATATTAAATCTTTAGTAACTTAATAAAATATCATAACTGGGATGAAGAGATGGCTCATTCGCCAAGTGAGCTTCCTGTAAAAGCATGAGAGCCTGAAAGGACCTGATACCATCCAAGTTCAAATCTCCACATCACACATAAACATTTGGTATGGCCATGCAAGTCTGTAACCCCAGTCCCAACAAGGGGAACAGACACCAGGGAATATGCCAAGCTTATGAAAATCAGCAAACTTGGGAATCAGTAAGAGACTCCAACTCAAAATAATAAAGGGTGGATGAACCATGGAGGGGGACATGATGCTGGGCTCTGGCCACTTTATTGAGTGCCCCCTACAAGGGAGTGAGTTGGGGGAGCATGCCCTGCCCTCACCCCAAACATACACAAGCAAGAGATAAAATAAAATGTCTCAAACTGAAACCGAAGATCCAAATATTCACTTTTTTGCCTTAAAGTTCGTATTTCAAGTAAGGTCTTCTTGACCTTCATTAGTTATTCTGCCCCAAATTTTAAAGTGGTGGCTATGGGTATTCAAGTAAGATAACTTGACATCCTTAACTGAGGATGTGTGGTGTAAGCCCTGATGGTTCTTAGCTAGTAGTGTGACAGGATTTCACTTCAAAGCGAACCTTGTTGAAATTTTAACATTGTTGAAATTTGATACAAGGAATCTTGTATATTTTTAGATTTTAAGAAAGTTGTTTTCAAGTGACAACAAGAAGGTGAGGTATGATGCTTACTTAGCTGGTTTTTTACTTTCCCAAGTCCAGATCTGCATAACTGGTCAGAACTAATGGAAAGGCATTAATATAGTTGGATCAAGTCTTCAAAAGGGTAACTAATTTTTTTCCAAACATATTTTGGAGTTATTATATAGATTCAGCTTGGCTACATATGCATATATAAAATATCAGTATATTTATTTCACTAATTTTTATAAATTAGGAAAGTGTTTCTGGAAGAAATATTTGATTCACTTATTATATGTGAATTTATACATTCATTACTGAATATTATAGATAGGTCTTTAATTCTTATTGATTTTTTTCAGTCAGTAGCCATCAAATTAACAAAAAATATTTAATAGTATGAAAAGAAATTCCAATCCTTTTTTGTTTTCAATTTTCTGTATATTATAAGTATATATGTGTGTGTACATGTATATATATTTGAATATGGTTATTTTATAATTAATTTGAAAGCAAATTTGTTTAACTACTGACCTAAGTGTACAATAAAATTCACCCTACAATTAATTTTGACTTGGTCAAAGTCAAAGAAATAATTTTTTTTTGGAATTGTTATTTCTCTTGTATCAAGGGAAATATTTAAGGCAATGGTTAAATTTAACCACAATTAGTCCAGAGTTTTAAAAAGTCAGAGAATAAACATGATAAGCTGTTTTAATTATTTTAAAGATCAGGAATGATGGAATCAAATTTCTAGAATATTAATTAATGTGCATCTGAACTAGTTTCATGTACCTGTGCATAATAAAAGAACAATTAGTTTGTAAGAGTAAATCATGTACACTTACAGTAGACTAAAATTTATATATTTTCCCAGGCAGAATGATATTCTTGAGAATTACTGTTCTAACATCGAACTATTTTTCCCACAGCACAATACAAATATCAACGACTTTCCAAAAGGACTGAAAAATGTATCCAAAGTTTTAATTCCCACTATTCAATCTGGATTGGTAATTTTTCATCCCATATTTTCACAGCTTTAGATGGTGATAAGAAGCCTGTAGTGTTGATTCAATGGTTTTCAAAATAAAATATGATGAAGTAGCATGCTGGTTGCTGAATGATCAATAATCTTATTTTATGTGAACGTTTACATTTGAAGTCTTTTATAGCATGAGACATGTCACATATTCAAAAGTGACATTGTTACATAGAAGCAGCAATCATTGTTGCTGTGTTTCTTAAAGTAATTGATGCTGTATAGAAGTCTTTCTCAGAAATCCATTAGTCTTTTCTATTGGTTAGGTAGATAGTAATAAAAATCCCACAGGACATAAACACAAGCAGTGTTTTCTTATGGTTTTGACTGATAGTCTTGAAAAGATTAAACTTTAATAATGAATGCAGTTTTATTTCCTGAAGAAATAAAAATATCATTTCTATTACTTATTCAATTTTATCTGTGCTAAATATGAATCATTTAGCAGATGGTATATAGAATGGTTACTTTGTGATGACAAAAGAAAAGGTGTGTAATTCCTATGGATTACTGGAAAAAAGAGAAACTTTTCTCACCATATGCAAATATGACATTAAAAAAAATTTAAAGCATGTAAAAAAGTAATATGCTTGTTCATAATAAATACAAGATAAGTTATATAAGTAAACATGACTATACTTAAATATGAAGTTGCCATCATGCAAAAGATGGAAACACAGTTGTAGGTTAGATAATTGTAAAACAATTTTTTTAGAAAGAGTCTTATGTAGTCAAAACTGGCCTAGAACTGTTTATTCCCCTGCCTCCTCCTTTCAAGAGTAGTGATTACAGGTGTTCACCACCATTCCTAACTAAATAGCTCTAAAATTTTAAACACAATGCTTAAAAATCTTTAAGAAGCATAAAATATGCCTCCTTCAATATCATGTTTTAACTGCTCAGCAGAACAAAGCTTCAGTGTTTAGTAAATATTTATCCATCCAATAAAATTGTCAACTAACCACTGTGTCTGCTTTTTGCTTTTTTTTTTTTTTTTTTTTGAGATAGGGTCTCACTCTAGTCCAGGCTGACCTGCAACTCTCTATGTAGTCTCAGGGTGGCCTCGAACTCACAGTAATCCTCCTATCTCTGCCTCCCAAATGCTGGTATTGTTTTGGGCTCTGACCATGTTTGCTGGACGTTTGGTAGTGTCTTTCTGCTTGGATCTATGGAAGTAAACCAGCTTATTCCACAATTGATAGTATTTCCCTAGAATCTGTAAGTCTGAAATAAGCCCTTTCCTCCTGTAAGATGCTTCTGGTTGGATGTTTGTCCTAGCAATGCAAAGAGAAACGCAATAGTAAAACTGGTACTGAAAGTGGGGTAGTTGCTACAATGAATCTGACGATGTGAGTTTGGGTCTTTTGGAACTTCTTGCTGGAGGAATACAGAATGATTTGGTATTAGGTATGGAAAAGTCTTGTAGAATTGTAAGAAGAGGTTGATAGACTATTCTGGTGAGAGTTTGAAAATGTCAAATGCAGCCCTGGCTTATGAACTTTTAAAGGAGAAAGAAGTAGACTACTCAAGTAAAAGCTAGCTGCATTCTTCTGCCCACAGAGTTTGATTATAGTTGAATTTAAAAGTCATGGAATTGTGTACCTGGCAGAAGATATAAAACAGGAAGATAGAAAATATATATGGCTTAATCACAGAAAAAATGAAGCAAGTTGGAAAGTTACTGACACAGACACTGTTTTCAGGTTACTGAAGCTGCTGTTAAATTGATTAGCATCATCATGGGTGGTTCAACTGCTTTGCCAAGGGACAATGGAAAAGATGTCTCAGGGTGAAATCTATCCATTGAAGCTCAAATGCGTGAAAATACAAATTCTTTTATAAGGAGGTGGCTTGAAGAAAGAAGTCTAAAAAATTACCATAACTTCAAATTCAAAGTTCATTTCCCCTGTATTTATTAATTTGGTTATGCCTCTTATCAGATAATGGTTTTAGAAGCATGAAAAATGCTAAAAAAAAAAAAAAAAAAAAAAAAAAAAAAAAGGGTCACTGGTTGTGCAACACAGTTTAGTTTTTTGTAAAAGGCCCATGGGCAAAGTAGAACAGGTCTGAAGAATCCCTGGGTGGAGATCATGTAATGCCATCATATGAACATGAACCAGTTCCAGGAGCTTCAGATATGTAGCATTGTGAAGCAGGGTTGAAATGCCTCTGTTAGAGACCAAGTGTTACAGTCGGGTTCTCATGGCTGGCAGAAAACACCCGACCAAGAGCAGCTTGTAGGAAAAAGATTGGTTTTGGATTACACACTTGAGGGGTAGATCCATGATGACAGGGGGATATAATGGCATGTACAGGGGGTGGACATAACCTCACCAACATCAGGTGGACAATAGCAACAGGAGAGTGTGCCAAACACTGGCAAGAGGAAGCTGCCTGTAACACCCATTAATTTCACAAGAAACTTTAATTTCCAAATTGCCATCAGCTGGGGACCTAGCCTTCAGAAAACATAAGTTTATGGGGGACCCCAGAATCAAACCACTACACAAAAGTATGGCTATTGTATGGAACCATGAAGATGAACTGTGGCTTGAAGCATAGACCTAAAGATATTTTGGATGTACCAAGACTGTGGAATGGCTTCCATGGAGAGCTGCTTAGTCAGCCCAGCTAGAAGGGTGGAATTGGAATCCAGAGACTTTTGTCACTGGTTATGGCTATTGGACTTGAACTGCACATGTTTAATGTTTACCTGGTGGTTATTGTTTGCATTGTCTCAGTCTCTCCTTGTTATATATATTTGCAATGAAAATGCCTACTCTGTGCCACTATGTGTTGGAAGTATTATGATTTAATTTTATAGGGCTCAAGATAAGAACTTGTTTAGATTTTTGAAAAATGGTAAACTTGATAGAGACTATGGGGACCTGTGAAGTTGGTCTGAGCGCAATTTGCATTGTGAGATTGTCATGAGTTTATGGGGCTAGTGGTAAAATGTGGTTGTATGAATTTGCAGCCCCATAGACTTGGTCATATTTTTCTTAAGATGGAGCTTGCAACCCAAGTCTCTGGAAGGTGGAGCCCTGCCAGGGAAGAAGTATGTCACTGGGGGAAGATCTTGTCATCCAGCTCTCAGGGGTTTTTGTTTGTTTGTTTGTTTGTTTGTTTGTTTTTAATTTGAGAGAGACAGAGACACAGAGAGAGAGAGAGAGAGAATGGGCCCTCCAGCAGCCTCTCAGCTGCTGTGAACGAACTCCAGATGCATGCATCCCCTTGTGACACATGTGCAACATTGTGCGCTTGCATCACTTTTGTGTCTGGGCTAAACATGGGACCTGAAGAATCAAACAGGGTTCTTAGACTTCACAGGCAGATGCCTTAACCACTAAACCATCTTTACAGCCCCCACGTTTTTTTTTTTTTTTTTTTTTTACTATTTTATTTATTTATTTGAGAGAGACAGACAGACAGAGACAGAGAGAAAATGGGTACTCCAGGGCCTCCAGCCACTGCAAACAAACTCCAGAGGCTCATGTGACCTATTGAATCTAATTAGGGTTGTTAACCAAGTATGGACAACTTACCAGTGACTATATGACTGGAGAAAAGGTCTTTTCTTCCCCCAAAAAGCACCCATTGACTGCCAATAGCTCCTCAGGGATGGGAGGGGCATCATGAGTCCCTCTCACTCCATGATCGAATGGTGATGAGCCCAAGTAATGCAACTGCTGATAATTCAAGAATTTAAGCACCATGTCATTCTTGGAAGACAACATTCCACAATACTCCACTCTCTTCTGCAGTATTCTTTAAGCCTTAGAGAATGTGTCTATAGATGTCCACTTTAAAGCTGAGCATTCAACATACTTGTTCTCAGCTCTCTGACCATTATGAGTATCTGAAGGAATCACCACTCATTTAATACTGAAAGCAGCACTAATCAATAGGCAGAAGCATAAATATTTAGAAGGAAAATTAACAAGTACATCAAATCCATTTAGCAAACTAATACCAGTAGCTTCCTTGGGGACTATGATCTCCTTTGTCACAGGGATTTTGACCAAGTTTGTAATATCAGATGGCAATTACCTCTTGTGGAGCAGGTCTCAAAACCAGTCAGAAATAAGTCAGATACTCCCATAACAGTCATACCTCTATTATGCCAGTGGAACCATTTCATATTGCATGATAAGTTGGTAGTATAGTATGTAGGGTCCCAAAGCTGGTAAGACTACTTTAACGATTATTCCCTGCAGCCTGCATAGCAATTCTGGAAATATGAAAGCTGGTTTGATAGGAGGAAACTTCCAATCTGGTTCTAGCTTGATTTCTATGTGTTCTGCAACCCAAACATGTGGTGTTTGCTGCAATAGGGTCTTACTATCTAGTTGTGAAAGACAACAAAGACCAGTGGCTATTGCCTATATTGTCTCTGGCCAATAATTTTAAGGAGTTCACTCCTTGCATGGGAATTATTATTTAATAACATTAATCCATAATGGCTTCTGGACACAGCTTTGTGTCAAAGACAAAGGCATCCTTCTTGCCCTACTTATTCTGAAACACTGTGCCCCTACTCTGGCTCTTTTCACTGTACCCCATAAACTGTCAAGGATGTCTCATGTGTACTGTCTCATCTGATGCGTCAAGACATGATTGATCAGTGAAAGAAAATAAAAGAGAAAGAGAAAGCATTCCATTTTGGAAATACTGATAGCCTTCCATACATACATGTTGGAGTAGAAAGCAAGACCATCAGAATCAGTGAATTCACTTATTTTTCTTCTCAGACCCTCTTAGAAAGTGACAACTCTAAGTCTGAATGAACTTTATGCTATTAACACATTTGATAAAGAGCAGAATACTTTTAACATGTCTTTCCATTTTAAGCCATGTAAAGGTCTCAAGCAATTATGATGGGTGAAGCTAACCAAAGAAAAAGATCATGTCAAGGTGAGAGTAACATGCAAAAGCTTTACTGGGTCATGGCTTATATGGTTTTAGCTAAAAAAAAAAAAAAAAAATCACAGAAGAAATACTTCAGAGAAAGAGGCTGTCCAGGGGCTACATTACTGTAAGACAATGGAAGAGAAGATCTAGAAGTTTATTGATTGAGAGGCAGGAAATGAGAATGGGGATCACATGACTCAGTGATGCTAATCTGCAGAACTGGGATGAAAATATCTCCGGGTCAGACAGTTGCATATGAAAGCAGAAGTCTGATGTATCATAACCACAGGCTATATCTTATCTCGTTTTGTTGGGTATGCAATGCAGGCAGCCTCTAAATACCCAAATAAGAACCTGCTTGCTTGAGCTATTCTAATAACTGGTTATGCAAAATTTAGACTGTGCAGCCAGTGGGATTTTGAAAGCAAACATGTCCCAGCCTGAAGTGAATAAATAAAAAACATTATGGCCAATACCTAATGATCATTTGGGTTCTTTTGTTCAACAGATTGTAAAGACCTCTGAGGTTGGTATTCCAGGGTGTGCACATTTACAGAAGGTAGTAGGATCTGCAAGGTGTTCCAGTGCTCCCCAAAGACACCAAGTTGTCAGGTGCTCAAGTTTCTTACATGAAATGGCATAGTACTTGGCTATAGCTTACAGATGCACTCTTTTATATATAAAATCACCTCTAGATTATATATCATTTATAGTACAGTGTAAATGTTATGTAAATAGTTGCTAGGATATGTTGCTTAGGGAATAAAGAAACATCAAAATAAGTCTACACGTTTAGTACAAATTCACTTTTTCCTGAGCATACTAGTTATTTCTCTTGTTGTAACAAGATAACAAAAGCCACCTAAGGAAGGATTAATTTTGGACCACAGTTTGAGAGTACCATCTATCATGGTAAGGGAGGACATGGTGGAAAGAGCATCTTGAGCAATGGTGGCAAGAACATGACATAGCTGGGCACATTCAATCTGCAGTCAAGAAGTACAGACAGATAAATGTTGGTACCCAGATAGCTTTCTCCTTTGTATTCAGTTAAGGTCCCCAGCCCACGGGATGGTGCTGGCTTCATTCAGGGTGGTTCTTCCCTCTTCAGCCTCCTGAAAATGCTCTTGCAGAGGTGTTTCCCCATGGTGATGACAAATCCTGTAAATGAAGACAATGAATATTAACCATCAAAAGCCCACCTCTTACAATTTGACCTAATCACATTACTTTAAATCTTAACAGTCCATCCCTGCTTGTGGTGGTTTCATTCAGGTGTCCCCCATAGACTTAGTTGTTCTGAATGCTATGTTCCCAGCTGATGGACATTTGGGAATTAACACCTCCTGGAGGCAGTGTATTATTGGGGGAATGCTTATGGGTGTTATAGCCAGTATCCCCTTACCAGTGCTTGGCACACTATTCTGTTCCTTTTGTCCACCTGATGTTGGCCAGTAGGTGATGTCCAACCTCTGCTCATGCCATCATTTACCCTGCCATTGTGGAGATTCCCCTCAAGTCTTAAGTTAGATAGACCTTTTTTTCCCACAAGATCTCTGGGTTGGGTATTTTCTGGCAGCAATGAGAACCCGACTGCAATAGTAATGTTGGTACAGAGAGTGGCATTGCTGCTAGACACGTGACTGTGTGGCTTTGGCCTTTTGGAGCTGACTTTCAAAAGGAATGTGGAGGGATTTTAAAACTTGGCCTAAGAAACACCATACAGTACAGCTTGATGTACTATTCTGATTGAAAGACCTGAATGCAGTAAGACCTGAATGCAGTAAGAACTATTGACTGTGAGGTTTGGCTTATGAGGGTGAGAAAGAGCTTTGCTTGGACTGGGATAGAAGCAGTTTGCGTGAGAGGCATGCTGTTATGGCCTTGTCCTGATAATTTGTGCAGGGTTGCATTGTGTAGAAATGGACTGGTGTGAGCAGAGGCATATGGCACAGAAATGAAATCTTTGGGCCGAAGACCTTGGATTATGGGGATGTTTGAATATCATTAGGATTGATAAAAACTATGTGGATGTTTAAGGATGGACTGAATGCATTGTATTTTACGTCATTTATGGTTATCAGTTTATGAGGGCCAGGGTGGAATGTGGTGATTTGATTCAGGTGTCCCCCACAAAGTTATGTGTTCTGAATGCTAAGTTCCCAGCTGATGGAGATTTTGGAATTACCACCTCCTGCAAGTGGTATATTGTTGGGGGCGTGCTTATAAGAGTGGAATAGCCAGTGTCTCCTTACCAGTGTTTGGCACACTCTCCTATTCCTGTTGTCCACCTGATGTTTGCCAAGAGGTGATGCCCAACTTCTGCTCATGCCATCATTTCTATCTGCAATCATGGAGCTTCCCCTAGAGTCTCTAAGCCAAAATAAACTTTTTCCCCACAGGCTGCTCTTGGTTGGGTATTTTCTGGCAGCAATGCAAACCTGACTGTAACACTGCTCCTAAAGTCACATATCCAATTCATGATGTAAAATATGTTTAGTCCATTTAGAAAAGCACCTAGGGACTTAACAATCCAAACATTCATGAAAATTTCAAGTGGAGAGTCTCTGTTGTGACTTAAGCAATCTATTTAATGTGTCTATAAAAATAAATACATTGCCTTTAATCCCAGCACTTGGGAGGCAGAGGTAGTAGGATCACCGTGAGTTCAAGGCCACCCTGAGACTACATAGTTAATTCCATGTCAGCCTGAGCTAGAGTGAGACCCTACCTCAAAAAATGAAAAAAAAAAAAACATAAATAATAATAAAATAAATTACTTACTTCCAATGTACAATAGCACTAAGTAAACATTCCCACTCTAAAAACGAAGAATGGGAGGATCACAAGGAAATATGAGATAAAAATCTACATTTAAACCAAACATTTAGAGCAGAATTCTGCTCTCTGTCTTTCATGAAAACTTGAGTAAAGTTGAATTCAAAGGAACTGAACTAAATCCTAATGTTTTGACAGAAGAACTTTCAAGACAGCTAAGCATCCAGGCTGCAGTATCTTTATTGTCAGAAACCATCAGCAATGACCTTTTGCCCAGTTCAGTTCCTAATACTCATGAGTACAGCTGTTACTGTTTCTCTTTGTATTAGCATTTTGGTCTTCCACACTTTTCCCATAATGGTCTGCTTACAAAACTCTAGAATTTCCCCAGCCCAGCACTCCAAACTTTTCGACATTTCTTCTGTAAATGATAGTTTCTATATCCTAAGAACACATAGTCAGGTTTATTAGTGCAACTGATCTATTTTTGGTATGATTTTTTTGTTTTATTTACTTTCTTGTTGCTTTGACAAAATATCTAACAAAAGCAACTTTCAGAAGGAAGGGCATATTTTGATCAATGGGTTGAAGTACCATCCCTCATGTCAGGAAAGGCATGGTGGTAAGAGAAGATCTAGGCATAGTGGTAGGACCAGGAGGCAGTTGATCACCTTGATCTACAGTCAGGAAACAGAATGATGAATGCTGGTGCTCAGATTGTTTTCTCCTTTATTCCTTTATATACAGCCAGGACCTTGTACCATGGGAAGATGTCACTCAAATTCCATCCTCTCTTAGGCCTTTCTGGAAACACTGTCATAGACACAGTTGAGGGAATATCTCTTAGGTGATTACAAATCCAGGAAGCTGAAAATGAAGATTAACCATTTCACTGAACCTTTTAAAATCCATTCATGGTTGTTTAAAGCTGTACATTTGGAATGCATAGATAGAGAATGCAAACTGTGTGTGTGTGTGTGTGTGTGTGTGTGTGTGTGTGTGTGTGTGTGTATTCCAGTATGTCTTGGACTCAATGCTTTGAGCCACTGCTAAAACAAACAGAAGAGAAAGAGGAAATACCCTATAATGGCATATGTTGCAGTCAGGTTCACATTGCTGGTAGAAAACACACAGCCAAGAGCAATTTGTGGGGAAAAAAAAAAGGTTTATTTTGGCTTATAGACTTGATGGAAAGTCCCATGATTGCAGGGGAAAACGATGGCCTGAGCAGAAAGTGGACATCACCTTCTGGTCAATATCAGATAGACAACAGCAGCAGGAGATTTTGCCAACTGGCAAGTGGGGGGGGGGCTGGCTATAACACGCATAAGCCTGCTCCCAACAATACACTGCCTCCAGGAGGCTTTATTTCCCAAATTCCTACCACCTAAGAAACTAGCATTCAGTACACCTAATCTATGCGGGACACCTGAATCAAACCACCACAGCATATACTCCATAACCTGCTACCACTTATAAACTAAACACACCAATGACATTATCAGCTAAGGACTAAGCCATAAGTACACAAGCTTTGGAAGAATATGAGATTCAAACCATAACAGCCTGTCCTGAAACCTGCATAATAGACTGGTTTTATACATACATAATATGTATGTATTGGAATTGGCTCTCTTTAGTTAAGATCATCAGACTCCAAAAATGTTTTTCAAGATAAAACAGTATCCTCAACAATCACAGATAGTGGCTTAAATGTCATTCCTTAAAAATTTATATACGCATGGATGGGCTACCTTCCAGTGAGTTGTTAGTCAGGAAGGCTCCTAATGCCTCCAAAATATTACAAGCTATTGACAAGGCTCTTGTTTTCCTTCCATAACTAGATGGTTAAGACCCTATTGCTGAAAAGTTCACATGCTTGGGCAGCAGGTCACCGAGAAATCAAACTGGAGCTAAACTGAAAACTTCCTCTCTATTAAAGAATTGTCAGGATGCTGAAAGAGCTATGCAACGTGCTGCCTTTGGGAAGAAAAAAGTCATCAATGGTCTTAAACAGCAGTGGACTCTGAAAGCTTTATGGCTGGCCAGCCAGATCAAATATACCAACCAGAACAATGTGCATGTCTGTTTGGGGGAAAAACAATTATTCTCTGATTGGACTTGAGGCCCACTCCATAAGAGAAAATAGATGCCTGCTACTGTAAACATAATCAACAGAAGTGGAGTGTTCAGCACTAAGTGAGATATCTCTCTCACACTTTCCAAGGCTCAGGTCGCATTGCCAAAGAGGTTGGGGCAAGAATGAAAGAGCCAAAGGAATGGGAAGACTGCTTACAATACTGTCTTCCAGGCACAAAATAGCCTTGATATTCATGACCTCACAGTAGCTGATGCTACCTACCTACAGAAGTCCAGCACAACAGGAGAAAAAAATGATGTCACTAAAATAGAAGAAAGACTAGTTGAAAGAAGAAGAGATTCAGTGGAGATAGGATTGGGGGGAGGGAAAAGTAGAGTGGTGGGAGGGTATTATGACTATAGTATATTGTCTATATTTATGAAAGTTGTTAATTAAGTTTTAAAATATATATACTTCCATGGTTTCATGATTCTAAGATCTCTTACATATTCATTTTCTTTTACCTGTTCTTCCAAAGCAACCCAAAAATATGCATATATTTTGTACACTCACAACAATATTATAAGATATTTTAAATTACTTTTTCTTAGGTTTAAAGATTAAAAACAGAGGTATGACATTGAGAAATTCACAAAACAAGACAATAGATTTTGTACTAAATGAAAAAATATATATAAAATCAAGGGAAAAGTAGCATTTTTATTGCTTATTAAAATTACCTCTTGTTCTAAATGACATAAAATGCTAAATTAATAATACATTAACTAATGAACATTAGAAAAAGTCATTATTTTTTTGTTTTTGTTTTGTTTTGTTTTTTTGTTTTCAAGGTAGGGTCTTGCCCTAGCCCAGGCTGATGTAGAATTCACTATGCAGTCTCAGGGTGGCCTCAAACTTACAGTGATCCTCCTACCTTTGCCTCCTAAGTGCTGGGATTAAAGGTGTGCACCACCATACCTGGTTTAATTTGTTTTTGTTTCATTGAAGATCTGCTATGTTGTATTTCAGCAACATTTGTTATATTTTTACTCAGGATAAATGAGAATACAAGATTTATAATTTATGAGTTACTATATTCTCAAGTAATTTTGTTTCTGAAATTGATGTATGTTAGTCAGCTTTTCATCACTGTTACAAAATGCATGACATAATTTAGTTATAGGGAGAAAAGATGAAGTTTGATTCATGGATTTAAAGTTTCAGTTCAAACAATAACAAATAACAACAACAAAAGCATTGAGTCTCAGTCATGGCAAATATGTAAATAATGGAATTTGTAGTGCTAAGTATTTTATAAAGAGTACTAAATTTTATTAATCCTGGGTGAAAATAGCCAAGTTTTCAATGATCAAAAATGAAGATATTTACACAATAATCATTCATTATGTGAATGACAAAAATGCCAAAAGTAGTCAGTAATCTAGGTAATGTCTAGGTGTAGAAGCATTTCTGTTTTTCTTTGTTGTGGTTGCATTAGTTTAAAAATAATTTGTCATCTTTGATCATTAAAAATTTGGTAGTATAATTGCTATACGTGTGTGTTTATGGGCGCACCAGGACCTCTTGTCACTGCAAATGAACTCCAGAAGCATGTGCCGCTTTGTGCATCTGGCTTTATATGGGTATTGGGGAATCAAACCTTGGTCAGTAGGCTTTGCAAACAAATACCTTTAACCACTGAGCCATCAGTTGACTTTTTTATTGTTGTTTTTTTGGAGTTAAGGTCTCATTCTAGCCCTATCTAACCTGGAATTTACTGTGAATCCTCAGGCTGGCCTCGAACTCACTGCTATCCTCCTACCTCTGCCTCCCAAGTACTGGAATTAAAGGCATTTGCCACCACACTCAGCCAGCATTGACTTCTTTTTAATGGTGCTAACCTCTTTAGCAATTATACTCTCTTGGAAAAAAAAAAAAAAAAAAAAAAACTTTAAAACTGTTTCTTTTCTGCTCAAATTGCAATTTTTTCCAGACTTTCCACTTTCCTTTTGGGATCTGATTCTCATTGTGAATATGGCTAAGATCATCCAGTAATACCCATGCCACAGTCTAACATTGTGATA
This sequence comes from Orientallactaga sibirica, assembly GCA_036365145.1. Taxonomy (NCBI): domain Eukaryota; kingdom Metazoa; phylum Chordata; class Mammalia; order Rodentia; family Dipodidae; genus Orientallactaga; species Orientallactaga sibirica. Next base: position 12,176,414 of record JAEOAD010000010.1, on the reverse strand, counting down.
CTTTCAAATTTCCTTCATCAGACAAAGATGACAAAATCTCAGGGCATGACCAAAATGTAGACAACTGCTTTGTCAGAATATAACACACAAGGTCTTTAGTGTACTTCTCAATAGCATCCATTTATATCAGAAACCTTCTCTCTAGCACCCTTTATTACCTCCATTCCCATCAGCAATCTGAGCATTTGAGTTCACATGAGAATTGCATTTTAATCTCTGCTTTTAGCATTCTAGGATTTGTTGGGCCCATTTCTTTAATCTTTTCCAAACTCTGTTTATGGTGTGAAGATGACATGTCCCCCAAAGGCTCATGTACTTGAATACTTGGCTCCCAGCTGGTGGTGCTGTTTGCTAAGACTTGGATTACTGTAGGGGTGAGCCTTAAGCTTTTGTGGCCTAGCTCCTGTGGCTGTTTGCTCTCTGCTTCTTGATTCTGGTGAGATGTGACCAGTTCTGTTCCTGCTCCAACCTGCCATGCCTTCCCCACCATGATGGACTCTACCCTTTGGAACTTTAAGCCAAATAAACTCTTTCCTCTCTAAGTTGCTTCTGGGCAGGTATTTGTTCACAGCAATGAGGAAGTAACTGAAATATTCTTTCTACACGGCAATTCTGAAGGCTTGTTTCCCACATCTTCAAGTAGAGACACAACAATGGCCCTACTAGTGTCTGTGATAGCCAGGTGTTACAAAATACATTAGGTCATCAACTTAAAGGGGATAAAATATTTATTTGGGCTAATAGCTTCAGAAATTTCAGTCTATGTACTTGTCTTGTTTCTTTGAGTTTGTCAGAAAGAACAGCATAATGTTGATCCCATGGCAAAGTAAAGTAAATCTGGTCACACCTTAATGGTCAGAAGGAGAAAGAGAGAAAGACAGAGAGAGAATAGGACAAGAGTCCAATACACCCTTCTAAGGCATGTCCTTAGTCATTTACTCCAGCTAGATCCCACCTTCTGCCATTTCCATAATACCCTAATAAGACTGTCAACTAGAGAACAACTGTTCAACACATGAGGTTTTTGGAGAACATTTAAGATACAAGTAATAACATTCTACTGAGACTACAAATTGCAGGGCTGGAGAGATGGCTCATTGGATAACAGCACCTTGCTATGCAAGCATGAAAGCCTAATGGGTCCTAGACGGCCTCAGACTATCTGAGGTTAATTCTCCAGAACATATGGAAATTGGTGGGCATGGCCATGAATGGCTGTAACCCAAGTTCTAAGGAAAATGCAGAGACAAGACAATCAGTTGGGTTCACACAGACAGCAGCTCTGGATTCAGAGACAGGACTCTATCTAAAGGAAATATACAGATGAAGAGGAACATTCAACATTCTCCTCTGGCCTCCACATACACATGCATGGAATGCACACATCTATGCATGTATCACACACCACATCACACATACCACAATACAATATACAAGCATATGCATGCATACACACAAAAAAATAGTAGATATTGAGTTGAATGTCTCAAAAATTGTTTCACTAAGGAATTTATATATGGAATTACGAATGGACCAGTCAGATTATGTATGGAGTACAGTGCTCCATACACCTACATACTCCGTGCCTCTTACATTCTTTCTGCCTCTCTATAGCAATGTGTCTTGAACCTTACAGAGCATGATAGAAATCTCTTTCAGTGTTAAACTCTCGACACCTTCTTATTTTCTACTTTGATGAGCTTGGAATCTCCTCAGTGTTGGTCTCCAGCTTCATAGGTACAGTTCTCTGGGTAGCAGTGAGAGCTGTGTTCATATTCATTCTGCAAGTACCTTCTGCATTGTTCCCTGAGCCCTGGCAAATATGATAGAGATGACTCATCCAGTTCTAAGCCCTGGACTTCCTCTTCTTGTTATTGTGATGAGTCTTGAGTCTACTCAGAATTTGACATCATTTATCTAAACAAGGTTCTCTAGCCAAAAGTGAGAATAGTATCAATAAAAAGGCTTAAACAGATACATTCAGAAGGCTATTTGATAGGCATGAAGCCTCTGTTTAGCCAAAAGTCAATGTAAGAGTCTCATTAACCTTCCAAGCCATAGGTTTTAGACTCAGTTCTTAAGACAGATGGGAATTCCTTTCCACTGAAAACTCAGTTTTTAAAAAGAAAACATATAGCAGGTAAGTATGTGTCCTAAACAGCCTATCTTTTGACTTTTCATAAATAATTTGATTTTTATCACTACATATTACTTTTTTGACCAATAACATTGTTTTTTATTCTTTCTTATTTGTTCAATATTTTTTCCCTTGGGTTGAGTCAAGAAAAGTATTATCAAGATGAATTTAAAGTAGAATATCAACTCTACCACTTCAAAAACTTCACAAGGAAGAAACCCCCTAAAATCATGCAAAACAATATTCATAATAAATCACCTGGAATCCAATCTCAAAAAATAACATGGACAATATGAAAAGAATAAAGTTAGAGAAAATGAAGGTTCCTCATAATTACCTTGCCATCTACAGACCTTGGTTGAAACACAGTCTCTATTGGTGTTGCATACACTGCAAAGAGTCAACATGCAGGTCTGAACTGTCTTCTCAAGATCTCCTTATGATTGCCTCTTACTTACTACTGAAAACCCTTTCCTGGATCTTTTTGATGTACTCTTACAACCATGAGTACAATCAGATGCTGACTTTCCTGAGTCCTCCTCAAAAATCATGGGATCTTAGCTGGATTAGGAATTCTAGCTCACATACACAATCTTTACCACATGACCAGTCCAGCTCACTGATATCCTAATGTCATCATTCTTTATCTAAGGTCGGTCTGATTGAAGTACTGGTCAAAAATGCTTTGGGCAACAAGTGACCACAGTATTACATAACAGAATGAATAAACACAAAATTCATTTCTTCCCTCAGAGACTGATGATGTTATTTCCACATTTCAATGACATTTGGCTACCAGGTTAGAACCTTTTGTGACTCTGGTCTGACCTGGAGTCCCAAGATGTTAGCCACCGTTCAAATTGATGCAAATGTGACAGCATAAAGAACTGAAGTAAAATAGCTGTAGCAAAAGCCCCTCACATTTCTGATAACTTTGAAATTTCCTGGGGATTCTGACCACTGACCAAGATTTGTAGATTTATCCCCTTGCCAGTATCCAAGAGACCTGTCCTCACTTGGGCTTTCTTCCAGTAGTGAACATTACTGTTTGTTCTCTGAGCTGTGGCTTAATGGTTGAAATTTGGATCCTGGTGGATATGGGAGACAAAGGAGGTCTTAAAGACTTCGCATTGCCTCCTCCCTGTAGCAGAATCCCTAGCTCAGCCTCAGGGTCCATGGCTGTCCCCATGTTAGCCTGACACTCAAGAACTCAACCCATTGCTGCCTGCTTGTGGGAAATCCAATGCAGACCAGTGTGTGACCCACTCAAACAGGATCTTCCACTTAAGGAAGTTTTGCACACTAGTATGATGAAAACCCAAGTGTGGTAATTTGAATAGATGGCTCTCAATATAGTCAGTGTTTTATTAGTTTAGAGTTTGCATCTGCAGCCACTTGGCTGGAGGCAGTGTCACTGGGTGGATCTTAAGGTGTGGTGGTGGGTTTAGGATTTCAATCTAAAGATATGCAAAGTGTGCCTAGCTGGATTGAGGTGTGCTGTGTTATGTGGCATTTGTCTTTTGGCTTGTGGCTTGTGGCCTTTTGTTCTCTGTGTTTGGTCCTGTGAAAGCAAGCCAGCTTCTTCTGCCATTACTGAACTTCCCTTGAATCTGTAAGCTTCAATAAATCTCTATAACTGTGCCTGATCTGGAAGTTCATCTCAGCAAACCTGAAGCTATCTGCTACACCAGGGTAGAACCTAACATTCCCCACCCAATTCCTCCACTGCTGTGAGACCACACCCCTTGCTCCCACAGGAAAATAAAAAAGCCAAGATCCTTGCCACAGTCCCAACCTCACCTGCCACACTCTGGCATAGGCAATGATTCTTCAGGCACATCCCAGTCTCAGTGCCTTTATACTTGCTTTTTCTCTCTGTCAAGTATGTTCTTCTACCCACACACTGACTTCCCTCATCTCAGTAAGATTTTTAAAGTGTCACCTTGTCTAAAATATTTTTTCCAGTGACATTACCAAGAGCCAACCTCTGTCCTCTCCTGGAACTCTGCTTTTCCCTTTACTTTTCTTCACATCACTCATCTTTCACTAACCTTAGTACACACAGATGTTCCTTGATGTATGCCATGGTCATGTACCAATAAACTCGTTTTAAGATGAAACTATCCTAAGTTGAAAATGTACTTCATATACGCAACCAAACACCTTAGCTTAACCTTGCCTAATTTAAAATGCTGAGAACACTAACATTAAGCCTACAGGTGGTCAAACTTACCTAACAAAAGTCTATTTTATAACAAAGTGTTCACTAGCTAGTGTATTTATTAAATACCTTTCAGGAAGTGGAAAAACAAGACTGGTTTAGGGTATGATTCTGCACTGTCAAAAAGTCAAAAAGTTGTCAAGTTGAAAAATTTTCAAGTGAATTCTCAGTCAGGACAGCTTCACCTTTGTCTAATGTGTGCTCAGTTCCACTAGGATGCAAGTCCACAAGAGCAGCGATTTCTCTGTTGAGGTCATAGAACAGTTTCTGGTACACGGCTGGTGCTCAATACAGTCTGTTGAGTGCATAACTGTGTCAAACAATCAGTACAGCAGATATTCAGTAAGTGCTTGGTGAATGGATGAACACATTACTGCATGAATAAGAGACCCCCATTGCAATGTAGGCCCCAGAGCTCCCTGGTGCATCCTCCTGAGACTTGGCCCTCAACACAACCACAAAAACTTTATTTACAACACAAGCCTAGGGTGGAGTAACGAAGAAGGATAGTGGGTAGTGAAGGGCTGGCAAGACCCTACTTTTGGTCCCTTCTCCAGACAATGCCTATGTCACTGGCATCACTGGAAGCCAGCAGACTTTTGTAGCATTGAAGCTGACATCAAGCAAGCACAGGTGTGCTATGGCCCTGCAGCTTGTTGACAACAGCCTTGGCCAACTGCTCTATATCAAAGAGTGCATGCACATCTCCTCACTGCCTGTCACTACACAGTGACACATGGCAGAACACATAAGGGGGCAGAAAATACTTTGCACAGGGTGTGAACTCCATTCAATGGGAAAGCTTCTCTTCAGCTGTAGGCTCCCTTCATTGTCCACCACCCTATGGAGCAGCAGCCTGTTGAGGCAAGCATTGATGACCAGCCAGGGGTCCTGGGTATCAAGGCTAACCTAGGAATGGTTGGAGATGCTGGTCACAGGGCTTCTGTCATGCACCACCAACAGCTTGGCTTTGGTCAGCTGCCCTGCGGCCATGTGGAAGAGAAAGGAAAAGACACTGCCGAGGTCATCACTGCCCAGAGTAGCTGGCCAGGGGCATCAAAGGACAGAGCAAGGATGGCCTGTCAGCTTGCTGAGCCACCGTTCACTTCCTTGCCTGTGGAGTTGTTCATGAAGTGCACATGGTGCTTGACGTTCCCTCCCACAGGGAGCTTGTTGTTCATGGGCTGGACCGTGCAGCACAGTAGTCCAGGGTCACGGATTTCCCAGATGCAGCGGCTGTCCTCGGAGGCCCAGATACACATGATGGCATCGAGGTGGACACAAGGATGTCATTGGAGAGGGACCAGGCGAAGTTGGTGTGACCCCAAAGCACATGGAGCAGGCAACAGCTGGCACAAGGAGATGCTGCCCTTCACTGAGCAGCAGACCAGGCGGTGCAGGTCGTCATGGGGGGAAATGAACCCTTGGGACTCCCTCATCCACATGCTGGTCAAAAACATGGTACATGCCCGCAAAGTATGGTTCTCACTCAGCGATGTGTCCCCAGCCATGGCCAGGCTTGCCTCTGCCACCGATGTAGGCACAGCACTGCGGGGAGGCCTATCCTCATAGACTGTACAGCTCACCTGTGCTTGCAGTTGGTAGGATCCTCTACTAACAGAATGGCGGTGCCCTCGGGCCCCCAGGGCTAGAGGATCATCCTCAAAGTCCTCCATTCGGTGCTGTGCATAATGCTGTCGCTATAGGCACGAGCACTGCCCAGCTCAGAGAGTGGTCCCTATCGCTGGCCCAATAGCTGGCCTCCTAGTCTCAGAAATTGCCTACGCCAGTGCTGGGAGCGGGGGGAGTGGTGCCCAGCTTTGGCATTTCCCACAGTGGCTGATATACTGGGTACGAAACTGTGGAAACGTTGGTGTGCAGTAGGCGTTGTACCTCGCGTCCACTGCTAAGATTTGCTGCCACATCGCGGCCATTCCCTGGTCTCCTCCTTTGGTCTCTCCCCCTGCGGGCGAAACTCTGGCAGGGCAAGGGCTTGGAATGTCAGCGTCCCAACCAAAGGGATCTAGTTTCGTTTCACCAGGTGACATTCACCAGGTGACACAGTCTTGGGATGCAGGGAAGTGGCGAAATCCCACTGGGCTTTTAGAATGATCATCACCCCAGCCCTGCCATTCCAGGGCCCATATTACTTTGTGACACCCAAACTACTTTGGGTAAGCTAGTTTCAACAGTTGTTGATTGTTCGCTGCCTATAAATTCTGCTCCCCTTACCTGCTCACCTTTTGGCGGTAAACCAACTTACAAAACAACAGAGATCAGTTCACATTACTCCTTGCTTACTAAGCTGGTTCCTCTTGTCTGGGAATTACCATCCAATTCTTAATGGCAAATTTTGAGGACTTTTGAAGGCTGGGTTCAGCCTGCCTGTCTTTATCTTCCCTTCTTTTTCATTTCTCCTTTTTCCTGGCAGACTAGAATGCTAATCATTCCCTGAGACCACCACACCCCAATAACTCCTTGGATGGGGCTCCAAATGATGCCATGTCAAGATATGGTTCAATTATAGTCCATAAGACACATTCAAATAATGCTGTCTACACTCAGTTTATTCTCTCTCAAAGTACATTCCATGAGTCCATGAAATTCAGTGAAATCATAACATGCTTTTCCATGGCCTCTTTAAATCTTTCTTTCATGCGGACATAAATGAACATATGTGACATGTCCTTTGACATGGGGTAATGTGAGGGCTGTCTGTGGGGTACAGTAAATAAACAGTTCTTCCCAATTGTCCTCTTGAGTCCTTCATTTCCATATTTGATTGAATCTGAGAAGCCAATAATTGTAAGATTCTCAATGAATTTGTATTTTGCTGAGGATAATTATATAATACAAAAATTTGATATACTACTGATTTTGAGATACACTCATTTTAGAGATTTCAAAATAAACACCAACATTACTTCTTTTGGACAGGGGTCTAAAGATGGAACTCTAGAATCCAGTTATTTCTGAAGGAACTTGCTTCCATAACTTTCATCTAATCTTGACCTTTTCACACCCTGGCTAGAGAGACTTATGAAGCATCTGATGCTCTTTTGGGGCCATCTATTTTTGCATCAGCCAAAACATTCATTTCAACATTATGTTACATATACATACATTTTACATAGCAGTAACTCATTTTTAAAAACACAAAACAAATTTTTACAGAAAATTTTTACTTGCCTATGTCTACTTAACTTCTCACTACTAAGTAGAATATGTCACTCACTTTTAAAAAATATCTTTCACAGAGCTGGGAAGATATCTCAGCCTGCTGAATGGAGTTTAGCTCTCTAGTGCCAAGATAAACCCAGAGGCAAAGTGACACACATGTCTATAATCCCAACAATACTAGGGCAGTGGGAGGTGGGATTAGGAAAATCCAAAAGTTTACAGGCCAGCTAGTCTAGCCTTCCCAGTAGCAAACAGCAAGAAAGACCCTGTTTCAATATAGAAAGGAAGGACCAAATCACAGAGATTTTCCTCTGGCTTCTTCATGTGTGCAGTGGCAGATGCATAACTATACATATGCAGACAAATTATACACAGATTACATACATAACACAAAAGAACCTTTCACTGTGTTTTGCTAATGCCTCTTATAACCTACTTTTCTAATTGTAATTCATGTCTGCCTGTCAGCTTTTATTGTTTTCTCTTACTATATCAATTTTTTATTAGTTATGTACATACTCAGTGTGTAAACAGCACATGTTGGTACCATTCTTACCCTCCTCCCTGTCCTTTTCCCTCAGAAGAGACCCTCCTCAATGGAGATGCCAGTTATCCTTATGGGGAATGTGGGTTGTGCATTGTGGGGGTAGCCATCAGTTATGGGGAAGAGGCAATGTCTCTGTGTATAATGTCCCAACTTGTGTCTCTATCCATATTTCTGCCCCCCTCTTCCATGAATTTCCCTGAGCCATGTTGGGTTCCTTATAGGTCTACTTCAGTGATGAGGTCTTGGGAGTCTTTGTGTCTCTGGATGTCTGGTTTGGTAGGAGTTGGGTGTTCTCTGTGTCTATCTCCTTCATCCTTGTTGGTACCAGGTTCACCAAGAAAGCAGCACTCTTGCCCATTTCCCCAATTATTCTATGGTTTCAGCTGGGGCCTTGGTGAGGTGCAATGGTCTGATCCTCTCCTCAGGTTCTGCATCCATCTGAAAAAAGAGAAGCAGATTTTCCAATGGAGAGCCAAGTCAGCACTGGACAAATGGGATACCATTATTAATTGGCTAACAGATCCACTCAGTGGAACGGAACCCATAGCTGGAACTGAGAAACAAGTCAGAATGATATCCAGAAAACAAGTTCGCTCTTCAATATAAAGCTTTTATGTTTTAAGTGTTTATACTACTGCTTAAAAGATAGAAATGTAGGAAGCCATCTAACTATTATTTCAGAAAAGACTCCAACAATGTATCTAGTAAAGGTTTTTTTTGTTTGTTTGTTTGTTCATTTTGTTTTTCAAGGTAGGGTTTTGCTCTAGCCCAGACTAACCTAGAATTCACTATGTAGTTTCCAGGTGGCCTCAAACTCTGCCTCCAGAGTACTGGGATTAAAGGCGTGTGCCATCGCACCCGGCTCTAGTAAACATTTAAAAATTAATTTTAATTTATCTAAATGACTAATCTTTCTGACTAAAAATATATCAAATCAAATTCTAAGATTTGATTTTTAATCATAAATTACCATTAATTCATATTGCAAAAGATAGCTGCCAATTCAAAAAAAATCATGCACTTCCTGATAAGTATACTTCCCTATGTTTTCACATTATAGTTTTCAGTTTTGAAAAGAAATTTTATCTTCACATTTTTTTGCCCTAAATGGCACAAAGTAGGTAAGAATTGCCTCCAATGAATTTAAAATTCTGCTCCACAAAGAAGGTAGGGAATAATTTATACTGTTTATAAAGAGGTTTCCATATGTTTGAATATTATGAGAAAAATGACTAAGTACGTATTTAGAATTAGTAATAGGATAAATTTCTTTCCTGGAAATTTATTGGACCATAGAATAATTTCCCTTGGGAATTTTTACAAAAAAAAAAAAATGAGTCAATCTGTAGTATCAATTGTACTTCAACCTAAGCAAGTGACTCATAGAATTCTATATTAAGAAAAAATGTGATAAATCTAAAATTTTACTTTTTTACATAAAATAGTTGACTGGAAAACAATGTTATAAAAAGCCATTGTCCACTTTTGTTACTATAGGCCACCGGTTTTATCCAGAAAACATCAAGATAGCTATGCACAAACAATAGTTATTTTGTCTTGGATTTCTCTTCAAAACATTTATTCTCAACTATTTTTTTAAGTTCCTTAGATATTTGAACTGATAAAAACTATCACTTTGTCTTAATAGATTACTACATGGGATTGATCAGCAAATTAAATTGATACTTTCATTAAAACACAGCTACATTAAAGCCTCTGATTTGTTTATTCCACAAAAGAAACATTTAATTTATTTTATGTATGTGAGTAGGGATAGTATACATTGTGGGTCAAAACTTCTTATAAGAACAAGTCTGAAAATGAAATGGGATTTCTGCTGAGGGATTAGAGAGGGAAGCTGTTTTATGTAAGTTCTAAGTTACAACTAACCATATGCTTCCAGACAGAAAACTCCTGTGATCACAGCTGGAGCTAGCTGTTGGGTAGAGCTTCACAAATGGAAAGTGGAATTTTTTTTATTTCCTCTACATGAAACCACTATATAATTCACACATAAAGGATAGTTCTTTTCTTTAACTGACACGTAGAAAACAGAATTTTTTAAAGCAAGTATCTACCATTTTTGCTTTAAAAAAATTGCAGGAGAAACAATACAAAAAGTAGTAGATTATAAGTAAATACATGTCATAACCCATCAGTTCTTCCTTTTATTTCTCCAATTTTGTAAACTAATGCTATTCTTATTCTGAAGTAAAAAAAAAAAAAAAAAAAAAAAAAAGTAATTTCTTGAATGGAAAGACGGCTTAGTAGTTAAGACACTACCTGCAAAGCCAAAGACCCAGGTTTGATTCCCCAGTACCCATGTAAAGTCAGATATACAAAGTAGAGCATGCATCTGGAGTTTATCTCCAGTGGCCTGGCATGCCCATTCTCATATTCTTTGTCTGCCACTTTCCCTTTATCTCTCTCTAATAAATAAATAAACTATTTTTAAAATTATTTAAAGGAGCAATTTCTTACAATATTAGGATTGTCATTTTTTTCCAAAATGATATTGTTGAAGCATACACATATTTATGTTTTCTTTCACATATTTTCATCATAGAGGTTTTCTCTTTTTAATATAATTATTTTAAATAATTTTTAATTTATTTCTATAGAATCTTTGTCAATAGAGAAAATATTTTAATATTACTCATTGTATTTTATTATGATTACATAGGACTCAATGTTACAAAGCTCCTACCTTCTTAAAAGTAAACTGAACTATTTTAATGTGCAATCTAAAAGTATTAGTCCATTGAAAATAATTTCATAAGACAGAAATTCAGGGATAGCCCAAATTTATTGGTGCATTGTCATATATTAGTGTATTGGCAAGAAAGTCTGAAATTCCTTTATCAAGACTTTATTAGATTAATAGAAGGAAAGAGGAGAAAGTACAGAGAGTCCTGCTCATGAGCAGGCAGGAGTGGGTAAAGGAACAGCCCTATGACCCAAATTGGTATCACTTTCAGGTTCTGAATGGGGGCTGAGCTAACCAGCTATAACAAAGTTTTAAGGCCAAGCTGAAGCAACCACAATGCCAGGACCAGGTTTATTCCTTTCAGGAATTTTAATTTTAGGAAAGGGGAACTCCTTCCTAGGGAGGGACTCAAGTTATCTATGGAAAAAAACAGATCTAGGGAACTCCTTTAAGCAAGAGATAAGCAGAAGCCAGATCCTTCTCTGATCTGTGGACAAGTGTAAAGACAGGCTCAAAGACATTCCTTATTTTTACTTTCAGGGGACATCACCCTAAATTGCATCTGTGTGTGTGTGTGTGTGTGTGTGTGTGTGTGTGTGTGTGTGTGACGTGCGCGGCGTGTGTGTACAGCTCTGAAGTGTCAGTCCTCTCATTTCATCTTCTCTGAGACAGAGTTTATCTTGGTTTTGCTGTAGCTGGGCAGCAAGTTTATGTGGCTCCTCACTTCAGGATTACAGATGTATGTGCCACTTTGCACCCAGCTTCGTGTCAGTGTTGGGGGCCCAAACACTAGCCATTAGGCTTGGAGAGCAAGCATCTTTAACTGCTGAGGCATTTCTCCAGTACTAATTTGGCTCTTTTAATGGGTTTTTCAAAGTTTAGAGAGGGGCTTATGAGGGCTCAGACTCTGATCCTAATAAGTATGGTAACAGTAGGGGACATAATGACTGAAGATATCACCTTTGTCTTAGTGGCCAAGATTATAGCCATAATCAAATTCACTGACCCTCCCAGTACAATATTCACTAGAAGGATTCACTAGGAGAAAAAAAATCAGGGACATAAGATACATGTTTCATGACAGACATCTTAGACAACATGAATAAATATGAAATTCTACTA